>CM046877.1:384928871-387328871 GCA_025667525.1 Glebionis coronaria
ATTTTTAGTGTATGTATCACTTGAGTCTTTTTGTTGTTTAATTTTTCAAATACGTAGCAGTTGTTTTTTTTTCAGTTGGTTGTGCATTTTTAGTGTATGTATCACTTGAGTCTTTTTTAGTTTATTGTGTATTTTTCAGATATGTGTCATTTGACTTTTTTTAGTTGGTTGTGTATTTTTATCGTACTATCATGTGAATACTTTTTAGTTGGTTGTGTATTTTTTTAGATACGTATCGTTTGAGTATTATTGGTTTGTTATGTATTTTGATCGTATATGTATCACGGGAGTATTTTTTTAGTTGGTTGTGTACTTCTTCGGATACGTATCATTTGATTTTTTTGTTGATTTTGTATTTTTATCGTACATGTGATTATTTTTTAACTGGTTGTGTATTTTTTAGATACGTGTCACTCTGGTCTTTTTTTGTTCTTATATATTTTTTTTCGAATACGTATCATTTAGACTTATTTAGTTAGTTGTGTATTTCTTCGAATACGTATCACCTAAATATTTCTAGTTAGTTGTATATTTTTAGGAAATGTATCGCTATAAAATACAATATATCGTCTGTGCGTCACTAAAATTTTCGACAAACATGTATACCATTCCAAAAAAGTTTAGATTGACAAACATGTGTATCATATTTTAGTAACTATATTTATAGATAAAAGAAATAAGACAAAATTGGTTTAAAATACATAAATATATCAAACACTTATAATATCTATGTAAATACAAAAGAAGATAGCGCTAACTCATTTGTGGAAAGCAATCTACTAGATCGGACGATACAAGGTGCGTTAGTTTACAAACTAAGTTAACATATTTGCCATTTAATTTTTAGTAATTACAAAATTGCCATCATATTTAATATAATTAAATGATGTCATTAAAGTATCATCTCTAATGCATCTAATGGTTGAAAAAGGTTCTTATTGTTTTTATTTTAAGAACGGTCACTACAATAGCGCCTCCCTCTCTCTCTCTCTCTCTCTCTCTCTCTATATATATATATATATATATATATATATATATATATATATATATATATATATATATATATATATATATATATATATATATATATATATATATATATATATATATATATATATATATATACATATATATATATATATATATATATATATATATATAGAGAGAGAGAGAGAGTTGGGATAAAATAAAACAATTCTTATAATAGAACAAATAAAAAAAAGGGATGAATGTGGGAGTGCCATGTGTCACCTTGTCAAAACATTATCACACATCACTTTTCCATATCATCTCTTTAATAAAAAAAATTTAAAAAAAAAATTTTTTTCGAAATATTTTTTTTCAAAAAATATTTTTTTTCAAAAAATATTTTTTTTCAAAAAATATTTTTTTTCAAAAAATATTTTTTTTCAAAAATATTTTTTTTCAAAAAATAATTTTTTTTAAATTTTTTAGAATTTTTTTTTTTCGTAAATATTTTTTTGCATAATTTTTTTACCAAATTTTTTTTTTAATTTTTTTCGAAATCGAAAAAAAAAATTCGTATTTTTTTTTTCAAAATTAATTTTTTAAGCTATTATGGAAAATATCTACAACATCACGATTAGATAATTTAGTGCATCACGAATAAGATACTAATTTATTACCTTTATACACCATATTTATACTCTTGATGCACTGAATTTGTAGTGTAATGCACTACAACAATTCAATAAAAATACATTATATTTATCGGTTGGAGAAAAAAAATTCTATCACTAGTCATCACTTGTATTATTAGTATATTAATGTAATAGTTTACCGCATCGTAGTTATAATTTTTGTGCATCATACATAAAACATTGGTGAATGCACTATAATGTAGTAATTAAAACTTTAATGCGTTAATTTATAATTATGATGCACTAAACATGTAACTGTAATGCAGTAAAAAAACTATTCGAAAAAAGTATTTTGAAAAAAAAAATTACGAAATATTTTTTTCGAAATTTAACTGTGATGCAGTAAAACATATAACTTTGTTACAGTAAAAAAATTTGAAAAAAGAATTCGAAAAAAGATTTTTGAAAAAAAAATTTTGAAAAAAAAAATTCGAAATTTTTTTTTCGAAAATTGTTTTTACGAAAATTTTTAAAAAAAAAATTTGAAAAAAACAATTTCAGAAAAAAATTTAACGAATTTTTTTTTCGAAATTATTTTCAAAAAAATTTGATTTCTTTTGAAATTAAATAACATGATATGGCAATATGATGTGGAATAATGATTTGAAAAGATGACACATGTCACCTCCACAATTCACCCTATTTATTTTATTATAAGATTTCTTGTAGAATAACCTCACCCTATATATATATATATATATATATATATATATATATATATATATATATATATATATATATATATATATATATATATATATATATATATATATATATATATATATATATATATATATATATATATATATATATATATATATATATATATATATATATATATATATATATATATATATATATATATATATATATATATATATATATATATATATATATATATATATATATATATATATATATATATATATATATATATATATATATATATTATATAGGTATAATTATGATTTGAAACCACAATTTTAATCCCAGTCGTATCCCAGTCACATCTTTTAGCCAATAGTATTTCAGAATTTCCTAGAAAATCTCCAAATTCCACGAAATTCGGGATTGAAATCGCAGTTTTTTGAAAATCACGTTTTGAAAACGCAGTTTTTTAAACTGCGTTTTGAAATTGCGATTTGAAGTAATGGACCGGTCCAGTTCAATTTTGGGCCGAGCTGGGCGTGGAGTGGTTCGGTTCAATTCTGGGTCGATCCGGGTCAGGACTGGTCCGGTTCATATCTGGGTCGAACCGTGTGTGAACCGGTCCGATTCATATTAGGGTCGAGCCGGTTCTAGACCGGTCCTGCTCAGTTCAAACTTGGGCCGAGCCGGGTCTGATTTGAACCGGATTGAACCGGGTCAGTTGTTTGGATCGGGTCGAATATTTGGTTAAATCAAATTAATGGCAAAAAGTGCCACTAACAAGATTTAAACCTTGGTCTCCTCCCTCAAAACTTAGCACCACTCAGTTTACTAACTGTGCTATGCATGGTTTTAATTATATGCATGCAAACCAATATATTTAAAGATAGATTAGTTGGGCTTTTGTTGGGCTTATATAATACATAGGCTTGTCCGACCTATAAAAGATGCATCGGATGGCCCCAATAAAAAATGAAAGTACCTTTGGAATCGTAATCTTGTGCTCTTATCATTGATGTGCCCTTTGTTAAATATAAACCCACTTTGCATCTCAAAAAACGTGTAAACATCGACAAAACGCGTCCGAAAATCACCATTTTTAATTTCTTTTATATCCTTTGTATCTCCAGGACTCAATAAAGTTTAAAAAACAAATTTTTACTTATATTTAGCATATTTTAGTATTATTGGTCTATTAAGAGGGTATTTTGATGATATTTTTAGGTACGATTTAACACAAATCGTTACAAAATCATACACAAATTCAACAAAAAACAATGTATTCATTCAATAAAACACATCCAATCACAAAACAATATAAAAAAAATAAAAATAAATTATACATGTAAATTATATATAAAACATATTTAAGAAAAACCTATTTTAGCGTAAATTATAACAAAAATATACTTAGACATTAAATTACAAACTAAAAAAAACAAAAAAAACACAACACACAACAAAGAACTACGTATTAGTTCAATAAAATATATCCAATCACAAAACAATATATATAAAAAAAGAATGATACCTTTTAAATTATATATAAAACCTATTTTAGAAAAATCTATTTTAGCGTAAAGTATAAAAAAAATATACTAAATATTAAATTATAAACTAAAAACACAAAAAAACACAAACAACAAATCCTCCCCAACAAGAAAAAAAACGACCCCGCCCGTTGGGCGGGTTACGAAGCTAGTATATATATATATATATATATATATATATATATATATATATATATATATATATATATATATATATATATATATATATATATATATATATATATATATACTAGCGCCGTAACCCGCCCAACGGGCGGGGTCGGTTTTTTTTAATGTTTCGGAGGGTTTATTGTTTGTTCGTTTTTAGTTTAATGTTTTTTAGTTTAACATTTAGTATATTTTAGTTATAGTTTACGCCTAAGTAACGTTCAATTTTTGTTAAAAAATAATTTTTGTATTTTAAAATCAATCGGCTTTTATATAAAACAAACTAAATATTTTAAAATTTTTAAAGTCCGAATAATATGATTTATGAAGGAGAGTTTTATAAACCAATATATATCAAAAGCTACTAGAGAGGGAAAGAAACCAAGCCTTTGTTTTTTTGGTGAGGACCAGAAACTGTCAGTAATTTTGAGGATGTAAAGTTACAAAACTAACCGTCCACTAAAATTATCTTAGCTTTAAAACTTCGTTTAAATTACTAAATGCCACAAATAACTTAGTCCGTGGATTACCACGCGACAAAGAGGTCATCCATAATATATAATATATTTTAAACATGTTTGAGTATATATGAAATTTATTTTAAAAGTAACATGAAGGTCATCCATCGCTTTGAATAAAATTTGCTTTCATACCGTGGATTACCACGCGACAAAGAGGTCATCCATCACTTTTATTACACAAATCCATTTTGTCCATTATGATATCAACAACTTTCTTGGGTGAAAAATAAATCTTTAGTAAATACTCGTAACAGATGATGGTGGGACCCTGGGGAATTAACATCACGCCATAACAAAGAAAACAAAGAGGGCTCCATTGGTGAAAAAGAAGAATAAACAAAAAAAGCAACATTTTTTTGGAATGAGGAGCACACAGTGAGCTGACAATCAGTACAATGACCATAAAGATTGGCACATATAACTTACGGGTGCTACTATTGGCACCCCTCCTGTCTCATCAGGAAGGTACCAAATAGTACCATCCACTTGCACTTGTCCCCTTGTTTAGTTTTCAGCGTAGTTTTTTATCAGTTTTTGTTTCGTATTTTTGACAATTTAATACTTTTGGCCTGTTAAACTTTATAATTTTTATTCTGTATTTTTAGTTTCTTAGTTTTTTAACGTAAACAAAATTTTAAAAATAAAAAAAAATAAAAAAATAGGAGGGGTATAGATGGCTTTTTAGGGGGTCTTAATAACCTCGCCCATAACTTATAACTAAAGTGTGTTTATATAAGCTATATTTTGGGCTAACCATTGTACCAATGTTAAAATAATTTCATGTGCACAATTCTGAATTATGTCGATGGGTAAGGTCGATGTTAATGAACAAACGGGCCGATTTTATTACAATATCAAACACACAAATCTAACTTAATCAAACAATGTGAAACGGAATCTTTAAAACACAAACATATGAGACGTGTAAACTATATAGGTTATTACAATGTCAAACACATAAATGTATGCAAACTTTCAAAGTACTCAGGTGGTATACAATTATGGTTATCTGGCAGTCCTGCCACCCAATACTATCTAGATACAGATATCCTAGACGTTAAACAACTACAAACTAAGTTAGGAAAGTAAAAGAATTTACAAAATTATGCATCTACCGGATATAACTCTGCACATCATTCTTATACATACAATGAACTAATCTTAATATACATGCAATTTACTTATTTTTTAATATCCTCTTTTACAACCGCCTATACCATTTTCTAACATAAACGCAACTGTACATGGTCTGTAGTCAGTCAGATTTACATCGGAAGCAACCGTCACCGTTCAGGAGATTAGGATCAACAATCATGTTGCAAATGCATTAGGAAAGTTATAGACGACAACAACCTACCTGAATGCACCGACCACGGGCCACAACAAAAACCCACATACATGTAACACGCTAATACACAATAGAACATGCTTATAAAAAAACCCATCACTTATGACCGATGTATTAATGAATAGTTACAACTTCAAGGTCTCTATTAGTAGTGATGTTGTCGTTGCTGTCCCTACTAAATAAGCTACCCAAGAAGAGGATGAAATAGCAGAAACAACTGAAAAAGAAAGCACAAAAGAAAAGAGCGCTCTTCTAGGACCAGCCATTGGAACATAAGAAAACAAAAAAGGACAAAAGAAGATGAACTTTCAATAATTTGTCGCGAAGAATAACGTCTTCTACCTCATCTAAAAGAGCAAGTTCATCGGTGAACTTCTCATAAGTCGGAGAGAATAAATCGTCATCGCCCGAATCTCCCGGTGGAAATGGGTGAAAAGGAGAAATTTCAAACGTGAAATCCTCATAACATGGAGAAATGTCATCCGTAAGAGCGACCTCGTCCGTAAGCTCCGTAAAAGTCGGCACATCACAAACTTCATCAAAGAATTTGTCGAGACCAAAATCACTAATCTCATTCGATGTATCACAATCCTTAGATGCATTTGGGATATCGAGAGAAGGAATTACAATTGCACTAGGATGTTGAGCAACAAGATCATTCCAAGAAATAGAATTCTCATCGTCATCATCATCATAATAGTAAGAACGCACAAGAAGAGGAGTAGAAGCACTAAGATTAGATACTTTCTCTTGTCGGCTTTCGTCATGCGAACTAACTTTGAGTTGTTTTAAGCTTTCTAGAATTCCATCCAAAATAGTGAGTTGTTCCTCAAAAGAAGGTTGATGAACGACGGAGTATTGTGGGGGTTCAAAATTTTGAAAACCGGAATTATAGCACGGATTTGGCTCATAATTCATCGGTTGACAATAAGAAGTATCGTCAGGGCCACCACAATAGTTGCAACACGGGTATGGAGAAAAACCCGATGCATTTTGCGGATACGGATCCTCATATATGGGAGTGGTGAAGTACGAATTGGATGAATTGCAAAGTGGACAAAATCCAAGTTGTGTATTGTTGAGATGATAGCCGCATCGCTCACATGTACACCATTGACATGTTTGATAACCATTCCATGGTCTCCCACATCTTACGCAGTACGCATCCATGAAGAATTAAAAATAAGAGGGGTTGAGAAAAGAATTAAACACAATAGAGGATAAAGAGGAGTATTTTTGGTGTAATACTTTAGGAAAAGTATTACTTTTGGATTTTTTAATTTTTTTGGTGCAAATATTAGGAAAGAGTTTGCTTTTGATGATTTTTTAATTTTTTGTATTTTTTTATCTTTTTGATTTTTTATGTTTTAGAATTTTTTTAGCAAGAAAAATAACGTTCAAAATCGAACGGATCCCAAAATCCAAATCGTCTCGCGACAAATCGTCAATCGTAACGAGCGAAGCGGCAGCGGCGCCATTTTAATGTAAGGTTTTTTTAATCAATTAGCAATTAAAGTTCGTTTTCCTCGACTCACTCGAATTGATTTCCAATTAAACGTGGATAAATTGTTGTTGGTAAAATTACTTTTTGGTATTTTAAAAACTAAAAACTATTTAATATAAAAACTATTTTAAACTAATTAAAAAGAAAATAAGTAATTAAGAATACTTAATTAAAAACTAATTAATCTATTTTAAAACTATCTTAAACAAATGTGAAAACTATTTTAAATTTAAATAAAACTAAAATATATTTAATCTAATTGAAAAGTAAAAATCTTTAAAACTCCTCAAACAAATTAAAACAAATTTATTCTAAAAATTATTAACTAATTTTAAACTAATTTAAAAACTATTTTGAATTTAAATAAAATTTAAAACTAATTTATATAAAAAAACTAATTTATAAAAGCAATTTAAAATTTATAAAAGTAATTAAATATTTTGTTTGTTTTTATATTTTATTAAAAAAACGTAATTTAATAAACTAAATATTAATTTTTAAAAATTTAAAACTTGTAACTAAAAATATTAACTAAAACTGGTAGCCTTAATTAACCTATATTAATTGCACAAACTATAGTTAAACACAAAAGAAAGTCTAGGAGAGTTGGTAAAGCGATGGGCAGTTAAACGAAAGGTCCAGGGTTCGAGTCCCAGACCAGACGAATTTTTGCTATATGATATTTTTTTTTTGGAATTGTTGGACACTCAGGTCAAATGGACCTGAGGCTTTTCACAGCAATATCAACAAATTAAAACAACCCAAATAAGCATATAAGCTAACAAATAATAAGCATAAATGGACTGAAACTTGAAACAAAGCAGATTCAAATATTGAATCAATAAGCTAAACTGAAACAAGCTACTAAATCCAAAAAATAACTAGTAGACATCAAATAAACAAAAATGCTAAAACTAAAATAAGCAGATTAAACTGAAATGGCAGATAAGCAATTAAGCTGACACTACTAAGACTCAAATTCAGCAAAACAGAATAAGCAAATCTAACAAGCTACAAAATCAAACAACCAACCAAATCTAACAAGATACTAAAATCAGACAAACTAAAAGCAACTAAATGAAATAATCAACAAACCTAAACAGACTTAAATAAGCACGACTGGATATATAAAACTCAAATCTAAACCAATTTAAACAAGAACAGATTTATCACTACTAATATAACCAAACTTTAAACCTAAACAACCTTAAACTCCAAAACCAGCAGATTAAACTTACTCGAAAATAAAGCAGATTAAAACTAAGACTTATAAAATAAAAATAGAAAATCAAACCTGATGTCGAAAACCTTTGGGAAGAAGGTAAGGCGCTGAGCCCCCTTATGATCGAAGACTAGACTACCTTATGCCCAAAATATCACCGAAACATCATCCAACCTTCGAGTCACGTACCATCATCTCGAACCAAATCAATTCTTCGAACAATTTTGATAAATCTTCCCAATGGGGAAAATTAATAACCAATATTTTATTTTACCTTTATTAATTATAAAAAACAAATAACAATAATAATGATAAACACAGATTGAAAATTAAATAGCACGAGAAGATGAGACACAAATTAAACGAAAATTAATTTTTATTAATTACTGAAATTTGATTACAAAACTGAAAAGAAAACTACATTAAACCTAACATCTATTTTTGCAAAAAAAAAATAAAATTAAAAGTAAAATTAATCCTACTCCTAAATTAAAATAAAAAAACATTAATAAAGAAAAATTGGAATAATTCGATTACAAGTTGTGGGGGGTTTTACAGGCAAACCCAAATGCCTTGTTAAGGAAGTTTTTTGATGAAGACATCAAATCCTGGCCCTTGATTCCATCTCTTCTCTCTCATTTTCTTGATCAACGGCTGAGAATCACTCCCTTTTCACTCGGATCGCCAGGCTGGCGTGTTTGTGTTAGTTGTGTTTGTTTAGGGCTGACTTGGGGATAGGTGATTGGATGGTTGGTGGTAGTGATTTGTTAAGAACCAATCACATGAGAGAGATGATGCCACGTCTGATTGAGTGGTACCATCTTCTACATCCGAAAAAATTGGTGAATTATTTGGGGCGCGTGAGGGCCAATCGCCCATGATTTGGAAACACCCAAAATCTAAGGTTCATGAATTGGGTTATTATCCCTCTTCTCTTCTCTCGTTTCTTCTTCTTTTTTTTCTTGTTTACATCGTTTGACCAAAAACTTGACTAAGGAGTTTAAATAACTCCTCCACCGTCTCTTTTCATATTGTTGGGCTTGGTGTCCAGTAAGCCTTGACTAAAAATATAACTTTCATCTTTTTTTGGGCTTTTGCCAATCTTGGGCCAGTCAAACGAATTTTCCTCCCATCTGTCTCATGTAATTTGGGACTTGGGCCTTATTTTGGGCTTGGAGTAAAAGAATGGTTAAATATCATCCTTATTGGGCTTTTGGGCCCAGTAGTCCATTGTGGGACCCACAAGTCAATTTATCTTTATAAAAAATTAAATCCACTAAAATCGAGCTTGTATTTGGCTTTCTTGATTTTTCTTTTAAACCCGTGTCGATTTTGCCGGCTTTCGTGATCTTTGGCGCACTTTTGGTTCTTTGACTTTTTCTTCGTCTCTTTCTTGGACTTTTCTTCAACATTTGACCGTGAAATCCCGTGTTTTCTTTCCTTTTGATCTTTTGTACCTATTTCACACAAAAACACAAAACCACGCGTAATTCCAACTTTTACGATGTTAAACACATGATTTGGTCTAGTTTTTCCTTGATTTTAGTGGCAAAAGGATAAGTGTTTACACACTTATTAAATCCCCTACACTTGACCATTGCAATGACCCCATGCAATGCATTATTTTAAAGCATAAAGTAACATTTTTCTCTCAATTAAACCATCTTGGCCTTTATTTAGATATACTATTACTATTACGATGGAAAGATGAAAACTTTAAAGGAAACAAAAGTTATAACGATTTTCGAAATTATTTGATGGAAGAAACTCGTAAAGAAATCTAAGACTTTAATTAGGGCTTTGGTGTCATGAATATTAATCACCCTCAAGTTTCACGTTCCCCATACCAAGCTTAAAAACGAGATCATTGTTTACCACAAGTCCTCAAGTTAAAACCACTTATATAAGATAATTGTGTAATACTCTTTCTCCAATCCCTAAGTTGTATCTCTAGCTTTTAAGGATTGTCATTCACCCGTAGGCTCATTTGACTTATTTGATAATTATTAGTCCAAAAATGAAGGCAAAACGGTGCAAACCCGACACTCAAAACCTAACCTCGTCCTAAAAAACGTTGTCATTAAAGTAAGCCCACATCAAGGATGATTTAACACGATTTGGGGAATAAATTCCCGGACCCAAAATTTAGCCAATAGTACTACTTATTAATTATTCCTCCAAAGTCATGTAGACTTAATGTGGAGTTTAGCAAGTTCACATCATATACCCTTAGGCTCTTTAGGATGTAAAAATGCTTCTCATCTATTGTCCACACCCTAAGGCTCCTTGAACGATAAATGAGGGAATTGATTTTTGATCAATTTTTATTCAAAACTTACCATGCCATACACCCTAAGGCTCTAATGACAAGGTTCGTGCTACATGCCCCACACCCTAAGGCTCCTTGAGGTGATGTTTTAATCTTATTCTTTCTTTATTTATGATATATATAGTAGGCCAAATTTCGCGATCCCATGGTCTGAATACCTCCTACTTAGTGGTTATGAGCCACCTTAGTCGGAAGTCCACAACGCTGGCACCCTCAATGTGTTCATGCTTTAATTACAAGGAGATAAAAGATTTGGCTAAGAGTTAAGATATCGAATCTACATCACAAAAATCCTCATTTATTAAGCAATTAAATATACAAGCGGGAAGAAAGAGCCACAAAAACTCATATAAGCAAGAATTAACCCTTAAACTTATTATCAACTCTATCATCTCTCGTTCTCCACAATTTAAAATCTCAAGGAATGAGACTCGTGGATGCTTAGCCTAATAAACCAATTAAGGTCCATATGGTTAAGGATACTAGCTATAGTAAACTTGGATAAGTAAACTCGGGTTGAGTCAAAATATTCACGACGGGCCTAAAATATCAAAGATATCTAAACTTGTTAAAACCATTTTATTCATTTATTTATTTTTGACTTTATTCTTAAAATGGAAAATATAAATACGATGTGATGATAAAAGGAAAGAAAATAAATGAAAATACTACTAGGCCAAAATAGATCAAAAATTTTGAAAACGTTGAAATTTTTTTAATTTTCCGGTTAAATGGGGTCAAATTCATGGAAAAGCCCACTAAAATTCGATAGAAGTCCCCCCTACACTTAATATACACATTGTCCTCAATGTTTAAGCATGTGGGAGAGTAAACTCCCCTACACTTAGGACATTGAGTACGTTGTTTAAATCGAGCTAAGGAAGAGACAACTAAAGTGATTACATTAATTCGTCTTATTTATATACAAGTATGAATCACAATAGCAAAAATTTATCGAAGAAACCAGGTACACGGGAACACGGGATCACGGGTCGCGTCAAAAACACCAAAAGTGGATCATTAAAGCACACATCCCTGCACAACATCACAACACACAAACAACCTACTTGGCTCCCCCTACACTTATGGTAGAAAATAGATCATCGGGTTGCCTCCCTAGAAGCGCTTGTTTTTGTTAACCAAGTCACGAGCCTGACTCGACCCCGAATTAAATGGTCCATGAGGAAGCCTCTAATGTAATACCGGGATCAAAAATCTTATCCTCGGTCCCGGAGGACATTAATAAGTGAGAGGCAGTAGGATAAGTCTTAAAAGGTAAAAAAAGTCCTCTCAACATATGAAAAGTATGTGAGGTCGTGATCCACGGGAGGTGGGATGGGTAAAGGAAGCAAAGACAATGAATGCGCACCAAGTGGCAAAGCCGTAACAGTATCAAGTATATAATAGTCAATGTCACCTCCCGGGTCAAAACACACATCCTCGGTAATAGGTTCTAAAGGTTGGGAGGAAAGGTGCTCGGGAGGGGGACTTAGGACAATATCTTCATTAATAAAATTATCAAAGAGAATGTCCCCCTCCGTGTCATCATCATCAATACCCGGAGGTATTGAGAGATTGTCAATTTCTTCCATATATGGGTCATTATTCTCAACGAGAGTTAAAGACGGAGGTAAATATTCATTGATAGGAGTATAATTCAACGCTTTAATTTGAGAAATAAGAAGATGAACTTTCAATAATTTTTCGCGAAGAATAACGTCTTCCACCTCATCTAAAAGAGCAAGTTCATCGGTGAACTTCTCATAAGTCGGAGAGAATAAATCGTCATCGCCCGCATCTCCCGGTGGAAATGGATGAAAAGGAGAAATTTCAAACGTGAAATCCTCATAACATGGAGAAATGTCATCCGTAAGAGCGACCTCGTCCGTAAGCTCCGCAAAAGTCGGCACATCACAAACTTCATCAAAGAATTTGTCGAGACCAAAATCACTAATCTCACTCGATGTATCACAATCCTTAGATGCATTTGGGATATCGAGAGAAGGAATTACAATTGCACTAGGATGTTGAGCAACAAGATCATTCCAAGAAATAGAATTCTCATCGTCATCATCATCATAATAGTAAGAACGCAAAAGAGGAGGAGTAGAAGCACTAAGATTATATACTTGCCCTTGTCGGCTTTCGTCATGTGAACTAACTTTGAGTTGTTTTAAGCTTTCTAGAATTCCATCCAAAATAGTGAGTTGTTCCTCAAAAGAAGGTTGATGAACGACGGAGTATTGTGGGGGTTCAAAATTTTGAAAACCGGAATTATAGCACGGATGTTGCTCATAATTAATCGGTTGACAATAAGAAGTATCGTGAGGGCCCCCATAATAGTTGCAACACGGATATGGAGAAAAATCCGGTGCATGTTGCGGATACGGATCCTCATATATGGGAGTGGTGAAGTACGAATTGGTTGAATTGCAAAATGGACAAAATCCAAGTTGTGTATTGTTGAGATGATAGCCGCATCGCTCACATGTACACTATTGACATATTTGATAACCATTCCATGGTCTCCCACATCTTACACAGTACGAATCCATGAAGAATTAAAAATAAGAGGGGTAGAGAAAAGAATTAAAAACAATAGAGGATACAGAGGATTATTTTTGGTGTAATAATTTAGGAAAAGTATTACTTTTGGAGTTTTTAATTTTTTTGGTGCAAATCTTAGGAAAGAGTTTGCTTTTGATGATTTTTTAATTTTTTTAATTTTTATCTTTTTGATTTTTTATATTTTAGATTTATTTATTTCTTTTTTTTAACAAGAAAAATAACGTTCAAAATCGAACGGATCCCAAAATCTAAATCGTCAATCGTAACGAGCGAAGCGGCAGCGGCGCCATTTTAATGTAAGGTTTTTTCAATCAATTAGCAATTAAAGTTCGTTTTCCTCGACTCACTCGAATTGATTTCCAATTAAACGTGGATAAATTGTTCTTGGTAAAATTACTTTTTGGTATTTTAAAAACTAAAAACTATTTAATATAAAAACTATTTTAAACTAAATAAAAAGAAAATAAGTAATTAAGAATACTTAATTAAAAACTATTTAATCTATTTTAAAACCATCTTAAACAAATGTGAAAACTATTTTAAATTTAAATAAAACTAAAATATATTTAATCTAATTGAAAAGTAAAAATCTTTAAAACTCCTCAAACAAATTAAAACAAATTTATTCTAAAAATTATTAACTAATTTAAACTAATTTAAAAACTATTTTGAATTTAAATAAAATTTAATACTAATTTATGTAAAAAAACTAATTTATAAAAGCAATTTAAAATTTATAAAAGTAATTAAATATTTTGTTTGTTTTTATATTTTATTTTTAAAAATGTAATTTAATAAACTAAATATTAATTTTTAAAAATTTAAAACTTGTAATTAAAAATATTAACTACAACTGGTAGCCTTAATTAACCTATATTAATTGCTCAAACTATAGTTAAACACAAAAGAAAGTCTAGGAGACAAGTGCAGTCTTCAAGTTGTATAAACGAAGAGCTTGTGTCATCTATAGTGGTTTAAGACGTGCCTTTCCGGCGTAAGTTTAAACGGATTTTGTAATGAACCATAGCAAGCTATTTTGATAAATAGAGTAAGGCCACTTTCAAGAATAGTCTTAAGCTATTTCAAAATATGAGCACATGATCGGACAATTATTATTGCTAGGATTTACAACAACAATATCCTTGGAATATTTCAATTCCAAATGTGTAATATCCTAACTACAACTTATTGAGTAGTTTGGTATCTCAAGGAATTAATCAATCATCCTAGAGATGAGCTCAATTGCACATATTACACATGATATAGGGCCTACTAACCGTATGGGTGCAAACAATAAAAATCATGCTTGATACTTTAAGCTACTACTAACTCACTCTACATCTCCTAAGTGAGTCAAGTATCTAAGCAATGAAGGTTTAAGAGGGTATAAGAATAGAATCACATACCACAAACAAATGTCAAGGCAAGGATGCCAAGAACAAGCACATAGTCAAGTAATGATCACAAGAATGATCAATTGGGCGTGTGGAAGGAAGAAAACATACCTTAGCCGCAAAATGCATTCCAAGTTGTCAAAGAACCAATGCAATGAGCAAACATGACTAAAGTGACTGCTAAGTCCTCAAGGACTAGTATCACTCTCATCCATCTTGATATCATCATTCAAGGATGTTAAAGATAAAATAATATGAGTCTTTTACAAGTGTAAGTAAGTCAATCCACAATCAGATAAATGACTAGTCTTCATGAGTACCTACACATAGCAAGATACAAATTAGTAGATACATTTCAAGAGTAAATTTAAAATGAATAAATACTACTAATCTAAATGAGATGTTATCTTACCAATTAAAAGGCCTATTTTCAATGAAAAAATAGTTTTGACCAAAGAGAAACTTTAGTACAATGAAACCTTCTAATTAAAGAGACAATGGATCGATCCAAGTTTCAAAGTATAATATACTTCAAAGACCTTGAGTGACCATCGCTTCGATACCAGTTGTAGAAACTAGAAGGGGGGTTGAATAGTTTCTCTTCGGTTTATGTCCTAATTAAAATTCCTTTCAATTAGGTTTGTCTCAAAACTACCTTTTACTTGAAAGCTAGTTGCATAATGATTATATTTAATTCTAATGCATTAACAATGACTAATAGTAGATGTATGCAATGTAATATAGTAAGTAAAGAATAAGTAAAGAAACAACCTAATAGGGAGACACCAAGATTTATAGTGGTTCGGCAACGAAGCTCTATCTTCGTTCCTACTCCACTCCTCGAGTACACCTTACTCGATATTTTGCACTATATTCACAAACTCCCTTCATGGCGGAGAAAACCTCACAACGTTTCTTACATTATTATCCAACACTAAGCTAAATGTCGAGACCTAATCTTAGCTAGGACCACTCTACACACGTCGCCTACTTCACCATTTTCCGACACAAGGCTAGTTGTAGAGTTCTAATCCAAAGCTAGAACCAATCCTCACAACTCTTCACTTTGAAGCTAAGTGATGACTCACAAGACACAACACACATCACTTTATATTTTAGTGAGAACTAACACACAACACTTACAACTCAATAAGATATATCCAAGTACACACATGTAACTTGGATTCACACAAGACAAATCCAAGTATACACATGTACAATGGATTTACACAACACTAATCCAAGTATTCACAAATACATTGGATCTACACAATTCTAATCTAAGAATACACCTATACATTGGATTTACACAACTATAATCCAAGTATACACATATACATTGGATCTACACAACTATAATCCAAGTATACACCTATACATTGGATTTACACAACTATAATCTAAGTATACACATATAACTTAGATCTACACAAGACACAAATTGAACATGACTACATCTAAGGTAGGTTGATCTTCATCAAGGCTTCATCTTTAATCACATCACAAGTGTGTGAGTGATCTTCTCTTTGGACAAAGTAAAGAAGGAGATCAAGAGGATAATCATAAGTAAACATACTTAACACATTAAGTGATCATTTACTAATGATTAGGATTAGAAAAGAGAAAGATGGCAAAAACAATGTACAAAACAAGGGTCTTGAAAAATGTAGATCTGATCCACTATTTATAGGAGACAAAGGCCAACGGATCTCTGACCGCGGTTCCTTAATTGTGCCTGCGGTTCCTTATCACTAGGGAACCTGTTGAGAATTATTGTAAAGTACCAAGTACCATTAGTGCAAGTACAAGTACTGTTCGTGTTGGCAAGTACTCTTAGTGTTAACGCGGTACATAGTAAGTACTGTTAGTTATAGAGTAAATACTGCTATGATTGTTAGGACGAATATATCTTTAGAAAAGATATGTCATAGTTATAATAGGAGTATATCTTATTGTGATATACTTAATAGTTTAGAATATTGATAATATATCATGTGTGATATACTTATTATAATAGAGTATTCTAGGGTTCCTTACACTATAAAAGGAACATAGGTACGATTATATTATATGTGCCTTTGCCAAAGTCGATTAATAGAAGATCAAATAGTTAATAGTAATTCTATTCTTCTTTGCTTTATAAGTTAGATTCCGCATAACTTATTTAGTTGAGTAAGAGTTCTCAAGTGCTTTAGTTTGATTACAAGCTATTGTACTAATCTTCAACAAGATATAGATCTATTCAAAGGGATCAACAAGTGGTATTAGAGCTTGTTGAGAAACTCTGAATAAGAAGAACACAATCCTAAATCACTACTCACAAAATAAACAATGTCTCCATCCGATGAAGTTCCTCATGTGCAAGAATTTCCAGTCCCTAATCCCATACCACAGGGACAACCTCAAGTTGTGCATCTTGCTCCAGTGATTACTCTTGCACAGACTGCACAAACCACAAACACTGTGGACACACTAGTAACCACACCTTCTTCCCATACACTGTCTGTTGTCAAGCTCCCCATTCTTAAAAGTGTCAATTATGAGACATGGGTAATGCAGATGGAGCATTACTTGAATCACACATATCATACTCTATGGGAAGTGATCAAGAATGGGAATACTCCTAAGAAGTTGCATTGGTTGCCTGATGGTACATGCTATGCTTTGTCTATTGTTACTTCTGAACATATACAGGCTGAGATCAAAGAAAGAAAAGCCAGAACTGCTCTAGCTATGGCACTTTTAGAAGACATTCTACCTAGCTTTCATCACTTCAAGGATGCAAAGGCTATGTAGGATGCTATCAAACTTAGATTTGGAGGCAATGACAAATCTAAGAAGATGAAGAAGATGGTACTGGAACAAGAATTTGATAACTTCATAATTACCAGTGCTGAAGGAATCCATAGTGGTTATGGAAGGTTCAACAAATTGCTAATTCAATTGGCTGTTCATGGAATAATTATTCCTCATGAAGAAGCTAATCTAAAATTCTTAAGAAGTGTTCCACAAGAATAGAAATCAATTGCCATGCACTTCATCACAAGAGATGACCTGGATGTGACTCCTTTTGATAATCTCTATAGCAATCTTAGAGTATATGAGATGGATGTTAAAGGCATTGAAGTACCCAAGATGGCAGCCTCAAAGACCAACTTGGATTTTGTATCAGAAGGAAGCAGAGGTACATACTCTCAAAGTACCGCGGGTGGATCAAGTAGTGGTACTTACTTCCAAAATACCGCTGGAGGACAAACAAGCGGTACTTATCCTCAAAGTACTAAAAGCAATTCATCAATGTCCCAAAATCCACATGGAAGACCCTCATCATTGTTTAGTGACTATGACGCCTTCTCATTCTTTGCTGGACAAGAAAACAGACCAAGGTTGACTCTCAATGACCTGTTTCAGATGGATGATGCTGATATTGAAGAGATGGATCTCAAATGGCAAGCTGCTATGGTCTCTATTAGATCCAACAGACTCTACAAAAGGTCTGGGAGAAAGATGAAAGTTGATCCTAATGAACCAATAAGATATGACAAGTCCAAGGTTGAATGTTTAAACTGTGGAAGGAATGGACACTTTGCAAGGGAGTGCAATAGGGAAAAGGCTAAAGGAAATAGTCAGAAGTCCAAGAACAGTTACAAAACAAGCCCAAGAGTCAGTGAAAGCTTTCCAAATAAAGACAACATAAATTATAAAGGAGCTAAAGCATTGGTCACAGTAGATGGAGTGGTTGATTAGACTGAAGAAGAAGAGCATGGTCTGATGGCTTTTTCTTATGAAGACATTGAGTTACATCCCTGTTCTAAAGATTGTATTCTTAAGTTTAATTGTCTTAAAGTAGAACTTGAGGAACAATATCAGAAGGTAAACACATGTACTGTAGAAGTAAATACTTTTAAACAAGGTGTTGCTAAGTTAGAAGCTAATATAGTTTTGTATAAAAAGGGCCAGCAAAACTATGAAGAGAAAATTAGGATTCTAACTCTTCAAATAAGAGAAAAAGATATATCCATCAAAGCTTTTAAAAAACAACTCGTGAATGTAACATCAGAAAATGAAGTTTTAAAAGCTAAATTGTTTAATGAAAGAGAAGTAACTAATCAATGGCAACAATCTTCAAAAGGCTTAGGTAAGCTGATTAATTCACAAATGGGGTATTATGATAAAATAGGCCTAGGATATATAGAAGATCAACCTGGGATATCTCTAACTGATAAGGATTTATTAAGAGTGGTTTTTGATAATTCAAAAGATCTAGATGATACTCCTAAAAATGATAGGTATGCTGAAGGAATGAAAGAAGTTCCTCCACATTTGTCAGGAATTTTCATGCCCCCCAATAATGATACAAGTGTAGAGTTAGATGAGTCAAAAGCTGTTTATGGAAATAGGTCTAATGATTCAGAATCAAACTCTAGTGCGTTGACCCAAGAAAAACCTGTTGTGACCAAAAAGGTTGTTTATCCACCCTTAATGAGCACTTTTGTGCCTGAAGGATATGTGCCTCCAACTAGTTCTGCAAATGAGCAGGTGAAACCTCCTAGTAAGGCGATGTAAAGCAACATGAAACATCACAGTAAAACCAAGAGGGGTGGGTTAGGTTTTAAGAACACTAAGTCAGAATTACCTTTTGGATCTTCTTTAAAAAGAAAAGGATGTTAAGTGTGTGGTAGCTTAAATCATTTTATCAAGGATTGTACTTTGCATGAAAATAAAATTGCTAAAGTTAAGGCTGCACAAAGGGTCACAAAGAAAGGTAATGCACAGGTGAAAAGACAAGTGGAACCAAAAGATGACAAACCTAAGTTTAGTCATACTAAGAAAGTGAGTGTAGGGAACAAGGATAAACTCCCTCTCACAACCAAAGACTTTATCTCAAGATCAATACTTATGAAACAAGGTCTAGTACCTTTGAAATCTAGCAAGTCAAGTACCCGACAAACCTAGAATTGCAAGTACTGCTAGACCAAAAGTAAATACTGCTAGTCAAAAGCCTGGTAAACCACAGTCCCATAAAGCATCTAGGAATTTCTTTGAGATTCCTAAGACACCTAGAGATAAATTATGAAAAACCAGTGCAAATGTGGATACCTAAGGGAGAAAAACCATGTGTTCAAGCAAGTACTGCTAAAACAGTACTTAAGTAAAAAAAGTCCAAGGACAATGAACCCACTTATGTCTTTGGCTATTTAACTGGAACCATGAAGTATAAGAGTGTATGTAGTCTCACTGGTAAAACTACTTATCAGACTCTTAAGTATGTAGGTCCCACAAGATCCGAGCCAAATGTGGCTTGGGTCCTGTTAAAAACTAATGTGTTTTATGTATGTACAAGAGCATCTAATCAATGTATTGAAAGATAAAGGAATAGTAGACAGTGGATGCTCAAGGCACATGACAGGGAATAAAGATTTCCTTGCTGAATTTGAAGAATTTAGAGGTGGACCAGTTGCCTTTGGTGGAAGTCAAGGCAGGATCACTGGAAAAGGAAAGATTAATACAGGAAGATTGGAGTTTGAATATGTGTTTTTTGTTAAGGAGTTGAATGAATTCAATCTCTTTTCTGTATCACAAATGTGTGATAAGAAGAACAAGGTACTCTTTACAAATACAGACTGCTTGGTTCTCTCCAAAGACTATGCGATGCCTTAGGACTCTCAAGTACTACTCAAAGTGCCCAGGCAAGAAAACATGTATACTTTTAATCTTCATACTATTACTCCAACAGGTGGTGTTACATGCTTGTTAGCCAAAGCTTCTAATGATGAGTCTAATTTATGGCATAGGAGGTTAGGACATGTGAATTTTAAGAACCTTAATAAACTGGTTAAAAGAAACTTAGTTAGAGGGTTACCTAACAAAGCTTTTCAAAATGATCTCACATATTGATCTGTTTGGTCCACTTTCTGTTAGAAGTATTAGTCACAAGACCTTTTGTCTAGTTATAATTGATGATTTTAGTAGATTCAGTTGGGTTTTCTTTTTGGCACATAAGAATGAGACCAATGAATTACTTTAGGACTTTGTTACTTTAATAGGGAAATAGTTCACTAAACATGTCTTAGTCATTAGGACAGACAATGGGACAGAATTTAAGAATGCTGAATTTGATGAATTCTGTAGGTCTAAAGGAATCAAGAGACAATTTAGCAATCCTAGGACTCCACAGCAAAATGGAGTAGCTGAAAGAAAAATAGGACATTATTTGAGGCTGCTAGAACTATGTTAGATGATTCTCTTTTGCCTAACACCGTGTGGGCAGAAGCAATCAATATTGCATGTTATGTGCTTAATAGAGTTTTAGTAACCAAGCCTCAAAACATGACACCTTATGAACTCTTGACTGGAGTTAAGCCTCTCATAAGTATTTAAAACCTTTTGGGTGTCATGTGTCTATTTTGAATACTCTTGATCAGTTGGGAAAGTTCGATGGGAAATCTGATCCAAGATATCTAGTAGGATATTCTTTGCATAGTAAAGCATACAGGGTTTATAATTTGACAACTAGAAGGGTTGAGGAAAATGCCCATGTCAACTTTTTAGAAAATAAGCCCAATGTCCCATGAATAGTATATGCTTGGATGTTTGATTTAGATTATCTAACTAACTCCATGGATTACTATGTTGTGCAAAAATATTGTCAAACTAACAATACAGGAAAAAAGACTTGTATACCCTCTACAGGTACTCAAGAAAGCTCTTCATCAGATTCACATGAAGACGATGGTGTTCATACATTTGTACCTAGTGTACCTACTTTCTCTCCTTCATTTGTCATCCCACAACAGAAGCAACAAGCACCACCAAGTAATGATCAAGCCTCACATAATGAATTCCAGAGGCTTATGGATCAAGAAAAGAATGCCCAAGCAAATTCCAAGCATTCAGTAGAAGAACCATTGGACTCACAACACTCAGCAGTACATGGTCAACCTAGCGGTTCTTCATCTGCAAGTATTGCTAAGCCAATTTCTGCAAAGTCTGTTGATTCACTAGAAGATAGTCTTCAAGCAATAGATAATGAAGATGCTTTTACTAGTCCAAAGGAAGGAATCTTCTCAAAAGCTTCCTATGATGAGCAGGGTGCAGTAACTGATTTCAATAATTTAGAAACAGAAATTCCAGTCAGATCTATTCCCACTCATAAAGTCAACAACAACCATCCTACAACACAAATTATTGGAGACCCAAAGTCTGTTGTGCAAACTAGAAGACAGTTAAAAGCCAGTACTAAAACTCATGCACTTCTGAGTTATGTCAAACAACAGAGAGAATAAATCATAAGGATACTCAGCGTTGTTTGTTTGCTTGTTTCTTGTCACAAGTAGAGTCAAAGAATATTTCTCAAGCTCTTGATGAAGAAAGTTAGGTAGATGCCATGCAAGAAGAGTTAATGCAATTTGATCTACAAAAAGTTTGGATTCTTGTGGATCTTCCTTCTGGAAAAAGAGTTATCGGTACTAGGTGGGTTTTCAGGAATAAAAAGGATGAGGTGTTGTTGTGAGGAACAAGGCTAGGCTTGTTGCTCAAGGCTATAGACAGGAAGAAGGGATAGACTATGATGAAGTCTTTGCACCAGTAGCAAGGATAGAAGCCATTAGACTATTTTTGGCTTTTGCATCATATATGGGTTTTATAGTCTATCAAATGGATGAGACGAGTGTATTTATTTATGTCACTATCACTGAGGAGGTATATGTTTCACAGCCTCCAGCTTTTGTAGATCCTAAATTCCCCAATAGAGTCTACAAAGTGATTAAAGCTCCTTATGGTCTACATCAAGCTCCAAAGGCTTGGTATGAAACTTTTTCCAATTTCCTTTTGGGACATGGATATAGAATGTAGAACAATGATAATCTTTATGTTTCAAGAGGGTTGATGTTTTCTAGAGAGAGAAACTTAGAGAGAGAAATGAAAGAAACTACTCCCTCCGTCCCAAATTACTTGTCCAATTTTGACTTTTGTATTCGACTTTGACCGTAAATTACTTTTTTTGTGTTATATAATACTTAATGTAAAATATATGTATGAATTGAGTTTTCAATGTATTTTCATTGGTATAGTTTTCATCTAATACTATATAACACAAAAATAATAATTTACGGTCAAAGTTAGATAAAAAAGTCAAAAGTGGACAAGTAAATTGGGACGGAGGGAGTATGTGTTATGAAAGTGAGAAATGAAACAACCAACACCTCTTTCCATGGTGGAAAGAGGCTTATATACCCAAGTCCTTAATGGACTTGGGCCTCCGGCCCATGAACATGCTCATGGGTCGGGCTATTTAATAAATGTAACTTAAACACTACTACGAGCCTATAACTATATTGTTGGAGTGACCGAGACTTTCTTTATACGTAAAACGTATTTCCAACAATCTCCCCCAAAGGGAGGTCACTCCAAATTTACAAAGTCCTAATCTAGCATGTTAGATCTTGTTCTTGAGCTCGTAGTCCACTTTCTCTTTTCTTTCTTTAATTTGCTTCTTTTTTGTGAATATGTGTTGAATAATATCAGCCTTTTGCTTGGAACACGTTCTTTTGGCCTTTCACGTATAGTCTTTATCTCCTTGTGATGTTCGCCTCTTCGTGACTTCATGTCCCACACACTTATCCTTTGTTGAATTCTTGAAAGTTTCAGAGTCGATATAGCGGAAGACTTTTAGGTCATACTTTCTTGAATTTGCAGAAGTATTTGATGCAGAAGGAATAAGTATGTGAGGACGTCTTCAACAGGTACACCGCAACGCCACCGTCTTCGAATGCAGCAACATAATAAGACACGAATAAAATGGCTTTGACATTTTATTCTAATTCGGTTGCATTTTACCTCCGGTCAGTGAAGACCGTTGGACGATATTAGATATCGTACCCGTGACAGATAGTTTCAATTAAGTAACTTCCTGACAGGATTTCGCGGGTAAACCCGTTCTCTTTATTCGACCGTCCAAAGCTGACTGCGAACATAAAGAGTGAATCATTTGGATTAAAAATCCTTATGATTGAAGCCGTCAATTCATGAAGCCTGGAACAAGTGAATTTCAATTAAGATATTCACCATCGTTGCTTTCCAGTTGTCACAAACTTAATTCAAATAGAATCTTGCTTGTCACCTACCAAGTACTGTTTGATGTTAACACTAGAAGGATTTCCACTCGTCATTGTGAACACTAAAGAGTGTCACTCTGAGTGTTCTGGCAAGATCATACGATAATGCGTAGAGGCCTGGAACGAGTTTAAGTTCAATTAAGAATTAAACTACTGTTTCTTTCCAGTTTTCACAAGATTGGTTCTTAAAGAACCGCACGTGTCACCTACCATGAGCTTGTTTGATGTTGGCTCAAGCAGGATTTCCATCTTCATTGTAATACTTGCGTATCACTCGGATGTTATGGCAATATTACAAGAATACTGCGTAGGACTCATAATGATCTCTTACATTTCACAGTGTGTGAAGAAGCAAGGAATAAATGGAAAGTGTCCTAATCAGACTTTTGATGATCTCGTGTCTCTAGACTCGATAGTACGTTTTGATTTAGTGGGCGATGGCTGGAGAGGAGTGCCACCTATTCAATATCAGTCTATTCAGAGTGAATAAACCAATAGATAACGTGTTGATCTCCGTGTGATTAAAACAAATATCTTTTGAGAGATATTTGAGTTAGCTGGGAAGGGTTGTGCATTGCATCACTGGGTCCATGATGTCTATCTTCAATATCGAGAATCATTAAAAAATGATCTCAATAGCATATGTATTGACCCGGTTTCTGCCTAAAGTTGTAAGGAGGGCTTCTTTCTTTACACCCTTTATCTTTACAATTCTTTTTCATTCTTCAACCCCTTCAATGCTTACCAATACGTCATCACTAGCACCTTGTTGTGATTGTTCCAGTGCTAGCTTAAGTACTTGGTCGGCATTCAGCTACGTTCACAATCATTCTCCATCTTTCCTAGGACTTCTAATTCTATCTAGGGAATTGTCCTTGGGAAGATTCCATCAGTTCTGATGAATAATTGGACTAATACATATACCTACCACCCTTTTGTCACCACATCCGTCGTGAATTAAGTGTGTTTGGGTAAGTATTGTCACCATAAATATCCTTGGAAAATTCACTTAAAGCACTTGTGATATTGTAATCAAAGTTTTTGTGCCTTAAGTGTTTTGATCATCAAAAACGCTCCCCCTTAACATGTGCATAACACATATTAAGTTTGTTTATCTTTTAAGCCTTTTCATTGTTTAGCCAAATATCATTAAGTCTCCTTAATCCCATTTTCTTCCCTTTCCAAAATGTTAACCATCAATATTTTGGATATTAATGGATTAACCGGTCTTTGGGTAATAAAATGAAATTAGATGTTGGCCAAAGAACATATTAATGCTCCCCCTCAAATTAATGAGGGTTAGTTGTAGTGCTTGAGTGAGATATGTTTGAAAGATTTAGAATCTCGAGAGAAAATCTTGAAAAATATCATACTTTTACTACAACATGCCACAAAAGCTGATTATACAAAAAGTAACTATTCACAATTATAGACATATGGAGTTGACCTGTTATAAGACGAACCATAATTAAATGGCTCGTTCCGTGAACCTATGGTGAGCTCCATATGGTCGTCCACCGACGAATCGTTCCACACTTCGTAGCAACCGACGCTCCCTTAGAAGTTCCTCGATCTTCTTGATCGCGTACTTTGCTCCTCTTTTGCATTGGCTTGTCCAGGTGTACTTGACTGCTGGAAGCGGTAAGTCGGCATTGAGAACCGTCAGATCATCTCGAACATGCTTGAGCGTACCATCGCTGAATTTGTGCACTTCGGAGAATCGCATATACTGCATGACGCCTGTCTCATTTGGATAAAAAAATCCCTGCTTCTGGCGTTGTGGTCCCCATGTAAACCTTCTTGTTCTTATGGAAATTACTGAGTGGAGTTGTATGGGGACGTTCCAAGTTTAGCTGCTTCTGATAGATCTCCACTCCAAGTTGAAAATCTTCCACCCGGTTTTGGATGACGATTTTCCTAGCATATTGACGAAAGTTGGAGCTCAATGCAATGACTATCTCAGGTGGTAAATGGTCGACTTTTTCTTGAGCAAATAACAACAGAAGATCTTTGATGTCTTCAAGTTGAAGGTACTGGAGATCACTTTCGTCAATTCGGTATTCTTTCTCATCAGTACGTTTGAACACGATTACATTCAAGTAATCATAGCTGAATACCGTCTGAGTGGTTGCTCTTTGAATGCTTTTGATTCTGTGAGCTGATACAATAGAAGAACCTTTCTTTGGACGATGGAAGTGATTGTAAGCTAACCTTTTCTTTGGAGTCCAGTGAGAGATGCCAAGTGATGCATAAGTGACATAAAACTTGAGCAATTCCTTTCTCTATAACGCATCAGGTACTTTATCTTCTATCCACGATACATTATCCAAATTGATTGCCTTGATCATAGTGAGTGATGTGGCATACTTGTTCGCGCCTTTTTCAAGGTACTCGAGATCATGAGATACAAAGTGTTCTATTGGGATAGTTGAAGAACCGGCGATGACTGTGGGTGTGAGAGGTCGTAACACTGGAGTCTGAATTCCTGTAGTTGTCGCTCTCATGGCCTTTGTAAGCTCGTTAAAATGATATTCTGCCTCATTATGGCTGATCTTCAAGGTATAAAAGAAATCCACATTTGCAGCTGCCATTTTGATGAGATCCGGAGTCATTGTCGGTTTCCCATGAGAATACCTTAGAAAGGCCAAGAAATCGATAGGATTGTTTAGGAATTGAGTCAGCTCCATTTCAGTTGCTGTGTCAAAAGGATGTTGTGGCGCTGCATTTGTGAGCCATAGTTGCTCTTGTACCGTGTCATCGATGATAAGAGATTCAGCAAACGTGAGTTCTGGCACATTTAAGTCTTCTACTTCCATATCAGAGATGTGCTGATCTTCAGATGGTGTTGAAGGTTTTTCTTGTGTCACCGGTATATCATCATGAGGTTCGTCTTCTAGCATTGACCCTGTGGGTTCTTCTTGTTGTGTAGACACAGGAATTTCGTCTTCTTGCATATATTCTACAGATTCATTGTGAGAATCAATAGTGAAAACTGGTTTAGTAGATATACCTGTGTCTATATTCTGAGTTTCTGGTACAGTAGAGTCCATCGTCTTTTCTGCGGTTTCAGCAACGCTTTCTACAGCTTCCTCAATACCTTTCTCAGTAGCCTTATCACTTTCATCCTTATTTGACTCTTCGGCATCAGTACCCGTTTTATCATTGTTATCAGCCTTGTTGGTTCCATTACCATCGTCATTATCATCATCGTCATCCTCATCCTCGTCCTCATCTTCATCTTCATCAGTATCCTTATCCTTTTCTTCCTCATCCTCTTCTTCCTCATCCTCTGCTTCCTCATCTTCTTCCTCATTTTGATCATTTTCACCATCATCCTGATCACCATTACCCTCGTCATATTCCTCCTCTAGTTCGTCTTCATTTTCGGACTTAGAGTCGGTAGTATCTGCTGGTGTATCTTCAATAATTGCTTTGTTTAGATATTGCAGAACTTTTGGTTTGTATTTTGATTTATGAGATCCCATATCTAGTAGACGTGTCTGTAACAATGTCATTAGTTGAAGGGTAGATAAACCATTACCGACAAAAGTTGGTAGCTGTTGATCAACATATGACTTGACTTCTCGTCGAATGATCTTGGTCATCTTCTCATCAATTGACCCAAGAAAGGCAGCATTCTCTTTGTCACGAGTTTTCTTCTCTCCAAGAAATGATTTGTGTTGGGCTTTAAGTTTAGACACTCTGTCGGATATTTTTTGAAGTGTAGGCTCATCAGGTTGCGGTTCCTTGAGAGGTTGTGTGTCGGGAGTGGTGAATCTTTCAGTCAGTGTAGCTAGTTGTTTAGCTTGAGCCTCCAGCTGTTGTTGAAGAGACTGGATCAATGGGTCACTGACTGTGAGGAATGGATTGGAGGTGGATGATACTTGTTGTTCTAATGATGGAGGTGTAACCATAACTGTTAAAGCGGTGGTGGATGATACGGGTTGTTCAAGGATAGGTGTTGGTGTAGATTCAGTGATTGGGGCGGTGGTTGATACAGGTTGTTCAGCTATTCATGATGACGGTGTAGATAATGTTGTTGGGGTGGAAGTTGATACTGGTTGTTCAACAAGTGCTGGTGTGATAGATGGTGTTATGACTTCACTGATAACCGGGGTGGATAATGGTGAAGTGGTGGTTGATGTAACAGTAGTTATGGGAACATCCACCATGTCTTCATTTGTCGATGGATCTGTATTTGTAACCTCGACACCCTCCACTTCCAAATTAAGATATTTCATAACCTCGTCAGAGCCGAAAGTAGACTTACTTTGAAGTTGAGTTTCTGGTATGAAAGTTGCATGAGCATCATCGTGTACCACTGTGTGAGTTGGTTCCGGTAAGGATGTGGTGATATTGGCGTCTCGATACATCAAACTTGTATCTGTGTTTTCACTGCTACCACCCTCTTCACTCTGCTCACGACTTTCAAAATGGAAGTTATCAGCATGTTCATAAGCATCTTCATTGGTAGGATCTTCATAAAGGCAATATCGGCATCAGGTTCACCAAATTCCTCTAAGTCATCAAACACTGTTGAGCCTGATCCTTTGTATGTTTCAAAAGCCTCCACTCTGCTTCGCTGAAGAGTAATACGTAGTTGTTTGGCTTCAGAAATTGTTTGCTTAGCTGGTTCAGTTGAAGCAACAAGTGCTTCTTTATCTTTGGTTGGCTTTGCTTTCTTTGGCCTTCTTAGTGGTACTTGTTCGTTGTCATCCTCAGTTTGTGTCATCTCAGCTTCTTCAGCATCTTCATCAACTAAATGCTCTTTCCCTATGCCTTTATCTTTTGATGAAGCAGTCAATTGGCGCTTGGAAATTCTCTTCTTTCGTTTACCTTTTTGCGTCTCTAATTGTTTCTCGGAGGGATCTGCATTTGCTCGTTTGAACTGTGCTTCAATATCTTGTAGCATCTCTCTGTAGTGATCACTTTCCCTGATTCCTTCATTCATCATGATGTCTGGCACTTGAGCTGGTCTGAGCTTATACTTTGTGAATTGATTATCCGCAGTCATAGTGTTTAACACATCGTCACTATTTTGAGTATGATAGAAGAAATTCCCACGAGGATCAATATCTGGGTCACTCTTCATGAAGAAATTGATGATTAGTTTTGTGAACCTTGGAAATGGGAGATGCACCGCTTTCCTCTTGGAACTTGTGAGTTGATGAAAGAATTCCTCCCAAAGTTGTAGTGCATAGTCCACTTTAGATCCAGTATAGAGACCCCAAAAGATAATTTCCTGAGAGGGTCGCATTGCGTTTGATCCGCGAATCTTGGACGTAAGACATTTTACTAAGGTAGTGACAATTGCTTTCCAAGGTTTCCCAATATGTGACGTGTTAAACTGAGAAAGAAAACCAATTTCGCCCTCATAATTCAATTCTCGGATTACTCTAAGCAATTCTTCTGAATCTGGGTCAGGCACAAAGTGTTCCCCTTTTGCTAACTTAGGAAGCTTGAATAGTTGCCTAAATTGACGCAAGTCAAGTGTCAAGTCTTTGTTGTTAAGATTAAAAGCAATAATCTTCTTTGACAATTGTTTTGACTGTGTGATTGTGGCTGTTGCCCAAAATTCGTGCATGTATACTTCAAGAACTGATGCAGTGACAGGTAATGCATCCTTTATTGGTGAACAATCCAGGATGTCCGTTGCAATTTTGAATACCGCCAAAGAAGGATCGAAATCGTCTTTCAGACGAAAGTTGTTTGGTGCATGTTGCATTCTAGCATTAAGTGGAACAAGGATAAGATCTAGTCGTTTTTGTTCTTCTTCGGTTATCGACATTTTCCTGCTTTTAGATAAACACAAGCACACTTGATACACACACACACACACACACATATATATATATATATATATATATATATATATATATATATATATATATATATATATATATATATATATATATATATATATATATATATATATATATATATATATATATATATATATATATATATATATATATATATATATATATATATATATATATATATATATATCTCATAAACTATGTAAATCTTAAGCATTGGAAATAAGTCACAACAAATGTCACCACATATGATTGAGTAACAAAATACAAACATAGTTCATATGGACTAAGTTCATACATTCAGAATCACACCTAGAATTATGAAAGATATGCCACAGACAATTTATTCTAAGGAAATAACGACCTAGCATTAGTTCTTTGAATATTTTGATTTCTTGGTTGTCATAACCAGAACCTCAGTAGGTCTAGGTTTAGTTTCAACCACAACCTCAGTTGGTCTTGGTGTAGTTTCAACCACAACTTCAGTAGGCTTTGGTGTAGTTTCAACCACTACTTTAGTAATTTTTGGAGTATCCTCAACCCAGATTTCAGTAGGCTTGAACACAGGGTTAGACAACGATGATACTTTGTCTTCCATGGCCTGGATACAAAACACAAGACATTGAATAAGTAATTTGTATCTATTTTGTTTACAGAATTGTCAACTTATTAAATAAGATTAACTTCTGTAATAAGAAACCTTTCAAGTATTCTTATGCTATAAAATTATTTAAATTCAATATAACTTGGTTTCGTTTTTAATGGCCCTAATTTACTTAAAGCCTAATAAAGTGGGAGTGCTGTCTAGGCCGATTTCATTAGATAGTCTATGGCAATTGCACAACTCTTAAAGTCCATAACAAGCCTAACAAGTGTTATAATGTAAACCCTTATCGCAATCTAAAAGATATTCAAGGCAAAGGCATTGCAAAACTAAGTCCACTATAGTTCTTAACATATCTTAAAAAAAACTTGCAAATTTTGGTCCATCGTGATAAGCCATCACATTGACCATCGCATTGAACCCATCGCATTGGACCCATCGTATTGGTCCCATCGCATTGGCCATCGCATTGGACCCATCGTACTGGACCCATCGCATTGGTGCCATCGCATTGTCTATCGTACTGAACCCATCGCATTGGTGCCATCGTACTGAATCCATTGCATTGGTCCCATCGCATTGTCCATCGCATTGGAACCACCGCAACGGACCATCGCAATGGACCCATCGCAACAAGCCATCGTAATGGACGTATCGCAACGAGCCCATCGTAATGGTGCCATCGTAGCGAATCCATCGTAGTAATGCCATCGCAATCAATGCGATGAGAAGCCATCGTAGTCATGGATCGTATTCTTGGCGATAGAACCTAGGCAAATCTTAAGAGTTCGATAACGGGACATAGAAGCTGTTATAGGCCAAACTGGGTAAGACCAATGTTAATCTAGGCTAGATGAACAAATCCCACCTCTTAAAACTCATTTTTATCAAGAATCTATAAACCCTAAATTATTCAGATTCGATGGATACATGTTTGAGTTTAAGAAAGGAGTATGATATAATCATCTAAAATAATAAGCACTGATAGAAATAATTATACCTAGATCAGATAATACGATTAGCACAAATAGATGGATGTATGAAGCTTTAACAATGGCGGTTTGGAGTTGTGATGTTTTGAGTGTAACAGGTATGACCAAGAGACGAAAAGGGGGGGGGGGGGATATATTTGACTTTGGTCAAACCAAGTTGCAAGAAATTGCAACTTGGTCCCCCTTGTTGCAAATGTGCAATGTTTTTCCCCCAAGGATTAAGATGATAAAAAAACACATGTAAAAACACATAAACTCACCAACACCTAAACCCGTAACGTCTTATCTTTGAAAACAAACACGAAAACAAACTCCTAATGCTTAATTGCAACAAGCTATACCTCAAACCACATAAAGCACACAAAGCATATAATGATAAGAATGGTCGGTTTATATTTTCTGAAAACCCTTTTTGAAGATGAATTTTAATTCCAAAAGCAATATAATATTTGCTCCCCCTTAAACATAGACCCGTTTTCTATTTAAGGAGCTGTAGTCATTGTTTTTAAAAGAACAAATATCCATGAAGACTTTTTCCGGTTTAGTGATTTGTTGGAACGATTCTGGTGGCAATACGATTTCTCTTATTTTTACAAAATAAGTGCACTGATACGTACACTAATTTGTGTTAGACCAAGTTATAAAGTAAACTTGATCCCTTACAAGGTTTTACAGTAAACCTTGCCCGAGAAAATTAATTCCCGTTGTGAGCCAACGTTTCCATAAGAAATACGTGACTTTAATGCGAAAAGCGGGTTGCAGTCTGAAATAACTACAAGCCAACATGGGCATGTTTTAAAAACATGTACAACTTTTATACGGACTCTATTTATGGCGCCGTGTCAATTTTAATCGACATTTCTAAGGCCGTAAATATTACCGTACTAAAAGACATGCCCGTGTTGAAAAATGAAAAATATTTTTGGATTTTCTTGATTTTATATTTTTTATGGATTTTGTAGGTTTTATATTTTTTATGGTTTTTCTGTGTTTTATATTTTTGTATTTTTCTTTTAGTGGTTTAAATATATATACGATAATATACAAGATCACGATCAAAGGATACTCTAGAATAGTTTACCATCACTATTCTTCAGATTCTTCTGCCAACTCCTTAAGTGTCGTTGGGGAGAATGATTCCATGCCTAGATTTTCGATCAAAAACTCGATACGTCCTCGATCTAAGGCCTTTGTGAATATATCTGCCAGCTGATACTCAGTGTTGACGAAGTACAGTTCGATCACTCCATTTTCCACTTGCTCTTTGATGAAGTGGTAGTGTATGTCAATGTGCTTCGCCCGGGAATGTTGAACGTAGTTGCAGCACAAAGCAATTGCACTTTTGTTATCACAGTACATCATGATTTTGTTGAAGCCAAGACCGTAGTCAGTTAATTGTGATCTCATCCAAAGAACTTGAGCACAACAACCGGACATAGCAATGTATTCAGCCTCTGTACTTGATATCGCAGCGCTTTTCTGCCTTTTAGATGCCCAACTAATAAGTCTATCTCCAAGAAGTTGCACACTACCAGAAGTGCTACGTCTAGTATCTTGACACCCAGCATAATCCGCATCTGCATATGAGATTAGTGTGTTAATGCAAGTAATGCCTAAAAAATTATTAGTGTTAACTAATCTTTCTTAGTTTTGATCACAACAAACCATACAACACATTTAGTGTAAAACACAAAATGAATTATTTAACTAACACTATCATCAAGGTAATAATCATATCACTAACCTTTCTTAATCATACTTAGTGATCATCAAAATGATTATCCTTAAAACTCACTTTTGTTAATATGACAAAAGATTTTTTAATAAACTTTCTTTTTTAGAAAATGTTTTATTAAAATGGAAAATGAAAATTTGAAAATAGCATATTCCAAATGTTGTTAGAATATCCTTTGAAGGTTTCAAATACCTCAGATATTCCCACCCCACTAAAAGACAAAAAACGCAGCGTAGTCTAGTGGCGGTACCTTAAGTACCTACGCGGTTCCTTAGCGATATGGAACCGCGGGGTGAGATAAGGTACCGCGCACAGCTAGACATTATAGATCCGTTATACTTTGTCTCCTTTAAATAGTGGGTCAAATCTCATTTTCCAGCAAGCCTCTTGGACGTTTTTCTCAGCCCTCTTTCTATTTTCTATAGCATAATCATTAGTAAATGATCACTTAAATTGTTAAGGATGTTTACATATGATTATCCTCTTGATCCCCTCCTTTACCTTGTCCAATGAGAAGATCACTCACTCACTAGTGTTTTGATAAAGATGAATCTATGAGCTAGTCATATTCATCATGATACTCTTTTTTTTAGGTCAATCCAATGTATTTATGAATACTTGGACTAGTTGTGTTCATCCAAGTTATTTGTGGATACTTGGATTTGTTGTGTACATCCATTGCATATGTGTTTGCTTGGATTTGTGTTGTGTAAATCCAAGATACATGTGTGTACTTGGATAAGTCTAGTTGAGTTGTAATAGATTTGATTAGGAGTTCTCACTAAACTATAAAGTGATGTGGTTGTGTCTTGTGAGTTCTCACTAAACTATAAAGTGACTAGTAGTTGTGTTGTATGAAGTTCTCACTTAGCTTCAAAGTGAAGAGTCATGAAGATTGGTTCTAGCTTTCGATTAGAACTCGACATCTAGCCTTGTGTCGTAAAATGGTGAAGTAGGCAACGTCGTGAAGATTGGTTCTACCTTAAGATTAGAACCCGACATCTAGCCTTGTGTCGTTAAATTGTGAAGTAGGCAACGTTGTGTAGATTGGTCCTAGCTAAAGATTAGGTCTCGACATTTAGCTTAGTGTCGGAAAATAATGTAAGCAACGATGTAAGGTTTTCTCCGCCGAGAAGGGAGCTTGTGGATATAGTGGAAATCTCGAGTAGGTGTACTCGAGGAGTGGAGTAGAAACGAGGATAGAGCCTCGTTGTCGAACCACTATAAATCTTGGTGTCTTCCCACTAGGTTGTCTCCTTCCTTACTCTTTACTTATTTCATTATCATTACACTTACCTATTATCTTTTCTAGTGCATTTGAATTGAACCTAATCATTATGCAACTTAGCCTCAAGTAAAAGATAGTTTTGATACAAACCAAATTGAAAGTAATTTTAATTTGGTCACCAATCGAAGATAAACTATTCAACCCCCCCTTCTAGTTTCTACAATTGGTATCAGAGCGATGGTCACTCAAGATATTTGAAGTATATTGTACTTTGAAACTTGGATCGATCCATTGTCTCCTCAAATTAGAAGGTCAAGTTATACTAAAGTGTCTCTTTGGTCAAAACTATGTTTTCTTTGAAAATAGGTCCTTTAATTGATAATATTGCATCCCAATTAAGATTAGTAGCCTTTATGCATTTTAGATATACTCTTGAAATGTATCTACTAGTTTGCATCTTGCTTTGTGTAGGTACTCATGAAGATCAATCACTTAATTGGTTGCGGATTGAGTTACTTGAACTTGTAGAAGACTTATCTTCATTGATCTTTAACATCTTTGAATGATGATACCAAGATGATTGGGAATGATACTAGTCCTTGAAGACTTAGTACTCATCATAGTCATTGATTGGGCATAGCACTTACTCCTTCATGGATTGCTCTTTGTGGCCAAGGTACGCTTTCGTTCTTCCACACGCCCTTTGATCATTCTTTTGATCATTACTTGACTATGTGCTTGTTCTCGGCATCCTTGCCTTGACATTTATTTGTGGTTTGTGTTTCTTTTCCTTTATCCTCTCAAACCTTCATTGCTTGGATACTTGACTCACTATGGTGATGTAGAGTTAGTTAGTAGAAGCTTAAAGTATCAAGCATGATTTCCATGGTTTGCACCCATACGGTTAGTAGGCCCTTTGTGGGAGAGAAAGTGAATTAATACCTTGCTCATATTTTGGTTTAGACTAAGACTATTATTGAAAGTGATCTTTGTCTATACTTGAATAATTGCTTTGTGCTTATTCATTACCAAAGTCGTTTAACGTTTCGTCGGAAAGGCACGTCTTAAACCACTATATATGACACAAGCTCTTCGTTACCACTATTTGAAGATTGTCATTAATCCCTTGAGCATTGGTCCTAGTCTTGATTCACTTCCCTTGTCTTCTCTCCACTTAGCCGTTTTGCTACGAGTAGTCGTTTGTCCATTTCGGTTCTTTTCGATCTTGATTTAACTCGTAATCCTTCGTTAAGGCATATTGCTTAGTGTTATGATGATCCAATGATATTCTAAAAGGCTCATGATTTAATCTTAAGTATTTTAGAAAAACTTGGTTTTCAAAATTTGGAGTTTTTCGTAGATAAAAACCGACCTCTGGAGGCGGTTCTTTATCTCAGCGGCTCAAAGGCGCGGTTCCTTATCGATAAGGAACCGCGGGCAGAAACTTTTGTCAGAGCGCCAGTTTGATTATTTTATTCTTTTCAAACCACTATCTCTCTCCCAAAAACACACAACGACGGTTTTCTTGTTTTTCCACCATTGTTGAAGCTTCCAAAACCTTCAATCACTCAAATTAATTGATTCCAAGTTGTGGGTTTCACTCATCCTTCATCTAACATTAATTAATTGTAAGTATTTTCTTTCAAATTCATCTATTTTGTTCTAGGGTTCATCCTTTCGTAATTGGGGATTTTTAAAATTGAAATTGAATTAAAACCTTAATAGGAATGTGGGTTGACATGGTTATTTTACTATGATTCCTTAGGTTCATATTCATTAAGATTTCACTAAAACCCACTTGTAGAACAAATCCGAATTTTGGCTAAATGATTTTGGTTAAAAGATGGATTTGAGATTAACCCATGAACAAGTAGGTAATGACATTGTTAATGCTTACCTAAAAACCTTGTTTTGAAAAACCAACGTTCTAATTCATTGTTGATCTAACATAGATCATGTGTTCTTGGTTAATGATGGAATAGACACATTGTGAACATGAGAATGATATGGATTCAATCCTATGTTTGTCAAGAAATTGATATAACACATTCTCATATTTTTTATCTTTGATTTTATTTTTCATATGAGTGATTGGAGAAATATTTTCTTGTGTTTATTTAGGTACTAATCATGCCTTCTCAATATCAAAAAGATCATCAATTTACTAGAGATTATATGCCCGACATTTCTCAAACCATTGTTTCCCCTCAACTCCAAAACTCTTACCCATCCCTTTCCTCTCGTAATTTCCATGAGGGTAGGATTGTAGATTCAAGAATAGCGGGAGATAATTATATCAACTCTATGTTCGAGCTTATTGGGTTTGATTGTTTTCTCTACATAGACGAGGTAATTTATCCCTTGTTTCTTCTTGAGTTCTTTAGTACTTACTCCATGCTTGAAATCAACGACCAAATCTTTATTCGTTTCTTGTTGAATGGTCAAATCATTCAATATTCCCTCGATGACATTGGTGATATTCTTGGTGTGCCATTTGAAGGCACTTGTCGTTTTACGGATAAGTGGAGACTAGATGCTCTCTTGGAGTCTAACGATAAACCTCCAAATGACACCACCGAAGTTGATCTAAATTTCATCCTTGAAATCATCACGAAAGAGCGTAGTGGAAACGTTGTGAGAAGCCTTCATACAAATGTGCGAAATGTGAATAGGTATGAAGTGCTCTCAAGCGACCTTAAGGATTACATACTCCAATGGGCAAACATCCTTAGGGAAAATGTGTTTTGTCTTGGTGGGAACCGAGATCATATCCCGGCTTGCATGGGCATATGTTGTTTTGCCTTTTTACTTCCACCAAGTACAATCTTGCATATTACATCGCTCGACGTATAAATTATGCTCTTTCCAAACCCAAAACAAACCTCCCTTATGCTATGCTTCTTACTCGCCTCTTTAGAAGGGTTGGTCAAGATTTTCCTCAACTCGATCTTTCTCGCTTTCACCTGGTTCAACGGGTTATGATGCCTATTCAAGAGGCGTATGAACGAAAGCCAAGAAGTGACCGTGGTTCGAGAAAATCCGACCATCAAGAGCCGGATGATGAGGACACCGATATGCCACCAAGTGATGGTGATGGCATCGGTCCTAGTTCTCATTTTGACTCTTCGAGTAACTCCCATCCATCCTTAAATCAATTCGAGGATGATTTTGAAGACTTAGCTCCTCCTCCTCACCCTTCTAGTGATGTTCCGGAAGATCTCAATATGGAGCATCTTTATCGTGAGAATCTTAGTACTCGGGGAGAATTACATGAACATCGAGTGGAGACAAGGAAAGGATTCAAGTATTTGGGAAAGATGATCAAAGGTTTAGGAAAGAAAAGGAGGTGAAGACTTTGAAGTTATGTCAAAGTTTGGATTTGATGGTTAAACATTTGGTTATTAACACTTTGGTTTAGTTGTTTATTAACTTTTGTTGCATGTTTGGATTATTATTTATTTTGATCCTTAATGTTAATTATGCCATCATGTTTGTGATTTACATAGCTTTGTGCATCTTTGTGATAGTTAGCTTACTTAGATTATGATCTGTAGTTAACTTTGGCTTGTGAATCTTTTCGGAAAAATCTGGGTTTTTCAAAAACTGGGATGAAAGATTTTTTTGAAACCTCTGGTCGCGGTTCAATATCGACCAGCGGTTCCTTATCAATAAGGAACCGCGGGTCCTAGATAAGGAACCGCCGACCACTGTGCACGACAACATCTTTTGCTTTACACTGTTTTCTTAAATCTGTGTAAACCTTGCATGATTTTCAGTAATAAACTGCACATTTCCTTAACTAGCTTACCTAAATTCATTATTCACCTAAAATGATTTTAACCCATTACTAGTTTGGATCATCCCCTCACCCATTTAAACCCACCTTGTTTGCCATGTTCTTCACACATCAAACATACCTCCCTTAACCCTAAACAACCATGGTGTGTACCAAAACCTAAAACACTTCCAAGACCTCCACCCCAAGGAAAACACTCAAAATAAGGATTAAGGTAGCCAAGCCTAACTCCTCACCTTTCCACACACCTAAGAATGAGATGGTTCCTATCCTCATTTCTTCATCACCTTCCCCACCTCTTGCACCATGCAAGACATCATCCACCCATGGTACTAACCACTCCATTGGTTCTACCTCCTCTTCATTCAACTCAAGAATGAATGAGCTCTCTTCACCTTTCACTCCAAGTGCACCCTTGGATGTGACCACACAACCCCAACCAATCCAAAGCATTCCTTCTGTGAATGACTTTGATGACACTTTGGTGACTTCACCATTTACCCCTCATAACTCACCCATTTCACCAACCTTGGAGAATTTACCTCCACACTCACCCATTTCCCCTTTAGGGAACATGCCTCCACTCTCACCCACATCACCCTTGGAGAACTTGCCTCCTCCACCTCCACCCAACTCAAACATCCCAATTTTGGGTGTTCCACTTTCCCTCCTTTTGGGTGATCCATACTATGGGTTTCAACAAACACATGGTCCTAGTTGTCCATGTTGTCTTTACAACCACTACATCATCCATAACCTTAGGATGGAAATGTTTGGACTACATAGGAGGTTGCAAGAGTTCTTGCTTACCTTGTTCTCCATGCCTCCTCCTAGGAGATGAATGATGAAGTTTTCTAAATAAATAGTTTTCAACAAAACCAAGCCAAAGAAGAATACTAATCTAGATCTAATGTTAAGCTAGCTTTGTTATAGTTAGTTGACTTAATTTTCTAGTTATCATTTCCTTCATGTATGTTTCATGTTGTTGATCTATGGATTTAGCTTTATGTGTTTTCATCCTTATGTGCACATTAATCAACTTTAATTTGAAATTAAAATTGAACCTAAATCTATCACAACCTCTAAAAACTTGACTAAAATTGGTTCAAAATGATATCTAAATTATTTTGTCACCCTTTGTCAAGAAATTCTTTGTGAATGTGTTGCTTTATGCAACCCTAACATAATTTGGTGCTAATAGAGGTAAAATTCCAAGATTTGCAACTTTTTGAAAAAGTCTTAGTTTTTCTCAAAAACCTGTAAAAACTTGGTTTCAAGTCCACTGGACGCGGATCCTTAAAGCCCCGCGGTTCCTTATGTGCTAAGGAACCGCCGGTCCCTTTAAGGTACCGCGGGCAGAAATCAGTCTTTGACGAATTTTTGGTCAAAACTTTTAAAACCCTATACCCTGTCAAGATTCCTTGTTTACTCATTTTGGCTAAACATTCCTTTACACTTCACGTTTTGTATTCAAATTCTTACCTTGATTACATTTTACTTATACCCCAACCTTGAGATTTCATTCTCACACAACCTTGAGATTTCATTCTCACACAACCTTGAGATTTCATTCTCACACAACCTTGAGATTTCATTCTCACACTCTCACAATGCCTAACTCCTACATTCCTAACCTTGACATTTCTTTGTCACAACCCCACTCACCCAAAGCTTCCTCATCCAAGCTTTCAAAGAAACCGAAAATCTCGGTTCGACCTATTTGGGTTAAGAAAAATGAACCATCTTCGTCCAAACCACCCAAAAACCCTACCTTCTCTCCAATCAAGTATTGGAATGAGACTTATACCATAAACCCCATCACCGGAGCTAAAGAAAATTTTCCCCCACCACCACAATCCTTCAACACCCCTCAACTCAATGACCTATCAACCTTCCCAAACCTCACAAGGCATTGTGAAAACATTCCCAAACCCATTACCCCACCACCACCAAACCCTAAGTTTCATGCCATACTCCCATCAAACGATTTTGTGTTGCATCATGGATCCTCGTGTGCTTGTTGTCGATTTCAACAAATTGAACTTGCTCATGTGTATGAGAAGTTAAATTTTCTTGAATTCCTCCTCACTCGACCTCCTATTCAAGTTTTCGTTCCGGTGGACAAAACTTCGAATGATGCATCGTCGTCTTTTTAGTCTTTTATTTTTTTAAGCAATCTTGGAAAATATTACTATTAGACTAGCTTATGCTTAGTGGTTCATTTTCCATATTTATTGCTTTTAGATACTCATATTATGTGTATGACTATCTTCTTTGTTGTGTCTTTTTTTCTTTTATGTAACCTTTGTGTTGTTTGTGTGTTATTTCATTAGTTCTATTTTAAGTTGATCATGGTTAATTTTTACAATTGCTTATGGGTGATTCCATCAATTCTAAGCTTTAACCCATTGACAAGCTTATCATCTTCATTGGATTGAAGTTTGATTTTGTCAATTACCTCTTTGGACATACTTTGCAAAATACTTGTTTCTAATTTGAGATTTCTTCTCTCTCTCCCTCTCAAGTTACTTAGTAGGTAGTGATCATATATACATTGGTGTTTCTTTCCTTTCTACTAACCTTTGTGTAGCATGTCACCTTCGCTCACAAACTTGGTGCCCCAAGCAAGGGGGAGCAACCACCAAGGGGAAGCTACTAGCAAAGTTTGATGTTCTTCAAAGACTTGTGCTAACCTTTTTGCTACGACAAAGGGGGAGAAATGATAGTGATAAACTCGTTAATAATTCGTTATTTTGTGTTTCTACGTAAATGAGTTTATCGTTTGTCGTAATCAAAAAGGGGGAGATTGTTAATGCAAGTAATGCCTAAAACATTATTAGTGTTAACTAATGTTTCTTAGTTTTGATCACAACAAACCATACAACACATTTAGTGTAAAACACAAAATGAATTATTTAACTAACACTATCATCAAGGTAATAATCATATCAATAACCTTTCTTAATCATACTTAGTGATCATCAAAATGATTATCCTTAAAACTCACTTTTGTTAATATGACAAAAGACTTTTTAATAAACTTTCTTTTTTAGAAAATGTTTTATTAAAATGGAAAATGAAAATTTGAAAATAGCATATTCCAAATGCTGTTAGAATATCCTTTGAAGGTTTCAAATACCTCAAATATTCCTACCCCACTAAAAGACAAAAAACGGAGCGTAGTCTAGTGGCGGTACCTTAAGTACCTACGCGGTTCCTTAGCAATATGGAACCGCGGGGTGAGATAAGGTACCGCGCACAGCTAGCCGTTATAGATCTGTTATACTTTGTCTCCTTTAAATAGTGGGTCAAATCTCATTTTCCAGCAAGCCTCTTGGACGTTTTTCTCAGCCCTCTTTCTATTTTCTATAGCATAATCATTAGTAAATGATCACTTAAATCGTTAAGGATGTTTACATATGATTATCCTCTTGATCCCCTCCTTTACCTTGTCCAATGAGAAGATCACTCACTCACTAGTGTTGTGATAAAGATGAATCTATGAGCTAGTCATATTCATCATGATACCCTTTTTGTTTTAGGTCAATCCAATGTATTTATGAATACTTGGACTAGTTGTGTTCATCCAAGTTATTTTTGGATACTTGGATTTGTTGTGTACATCCATTGCATATGTGTTTGCTTGGATTTGTGTTGTGTAAATCCATGATACATGTGTGTACTTGGATAAGTCTAGTTGAGTTGTAATAGATTTGATTAGGAGTTCTCACTAAACTATAAAGTGATGTGGTTGTGTCTTGTGAGTTCTCACTAAACTATAAAGTGACTAGTAGTTGTGTTGTGTGAAGTTCTCACTTAGCTTCAAAGTGAAGAGTCATGAAGATTGGTTCTAGCTTTCGATTAGAACTCGACATCTAGCCTTGTGTCGTAAAATGGTGAAGTAGGCAACGTCGTGAAGATTGGTTCTACCTTAAGATTAGAACCCGACATCTAGCCTTGTGTCGTTAAATTGTGAAGTAGGCAACGTTGTGTAGATTGGTCCTAGCTAAAGATTAGGTCTCGACATTTAGCTTAGTGTCGGAAAATAATATAAGCAACGATGTAAGGTTTTCTCCGCCGAGAAGGGAGCTTGTGGATATAGTGGAATTCTCGAGTAGGTGTACTCGAAGAGTGGAGTAGAAACGAGGATAGAGCCTCGTTGTCGAACCACGATAAATCTTGGTGTCTTCCCACTAGGTTGTCTCCTTCCTTACTCTTTACTTATTTCATTATCATTACACTTACCTATTATCTTTTCTAGTGCATTTGAATTGAACCTAATCATTATGCAACTTAGCCTCAAGTAAAAGATAGTTTTGATACAAACCAAATTGAAAGTAATTTTAATTTGGTCACCAATCGAAGAGAAACTATTCAACCCCCCCTTCTAGTTTCTACATAGTGCAATAGAGGAATCCTTCGGATACCACAGACCACGATTAAGTGTTCCTTTAATATACCGAAAGATCCTTTTTACAACATGTAAGTGCTTTTCGGTAGGCCGAGCCTGCTACCGGTCACACATGCATATAGCAAATTGCAAATCAGGTCTGCTAGTAGTCAGATAGAGAAGGGTGCCGATCATTCCACGATAAAGTTTAGGATCGACATCTATCCCTTCCTTATCTTCATCTAACTTGGACCTCTCCACCATTGGAGTATCCACGGGGTCATAGTTTTCAAATGATACTTCTTTAATGATTCAAGAGCAAATTTTGATTGATTAGTGAAGATGCCTTTGGGATTCTGAGAAATTTGTAACCCTAAGAAAAATGAAATTTTTCCCATCATCGACATCTTAAAACGCGTGGACATAATTTTCTCAAAATGGTCAGATAGTCTTTGATTAGTAGCAGCAAATATTATATCATCAACATAAATTTGTACCAGTATCATGTCGTTGTCCTCCTTGGGAATAAATAATATTGGGTCCACTTTGCCTTTGGAGAAGCCTTTCGAGATGAGATACGACTATAGGAGATCGTACCACGCACGTGGAGCTTATTTCAACCCATAAAGATCCTTCTTTAGCTTGTACACGTGATTAGGATACTCCGAGTTGACGAATCCATTCGCCTGGCTTACGTAGACATCTTCCCTTAATTCACCATTGAGAAATGTCGTCTTAACATCCATTTGGTAGACGATCATGTTCATATGAGTAGCATAAGCAAGGAATAGTCTAATTGCCTCCAATCGTGCCACAGGAGCAAAGGATTCTTCAAAGTCAATACCCAAAGCTTATTTGTAACCTCTAGCAACCAATCTAGATTTTTTCTTTAACACTCCACCTAACTCATCGAGTTTAACCTTATATACCCACAACAATGTAAGAATTTCAACGTTGCTGGGTAAAGGAACTAATTCCCACACTTCAAGACGTTGATATTCATTAAGTTCCTTTTGCATGGATTCAATCCAAGATGATTTGGTCATGGCTTGTTGCCAGTTTTTAGGTTTAGTGTCAGAAAGAAATGCATCAAAATAGCAATATAATGCATGTTCTTAGAGTTGGTGGCGTGTTAAGACTGGTCGATCGATGTCACCAATAATATTGCGGATTGGGTGATCCTTTGTCCATTTTGTGTTGTGAGTTTCAATCCGTGGTTGTCAGGAGTGAACGATGACAGGATCTTCCTCTGAGGTAGACGCACCGTTAGGGTTTTCGGGTATTTGTGAACCAAAGAACGGAAGCTCTTGTAAATGAGCAATTTCCAAATCGTGATCATAGGGATCCTCTTCAACATCATTAGGAACGAGTGGGGGTGATGATTCAGGTGTAGTTTGTGAATTGGTGGGGGAAGGGACATCTGGTTAAAGAGTAACAGTAGATGTCTCGGACAGATTTCCATTATCTTAAGCAACAACTTCGGGAAACGGAGCTACTGCTGTAGGTGCTGGAGAATCATTACTAGGTGGATCAAAGAATTCATCAAACATAGCTTGAAATAACTCATCCCACTCGGACCTTGTAGGTGGTATAAATGATGGAGAAGTAGGATTGTTGGGAGTTAATTTGGAACTGATTGTACCGGTTCCCATCTCATGTAATGCAGGTTCAGAGCTGTGTTACTCAGAAGCCATCGCTGTCAGATCATCAAAATCGGCATCCAAAGTTTCTACAATCTTGCCAAGATGACGGTTATAAATTCGGTAAGCTTTCTTTGCACGCGAGTAACCAATGAAAATTCCAACATCAGCCTTCGGTTGAAGTTTGCCCAAATTCTCACTATTTGTATTTGGATAACACATTGCACCAAACACATGAAGAAATAAAAGATCGGGTTTGTGTCCATGAAGTAGTTCATATGGAGTTTTACCATGGCGTTTACGAATGATGGAGCGGTTTTGGGTATAACATGCGGTTGCCACTGCTACAGCCCATAAGAATAAAGGAGCATTCACATAAATCAACATAGTTGTAGCAGCTTCCATAAGTGTACGGTTACGTCTTTCCACGACACCGTTTTGTTGTGGAGTGCGAGCAACAAAAGTTTCATGTGAAATACCTACCTTTTCATAATAGTCTCGTAGAGTTTGATTAACGAACTCAGTTCTATTATCAGTGCGAATGCGGCGAACAGTAACATTAAGACGTACTTAGATCATCTTTAAGAAAGTAATAATATACTCTGGTGCTTGATCCTTGCATGCTAAAAATTTTACCCATGTAAACCTTGAGAAATCATCCACCATGACGAGGATGTATTTTCTACCACTCACACTAGCCGTACACATTGGCCCGCAAAGATCCATGTGCAAAAGATACAGTGGTTCTTGGTTGGTGTCTTCAGCTTTAGGTTTGTATGATTTCTTGGTGCTTTTTCCCAAAGAACACGCGGAACATAAATGATCCTTGTCGAACTTAAGTTTTGGAAGACCACGAACAAGTTCGTTTTTAGCCAAATGGTTTATGGCATCAAAGTTGAGATGAGATAACCGACGATGCCACAACCATGACTTGGTCTTAGATGCTTTGGAAAGAAGGCATACATGAGAGGCGGCCATCATGTTTTGAATGGACAATGTATAGAGATTATCCCCTCGAGAACCCTTTAACAAATCATTTCCTGCAAGATCGCGAATAAAGCAAGTATGTTGTCGAAAAGCCACCTCAAGGTTTGAATCGCAAAATTATCCTACGGAAAATAGATTGTGACCAAGTCCCTCCACATAATAAACCCTTGAAATCGTAACATTCCCAATTTGGTATTCACCATAACCCATGATCCTCGCAATATGGTCGTTGCCAAATTTAACCATTCCTAGAAACTTGCTAACGAAATTTCTGAGCATCGAGAGATCTCCGGTCATATGCTTTGAGCATCCAGAGTCCAAGTACCAGAGGATGATTTGGACCACCTGAAAATATCACCAGACAAGGACGATGTATCAGAATCTAGTAGTTCCTCTGTGTTAGCAGATACAGATATAATTATCTTAGATTTGCTAACCGAAGAATTCTTAGGCTTCCAAACTTGCTTTCTAAATGCCGGATTAGATTCTAGTTGTCTAAGATCCTGAGGTACTTCTTCACTGGTAGGCACAATAGTGGGGGCAAACCTAGTTAAAGGGCACTTTTTCCATTTCTTAGTGCTAGTGTTCCTATTTAAAGGACGTTGAGACCTAACTTCCGTGGATGTGATCCTAGTTAAAGGGCACTTAGTTCCATTAGCAGTGAAGGTCCTACCAGTGGGTTTCCATTGCCAACCAACTTGGGTGAATTTCTTACCCGTTGGAATCCATTCAAGATTGTTCCTAATTGCATACATTTCATTCACGTGATCAACAAGGCATAAATCATGACGCTGAGAAAACATGCATTCATTACAATTCCAACATCGCAAATTCGAATTCACATTTTTCTTAGGCTTCTGCACAGAAGCAGATCCTTTTTCTTAGATACATGATTCTTTTTATTTGAAACTGAAATAACATTCCTAGGGTGAACTTCTACTTTCTTCTTGGCAGTCCTACTAGTGGAAGGCTTGATCCTATCTTTCTTGTCTTGAGATCCTTTAGCCTTAGTAGACATAATTACTCCTGTAGAAGCCAAGGGAACATTAGTGACAGATTTTGATGTAGCCTTGATGGGTGTGTTTAAAATAGGCTTAGATCCTAGATTCTTATTGAATGGAGTAATGTCAATGGTGGGGGTTTGCTGTTTTGGGGGTACAGATATCGGTTGCCCAATGTATTCTATGTTTGCTAAACAATCCTGAACGCGATCACATATAATAAAAGCTCATATAGAAGATGACTTGTGGGATCTAGTTCACGCATGTCATCAACGATATCTCTAGCAAGATCGGCATGTTCTAAGGCATTTTTCATGTATGTGGCAAACTTAGTTGGACTATTCTTAAATTTTGGATCCTGATATAGCACACGTGGGTTGGGTTAGGGAGCACTAGAGGTCGAGGCAGAGATGGTGGCTGGATTATCAACAACTTCTTGTCCTTTGAGTTGAAGTGTCTCCTTTAATTCAGCCAAAACCATGTTTTTGTCTATGAGTTGAATATCTAAGTCAGAGACCTCCACGCACTTACGGTTCAATTGGTCAACGAGTGACTTTTGCTCTGCCGCGTTAAAAGCAAAGCGTTCTTCTGACGAACCATAAATATATGAGAAACCCTGCTTTACTTTATCAAGCTCCCTATCATAGAAGTAATTCTATCTTCTAGGGCATGATTCTTAATCTCTGCAGCCTCTAGTTCTAGTTTCTCTGCTACTGATTCTCTCTTTAGTATCATAATTTCTTCCTCTAATGCCTGAACTACCTGAATCATCTTGTCACTTGTCTCAACGGAGTTTTCACAATCATTTGTTTTTGAAAGAGTTTCATTTTTAGATTGATTCTCAATTTCAAGAGATATAAAATGTTGTTGAAGCTCATTAAAATGTTTTGAAAGTGTGTTATAAGAATCTTGAAGCTCTAAAAATTCAGCGTTAGATTCATGACAAGAATGATTATCTACATTAATCACAGGTTCAACAATATTGAAGGTCTACTAAATCTTGGGATTTGGTAAACTATGATTAGATCTATTGATTGAATGGAGAAGGAGGAGGAAGAAGATGAACTAGAGAGAGAAAGAAGAGAGGAAAGAAAGATAGAGAGAGAAAGTGATTTGATTAAATGAAAGTAAGAAAGTAAAAATGAGCCCCCCTCCTAACATGCTAGGAGGGGGTATATATAGCCCACCCTACATGTGGGCTATATGGACTATATTGTTTACAAACTGGATCACGAGCCTATTACTTGAATATATTATTGGAGTGACCGATCCTTTCTAAATACGTAAAAACGTATTTCCAACAATCTCCCCCTAAGGGAGGTCACTCCAAGTTACAATGTCCTAAATAGTCTATAGCTCGTGATATATGCTAATAATGATGTGACCGGGACTTTCTTTGGGAAAACGCATTTCCAACAATCTCCCCTTAAGGGAGGTCACACCATTTTACAAAATCTTAAACCTAGCATCTATGCTTGAGTCTTCGATCTTGTTCTTGTGAATATGCTTGATGTGATCTTTGACTTTAGTCTTGAGCATGTTTCCTTGCCTTGACCTTGTGCATTCATCACTTGTGATATTCGCCTCTTCGTGACTTCATGTTCCACATACTTATACCTTTATAATTCTTGAAAGCTTTAGAGTTTGATACAGCGGGAAGACTTGACCTTCAAACTTTTTTGAATTTGTTGAAGTACTAAGTGTATGTAGTATAAGTATGTGGTGACGACTTCTTTTGGATTATACACCGCAATGCCACCTTCTTGTTACGCTGCATAAGACAGTTAGCAACAAACCATATACACGGATGAAATGGCCTTGAACATTTCATTCTAATTCGGTAGCATTTTACCTCCGGTCGGTGAAGACCGTTGGACGATATTAAATATCGTACTTGTGGCAGGTAGTTTCATTAAAGAACCTCCTTGACAAGATTTCGCGGGTAAACCCGTTCTCTTTACTCGACCGTCCAAAGCTGACTGCGAACGTAAAGAGTGAATCATTTGGATAATATTATCCGCATGATTTGAAGCCGTCAATTCATGTTCCTGGAACAAGTGAAGTTCAATTAAGAACCGCACCATCGTTGCTTTCCAGTTGTCACGAGCTTGATTCATATAGAATCTTGCAAGTTACCTACCAAGTGCTGTTTGATATTAACACTAGAAGGATTTCCATTCGTCATTGTAAATACTTAATAGTATTACTCTGAATGTTCTGGCAAGATCACTAAGATATTGCGTAGAGGCTTGGAACGTGTTTAAATTCAAATAAGAATTAAACAACTGTTGCTTTCCAGTTATCACAAGTTTGATTCATAAAGAATCGCACAAGTTACCTACCATGAGCTTTTTGATTTTCGCTCAAGAAGGATTTCCATCTTCATTGTAAATACTTTCGTATTACTCGGATGTTCAGGCAAGATCATGAACATTTTACGTATGACTCTTGATATCTTTCTTACTTTTCACATTGTGTGAACAAGCAAGGAATAATGAAAAATGTGTCCTAATGAGATAATTGATGATCTCAAATGGCTCTAGACTCGATCGTGCATTTTGGATTTTAGTGATCGGAGGCTGGAGAGGAGTGCCGCCTTTTCAATACCAATTTATTCGGAGTGAATAAATCAATAGATAATGCGTTGTCTCTGTGTGATTAAAACAAATATCTTTTGAGAGATACTTGAGTTAGCTGGGATGGGTTGTGCCTTGCATCACTGGGTCCATGATGTCTATCTTCAATATCAAGAATCATTGCAAATGATCTTAATAGCATATGAATTGACCCGGTTTCTGCCTAAGGTTGTAAGGAGTGCTTCTTTCTTTATACCCTTTATCTTTACAATTCTTTTTCATTCTTCAACCCCTTCCATGCTTACCAATACGTCATCACTAGCACCTTGTTGTGATTGTTCCAGTGCTAACTTAAGTACTTGGTCGGCATTCAGCTACGTTCACAATCTTTCTCCATCTTTCCTAAGGACTACTATTTCTAGCTATGGAATGTCCTTGGGAAGATTCCTCCGGTTCTAGAGAAATCATTGGACTTTAACCTATCCTACCATCCTTATGTCACCACAATCTTCACCGTCGTGAATAGAGATGTTTTGGGTAAGTTTATGTCACCATTAAATCCATTTTGAAGTGCAAATCCATTTTGCTCCCCCTTAACATATGCCACGATATCCGAAAACATTTCGCACATGTCGGGATGAGCTAACACGTTAAGTCAAACCATTTGTGATTAATCATTTCCCATATTAAATCACATTTTCTCCCCCATATTAAAAATATTAACCCAATCGATGTTTTTAATATCAATTGATTTAATAGCATTTTAAGAAAATTTGGGAAGAAAAATGCAAATCCAATTATCTTCATGAATTACACAAGCTCCCCCTCAAATTAATGAGGGTGTACTTGAAACGTAAATTAAATACCTTTTAAACACAAGTGTAAGGTATTTATCACGTGCAAAGATCATATATGATAAAGTATGCACAAGATTAACAATATATGAGGTTGGACCTGAATGATGGAGAACATCATATGATAGAAGCACATGGTTCTTGTTCACGAATGTTGGTCTTCCTCGTAACTTTTGAAATTATCTTCCCCTTCACACCACATGGACAATTGATATCGTTGTCTTGACACCAACTTGTGAACTATGGCACTTTCGGCATCGAAGATTCTGAATGCTGGACAATTGCTCCCCCTCAATTGTTGACCCGTGTTCTACTTAAAGAGCTGTAGTCGTCGTTTGAGCAGCCGCATCGTCTAGTATGTAGATATCAATTGCAACGAACTTCGGATTGTGGAGTTAATAACTTCGGATTGTAGAGTCAAAGCTTTCCGGTGAAATGCTTGACTTCAATGTGAAAAGCGGGTTACTATCAGAAATAATAGCAAACCATATGGAGCATGTTTTAAATCGTTTAAACTTCTGCTCGAACTTTATTTACAACCCCGTGTCATTATTGAACGACATTTCTAGGTTCGTAAATATTATCGATTCCAGAAGACATGCTCTTTTTATCAAAACATATTTGAACACACAATTTTAAAAGATTTAGAAAAACCTTTTGAAAAATTCTTGAAAAATTGTGTTCATAGTTTTGAAAACCACCAATTACTTGAGCTTAAGATGTTGAATATCTTAAAAGCGAGCTAAATTCCGAGAAGTTGTAAACTTCCCGTTGTTAAGAATAAGTTACCATCGGCGATAAACTTTCCTTTTATCTGAAGGACGAGTCCTAAGCTGACATTTACTTAGAAGTCGTTTTCATGAGCTTGAAAACTTTGACTGTTTTAACGGAAAGCTCATGACCGAGAAAGGTATATTTCTCGTTATGAGGAAAAGTTCTCTTATTTAAAAGATACACTTTCCCCGGCAGCGGCGCCAATTTGAAACTAGGGTTTTTAATCCTTTTTAATCGATTAATGTTCATTTTTCCTCGACTCGACTCGAATTGATTTCCAATTAACGTTACGACTTAACTTTGTTCTTGGTAAACGTATTTTTAGGATATTTTAAACTAAAAGCTAATATTAAAAACTAATTTAATTTTAATAAACTACTTTTAAAAACTATTTTAAACTAATTTATATAAAAACTATTTTGAAATAAATCTAATTTAAATCTAATACTAATTTTAAGCTAAAACAACTTTTTAAATGAAATCTATTTTAAAAACTAAATTGTAAATAAGAATTTAAAATCTATAAAAAACTATTTTTAACTTAAACTAAAACGAAAATTAATTTAAAAATTCCCAAAGTAAATAAAATTAAAATATTTTTTTAGACTTTTTATATTTAAAAAAAAACGAGTTAAAAAGAAAATTAAAATGAACTTTTTAAATAAAATTTAAACTAACTAATCTTAATTAAACTTTTAAATAAAACTGCCAATAATTAACTTCCCTATATTAATTAAACTGTGCAAGATAAAACCTAAATAAGATACTAGAGCGGATGGTTGAGTCGTCTGGCTGATAAGCGAGAGGTCCTGGGTTCGATTCCCACCCAGACCAAAATTTGCTATATATATTTTTTTTTAGATTTTTTTGGACAGTTTAAAGACCCAACAGATCAATTGGATCTGTTGGCTTAATCAGCAAATCAAGAACAACAAATAAGCCAAGCGGCTGAAACAAATAAGCTCACTAGATAAAAAAACAAATAAGCTAAAGTGCTATGACTGATTAAAGCAACTCAAAGACTCAACAAAATAAGCAGTTAAACAAAATAAATAAGCTAAATGAAATCTATGATAATCTAAAACATAAGAACTAAATAAACATAAACCAAATAAGCTAACAAAAAGATAGGACGACCAACTCGAATAAGCTACGGTTTAAGAACACAGAAGCAGTATTTACACAACTCGAATCCCAAACACAGATACTAATAAGCAAAACCAAATAAGTTATGAGAATCGACAAAAGCAGATTAAAACTAAACCAAATAAAATAAAATCAACTATCCTAAGCAGATCTAACCAATCAATCAAACTAGACAATCAAAATCAGCTATTAAGTAAAAATCAAATACCCAACAATAATAAAACAAGACAATAAACAGATTCAATATATCAAATAAACTAAACAGAAATTCTATAAAAATAAGCAGATAATTTAAGCAGTTCCAAACACCAAATAAATGATTAAAACTTAAACATAAAAGTTAAAAAGAAGAAGCTTAGAACCTTTTGTCGAAATCCATTGGGAAGAAGACAAGGCGCTGAGCCGTCTTATTAACCGAAAACAAACACCGTCTTCATCATAATCATCATCTCGGATCCCCACTCGGATGAACAGTAATGTACAGTAATTTTAATATTTCCCAGTAGGGGAAATATTTATATCACTTTCCTTTTATATATATATATATATATATATATATATATATATATATATATATATATATATATATATATATATATATATATATATATATATATATATATATATATATATATATATGTATATATATATATATATGTATATATATATATATATATTTTATATATATATTTTTTTAAACTGAATGATAAACAAGAACAAGAACAATGATAAAAAAAATTAAGGCAGATTCAAGATTAATTTAAATTGACAAAAAATAAATTGAGACAGAAATTAAATAAAAGAAACTTTTCATTAATTAAAATCAAGAGTACATTACTGGAAAAATGAAAATACAAATTTTTAAACCCTAATCTAATTTTACTGAAAATTAAAATTAAAGAAAAGGCACACCCAATTACATGATAAGAGGGGTTTTTATAGGAGAACCCCAACAAACCCTCTTGATAGCTTCACTTGTAAGCATTGATTCTGAGTCGTAGATTCATTCTTTTCTTCTTTCTCTCTCTTTTCTTCTAATCAAACGGCTGAAATCTACTCTTGCATCCACGGATTGCCAGCATGGCTCTTTTTGTGCTAGTTGTGTTGGAAAGGGCCACGTCAGTAATAAACAGAGGAACACAAGTGAGTGTATGCCCCGAAAATTGGGGGGATTTAATTGTTTTTGTGTGAATTAACATATGATGGTAAAAGCCCCAATTTTCGTGGGTTATTTTTTATGGGTAAAAAACTAGGGTTTTGAGGGAATGCTGCAGAATTTGTGGGGAAGAAAGGGTGGGTGAGAGAAACTCACCTAGTTTATAACGTAATAATGGGACGGGGTAAAATAAAGTTTGTTTTATTTATTTAGGCTAGGGTGAATAAAGGGTACACGTGGGAGGAGTGAAGAGGGTGTTTCGTTTGGTGAGGTTTGACTGGTAAATTTGACCAGTTTATCTAGCAACAAAAAAAGCGTCCCATGTTTATTAAGTAATGGGCTTGAGGCCCTTTTGCTTTCAAACCGTTCCATTCATAACACTTGGGCTTGTGGCCCACTTTTCTTTATTCCATCCATTTTTTAAAATTTTTGGGCTTAATTGGGCTTGTATTCCAAGAGTAAGTAAATTGTACTCTTTAATGGGCTTTTAGGCCCATTTACCCAAATGTGGGACCCACAAAGCTTAAAAATCTTCATAAAGATTAAATCCACTGAAATCGAGCTCGACTTTGGCTTTCTTAATCATTTCTTCAAAATTAAGTTGACTTTGTCAGTTTTCGTGATCTTCGGCACACTTTTGGTCTTTGACTTTGTCTTTGTCTCTTTTCTTCAACATTTGACCGTGAAATCCCGTGTTTTCTCTTCTTTTGATCATTTTACCTATTTAAACACAAGAACACAAAACCACGCGTAATTCCGACATTTATGATATAAAACACATGATTAGGTCTTGTTTTTACTTGATTTTAGTGGCAAAAGGATAAGTGTTTACACACTTATTAACAAGCTCATGACCGAGAAAGGTTAATTTCTCGTTATGAGGATAATTTATCATAAAAGATAATTTTTCCTTTATTTGAAGTTCGAGTTACAGTCTGACATTTAACTGTAAGTCATTGTGCATGAGCTTAAAAACTTCGAATGTTTTTAATATTAGCTCATGCCCGAGAAAACTTAATTTCTCGTTGTTAGGATAAGTTTATCATCGGCGATCAACTCTCCTTTCTTTGAAGCACGGGTTACCATCTGAGATTTAATGATAAACCATTTACACGAGCTTAAAACCGTTGAATAGTTTTAATGAAAGCTCGTGTCCGAGAAAAATGAATTTCTCGTTTTGAGGGTAAGTTATCGTTGATGAGATAAACTTCCCTTTCTCTGAAGTTCGGGTCACAGACTGGGATTTGAATGTGAGCCTTAGGTGCATGAGCTTAAAAACGTTGAATGTTTTTAATATTAGCTCATGCCCGAGAAAATTTAATTTCTCGTTTTAAGGATAAGTCATCATCGGGATGAACTTTCCTGTCTTTTGAGAGCGAGTTACAGTCTGTTATGTGATTGTAAGTCCTTTGTTGATAAGCTTAACCATGAATTCCCTGAGACACTAGTTTCTCCGTTATCTTCTTCTTCAACAACCAAACTCTAAGAGTATCCTTAGTTGAACGGTATACAATGATTGGACCGCTTTGTTCTTTTGGAACATCAACTTTGGTACCTGCATTCTCATTAGGAATTTGCATGCTTTGATATGGGTTAGCAATATCAATTTTAGAACCATGCGGGGATTCACAGTTTTCTTTTCTGGTGCCAGAGGTGGCCTGAGGGGATGATTCACTTGTCTTAGTTGACAAACGTTTCCTTTTATAGAAAACCTTAAGATCAGGCTTAAGTGATGTATCATCCTTTGCAATTTACTCCCTAGTAGTCTTAGTAGAATCAGAGACAATCCTTGTTAAAGGGCACTCGTTTTCTACAAGAGTGAAAGTTCTACCAGTGGGGCGCCATATTTTACCAATGGGTTTGATTTTAGCGACCCATTGGGATTTAAGTCTAGCACGGTATTTCACCTCATTAAGTAATTTCTTGATACAAGAATCATGATTTGCCGTAAAGACACATTTTCTACATGTTTTACAAGTAGAATATTTAATGTCCGAGTAAGATCTAGAGTTTCTGGACGAGTGATTGATGCTCCTAGGATTTGACATGCTACGGTTAGCAGAGTTGGGTAATCTAGAAGGCATTTGACTAGGTTTGACATTGCTATCTCTTACATGTGTCTTTTGCTTAGCTTCCCTAAGACCAGATTTATGGCAATCGTCATTTGAACTAGTTCTAGACGTGGTCTTGGTATTTTTAGGAAAACTAGGGGCAATCATCTGATTAGATCTTGCTAACGCTGTTTTGATCACATTGGGCCTAGTTGCTGGAGTGACTGGTCTAGGAAACTGAACCAAATCAACTTGGGAGGCAAACCGCGGTCTCAAGGATTGTGGTCGCTCGGATCTAAATGCAGTAGGTTGTCTGACAGCCGGTTGTCTGACGAACTGATTTGTAGGCGGTTTTCCCAAGATTGATGGTTTTTCAAGCTTAGTGTCCACACTAGGTCCTCTATTTTTCCTTAATTCGTTTTTCAACGCAGCTATAGCAAAAACCTTTTCCTGAACTTGAGCTTTTAAGGTCTCATTTTCTTTGAGCAATTCATCTTGGGATGCCAATTTAGACTCTAGTAATTGAATTTGTTTCAAAAGATTATCCTTTTCAGCTTTAGAATCTAAAACTTTTTGATCCAATTTTCTTTCAAGAACAACGTTAGACTTTTCAAGTTTTTCAAAGTATGTTTCAAATTTGTCCGTTTTCTTAGAAAATTCAAGTTTGGCATCCTCAAGATCTTTTGATTGTTGAGCTACAATCGTTTCGAGCTCTCTATTCTTGGATTCAGAAGTAGTCAATGAAGCAGTTATAAGACAGTTATCATGGTGTTTAGCATTTTGAACACTTTCTCCCCCATTATGACTCATATCGGATGAATCAGAAGTGGTATTTCTATCACTCTTTTCCATCCCATGTTTGTCATAATTAGGTTCAGAATGCTCAATATGCGGCATGTCATCAGCATATACATCATAAACATTACATTGTACCATGTTTGCAGGCTCTTCGTCATAAACGGGTAAGTTGTCATCAAGAGTAATCTCGTGAACATTCCCTGACGTGCCACTGGTATCATGTTGTACTCCTGATTCCGTGCTCTTGCCATCATTAGACTCCAAGTTGTCAACCGTATGACCATTCTCTTCTTACATCTCAGATTCTTGCACTCCATTATCATACGCTTGCTGAAGTCGAGATCTTTCATAAATCGAAGACGAGACCGATGTCATGAGTTTCAATATTGTATCACAGAAAACTCGAAGCTCGGTATGTGTATCTCGAAGAAATGATTGGCAAATCACTGAACTTTCAGACTTGATGATATTGAATTGGAGGAAATGCGTGAGTTGTGTCACAAGAGTCTTATATGCAAGTGCCGATGCAGAGTGATTAAAGTTCTCATTGTTGAGTTGCTCGGCGAGTTGGGTCAAAGTGGTGAAAATTGAGTCGATGAATATATGACGATCTTGACCAAAGATTGTCACAAATTCGCTCCCTCCTTGAATCCTCGAAAGAGTGACAAGATGAGACTGAAGCATTTGAAATGAAGTGATGCAACTTTTTCTAACTTTGTTTTGCATTGAATGCGATACTCCCTCTTGAAATGTCGAACTCAACGAATCCATTGAATGTGATAAAAAAAATGATTGTGGATGTGGTTGTTTTCAGAATTTAACACTTCGTGAAAAAACGAAAGATCCGTAAATAACACTTAAAAATTCTCGATGGATGATATAAATCTTTTATCGGCTCAATAATTGTTGTCGGCTCAAACGTTGATAAAACAAACCGAAGATCAGTACAAATAAAGCTCACTCTAAGAATAAAGTCCGTCAACGAATAAATCCAAGCTACGGTAAATTTAATGATCGGCCCGTCAAATATTTTACCACTGTGGTTCTTTCGAAATACCCGCCTCAACACGATGTACCAAATACAAAAAAAAATTAAAAAAAAATTACTTAACTAAAATAAAATAAAAAATAAAAAGAAAATAAAAATAAAATAAAAAATAAAAAGAAAATAAAAATAAAATAAAAATAAAATAAAAAACTGATATTTGTTGGATGAGTAGCCTATTACTTGGCTGGACCAAATACATAAAACACCACACACGTGGCTGAGATTTAACCCACTCACACTAGTGGCTTTGTTTTCTCCGCCCCACCTTTTCTTTATATTTATCTCAAAACTAAATAAACTCACAAAATCCTAAATTTACTCCGCCCCCCACCTTTGACTCTCTCTCTCTCTTTTAAACTCTCACCGTCTCTTCACAAATCACACAAATCTCAATACTTCACAAATCCTCCCTCTATCAATTTGTTATATAAACCCAATACCAATCTCCGTTTGAGTAAAAATCACGCAAATCTTAAGATCTTGTTAATCTGAATCACTAAGTCGAAGATAGTAGATATTGGCTTCAAGATCTTGATCAAACAAGATCTCGGGTAGGTTTGATTTGTATGGTTTTTGATTGATTTGTCAAGACTTTATATCATCTGTCGAGTCTTTCTGTCTAGTGTCTAGATTGAGTCTTTGGTGAGGTCTGGAGTCTAGCGTGGTCGAGTGTGAGTGTATTAGGTGGGTAAAACGAGAGGATGAAGTCACGTCTTTGTATTGGTGGGTTTTGAGTGTGTGTGAGTGTGTTGTGTGAGGTCGAGGATGAGGGTTTGTGCAGTTTGGTGATGTTGTTCGAGGGTGTGGGTTCGAGGGTGATGTTGGTGATTTAAAAAAAATAAACTGAGTTGAGTGTGAGTGTTGTTCGAGGGTGGGAAGTTTGGGTGAGGGAGTGAGTTTGCTGTGTGAGACGAGAGGTGAGGAGACGAGTGAGGAGTGAGAAAGAGTGTGAGTCTTGGGTCGAGTCTGTGAGAAAGTGAGTCCTTGTTGGTTTTTTTTTGGTGTCAGTCGAGTCCAAAGTAAGGGTGAGGGATTATTGGGTGAGGTTGGTTGTTGGGGTCGGTGAGAGAAGAGTGTTGGTGAGGGTGTCGATGTTTGGTCAGATGTGGTCGAGAGAAAAGAGTGAGTCGGTTTGTGTTGAGGGTCTTAGTCGATTGTGAGTGTGATGTGAGTCGAGATGAGGGTGTACGAGTGGTGTCGAGGTAATGAGTTCGAGGGAGTGTTTGTTGTCAGTCGAGAGTGAGGGGTTTAGAGTTGAGTCTCGGATTACCGTTGTGATTGAATTTTTTGAGTCTTTAAATTCCTGTTATATTTGAATCGTCTTCAGTTCATTCAACCGTTCATGCGGAATAATTTTATAAAGTTGGTTCATCCGGAATGTTTTCGCAAAAAAAAAACGGTTCATCCGGAATAACTCGAAATCTTGTTCATTCGGAATATATCAAAAATGGTTCATTTGGAATGTTTTGTAAAAACTTTTGATTCGGAATAACTAACAAAATCAGTTCATCCGGAATGTTTTGTAAAAACTTTTGATTCGGAATAACTAACAAAATCAGTTCATCCGGAATGTTTTGTAAAAACTTTTGATTCGGAATGACTAACAAAATCAGTTCATCCGGAATGTTTTTTGCAAAAAACTGTTCATCCGGAATAACTTAAAACTTTGCTCAGAAAACCTTTCACTCGGAAAAACTGTTGACTCGGAAAAGAACTGATTCTAGAAAAAGGAAAAACGAGGACGGACTGGACTGATAGTATATAAAGGACAGATTTGAGATTTGAAAAAAAATGATGGACAAATTGAAGAAAAAAATTGATTGGACAGATTTGAGATCTAGTGTGACAAAAAAGTTATGAAATGGACTGTAAAAAAAATTGATTAAAAAAATTAATAAAAAAACAGATTGAGAACACAACAAACTGATAAAACTGAACTAACAATAAAACTGATAAAACGGATCTAACAGTAAAATTGATGATTTAAAAAGATTAATAAAATTGATAGATTTAAAAAAACTGATTAAGTTAAAATTTTTGATAAAAACTGATTATTTAAAAAAATTGATAGATCTAAAAAATTGATGCTAAAAAATACGTGAAAACTCAACACCAAAAAGATTATAGAAAAGAAAAAAAAAACTGATGATTGTTATAAAAGATTGATCTAAACAAAACGTAACATCAAAAGATTTATAAAACAATTTAGAAAGAAAGGATTTTCAATCAAATCAATAGATAAAAAACGCAAATCCTAAGATTTAACCATGGCTCTTGATACCAATTGAAGGTCTACTATTTCTTAGGATTTGGTAAACTATGATTAGATCTATTGATTGAATGGATGAGGAGGAGGAAGAAGATGAACTAGAGAGAGAAAGAGGAGAGGAAAGAAAGATAGAGAGAGAAAGTGATTTAATTAAATGAAAGTGAGAAAGTGAAAATGAGCCCCCCCCCCCTCCTAACATGCTAGGAGGGGGTATATATAGCCCACCCTACATGTGGGCTATATGGACTATATTGTTTACAAACTGGATCACGAGCCTATTACTTGAATATATTATTGGAGTGACCCGATCCTTTCTAAATACGTAAAAACGTATTTCCAACAAATATTCACAGGTATAGCATGCACATAATCACATTTATTCACAGTAGATGAAATCTCATGAGCATATTTAAGAGTAACAACTTGCATCACTTCGAGAGACACTATATGTTCTAAGAATCCGTCATATTCGGATAAAATCTTTTCTTTTTCAATTAAATGTTGTTCATAAGCATCATCTATTTCATAGAAAACTTTTTGAACTTCACCAATTTCAAAATTTAGATTTCCCGCTAGATTATAGACTCCATTTTTAATATGGTTAACAAACGGAACGATCTCTTTCTCAAATACCGTTTTCATGTGTTCGAAAGCCCATTCTCCAGCGGTTTGAGCCGTTGAAGTCGTACATTACAGGATGACCTTGTCAAACTCGGTAAGGTATCGCTCAATCTCTTCCAAGCTGAGCTTTAGCGTACTTACCGGTGGAAGATTCTTGGGAATTTCCTTCGGTTCGTCCGAGTTAACGAGTGTAGGAATTATACTAAGGCATTCTATAGTAGGCATGAAAGCGGATGTTTGGATAGTTTTCTTTTGCATATTAAATCAGGTTCTAATATCTATTTTAGCATTTATTACATTCATTTGAGCATAGTCATATTCAGGATATGTAGTAAGTAATTTTAACCGATTCTCTTCATATGGTGTCATGCTCTCAGATTCATTTACAAACATAATCGGATCTAATACCAATCCTAACTTAGTTGCATCATAAAGTCGTGGTTGTGGTGAAATGCTTGCTTTCCATACCCCGGGTTAGGTGGTAGGTCTATTAGACGCGATAGATTGAACTCTTGAAATGAAGAATGAAACAAATGTACTAAATGCGAAGCAGAGTATAATTTTAAAAGCAAAATTTCTGTCTTTTTAACTCTCTCGCCTTAATTTCCGTTTCAACTCTTTTAGACTCGAGTATTTCGAAATCTGTTTGTAGTTTTTGAAAATTATTAACGACTGACTCTTTTTCTTTAATTTCTTTCGAAAGATTTGCTTTTAAACTCACAATTTGTAGCAGATTATTCATTTGGACTTGCCTAAACCTATCAAATTCAGGATTGGTTAAGGTAGTTGACACAGGAGTTAAGTCCAAGGTTTTAACCTTTTCCTTATGCAAAGCAAGCTCGGCAGATAAAGTCTGATTAACACTGAGGGTTTCAAGGACCGCATTATTCATTTGGCTAAGCAAAGATGCCGAGACCATAACCAAATCAGGTTGAGCAGACGAATTGGTAGTCGTAATAGCTCCCGGTTGTGGTTCACTCAAAGTCTGGGGACTTGCATTGATATTGCTATCATTGTTTGTGTCCTCGATTGAGGTACTAACCATCGGAGGCTGTTCCGGATACTCAGACACTTGCTGAACTTGATAAGGTACAATACTAGTATATGTAGCAGTATTTGGTACCTCAGAAATTGTGTCAGCTCCATATGTGAAAGATTTGCCATGAGAGCTGCTTTGGCGGTATTGAAATCATCACAGTCAGAGTCGTATGCATCCAAATCATCACATTGATATGCGGCATTGTTTGTGATGGCTGCTGTGAGACCGTCAGTGTTCGCGACTCCCGGATCTGCGAGAAATTCCAACTCTTCTTCATCGAGCTCACGTCCTTGGGCTTGAGCATTCACCAAGTAGATCTTCTCCTAAAACCATGTGTTGTCCCTTTTCCTCTTGGGCTGCTTACACTCTCGGGCCATGTGCCCTTTTCCTTTTCAGTTGTAGCATATAATCACCTTCATTTTGCCAGTGCTATTACCTCTTGTAGCAATAGTGTTAGATGAACGTGCACCAGCAGTAGATGAATTGGGTCTCCCCTAAAGTGGTTGCACCATGACTCTGCCATCTTGAATTGTAGCCTGTTGTCGAGAGTTAGAAGAGTTCCTTAACTGATTGTTTGTTGCTGGACCTCGGTAACCTCGTTTGTTCAATGTTTGAGTGAGATAAGAAGACATTTGAGCAAGTATATCAATAGGACTATTCCCTTGTCTAAACTCAGGGACAGGGATCTCATCATCACAATAGAATGATGGTGCTGATTATCTACAAGTTGATTTGATGAAACACTAACTTGTTGTGAGTAATGGGGTTGAGGAGCCTCAAGTTATTGATAGGTAATAGCAGGGTTTGTTAGAGGTTGATAAGGTGAATACTGGTGTGAAGCATAAGATGACGGATGTGAATCTCCTTGTGATGATGTTGCTGGTTGCTTGTATTATTGGTGATAAGATGTAGGTGGTTGTGGCAAGATCGAGTACTGTGGGAAGCTTGGTGTTTGATACAATGGTTGATATGAAGATTGGTGTCCCAAAGCAAGCGGAGAGTTGTGGTATGAAAATGTAGGATGGTTTGCCATTAATGCCAATGGTTCTTGATAAGATCCCTGAGAGAGTCGTTTTTGGATCACATGCTTCTCGTGTTGTTGCAAGAAGGCATAGAGTTGATCTAAATTGGACTTGTGCAAATCTCGAATCATCTTAACATCGGTGACATACTGACTCCATTCTTGGGGTAACGTGTTCAAGAACTTTGTGTTTAGTTGAAACTGTTTAATCCTTAGATTATACACATTTATGTCATTCATCAAAGTAGTGAAACGCCAGTAGTAATCGCGAAGAGTCTCCCCTGGAATGTATGTAAACCTATCAAACAAGTTCATACAATTGACACTCTCATTCTTTCTTAGTTAGAGAGGTCCCTTGTAACAAAACAGCTAATCGATCCCAAAGATTCTTAGCCACTGTGTGTTCACTTACCATTCTATAGATATCGGGTGTAAGGGCTTGAAGTATTGTCTGAACGACCATTTCATCTGCATCGGCATTGATTTTGTTAGCATCGGTCAACTCATGATACAACCTTTCCCTTGTCACATTGTTGACTGTAACTTCTCCCCACTCTAATGGACCTTTTTCAATTGATTGAAGCATAAGTCGACCATTGGGTTTGCCGATGATGTACGTTTTCATGCGACCTTTCCATGCTTCAAATAAATCTTTGATGAGCAAAGGTGGGCGAGTGTCGGTACCCGAGATGATTGAGATATCGGTAAGCGAAGTCATGGTTGGCATATATGAATTAGAATTCATTTTATGATCCCTTGAAAAAAGATTATCAAAAATGATCGAGCAATGAAATAAGATTATGTGTTTTAATGTTGTTTAAATAAAGATATTATGTTCTTTTGATTGTGTGTTTTTGTTAATGTCTCCAAATAAATGCAAAGATGAAAAATCCTCTAAGTGTTGCAAATGATAGCTGATCATACTCCTAGATCGGACTCCCAGATCGTATCTTGATCGTACTCCCTGATTGTGTCCTGACCGTACTCTCCTATCCTACTCAAGTGATCGTAGCCTGGATCGTACTCACCTATCTTACTTAAGCAATTGTAACCTGATCGTACTCTCCTATCCTACTCAAGTGATCGTAGCCTGGATCGTACTCACCTATCTTACTTAAGCAATCGTAACCTGATCGTACTTTGGATCGTACTGAGCTATCGTAGTGAGCTATCGTAGCTTGGATCGTAGTGAGCTATCGTAGCCTGGATCGTAGTAAGCTATCATACCCCTTTGATCGTAGCCTGGATCGTAGTGATGATCGTGGTCACAGATCGTAACTTTGACCGTACTTGTAATCGCAGTTTAGATCATAGTATAGGATCGTGACTATGGATCGTAAGTAGAAACCCCCAGGGTTTATGCAATCACAAAATCAGATCGTACCCAAAAAAAAATAAGCCGAGACTTTGAAGCAACAAGAAAGAATGGATTTTTACCTTGGAATTCGTGATTCTAACCAAACGAATATCACCAAATCGTTACTAAAACTATTTAGAATAGATATAGATCACTTGGAATCAAAAAACACGAAAAAAATTTGTAACTTTTGGAAAAAATCAATCAAAAACACATGAACACACTTAGAAAAGTATGAACAACACAAAACCAATCTTTATTTCGTCCCATATCTCTTGATACCAATTGTAGAACAGTGATAATCTTTATGTTTCAAGAGGGTTGATGTTTTCTAGAGAGAGAAACTTAGAGAGAGAAATGAAAGAAACTATGTGTTATGAAAGTGAGAAATGAAACAACCAACACCTCTTTCCATGGTGGAAAGAGGCTTATATACCCAAGTCCTTAATGGACTTGGGCCTCCGGCCCATGAACATGCTCATGGGTCGGGCTATTTAATAAATGTAACTTAAACACTACTACGAGCCTATAACTATATTGTTGGAGTGACCGAGACTTTCTTTATACGTAAAACGTATTTCCAACATAGAAGAGGGACCATTGACAAAACTCTGTTTATAAAAAAGGATGCCAAGGATATTATCCTAGTTCAGGTTTATGTTGATGAAATTAATTTTGGTTTCACCAAGAAGTCATGGTGTGAAGAGTTTGAAGCTTTAATGAAAGGGAGATTTCAGATGAGTTCCATGGGAGAACTTACCTTCTTTTTGGGATTACAATTCAAACAGAAGAAGGATGGAATATTTATTAGCCAAGATAAATATGTTGCTGAAATCTTAAAGAAATTTTCAAGTATGGATGTAAGAAGTACAAGCACACCTTTTGAAACCAAGAAATCTTTGTCAAAAGATGAACATGGTGAAAATGTTGATATTCGCCTATATAGATCAATGATTGGTTCATTGATGTATCTTACTACTTCAAGACCAGATATTATGTTTGTTGTGTGTGCCTGTTCAAGATTTCAAGTCAATCCAAAGGTGTCACATCTACATGTTGTGAAAAGGATTTTTAAGTATCTTAAAAGTCAACCTAATTTAAGATTATGGTATCATAGAGATTCTACCTTTGATTTGGAATCTTACTCAGATAGTGATTATGCTGGAGCTAATCATGATAGGAAAACCACAACAAGAGGTTGTCAATTCCTAGATAGGAGACTCATATCATGGAAGTGTAAGAAGCAAACCATTGTTGCTACTTCTACAACTGAAGCTGAATATGTAGTTGCTGCTCATTGCTATGGACAAGTACTTTGGATTCAGAATCAGATGTTAGACTATGGTTTAAATTTCATGAATACCAAAATCTACATTGATAATGAAAGTACTATTTGCATTGTCAAGAACCCAGTCTTTCACTCCAAAACTAAGCATATTGAGATAAGACATCACTTTATAAGAGATGCTTATAACAAAAAGCTTATTCAAGTTTTGAAGATCCGTGTAGATAACAATGTAGCTGATTTATTTACCAAGGCGTTTGATACAAATAGATTTGATTTCTTGGTAACACATATTGGTATGCTCAACCAATAACTGCTGCATATGTTAAGGAGAGGTAACAGCTGTACAATTTTCATGCTATTTTTATTGTATTGTGTTTCTTTTGTTTTTGATGTGATTACAGGTTAATTGAATAAGGATAAAAGTGGTTACAATGATGGTGGACTGCATGAACTGGTCTTATATTTGAGGTACCGCTTTAGTGCTAAGTACCGCTATGCAAATTTAAAGTACCGAGTATGTTTCATGTACTGCTACATAACTGTTGTACCGTTGAGGTGTCATATGTAAAATTTGGCGGTTTCTTCATGAATGGGTTATTTATTCCTATAAATACCGACCCCAATTACATAACTGATTTACCTAATCTTCTATTTTACACCTCGATTCTATAACCTTCGTTTTCATCTTCGATAATAAAAAACATCAATGGCTGATCTACAAGTGATCTCTAAACACAATCAAGTTTCTAACCTCACTCAGAATGATTATTCACTTGGGTTTCATGAGATGCTTAACTTTTTGTCTCAATGTCATGTACACTTTGCACTCACTGTAAGTCCCATTGTTTCTATTCCTGTTGTTACACAATTTTGGAATACTGCTATAGTAGGTACTCGTTTTAATCAACCTTGCATTAGGGCTAGGGTTCATGGTAGAAATATCTATGTAACTGAGGTACTGCTTGGGGCTAGTTTGAGACTTAATTATGTAACTGGAACTAGTATACTGACTAACACTGAGATATATGATGTCCTTGCAGCCATGGGTTATGAGGGTGGTAGTGAAAGTCTTACTTTCTTTAAAGGTTTATTTTCATCACAATGGAAATTACTTTTTCGTGCCATAATTCACTGTTTAAGCTCAAAAAGTACATCTTTTGATCAGATCCCTGCTGCATTGGCATCAGTTGGTATTTGCTTAGCAAACAACAGAATTTTTAACTTTTATAGGTTAATTTTTGAAGGCATGACTAGGAATTTGGAAGGGGCTAAGAAGTTTTTAATGTATCCAAGATTCATTCAAGCTTTAGTTAGTGACCAAATCCCTACCCTACTCAATTTGACAGATACATGGGATGTTCCCACTTTCACCTAAGAGGACGTTTTCTTTCTTGCTAAAGAATGGTAGATCTTTCTCAGGAACTGTAACACCATTATTTGATCATATGTTAGCCCACCCAGCTAATGAAGAATGTGAGGAACCTAGCTCTGCTAGTGCTTCTCAGCAAACTCCTTCTAACTAGAGTCCACATTCCTCTAAATATTCACAATCTTCTTCTCATCATAATGTTGATCAACCACACTCTAATGAGATGATCCATGCACACGCTGCTTCTATTACTGCTAGTGGTTCTCCACAAGCACCAGCAACAGAGGTGGTGGATGTTGCAAATTTAACTGCTTTGTGCACAAGCTTGTCTAAATAGGTACATGTTTTGCAAAAGGAGAAGCTTGCTCATGATGAAAGAATTGCTGTTTTGGAATCCAATTTGACAAAACTAAGGAATAAAGTTACTCCTTGGATGAGGCAACACATGACAATTCAACAAGCTACTCTAAGGAAGCAAAAGCTCAGAAACTTCAAGAAGAAGCAACTAAATGCAACCAAACAGGTGAGGAATTATGAAGATCAAGGACTTTCTTCTGATTTTCATACAAGGGTTTCTCGTAATGACATCAATTTTGAAGCTAATGATGACATTGTAAATTTTGAAGATGCTGATGGCTTAGAGCATGGTGTAGATAATACACGCTTGGATCATACAAATATGGAGGTTCAACATGAAGAACCACAACCATATGCTCATGAGGAACCACAACCATCTGCTGATGAAGACATGGTGGTAACTCAGCCACAATCTCAATCACCAAAACTACAAGAAAATTGGAGTAGTTTTTATGAGAAGCTAGAGGAAATAATTTTAATGTTTCATGTGTCTTCAACTCCACCACAAAGATAATTTTGGTTTCATGAGAAACAGTCTTTCCAAGTACTGTCAAGATCAAGAGAGAATATTGAATCAGACAAAGCTAAGGAGTTAGATAGTGAGAAGACGGCCTCTAAACGAGATAAACTATCTAACGATACTATGGTGATAGGAGAAAGATTTGTGTCTATAACTGGTGAAGTAAATACTGCTGTAGAACCAAGTACTGCTCTACCAACTGCAAGTACTGCTGGTGAAGGAGCTTCACTATTTTCCTCTAAAGAAAGTCAAACTCTATCTTTTGGAGAGGATGAGACTTTAGCACAAGTATTGCTTGATCTAAGAGAAAGGAACTCAACTGAAAAAGCAAGGATAACAGAAGAAGAGATGAAGACAAAACAAGAAAATCTTGCCACTAAAGAAAAAGATAAAGGTAAGAAAATTCAAGCTTCACAACCTAATACGAAAGGTATTGTTATTCAACAACAATCAAATGAAGATGAAGAAAGAAGATATTCTTGGTTAGTGAAGAAACTACCTAAGATAAATCCAAAAGATAAGGGCAAAAAGAAATTACAATCAGAGTCTGAAGATGAAAGTGATTTAGATGATGATGTAAGAAAAATCATGAACAAATTTCATCAATTAGAGCATGATGAAGAAGTAGCTCTCAGAATGCAGGCACAAATTCGTGAAGAGGAGTTACAAGAAGAACTTGCAGCTAAGCAACAATTGCTTGAAGCTCACAGAATACAACAAGAATGAAATATACAAGAGTATGATAGGATTTAAGCTGAACTACAAGCAAGTGAACTTCTAGCAGAATCCGTACTAGCTAAAGAAAGGGATGCTTATAATGAAGAAGTGAAAGACAAATTGATTGATTAGTTAGTAAGAGAGCAACAAAGATTCTTTGCTGAAAATAGAAGAAAATAAAGAATTAAGCCTCTACCTACTATGCAAATCAGGAATCAAATGATGTCTTATCTCAAAAAGGTTAAGTATTTCACCCATGCTCAGTTGGTCAGAAAGACTTTTGAAGAAATCAAGACTTTGTATGAACAACACAAAAGAGCTAAAATGAATTTTGTTGAGATTGGTTCTGAGGAAGATAGGATCGCTATGGAAAAGCCAAGAGAAATGTGCAACAACAAAGACAATTTGGAAGTACTCCTAAACTTGATGCAAGTACTGCTGAACCTACTGAAACATCTCCACCTATCAAGGCTACATATGTTAGGAAAAGTAAAAAGGTGAAGGAAAGTTCAAAAGAAGCAAAGACTGTTAAAAGAATGAACGAGGGAGAAAAAGCTCAAGGTGTTGAAGAGACTGAAAATGTACAAGCGGTACATACACAGTCAACAGTACATGCTGAAGGAACGATACTTACTAACTTGGAAAAAGATTCTGATATGTCAAATCAATATCAGATTTCCAAAGCAAGTAAAAGAAAGAGATCAACCAAGAAAAAGCAAGAAGCCAGGAAAAAGGCAAAATATACAATAGAAGATAGTGATGATGAGAGCTTAAGAAAGTGCTTGAAGATAGTAGACTTTGAAGATCAATGTATAGACACGGAGATTTTTGGAAAGAAGTCATCCATATCTAGGTGGATGTATGCTATAAACCAAGGACTAGAAGCTCATGGAATATTCAGAACAGATGGTACATCAAGAATGTTCGGGCTGTTAGAAGATATTCTTCATATTCTTGACAGACAAGATATTCAAGAAATTTACAAGTTAGTTCAAGAAGTAAGTGAAGGTAAAACTGAGGTATCAGTATTGTATAGAGAATTCCTCTTTATGTATGACCCACACAATTGTGATCATAATATGTTGAAGGGATTAGAGAATCAGGTTCCTAGTTACTTGAGATATTATAGATCATGTGGAATACATACTTTGGATATAGATGACATTACTTACTACATGCTTCAAGAGAAAATATATCCATTTGGAAGAAGATTGTTGGAAAGAATGTTAGAACAAAAATTGGAAGTCTTAAAAGAATCTGTTGGTGCTTTGGAGTTGATTAGATTGATTAAACAGCAACTCAAGGATTTAGAAAGAGAAGATGAAGCTGGAAAAGAGCCTTAAGTGTTTGACTCTTAGTCACACTTCATAAATGGTTCTCAGTTCACCATGTCTAACATACATAAGAACTGGCTAGTCCATAAGCAAACGATTTATGGTAAAGACTTCTCAAATCCGTTGAAAGCTGGTAGTTTGCTAAAAACTACATGGTTATTAACTCACCATGCTTAAATGCAAAGAGTTGGCTAGTCCTAGGGTAAACGGTGCTAGGTAAAGACATATCAAATCCGTTGATGGTTGACAATTTACCAAATATTCTAGGGTTATCAGTACACCTTATTCTTTATGAATAAAGTACTGGGTATTCCAGAGTGTACGGCTAACTAGTAAAGAATAGATCAAATCTGTTGATAGCTGATGATTTGCTAAAAATCATGAATACAGATTGGTTTGTTGTTAACTGTTTTATTTCAACAATGGAGATGCAAGCATAGGAGTATTAATTTCAGAGATAAATTGGTGATATAATTCACAGAGAAGTATATATTCATCAAGAAAGCACACTCATACGGTTTTGTCTCATCAAATCAAGGAAAAGAGTCCATGATTCAGATTTCACATATTTAACTCCAGAAGACAAGTACTGATGCTGCAAAAGAAAAAGAATGTTCACAAGACATAGAAGATCATACTTTTAAGATAAAAGATAGACTTCATGAAGATTCGAAGATTGTCATATCTATAGAAGATTATCATATCTATAGAAGATCTTCATAAGTGTTTGGCTACATTCAGTTGGTATACAGATACAAGATTACCAAGTTCAGTCCAAGTTTGAAGTTAAGTTTGAAGACATGTATTCTTATACATTCAACTAACAGAGAAACAAGAAGACAACAAGTTATCATTCTTGTTTAGGGGAGGATTGTTGCGAATTATTGTAAAGTACCAAGTACCATTAGTGCAAGTACAAGTACTGTTAGTGTTGGCAAGTACTGTTAGTGTTAACGCGGTACATAGTAAGTACTGTTAGTTATAGAGTAAGTACAGATATGATTGTTAGGACGAATATATCTTTAGAAAAGATATGTCATAGTTATAATAGGAGAATATCTTATTGTGATATACATAAATATTGATAATATATCGTGTGTGATATACTTATCATAATAGAATATTCTAGCATTCCTTACACTATAAAAGGAACATAGGTACGATTACATTGTATGTGCCTTTGCCAAATTCGATTAATAGAAGATCGAATAGTTAATAGTAATTATGTTCTTCTTTGCTTTATAAGTTAGATTCCGCATAACTTATTTAGTTGAGTAAGAGTTCTCAAATGCTTTAGTTTGATTACAAGCTATTGTACTAATCTTCAACAAGATATAGATCTATTCAAAGGGATCAACAGAACCGCATAGCTATTTGAGGAACCGTGGTTATAAACTCCGCTCCTTTTTGTCCTTTAGTGGGGTAGTTATATCTGAGGGAAGTTTTACCTTCAAAGGATATTCCTATGGTCTTTGAAATATGTCATATTCAAATTTACATTTTCCATTTTAATAAAACATTTTCTTAAAAAGAAAGTTTATTAAAAATCTTTTGTCACATTTGACAAAATGTAAGTTTTAGGGCTAATCACTTTTATGATCACTAATCATGGTTAAGATATGTTAGTGCAATACTTAAATGGTTATTACCTTGATGATAGTGTTTGTTAAATAATTCGTCTTACGATTGTCTTTGACGATAAATGTCTTTTTAAATTGTTTTTAGGCATCACTTGCATTAACACGACATAATTCAATTTTTACATCTGTCATATTATGATTCAAAACGTTTGTGCACTCGATCATACTTATTCTAGCTTCATCCCTGTATATTTATCTTCTTAATTCTACACATATAATCTGATGTAACGTTTTCTTAAAGTATATATATTCCTAACACACGACTTACCAAACACGAATTAGATAGATTATATGTGACGTGAAGGATATGACTAGGTGATGATGGATACAGAATAATAACAAGAAATAATATGATCAAGAACAAGATTAAAACCAAGAAATAAATATTAGATTGATGAAGGAGAAAGAAAGAAAGAACAAGGAAGAAGTATGTGAAATCCCAGTGAGAGAAAATTAAGAGGTTTCTCTCTCTAACACAAATGAAATGGAAAAACACACACACAAATGAGGAGGAATTTGCCTTTTATACTAAGGCTTACATGTTTAGGAGGCCTTCCTCATTTGTGTGCTCGGGACTAATTCCCGTTACATAAACAATAATGACTTGAAACTCTCGACACCATTAAGTAGCATTTTCCACGAACTTCTCAACGGTATATTATATGACCATCACTTTAAATACTTCTAACAATCTCCCCCTAAGGGGTGGTCATATAATATGTGACTTCACTTCTTTGACCATACTTTAAATACTTCTAACAATCTCCCCTAAGTGGTGGTCATGTAGTATGTGAGTTTACTTCTTTGTTGTTGCAGTCTTTGGAGCTCGTTGTCTTGAGAGTTCTTTCATAGTTCCTTTCATGACTTGTGATCTTGGATCTTTGATATTTGCCTTTACTTGATCTTGAAACTTTTCCAACTTGTTTTCTTGTGTCCTTCCCCACATACTCATACTTTACGTTGTATTGAAAGCTTGTTAACAATCTCCCTTGATCAGAGTAGCGGAAGTCTTTGTCTTTAGATGTTCTTGAGCTTTCTTCATTTACTTGAGCATGAGGTCTTGAATCACGACTCTTGAGGTTACGCCACCGCTTTCATTCCTCTGGTTTCCCGTTATACAGTACGAATATTGTACCTGTGATTAGGTAAGTTCAAAGAACTTCCTTGACAGGGTTTCCAGCAGTGGTAGCCGTTCTCAATACTTGAATATCTAGAAAGATAACTCAGTGTAAAGAGTGAATCAAGCAGTTCCATTCTGATGTTTAAGTCGTCAATTCATTTCCTAGAACAAGTTTGAATCAATTAAGAATTAAACCATTGTTGCTTTCCAGTTGACACAAGTTTGATTCGTATATAATCTGACAAGTTACCTACCATAGTGCTGTTTGATGATGACACTAGAAGGATTTCCATTCGTCACTGTAAATACTAAGGAGTATTACTCTGAATGTTCTGGCAAGATCATAAAGATATTGCGTCAAGAACTGGAACGAAACCACTGTTGCTTTCTAGTTAACGTATGTTCAATTCAAGTGAATCTTACATATGACCTACCGCAGTGCTGTTTGATGTTAACACTGGAAGGATTTCCATTCATCACTGTGAATACTAAAGAGTATCAGTCTGACTGTTCTGGCAATATCACAAGGATAGAGCGTAGGACTCTCTAAATTACCGTTTGTGTTCTAAAGGTGAACAATAATTGATATATGGAATAAGTGTCCTAGTGAGATTTTTTGATAAATCTCGTTGGCTCCAGACTCTATTAGTGCATGTTTATTTGGTGATAGGAGGCTGGAACAGACTGCCACCTTTTCAATATTTACTATATCAGAGTGAGAAAGTTGATAGAAATGAGTTGAACTATGTGACAATAAAACAAACTTCTTTCGAGAGAAGCTTGAGTAGGCTGGAAAGGGTTGTGCATTACATCACTGGGTCCATGATGCTTTGTCTTCAATACCAGAAATCATCTAAGTGATTCTGATAGTAGATGTGTTGACTCGGTTTCTGCCTAAGTTGTATGGAGGGATGCTTTCTTTACACCCTTTATCCTTACATTTCTTTTTCATTCTTCAACCCCCTTCAATGCTTACCAAGACGTCATAACTAGCACCTTGTTGTGGTTGTTCCAGTGCTAGCTTAAGTCATTAGTCGGCATTTTTCCCGTACACTGAACTACTCCATCTTTCCTAAGGACTTCTAAATTCTAATCGATTGTCCCTGGGAAGATCCCTAAGGTTTTGGTTGGATCATAGTACGAATACCTAACCACCTTTTGACACCAATACCGTCGTGAATTAACGTGTTGAAGGGTATAGATATCATAACCAGAAAAACCAATTGAAAAGGCATTCAAGGTGTTAATGAATCCAATATTTACACCTTGAAAGTTTTCTATATCGCCAAAACGCTCCCCCTACATATGTGCATCATAAAAGGAAAGGTTTTTACACATATTAGGAAGAGAAAGCACTTATATCAAAGATCTTATCCAAAAATAAAACATTTTGATCACATTTTAATCACTATTCTCTCCCTCAAAAATTACAAGTGTTTGAAATTTTTGAAAACTAGTGATAAAACACGGAGAGAATAATGTAGCATGAAAATTTGGAACTTTATGTTTATGAAATCTTTATACTCCCCTTCGAAAAGAGGTTCTATTTAAAATAGGGGAGTATATGAGCACACAATTTTGAAAGAATTTGAAAAATTGTGCTCAAAACCCGAGAAAACTTAATTTCCCGTTGTTGAGAAATAATGTACATAAATGAACATTTTCCTTGTGTTCATGAGCTTAAAACTTTGAATGTTTTGATATAATCCCATGACCGAGAAAAATTAATATTTCGTTATGGAGGATAAGTCATAGACTTTCCTTTATTTGGAGGTCGGGTTATAGTCTGACATGTGACTATAAGCCATTATGTTGAGCTCAAAACTTTGAATGTTTTGTGACAAGCTCAACCCAAGAGAGATTGCTCTACCCATTAGTAGGATAAGTTATCTTTAAAGATATAATGTCCTTTATTTGAAGTTCGAGTTACAGTCTGACATTTAATTGTAAGTCGTTTACGTGAGCTTAAAAACATGGAATGTTTTTATCGAAAGCTCATTACCGAGAAAATTTTATTTTCTCGTTGTTAAGGATAAGTTATCTTTGAGGCGCGAGTCACAATCTGAAGTAATTGTAAATCATCTGAAGAAAAAAGAAATGACATGTTTTGAAAACATTTGAACTTTCATTCGAGCTTTATGTACACACCCATGTCGTTGTTGAGAGACATTTCTAGGTACGTCCATATTATTGATACTGAAAGACATGTCGAGAAGAATATTTTTGGTATTTTTGAAAGATTTTTTTCATTTTTTATTTTGTTTTTATAGGTTTTATATTTTTGTATTTTGATTTTTTCAAGTTTTTCGAAAATAATCCAAAATAGACCTTTGTACAGCAGAAGAAGGTGATGTAGAATGTAAAGAATTGGAACCCTTGGATGAATAAGTGGGTTCAGAATCCGCTGAAGTACCTGCAATGACAGAAGAAGAGTTTGCACAAATACTAGTGTTATGAGTAACAAATTCATTTTCTACATTCAGAACACTCGCATTAGTGCTGGAGCAGGTTTCATCACTCATCTCGATGGGAATCCACTTAAGACCAACGTCCTTGAGGATCCTACCCGTTGGTTTCCACTGAAGACTAGATCTAGGAGTAGTTTTCTCTTGCACAGCGAAAGACTTATTTTGAGAGAAACTATGTCCTACATTGAGCCGCCTTGCAGATTTCTTGTCATTGTGTTTCTTTGTGATGGGTGTAAATCTCCTTTTTGTCTTATGGGATTCTGCATTCTTTCTCTGTGCGAAGGCACGAGAGTTTACCTCATAGAGGTATTGCAGAATGCATTGAGCATGGTTTCCATGGGGTCTGCCCTTTTTGCACATGGGGCATATAGGGAATTTGGGATTCTCAAAAGTCCTTGTGTACCTAGGTTTTGCTGACCGTTCATGCACCATGTTCGATAGACGCCTACTCATTGGTAGTTGCCAATCCCTATGTTGATGGAAAGGGATCCTAGGTTTTGATTGACTACCATTAGGAGTGTGTTGAACTTTAGTGTTGTTTGTTTACTAGGGTGTGAATACACAGAGTTCACTTTCTGAATGTTCCCTTTTGGCTTACTCTTACCTAGATTTTTGGTTTGAACAACGTCATTTGAACCTTTAGATTCCTTTGTGTGCGTAAGAATCACATGCTTGGGAGTACTCTTAGGAGTAGTGCAAGGAGCATTCACAGGGTTGTGTTTAGCAAAAGTGGGTTTTCTAAATGGTGGAACATAGGGTGATATGGTTGGTTTTGGAACAGTTGGTGGCACATCGGTATTAGGAGGTAACCTAGAAACATTAGAAGGCGGTTTTCCTAAGATAGATGGCTTTGGTACTTTGTACGCATTGGGTTGTCTAACAACTGATTTTAGAACCTTGGGATCCATAGTTTTTCCACCCATCTTTCCAACAAGTTTCTTCAACTCAGCAATCGCGATGGCTTTTCCTGCAGCTGCGCTTTCAGATCAGTAATTTCCATACTCTTCTCATTCAATTCGCGAAATGATTAAGAGAGTTTTACTTGCAAATTACCATCATTTGGGAATTTTCCTATTTTGTTTTGCAACGCAAGTTTAAGAGCGTGACAATATTTTTGAAGGAAATCATATCGGTGTTGAAGAATCGTAAGCTCTTTTTGAGTAACGTTTGTTGTCAGCTCAATTTCACGATGTTCCCTGCCTAACTGAGCTTGCAACCATTCGATTGATTGTTGCATTTCATTGGAAGCTTTATCATATGAAAGTTTGTCATCCTTACATTCATCACACTTTTTGACATATTTATTCCAGACATCGGTGAATTCGTTATCCTTTGTAATGACATAAGACTCCATTTTATCTTTCGTACGATCTAGCTCATTTTGGAGGGTTTCATTATCCAACACAGAGATGTTGACCGCAACGGGGTTACTATCAACACAACCACCACTATCACTTTCTTTTGAGAGACGTGCAAGATTGCTTTCCAAAACTTTAATTATATCAAGAGATTCATCAGCCTCCTTCGCAAAAGATTTAAAGTCTTCTACAAAGTTTGCAAGTTCTTTTAGAAAAGCGTGTTTAAGATTGCTTATCCTAGCATCAACTTGATTAATAATCAGATTTATCTCGTTGTGAAGAATTATGTGAACTTCAATCAGAACGGGTGAAGTAAAGTTTCCTCCAGTAATCTTGGAATTAATAACACGTTTAAGAATGTCAAAAATATCTTTGAGATCGTTTAGATACCTTCGTGCAACACTCGGTTTAGGAGGGTCATCCGTCAATACTCACTTGGTATTAAAAGCTTTTCAGTACTCGTTTTAGACCGAACAAAAGTTGTTGGAGGATTAGTTTTCGGATAATAAACGGGTGTGACTTCTTTATCAAGCTTTTGCATTCTTAAACGAGTCTCTACAGAAAGTTCAACAGTTTCCTCGGAATCATGCACACTAGCAGGATCATGCTTATCAAGTAACACATTACCATTATATAAACTTTGTTGGGTGGTCTGAGCATGCTTAAGATATTCGGGATTGGGAGGAAAAGGACAACCTAAAGCCAATTTGTATTGGGTGTAATTTATATCATTCACTTTTGGTGCAAGCATGTTGATCGTCTGCATGGATTGGCCACGTTTTACCAAAAGGTTGTCTAATTCCCTGATCCTATCCTGAGCGTTGAAAAAATCCTTAAGAAGCCCATCTTCCCGAATTTTGAAATCATGTTTTAGCTTTTTTTCTTTCTTCTTTTAGATCAGAAATAATAGATTTTTCAGATGAAAGCTGTTTATTAAGTGAGGTGATTTCATCATTCAATTCGCTTCTATTTTTAGCACTACTTAAATGTAAGGCATTTAATTTCTTAGTGGTGCATTTTTCTTGATAAGTTCCTTGATTTTAGCATGATGAATCTCAAAACTTTTCTCCCGTTCCTTATATCCCGTAAGCTCAGTGGTCAATTTGGCATTAGTTTCTCTAAACTTATTATTAACCACATTCGCATGAGCAACATCCTTGACAAGCTTATCAATAATGATTTATAATACGCATGCATCTCGTCAGGAAGGTTTGTAGGTTGGGCTACTTGATCTCCACTAAGGTCCACACTGGGCGCATTAGAAATAATATTGCTATTATGCGTTGGAACCCCATGTGTCTCAGTGTAGGGCTCAAGTGACTCAATATACTCTTCCTCTTGATTGGACATATTATATAACTCATTATCATTGAAACGTGGGTGTACCTCAGAGGAACCGTCTGAATCATACACAAGAGCTTTGTCAGCCTGAATTCCCGATGTTGATGCTTGCTGAGAATTAGCCATCAAGATGGATTCGGTAGTCACCTCTTCTTCCTCATCATATACTCCTACATATGCCATGAGATCAAACTCTTCAGCTAGAAGTGAAATTCCTGCTTCTTCCTTTTGTGCTATAAGAAGCTGAGACCGGAGATAGGCAGCATCCCTCTTCTTTCTGGCGGTGCTATCACGATTCTCAATACCCGCAGCATCACTATCTTGTTGATACTTCATTGTAGAAGTCATGTGTAAAGTAGGATCTCAATTCACAGTAAGCTCGTTTAGGATTCTCAAAAAATCAATTTTTGCCGAAAATTTCTAGTCCGAAAAAAAATACCTCAGTCCGATATAAAATAAACCGAAAATTTTTCGAATTGCCAAAATTTGAAATCGTGTTAGAAATAGCCAAAAACTAGTATAGAAAAAATTTGATCGAAGAAGACGTAAAATTCACGATTTCGGAAAACATGGTACAAGTGTATAAATTCATAATGTGTAGACTTGAGGAATTCGGAATGTGTTCAAAGATTTCGGAATCTGGATTACGGAATCCTGACACAAGAATTCGGAATATACTTAAAATTTCGGAATATGAAATCCGGAATCCGTCTTCAAAGAATTTCGGAATGTGTTTTTCAAAGGAATTCGAAATATGGTATTCAAAGGATTTCGAATATGGATAATTTCAGAATAAACCAAATATTCTGAAATTATGCAAAATTTCGGAATGAATCCTGAATCCAAAAGATTTCGGAATAAGCTCTTCCAAAAGATTTCGGAATGAACAAAAATTTCGGAATATCACAAGCCAAGAATCCAGAATCCTCAAATTCGGTATGTACACACAATTCGCATATAGATTTCGAAATCCAAAACCAGACTAATTTCGTAATCCACCACAATCCGAAATACAAAGAATTCAGAATAAAGCAAAATTTCGAAATTAAAGGTGTTCGTTCCAAAAAACGATTTTGGCAGTTTTTTTTTCGCAATTTTGAGTGATTTAAGCACACGAAAACTACAAAAACGCTAACCATGAATCCCTTGGCGAAAGATACCACTTGTTAGGAATATAACACACGACTTACCAAACACGAATTAGATAGATTATATGTACGTGAAGGATATGACGAGGTGATGATGGATACAGAATAATAACAAGAAATAAGATGATCAAGAACAAGATTAAAACCAAGAAAGAAATATTAGATTGATGAAGGAGAAAGAAAGAAAGAACAAGGAAGAAGTATGTGAAATCCTAGTGAGAGAAAACTAAGAGGTTTCTCTCTCTAACACAAATGAAATGGAAAAACACACACACACAAATAAGGAGGAATTTGCCTTTTATACTAAGGCTCACATGTTTAGGAGGCCTTCCTCATTTGTGTGTTCGGGACTAATTCCCGTTACATAAACAATAATGACTTGAAACCCTCGACACCATTAAGTTGAATTTTCCACGAGCTTCACAACGGTATATTATATGACCATCACTTTAAATACTTCTAACAATATATAAATAATTTTTTTCACTCAAACACTTTCTTAAAAAAATAAATGATCATATATCTACCTACAAACAAAAATCATATTCCAAATATGCATTATGATTTTACAAAATTTTAATTAAAAGACTAAACAAATAAACCCTTACTCAAATATTTTAAAATTGCTATTGATCGGCATCAATTCCTATACGAACTTTTTTAAACCTAAAAAGTTATTGAATGCAAGTAATGTTTACAATTCTTATATCATGAAGAGAAGACTTTCATATGAACTTCTTTTTTTTAAGTATAAAAAGAGAGTGCTTTCCAACTCATTTAGGAGCCGTTTGGTTAAGGGTGGTGAGTCCATAATGGTGGGTTTACTTTTAATTTTGTTGTTTGGTTGAGGTTTGGATTTCCTTGGGCCCATATAGAACCTCAAGCATATGGATTTTGACAAAAGGAGGCGAGTAGGTTAGGTTTTCAAAAAGCTTTCACATATTCTCTATAATGATTATTTGTATATTTTATTTTTTATTTTTTATTTTTAATAATGGATATTATTTACTATATAGTTATTAATATTTTAAAAAATATATTTTATCTCTCTTTTATCGAATCTAAATAATAATATATTCTAAAATTTTTACAAACTAAACATTACTTTTAATTTAATATTATTCAGTCATAAACCATCCACTTTATAAACCTACAACAAAAGTAAAATCGACTTTAAACTAGACGGACCCTTAATTCTTTACTACTATTAAGAAACAAGATTAAACAAAAGTACTTTAGCAGAAATATAGAAAAGAATATAAAATTAAAAATGAGTGAGTCTTAAATGAGAAAATAAATTTTGTTACGAAGAATAAATTATTTTAAAATAGAGAAATAATAAAACCACAAAAAAATTTATACAAAAAAACTTTACACAATGATGTGTCAAGTAATTAGTGGTGCTTTTAAAATTACTTTTCAATTCTCTCTTTTGTATCCACCCACTAATTTTATAACAATCATTTTGTGAATAACTTTTTGTAAATTTTTTATGATTCTAGCATTGCTTTTTAAAATAAAAGTGTTATATGACGTAGCTTGATAAACTCATACGAGGAGATTTACCTTTATATAGTATTTAATATTTTTAGAAGAGTTGCTCTTAGGTTATTTTTAACAGTGACTTTTTTTTTGTTATATCAAATTTTTCTCCGGCGATTTTTAAGTGATTTGATATTCAAAATAAGGCGATCAAGTTCAATTTTTTTAATAAATAAAAACGTTACATTTATAAAAACATTACATAAAAATTTAATAAAATAAAACAAATACAATTAATTGCGGCTATTCCAAATGTGTGCTACTAGATCGGCATTTAGGTGTAGATAAGTTGTTTCGATGATTATCTCCTGAGTAATTTTCAGCGATTTTTCATATGTATTTATCGGGTCTTGATCACCATGTTGTTCGTCGGGATAAAATGGGTGGGAGATATCGCTGCCCTGTTGCGTTGAATTGTCATATATTGTAATATGATGCATGTGTACATTACATTTGATAGTCTACGTCTTGATATTCCTCGGGCCGGGTGTTTAATTAGCTTCCATTTTTTCAATACACTGAATGCTCGTTTCACATGTTTTCTTGTTGCTTCGTTCTTCTATTTATAGATTATCCGTTTCTAATTATTCGTCCTCTATTTTTTATTGACTTAATAAGAACCGACCATTTCGGATATATCTCTTCAGTAAGATAACATCCCCGCGGATAATACACGTTATTAGCCACTAATCCCACATCTGGTGCTTTCCCTGATTTAAGATCATTAAAAAGATGGGATTGACGTAAACAATTTATGTCGTTATTTATCCCGACTACATAGACGGGTTGTTGTCGCACCCATTTGGAAATATTCGTCAACAGCATCAGGAACGACTTCGTACGCCATTTGACGAATAGCAAAAGTGCACTTCAACATTGGCGAAAGACAATCTCGTCCCGTACACTCAACCAAGTTTCAAAAATAATGATAGTTTTTGGTTACCTAGTGAACAATTCGTTAGAATGGTTCTCTATCCATTCGGAACCGCATATGGAATGTGGCTCGTCAAAAATAAGCTGCCATGAGACGATTATGCGCACCGTCGTAATCTCTATTTGTGTTGCTTCGTCTGATGGGAGGGTTTGATGCTTTGTAAGTCGTTTGACAAGCTTCCGTAAATACCGCAAGGTCACTAGTAACTTCATCCTCGTCGTCGGAAGAGTCGGCAAAAAATAATTCATACGACATTTTAATTTGGAGAAGTGTTATTCTTGTGTGTGCGAATAATGGTTATATAAATGGGGTTTTTGTAGGGATAAAATTGTAAAAATTAAAATTTAAAAAGTTTTTTTGATTAAAATATAACGTTAAAAAGAAGAATAGAAAGTTTTTTTTGAATAGGTCGCAGCTGGGATCGACTCGGGTTCAACGATCGAGTGCAATCGGTCGCCGCAACAGGGCTGGCCGACTGCGACTTCGATCGTCGACCGATACCATTGTATAATGCCTTATGCATATTTTTTAATATAAAATTTTTTTTGGAAAATAATCGTTGATGCCAACAACAGCCATATTTCCTGTTGCAACATACTTTTCATCCTTTTGCTCACCTTAGCTTCAACTCCTTTTCGCCTTATGCACTCGTCCTAATGTTAGTCTTCAAGATGAGGAAATGATCAGAAGTCATAGGAAAATGTTGGTTTCGTTACAGGAGTAGTTAATCCTCACTTAAACTGAAGCTCAAAAGCCATGGGATTAGCCAGCCTTGCAAAAGCACCAATGCCTCCCACTGACTTCATATCATTCCTTCATCTTAAATGGTGACATGAGACGAGTGTATAAACCGGAAAAAATGAAGCTGTGTTGGAAAAGAAACTATAAAGCATGTTGCGGCAAGCAATATGGCTGTTGTGGACAACATGAATCATTTCCCCAAAGTTTTTACTCTTTATCAGCTCATAGTTAACCGGACAATTTTTTCCCCGCATCTATTACTACCTCCACCCTAAAATTATAGTCCATACTTTTCGGGTTGTCTCAAATTAATCGTCCACTTCTAAAAATAGGTAAGCAATTTCGACCGAGATGAATATATTACCCTTACTTGAAGTTATAATTACAAACTTTAAAGAAATTTTAAACTAATTGGTTAAGGGTAAATTGTCTTTACGCAAAAAGTAACCGATAAAGTTACACTTATGATGTTTTTTTAAATTGTGTGTTTTTTATCGGTGTACAATAATTTTAGAATGCATGGAATAGTATAAAGTAGAGCATTAAGTTAGAAAAATGCCAAGTTTTCATTGGGAAAGTAATTTACAGACATTGAAAGTTTATTTCTTACTCAAGAAGAATGTACAAACAAGCTCGTTACTATTAAATGATCTAGTGATAACTTATATCAGAACTTATAAATCAAGGCTAGATATACATTTGAGGGTCACCATGAAACGAGTCAAAAACGATCACATGATACACGACTAAGCCGTGTATATCTGAGTGAAAAAACTCGTTCTCATAGGACTACAATTGTAATAAACTTTATCTATTTACCTTTATAAAGCAGATATGATACATGATCGAAAATAAAATAAATGCAAAATGTTTACAAAACGGACACGATAGAAATACAAATCCAAAGCTTATAATATCCATACTTTCTAATTCAACATTTTGGAGCGTATATACTTCTAAAAAGAATTAACAAAGCTAACTGATTTTTTCTAACTGACTAATTTATTAAATAAATTTAGCAAAGAGCTAAAAAAAAAATAACAAGAGAAAGTGATCAAAATGATGTTTCAACCAATCATTCCAATTTACAACTAAAAAAATCTAAATTTAAAAAAAAATGAGAAAGAAATTAACGAATGTTATAAAAAAGTGGCTGTTTCTCGTAAAGCGAGAGTTAAAAACGATATTGTTTCTAAACTTCTAAATAAACCAACATGTGATTGCAACTATTACTTCCACCTTAACTTTATTATCTTTCGTAGTTTGCGAATTATTGATCCAAGACATAACCTCACGTACAAGAATAGATGGAGGGAACTGAAAACCACTCCATATCTGAATACGTCTCCAAATGTTGGAGGCCAAGTCATAAGGGAAAAGAATTCGATGAGTAGATTCGACACTCGAGCTGCAAACAGCAGAACATATGGTTTGTAGATCAAAACCTTTTCGAGATAGAGTAAAACGATGTGGGAGCCTATCAAGCATAGCTCGCCACATGAAGATGTTCACTTTTAGACGGATAGGTTTAAACCATCGTGTAGGAATGTCTAATGATGGGAGGATAACATCACCGATATGTTGTCGTGTTTCTCGAACAGTAAAGGAGTCGTCCATACTTAAAAACCAAGTCCAAGTATCAACACTAGATGACATACTTACATGGTGGATCTCGGAGAGAAGATTGGCCAGCAGAGTGCTATTACGACCAGATGTGATATCACGGCGCTATTTCATTTCCGCTCTCCATTTATAAAGCGATGACATAATTTTGCATCTTTGTTGCAATCAAAACGAAATACATGATCATAGCGATGCTTGAGAGGAGTCTTCTATCCGGGTATTGATACAAGGCTTTTGGCCAGGTAAAAAGATTCGTTTAAGTATGTCTCTTCGAATTGAAAAAGGAGTTTAGTGTGCGACTCAGCTGTTCTTTGGTGGAACACAAAGGTTGTCGTTGTAGTATATGAAAGTGTGCACAACAATTAAAGTAAAATGTCGTTAATTAAATCTATATTAATTAAAAGAAAAGGGTGCAATATTAAAAACTTTCAAAAAGTAAAGTTAATTAATTGACTTAAAATAAAAACGTGACGAAAATTAAATTTGACAAATAAATAAAGAGGCGGGAAAACTAAATTTAAAATGAAACAAAAACAAAACAAATAGATGGGTCCGATCGTACTACGATCTCAGCCAAGGAGACTGGTTGGATCGCACCCTGATCGTACCCACTAATGCAGCTTGATCGCAGTCTAGATCACTTGGATCGTAGGCCTTGATCGTACTACGATTGCGATGGAAACAAAGGTGGTGGATCGTACTCCTGATCGCAACTAAGATCGCAACAAGTGGATCGTAGTGGTGATCGTAGCCTGATCGTGACCAAGCGATCGCAACACGATCGCATTCTATGATCTTACCCACGATCGCAGTGAGTGATCGTGGTGGGGATTATGGAGTGTGATCGTAATACGATCCTAGTCCTTGATCGCAACCCTGGATCGCAAGTAGAAACCCTTAAGGTTTATGCGATCGCACTGGTTGGATCGTACTGGGGTTTTGAGCAGTTACGTTGGAAAGAAAATAAGCAAAACTAAATAAGCACTAGAACAAATAAGCAAATACCAAAGTAACACTTTTGATTATAAAATAATAACAAAACTTAATTTAAAACGAGGTTAAGAAAAGCAAAATAAGCTTATATTTAAAAAAATTTCAAACACAAAATAAGCAACTAAATAAGCAAACTTTAGAAAGGATGAAACTTTTTAGACAACTAAGGAAATCAAATAAGCTAAGTATAAATCAAGCAAATAAGATTGTCAAACTTATAGCTCAATTCGTACAAAGACTTAGATGATTATAAAAAGATAAAATTTTTAGTACAATAAGCAAATGGATTAAGCAAAAGCTTGCTTAATCTTAAATTGAGCCGAACCAAAAAGAAGAATAGAAGAATGAGATTGATGAAAAGAAACTTGATCAAATGTAAATAAAGATTAAAGCAACAAAATTAAAAACACTTACTTGGAATTAAAAGGGTATTAAAAGTGCAAGACAATGTATTTAAATGACATGAAAAGTAAATGACAAGATATGAAAATGGTGGAAGACTAATTGTCACCTTAGCCAACAAAGAAAAATGATTAATGATCTAATCTATATATAGGGGAGGATTAGGAAGCTTCCTCCCCTCCTTCATTTCTTCTTAATTGCGAGATTAAGTCCCTCCTTCTTTTAATCTTCATTAATTGCATCATTAGTCCTTTATTCTTCTAATCTTCTTTAAACTTGGATTTTAAGGACTTTTTGGCTTGGGATTTCTTTGAACTCGTCTTTAATCTCTTCAATAAATTAGACTTGAGTTTCTCGGCTTTAAGTAAACTTCCGTCTTTTGACTTTTTCTTCGATAAATCTTCAGAATTGGTCTTGGACTTCCGTTCTTTATGCACTCTTGACTTCTTGACTTCGTCTTTCATCTTTTTCTTCAATAAAAGCCCGTAAGTGCCCGTGAATGCCCGTGAATGCCCGTGTTTTCTCCACTTTTCACCTTTTCGTCCTAAATCACAACAAAAACACAAACCACGCATAATTCCGACATAAAAGACACGTTTTGGCTCGGTTATTATTGTAATTAAGTGGTAGAAAGGATGGGTGTTTACACACCTATCAAATCCCCTACACTTGACCATTGCAATGTCCTCATACAATGCATTAGTTACAAAGCACGTTTACACTTTTCATCATAATCAATCCATAGTGGCCTTTATTAAAGAGATAGAAAATTAAAAACATTCAGAATAAAGAAATCAAAAGCATAACTTGGGTTTTGGAAATGTTATGAATAATCATCATCCTCAAGTTTTCACTTTCTCCAAACCAAGCTTAAAAACGAGATCATTGTTATTATAAGTTAGTAAACTGACACGAACTCATGTGGGCCAATTATTCACTTAGACTCCCTTATGCCTAGGTGTATCTCTTATATTTTATTGTTGTCTTGAATGATCACGAGGATGCATTGTTTGACTTATTTCGATAGTTATTTAGGCCGAAAATAAAGTGAACGATTTAATCAATAGTTAGCTAAAGGACAAAATCTTTTAAAACTGCTTCTCGGGACCTCATAAAGTTCATATCTTGGCATAACTCGTTTCGCGATTTCAGACCTTTCTCGGACCGATATTTGGCAGCGACTTCATACTTCAAACCTTGAGAGACGTTCATGAAATAATGGTCTTCTCTTCATAATAGGAATTTCTTCACTTGAAGTTTTGAGAGATTCATACTTGGACCACGACTTCTTCATTTTTCTCCAATCTTTATTTTGGACTTTGATATACAACGATCCGCCTCCTTTTATGACTTGGATCTATTTATCCTTATACCTTGTTAGGGTCTTTTCAGATACACTTCTCCATGACTTTTGGGGAGTATTTGCTTTTCGTCGTGTGTCTCGATCCTTCATATTGATTTTCGATAAATGATTCTTCACATCACTTTGGATCTTTAGCAACAAAATATAGCCCTCATGCCTTGTTAGGGCCTTTTTGGACTCGCCAATCTTCGCATCCCGCTTCAATAAGTTATGCCTTGGCTATGAACTCTAATCCATACCGAGCAGCTTTTAAACGATCTTGGGCTAGAAGCTAAGTAACTTTTCAAATCGTACAACCTTATTTATTAGCAGATAAATTTATTAGCAAGCGATGGGAGAATCGGCTCATAATTAACTCACATAAATTCCCGAAAGAATACCGAACTTATAATTGGCGCTATCATTTCTCGTTCTCCACAGTTTAAAATCTCAAAGAATGAGACTCGTGGATGCTTAGCCTATTAAATCAAAGTTTTAGGTTTTCGAGTCGCCTATAGGATCTTGCCAACTCTTAGACTTTTTCAAGTTTAGAAATCGCGTTTTAAAGTTCCCTTGATAAACGACTCTCTAGGATCAATTATAGGAACTTGCGAAAAGTTCTTGTTCTTAACCCGTAAGAGTTAAGACTTTCGCGTTTTTTAGCTCCCTATATAAAAGCCTAGCAAAACTTGACTTAAACATGTTAAGGATACTAGCTAGAGTAACTTAGGCAAGTAAACTCGGGTTGAGTCAAAAGATTCATAACGTTTAAAAATTAAAACCACTTTATTAAACTTTTATTCTAATAAGGAAAGAAAATTAACTAATAGGCCAAAATAGATCAAAAATTTTGAAAAATGTCGAAAAATTGATTTTCCGGTTAAAATGAGGACAAATACAAGGAAAAGGCCACTTAACTTCGATAGAAGTCCCCCCTACACTTAACATAAACATTGTCCTCAATGTTTAAGCATGTGGTAGTAAACTCCCCTACACTTAGGACATTGTGCACTTTGTTTAAATCTCGCTAAGGAAAAGATAACTAAAGAGATTCCTATTTAAATATTGAGAAAATATAAAATAGTGAATCGAAAAGAGTTTATGATAGAACCGGGAAGAAGTGGACACGGAATCACGAGTCGGCAAGAATTATCAAGAGTGGATCATTGAGCTCGAATCCCTGATTAAGAAGTGAGGAGAGGAAATAGCAAACCAACGGGTCTCCCCTACACTTATGATAAAGAAAGCGAAAAGATAGATGCATGGGTTGCCTCCCAGGAAGCGCTTGATTTTTGTTAACCGAGTCATGAGCCTGACTCGACCTTGATCATCAACGGAAGAAGCATGAAACATATCCACCGGGATCAAAGACATAGTTTTCGTCCATCAATAAGCACAAGCTTAAGGCGAACAAGGCAAGCCAAAGAAGAAGTGGCAAGGTTCCCTTAAGCAAAGATGGAGCACGGTGGAAGCAAGGGTGAAGTGGTGCAAGCATATTTTCATAAGTTCCAAAGATAATTCCTTTTATTTCATCAGGTGGATACTGAGCTGGCTGTGAAATGTCAATACCAGGGTCGAACACCTTTTCCTTTAGCGGAAAATATCACTTAGGCTCAGCAGAGTGTGAAGAAGATCCGCGAAGAAGCACAACCTCGTCCTCAGAAGGGGGACAAAGAGGTGTCAAATCATATGTGCAATGGATATTGGTGTCAACCGGTTTCTTCTCCTTTGACAGAATATGCTTCAAATCCAAAGTAGGATCAAGACGATAATCCTCAAAGTCATAAGGAGGAGCATCACTCTCATGAGGGAAGTAAGTGTTGAGAAATTCAGAGAAGTCTTCCTCAAATGAGTAATCGTCCAAAGTAGGATCGAGTGATGGCGGAGGATCTTCATCATGTGAAGAATCGCTCGAGAGAGTATCAACCTCATCAAAATCATCGAAAGTGGGCAGCTCGGGATACTCAGAAGTACAATCAAAATCATCCGAATCTGAGCTAGAATCATCATCATAAGCATCAAAGACCGGTGGAGAATCAGAAATGGGAGAAGTTTCCAAATTGGGGCGAGAATCATCCACATCATCATGAAAGAGTAGATTATCATTGAAAGACTCGAATAGAGGATTGTTGTAAACAACGAAGTCATCATGCACATTAATCATATTCACTGATTCGCGGCCTCCAAAGGTTGTACTTGTAAGCTTCCCCATTTTAAATACTTGTGCATCATCCCCGACTCTCAAGATCAACTCACCTTCGGCAACATCAACTAGAGCTCGTCCGGTTCTCAAAAATGGCCGACCAAGTATTAAAGGAATACGAGGGTCCATTTCATAATCAACAACCACAAAGTCGACCGGGAAAGTAAATGTGCCAACTTTAATAAACACGTCTTCGGCTATACCAACGGGGTAAGCGAGAGTGCGATTTGCAAGTTCAAGAGTCATCTTTGTTGGAGTAAGGTCGGGCAATGATAGTGTTTTCCAAACACTCAAAGGCATCAAATTAATACTGGCCCCGAGATCAGCAAGGGCAGTAAATTCTTCAGTTTTGTTGAACACGCAAGGCAACACAAAACGACCGGGATCTCCAAGATTTTCCGGAAGTTCTTTTAGAATAACTGTAGAGCAGTTTTCATTTAAGCGTGTGTTGGCGAGTTCAATCAGCTTCTCCTTCTTGTTAAGCAATTCCTTAAATGCTTTGACAAATTTCGGCATGTGGACAAGTGCCTCAAGAAAGCTAATGTTGAAGTTCATTTGAGAGATCATCTTCACATAGCGCGACACTTCAGCGTCATCCTTGGTTAGCATTTTGGTCTTGCCTATACGAGAGGGATAAGGGATATTGGGTTTAGGTGGTGAAGGTGTAGGTGTAGCAGGTAAAGGTTGAGATGTTGAAGGGTCCTTCCTAGATACATCGTCATGGCGAGGCGGAGACGGTAATGGTGCACTAATACTAGGTGTAGGAGGAGTAGGGATACATGGTGGTGGAGGAGGTGTAGATGATGGGGGTGGGATTGGTGGATCAACAATGGTAATTCCACTACGAGTAGTAATAGCACTCACATTTGCTCGCGGATTGGTGACGGTGTTTGAAGGTAGAGAACTCGAAGAAGAAGGTTGAGATGCGGGCAAGAAACTAGCAAGCATATTCTTCAAATCATTTGTTTGATTGCTGAAGGAAGATTGGATATTATCTCGAAGCTCGGATCTAATCTCATTTCCTTGCTTGGTGATATCTCCTTTCAGATTGATAATTTGGCTCTAAAGATTCTTGATTTGCTCACCTTGAGTTCTCATAATGGCTTCAACATCGGAGTTAATGGGTGGGTTTTGTTGGGCGGTTGGGTTATAAGGATTAGAAGCTCTTGGTGGGATTTGGTTGCTTCTATTGTAGTTGTTGGCGGGGTTTTGGTTTTGAGGAGAAAAACCGTGTGAAAGGTAGTTTTTTGATCGGTAGCTCAGCAGATTTCTATCCCCTTGTTGTCTAGCTTGGTAATTTTCCGGTGAATAATTACCATAAGCTGCATACACATTTTCCGGATTTCCTTGTGTAGAAGGACAATCGGTGTATGAGTGAGGACCGCCACATGTTTCACAAGGATTAGCAACCGCTTTAACTTGTTGTTGTTGTTGGTTTGAAGCGAGAAGCGTAATACTTTTGCTCATTTAAGTCATCATGCGGGTGAGTTCGGTCATATCAGGGTTTGCTGAGGTGGAAGAAACATTGACTCTCGGGTTGTTCCTTGAAGAAGCAGAGGAATCCTAGTTTTTGTGGTGAGTAGTCATGTTCTCAATAAGCTCTCTACACTCCTCGGGTCTCCTTTTCATGAATGTGCCACCGGCGGCTGCGTTAATCGTATCACGATCTCGAAAAGTCAAACCGTTGTAGAAAGTATCGATTAAGGTCACAGGGAGCATGTTGTGGTTTGGACATCTATCGATCAAGACATTATATCTCTCCCAAGCATCAAAAAGAGATTCATCAGGGTCTTGCATGAAACCGCTGATTTGATTGCGAAGGCTTGTGACCATGGATGGTGGAAAGTAGCGCGACAAAAAGCGTTGAGTCATGTCATCCCAGGTGTGAATTGAATTCTTCGGGAGACGATCAAACCATTTCTCGGCATGATGTAATAAAGTATGTGGAAAGAGTTGTAGGCGAAGTTCATCCATTGTGGCACCAGCCAACTTCATGCTTTGGGTGATTGTAATGAACTTGTCGAGGTGTTTGTTGGCATCATCATCAGGCAATCCACGGAATGGGTTTTTTGCACTTGCTGAATCATGTGGTGCTTCAACGAAAACTCAGGAGCGTTGATTTGCATCGGCGCAATCGATCCTCCTCGTCCAAACATTGTTGGTTGACAAAGCTCCTCCATGGTCCGAAGATCTGGCTGTGGAAGAACATTGTTGTTATTATTAGGGTGCGGTGGATTATTGTTGTTTACACCGGACATAGCTAAATCTTCTTGAGGCTCGGGCTCTTGATAATTAGAAGATCTAGTACGCATGCACCTACAAAGACAAAAGAAAAAGAAACCAAACACAAAAACACTATATATACACAATAAAGATAAAATCTTTTTGGATTTTTGAAATTTTTAATTTTTATGTATTTTTATCAATTTTTAATTTTTATGATTTTTTTTTGATTTTTTTAAGGAAAGAAAATAACGCTCACAAGTGAACGGATCCCAAAAAGCAACGCGTCTCTCACAGAAAACCGTTAATCTTTACGAAAAGAGCTGGCAGCGGCGCCATTTGATACAAGGCTTTTGGCCAGGTAAAAAGATTCGTTTAAGTATGTCTCTTCGAATTGAAAAAGGAGTTTAGTGTGCGACTCAGCTGTTCTTTGGTGAAACACAAAGGTTGTCGTTGTAGTATATGAAAGTGTGCACAACAATTAAAGTCAAATGTCGTTAATTAAATCTATATCAATTAAAAGAAAAGGGTGCAATATTAAAAACTTTCGAAAAGTAAAGTTAATTAATTGACTTAAAATAAAAACGTGACGAAAATTAAATTTGACAAATAAATAAAGAGGCGGGAAAACTAAATTTAAAATGAAACAAAAACAAAACAAATAGATGGGTCCGATCGTACTACGATCGCAGCCAAGGAGACTGGTTGGATCGCACCCTGATCGTACCCACTAATGCAGCTTAATCGCAGTCTAGATCACTTGGATCGTAAGCCTTGATCGTACTACGTTTGCGATGGAAACAAAGGTGGTGGATCGTACTCCTGATCGCAACTACGATCGCAACAAGTGGATCGTAGTGGTGATCGTAGCCTGATCGTGACCAAGCGATCCCAACACGATCGCACTCTATGATCTTACCCACAATCGCAGTGAGTGATCGTGGTGGGGATTATGGAGTGTGATCGTAATACGATCCTAGTCCTTGATCACAACCCTGGATCACAAGTAGAAACCCTTAAGGTTTATGCGATCGCACTGGTTGGATCGTACTGGGGTTTTGAGCAGTTACGTTGGAAAGAAAATAAGCAAAACTAAATAAGCACTAGAACAATTAAGCAAATACCAAAGTAACACTTTTGATTATAAAATAATAACAAAACTTAATTTAAAACGAGGTTAAGAAAAGCAAAATAAGCTTATATTTAAAAGCTTTTCAAACACAAAATAAGCAACTAAATAAGCAAACTTTAGAAAGGATGAAACTTTTTAGACAACTAAGGAAATCAAATAAGCTAAGTATAAATCAAGCAAATAAGATTGTCAAACTTATAGCTCAATTCGTACAAAGACTTAGATGATTTTAAAAAGATAAAATTTTTAGTACAATAAGCAAATGGATTAAGCAAAAGCTTGCTTAATCTTAAATTGAGCCGAACCAAAAAGAAGAATAGAAGAATGAGATTGATGAAAAGAAACTTGATCAAATGTAAATAAAGATTAAAGCAACAAAATTAAAAACACTTACTTGGAATTAAAAGGGTATTAAAAGTGCAAGACAATGTATTTAAATGACATGAAAAGTAAATGACAAGATATGAAAATGGTGGAAGACTAATTGTCACCTTAGCCAACAAAGAAAAATGATTAATGATCTAATCTATATATAGGGGAGGATTAGGAAGCTTCCTCCCCTCCTTCATTTCTTCTTAATTGCGAGATTAAGTCCCTCCTTCTTTTAATCTTCATTAATTGCATCATTAGTCCTTTATTCTTCTAATCTTCTTTAAACTTGGATTTTAAGGACTTTTTGGCTTGGGATTTCTTTGAACTCGTCTTTAATCTCTTCAATAAATTAGACTTGAGTTTATCGGCTTTAAGTAAACTTCCGTCTTTTGACTTTTTCTTCGATAAATCTTCAGAATTGGTCTTGGACTTCCGTTCTTTATGCACTCTTGACTTCTTGACTTCGTCTTTCATCTTTTTCTTCAATAAAAGCCCGTAAATGCCCGTGAATGCCCGTGTTTTCTCCACTTTTCACATTTTCGTCCTAAATCACAACAAAAACACAAACCACGCATAATTCCGACATAAAAGACATAAAATACACGTTTTGGCTCGGTTATTATTGTAATTAAGTGGTAGAAAGGATGGGTGTTTACACACCTATCAGGTATCTTTCCAAAAGCGAGCTAACTGACCATTGCCAATCTTATATTGGAGAGTACCTCTAGGAATAATGTTGTCAGCATGAAGATAATTGATTGTGGCAATGATCATAGTCGAAACCCCTTGTGTTTTACATACTTTAGGATATAAACCAGCTTCGTCACCATAAATATATTTGATTAGCTTAACCCATAAAAGATTTGGGTTGTTAACTAATCTCCACCACTACTTTTGGAGTAGAGCAATATAAAATGCTCTAAGACTTTCAATACCTAGACTACCTTCATCATGAGAAGCTAAGACATTGGCTCATTTAATCCAAGATATTTTCGTGATTCAAAATGTCCTCCCCAAAAGAAAGTAGCCCAAAGACGTTCTAAATAGTTTAAAATAGACTCTGGAACTCTAAAGAAAGACATGTACTATATCCTAAACTTCTAAGAACCGATTTAAGAAGTGTCATTCAACCTCTAATTGATGGAAGGTTCAAATCCATGTAGATAGCCTAAATTCGAACTTAAATACTATCGGCTTCCAATTGGTAGTGAGAGACATACTAGATCCAATCGGAAGTCCAATGTATGTAAATGGAAATAAACATATGGCACAACCCGTAATACTCGCTATGGATTCGATTTCATCAGTTGTAACGCCTACAACATATACACTAGATTTTTTGATTTTGATTTTAAGTCCTGAAGCTAGGTAAAAAAACATGTATGCGAACAATGTTGTCCTTGTCACTTCGATTCCAGTCCGTCACTAAGACAATGTCATTTGCGTAAAATAGATGAGAAATTTTAGTAGATTGATCACCAATGGTAATAAATTTTATGAGCTTAGCATAAATCGCAACTTTGATGGCAAGATGAAGTCCTTCCATTAAAAGAAGAGAAAGGTAGGGAGGCAGAGGATCTCCTTGCTTTAAACCTCTTTTTGGAGAGAATTCACGTGTAGGACTCCCATTAACGAGAACAGAAGTGCGTGAGGATTTTAAACACTACCGGATACAACCCCTCCAAATATCTCCATAGCCGAATTGTACTAGGATGTGATCGATGTATCACCAACTAACTGAATCAATAGCCTTCTCAAAGTCTACTTTGAAGATCATGAGCTTTTTACTTATCCTTTTGTACCAGTTAATAAGCTCACTTAACATGAGAGGTCCATCAAGAATTTGAAGGCCTGAAATAAAGATAAAATGCTCAGGACTTATAGTTTTGTCAACCACGAAAGAATGCTCAAGACTTATAATTTTGTCAACCACCAAAGCCAGCCTAGTTGCCAATATTTTTATAATATATTGTATTGTAGGCCAATGAGATAGATGGGTCTAAAATATGTGAATACAAATATCGTATTAAAACGATGCTTATATTTTAATCACTCTTAGGTTTTGTTAACGACAAAACATCAAATATTTTTTTACGTTTGTGTTACAAAGAACACTAAAGCTTTAGATCCATGATTTATGTTTTTAACTTTTGTAAAAAGTTCTCTACACTTATAAGCTTTTTTGTTTAATATTAAAATATGTAATAACACACTTCTCTCTCCATATCTCTGATGTATAAAGTCAACTATTGTTGGATTGATTGTTTGAGTGTGATCTTGGACAAAGTATTTATGAGGCAACCAAAGTCAAACCTCAAGGACCCCTTCGTAAAAGGGCGGACCCTTTGGTAAAAGGGTTCGCGGGGTCTAGGAGTTGCTTGTTTTTTGCCTATAAATAATAAGCATTCTCAAACCATCACACTCGCCCCTCTTCTATCTAATCTCTCTAAATCTTTGATTACCTCTAACATTCTAACTTTTATTCTTCTTACTTCTTGTCTCATGTGATTTAGATATTTGTCTTCGTGAAGATCATTTACAAGAATTCTATGAGTTAACATTATATGATTGTGTTAAGTGTTATCTATACAATCACCATTGTTGTACACATTCATCTACTACTTGTATAATAGTGTGGTTAGTATTTTAGTCCTCAAAATACATAGGGTGAAGGGAGTTGTTGTACCTGTGTAAAAGAACACGACATTCTAGCTTAGGTGTCGATAAAGATTGTAAGCAACGTGTAAGGGTTTCTATACCGATGTAAAGGAGATTGTTTAATAGTGAAAGTCGAACTCTCGATTGGATACTCGATGAATGGAAGTAGGGGCAAGATAAGTAAGATCTTGCTAGGCCGAACCACTATAAATCTTTTGTGCATTTTGGTTTGATTTATTCTTTCTTTACATTTATTATATACTCATACATACTCGATCTATATCCTCACTAATCACATAAAAGTTTCAAAGAAAATAAAACTAGTCGGTAAAACTATTTAACCCCCCTTCAAGTTTTTCACAAAATCTTTTATAAAATCAGGTTTGAAACCTTTGATTGAAAGTGATGAAAGCCGAGTTCAATCCGTGGAAGCTTACCTGTCACGAAAAAAATCCAAAACAAAATTTCGATGTCGTGTTTGAATAAATCCCAATAAGTTATCAATAATAGGAACGAGAATCCGTTCGAGCCCAAGGCTTTATCACTATCACAATCCCATATTGCCTGCTTGATTTCACCTACATATATATTCTGCTCCAAAAAATCCCTTTTAGGTCCCCCTAATTGAATCAAAAGATAAAGGACCAGTACATCGGGTTTGAGGTGGAGAAAAGATCAGATTTATCTTTATAAAAAATCTAAAGACAAATTTATCTTTATAAAGATCAAATTTATCAAAAAAAAGCCCTTTCAGGTCCACCAAACAAGGTGAGGCGTTGAACAGCAATTGCCATGAACCCTGATGTATTTAATCAATTGATTTCGTCTTTGTTGGTTGACCAAGCCATGAAAGAACTTTGAGTTTTCATCACCTTCTACGTTCCAGTTGATTATAGATTTTTAAAGATACCCATTGATAATAAAGATTCAAGGTCATTGAGCTCTTGAATTAATTGAATGCGTTCCTACTTTTAGGTGTCTAAAGTCAATGAGTGCTCAATTTGGTGGTCGATAATTTGAATCTTGTTATGAAGCACCTGATGACGATACGATTCTTGTTGTTCTTTATATGGTGTCACTCTTTAAGACGAGCCTTGAAGAATTTGAGTTTGTTGTAAAAAATGATACCCTGTACGAGTTTGGTTAGTCATAAATTAATCATTGGCTGTTTTTATCACGAATGAATGAATTTGAAAGGATCGAAGCCGTAGTTGATGTGACAATATATTGTGACATTTTATCCTGATGATTGGTCGATTGGTGACGGTGGTGGGTGGGATCGGAGATGACGACAACAGTGGTTGGTAGCAGTATTAGATGAGTTGGTAATAGCGGTATTTTAAAACCCGCATAAGAATACCAAGAACATTAAATGCATGAAATCACGATTAAATTAAAACTTTAATATTTATTAACATACAACACGAATCACGAACATTTAATTACAAGTATTAAGTATATTATTAATACACGATAAACAATTACGTATAATACCGAATACTCGACATTTAAAACACGAACACGTGATATATAAATGTAGCACGAAAAATAAAATGGATTTGGCTTCGGGGCTTATGTTAGACGGGACAACAAAGAGAAAGAAGAAATGGGCCTTCGGCCCAGCCCTCTAGTAAACTAAAACATCAGGGAGTGGATTTGCCTTTTTCATTTTCATAACAGAAATAACAAAAAACCAAACTAGAGTTTGTATACCCTGTGGCCGCCGGATACTAATAAAGAAAAAGGAGTAAGATAAATCTTGTTTTGTGTTTTAATTCGTGTATATTGTTCATCATCCCTAGATCTTCACGAGTATTGGTAAACATCTTCTTTCCATTTCTTTAAATCATGAATTCACCTTTGTTTTAATAAAGAACACAAGATTTTGTATATAAAACATGCTATAGATCTGTTGTCTGGTTTGATTTCACGAAAACCGAGACAAGGGTATGTCTCGGTGTGTTCTGTTTTGGCCCAGCCGTGACCCAAATGGGGTGCGGTGGTGGCTGTTGGTGTGTCGGCCACAACACCAAACCACCAGGGGTGGTGGTGTGCTAACGGGGGAACAAGAAAACAGACAGGCGAGTGTTTGGTTGGTTGGCAGAGAGTGTTTGGATACAAGCAGTGGGAACCGAGAGTCAACAGACTCTCGGTGGGAACCAAGTACACGGCAGGGGGAACCCGTGGCTAGCTAGTGGGAACCCTTAGTCAAAACCACCAGCCGCCGGATGTGTGGTGTGTTTGGCTCGGCTTGGTGTTTTCTCGGGTTTCAGGACTCGGGTACATTTTTAGCCATTATTTGTTAATTAATTAATTAAATTAATTTACGTGAACTATTAATTTATTTAATTAAAATCATGACTTAGGTTATGTTATTTTAAAATTTATAATCCATGTTATAACCTAAGTATTTAATTGGCATAATTAAATTAAAAACCATGCATTAATTTAATTAATTACATAAGGTAAAGTTTTATTAAATTAACCATGTCACTTTATCTATACTACATTATAATGCATTTGGGACAATTCCTTTATTAGAAAGTCTAAATTTTCAGACATTTCACATACTTGTTATAGAAAGACGCCGTTCATCTTCACTACCCTCTCTTCACCATCGTTGTCCTACCACTGGCCGTCCTAAGAACCTCCTCCCTTACCACCATTGTCTTCAAAACCACCGTTCTAACCAACGTCTCCCTAACAACCTCTGTCCACACCACCGATCTCCTGTCTCCTAACAACCTCCGTCCACACCACCGATCTCGTATGTCTTAACTTTTAAATCAAACCTTGGTATTTGCACACGTTTTAAATTAAATCACTTATTCACACTTTACAAAAAAACATATCTCTACCTTTTGAGTCGAAGATGGTGGCGGCAAAGAGGGTTGAGTCGGAGATGGTGGCGGCAGAGATGGTGGGTTTAGAGATGGTGGCAGCGGAGATGGTGGATTCAGAGATGGTGGAGTCGGAGATGGTGGGGTCGGATATGGTGACGATGGAGATGGTGGCATGTCTGTGTGTTTCTTATCTACATAAATGACGATTACACGTTTTATTTCTTTTTGTTTTCTTTTTTCCCCCTAAAGTTTGATATTTCTGCAAATTCTACACACCGTTTTTATATGTTGCAAAAGATACATTCTACTTTTATTTTCTAAGTTTTCTACGAATAAAAAGTTTTCTCTATAACCCATCCTAAATTTAAACACATATATTTAAACTTTTAGAACTATCAAAACACGCTATTGGTCACGTTTATTGACTCTGTGCCATTCAAAGGATAAATAAAGAAAATAGTCACAACCCACGTAAATAAAGAAACTATTAAGCCGTTAAACCGTCAAATACCGACTATCATTGCGTATCGTCTAAAAATCAAGATCCGTGAAAAATGCGCATTAGGTATTGTCGCTGCTTTGTGCGGGTATTGTTCTAGTTAATTAATAAATCATGCATATCCTTATTAATTAATAATCTTTTTAGCCTAAGTATTTAATTTAATAAACTTTACTAATATATCATCATGGCTTATAAATTATCATTATTAAGAACCAGATTATATTTTGGACTTATAAATCAAGCTTATTTCTAATTAAGGAAACTTACTATTTTTGGAAACTTTCTATTTTGGGAAACTTTCTATTTTTGGAAACTTTCTGTTTTTGGAAACTTACTATCTTTGGAAACCTGCTATTTTTTTAAAAAAGTTACTTATTATGACACTACAAGTATAGTAATACATGAATACATGAAATACATAATCAGAATAGACGTAAAACATGAATAAACACAAGATAACATTTAAAACAGTAAAACATGACAAGAACATATAAAATAAGTTTAGAACACACAAAACCAGTAAAACACACGGTAATCAGACAACTCATACACACCCTTTATTTATGTAGTATCCGTGAAGTCAGAGTAGATCGTTCAACTTCCATTCTAGCTTCACTACTAGATGTAAGGTACGGATATTCCGTCCTTCAGTATGGACATTCCCTCGTATGCATGATTAGGATTCCCCGTTTGCAGCCATCTGTTTTTCCTAGCTATTTTATACGTTTGAATGCTTATTTATGTTTTAAGTGCCTGAGCTATATACATGCATGCCAGTTCACCTAGTTATGGAGGTACCATAACCATAACACTGGAGGCACCGATGTTATGACTTTCCTACGATGGAGTGATTGCTCGTGGCGTCCCTTTTAGTTATTGGCCATTTAATTACTATCATGTCACGTGAGGCGTATGGGTGCATCCTAGTTACATGTGCCAGTCATGATTTTCATGGTGAATTAGGTGTGTGCGTTGCACCCTTGTCACATTGGAGTTGATCCCGCCTACCCAGACAAGTATAATTAGAGGCAACCCCTCTAATTGTATGATGAGGTCACCCCTCCATGTATTCATGCATGGTGATACCTCATGACCTATATGGGCTCTTGGCTAAATTTAAAATATAGTTTTCATAAGTTAATCATAAGCTTTTCAAAGTATAAAACCAGTTTTATAAACATGTTTCAGGTTTTCCAAGACTTATGCATTTCTGCTGCTTTTCAGTATTTACTTATATTTCAGTCATTCATACCATGTTATATATCCGTTCACTGAGCGTATTGGTTAGCCATATATTTCCTTTCCATGTCCCAAAATGGCAGGTACCCAAGGACAAACTTGAGCATTTGGAGGACGTGCATAGGATGGAAGCTGCCTTAGACTTCTTCTCCTTTTGCCTTCTTATACTTATGCTTGTTTGGACACTTGTTTTGTCCTTCTCATTTTATTTATTTTATTTATGTTTCGGGCTTATGTTTAGGGACCGATATTTGATTCCGGTTTTCCCTATTGGTCATGTATGTTTTACTACATATTACCTTGCATGCTTTGATGACACGTCATAAATATACGTAACGGTCCACTTATCAAAGTGGGGTGTTACAATTATGGTATCAGAGATAAGGTTTTGACCTATAGGATCTAAAAATTGACCTGTGACTAGTGCGTAGTCACTAGGACCTTCCTAAGTTGACGCTTGTCATTCCACGTATTGACAATTTCAGAACCTTATTGTCTTTAACCATGATGTTTTCTCTCGGATTTGTTTTTACTAATATGGATTGATCAATACTCATCCATACTTAGTTACATGTCGTTATTTTATGCATGATGTTTCCTTGTGAACTTTAACTAGTATGGACTAAACCACATTAGTTCATATTTAGTCAAACGTTTTCTGTTAAGTTTTTGACTACGTAATGGTTGGTACAGGACTGGCCATATTTAGTCGCATGTGCTTTTCATTCGAATTTTGTTTTGTGAACCGACCCATAGGCGTTCACCTTTACTCGTGTCAATCTTGTTTTGTGAACCGACCCAATGGTCGTCGACACCAGCAATTTTCAGATTTCATTTCATTACAGTCATATTTCTTTCATGTCCCCCATTAATTGTTATGTTTCTTTATGTCAATTATGTTTTCATACTTTCATGGATCACTTCGTTTTCATGTTGATTATGTTTCTATTCTCCTTATGTTAATTTTGTTCCATGTTTCTTTGTGTTGATATTGCTTTCATGCTAGACATTGATGGATTGTATTTAATCATGCTTTCATGATAGTAATGGTTGGTTTTCATTAATCATGTTTTCATGCTGGCCATCATTCGATTCCGTTTAATCATGCTTTTGTGCTGTTCAGTTTGGTTTTAACCATTTGATCTGTTACCTTCCTTTGATCATATCAGATGGTTGACACCTGTATCAATCATCTCACGTGGATTTCATGTGTACTTCACGTACCGTATTCCATTTGTACTCCACGTACCGAACCACATGTGTACTTCATGTACCACATTCTAGATGTATTCTAGTCACCGCACTCCATGTGTAGTACTCGATTCTCTAATTTCTCAGATGTTTTTCACTTACCAATGTTGTTCAAGAGATGTTGCGGCTCGCAGCTTGGAGATTCTATAGAACAATGACTAAGGCTATAGATCGGAGCAACCAGGATAGAATTCAACTTCATCCACCAGACGTTACATTTCACTGCATATCTTTATATTCTCAGTCATATGTCACGTTCCATTTAGTTGTCTTTTCTACCATATGAGTAGGAACCGGTACCAGTCGGCCACTCAGCTGAATAGTTACATGAATCACAGTCATGATAATGACCGTCATGGAACTGACAAACAAGGAGGTAGTTACAACTACTGTGACAGCGAATACTCTGGCAATAACGACAGAAACACCGGTAACGGACGTGATCAGAAATACAAAGGGTCAGCAGTCCAACCGACCCACAAATCTGGGCATGATAACCTAAGATTTTCAATTTTTATTCGTTCCACATCTCGAGACACATGTCAAGACATCAGTCAAGACACACGTCTCAAGTATATTTCCTGAAGACACACGTCAAGACACATGTCATACACATATTTCTCAAGACACGAGTCAGGACACATGACTCACATATATCATCTGAAACCACCCTAAGTAATTCGGAGTACCCTCCAAGGGGTATACTCATTCTGCTGTGCCATGTATTAATCAGGCCATGAGAATTCCAGTACCATCACTAGCATATTGTTCACGTTTGGACAGGCGGTGTTCGTTCTGTGTGAGACAGGCGGAACACATTCAGTGAAATCTGCCATGTTTACTTCATGTATTGACATGGCACTTTCATTGCCTCGATCACATATTTCATATATTCATGACCATAAAAGACGCTATTCGTATCAGCCACGTGTGCGAATATATTCATGTCAGTCTAATGATAAAATCCAATCTACTAACGCACCTCCCTAGGACAGATGTGAGTTAAAAATGATTCTGATTATGGACTGTGAAAAGCGCACCATGCTACGATTGGTCGCCATTCATATCAGATTATGTACAACGATGTTCAGGCTCCTGAATACGTTCAGCATTTTTTTCTATCAAGAAAATTTGTACACAATATTTATGTTTTACAAGCACGTGTTTGTTATCCCATGGCTGCGAAGATTTTCCAACTCTCAGATATGACACTACTTTTGAAGTCCCTTTCGTTCATAATCAGCCCGATCATTCAGAGTTGCCCTGATATATTCTAGAAAGACCTACGAGTATACTTTATATCCACAAGGTGGGACTTAACATCGAGCATGTTGAAGGATCAGCTGCACGAGATGTTTGAAGAAGCTCATCCACCCAGGTGTACCACCATGGTGTACACCGGTTCTGGTTATTAAGGAGAAGGACAGTTACATGAGATTATCTGTCGACTACCGTCGATATAAAACAAATCACTATTCATAACCGTTATCCTCCTCCACGTATTAACGACGTGTCCGATCAACTACAGGGTCTAGACACTTTTCCCAGATCGATTATGATCATGCTGCCAACAGTGGCGAGTGAAAGAGCAGGACATTTCCGTGAATGCTATTCGCACACGAAATGGGTCATGCTAAATTCATGATTTTGTATTAGTCTTACATTAGTCTTACAAAATTCGTTATTAGTCTTACAAAATGCTCCAACAAAATTTATAGACTTGATGCATGGAGTTTCCCCATGAACTCATAAACAAATCGTTATTCTTCTCATCGATGTCGACCTGGCCTTCTAAAAGTCTAGAGAAGAGCACGAAGACCATATTTGCACTATGTCTCAAATTCCACGACAGAAGAAATTTCACCCTGAAATTTTCTAGTATGAATTCTTGTTGATTATAGTGACACGCTGAATCACATTTATTCTCACGGTTAATCTTACCATGACTCAGCTTACGCGTAAAGGAGAGAACCCTACACAATAGTAGGTGTTCCAGAGAATCGTACGCAAAGAGAAGTCTAATTTTAGAGACTCATAGTTTTCCAAATTTCTATGTATCCAGTTTCTATGAAGCAAGATACAGTTCGTTCATATCTAAGTACCTGACATACTGGCAGGCTAAGATAGAACACCAACAGACTAGGAGCTATTTCCACCATTAGAACGGTAACGGAGAAGGGACAAGATCTCCATGGATTTTGTCACTAGACTACCGCAGGCTCAGAGGAAGCATGATGCTATCTGGGTTGTTTTTAACAATGTGACCAAGTCTGCATATCCATTCCTGTTGCAAGGATTTCATAGTTAACAGATTTAGCAGACATTTTCTAGCCAAAGATCATACGATCACCTGGTACTCCTTCAGCTATCAGCTTAGATGAAGATCCGAGTACGCATCTGTTATTACGTTCATGTTCTTGTTAAACTATACGATTTACCTTTGCACTCACGTTCATGACAATGTTCATGTTCATGATCGTATTCTAGCTTATGATTTACGTTTCACTTTTTGTTCCGAAGAGTTTGCAGAAAGCTTGGGAGACCAGACTCAAGTTTAATAGACTTTCCATCCCCAGACAGACGTTCACGTCACAATTGCACGTCTCATCTCGTATCATTTGGCGTTACCTTCTCAGTTATCTCATCTTCACGATATGTTTCACATGTCGTGTTCATTCCACGTTTCTCATATCACGTTCCTGATATGTTGCACGTATTACGTCCACCATATGTTCTCACATTACATTCGCCATATCTCCACGTATCACGTTCATAATTATTCACGTATCACGTTCACAATTGTTCACGTACTACGTTTTAGTATGTCGCGGGCATCATTGTTCAGACATACTAATGTCATTGCCTCAAGTTATTTCGCATCATAACGTTTCATTTATCCTTGCACGTTATTTCTTACCCACTCGATCAGATTTATGATGATTTATCTTACGTTGATGAACTAGAAACTTTTACGTATAGTTAAGTCAGGGTCATGAAGACCAAGACTTCTACTTCGTCAAGATCTTGTAGACGAACCGTCCCGGCAGGAAGCCACATGGAACGGAGGAGTCCATCCGGACTTTTTATCCTATTTTCCGTCCATGATGAGATGGTAATTATACATGATCTCATCGTTCTTTTTGGGCTTTAAATGCTAATATCTGTCACAAAATACCATGTTATATGATTGTGTTTGATACTTGTGTATTTTAGGTATGTATATCGTGAAAAAGACAAAAGATCACAAGAAACAAGGAAAAACGAACACGAGAAATGAAGCCACACAATGAACCGGGCCCTAGTTGTGATTTTCCAAGAATAAGTCCTTGAATAATTGAAGATGTACAATAAAGGTCCTACACTTTATACCCTTGTATATTCATAATTACAAGTTTGGTCCCTAAAGTTTGTCAAAATTATAAAAAGGTCCCTCAACTTTGAAGAATTAGCAAGATTAGTCCCTAAAAAATGAAGACTTGTCACTATTGGTCCTCCTCAAAGTCAAACATACAAAGAATACCTTCAAGAATCAAGATTGTACAAGTTTAGCCCTTCAAATATCAAGAAATGTCAAAACAAGCCCTTGAAAACCTTTTTGGGAAAGTTTTGTGGAAAAAGTGTGAAAAAGGAAAGTTTGTTATAAAGGGAATACGTTTATTGGGCTGAAATAACTTGTTATACATGTTTTGCCAAAGAAAAAGGACCACTTTTTCCATTTCCAAAGTTCAAACAAACAAAACACGCGCCAAACACTTCCTATTCACCTTTTTACAGATTAAACACTTTTACTATTCACCCATCCTCCCCAGTATTTACCCCACTTAAACCAAAAGGTAAAACCCAATTGACACATCCCACGTGTGATTTCCCTTCACACAAATCCTTCCCACACTTAATATTCCCCATCACATCACTCATGGTCCCCACCCCAATTCCCTTTCAACCAATCACACCACGACTTAGCCTCCAAGGATTCACACATGGACAAATCAACCACCCACAACTACTACTTGGTCCCCAAGCACATTTTGAACGGTTTAAATCATTTTGGACAACTCATCAACTCAAAACATATCAAGGGTAATTCTGGAAATTTCTAGCTAGGGTTTGTAGTTTCCAGCTTTCTAAAATAGTCCTTAAACCTCTATATAAGGAGACCTCAACTTGTGAGAGTCCCTTGTTACAGTTTTTGCTTTCTCTCTTGTAATTTTCTTTAAAATTAATAAAAGTTGGTATTTTCTAAGTTTGAAAGTGTAATTCCTTTTTGTTGTTTGAAGTTTGTAAAGAGAAGCAAATTCTGAGTTCCATTAGTTGTTTTGAAAGTGTTTTGGTGGTTTGATTAAGCCACGTTTTGTTTTGAAAAGGTTTTCAAGGTTTGAAAAGGTTTTCAAGGTTTGAAAAGTTTTCAAAACTAGGTTTCTGTTTTGGATTTTTGCTTGTGCTAACCCCTTCCAAAAGCTATAAGCTCTAGCAAGCTTGTTGACACCAAGCTTGTGAAGGTTTATCAACCTTTGGATAGGCTGTTTGTTGTTTGTGTTGAAAGATCCAAGGCCTTGAGGTTCTGCTGTTGAACCATCAACCAAGGTCTCATTCATTTCTTGTTCAAGATACCCTAGGTGTGTTCTAGCTGTTGAATCACACTCTAGGGAGCTTTGCTGACTTCCCCTAGGAAGTTGTGGGGAAGAGGTTCACTCTCTTTCACTTTTCTCTCTTCTATTTTTGGTTAAAAATCTGCTTATGCTAGTTTCTATGTGATTTTGTGCTCTTGTGTTTGTGTTGGTAGTTTTATTGTTCAAACCTCTTAGTTGTCATCTAGTTGAGGTATTTGAACCATATAATCAGTAGGTTGTTTGTAGAAATAAAAAGTTTCTTTGAAAAGTGGTTTTAAAAGGCTGTTTGAGAAATTTGAGATCAAAAGGCCTTGTGGCCTTGTGGCCTTGTGGCCTTGTGCCCTTGGTTCTTATGGTTGATTTTCACTAAACAAGTGTTTCTAAGCAAGTATTGGTCACTGGTTAAGTTTCATAAGGTTTGGAAAAGTTTTAGCAAGTTCTTGGAAAAATCTGTCTAAGTGTTCTTCATTTGGTCAAACACATCAGAAGCTCTCAAATCTTTGTTAGTTGGAATTGGAAGCTATAACTTGGTAGGATTATAGTCCTTGTTGGTGTGCATCTGTGCAATATTTGGTTGAGTCATTTGGTGGCTTATTGAGGAAGTTAGAGCTTATTGAAAGTGTCTGAAGTGGTCAATTGCATCAGCAATTTGACCACTCTAGTTTTGCTTTGCAGTTTGAATTCTATTTTTTGCCCTGCTAATTTGTTGCTTAATACTTGTTTATTGGCTGCTTGTGAACTTGTTTTGATATATGGTTTGCTTACTTGAAGGCTGATAAGCTCACTAGCTTATTAGCTCATTTGTGCCAAAATTTGCATCAAGTCTAACCAACTGGTAGGCTTTGATTCACAAGGTTTGAACTCAAACCTTGACCAGCAGGTGTTAAAACATAGCAAACATCCTCATCAAGTCTGTCAGTGCCTAAATTTCACCTTTCAGCGTTGACATTGTTCTTGTCAGCGTTTGACTTTTGGTCAAACTTGACCATTTTGCTTATTGACTTAATCCAGCTTATGCAAACATGCAATAACTTAACTTTTGTAAATTTCATCAATCATCATAGCTCATAAGTACAACTGGAAGAAATCAGGCCTTAAAATAAGCTCTCCACTAGAGAATCAACTTATTTCCATTTTAAGAAGTGCTTATTGGACTCCACAGCTTATTCCCTTGGACTTTTGGGGATTTTATTTATTGAATCATCTTAGTTTGCTTATTTGTAACCTTTTGCAAAAAGAATCAGCTTTTGAAACCCCCTAGAACTCAACCCGACTATTTTGTCTTTTAGTGAAAAAGCTTAATTCAAGTTTCTGGCTTATTACTTGGTCTTTTTTAGAATTTATTTTTGCAAAAAGGTTTAAAATCTCATAAGAAGAATGTGTGTTTAAGAAGAGCTTATGGCCTTAGTTATTGCTTAATGGTCTTATTGGCCCAATAAGGATAAGCTTATTGACTGATAAGTTATGAGAAGCTCATTTCAGCTTTTAGGCCTTTAGACTTTTGTGTTTAAGATTGAATTTTGAGTAGGACTGGACTTTTTCAGAGCCTTTTGAGCACATTTGTTTTTGGGCTGAAAAGCCCAATAGATTTTGGACTGTTTTTGCTTTTAGCCCATTTGGGGGCCCAATAGGGGTAATTTGGTAATTTGAACATCATTTTTTGATTATTTAGGTTAAAATAAACTACTTTTCAAGTTTTTAGAGTTTTTTATAATTTTTGGATTTTTAATATTATTTTAATATTTTATTTATAGTTTAATTAGTTTTAAATAATTTTAAATAGTTTTAATTAGTTTAAAATTTTGGAAAAATAATTTTTAGTTTTATTATGTTATTTTTGAGGTTTACAAGTTGGAAAATCTTTGTTTGGGCTTTTTATTAATTTATTTGATTTTCAGGGCTTTAATTAGCATTAAAAAATTAAATATTAATTAAAAGGTTTGAAAAAGTTTTGATCATTTGTAAACCCTTAGTTTTCTTTTAAGAATTTTGATAATTTTTTGGGAATTTTTAGAGCAAGTTTTTATTTTGTCAATTTTTACGTTTTTACGTTTTTTACGTCATAGCTTAATTTTATCGTATCCGTCATTTTCTTTTCTTTCCCTTTTCTTTCTAATCAATATTAATCCAAAACCTACAAACTTTTCACACACAATCAACCTCCTTTGGAAATGAACTTTTACCTTTGGGTCATTAGTGTACAATTTTGTGCACTTAATACTTACCGCTTTTATACTTGCTTTATTTTTCCTAAAATAAAGTAAAGTGTATATTTACCACAGTCAGTCCATAAGTCAGATATGTTCTTTTTCAGTCACGTCACGTTCCATGTCATTTACAGTTATGCTACGTCCATGTCCTTCCCAGATTATCGTATCTCTAATTCAAGGAAGAATTATTCTTTTTAGAGAGGACGAGTTGTAAAACCCGCATAAGAATACAAAGAAAATTAAATGCATGAAATATAATATTAAATTAAAACTTTAATATTTATTAACATACGCCACGAATCACGAACATTTAATTACAAGTATTAAGTATATGATTAATACACGATAAACAATAACGTATAATATTAAATACCCGACATTTAAAACATTAACACGTGATATATAAATGTAGCACGAAAAATAAAATGGATTTTGCTTTTGGGCTTGTGTTAGCCGCGGCAACAAAGAGAAAGAAGAAATGTGCCTTAGGCCCAACCCTCTAGCAAACTAAAACATCACGGAGTGGATCTGACCTTTTTCATTTTCATACAGAAATAACAAAAAACAAACTATGGTTTGTATACCCTGTGGCCACCGGATACTAATAAAGAAAAAGGAGGAAGAAAAATCTTGTTTTGGTGTTTTAATTCGTGTATATTGTTCGTCATCCCTAGATCTTCACGAAAAATGGTAAACATAATCTTTCCCTTTCTTTAAATCACGAATTCACCTTTGTTTTAATAAAGAACACACGATTTTGTATACAAAACATGCTATAGATCTGTTATGTGGCCGGGCTCTGGTTTGATTTCACGGAAACCGAGGCAAAGGTATGTCTCAGTGTGTTCTGTGTTGGCCCAGCCGCGACCCAAATGGGGTGCGGTGGTGGCTGTTGGTGTGTCGGCCGCAACGCCAAACTACCAGGGGTGGTGGTGTGCTAACGGGGGGAAAAAGAAAACAGGCAGGGGAGTGTTTGATTGGTTGGCAGGGGGTGTTTGGATACAAGCTGTGGGAACCGAGAGTCAACAGACTCTCGGTGGGAACCAGGTACACGGCAGGGGGAACCCCTGGCTAGCCAGTGGGAACCCTTAGCCTAACGGTGGCACCGGCTGTAGCCACAAGCTGCTTAGCTACCAGTCAAAACTACCAGCCACCGGTTGTGTGGTGTGTTTGGCTCGGCTTGGTGTTTTCTCGGATTTCGAGACTCGGGTACATTTTGTTAGCCATTATTTTGTTAATTAATTAATTAAATAAATTTACATGAACTATTAATTTATTTAATTAAAATCATAACTTACATTATGTTATTAAAATTTATAATCCATGTTATAACCTAAGTATTTAATTGGCATAATTAAATTAAAAACCATGATTTAATTTAATTAATTACATAAGGTAAAGTTTTATTAAATTAACCATGTCACTTTCTTAATTAATAAACCATGCATATCCTTATTAATTAATAATCTTTTTAGCCTAAGTATTTAATTTAATAAACTTTACTAATATATCATCATGGCTTATAAATTATCATTATTAAGCACTAGCTTATATTTTGGACTTATAAATCAAGCTTATTTCTAATTTAGGAAAATTACTATTATTGGAAACTTCCTATTTTTGGAAACTTTCTATTTTTGGAAACTTGCTATTTTTTGAAACCAGCTACTTTTTTAGAAAGTCACTTATTATGACACTACAAGTATAGTAATACATGAATACACGAAATACATAATCAGAATAGATGTAAAACATGAATAAATACAAGATAATATTTAAAACAATAAAACATGACAAGAACATATAAAATAAGTTGAGAACACACAGAACCAGTAAAACACACGGTAATCAGACAACTCATACGCGTCCCTTATTTATGTAGTATCCGTGAAGTCGGAGTAGATCTTTCAGCTTTCATTCTAGCTTCATTACTAGACATATGGAGCATTTTGAGGACGTGCATTGGATGGAAGTTGCCTTAAACTTCTTATCCTTTTGCCTTCTTATATTATGCTTGTTTGGACACTTGTTTTGTCCTTCTCATTTCATTATTTTATTTATGTTTTGGGCTTATGTTTGGGAGCCGATGTTTGATTCTGGTATTCTTTTTGGTCATGTATGTTTTAGTACATATTACCTTGCATGCTTTGATGACACGCCATAAATACACGTAACGGTCCACTTATCGAAATGAGGTGTTACAGTATTTGTGATGGTAGTGGTGGTGTCGGTGATGGGCATAGAATGTTAAAATTAACAGATGCTCTTTAGAGTTAAGATCTATTATACCTTTAAATTAGCATAGACCTATTCAACCAATCACAATCACTTATTTAAAAAAAAAATCATTTTTCCCACCACTTTTTTAAAAAATATCTCACAAACGATAAATCGCCAAACAAAAAAAATACACCATTGCAACGAGAATTCAATCATCTTTCTATCGAGGGGCACATGTATATACTTTCGATGAACTTTTTTTCGACTTTTTTTCTTAAGTCACGTATGAGAGAATCATATATGATTCGTCACGAATCATATATGATTTTCAGAAAATCATATATGATTCGTGATATGAACCATATATGATTTTCTGATAATCATATATGTTTCGTGACGAATCATATATGATTGTCTCAGACGTGACTTAAGAAAAAAAAGTCGAAAAACAAGTTCGTCGAAAGTATATACATGTGCCCCTCGATAGATAGATAGATGATTTAATTCTCGTCGTGATGATATGTTTTGTTTTACGTAACAATGGATGGTTTGTGATATATTTAATTTTTAAAAAATGAGTTTTTTTGCTAAATGATAAAAATGGATGATTATGATTGCTTAATTGAGTGTATGCTAAACTAAGAGTTTATGTTGAACTTTTTCATGATCTTTAAATATGTCACGTAATTTATCAAATTGAAAAAAAAAATTAGCTACAATTTTGTGATAAAAAGAAAATTTAACATCCTGATAAAAATAACCTTTAACTTCGATATTCTTTTGTACCGTGTGCTCAAATTAAAATTCATCTTTAATCTCCGGATCCAAGATACTTAGTTATCACATTTTATGTTCTAACAGCAAATAAGATGTCCGAAATAATATTTGCACGATAGCTTATCTTATGAATACTTATTAAGAATCGTCTTAAAGCACCACATTTTTCGGGTATAAATCTCGGTTAGGTTTAATCGATGACTCAAGTACAACCAATGGTCCCCTACCCAGACTTTTTTTTTCAAAATTCCAAAAAAAGACTTGTACTTTTGATCAACTCATCAACCCACTTAAAATTTTTGACACGTATACGACTAATCAACCTTTTTTATTATTATCTTCTCCCAAAACTTTGACCTATACATTGTGGCATTTTTACTGTTCCATTGATCAACCGGCGGCGGATCAACTGATCAACCTCCTTTTTGACTTTGGAAATTGAAAAAGTTACCAAAAAAACTGTACTTTTTATACAAAAGATTTTGTATATCTTTTCTTGGAAAAGAACATTTATATAAAAAATCAAAAAAAAAAAATTCACACATTACACACACACATGATCAAAACGATGATTCATTTCAAAACCTTACATTTGCATCCCCTTTTTGAATCCCTTGTTTTTTCCGTCGCCTAGATTTGGCTTTATATCAAAACATCACATTCATCGCCGTGTTGAATCCCTGTTCCGAGTGTAGGGATTTGTTTTTAGGGCTTCAATTTTAGGGTTTCAATATCCGTCTATGGATTCCCTAGTAATAGTACGTTTTTAATTGTTATTCTTGTTAATTAATATTAATTATTTGTCTTATAATTATTCTTGTTAATTGATAATGGCCATCTCATGAAATGATCAATTGAACAACTTTGTAAATTATAAATTAGATGCCTTAATTGATAAGTTTCATCTCCTTATTGATGATTTCTGCACCACAGGCTAATTAACAATTTAACATTCAAGGCCTTAAAACTTTACCGAATCTGAAAAGCTTATAAATTTCTATTCGTACCTCATTTATGTCCATTAAAGTTTTACTTAAAGCTTACTGCAAGTTCATTGGTGTCTTTGCAGTTTGGGTGGTTTATATCGAGTCAGGCTTGTGTCATTTCTTACTTTCGCCATCTGAAATCTTATACTAATAAACTTGCAATTCTGCTTGTTGCGTGTTTAATGAAACAAAATAAAGTAATCAAAGTAAAGTAAAGTTTAAATGTCATCCATAAACTAGATTAAGTTCTAAATGTATGTCTTCAGGCGGCCAATTTGCTTTGAATAGAACTTTCTTTTCGACACTTGGAAGTGACTTAATACTTTAACAGACTATTAGGTTGTATATAAATCTAAATTGTCATAGACAAAATCTTGCAATGATCAAGTCGAACTAAAAAATCCAAATCTTTAATTAGCTACAATTTGTGTACTATGACCATAAGTGAAGATTCTTCTGCTAAAGTAATCCCAAATGTACTAAAAAGATCATAAATCAACAAATGTATGTGATTTGTGTGTCATTGATAGATGGAATGATGGTTAAAATAGATTCCAAAAACACCATTAATATATATCTTACGGAAAAGACTTGACACCCCATTTTGAGAAAAGTGTCCTCTATCGGGACTACCCTTGAATCTTTGTCTATTTCACTCTGATAATGGGATTCAAATTCCTCATTACATTGGAATGAAACTTGTTAAAAGTTTCGGTTGTACTTACTCAGCATGTTTGGAAAGTTTTATAACTCTGCGCATCTGTATGCCTTAATAGGCACATCTGAGGAGTTCGTTGCCAGTTCTGCCGGATTAGTTAATCATCTTGTAAATTATTTTGAGGAAATAGTGAATCATATTTATTTAAGGCACGGTTTTTATGATCATGCACGGATTAATTAAGCAAATTTACTAAACTGTCTTTTAAAGGAACTCGTGTTTGACAGACTTTACTCTTTGCTCGTTACTATATGCATTGCGACATTAATGATTGAATTAAGGTTATAGTTTGATAGGCTAAGAAACTGTGGAGTTACTAAATCATTTTCATATAACTCCCTCAAATTTGAACTACGTATATGTTGTCTAGCAAGTACGATTTGTGAAAGTTAAGGTAGCTAGCATAATGCTTTTGGACTTAGGAGGTCACTAAAAGAATTAGTGCGACTAGTTTTATTCTCACGATTGGGCTTATCAGCGAGATTCCATTAGGGTTATGCACTATGGACTTATTTACAACTGTTTGATATGTACATTCTGGATAAATTGGATGTTTGTTTATTAAGGAACGTTATTGTGATGTAGGTGTATGATGCAAAGCTTAGTACGAGGTCTAGGTTGCAAATCCTCGACCAGATAAAAAGGAAGTTGTCTGCCAATAATGTCCGTTATAAAATGTTTAAGGAAACTGTCTTTGGACCGTGGTTAGACATTAGAACATATGAGCTTGATAACCATATGATCCACTATTTTCTGCTTCACCAACGCTATGTGAAGGACCCTCACGTTAATACACCATTTTACTTTGATGTTGGTAAGCATAAAATGGAGTTTGGAAAGAAGGATTTTAGTTTATTAAATGGTCTCGTATGGGGGATTGTTCTTTAGAGTCTTTTCAGACAGCTAAGCTAAGTTCCTTTCGTCATCGTGTATTTCCCGCAATAGAAAGAGTAAAGGGATCGTTGGTTTCAGACCTCGTTACCAAACACAATCATCAAATTAACTCCCTATCCTATATTGATGTTGTCAGAGTTTGTTTGTTGTTTGCATTAGAGGTTTTTATTGGTCCGCAGCTTAGACAAGTGATTCTCGATGAGATTCTAAATCTTGTTGATTATATTGATTCATGGAATAACTTTCCATGGGGTCAGTACATTTGGGAAGAGTTTCACAACAGAGTTTATAACACCGCAAAAAAATACGCGAAAAAGCACTTGAGAATGGTTGCAGCAAATCCTTCTCATGTTCCACAATATACGTTGCAAGGGTTTGTTTTTCCACTGAAGGTTAGTTAATTTTTTTTTCATTTGGCTATTTCTTATAGTATGATATGCTTATTACCTAATTGTAAATTCAATTTTGGATTTCTTCAGATATGGATATTAGAAAGTTTCCCAGATTCAAAAGAGTGGTGGTCTAAAGAAGTAGATGTCATTCCCCGTTGTGTGGCATGGAGTAATCATTTGGCATTTTCTAAATTAAATTATCCAAGTCTATTTCGTTATAGAATTAGACTTAATACTCTTGTGCCAACGGCTGATGAGATGAATACGGATTGGTGGAAAGATAGTGCAGTGTTTATTGATGCTATTTCTGAGGCTACTACTTCTCAAAATAATGTATGCTCCAAAGAAACAAAACGAAGGACTAAGCGAAAGGCACTTGTTTCTCGAACAGAAGTTCATCGTGAAGTAACCGTTCATACGGAGTATGTTGATTTTGAAGACGAAGGATTGAGTGATGTGGATCTTGAAAAGAAGGTTGATGATATGTATCGTGAATTTTAGAATCGACTCATTGAGCTCGAGCAAGTTCTTCCACATCATAAGGTGATGCAAAAGTTGATTTAAATTATTTCGACTATACATTTTGTAATGTTTTTTAAACGGACGTGTTTACAAATTATGCAGAGATCATGTAAAGAATCTATGAAAGCTGGTTATCATGAAAAGGTTTGTTGTTTATGAATGCATATTTATATTCTTAGATTGTTTTTTTTACATTTTTTAGGTATATAACATCTTATTTTATCAGGATTTTGGTAGTTCTTCGAAAACTCCAAGTAAACGTGATGCCCTTAAAGCTAAGATTTCACATATCAAAAATGAATTCAACAGAAGAATATCATCTCTTGAGCATTATATGAAGTGTGATCAACCATTAGACGCTCAAGATCGTCCATTATATATGTGTGTTTTTCTCTAAATTCTTAAGTTATTAAAATAAAATCATCTTTAACTATAATTGTGTCATTAATAACGATATTTGTTTTTATTACAGCCCTCATCTTCCTTTGATTTAAATCAAGAGAACACTGTAAACGGGAATTCCATTGATGATGTCGCTCTTACAAAAGGCAATGTTGAACACAAGGTATATTTGAACTTTTATATTATATCAATAAATTTACAGAATATAAATTGCTCCTTTTATTTGTAGCCCTCTATTTCTATTGACGATTATTTGAAGAGTCATAGTAACCAAGAACATGATGCTGATCATGTATTAGATCTTGAAGTAAGGTTTACGGTTATTTAAAGCTATTGATATTTAGTTTTGATTTTGTCTCTTATTACTGATTTTTATTTTTATTGCAGCCCTCTTCTTCCATTGATTTGAATCAAGAGAACAGTGCAAACGTGAGTTCAATTGACGTTGTTTCTGTTACAAACGTTAATGTTATCCACAAGGTAAGTTCTGATATTTTATATTATTGTATACAAGGTAAGTTAATGTTGTATACAAAAGCTGAATTACTACTTTAAATTATTTTTCAGCCATCTATTTCATTGGATTTGAATGATTATTGTCTGACCGATGATTACTCAAGGGATGAGAAGAAATATATTGATGTCAATCTCCCAGAGGTTCAACATGTATCACTGGATGTGAATCTCCCGATGGACTCGTACTTGAACGAGGATTTGAAATTTGAATGAAGACGCTTATTTGAAGGAGTCTATGCATGTCGATATTGATTTAAATTTAAGTAACAAGTATTTTGAAGTGGTTGGTGCGGGTGAAGGAACCAAAGGGACTAATTGCATCTATCAAGAGGCCCAGAGGTTTACTCAAACTAAAGTGGTAATATATATTATATTTTCCAATCATATATTATTCTACCAACAAGAACCCAACAATTGAATGTCTATTTGTGTATTTACAGGAAGCTGTTGCCGGATGGAATAATGATTTTTTCGATGTAAGATCGCGGGAGGAATCTTTAATGGCAGTAGAATTGGTGCTTGGTTCTTTATTTGATAATACAAAGGTACTTTATTCCTTCTTGATGTTTTAGTGTGGTTTGGATGTTAATTTTGCTAGTTAAAGCCTCTTAGTGAATATTGCATACTTGTTAAATTTAGCATAACATTTGGAAGCACCTAGGGTTGTACACAGCAAAGTGGTGTTTGTTTAGTTAGAATTCAAGTTATAAGTGGTCAAATCTCACATAATGGCAAAATAGATCGGCAAATAGCCTTAATTGCCTACCAGTTCATGTCAGTAGGCGCTTTTGGTTTCAATTTGTGTGATTTTTGCTTTGATTCGTTGAAAGTTAGCTGTAATTTAGGGTTATAAAGTCTTAGTTTATATTGTTTCTTGAATGTGTGTGCCTTTGGTGGTTTTTGTAGTCTTTTCAGCCCATAGGTGAGCACCCCCTCTTAGTAGAATCGATTTTGCTCTTTAACATTGACTGTTATTTAAAAACTTTTATAGGAAGTGGACGAACCGATTACTACTGAATCCATGGATGAACCGTTACTCACTGAACTACGAAGGATACGTCGACTCTTTTATCTACGAATAATGATCAAGTGTTTGATGGAAAAAGTGAGTCAAAGGTAACAGATGAAATTTTTGCAACTACAGCAATCGATAATACAAAGGTACTTTTTTGTATTTTTTGTAGATATACGTGTTTTTTTCTTTATAAGCGTCACATTTATTGTTACTTAAAACTTATATAGGAAGTGGATGAAAATATTACTCCTGAAGCCATGGATGAAGCGTTACCCAATGAATTAACGACGGATATGTTAAACCTAAAGTTATCTACGACCAATGATCAAGTTTTCGAAGGAAAAAGTGATTCAAAGTTAACTGATGAGCATCGATCCAGTACAACAATAGATAATACAAAGGTACTTATTTTGTTTTTTTGGAGATATACGTGTTTTTGTTTTTTAAGATGTACATTGAAAACATTTTATCTTTTGAATTTTATATAGCAAATGGATGATCCTGTTGTCGCTGATTTTACGGAGGATGAAGTGGTTGAATGGAATAGCGATTCAAAGGTACTTTATATGATATTTTAAATATATTAGCCTCCTATGCTGTGTAAAGGCCAATTTGACAAGTTTTTATTTTAAACTCTATAGGCCATGGAAGAACCTTTTCCCACTCAGTTATTGAAGGATGTAGTTGTTGACCCAATAACAGATTATAAGGTACTTTTATGTTTATTAACTTATAGGATATCGATGATCCGTTGTAATACTATATCATATGACTAAAATGTAGCTATATTATATGAAAGAACCTGTGAATCACTTTTTCTAAAACTATATAGGAAATCAATGATCCGTTGACCCCTCGACCTATGACGAATGATGTTTTTTTCAAAGCCATGAGCTATTCTCTGGTATAAATTTTTCTATTTAACTTATGTTTGATGACACATAGATGGAGTATATTCATGACACATTGATTACCTTTAGGAATCCAATGATCCGGTGACCCCTGAAGCCTTGAGTGATGTAGATGTTGACACACACAAAAGTGTTGTTGAAAGGGCAGAATCATTGTCTACTGAATCTCACCCAAAAGTGGATGAAAGGGCAGAGTCATTGTTTACCGAATCTGACCCAAAAATCGATGAAAAACCAGCAGAATTCAAAAGTCGACGATTTAAAAAAGCTAGTCAGTTTAAAATATCACCATTCATGTCCCCGCCAGAGTCTACTGAACAAGAACCAAAAGTCCGCGCTAGGTCTAAGAATGCTGTGAAGTTTCAAATTCCGTTGCGTGGAATTGATCATTCTGAGATTCCGAATTGGTTTGAGGTATGAACATCACATTTTAGTTTCAACAGTAAATGTTCATTTAATTCTATAGTACCTAATTATTTAATCATATATAAAATCAAAGGATTTATCTCGTCCAGCAAATGCACCGAACGGGAGAACTATGATGCCTAGAGAGATAATGGAAGCATTTACGGATAACCAATGTAAGGGATATTATTTTCCATGGGCAAAAAATATAGTGGTTTATCATGATTTTTGGGAAAAGCTACTGGACATCGGAAAAAACAGACGTGGTTGGTTGTCTGATAATGTAAGTCAAAACTAAGCACCCTAAATAATTTAGGATATAAGTTGAAAAAGGTATTAAACTATTGAACTATCTTAATACACAGCATCTTGATGTATGGTAATAAGTGTGAAAACACTTATCTTTTTACCACTTATTTCCAATAATAACAAGACCAAAACGTGTATTTTATGTCGTAAAAGTCGAATTATGCGTGGTTTATGTTTTTATTGTGTTTCAGGATAAAAATATGAAAAAGGAAGAAAACATGGGCTATCACGGGCTTTTATCGAAGAAAACGAGAAAAGACAAAGTCAAAAGATCAAGAGTGTAAAAAGAACGGAAGTCCAAGGCCTATTCTAAAGATTTACCGAAGAAAAAGTCTAAAGACGAAAGTTTAATGAAGTCGAAGAACTCAAGTCTAATAGAAGAAGAAAATTATAAGACAAGTTCAATTCCCGAGACGACGTCAAAGAATTTAAATCGAGTCGAGACGTGAAGAAAGAAAAAGGAAGCAACACATGCACCTCCCCACCTCCTATATATACCCTCCTAATGACACATTAGGAGGGTGTTAGTTAACTAGTTCATTTTCAATTTTAGTAGTTTAGTTTTTAGAGAGAGAAAGTGTTTAACTTTCTCTCACTAGGAAAACTTCATCTTTTTATTCCTTTCTAGTTTGAATCAAATCTTTACATTTGAGAGTTTAATCTTGTTTTGATCTTTAATCTTCTTCTACCTTTCTTTATTTTGATCTTGATTAGTGATAATTTTTGATTTTGTTTCATCTTGATGCTTATGTGATTAAAAAGTTTATCTTTTTATTCATCTCTAAGTTTTTATACTGATTAAGCTTTGAGCATATCATGCTTATTGGCTTAGTTTGTGTTTAGCTTTTTTAATTTTTAGTTTTCTTAAAAAAAGTCTTATCTTTTTTAAGTTTGACTTAAAAGTTTTGCTTATTTAAAGTTTTGAAAGTTCTCATTTTATGCTTATTAGTTCGTCTTATTATTAATTTAGTTAAGTCTTGGTTTGAGCTTATTAAAAGTAGCTTAAAAACTTGGCTTATTTCGAATTCTAAAACTGTCGGAAAGGGGTTTCACTTTCCGACAAGCATTCACTATTATTCTGATACAAAGTATCGGATTAGGGCTTTACATTCCGATCACTGGATCGGAAAAGGGTTTTGTATTCCTATTACTATTCCGATCGAGATTCCGATGGTGGGGATTATTTTGATATTCCGATTGCTTTGAGTTACATGTATTCCGATCATTTCTTTTTCAGACATTCCGATAGGACTTAGTTTCCAATATTCCGACGAGATTCCTTTTGTATGCATTCCGATAAGATTCCGACGACTGTGTTAGTTGTTACTCCGATAGAAGTTTGTTGCCATTATTTCGATAGGTTATTTTTCTTGCATTCTGATAGACGCTTATTCCGACAGGATTCCGACTGTGTTTCCTTTGACATATTCCGACCATTCATTCCGATTGTATTCCGATCACTTTATTCCGACGGGATTCCGACCAGGCATTCCGACGGGGTTATTTGCTTATTTTTGTTAAGTTTTAAGTTTTTAAATTCACTTTTAAGTTTTTAAGTATTTAATCATTTATTTTTAACTCGTAATTTTAGTTTAATTTTTAAAAGCTTTTATTTTACTCAACGACATTTTCATATTTACTTATAGTTTAAAATAGATAATCAAACCATTTTATTTTTCCACCAAGAACGACTGAGTCGCACTCCTAACTAGTAATCAATTCGAAAAGATTAGAAAAACGAACTTTTATAACTAAGTAAAATCTAGTTATTAAATGGCGCCGCTGCCGGGTCTTTTCGTTAAGATTAACGGTTTTTAGTGAGAGACGCGTTGGATTTTGGGATCCGTTCATTTTTTAACGTTATTTTTCTTGCTTTAAAATTTTCAAAAATCCTAAAAAAATATAAAATTTTCAAAAAATCGAAAAAAATAGAAAACCATATAAAAACCAAAAATATTTCTTGTCTATCTTCCTTTTCTTTTTGTAGGTGTGTATGCGTACCCGTGCTCGTAAGAAGAAAGCAACTCAAGCCGAAGTCATTACTCCACCTATTGTCACCATGGACAATCAACCAATGATCAAGCTTTTGCAATCGCAAGTAGAGGGCAACACCGATGCTATTGTCATACCCGAGATTGGAGCCAACAACTTTGAACTCAAATCCGGCTTCATTCAAATGGTCTCTGCTCAACCATTCTTGGGGCGTACACTTGATGATCCTCACGACCATATCAAAAGGTTTCTTCAACTCACTAATACGGTCAACTATAATGGGGTTTCACAAGAGGTGATTCGCTTGCAACTTTTTCCTTTCTCCTTAGAGGGACAAGCCCGGTATTGGCTTGATAAGGAACCGCCATAAATTATTCTTACGTGGTCGGATTTAGAGACCAAATTCATCAATTACTTTTTCCCACCCTCACGTACTACCGCTTTGCGGGATGAAATCATTAACTTTGAACAAAAGTACGGTGAGACATTTAGTGAATCTTGGGATCGTTTTAAGGAACTTTTAAGAAAGTGTCCACAACATGGTTTCACAAAAGTACATCAAATTAATACTTTTTACAATGGTTTAAGCATGAATGACCAAGATTCACCAAAAAGTGCCTCCGGGGGTAACATTTTGCTTAAGTCTTCTAATGCCGCATGGGATATTATTGAGAATAAGTCTAGAGTGCAAACCAAGAGTGTTCGGACTAATGTAGCTAGTGCTAGTACTAGTGACGCCGACAAGAGAATTGATAAGCTCACTTCGCTTGTTGAAACACTTGCTCTACAAACCGCTAACAATACCAAAAGCATCAATGCACAAGTTAACGCTATAAGTCAGTCATGTGAAATATGCGGGGGATCTCATTCATACACCGACTGTCCTTCGACTCATGACAATCCAGAAAATGTGTATGCCACCAACGATAACTTTTCTACGGAAGGCTATCAAGCTCGTCCTCAAGGTGACCGCAATTTGCTCAGTTATCATTCAAACAACTTCCTTTCACCACTCGGTTTCTCCCCTCAAAACCAAAACAACCTCAATCGCAACAATCAAAACCAACCTCAAGCTCCAAACAATATCAAACCAAAGAAACCCATATCCACCTCAAGGAAACAATCAAGTTCACCAACCACCCGCTTATCAACCACCTGCCTACCATGCTCTTCCTCCCACCCAACCCACCACATTTAATCAAGAGGTTGACACTTACATGAGGACTAATGATGCGATAGTGCAGAATCTTCAGCGACAAATCATCAACTTGAAAGGAGATATGGCGAAACAAGGGAATGATCTTCGAGCCGATATGCGAAACTCTTTGACCAATTAAATGAATGACTTAAGGGATATGATGGCTAGTTTTTTCCAAAGTAATCAAGCCTCTGGTTTGGGTTCTCTTCCGAGTAACATCGTTGCTAATCCAAGAGGGGAGATGAAAGCAATCACCACTCGAAGTGGAAAAGGTTTAAAGGAACACGAGCTTCCTACACCTACACCGGTGATTGTGACAAAGGAAAACGAGTCCCCTTCTCCAATTCCTCCACCTTCTACTTCCCCAATTCCTCCACCTTCTACTTCCACCCCTCCACCACCTAAGGATGTGAGTGAGAATTCCATTCCAAAGCCTTCATCTCAACCCAATATACCTTATCCCTCAAGGTTGAGGAAAGGGAAGTTGAAGAACAAGGATGATATTCAGGTTTCTAACTTTCTTAAAATGTTTAAACAACTGAATTTCAATGTCTCCTTTGCTGAGGCTCTCGCTCACATGCCGAAATATGCTAAAATGTTCAAAGATCTCCTCAGTGACAAAGAGAAACTTCTTGATATTGCTCAAACCCAACTTAATGAGAATTGCTCCGCAGTGCTCTTAAGGAAATTACCCACCAAACTTTATGATCCGGGTCGTTTTCTTATTCCTTGCAACTTCCCCGGGGTAGAGAATTGTATGGCCCTAGCCGATCTAGGTGCTAGTATAAACTTAATGCCATTAAGTGTTTGGAAACAATTATCTCTACCCGAGCTAGTCCCCACACGAATGACCTTGGAATTAGCTAACCGTACGGTTGCTTATCCAGTGGGGATAGCCGAAGATGTCTTCGTCGGTGTCGACAAATTCACCTTTCCGGCGGATTTTGTTGTCGTTGACTACGAGATGGACCCCCGTGTTCCATTAATCATTGGACGTCCATTCTTGAGGACCAGTCGTAATCTCATTGATGTAGCCGCGGGCGAATTAATCATGAGAGTTGGTGACAATAAAATCGTCTTCCACATGGGTAAACTTTCTAAGCAGCCTTCTGAAAACGAGAGCGTTAATTTCATTGACGTTCTTGATGAGGCTTGTGAAGAACATTTCAAAGACGCTTGTAAAAGTGGTTCTTCTTCTCTACCCATTGTTGAGATCGTTGCCTCTATTGCTCCATCACTAACTCCATTTGGAGAAAGTGACTTCCTTTTGAAAGAATTTGAAGCAACTTTGGGAGATGTGGACTTACAATATGACGATTCTCCCTCCAATTGGGATGAAGACATTCGTACCATTGAGAAACTTCTCAATGAGGACCATATTTCTCCACCATCTCCTAAGGAAATCTCTATCGATGATCCGAATTTGACTACGCCTTCCATCGAAAATCCTCCGGATTTAGAGCTTAAGGACCTACCGTCTCATCTCGAGTACGCTTTCCTTGAAGAAAATAAGAAGTCACCCGTCATCATCGCAAAGGATTTGAAAGAAGACGAAAAATCTCGACTTATCAACGTGTTGAAGAATCATAAGAAAGCGATTGCTTGGAAAATCTCCGATATTCGTGGAATTGATCCTCACTTTTGCACACATAAAATTCTCATGGAGGACGACTTTAAACCCACTATTCCAAACCAAAGAAGGGTGAATCCCAAGATCCATGACGTTATCAAAAAAGAGGTTATCAAACTTCTTGATGCGGGAATGATCTACCCTATCTCGGATTCACCATGGGTTAGTCCGGTCTATTGTGTGCCTAAGAAAGGCGGAATCACCGTTGTGCCCAATGAAAATAACGAGTTGATTCCTACTCGTCTCGTTACAGGGTGGAGAGTTTGTATAGACTATCGCAAAATCAATGATGCTACGAGAAAGGATCATTTTCCCCTTCCTTTTATGGACCAAATGCTTGAACGTCTAGCGGGTAATGATTATTATTGCTTCTTAGACGGTTTCTCCGGTTATTTTCAAATTCCCATCGATCCTAAAGACCAAGAGAAAACCACATTCACTTGTCCTTACGGAACATTTGCTTACAAAAGAATGCCTTTCGGCTTATGCAATGCTCCTGGGACTTTCCAAAGGTGTATGATGGCTATCTTCCATGACATGGTTGAAGAAACTATGGAAGTCTTCATGGATGATTTCTCGGTCTATGGTGATTCTTTCTCTTCTTGCCTTGCCAATTTGGAACGCATGCTGAAGCGGTGTGAAGACACTCGCCTTGTTCTAAATTGGGAAAAATGCCATTTCATGGTAAAAGAAGGCATTTTCCTTGGACATAAAATCTCAAAAGCCGGTCTTGAAGTGGACCGTGCTAAAATTGATGTCATAGCAAAATTACCTCCACCTTTAACCGTGAAGGGTGTGAGAAGCTTCCTTGGTCATGCGGGCTTCTATCGTCGATTCATTCAAGATTTTTCTAAAATCGCTCGCCCGATGACCCACCTCTTGGAAAAAGATACTCCCTTTATCTTTTCTAAAGAGTGTATTGAATCTTTCAATCTTCTTAAGGATAAGCTAACTAAGGCACCGGTCTTGGTTACCCCTAATTGGGAGCTACCTTTTAAATTGATGTGCGATGCTAGCGACTTTGCCATTGGATCGGTTTTGGGCCAAAGAGTGAACAAACACTTCCAACCAATCCATTATGCTAGCAAGACAATGACGGGGGCTCAATTGCATTATACCACTACCGAAAAAGAGCTTTTAGCTGTAGTGTATGCTTTTGAAAAATTTCGCCCCTATCTTGTTTTTTCCACCACCATTGTGTACATCGATCATTCCTCGTTGAATTACTTGTTAACAAAGCAAGATTCTAAGCCAAGACTTCTTCGTTGGGTTTTGCTCCTTCAAGAATTTAAAATTGAAATTCGTGACAAGAAGGGAGCCGAAAACCTAGCCGCGGATCATCTAAGTAGACTTGAGGATCTTTATCAAGGGGATCATCCGAATCAAGAGATTAATGACTCTTTTCCCCTTGAGGCCTTAGTGTCTATCAATTCCAATCTTGATGACACCCCGTGGTTTGCGGACATTACAAACTACTTGGCGGGTGGAATTCTCAAGGAAGGGTTAACGCACCAACAAAAGAAAAAGTTCTTTAAAGACATTGAACACTATTTTTGGGACGACCCTTACCTTTTCAAACAATGTGCGGATCTTGTCATTCATCGATGTGTTGATGGGCCGGCAACGTTACTAATCGTTGAAGCTTTCCATAAAGGACCCACCGGTGGTCACTTTGGTCCCAATTATACCTCTAAGAAAGTTTTCGACTCTGGATTCTATTGGCCCACCATTTATCATGACGCTCATGAAATGGTTAAACATTGTGATGCTTGCCAAAGACAAGGCAAGATCACACATAAAGATGAGATGCCTCAAAATTTCATACAAGAATGTGAAATCTTTGATGTATGGGGCATCGACTTTATGGGGCCATTTCCATCATCTAAAGGGAACAAGTACATCCTCGTAGCCGCTGACTACGTATCTAAATGGGTTGAAGCTAAGGCTCTCCCTACGAACGATGCGAGGGTGGTTGTGAACTTTCTGAAGCAACTTTTTGCTCGATTTGGTGTTCCTCGTGCTATCATCAGTCACCGCGGGACTCATTTTTGCAATGATCAATTTGCTCGAGTCATGGCTAAGTACGGTGTCAATCACCGTCTTTCCACCGCTTATCATCCTCAAACAAATGGTCAAGCCGAGATTTCTAACCGTGGATTGAAGCGAATTCTTGAGCGTACTATGGGAGAGCATCGTGCCTCGTGGGCCGATAAATTAGATGATGCTTTGTGGGCTTTCCGCACCACATTTAAGACACCTATTGGTTGTACTCCATATCGTCTTGTGTACGGGAAGTCATGCCACCTCCCTATTGAGCTGGAACATAAGGCGTACTGGGCCTTGAAGTGGGCCAATTTTGACATCAACAAAGCCAGTGATCTTCGGAAGATTCAACTCAACGAGCTAAATGAACTGAGGAATGAAGCTTAGGAGAATTCTTTGATCTACAAGGAGAAGACCAAGATCATTCATGATTCAAGGATTAAGAACCAAGAGTTCCACGTTGGTGATCAAGTCTTAGTCTTTAACTCTCGGTTAAAGATCTTCTCGGGCAAGCTGAAGAGCCGTTGGTCTGGTCCATTCACCGTCGCCAAAGTCTTTCCCTATGGCACCATTGAGCTTTCTCAGCCAAATGGACCTAATTTTAAAGTGAATGGCCAGCGTGTGAATTTGTACTTTGGTGAGGACATCTCTCATGAGATGATTCCATCCCTCACCACGTTTCCCTTGAATTAGTTCTTGGTCGAGTCAGGCTCGTGACTCAGTTAACAAAAACAAGCGCTTCTCGGGAGGCAACCCGTTGATCTATCCTTTACCATTTTCATAATAAGTGTAGGGGGAGCCCCGTATATGTTTGTTGCCTTGTTTCTCATAATGTGCAGGGATTGAAGCTTCAACGAGCACTTTCGATGACATTTGACGAACCGTGATCCCGTGTACCCGTCTTCCTATGTCTATCCTAAACTATCGTGATTCAATATTTCATATCTTATATGTTCACATTGAAATCACTATAGTTGTCCTTTCCTTAGCAAGATTTAAACAACGTGCACAATGTCCTAAGTGTAGGGGAGTTTACTCCCACATGCTTAAACATTGATGACAATGTTTATATCAAGTGTAGGGGGACTTCTATCGAAGTAAGTGGTCTTTTCCATGAATATGTCCTCATTTTAACCGGAAAATTTGATTTTTCGACATTTTTCAAAATTTTTAATCTATTTTGGCCTAGTAGTATAGTAATTTTTCCTTTGTTATCGTTATTTACTTTCTTTGCTAAAATAAAGTTTAATAAAATGGTTTTAAATTTTTCAACGTCATGAATCTTTTGACTCAACCCGAGTTTACTAATCTAAGTTTACTCTAGCTAGTATCCTTAATGTGTTTAAGTCAAGTTTTGCTAGGCTATTTGATAGGTGTGAAAACACCCATCCTTTCTACCACTTAATTACAATATTAACCGAGCCAAAACGTGTATTTTATGTCATTTATGTCGGAATTATGCGTGGTTTGTGTTTTTGTTGTGATTTAGGACGAAAAGGTGAAAAGTGGAGAAAACACGGAATTTCACGGGCTTTTATCGAAGAAAAAGACGAAAGACGAAGTCAAGAAGTCAAGAGTGCAAAAAGAACGGAAGTCCAAGGCCAATTCTGAAGATTTATCGAAGAAAAAGTCAAAAGATGGAAGTTTACTAAAAGCCGAAGAACTCAAGTCTTATTTGTGAAGAAAAGTCGAGACGAGTTCAAAGAAATCCCGAGGCAAAGTCATTTAAGTCCAAGAATTAAGAAGATCAACAAAGGATTAAGAAGATCAAGGACCTAAGCTTGCAATTAAGAGAAAGAAGAAAGAGGGAGGAAGCTTCCTAAGCGCCTCCCTAATCTCCCTATATATAGATTAGGTAGTTGTATTTTTCATTGTTGTTGGTGGCTTGACAACCCATCCTTCCCCCATTTTCATTTCCTGTACTTTAATTTTGATGCACCTTAATCTTCATGTAATGCACCTTTAAATTCCTTTTAATTCCAAGTAAGTTTACATTTAATTATTGTTGAATCTTTATTGTTCTTGTTCAATCTCTCATCTACCTTTCTTGTTTGATTTGTTCTTAATCTTTGTGTTCATGTTCTTGAGTTTTTATGTTTTTGATCAAGTGGGTTTTGATTGATTTGGCTTTGTTTGTTAGTTTTGATGATTTGTTTTGATTAATTATTGTTAGTAGATCATTTGTGGTTGTTTTGGATTAATCTTTTGGTGTGTTTTGGTTAGATTTGATTAAATTCGTGTTCTATTTCATCTTACTGTTCTTCATGTTCTTGTTACTGTATCTTCCCCAGTTATTCTAGATCGTATGCTTTCTTTGTCCCTTACTCGGAATATCTGTTTATTCCGGATAGGAGTCCCTATTCGGAATATCTGATTATTCCGAATAGAACCCTTATTCGGAATATCTTATTATTCCGGATAGGATTCCCCTATTCGGAATATCTGTTTATTCCGAATAGAACCCTTATTCGGGATATCTTATTATTCCGGATAGGAGTCCCTATTCGGAGTATCTGATTATTCCGAATAGAACCTTATTCGGAATATCTTATTATTCCGGATAGGAGTCCCTATTCGGAATATCTGATTATTCTGAATAGAAGCCCTTATTCGGAATATCTTATTATTTCGGATAGAGCCTTTATTCCGAATGTATGATTATTCCGGATAGGTTACTTCATTCAGAATGAGCTGTTGTATTCCGAGTGAGTTTTTCGGTTTTTTGTTTTAAACTTTATTTTTCCCGCCTTTTTCTTTATTTGCATTCTTATTTGCTTTCCTTTTATTTTAAGTTTTAGTTTGTGTCACTTACTTTTATTGCCTTTAATTTCTCGTCATTTATTTCCCGTCAAGTTTTAATCTTTCATTGTTGTTTCTTTTTACCGTCTTTACTTTATTTCTAATTGTTTCAAGTCTTTATTTTTAATTAGTTTTAGACAACGACAACTCTTTTATTTGATTCACCAAGAACAACTGAGTCGCACAATTAACCAGAGATCAATTCGAAGAGATTCCGAGAAACGAACTTTTTCAACCTAGCAAAATATATACATTAAAATGGCGTCGCTGTCGGCTCTTTTCGTCAAGATTAAAGGTTTTTTGTGAGAGACGCGTTGGCTTTTGGGAACCGTTCACTTGTGAACGTTATTTTTCGCGTCAAAAATTTTCAAAAATCCTAAAAACATTTGAAAAATCATAAAAAGCATTTCTTTTTCAAAGGTTTTGCACAAAAAATATTCTTCTTGCTTATCTATTTTTCTTTATGGATTTTTATGTCCATTGCGTCGGGTGTGGGAGACGATTTTACGGGAACGACTCTTTTGAATGGTGTACATGTGAGCGGTGCGGAAACGATATCGACAATACACAATTCCAATTCGGATTTTGTCCTTTGTGCAACTCGACTAATTCGTCCTTTTTGAACCCACCTCCTCCTGTTCCCCCATGCATCTATTGTGGAAGCGATTCTCATTGGCATGTTTCGTGCCCGGTTCGATACCCGTATGGTCACAAGCAAGAACCGGGTTACAATTGTGACAATGGTAATAGCTATCCACAAGAAGCACCCAGTTTCTCTCCATACCCATGGTGCTATATTTGTGGGGGGCCTCACGATGCTTCTTTTTGTGATCCGTCGCAAGTCTTTGAGAAAGTACCGTGCTATCATCCTAGTGTGTATAACTTTGTGCCCCCACATCACACCCTCAATCATCAATCCTCTCAGCCAATTAGTCTTGATCAACAACTCACTACTTTGAATGGCATCCTAGAAAGTATAGCTCAACTCCGAGCTGACTTGCATCCAGAAAAGCAACCTTTGCTTGATGTGGACGAAACCTTGAAAACCACCGACACCTTTTTGAGCCAATTTAGTCGTTTTCCCTTCTTTCTACACCAATATGTTTAATTACAGCGTGGGATAGAATTGGTGAAATTGAACATACTCGGGGAGATGAACAATAAAAGTTTCTGCATGAGCTTCTTAAAGATGTGGAGGTTATCAAGGAAGAGTTAGCCGACTACGTCACTCCTAACTGGACTCGTCCCATCTATTATGATGATGACGACGACGATGATGTCTACACTTTCAACCAATCTTCTGAAGTTGCTGATCCTACTCTCGATGTTCCTACTGCGTCTAAGGATCTTGATTCGTTGAATGAGCTTAGTGATGTTGGTCTCGACAAAGTATTGGATGATGAGGTTTGTGACTTACCTGCTATGGAGCTTCAGGACGACGTTGCTCTTACGGAAGAGATCGATCCTAGTGATGACGATTCTTCTCTCTGCTATGAGAATTTCACTTTTGAAATTTCTCAATCTCCACCGGGAGATGCGGGTGATGACGATTTATTCTCTTCGGCTTACGAGAAGTTCACCTATGAACTTGATCTCATGGATGAGGTGGAAGACGTGCTTCTTTGCGATAGATTACGGAAAGTGCACCTTCTTATTGCTCAAATCGAAGAGTTGACTTCTCCTTCTCTTTCCGAGTCTTTACCTCCATCTATTCCTCCCGTTGAAGATAATGACCCATTGCTGGAAGAAATCGATATCCACTCCATCCCTCCAGGTATTGATGATTATGACACGGAGGGGGACATTATTTTTGATAATTTGCTGCAGGAAGGTATTGTCCTAAGTTCCCTTCCCGAGCACCTTTCCTCCACTCCGTTAGAGACCATCACGGAGGATGAGTGCTTTGACCCGGGAGGTGACATTGATTATGCTATGATTGATACCATTACGGCTTTGTCGTTTGCTCAGCATCCATTGTCTTTAGAGGAGGACAATGTGCTTACTTTACCCAACCCACCTCCCGTGGATCTTGATTTCACATACTTTTCGTATGTTGAAAGGGTTTTTCTCCCATTCAAGACTTATCCCCCCGCCTCTATTTTGTTAATGTCAACCGGGAACGAGGACAAGGTCTTTGATCCCGGTATTGCATTCGAGGCTTCCCCATGGACCATTTAATTCGAGGACGAGTCAGGCTGGTGACTCGGTTAACAAAAACAAGCGCTTTTTGGGAGGCAACCCAATTATCTATCTATCTTTGCCATAAGTGTAGGGGGAGCCCCGTGGTGTTTCTTGCTTTCTTTCTTATCATGTGCAGGGATTAGCGCTTCAAAGACACACTCTTGATTACTTTTGACGAACCGTAATTCCGTGTTCCCTTCTTCCCGGTTCTATCCTAAACTCTTTTCGATTCACTATTTTTCTCAATATTAAAATAGGAATCTCTTTAGTTGTCTCTTTCTTAGCGAGATTTAAACAAAGTGCACAATGTCCTAAGTGTAGGGGAGTTTACTCCCACATGCTTAAACATTGAGGACAATGTTTATATTAAGTGTAGGGGGACTTCTATCGAAGTTAAGTGGCCTTTTCCTTGTATTTGTCCTCATTTTAACCGGAAAATTTGATTTTTCGACATTTTTCAAAATTTTTAATCTATTTTGGGCCTAGTTGTATAGTTGTTTTTACCTTTGTATAGTTATTTTCTTTCCTTATTAGAATAAATTTTTAATAAAGTGGTTTTAATTTTCAAACGTTGTGAATCTTTTGACTCAACCCGAGTTTACTTATCTAAGTTACTCTAGCTAGTATCCTTAACGTGTTTAAGTCAAGTTTTGCTAGGCTTTTATTTAGGGAGCTATAAAACGCGAAAGTCTTAACTCTCACGGGTTAAGAACAAGAACCTTTCGCAAGTTCCTATAATTGATCCTAGAGAGTCGTTTATCAAGGGAACTTTAAAATGCGATTTCTAAACTTGAAAAAGTCTAAGAATTTGCAAGATCCTATATGCGACTCGAAAACCTAAAACTTTGATTTAATAGGCTAAGTATCCACGAGTCTCATTCCTTGAGATTTTAAACTGTGGAGAACGAGAGATGATAGAGTCAATTATAAGTTCGGTATTCTTTCGTGAATTTATGTGAGTTAATTATAAGCCTATTCTCCCATCGCTTGTTAATAAATTTATCTGCAATAAATAAGGTTGTACGATTTGAAAAGTTACTTAGCTTCTAGCCCAAGATCGTTTAAAAGTTGCTCGGTATGGATTAGAGTTCATAGCCAAGGCATAACTTATTGAAGCGGGATGCGAAGATTGGCGAGTCCAAAAAGGTCCTAACAAGACATGAGGGCTACATTTTGTTGCTAAAGATCCAAAAGTGATGTGAATAATCATTTATCGAAAATCAATATGAAGGATCGAGACATACGACGAAAAGTAAAAACTCCCCAAAAGTCATGGAGAAGTGTATCCGAAAAGACCCTAGCAAGGTATGAGGATGAATAGATCCAAGTCAAAAAGGAGGCGGATCATTGTATATCAAAGTCCAAAATAAAGACTGGAGAAAAATAAAGAAGTCGTGGTCCAAGTATGAAACTCTTAAAACTTCAAGTGAAGAAATTCCTATATGAAGAGAAGACCATTATTTCATGAACGTCTCTCAAGGTTTGAAGTATGAAGTCGCTGCCAAATATCGGCCCGAGAAAGGTCTCAAAACGCGAAGCGAGTTATGCCAAGATATGAACTTTTTGAGGTCCCGAGAAGCAGTTTTAAAAGATTTTGTCCTTTAGCTAACTATTGATTAAATCGTTCACTTTATTTTCAGCCTAATAAACTATCGAAATAAGTCAACAATGCATCCTCGTGATCATTCAAGACAACAATAAAATATAAGAGATACCCTTAGGAATAAGGGAGTCTTAGTGAATAATTGGCCCACATGAGTTCATGTTAGTTTGCTAACTAATAATAACAATGATCTCGTTTTTAAGCTTGGTTTGGAGAAAGTGAAATTAGAGGATGATGATTATTCATGACATTCCATTACCCAAGGTATGTTTTTGATTTCTTTACTTGCTTTGTTATTTTCTATCTCTTTAATAAAGGCCAACGTGGATTGATTGTGATGAAAAATGTAAACGTGCTTTGTAACTAATGCATTGCATGAGGACATTGCAATGGTTAAGTGTAGGGGATTTGATAGGTGTGAAAACACACATCCTTTCTACCACTTAATTACAATATTAACCGAGCCAAAACGTGTATTTTATGTCATTTATGTCGGAATTATGCGTGGTTTGTGTTTTTGTTGTGATTTAGGACGAAAAGGTGAAAAGTGGAGAAAACACGGAATTTCACGGGCTTTTATCGAAGAAAAAGACGAAAGACAGAGTCAAGAAGTCAAGAGTGCAAAAAGAACGGAAGTCCAAGGCCAATTCTGAAGATTTATCGAGGAAAAAGTCAAAAGACGGAAGTTTACTAAAAGCCGAAGAACTCAAGTCTTATTTATGAAGAAATGTCGAGACGAGTTCAAAGAAATCCCGAGGCAAAGTCATTTAAGTCCAAGAATTAAGAAGATCAACAAAGGATTAAGAAGATCAATGACCTAAGCTTGCAATTAAGAGAAAGAAGAAAGAGGGAGGAAGCTTCCTAAGCTCCTCCCTAATCTCCCTATATATAGATTAGGTAGTTGTATTTTTCATTGTTGTTGGTGGCTTGACAACCCATCCTTCCCCCATTTTCATTTCCTGTACTTTAATTTTGATGCACCTTAATCTTCATGTAATGCACCTTTAAATTCCTTTTAATTCCAAGTAAGTTTACATTTAATTATTGTTGAATCCTTACTTTTCTTGTTCAATCTCTCATCTACCTTTCTTGTTTGATTTGTTCTTAATCTTTGTGTTCATGTTCTTGAGTTTTTATGGTTTTGATCAAGTGGGTTTTGATTGATTTGGCTTTGTTTGTTAGTTTTGATGATTTGTTTTGATTAATTATTGTTAGTAGATCATTTGTGGTTGTTTTGGATTAATCTTTTGGTGTGTTTTGGTTAGATTTGATTAAATTCGTGTTCTATTTCATCTTACTGTTCTTCATGTTCATGTTAGTGTATCTTCCCTAGTTACTCCAGATCGTATGCTTTCTTTGTCCCTTATTCGGAATATATGTTTATTCCGGATAGGAGTCCCTATTCGGAATATCTGATTATTCCGAATAGAACCCTTATTCGGAATATCTTATTATTCCGGATAGGAGTCCCCTATTCGGAATATCTTATTATTCCGAATAGAACCCTTATTCGGAATATCTTATTATTCCGGATAGGAGTCCCTATTCGGAATATCTTATTATTCCGAATAGAACCCTTATTCGGAATATCTTATTATTCCGGATAGGAGTCCCTATTCGGAATATCTGATTATTCCGAATAGAAGCCCTTATTCGGAATATCTTATTATTCCGGATAGAGCCTTTATTCGGAATGTATGATTATTCCGGATAGGTTACTTTATTTGGAATGAGCTGTTGTATTCCGAATGAGTTTTTCGGTTTTTTGTTTTAAACTTTATTTTTCCCGCCTTTTTCTTTATTTGCATTCTTATTTGCTTTCCTTTTAGTTTAAGTTTTAGTTTGTGTCACTTACTTTTATTGCCTTTAATTTCTCCTCATTTATTTCCCGTCAAGTTTTAATCTTTAATTGTTGTTTCTTTTTACCGTCTTTACTTTATTTCTAATTGTTTCAAGTCTTTATTTTTAATTAGTTTTAGACAACGACAACTCTTTTATTTGATTCACCAAGAACAACTGAGTCGCACAATTAACCAGAGATCAATTCGAAGAGATTCCGAGAAACGAACTTTTTCAACCTAGCAAAATTTATACATTACTTTTATATAGGTAACTTTAAAACGCGAAAGTCTTAACTCTCACGGGTTAAGAACAAGAACTTTTCGCAAGTTCCTATAATTGATCCTAGAGAGTCGTTTATCAAGGGAACTTTAAAATGCGATTTCTAAACTTGAAAAAGTCTAAGAGTTTGCAAGATCCTATAGATGACTCGAAAACCCAAAACTTTGATTTAATTAGCTAAGCATCCACGAGTCTCATTCCTTGAGATTTTAAATTGTGGAGAACGAGAGATGATAGAGTCAATTATAAGTTTGGTATTCATTCATGAATTTATGTGAGTTGATTATAAGCTTTTGCTCCCATCGCTTGTTAATAAATATATTTGCAATAAATAAGGTTGTACGATTTGAAAAGTTACTTAGCTTCTAGCACAAGATCGTTCAAAAGTTGCTCGGTATTAATTAGAGTTCATAGCCAAGGCATAACTTATTGAAGCGGGATGCGAAAATTGGCAAGTCCAAAAAGGTCCTAACAAGACCTGAGGGCTACATTTTGTTGCTAGAGATCCAAAAGTGATGTGAAGAATCATTTATCAAAAATCAATATGAAGGATCGAGACACACGACGAAAAGCAAATACTCCCCTAAGATCATGGAGAAGTCTATCCAAAAAGGCCCTAACAAGGTATGAGGATAAATAGATACAAGTCCTAAAAGGAGGTGGATCGTTGTATATCAAAGTCCGAAATAAAGATTGGATAAAAATGAAGAAGTTGTGGTCCAAGTATGAAGAATCTCTCAAAAACTTCAAGTGAAGATATTCCTATTATGAAGAGAAGACCATAATTTCAAGAACGTCTATCAAGATTTGAAGTATGAAGTCACTGCCAAATATCGGTCCGAGAAAGGTCTCAAATCGTGAAGCGAGTTATGCCAAGATATGAACTTTAAGAGGTCCCGAGAAGCAGTTTTAAAAGATTTTGTCCTTTAGCTAACTATTGCTTAAATCGTCCCACTTTAATTTTTGCCTAAATAAACTATCGAAATAAGTCAAACAATGCATCCTCGTGATCATTCAAGACAATATTAAAATATAAGAGATACACCTAGGAATAAGGGAGTCTAAGTGAATAATTAGGCCACATGAATTCGTGTTAGTTTGCTAACTTATAATAACAATGATCTCGTTTTTAAGCTTGGTATGGGGAACGTGAAACTTGAGGATGATAAACATTCATGACAGCCAAAACCCCAATGTAAGTCTTTAATTTCTTTACTTGTTTTGTATATATTTCTATCTTTTTAAATAAAGGCCAAGGTGGGTTATTTATGATGAGAAATGTAATATGTGCTTTGAAATTAATGCATTGCATGAAGGCATTGCAATGGTCAAGTGTAGGGGATTTAATAAGTGTGAAAACACTTATCCTTTTACCACTTATTTCCAATAATAACAAGACCAAAACGTGTATTTCATGTCGTAAAAGTCGGAATTATGCGTGGTTTGTGTTTTTATTGTGTTTCAGGATAAAAATATGAAAAAGGAAGAAAACATGGGCTATCACGGGCTTTTATCGAAGAAAACGAGAAAAGACGAAGTCAAAAGATCAAGAGTGTAAAAAGAACAGAATTCCAAGGCCTATTCTGAAGATTTATCGAAGAAAAAGTCTAAAGACGAAAGTTTAATGAAGTCGAAGAACTCAAGTCTAATAGAAGAAGAAAATTATAAGACAAGTTCAATTCCCGAGACGACGTCAAAGAATTTTAATCGAGTCGAGACGTGAAGAAAGAAAAAGGAAGCAACACATGCACCTCCCCACCTCCTATATATACCCTCCTAATGACACATTAGGAGGGTGTTAGTTAATTAGTTCATTTTCAATTTTAGTAGTTTAGTTTTTAGAAAGAGAAAGTGTTTAAGTTTCTCTCACTAGGAAAACTTCCTCTTTTTATTCCTTTCTAGTTTGAATCAAATCTTTACTTTTGAGAGTTTAATCTTGTTTTGATCTTTAATCTTCTTCTACCTTTATTTATTTTTATCTTGATTAGTGATAATTTTTGATTTTGTTTCATCTTGATGCTTATGTGATTAAAATTTTTATCTTTTTATTCATCTCTAAGTTTTTATACGGATTAAGCTTTGAGCTTATCATGCTTATTGGCTTAGTTTGTGTTTAGCTTATTTACTTTTTAGTTTTCTTAAAAAAGTCTTATCTTTTTAAAGTTTGACTTAAAAGTTTTGCTTATTTAAAGTTTTGAAAGTTCTTATTTTATGCTTATTATTTCGTCTTATTATTAATTTGGTTAAGTCTTGATTTGAGCTTATTAAAAGTAGCTTAAAAACTTGGCTTATTCCGAATTATAAAACGGTCGGAAAGGGGTTTCACTTTCCGACAAGCATTCACTATTATTCCGATACAAGGTATCGGATTAGGGCTTTACATTCCGATCACTAGATCGGAAAAGGTTTTGTATTCCTATTACTATTCCGATCGGGATTCCGATGGTGGGGATTATTTTGATATTCTGATTGCTTTGAGTTACATGTATTCCGATCATTTCTTTTTCAGACATTCCGATAGGACTTAGTTTCCAACATTCCGACGAGATTCCTTGTGTATGCATTCCGATAAGATTCCGACGGCTGTGTTAGTTGTTATTCTGATAGAAGTTTGTTGCCATTATTCTGATAGGTTATTTTTCTTGCATTCTGATAGACGCTTATTCCGACAGGATTCCGACTGTGTTTCCTTTGACATATTTCGACCATTCATTCCGATTGTATTCCGATCACTGTATTCCGACGGGATTCCGACCAGGCATTTCGACGGGGTTATTTGCTTATTTTTGTTAAGTTTTAAGTTTTTAAATTCACTTTTAAGTTTTTAAGTTTTTAATCATTTATTTTTAACTCATAATTTTAGTTTAATTTTTAAAAACTTTTATTTTACTCAACGACATTTTCATATTTACTTATAGTTTAAAATAGATAATCAAACCATTTTATTTTTCCACCAAGAACGACTGAGTCGCACTCTTAACTAGTAATCAATTCGAAAAGATTGGAAAAACTAACTTTTATAACTAAGTAAAATCTAGTTATTATATGGGTTTTTTTACCTATTGCACTTTCGATTGGCAAATGCGGATTGGGTAATGGTTGGGCCCTATTTGAACAAATATATCCTGGAAAAGAGAGTAATGATATCATATGCCAATGGTGTGGCTTATGGTGTGCCATGGTTTTCCGAATCTGTCGAAAAGGTGAGTTTGTTAATCTATATATAATCATAACTCCATACGGATATGGCCTTATAACTTTATATAACGTTCATACTTATAGGTTTACTTCCCAATAAACAAAGACGGTGTTCATTAGGTGCTTGCTGAATTCCATATTCGTTCAGGTGTGATAACCATTTATGACAGCTTGCTCCCAAAGTACATTCAACGTGGTAGGGTTGAAGATCGACTATGGTGGCTGTCCACGAGTCAATGTTATGCATCTGTACTTCCAAATTACCTTAAAGAAACTCAAGTTTTCACGAAGAAAAACATAGATCCAACAAACTACAAAATCACGTTTCGTAAGGATAGTAATACCCCTAGGAAATCCAATACCTCTGATTGCGGGGTTTGGGTGATGAGGAACATGTTTAGACTGGCAAATAATCTTCCATTGGAGGTTAGTGATACAAGTCTAGCTGGGTTGGCATATCGTGAACACTTGAGTGACTTCTTTTGGAAGTACAAGATTCGAAATGGCACGGCATAATGTTGTATGTTCCATAAGTAGGGTTAATGTTGCAGACAAAGACTCTTATGATTGTATGTGTTGTTCATCTAAACATTAGTGGATGTATGTTGTAAATATAAATATATATGACAAATGCCATTTTCAATCTGGCAATTATCTTTCACCTTACATTGTACTTTTTATTTTTGTTCATTGCTAGTTATTCACACCAAACATGGAAGAGTAACAAACAAACATGGAAGACATATTCATTACATAAAATAAAACGAACCACAGATACATTGACATAATAACGATACAAAGAAAATTAACAATAAGAAATTTGAAAGATTTTCAACTAAGATACTACTTGCCCTTGTGGACGGTTAAGAAGGATTAGTGATTCTTTGTATGGGCCAACTAAAAAAGAACCACGATCTCCTTGAATGCCCTCAGGGTTTTGAAAGATTTGCATATTTCCGTTCCACATTAGTAGTCAGTGAGGTAACCCTCGTGGACTGTCCTTAACATCGAATATTGGATCACCATTGTTTGCAAATCCAAGTAATTTTGGAACTTGCTCAATAACCATATCTAAACGGAATAATAATCTAATGTTAGAAACAATTTCACCATTAAAATCTAACACCCATCCAAAAACATTTCGACTTTCCAACATGACGAAACTTCCAGATATTACGAGAGAGTTTCCTAGTTGTGTAATGTTGAATGGAGCCCGAATCATAGATCTTATCTCAATAGGAATAGGCTGTATTAGAAAATTAAAAGTTACCATATCAAAAGAGAGAATCATGTACCTTTTGCACAATCTCCTAAAATGTTTTGAACGAACCCTTTCATAAGCAACCCAAAATTTTTTGCCATCAACTACTGCTTGAGACGACTTTTTAATTCTAATTGAGCAACTTGGTATGCGAATATCTTCAAGAACGGTCCAACAGTTGGACGTGAATGTAAAAACAGACACTTGACATGTTCCTTCACCATACATCGGGTAAGTAACTTTTACAATTATTGGGTCAAGATTATCGGCTCGCACACCAAACCCAAATACCTCTTTGCATAATGCAGGATCATTTTGCTCTGTCAATATTGTTACAATTTTTTTAGTTGACGGGTTCCAGACAACAAGTGAAATATCATCACTACAAGAAAAAACCAAAGCCCTTCACTAGAAGAAACTGGTTTAAAATGTTGAAAATTCATTGGCGAATTTAGATATGTGAATGTACGGTTATCTTTTACCGTAAACATAAAACAATTTTCACCGTGATTATATTTAAATATAAAAGAACATGCATATGTTTTACACGAACCGTAATCTGTAATGAAGTCGGAATCGTCTATCGAAGCCTTCCATATCTTACACACTTGACGAAATCGAACTAAATCCTCAACGGGAAGTCTTGTCATGATTTCCCGTTGAAGTTCAAATGGTATGTAATCCGACATTCTCGAATATATTGATTATTTGATTATAACGTTATATGGTTAATTTCTAACAAATGTTTTTTTATAGGGCAAGTTACATTAACTACTTATTAATATATTCAACAACCTACTTATTAATATACTCAACAACCAATTCGGACGTTGATCAACATATAAACTGATCAAGTAGTGTGTCATTGACTGAATATGTCCATGCATATGTAACACAACATGAACTGAATGTCCATGCATATTAATATAGATATATTCGCATACCATTTCATTGACTGAATATGTCCATGCATATCTTACTACACAAACAGTCTACATGATGTATATGTAACACAACAGAACTGAAAAGCTTAGTTGAATATTAATCATGACTAATGTGTGACTGTGACTCGCTGATTTGACACAGCATATGGGCAGGATTTAGTGTGTCATTGACTGAGTATGTCAATGTTGAGATAGGGTGAAACTTGCATCGTTTGTTGCATAGCCAGTTAGAAAAAGAATCCAATGTCACATGGCAACAGTGGCTAGGTGAGGTCTTATTTAAGGGTGTCATTACATTGGGTTTCAACACATTGAAAAGCCATAGTTAAAGGAATAAGCTTAAGAAAAAATGACCTGGCGGTTGATGCTCCAGTCTTTGCAGTTGCTTTGCTGCTCAAATGACCTTGGCAATTGTTTCTACTTCTATCTGAGGAAGAAGGTTGAAGAAGAGAGGGAATGGAGGGGTAAGATTGAACTTCTTCATACGCAAAAGAACATCTCTATTGATCAGAGTACTACTTTCATAATGGAGCTTTCTAGCTTTAGCCCAGATCAGCGTGTGAGTCGAATGATTGATCTTTTCAATGACATGCAAGCCCGTGATGTCTCAGAGCTTAGGAGGCTTGGGGCATTGATGGATGAATCCGATGCTCGGATTCATGACTTGGAGCTTTTCATGCAGTCATTGTGAACAATATAATGTTAACCAATGTGATACATGCCGAGTTAGTGTCTGTATCGTCGTGTTTTAAATAAACGACACCAGTTGTTAGTGTCGTAATCTACTACTATGTATCGTGTAGACTATTTGTGTAGTTTTTTCTTTATTTTATGTGTCGTAATCTACTACTATTTATGTATTTGAAGTTCTCTTGCTGGTAGGGATGTTGTTGCACTAAACTAGTCATACAAATTCGTCATACCATACTAGTCATACAAATTCGTCATACCAAATATGTCATACAAATTCACCTTACAGATTCACCTTACAGGTTATTTAACATAAGATTACATAACATACAGGTTCTTTAATATAAGATTACATAACATATCATACAGGCAAAACAACAAAAGCAACCATGAGTTTGTCAAACCTTTGGTTTAGATGTTGAGCTTGAAGCATCTGGAATGTTTGTGCATTTCGACTTTGAAGGCCCTGGAATGTCTTTCTCATCTTCCTCGGAACTTGAAGATAGAAATGGATTTTTCCATTTTTTAGTTTTCGACTTTGAAGGCCCTGGAATGTCTTCCTCGTTTTCTTCGGAACTTGAAGATAGAAATGGACTTTTCCATTTTTTAGTTTTTGGCTTTGAAGGCCCTGGAATATCATACTCCTCTTCATCTCCATACTTAGGTTTGGTATCTATCGGGACTTTAAAGAAAAATTCATTTTTATCCAAATCACATGGATCTTCATAAACGTAGTTTAGCCAATATTTGTATGGCCCTTTGCTTGAAACTATTTTATACTCAATGGGAGGAGTATGATCATCACTTGAACTGGTATCAGAGTTGTCACTCGAACTCATATGCACCGAATTACTGTCATGGATCTCATTTGGAGTATTGTCTGATTCAAGGTTAATTATCTCTGCAGGGTTAATAAGCCTAACTTTTAGGTTTGATATATATATATATTATCCAGAAACCAATCAGGAAAGACACTTCTTAATGTATTTTACATTATCTTAATCATCATATACAATCATAATGATCAGATGACATGTCTAATGAAAAACTATGCTAAGATTTTCGAATAATTTTAATCATTTTTGCTAGATGATAATCAAAAATAAAAATAATTAATATTGTTTATGATCATTATTAAGGTTAGATAATACTGATCAGCAACAAGTATATATAAGAACATTCATCAAAAAATTAAAAAGAGTTAAAGAACAATAATAATTGACTAACCTTTACCCTTGTTCATCCTTAACGATTGATTAGGGATACAAATATAGATTAGGTTTTTTTGAGATAGATTTTCGGCTTTTTATGGATAAAGATTTTCCAAGAGACGGTTAAATTTCGGGTGACAATTTTAATGGATCAACGGGTTGGGCTTGGTTTAAAGAGTTTTTCATTTATTTTGAGTTCTGTGGATCTGTTAATCAAGGTTTGTGGTTTAATCTTGCTTAAAAAAACGAGTAATCAATTAAAAAAAAGTGTTGTCAAAATAGAGTAAAAAAAAGAGGAATCACGGGAAGCCAAAGGGAACCTTGAGGTTTGAACCCCCGACCTCCTCATGACCAACCCCTTTTAACAACATAACACACTAACACACAACCAACGCGCCCTAGGGAATTTACTGTCCACTCTTTGCATTATTTGTTTCTTAAGCACACATTAGTTAGCTTATCATAAATTAAGCCGTGCCTTATTTAGAGGAAACAACCAAACTTTTACTTCTCGTCTCCTCAAGTTGTTTAAGTCTTGTTTTTAAAACAGTCAACTCGGTATTTGTCAAGGATTGTATACTACCCTCACCTGTTAGGAATTGGTTAATTAAGCAACTGACGGTGCTCAAGTGATCAACTTGTATTTATTTTGACTTGTCTTGTCGAGATATAAAGTCAACTAATGAAATTGTACTATGATCTTTAAGGTTTTTTCTACATTTACTAGCTTATAAGTATGTTGACAAAAATTTTCGTCATCAGATACAACATACCAATTGTTTGTTTCCTTTGTCACAAACAATTTAAAAAAATGTCTGATTACATTCCAACAGAAATACAAAGAGAAGTAATGCTTAGACTACCTGTAAGAGACGTATGCAGATGTCGTCAGATATGAAAGTTACTAAAAGCTATCATTAACGCAGAAGATTTCATTCGTGAATATGGGTCTCATGAGGTTGCTAATTGCAGCTTTATTTTTCAATACAGGGAAGACGTTCTGGGTAATGGTATCATGTATAAGGTGAATAGTGACTTAGAATTCAGACTAGTTGGGAATTCTGGATTAAATTCTGCTTCTCTGGATGCACTCTGCACTTCTGAAGGTATATGGTGTTTTGTTGTTGCTGGCGATACCGCATTTGTTCTCTGGAACCCAACATTGGACATAAATGTGACCATCTTGGCACCATATCTAGAGGCTCCTTTTTCCAAAAAGTTATTTGGGTTTGGTGTTTCTGAGGCAACACAGGAACCTACCATAGTGAAGATAACTAATCCAGTAGTTGAAGGTGCATGCTCAGTCTCTGTATTTACAATGTCCTCACGTGTATGGATTGATTTGTTACCCGAAGATTCGCCCCGGGGATCTCTTCGAATCAAAAGGGGCAGCCAGGCGGTGTTGGCCGGAAGAATTTATTGGGTGTGTTCTGAAAACTATATTTGTAACCGTGATCAAGAGCACAAAAGATTTATGATTTTTTCCTTTGGACTGGACTCACCAGTTTATACTGGAAGATATCCCTGAGGAGATAACAAGAGCCATTTCACCTCTATACACACTTTCAAAACTAAACAATCGTCTCATAATTTCAGGGACAGATGTTTTTCTAAGAGGACGAGTTACTTGTGGTTGGCAATTAGATGTGGTGGATGGCTTGCTTTCAATGGCTGGAGTGAATTTCTTTCACGAAAGGGTTATCGAGCTAGTGCCAAAGTTTTTGGGGTTTACAAATAACAATGAGCCGATATTTGTGACTAGTGTAAACCCTGTTGGTTTTCCTCACATCCTAGAAACATGGAACAGACCAATCAGACAGTTTGTAAACAACCTAGCTATTCAAGGAGTACCCGGTTCTTTCATGGTCGGCCCCTACAAGGAATCGTTATTTCTTCTTAACGGTCCACCAAGTGAAATTATATAACTCTCCATGCTATCTTATGTCTTGTATTTCATTTCGTTTGTTTGTTTTGTTTAATGTATGTACTGTTCTCAATATTATTTACCAAATGCAATAGTGCTTAACCGTAGCACAATTTTTACAAATGATCAACTTTTAATCTTGTTAATCTTAGGTTTAAATTTTGTTTTTTTAGTATTGGGATTACCAGTTTACAAGTAGTGTAAAAGAAAAATAAAATATAAAAGTTTTAAAAAAATTTGGCGTGGCCAGGACTCGAATCTGCGCCACACACACCACAACACACACTCCTTACCGTCATGCCCTAGGGTCTTTACTGATATAGTTTCCCAAGGGCTTGTATATAAGGGGTGTTTTGTTTTCAGCTTATATTAATTTTCGAATGTAATAAGCTGGTTTTCAGCTTATTGGTTAAGCAAATTTAGCTTTTAATCTTGTTAATCTTAGGTTTAAATTTTGTTTTTTAGTATTGGGATTACCAGTTTACAAGTAGTGTAAAAGAAAAATAAAATAAAAAGGTTTTATAAAAATTGGACGTTGCCAGGACTCGAACCTGCGCCACACACACCACAACACACACTCCTTACCGTCATGCCCTAGGGTCTTTACTAATAAAGTTTCCCTAGGGCTTGTATATAAGGGGTGTTTAGTTTTCAGCTTATATTAATTTTTGAATGTTATAAGCTGGTTTTCAGCTTATTTGTTAAGCAAATTTAGCTGTTTCTATATTTCGTATGTTAGTTTAGTAGTTTGGGATTTTTCAAAACATAAAGTTTATTTTTAACGTTTATAATTAATTTTTTATGAATATTTTTTGTTTAAATTTTATAAAGTAACTAAAATGTAGTAAAAAGTGTTTTTAAAAAGTGAAAATATGGTATTTATAAAGAAAAAAAAAGTTGATCAATTAATTTATATCAGTTGTATCAGTTTATCAGTTTATCAGTTTATCATTTTAACAAATTAAATCACGTTAGGTGTAACTGTTTTTGTTTCTCAATCTAACAAATCTTAAATAGCATTTATGTTTTAATTTATATGAGTTTATATCAGTATATCAGTTGATCAGTTTAAGTATTAATTCATGGTAGGTGTTAATGTATTTAATTTCAACTTAATGTTAAGTTGCTCAAGTATATATACGGTTTATGATATGCTATTGTGTAACTTGAATACATAATAAAATGGGTGATTCAAAAAAAGAGTTTTTGGTCTATTTAGTTTATGCGGACAAAGCTTACGGTGTGTCGCTTAAGAAAAGCATAACGTACAATGAACTAGTTGTGATTGTGAAGAATAGATTCAAGTTTAACGTGTCTTCCGTAGTCTTGTTTACATAAGAAGTAGGTACAAAGTGTGTGTACATTGAGAACGACGCCGATGTGAAATTTTTCATCAGTTCCTCTTGGAATTCACAAGGTACAACAAATACTCTTAACATTAAAAAGATAGATCGGTGCTTAGATTACAATCCTACTTCATCTAACCATCAAGATTTCAATTTGTTAAATTCTAAACCAACTTGTTCTAAGAAATTAGATTTTGACCTCAATGAAAATGCAAAACAAGAGAGTATGAAGAAAATTGGGAAACAAATACGTTTAAAAACATTTTCCGAACACCACCACAACAACCAATTAATAAAGCATACAAACATAAAAAGGAAAAAAATGAGTATGAAGAAAATTGGGAAACAAATACGTTTAAAAACATTTTCCGAACACCACCACAACAACCAATTAATAAAACACCAAAAAATTATAATATATATATATATGTTACAAGGGTGGTTAAACCGGGTGACAAATTTGATAGCAAAAAATTATGCAAGTATGAAATAGGTTATAAAGCTATTCTAGAAGGTTATGAGTTTAACACTTTGAAAACGGATAAATTTAGGTATGAGGTAGTGTGTGTCAATAAGGATTGTAAATAGAAAATAACATCACGTAAATGCGATTATAGTAGTGGATGGGTAATAAAAAAGGTAAACGACCACCACACATGTGAAAAAAGACAAATAGATATGTATCACCTTAATGCTACAGCTGAATTGTCGGGCCATTTAATGGCTCCTAAGTTTAAAGACAACAATCGCATTTACAAAGCAAAAGAAATCCAACATGACATAAACTGGCACTACAACCTGAACATTACATACAAGCAAGCCTGGAGATCAAAGAATTATGCATTGATAGAGACATCAGGTTGCCCAATAAAATCCTTTTCGCAGTTACCTTTTTATTGTCATAATTTGGAATTGAAAAATGATGGTACTATTACATCTATTGACACCGATGACGAAGGACGTTTTAAGATGGTTTTTGTAGCTTTTGGTGTTGCAGTAAGTATTTGTATAATAAATTCATAAGTTATACATTAATTTGTTTTACATTTTAGCATTTATCTAATTCTATGTTTTATTTCCCTTTAGATTGAAACCTTTAAGTACCATATGCGACCATTGATCATAATAGATGTGGCGCATCTAAAAGGCCCTTACCTAGGAACATATCTGGTGGTAGTTGGAATGGATGGAAACAATCAAATCATACCGATAGCAATTGGAGTGACTCATGGTGAGACAGGTGCTTCATCGTCATGGTTTTTGTCGAAGTTGAAAGATTGCATATGGGAAAACCCTGACCTGGCTATCATATCAGATAGGCACGTAGGAATATTAGCATCGGTAAAAGACGTTTTCCCAAATGCATTCCATGGCTATTGTTGCAGACACATGATGATGAATTGTAATATCAAGGCAGACAAACTAACGACAGCATACTGGAAGATGTTCAAAGCCTACACAGTAGACACTTTGATGAAGCAATGATGGAGATTAGAGCAAAAGCACCAGCAGCTTACAAGAAGCTGATAGAGGCGGGTGTTGAAAAGTGGTCTAGAGCACACTGCCCAAGTAGTCGTTACAATTACATGACGTCTAATAGCGTTGAGTCAATCAATTCATTAACAAAAGATGTCCGCAAACTACCGGTAACTAACCTACTGGAGTGGTATAGATGTCTTGTACAGGAAAGGTATTGCGAGCGTCGAGAAAATTATGCAGGTTAGTTATGCTTTTACCATATATTTGAGGGCCCTATATTTGATACATATTATTAAATAATTCGTTAAACTAACTTACTGTATTATTGTAGAAGCTAAAGAAGATGAATTAAGTCCATGGGCCACCAGGAAAATTACAATGCGGATGAACAAGAGTTTTAACTGGTTTGTGGCAGGAATTTAGATGTACAAAGTTTATCAAGTAGATGATCATCGCAGAATCCATATAGTGGAGTTATGTGATTATAGATGTACGTGCCGCATATGGCAAATTTTAGGTCTGCCTTGTGCTCATGCATTAGCTGTTTGTAGGTGTCTTGGATTGATAGACTTCAGTCAATTGTCACAAGGGTGGTTCACGACAACGACGCTTAAAGCAACGTACCAAGGGTTGGTATATCCTGTGGGAGAGATTTCTGGGTGGCAGCGTCCTAATTACTTACAAAGAGTTAAGCCACCAATAATCAAAAGGCCATCTGGATGACCAAAGGGGACAAGCCGTATTTTATCTCAAAATGAAGTCCCTGTAATCCCAACTTGTGGTAGGTGTGGTAGTCGTGGCCACTATCGCCACGGATGTTTACAAGCAATACCAACTCCACCCAAAAAATTAAGCAACAATTCACCTAATGTTTTAAACATCAACATCTAATGATCAAATCATGACTTCTGTGACACATTATATAGGCACAAAATGGGGCGACGCAAGAAGATTGGATTAACTCACAACAAACACATTACGACTCACAGCCATTCCATTGGGATGCTGTAAACTTGAACGACCCTTAGTTGCTGATAACTATTGGGATGCAAGCAGATGGGATGAACTCACAACAAAAAGTAAGAAGAAATCTTAAGTATTTGTTTTGTAACTATTTGTCTTTCAAACACAATTTCTGCTAAGGATGTTGTGATCTTTTTTCCTTTCAAACAATTTGCCTACTTTCATGTTAATACAATTTTATACTACCTAAACCAAATACAACTACTTAAAATTATAAATAACTCACGCATAGTAATTATAAAATAACATAGAAGGGTAGGGTAAAGAAATTACTCTGCATCCAGGCCCTTTGCTATTGCTTGTGGTGAATTCACTTCTTGATCAAACGATCCTTTATAGCCAGCCTCGAAACAAATACTTAGCGATTGCGGGTCAAATTAATACAAAGGTATATAAACACGTCAAAATAATCAGGTCATTCCAAATGTCATTGAAAATTAAAAACGGTCCTCAACCGTGGACGGGCATATTACAAGAAGTGTTAGACCCATAAACGTTCAGGTCATAAGTGTTTACAAAAGATATGCCTACAATTCATAAATGTTAACAATTGACATACAAACTAAACCATGATCTTGTGTTGGAAATACAATCGGATCATTTTCTCTCGGTACGCCATAGCCGCTTGTATTGGGTCTTCAACATCCAATGGGGTCCCATGAGTCAACCTATATACATAATAAGACATAAGAACCGGACTTATAAAATTCAACCTATAGGCCATAAAAATATATTTAGTAAAAATATAATTAATTGAAATATTCGTTACCTGTATAGAAATAAGCAAACAAATACACCACAATCACCAAATATACCTCCCTGCTGGGGGACGTTGTGTGCATGTCTAAACTTAATACTATACTGACTTGGATCAATTCATTTGCTAGTAAACACACCAGCCTGTTGTAGAACCACAGGGAGCTTAGTCTCTAGACACTTCCTCATTTTAACATACCATGGACAAGTTTCTTCTCCATATATGTCTAGACTTTCTGGCAATAGACTATCATAGAACGTCACATTTCCAGTTCTGATATGAAACAGTGCAAGAGACCAATGTGTCTTGGGTTGATTTATTGGAATTAAGACCTACAAAATGTTTACATTTATAATTAGCCTTATTCAATGAAAATAATAATAGGTTATACTACTTAGTTATGGCATCTGTTGGACAACTACCTCCTAAAAGGGGCCAAAACAGTAATTTTCGCTAGTTAAAAAAAGGTACCTGCTCAACGTCAGTCCATGCCAATGGGTATATTTCATTGTTTGCATAGAACAAAGGAATCGAGTCTAGAAGTAGAAGCATCAGAAAGTAACAACTAACAATCGACCAATCATGAGAAGATTTTTTAAATCGCCAGATGTACCACGACCATAAATCAATGTGCTGTATGCCATTCAAAAAAACTTGGTCAAAAAAACATCCATATACAATAGTAAACACAAAAAAACATAGAGTCAATGAAAATATGGCTTACCTCGTCCCAAAACCAACCTAAACGATTCTCATCCTCCCTAGTTAAACTGTCCCAGAAACGTCGATCAACCACAATGTCATTGGACCAAGGAAACTTGCAGTTACCCCAGCCAGAGGTAATCAGAAACGCTTCCAAATAGTAATCACAATAAACTTTATCAATAGCTTTGGATGGTCGTTTGAGATTCTAAACAGAATAAATACAAACCAATCACTTTAAGTCAATGGGAAAAATAAACAAATACAAATTAAGCAGTTTATGCCATACCTCAATCCACGGTTCAAGTGCTTCACATCTTTCAATCATATCTGCGTCAAGCAAATTCTTTTGATTTCTCAGTGTATCCAAGCTTGGAATTTTTGGTCTGAAACTTCAACAAACAGTGGCCTGCGGACATTAACATAACGCCTCTTGTTTGCTCCACATTTCTCTAAAGCAACTTTTATGTAATTCCGCTTATCTGAATACATACTTCTCATGTCTTTCTGTTCTTCCAACAACATTTTGTTCCTCCGTCTGTTAACCTCTGCAATCCTATTCTTTTCAGCAAATAGCTTCTCGGCTTTCAAACATTCATCAATTTATTGGGACCTTTCAACATCACGTTTCTGCGAGTACAAGCATCATTTAAGCATATAACTAGTTAATACAAATTTCAATTTCAGAAATTTTCAACATTAGATAGATCACTAACCAAAAGTGGAAGATGAACAAAATCATCTAAATGATCAACCAAATCATTTAAGACACAGTCTTCATCACTCAAATACTTGTCAGCCAAATCACATTCGTTATTAACAGTATCCGCTGTCTCCTATAACAACAGAAAATTGAAAATATAAACTTGTGTTTCTGAATATACTAACACTATCCGCTGGCTTGTAAAAAATATTAAATACCAATAAATATTACCTTGTGTTTCTGAATACAGGGTTTCTGTTTACGACTAATGACCTGTTACCAATATAAATGTTAGTAAAAAATAATTTAATAGAATACATAACAAAAAAAATTAAAGTAAATGTTGATTAGGGTTCAAATATTACATTAAGGATAGTCTCAAGCTTATAAATCCGTGCTTTCAAACTTTTTATCTGTTTGGGTAGAATCATCAAACTCTCACATAAACTCTCCAACGTAATAACTCGATCAGTAATAGTCACCTCTTTACTACAACTCTTGCTGGCTCGAAACCCTTCATTCTCTTTCTCATTAGATAACGAGTTGCTTTCAGTTTTTTTAGATACTCACCAAAAGGACCTCCATATTCAACAAGTGGAGCTCTAGGTGTATACCACTTGAAAAAATTATTGCTAACTGTATACCAATCTGATTGGCCCTCAGCTCTTGTAGGGTATAGGTCCCCGTTTGGTTTATTGGCCTAAAAATCAAATTAATCATGTGAGATATCTAATTGGGACATCACAAAGTTTATGAGTAATCAAGAGTAATCCTACCGACTTATCAAACTGTTTTTATTCATGTAAATACTGTTTATTTGTATTATCTATAGAACAAAATAAGAGATTCGATCTGAACGGTGTGAAATTATGTATAAAATCTACTGGTTTTTGTGTTATGAAACAAATGGGCATCTTATAGTCATGTTCAATCGTTGGGTGACATACAACACATTTGATTGTGGTTATAAAACATTGTATAACCAAAGCATCAATTTATTCACTAGACATCTTATCTTATACTCTATTTACACAAAAGAACAAATATATTCTTGTAAAAGTCCCTAAAAGCCTTTATATGAATGATTTTCCGTCTTGTTTTGGTTACCAAAAACGATACCCATTTTCCGTCTTGTTTTGGGACATCACAAAGTTCATGAGTATAATTTAAAGAGAATGGGTAAAACTAATAATAATGTAAAGAGAATCGGTAACCTGTGGAAAAAGTTCGCCAAAATACTCCCAATGTTGAAAGCTTGCGTGCTTTAACCAGAAACAGCCTCTCGGGATCTCTTGAGAAGATCTCCTCCACCAACGATCACACACACTTGATGACTCTAGAATCCAGATCTAAACTGTATAAAACTTTAAATCAATATTGCAAGCACAAGGAAGTTGTATAAAATTATCAATATAGCTGGTAATGTAAAAGTACTAACCTTGAAACACAAAAGAAAGCCAAATAAAGTATATGATGGAATAAAGTTTGGATTTTTTTTTCAAGGCTTTCATGTGAGAATCATGATTCTTTGAGTGCACATTTCTGATGGAACCATACAACTCACGCCAGATGTATTCACCCCAACTGAAAGCGTTCCACTCACCCAGATTCTCAACCATTCTAAGGAAAACATCGTCAACATCTGAACTTAGCTCATGACCCATAAATATCACTTCAAAAGATAATAGTAGACAAACTCGTATGGAGTCCTCATCAGACAACTTGGCAAAACGCTCTTCATCCTCCATCATTGCTAAAAGGTCTAGGATCTTAACATACTCCCCTATCTTTTCAGGGAATACTCTATCACGGAAACTGATTTCACCCTCCCTAAACTTACGGAAGCTATGTGCCCCAAATCTAATGTAAAACCCGCATGCTTTTACCATGAACAGTAACCTTAAGATCGTACGTCGCAGATTAAAACCTTCCTTATATAGTATGATCACATTCGCGTGCTATTATTTAAGTAGTACATACGTGTATAAACATGATAAGTATCGATTACGTACGAACACATGATAAGTATTTAACAGTAATTAATCACGAACGTAATTAAAACACGAACTAATATTAATTACGTATTAATATTTATTACGAACACGAATATATATAGTGAGTCACGCTCGGAAACTAATTAATTACGTAAACTACGTAACACGTAATCCAGAACGTTTAAACGATAAATAGCATTACGTATATTTAGTTAACACGACAAGAAATCACGTAAAATAATATTTACGTTTAGACACGTATCACAATAACCATGAAAATATACGACATACAAAAGACACGATTATACGTAACCTTTTTAACAAGTCGCGTATTAAATTAAATGCGTATGTTTTATTTAACGAATAACACAAGCACATTAGAGTAAGGTTTCGGGCCATTTTAGACAAAATAGAAAAAAGAAGGACTTGGGCTCAAAGCCCAAGTGTATTTTGATGCGTGTGAATAAACAGACGGGGGAAGGGGTTTTTGTTTTGTTTCAGTCGACACAGTAACACAAATAAGAAACCCTAAAAACAAGCAGCCGCCTATGTTTGTGTTTTCTTCTTCCCTGCCGCGACCCACGTCAAGAAACAAGAAGGAATCGAGGATTGATCTTAGAAGAACAAGGTTCGTTTGGTTTGGAAACCCTAAATAATAAGTAAGTAAAAGAAACCCTAATTCTTTTTTTTATTTCTTTTCTTTAATCCGAATTAAAGGATTTTAAACATGTTCAAAACAATAATTCAAGGGAGGGGGTTTCGTTGTTCGTTTGGTTTGATGGCACACAAACCGAGACCTTTAAGGTCTCGGTGGTACTTAATTTTTCACCAGCCGCTACCCTAATTAGGGTTTGGCTGGGTTTGTGCTAGCAGGGGAAACGGAGAACAAGCAGGGGAAAAACCACTGGCTGCGCCAGTGGTGAATTCGTTCTAGCAGGGGGAACCGAGACCATCTAGGTCTCGGTGGGAATTTTATACGGGCAGGGGAAACCGGCGCTTGCCGGTGGCACCAACAACACTGCCAGTGGAAACTGGCAGTGTGGGTGTGTTTGGCTTTTGGTTCTAAAAACAGTAAGGGTGTGTTTGGCAACCAATTTTATAAACACGATTTAGGGCTGTTTGGCAATAGGTTTAAGAACATTTTAAAGGGCTGTTTGGTTCGACTTATATATGAAAACACCACGTTTTACATGGGTTTCCACGGGTTCGTTTCACGACACATGTTAATAAATAATACACGGTTTCGGGGCATTAATTTTTACGAGATTAAACATTTTAACACGTATATTAATTACAAGACAATTGAGCTAATAAATCATGACTCATTATTACAAGAATTATTTATTTCAAGTTAATTAAATTAATTTAACATGCTATATAATTAATTTAATTAAAACATGGACTTAGGTTTATTATTACTACTTGATAATACATGATTTTAACCTAAGTTATTAGTTATTAAATTAGACTAAGTAATTAATTAATTATTAAAATCATGACTTATAATTAATTAATTCTCATGACTTAGGTTATATTAATATAATTAATAATACATGTTTTAACCCAAGTATTTAACCTTATTTAATTAAAAACAGGATATATTTAATTAAATACTTTTAACCTATAGTTATTTAAATGACATGTAATAATTAATAAACTATACGTTATATCATTATGACTCAGAATATTACTCAGTAAACACTTAAGCTTATTTATTAGCTTATTTAACCAGCTTATATCTATTTATGGAAACTTTCTATTTTTGGAAACTTTCTATTTTTGGTAACTTTCTATTTTTGAAAACTTTCTATTTTTGGAAACTTTCTATTTTTGGAAACCTGCTATTTTTGGAAAGTTACTTATTATTACACAGTAAGTATAATAATACATAAAATACCAGTAATACTTAAACAGATTAATCAGAATACAAGATAAATACAGTTAAGGCTTTAAACAGTGAACCATGACCTAAAACATACCAAGTCAGCTAAAATGAGACATAAAACCCAGTACGTAATCAGTGAATTGATACTTATACACGTGTGTATTCATGTAGCTTTAGTGATCCAGAAGTAGGAGTCTTTCTTCCGTTCATTCACTGGACTTGAGGTACGGATTCCCGTCCTTTCAGTATGGACATTCTTTCCTTATTAGGATTTCCCGTATGCAGCCAACTGTTTTCCCCAGCATTTGTTTTATTGTTTTGAACTACTTATGTTTAATTAGCATAATCTATAGCCATATACAAGCATGACCAGTTTCACCTAGTTATGGAGGTACCATAACCATAGCATTGGAGGCACCGATGTTATGACTTCCCCACGGCGGAGTGATTGCTCGTGGCGTCCCTTTTCAGTTTGGCCATATTATTATATCAGGTGGGGCGTATGGGTGCATCCTAGTTACATGTTTTCTTCAGTTTATCATGGTGAATGTGGTGTGTTCCTTGCATCCTTCACAAGGAGTTGATCCCTCCTACCCAAATCAGTATATTAATTAGAGGCATCCCCTCTAATCAGCATGATGAGGTCACCCCTCCAAGTATTCATGCACGTGACCTTTTCATGACCTATATGGGCTATGGTACATTTATGTTAAAACAGTTTTCATAAGATAAACATAAGGCTTTTCAAACTATAAAACCAGTTTTCTCGATACTTAACCAGTCTACTCAGAACTTAGTCTTCCGCTGTTATATGTTACATGCTTATCCTATTTCATGCTATATTGTATATCCGTGCACTGAGCGTTTTGCTCAGCCGTTACTTTCCTTTCCATGTCCCAAAACGGCAGGTACCCAAGACCCGAGCATTTGGAGGACATGCATAGGATGGAAGCTGCCATAGACTTCTTCTCCTGTTTCCTTCTTATATTATGCTTGTTTAGTCTTTCATTCAATTCATTTACTTTCTTATGTTTTGGGCTTATGTTTGGGGACCGATGTTTGATTCCGGTTTTCCCTATGGTCATGTATGTTTTACTACATATTACCTTGCATGCTTTGATGACACGCCATAATTACGCGTGACATTCCATTTATCGAAATGGGGTGTTACAATTATGGTATCAGAGCTAAGGCTTCGACCTGTAGGCTCTAAAACTCGACCTGTGACTAGTGGGTAGTCACCAGGAGCTTCCTAAGCCAACGATTGTTATTCCACGTATTGATGTTTCAGCGCGTTGTTGTTTTAACCATTATGTTTTCAGCACCTTTTTGTTTTAGCCATGACGTTTTCAGCACCTTGTTGTTTTCACCATGATGTTTTCACCAGTATTGTCTTACTAATATGGAATGAACAACCGTCATCCATACTTAGTTATGTGTCATTGTCTATGCATGATGTTCCTCGTGAACTGTGACGATGTGGACTGACCCCAGTAGTTCATAATTTTCACATGAAATTTTTTTTTCTGTTAAGTTTTGACAATGACTTTTAATTATTTATGTTTCATGCATTCATGCATTTATATCATATGTCATCTATTGCAGGAATTTTGACTAAGTAATGGTTGGTACAGGACTGGCTCTATTTAGTCGCATGTGCTTTTATCGGGACTTTTAACTTTGGGACCGACCCATAGGCGTCCCCTCGCCATGTCTTTTGTTTTGGAACCGACCCATAGGCGTTCCCTCGCACATATAAAGGTTTTATAAACTACATTACGCATTCATGCACTGTTTTTCTTGCATAAAATTTTTCTCATGATTTAAATTGGCATAAAATTTTTTTTTCATGTCCCATCACAAGTTATTATGTTTTTATGTCAAGTATGCCTTCATACTGTCATGGTTAACTTCAGTTTCATGCTGATTATGTTATACATTTCTTCGTAATGGATGGTTTCATGTTTCCTCATGATGATTCCGTCTTCATGTTGATTATGTTTCACGCCTCTTTTATCATTTACGTTGTTCTGCAAGACATTGTTAGATTTCATTGAATCATGCTTTCATGATAGCCATGGTTGGCTTTCATTGATCATGCTGTCAGGCAAACCATCGTTGAATTTTGTGTAACCACACTTTAGCGTTTCTCTATGCAACCAGAATGATGTCTATGCTAATACTACCAGGTTATCATGATGGTTTTCCTAATCGTTTAACCGGTTTACTTTCCTTAAATCATGACAAATGATCGAGCCCATACCGATCATTTCACGTGCATTCCATGTGTACTCCACGTACCGTATTTCATGTGTATTACATGTACCTTAATCCATGTGTATCCCACTTGCAATACTTCACGAGTATTCGCTAGTCGATTCTAAATCATCTCAGGCGTACGTTCACTTGCTGATATTCTACAAGATTGTCGATGCCGCTTATAGCTTGGAGATGTTACTGAAGGTTGATGCTGCTGATGTTGGGAGACGCTACGAGATGCTGATGCTGATGCTGTTCACAACCTGAAGATCCTAAAAGACGAAGACAAAGGCGTCGGAGCAAAGCAATTGGACGAGAAGATGCTTCATCATCAGACAATTCCCATCAATCATTGTTCCAAATTCATAGTTACATGTCACACGTCGTTCGGCTGTCATTTCAGCCATATGATTGCAAACCAGTACCAGCCGGCCACTCAGCTGAATAGTTACATGAGTCACGGTCATGAGAATGACCGTCATGGAACCTACAGACAAGATGATAGTAACCACTACTATGACAGCAACTATCCTAGAAATCACAACCGAGGCTCCGGCCACGGACGTGATCAGACATACAAATGATCAGTAGTCCAACCGATCCGCCAATTCTGGCATATTAACCTAATATTTGTAGTTCTAATTGTTTCACATCTCGAGGCACATGTCAAGACATCAGTCAAGACACATGTCTCACTTATACTTTCTGAGGACACATGTCAAGATACCAGTCAAGACATATGTCACGCTTACATTTCTCAGGACACGAGTCAAGACACATGACTCACGTCTAATTATGGAACATTTCTAAGAAATTCAGGTACCCTCCAAGGGTATATCTATGTTGTTGTGCCATGTATTAATCAGGACACAAGAATTTCAATACCATTATCGGAGCATAAGTGAGAACTGTCACGTTGCCGATGTCACTTTCATTTCTTTCATCATATTTCATATATTCATGACCATGAAGGACGCCTTTCGTATTCCCACGTGTACGAAGGTTTTCCTTCAGCTTAATGATGAGATCCAAGCTGCTAACGCATTTTTCCTCGGACAGACACGAGATGAATTTATATCCTAATTATGGACTATGAACACCACACCATGCTATGATTCATAATTATGTACAGTAATGTTCAGGCTCCTGAATACATTCAGCTTGATTTTCCATCAGGAAAATCTGCACAAATTATCTATGCTTTTCTAGCACGTGCTTCGTTAGCCATATTGCTAAAATTTTCTAGCTGTCAGTAACACACAACCACTTAACTCTTTTACGCATAGCCAGTTGATTATTCCAAAGTCTTCCTATACATTCCAGGAGAACCTACAAGGAGAAGGATGGTACCATGAGATTATGTGTCGACTACCGTTGACTTAAACAAAGCACCATTCATGACCGTTATTCTCCTCCACGTATTGACGACATGTCCAATCAACCGTATAGTGTTAATCACTTTTCCCAAGATCGAACTCATGAACAAGTTGCCAATAGTGACGGGTGAAAGAGCAGAACATGTCCATGACTGCTATTCGTGCACGACTGGGTCATGCTAGATTTATGATTTTGGATTAGTCTCACCAATGCTCCAACAGCATTATGGACTTAATAAATTGAGTTTCCATGAACTCCTAAACAAATTCATCAGCGTTTTCATTGAGGATAACCTGATTTCCTCTAAGCCTAGAGAAGAACAGGAAGACCATATCTGCACTATGTTGCAAATTCTATGACAAGTGAAATTTTACCCTGGAAATTCTTTCCGATAGCAATTCTGTTTGATTTCAGTGACACGCTGAATCACATGGCATTCTATGGTTAATTTTACCATGACTCAGCTTGTGCGTAAAAGAGAGAACCCTACACTACATTAGGTGTTCTTGGAAATCCTACGCTAGGAGAAGTCTAGATTCAGAGACTCACAGTTCACAAACTCCTATGTATCAAGTTCGATGAAGCAAGATACAGTTACGTTCATATCTTTATACCTGACATACAAACAGGTTAAGATAGGACACCAACAAACTGGGATGTTTTCATCATATGAAATTGTGAATCGAAAAGGGACAAGATCTCCATGGATTTTGGTTACCAGATTTCAGCAAACTCAGAAGAAGCATGATGCTATCTGGGTTATTGTCAACAGTTTGATCAAGTCTGCATAATCCTTACATCCGTACGGATTTCAGAACCAACAGATTGAACGAACATGTTCCAACCAAGGCTCATCCGATCACTTGGCAATCCCTCAGCTATCGGGTCAGACAAAGATTCGTAATGGTACTCCTAACTTACTTCACGTCTTCATTCTAATTCCACGACTTGCTTTCGCGCTCACGTTCATGACACTATTCACGTTCATGATCGTATTTTGGCTTACGATTTTACGTTCATTTCTTTTCTCATTCAGGGAAGTTTGAAAGAACTTGTGAGACCAGACCCAAGTTTAGTATAACTCTCCATCATCAGATAGACGTTTCACGTCAGATTCCACGTCTCACCGTGTAGCGTTTGGCGTTACCGCCATTATATTCTATGATCACGATATGTCTCACATGTCATGTTTATTCCACGTTCCTCATATCATGATCAAAATAGGTTACACGTATCATGGATCACGATATGTTTACTCATACTACACTCGGCATATCTCCACGTAGCACGTTCAAAATTTTTCACGTATCACGTTCAAAATTTTTCACGTACTACGTTTCTTTATGTCTCGCGCATCGTTTCTAATTATCAGTTAAGTCAGATTGTCTTGCATCGTAACGTTTCAGCTACCCTTGCACGTTAACTCTTATTTTCCTCGATCGAATTTAGGGGATCTACCTTCCGTTGATAACCAAAAATTTCTTCGTATCCCAAGTCAAGGTCAGGAGGACCAAGATTTATCATTAGTGTCAGGATCTTCTGAAGGAACCGTTCCAAGAGGGAGGCCACTTGGAAACGGACAAGTTCATCCGGACTTCTTATCCATTTTTCTCTTATCGATTAGATATGTCCTTTCAGTTACGTCACGTTCCATGTCTTTTCAAGACATGTCACGTTCCACGTTCCCTTCTACCAGTCACCTTCATTTCCGTTATTTTGCATACCTTTCCAGTTTGATTCGGGTATGTTTCGCTTCCAGTTACTTTATCTATAATTCGGGGACGAATTATTCTTTTTAGGGGGGAAGAATTGTAAAACCCGCATGCTTTTACCATGAACAGTAACCTTAAGATCGTACGTCGCAGATTAAAACCTTCCTTATATAGTATGATCACATTCGCGTGCTATTATTTAAGTAGTACATACGTGTATAAACATGATAAGTATCGATTACGTACGAACACATGATAAGTATTTAACAGTAATTAATCACGAACGTAATTAAAACACGAACTAATATTAATTACGTATTAATATTTATTACGAACACGAATATATATAGTGAGTCACGCTCGGAAACTAATTAATTACGTAAACTACGTAACACGTAATCAAGAACGTTTAAACGATAAATAGCATTACATATATTTAATTAACACGACAAGAAATCACGTAAAATAATATTTACGTTTAGACACGTATCACAATAACCATGAAAATATACGACCTACAAAAGACACGATTATACGTAACCTTTTTAACAAGTCGCGTATTAAATTAAATGCGTATGTTTTATTTAACGAATAACACAAGCACATTAGAGTAAGGTTTCGGGCCATTTTAGACAAAATAGAAAAGAGAAGGACTTGGGCTCAAAGCCCAAGTGTATTTTGATGCGTGTGAATAAACAGACGGGGGAAGGGGTTTTTGTTTTGTTTGAGTCGACACAGTAACACAAATAAGAAACCCTAAAAACAAGCAGCCGCCTATGTTTGTGTTTTCTTCTTCCCTGCCGCGACCCACGTCAAGAAACAAGAAGGAATCGAGGATTGATCTTAGAACAACAATGTTCGTTTGGTTTGGAAACCCTAAATAATAAGTAAGTAAAAGAAACCCTAATTCTTTTTTTTATTTCTTTTCTTTAATCCGAATTAAAGGATTTTAAACATGTTCAAAACAATAATTCAAGGGAGGGGGTTTCGTTGTTCGTTTGGTTTGATGGCACACAAACCGAGACCTTTAAGGTCTCGGTGGTACTTAATTTTTCACCAGCCGCTACCCTAATTAGGGTTTGGCTGGGTTTGTGCTAGCAGGGGAAACGGAGAACAAGCAGGGGAAAAACCACTGGCTGCGCCAGTGGTGAATTCGTTCTAGCAGGGGGAACCGAGACCATCTAGGTCTCGGTGGGAATTTTATACGGGCAGGGGAAACCGGCGCTTGCCGGTGGCACCAACAACACTGCCAGTGGAAACTGGCAGTGTGGGTGTGTTTGGCTTTTGGTTCTAAAAACAGTAAGGGTGTGTTTGGCAACCAATTTTATAAACACGATTTAGGGCTGTTTGGCAATAGGTTTAAGAACATTTTAAAGGGCTGTTTGGTTCGACTTATATATGAAAACACCACGTTTTACATGGGTTTCCACGGGTTCGTTTCACGACACATGTTAATAAATAATACACGGTTTCGGGGCATTAATTTTTACGAGATTAAACATTTTAACACGTATATTAATTACAAGACAATTGAGCTAATAAATCATGACTCATTATTACAAGAATTATTTATTTCAAGTTAATTAAATTAATTTAACATGCTATATAATTAATTTAATTAAAACATGGACTTAGGTTTATTATTACTACTTGATAATACATGATTTTAACCTAAGTTATTAGTTATTAAATTAGACTAAGTAATTAATTAAGTATTAAAATCATGACTTATAATTAATTAATTCTCATGACTTAGGTTATATTAATATAATTAATAATACATGTTTTAACCCAAGTATTTAACCTTATTTAATTAAAAACAGGATATATTTAATTAAATACTTTTAACCTATAGTTATTTAAATGACATGTAATAATTAATAAACTATACGTTATATCATTATGACTCAGAATATTACTCAGTAAACACTTAAGCTTATTTATTAGCTTATTTAACCAGCTTATATCTATTTATGGAAACTTTCTATTTTTGGAAACTTTCTATTTTTGGTAACTTTCTATTTTTGGAAACTTTCTATTTTTGGAAACTTTCTATTTTTGGAAACCTGCTATTTTTGAAAAGTTACTTATTATTACACAGTAAGTATAATAATACATAAAATACCAGTAATACTTAAACAGATTAATCAGAATACAAGATAAACACAGTTAAGGCTTTAAACAGTGAACCATGACCTAAAACATACCAAGTCAGCTAAAATGAGACATAAAACCCAGTACGTAATCAGTGAATCGATACTTATACACGTGTGTATTCATGTAGCTTTAGTGATCCAGAAGTAGGAGTCTTTCTTCCGTTCATTCACTGGACTTGAGGTACAGATTCCCGTCCTTTCAGTATGGACATTCTTTCCTTATTAGGATTTCCCGTATGCAGCCAACTGTTTTCCCCAGCATTTGTTTTATTGTTTTGAACTACTTATGTTTAATTAGCATAATCTATAGCCATATACAAGCATGACCAGTTTCACCTAGTTATGGAGGTACCATAACCATAGCATTGGAGGCACCGATGTTATGACTTCCCCACGGCGGAGTGATTGCTCGTGGCGTCCCTTTTCAGTTTGGCCATATTATTATATCAGGTGGGGCGTATGGGTGCATCCTAGTTACATGTTTTCTTCAGTTTATCATGGTGAATGTGGTGTGTGCCTTGCATCCTTCACAAGGAGTTGATCCCTCCTACCCAAATCAGTATATTAATTAGAGGCATCCCCTCTAATCAGCATGATGAGGTCACCCCTCCAAGTATTCATGCACGTGACCTTTTCATGACCTATATGGGCTATGGTACATTTATGTTAAAACAGTTTTCATAAGATAAACATAAGGCTTTTCAAACTATAAAACCAGTTTTCTCGATACTTAACCAGTCTACTCAGAACTTAGTCTTCCGCTGTTATATGTTACATGCTTATCCTATTTCATGCTATATTGTATATCCGTGCACTGAGCGTTTTGCTCAGCCGTTACTTTCCTTTCCATGTCCCAAAACGGCAGGTACCCAAGACCCGAGCATTTGGAGGACATGCATAGGATGGAAGCTGCCATAGACTTCTTCTCCTGTTTCCTTCTTATATTATGCTTGTTTAGTCTTTCATTCAGTTCATTTACTTTCTTATGTTTTGGGCTTATGTTTGGGGACCGATGTTTGATTCCGGTTTTCCCTATGGTCATGTATGTTTTACTACATATTACCTTGCATGCTTTGATGACACGCCATAATTACGCGTGACATTCCATTTATCGAAATGGGGTGTTACATCTAAACCCGGTAATGAGACAGAACTCACGATGACCAAAATGTAGGGTATGTTCGTTGACATTATAAATGAGTGGCAAATCATAATGATTATTATCCTGAAACTTTTGCTTCTGTATCATGTAATGTATGAGACCTTCCTTGTTGTCAACATAACTTAAATCCAACCAACGTCCAAAGCATGTGGAACGAAATAATTCACTACGCTCAAGACCAAGCCTATCTTTAATCAACGGGAAATAATGGAGCTTGCTCCTAGCATGAACTGTAGCATGATACTCCTAAACAGTATAAGCATTATACAAAAGGTCAGATGGTGATGGAGACTAGCTATAATAGTGAAATATAAGTACCAATTTTTATCTAAGGATGCAGTGACACTTAATAAGATCTCGCTATGGCTTTTTGTTTTTTATGTTCCAAAGTGAAATAAAAACTTTTGTTTTTTATGTTCGAAAGTGAAATAAAACCTAAGACTAGCTATAATTGTCCTCAAAAAAATGATGCAGTCACACTTAACCTCTAAAACAAATGATGCAGTCACAATTAACCTTATAGAATCCTGGTGGTTCAAGGCAACACGGGTATAATCCAAACACAGTTGTAAAAACAGAAATTTGAGAGTTTATGACCACAAAGGATTTATGACCACCAAGGATTTAACATAACGATTCAGTAATAATCAATCTTACCTTATTTAATATTTAAACTTACAAGGAATTCAAAAAAACGAAAACCATTCATTAATGAATCAAATTGGATGTAACTATCATTCTAATGAATATATCATTCTAATATCATTCTATCCTGATTTTGCAAAATATTCATTGAATTAAATTCCTTAAATTATTTTGCAAATAATTAATCATGAGACTGCTTTTATTACATAGTCTCATCGTCCATATTGGGCTTAAAATGCATAAAATATCATTAAAAATACCAAATATATGCTTGTGTTTGTTGCTTGTGTATTTTAGGTACGGATATTGAGGAAAATGACAAAAGATCACAAAGAAACATGCAAAAACGAACACGGGAAACGAAGCCGCACAATGAACCAAGCCCTAGTGTTGAATTTCCAAAAATACCCTTGAAGAATTGAAGATTGGCAAGATTGGTCCCTCAAGTTTAAAGACTTGTCACTTTAGGCCCTTGTAAAACTCATAAACAAAAGTTTGGTCCTTAAAGTTTCAAGAAAAATCATATTCAGCCCTTAGAGATTCAAGAAAATGCAAACTAAACCCTTGGAATGATTTTTCAAAAGTTTTTGTGGCAAAAACGGAAAAACACAAACTTATTTACAAAGGAAAGATGCATAGTTGCTAGCCAAACTTGATATGCACAAAATTTAAAAGTGGGAGGACCATTTCAGCCAGACACACAAACTTTTCCCACCAATACAATGTTGACACCTCACCAAACTACCCATTTACCCAAACCCTACACTGTAACCCGACCCAAATACCCATTTTAGCCCAAACCTTATTAAACAGTTTTATTACTTAAACCTAAACAAAAAAAAACTCACGGTTAAACACCCCCAATTTTCATAAAGCTCTCCTGCTCATATGAACCCTAAAAAACCAAGTTAATCTAATTACTTTGTTCAAGATTAATTAACTTCAAGGGTTTTATTCATTCGCTAGCAAATCACAATCTCACGTGAAGGAATTACCACATCAGCATAGGGGTCCCTCCCATAGCTCACTTCTGCGTTGTTTGAAGAAAGAAGACAAAAGGTGCCAGAGAAATCAACGATTTAGAGAGCTTGCTTATTGCCCACACCAAATCCAACGTCCGAAATCAATCCATCACAGCTAGCAAAATCACGGGTACCCTCTTTTGACCAAATTCAAATTCAAACGAAAGATATTCTTGAAGAATATGCGAGGGCTCATTGGGAAATTCAAGGATTAGGGTTACCATATTTTTATTTTCTAGAATATTTTGTAACCCCTATATAAAGGGAGGTAGGCAGTAGTTATTAAGCTGTTCTTGTTTTTGTTGGTTCACAACCTTGTAAATCCCTTTTTCTGATGAATGAAAAATTGGTCTAGTGTTTGGTGAAGAAAACAAGTTCCCTTTTCAATTTCAGTTTTAGTTCAAAACTCAGTGTTGTTTACGTTGTTTGAAGTTAATTCAATAGTGTTTGTTGGTGTTCTAAAGCTCTACCTAAAGATTCATTAGTTAATCCGTTTAGTGTCCTGATCTACTCAGCTGTTGAACATCATCTTTGTATTTGTTCATAGATCCCCAATTCTATTGTGGACCCGTGAAGATATAAGGAGGGGTTACAACTGCTTGTGGGGGAAAGAAGGAAAGTGAGATAGACACATTTCTAGTTTTTTCAGTCAAGAGGCAAAAGGCTCAACATTTTGGCTGTTGGATTCAAACATGACCATAGTCCACTGATATTTTGTAAATATCAAGGGACGGTGGGTGTTAGGATTTGGCAACGCAACTTGTGGGGTATTTGTTCCTCTAAAAGAGAAGTTTTTCTGTTTAAATACAAAAGTTCATAAAGTTTCAAGTGAAAAATATAAAAAAAGGAGAAAGAAGCAAAACGAACTCAGGAGGATATTATCATTGTTATTACTGCTTGTTCGTTATTTGCTAACCATTTTCAGGAAAAGGAAGCTTGTACTCGTTTTCGCTGAGTACATAAGCTCAAACAGTCGAGAGCGTGGATGTACATTCTTGTCGTACGTTTTCTTTCCCTTTTTTATTATTTTATTTTATTTTTCTTAATCCGCCATGAGTTTGCATTAAGTGAATAGTGCATGTTAGTAATTGTTTAATTTTCGTCATTAGTTCCTTGATTTGAGTTAAATTCTTGCTTGTCTGACTCGTTTATATTTGATTTGATATTTTAAAAATTGCATATCTAATTGTTTACAAGTAATTGGAGCTTGTAGTTTTAATAGCTTATTAGATCTATAGGTATTGTTGGTACTTTTGACTGGTGGTTGTGTTAATAGCAGTAGCCTGTAGTTCTATCAGCATATAAAAAAACATGCCCACTGTTTATTCGCACTTGATTGATTGCTAAGATTCCATATTGCTGCTAAAACCATCAGAGGTAAAATCTGCTAGTTTTGCGTATTTGTAAGATAATCTGATTAATATTGAAGATAAGTTTAAGTGCGTAGAGGTTATCTCATTGTTGTTTTAAAGAAAAAGCTCAACACTTGGCCTTGTGTGTTTATCGCTAAGGTAGTACTCATTAGATCTTTTCATTGTTTCATCAAAAGTGTTTAACAGTTAAGATATAAGCATGAAATATGTTCTGTTGCTGATTTCAGGTTTGGTAAATTCTTTTTAGCTTATAGGGTGCTTTAAGTTAGATTCACATCTGTCTTGATTACTTTTTCGTGCTTGATGCTACTGTTCATCAGATAACAAGGTCATAGGTTTGCTTATTTGTATTCGCGACATGATTAGCTAGTCGATTGTTGACTTGGATTGTATTCGTATAAGTGCGCCTGAATCTCATTGTTCCCTGTTTGAGTTTGTCTACTACGTTTGCTGCCTTGTTGATTTTGTTTATTGCCTGCTTAAAACACCCCCACAAGCCAACTGCTCGTGGGGGCTTTGTTGTCCAAAAAAAAGGTAAACAGGAAGTGCACCAAAATAGACAGGGTCCAGGTCTATGATTATCTTGAGTTCAATTCATGCATATCCTAGCCTAAATTAGACTTGTGTTGGGTACTTTTGAATAGATAGTCACTGTTATCTGCTACATCTAGAAAAGAGAAAAAGGGGCAAGGTCTGAGCAGCTTTTATTAATTTAGCTATTTAATTCGTGGGCTTTTGGGTATTGGTTTGTGATTTTGTGGTTAAGTATCTGTTAACATAAGTGGAAAAACAAATTTAAAAAAAAATAGTATAAAAAATTTGGGATTCTCCAGCCTCGAACCCGTGACCACTCGCTCAACAGCACCACGTGATAACCAACTGCCCTTGGGACTTTTACTGGTAACACTTTACCAGTTTAATTCCTTAAGGGCTTTGAGTTTTGCTAATCATTTTTTAACATTATTTAATCATTTTTTAACATTATTTTTAGGATTAAAATTCGTAAAGTAATTAAAAAATAGATTAATTAGATTTAAAAATTCTTAAAAATAGTTTTTAAGTTTTTGAAAGTATTTTAGAGGTTTACAAAAGAAAAAGTTTTCAAATTGAATTATTTTTTATTTTATTTAATTTTTGGTTTATAATTAGACTTTAAAAATTAATTTAAAATTATTTAAAAAGTTTTGGAAATTTTTGCTCGCATTTTTGTCTTAGTTACATTTCTCTTGATTTGAGGTAATTTTTTGATAATTTTTAGAAGACTTTTTATTTTTGTCACGTTTTACGATTTCGATCGTTTTACGTCGTAGGATAAATTGTAGCGTAATTCATCTTTTCCTTCTCATTTCCATCAATATTAATCTCAAATTAATCATCTCTTAACACACACATCAAGCCTCCTTGAGAAAGATCCCACACAAAGGGTCATAAGTGCTTTCGTTTTCCTAAACGAACACTTAATACTTACCGTTTTTGCCTCGTTTTCCTAAACGAGTGTTGCAACCATCAATAGATCTGATTAAAAAAACATAATCAAATATATTTGAATCATGAATTAAGATAAATTAAAGAAAAAAACATACAAAAGGAATCATGATAACCAAGATAATTGAAACATGAATTAAAAAAACATAATCAAATAGATTTCAATCACGAATTAAGATAAATTAAAGAAAAAACTTACCAAATGAATCATGATAACCAAGATAATTGAAACAATTAATCAAAAATTGATCTAATATAAGCATTTAAATGAAAACGGGTACAAAACAAGTACAATCAAAAGAAGAAAATCAAAATATTATCTTACACATAAGTACAGTTTCTTTTTGTAACTTTTTCAATTTCCAAAGTTAAAAAGGAGGTTGATCAGTTGATCCGCCGTCGGTTGATCAATGGAAAAGTACAAATGTCAGAATGTATAGGTCAAACTTTGGGAGAAAATATTAATAAAAAATGTTAATCAGTTGTATACGTGTCAAAGTTTTAAGTGGATTGATCAGTTGATTAAAAGCACAAAACTTTTTTTAGAATTTAAAAAAACAAAGTCTCAGTAAGAAACCATTGGGGTGTACTTAAGTCTCTTTAGTATTTAACCCATTTATTTGTCTCCCATCTTGCTGTCTTTCTTGTTTTCGTTTATAACAAAAACTTATCAACCGTTGGTATCAATTTCTGGTGGACACCACTGATTTTTATTAAAGTAAGACCAATAATTATGTTATGCTTTTTTTATTTCAAATACATTGGTTTCCTTTATAATATTGGATTGTTGAAAACAGCTTTATAGTTGTTCAATATTTTATCAGTTTCGGTTTCAAAAAAATATAAGAATATTTGTTCGCCGTTACTTTTTAAATTGTCGCAAAGTATCGATCACTATTATAAATAGATATGCAAAATTTAATCAACTTTATTATATTACTTTAACATGAAATTCATGTTACTAGTTTAAAAGAAAAAATTAAATAGTTAAGAATCAAATTGTTATTATGCAAAATAATATTGAAAAGATTTATTTTAGATATTATATTTTTCTTTGGATATGAATGGACTTATTTTCACAATCCATCTCAAATAAAATTAAATATATTTTATTTTTCACATTTTTTATAATTTAAATATCTTTTAAACCATTATATGAGTTAATATCTATATAGATACTTAAATTAGCATACACCTATCCAACCAATTATAATTACTTATTTTTTTAAAAACTCACTTCCCACCACTTTTTTAAAAATTAAATATCTCACAAATGGTAAATCGTCAAACGAAAAAAATACACAATTGTGACGAGAATTAAATCATCTATCTATCGAGGGGCACATGTATATACTTTCGACGAACTTTTTTTTCGACTTCTTTCTCTTAAGTCACGTCTGGAGAGAATCATATATGATTCGTCACGAATCATATATGATTTTCAGAAAATCATATATGATTCATGATATGAATCATATATGATTTTCTGAGAATCATATATGTTTCGTGACGAATCATATATGATTCTCTCCAGACGTGACTTAAGAAAAAAAGTCGAAAAAAAAGTTCGTCGAAAGTATATACATGTGCCCCTCGATAGATAGGTGATTTAATTCTCGTCGCGATGATATGTTTTGTTTTACGTAACGATGAACGGTTTGTGAGATATTTAATTTTTAAAAAATGAAATTTTTTGTTACATGATAAAAATGGATGGTTGTCATTGGTTAGTTGAGTGTATGCTAAATTAAGGGTCTATGGGGATCAACGGAAATAATTATATTATCGCGACGAGCGTTTAATTATGTTTTCACCAATATGCATTATGATATACTTTCGCAGAAAAAAAATTCGTTTTTTTCTTCTTGTTAAAATTGACGTGAAATATCATATATGATAATATTGTTTCATCATATATGATAACAATGTTAAATCATATATGATATTGGTTTGTATCATATATGATAGGTTATATCATATATGATATTGGTGTTACATCATATATGATATTAGTATCATATATGATAATTTTCGAAAACGTGAAAAAAATGGAAAAAAAAGAATTGTCGAAAATTTATCATTTAGCATATTTATAGGAAGAAAATACATCCACATTCTTTTTGTAACAATGTGTTCTTTTCGTATAACGAATAACGGTTTAAAAGATATTAATATTTGAAAAAAGAGGGTGAAAATATATTTTGTATTTAATCTTATCCGTTAGATTAAAATGGATATAGAAGGTGAAGATTAGTTCCTTGGCATCTAAATAAATTTTAGTATAAAAAAACTTAAGTTATAAGTTTTATGTTTATTTTCAAACTATATGTTTTTAATCGGATGATAATTCTTTTGAGAAGGAAAATTTTTTACCTACAAAAGCTCATCACACATTGCTTTTTTAATTGAATTTTCATTTTTTTAAATCTTAATTAGTAACTTCTATCTTATAATTAAATCAGGATAATAAAACTATATGTGGCTAAATTTTATACAAAGAAGTAAACCAAAAATCTGATGTGGCAACTTGAGAGGAAATTTCGTTGTGGAGTATCTGAATGAAAACCACCCACCTTCCACAGCTTCAACTGCTTTGCTTCTCACAACTAATAAAGAAATACTCGGTAACCATGTTTCAGTTCCTCCCAAACTCCCATCACTTAGAACAAATCGACTTCTTATGCATAATCAACTCTAATTGAGTTCACCAACCGACTAAAGATATGTTTCGGTAAGTTTTTCAATTTTGTTCTATTAATTGTTTGTATGTATGCATCCTATTTCTTACAGTAATAATCATTTTGCCCACCAAGTGTTTGTTGAAAAGACATTAATCTATTAAACAAATATAATACTTCTTATGTTTGATTCTTTAAAATTGGGTCATATTTTTTTGTATTGGTTCAGATAAAGTTTAGAGATGTTTTCTTTTAGTGTAAGAGATCCAATCCAAGTTTTTTTTAAAGATGGATCCCTATAAAGTGTGTTCCATTGCATGAGGATTGACTCCACATTCTGGCGCGAGTTCCGTTGCAGCAGCCACAATTCTTTCTCAAGTTATACGTTTTAATTTTCTTTTATGCGTATTGAAATTATTATAATTATAGAAATAAAACCTGGTAGCACCCAAAAAAATTCAAAATAGGTTGATAGGTTGACCCATTATCTGATGTATACCAAACTGAATTTATGAAGCCTCCATCTCTTCAAATTGACAGATTAAGTAACGGGTCAAGGTATCCAGTCTGTATGGTTTCGTTGAGTCTATATAAGGTGTTGTAGACCGTTAAATTGGTAATATGATATTGTAAATTTCCAATTTTAATTTGTTTGGGAGTGCGATAGAAGGGTAAAGGTGATAGGTATTAGGAACCAGACATACAAGGTGAACTTTACTATAATTTGTAAACGAGTGTGTACCTAAGTTATTCATGATTAGATAGTGTTTGGTTTAGCTTACTTAGTCGGATTATGGCTTATTTGTCCAGGAAGGCTGCGTAGTGAATCAACAAAGGGCTTTTTATATTAATGAGAGTGGACTTGGACTCGATCATCCTAACACAATTGAAAGTTATGGGGATATTTTAGTTTTCGTTTACCCTCTCCAACACAGTGAACTTACGCTCAAGTAGAGCTAACAACATATAATTCTTATAGTTAAACAGTTTTCGCGTGTTCGCGTTTAGTAAAACTATTTTTCTTTGCTAAAGTTTTTTTCCCTTTCAACTGCTGTTATATCTTCACCATTGCATTTTACAGGTAGTATGCTGACACTTTTAGACGTTTCCAGACAAAATGCTAAATCTGGTAATGGCGGTGTGGACATATTTTTAAGGGACTACAAGTTTGGGAGAACATTTGCCATTGGTATGTTATTTTTTTTGAGCTGTTACGTTATGCTTTCTCTAAAAGAGTTAGTTTCATTACATTTTTGGCATATTTGATACAAGTTTTTATCTTTGAACTATTTCTTAGAGTTAGGTCCTTAGCGGTAGAATCTGGCATCAGTTATGAAGGTTGCCCACCTGAGCCTATGCTGTACATACACTTCTATGGTGTGAATTTAAACTTGTATGTGTAACGTGTAACATATCAAGTTTTCGTCATATAAAAGGACTGATGTAGTTCTTGATTGCAAGCAGTAGCAAAGGCACCAGAAATGGTCGAAGGCGAGCTAAAGCTGAACCTCAAGTGGAGGCAAAGCGAAAGAAAAAATTCGAGAGGGAACCAGCGCGTCATACATTATTGAAGGTATTGTGAACTCTATGTTTAACTGTAGTGACTAATGCTCTAGGTTTATGTGGTTGCTATAAAGTTGCTTTTAGTAAATTGTTTGACATTGGTTAAGATTAGCATTGCCCTTAATCAGGATAATAAAAATTAACCTGGCAATCATAGAGGAAATTTCGTGAAACGGTTTTTGGACATAGTAACTTCCCTCACAAACATAAACCACGTTTCTTAGACTATAACTGCTTTCAGATCTTAATTCCCAAACCTTTTCCAACAAGAGGTTAATCAGTTGATAATTACCTTTTGATTTAGTATCAACCATAATCGGATTACCATTGTTGTTTATTCAGCTTTTATTGTTGGATCCAATGAATAAAGTTTGTTTGGGTAAGTTTTAGCTTTTCAATTCTTTTTGTTAATTGTCATATCCTTTTTTATTCTATCATCTAAAATCCCATCATCTATATGTTAATTCGCTTAATAATAAATCAGTCGGGTTTTATACATATCAAGTATTTGAAATCTGATGAAAGATTTAAACTCAATAGCTTTCGGGTAATGCATATTTATATATGTTACTTAGAAAGAATAGCCGTCGTGACGTTATGACTTATGGAGTGGATGGCTTGGAGTGCATAATGACCAGCAGGTGATGGAGTGCATAATGATCAGCGGGTCATGTTTGTTGCATTGCAAAGGTGATACTTTGGTGATGCATTGTTATTGTATATCATCTTACTTCTAAGGTATCTTATTATGTGTTAACTTAAGGCCTTTTAAGCTCAAATTGGTTACTCATATCAGTAATAAAAAGGTACAAATTTCATCCTTCGCAAATTTAAAAGTTGTTTTTTGGCTTTTGCGCTTAGAAAAAAATACACATCTCATTCTTGCTCGAGATAGATAAAGTTTCAGCCTGCAATAATTTGAAATTATTTGTCAACTTTCTATTTTTAGTATTATTTATATGATTATTTTTAAATCTGATCTTCCTTTTAGAGAAATGGTGAAAACTGTCTATTAAATATAAGATTCCAGCTTCCCCCTACAACCACATTTCACATAAACATTTTTTCCAAAACAATGTTGGACAAGAAGTTAGGCTCCTTACAAAATTTAGCAAAAATGATAAAAAGTTAAACGTACCCCGGTTAGTGACCCATTGAAGCATGACCATCTTTAAATATGTATGGAAATAATGGTTATGATGAATCATTTCCAATATCCAACCCGAATGGCTATTTTGCGATTTACATAGGTCATGAGCAACAAAGATTTGTGGTTCCTACTCCATATCCATCTCAGTTGCTCTTTAAAATGTTTATAAGGGTGCATTGTTGCAATGGTATGTTTGATCTTTGCTTTTCTTTGAAGATCTTAGTTGAGGGTACATTTTCCGGACATTAATTTAGTTTGAAATTAATGTTGGAATGTGGATCATCAACACTAATGGTATTGGTCAACAAACACTTTTAACCATTGCGTGTTATGTCTTAAAAGTCATAATTGATAACTCAATCTGAAATTGGTAATTAGTCAAATACATAGAATTCAAGATTATGTAGTCATAAGGTTAATACTTAGTAACATTCACATGTAGCAAAAGCACTACTGCTGCATTTTTATTATTATCATGTTGGCATATATTATGATCCTTGGTTGACGTTGGTTCGAAATTGTACGGTCCATCCGGTCAACGGTCCGAAATGCTCGCCCTGGATTATGTTATTGAATATCTATCATTATACCGGAACATCTAATTTCGTTTTTCTTCATCACATCATGAGCTCAGAGGTTATAAAATTAGTGATGGAATGGTCGAGAAATCTGACCTGTAATTAATAGAGTCATAAAGATGACTAGAAGCGTGATATATTCATCTAAATATTATAAACATATGTTGATTTTGCTTTACGTACGTCAGGTTGAGCTTATAGGAGGACATATTGTATGAAGCAAACAAGAATGGGGGAATTAGATTTTTAGAATGTGACGGGAAACTATTGTTTAGAAGAGAAACCTGCAGCGATAAACTGGATAGAAGGTCATGGGGAGTCTGTCGATTGTGAGGCGATGATCAAAGAACAGGTGGTAAGTAAGGTATTGAAAACCACCATCTTGGATTTGGTGGCTAAATATTCTCAAGATTCTCACGGGATCTGGCATAATGCACGCTCAAGCAATATAGTTTCTGCAGTGTATCTAGCCACTGTACTGTCAAGACCATGCCCAAGATGTTGACAGCTCTCGCTATATTAGTATGATGGAAGCGGTGAACAATGGCAAGGAGTTGCATATATCAGTGACATCTGAAATGAACATTCAGTCACGTACTCAATCGTTACGTTTTAAAGTAGACAAGGTTCAACATCTTCAACTTGCTAGATGACTATATTTTATGGTGGTCTAGCTCAGGTCTTTGACGATGTGCATCCAAAGAATGTGAGTTTTATGCTTTGCTTCATTTGATTTTTAATAGCCTTTTTCAAACACCCCTAATGATGTTCAATTTGGTAATTTTGTTAATCTAATCATAATATTTGTTCTATATTTTGGAGTTAACTCTATAGCAATCGATAACCTTAAAGATGTATTTTGAAGTCTTAGGTATTGATTTCTTGCAAAATTTGGTGTTTAGGGGTTGTGATTGAAACCAATACACCACACTATATCTGACACATGCATTGTAAAATAGTCGGATTAAAACCAGTAGACTGATTCAGTAACTTAAAAAAATGTTTGTGGTTTATGGATCATATTGGGCATAAGTTAAAAATGTACTTTTTAGTAAATCGATTGCATTTCGTATACTTATTTTATGGATAATGTCATGCAGGTTGGTCTCTTGAACGTGGATATTTTACATTGATAAGGCTGTTGACAAAGGCTTCATCTCGCCAAATTCTCGCTGAACCATCGTGTCAGCCCCGAATGCTACACAATTGGTCACGAACCTTGAGGTTAGTTTTCTTTGCATGGTAGAATGTGCATACATGTAACGGGTCATAACACTAATTTTAAATCTGAATATGTTTTGAATAAATGACCTATTTGACCAGTTTCTTTTTAACAATGTTGGATAAAAGTCATAAAACTAATTTCTATCAATGCTTTCATATTTGCAATACAAGTTTAGTCAGCCGCATGATTTTCCGCAAGTCTTGGCAGAACAGAGCTACAAGTACTATTCATATTGATTAACAATTCACTAACAGAAAAAAATAAAAAAGAAGTTGCAACTGATGATTTTTTGGAAGAAATATCTTTTGGGAGAACTATTTTTGGATCGTAAGACATTAACTAATAACAACCAAAAATATTAATGACATACAAGTTTATCATTCTCACCAAATATGTTTAAAAAGTTCCAGAAATATTTAAACTTTGGTATTTATTTCAGGAATTCACCCGATAGTGTCGAAATTGCCGCAAAGTTGACTTCGGAGGATGCAGATAGACTAGATTAAAGTGGGAAAAGACTTATGTACACATATTACTCCGTTACAAGACCGCGATTAGAAATCGGAATTCGCAACACACCATATATATAACCAATATTGTTTAGTCTTACCTTTATTCAACATTTTAATGAGAAAAATTGTGGAATTCACACTCGATAACTTTTTTATTCGAACATGAAACATTTTAACGAGAGCTATTAGTGTCTTTAACTGATAATAAATCATACTTTATGATATCGAATCCAATTAACTCGATACATACAGGATTTATAAGTATTAAGTTATCCTTTTATGACCTCTTTATTAATATTCATCGCCAGGTGTGTGCACTATGGTATAATTAGTGTATACTGAATCCTAAAAATAGTTTTACGATTTTATTTACGTAACTACTAAGAAAACCGTCCATCGGACGGGTAGAGACCTAGTTAATTTGTATATAAAGATTAAGGAGATCTTTTGTGTCTGGCCGTTGTATTTTTATTTAAGAATACGTATAGAATGAGCTTAATGAGTTTAAGACTAATTTGTTTTATTATAGTTTTATGAAGGCTTTTATTGTATAATTAGCAAAATTTAGAGATGATAATTTTTAACGTTTGATTAGTCATGACCTATTTGTAAGTTAACATTTAATATGGTCTTTTATTTGTTATGAATTTTAATACTTTTGAGCATAGTGTATAAGAGAGGTTGAAATGTAAACAAACATATCTTTATTTAAGGTAAAAAGGCTTTCTATTTTATTAAATGTAAAAAAAACTACTTTGACACCAAAAGAATAACGAATTGATCCAACTTTTCTATGAGTTATTTGGTAAATACTTTTAAACTTTGAGACGGTTTTTTGAATTTTAAAAAACACTTGAACTCATGAACAATTATGTATTAACTAAGTATCAAGAATGAGAAAAAAAAAGTTGAAGAAAAAAATAACAGGTGTGTTTAAATTGTGTTATACTCTTGAATTTTAGTTAATAACATTACTAAATCATCTAAATATGAGTTGATATTGTTTCTGAGGTTTTACAAGTGGAGAGGTTAAAAAAATAAAGGTTATGTGCGGTTGTCTCTGTCGTACATGCTTAAATTCGGTTCTGCAACATTCAAACTTTTTGAAGTGAGAACACTTTAGTACGACCAGTTTACATATTTTATAAGTTTTTAGCGAAAATGATTTTCTCTACACGCGTAAAAGAAATTATGAAAAATGATGTATTTATTTGAAATTAGATAGGTACCATTATCAGACAAATTTTTTTTTTAACGACAACTTTATTAGAAACTAGCAAGGAGTTAGAAATTACAAGGAAAGTAAATGAAAATATTGAAGCCAACCATCCCAACTCAATGTTCTATTCCCTCTAGCTAAACACCAATTAAAGTGGAAGACAATGTCATCGAAAATAAAACTTTTATAAAGTTTGGAACCCGGAAAAAAAAGTCGGTTCTTATGAAACCAGATGCTCCACCAAAAAACATAGAACACTCTTTCCAAAACATAAAGAACCAAATACTCCACCAGAAAACATAGAACACTCTTTCCAAAATGTCTTTGGATCTTGAAACGACATATATCATCTAAAATATAGTTACGTGCTGATTATATGTGACGTGCTATATCTTTTATATGATGAAAATTTGGGGCATAAAATTTGGCACGTTAATGTATCATCTAAAATACATTAGAAGATGTATCGCTTTGTGACTTAGTAATTTTTTATTTTTTATTTTTGAAATTGTGACTTAATAATTGGGTATCCACATTTACCCTCATGGCCTCCTGACAAAATTTTGACACATAAATTAACGGTCCAATTTTTATGAACAAAAGTTAGTGATGTTTGACAAAGGTAAAAATGGGAAATTTAAAGGAAATGATGGATATGCAAGGATATTGACAGAATACTGATTAATTTCAAAAACAATATCAAGTAGGGGTGAGAATCGAGATGTGTTAGTTGGGTTCGGGTTAATCAGGTCAGGTTGAATTTAAGTCAAAGTTAAAAATAATTTATCTGAACTCAACCCGATTTGAATTCGGATTACTCGGGTTCAAGTCTATTCCGGTCGAGTTTAGTCGAGTTCGGGTCAATTCGAATTCGGGTAAATTGTACAAAAAAAACTTTTATTTTTTAATAAAATTTATAATAAATTTAAATTTTTAAAATTAAAAATTAAATAAATAAATTCTTATTCGGGTCGATCGGGTTGACCCGAACCCAAATTAAATATAAATATTGTAACACCCCATTTGGATAAATGAAACGTTACATAATAATTATGGCGTGTCATCAAAACATGCAAGGTAATGTCTTAAAAATATAAATGACCATAAAGGAAAAACCGGAATCAAACATCGGTTTCCATACACAAGCCCACAACATAAATAAAGTGGAATAGGAAGGACAAAACACGTGTCCAAGCAAGCATAAAGTAAATGAAGTGCAAGGGAAAGAAGTCTAAGGCATATCCCATCCTATGCACATCCTCTCCATGCTCGATTCTGTCCTTAGGTACCTGCCGTTTGGGTCATGGAAACGAAAATATACGGCTGAGCAATACGCTCAGTGAACGGATATATGACAATGATATGAATGGCATAAACATAAGTAAGGTATGAAATGAAAGTAAAGTGCAGCGGAATAATGTATGTCCTGGAAAACCTGGTGTAAGTTTATAATACTGGTTTCATATTCTGAAAAGACTTATGTTTATTTTATACTGAAAACTGTATTTAAAATATGCCCGGAGCTCATATAAGTCATGTTATATCAACGTGCATCAATACTTAGGGTTCGTTTGGTACGATATAATAAAATGTCTAAGGAATGGAATGCACAACGTAATGGAATAAATAATGTAATGGAATAATTCATTACGGCTATTAATCATGTTTGGTTGTATAAGAAGACGTAATGTAATCAACAATAAAAAGAGTAAAATAACCATTAATGATATAAAGTCTATTTAATGTGGTTAGTTAATGATGGGGTTTTATGTAATTTTGATTCCATTTCTTCGGATGAGAAAGATTCAAGGTCTTAGGTGATATTTTTGATTTTGTTTTAAATTGGATATGTAATAGTTTGATTTGGAATAAGCTTTATTGATGTAATTTCTATTTAATAACACTGTAATGCGATTGCACTTTATTACGAGACGTAATGGAAAAAAAGAAGGGGGGCCCTAAGGAATGGTTTTGACGTAATGAGTGATTCCTTGTAATGTGTTATTACATTGTATAAACGTAAACAAACAACATTTTCTTATTATGTCGTAATGGCCTTTTACATTCCCTCTATGATTACATCCTACCAAACACTATGTTAGAGTGGTGACCTCATCATGCAATTAGAGGGGCTGCCTCTAAGTATGACAATATGAGTGGAGGGATCAACTCCTGTAACGGATGCAAGGCACGCAACGCAATTACCATGAAATATTACTACTTGTCCTAGGATGCACCCATTCGCCCCACATGATAATAATCATAATAAAGGCCGAATACTGTAAAGGGACGCTGCGAGCAATCACTCTCACCGTAGAAGAGTCATAACACCGGTGCCTCCAATGTTAATTTTATGGAACCCCCATAACTAGGTGAAACTGGCATGCATGTATATAGCTCATGCAAATCTAATTAATCATAACATATAATGATGTGTTTAAGACAATTAACTACTATGGAAAACAGATGGATGCAAACGAGGAATCCTAAATGAAGGAAAAGAATTTCCTTACTGAAGGACGGAATATCCGTACCTTATGTCCAGTAATGAAGATGAAAACGAAAGTGGAAGATCACTCCGACTTCACGATAGCTACATAATAAAAGGGACGTGTATGAGTTGTCTAATTTAACTTATACTTAACTGATTATTAGTTTACTTGATGTGTTCTTAACTTGTTTTACTTGTTCTTGTCTTGTTTTAAGTGTTCTTAACTTATGTTACTGATTCATGTTAAATCATGTGTTTTCCTGATGTTTCATGTGTTCTGATTAGTGTACATGTTCCTATCTGTTAATATACTTGTTATATTATAATGAGTAACTTTCTAAAAATAGCAGGTTTCTTAAAATAGTAAGTTTCCAATAATAGAAAGTTTCCATATTTAGCATGTTTCTATAAGTAGCATGTTACCATATTTAGTACGTTTCCATAATTATCATGTTGCCATAATTAATATAATTCCATATTACATGTTTTCCATAAATAATATATTACCATAAGTAATAATAGGCTTATTAAATAATACAATGACATAACATATAGTTTTAATAAGCTTATAATATGTCTTGTATAATTATATCGTAAATTTTAATAATGACTAAATACTTAGTCTAAACTTATAATTATTAATTAATAATAATATTACATGATATCATAAGTATTTATTAATTAATAATAATCCATGATTTAATGATTAAACTTTACCTTAAAAGATATAAATTAATTCAACTAAGTTTTAATTAATTTAATGCACATGAATAATTAAATCAATAATTATTTAATCATAATTTTTATTTAAATAACATGTACAAGCATAAATAACATGTACAAGCATAAACCATGGTTTTAATTAAATAAACTATACCTAAGTCATGCATGTAATTAATTTAATTAACATGTATTAATTAACTAACTAAATAAAATAAAATACTTGTCTTAATTTACTTAGCCAAACACCCATTACTTGTTCTTAAACACAAAACCAAACAGCCCCTTAACTATCTTAAACGATCAACCAAACACCCCCTTACTGTTTGGTTCCTGCTTGTTACCGACAGTGGTCTATTGCCACTGTCCGCCTAACCAGTCCCTTGGCAAGCCCAGGTTCCCACTGCATGTTTATTATTAGCTACCCCTGTCGTATGATAATTTCCCACCGAGAACCACAGCAGGTCTCGGTTCCCACTATTTTACCCAGACCACCCCTGCTGGGGTGTTTGGGGTTGCCACTGGCAGAATATAAGCCACACCGACACCCCTTAAGGGCTACGGCTGGTGGAACTAATGCACCACCAAGACCAAGGGTGGTCTCAGTTTGCGTGCAAACTGTACGTTACCAACACCAACACGTTTTTCCCCATCCTACATCTCGTTTTAAAACAGGTTTCATAGATTAGGGTTCTTGTAACTAAATAATAAAAACAACAGATTAAGGATTACCTTTAATTTGCGTTAGGGATTTAGGAATAATAATCACAGACACGTACTTTGTTTTCTTGATCAAACCTACGTGATTTCTTGGTTCTTGATGTTGAAAGTGGCGGCACCAGGAGATGGGGGAATGGTATGATCGTGGTGTTTTGTAGTTTAGGGTTTTAGATGTAATGCTCCTAAAATATATAATCCCCCCCACCCCCCCCGTATCTTTGTTTTATTCGTGGATTAGGAGTCCTAATTGGGCCTTGGGCCCTTCCCTTGGCCCTCTATCAACCGTCCAAACCAACACACACACATTTTGTTTGTTCTAATTTCATGTTTAATTTAAATACTTGCGCGTGTTCGCGTCTTCAATGTCGTGTTTATATTCTGGTCACGTTTATAAGTACTATACGTAAATACGTGTCGTGTATTAATAATATATTAATATACGAAAATTACTTGTCGGATTTAATTAATATACGTAATACCCATATTAAATGGTCGTTTCGTGTGTTGTATACTAATAAATCGAAAAGTTTTAATTTACACGTAATTTCATGTAATTAATGTTATAGGGATTTTAAAGCGGGTTTTACAACTCTTCCCCTCTAAAAAGAATAATTCGTCCTCGAATTAGAGATACGATAAACTGGAAGGGACATGGACGTGACGTGACTGTAGAGGACATGGAAAATGAAGTGGCTGAAAAGAACATATCTGAATTATGGAAGGACAAGAGGATAAGAAATCCAGATGGACTCCTCCGTTTCCAAGTGGCTTCCCGCTCGGAACGGTTCCTCTAAAAGTCATGACGGAGATAAATAATCTTGATCCCCATGACTCTGTCTTGATGGTAAAACAAAGTTTCGGGTTTATCAACAAAAGATAGATTCCTCTGGATTTGACCGAGTGGATAAGAAATAACATGTAAAGATACATTAAACGATATGATACGAGGTGACATACTTACTGGTATAAGCACACAAGCATTGATGCACGAGACATATTGAGACGTAGTACGTGAACAATTGTGAACGTTATACGTGAACAATTGTGAACGTGATACGTGGAGACACGAAAAATGTAATACAAGAACATATGGTGAATGAGAATAAGTGCAACATATCGTGAACGTGACATGAGAACGTATGGTGAACATGATATGCGGAACATATCGTGAACGTGCAATAACTGAGAAGGTAATGTCAAACGACACGAGATGAGAAGTGAAATGTGACATGAAACGTCTGGCCGAGGATGGAAAGTTATACGAAACTTGAGTCTGGTCTCCCAAGATTTCTGCAAATCTTCCCAGAACGAAGAGTGAAACGTAAATCGTACGATAGGATACGATCAAGAACGTGAACGATGTCATGAACGTGGAAGTGAAAAACCAATCCAAAAAATGAAGAAGGGATATAAACGTGAACAAAGTCGTGAACGCTAATGTGAGACGTAACTAGCGAGCTGACATATTCATACGGACCTGAACGTAAGTAATGAACGCGAACGTGAACCTTGATCTGATCTGATAACTGAAAGAGTGTCGTATAATCGTACGTTCATCGACTGGAGATATCTGATAATCTACTACTGCGTACTCCTTTCGGACGAAAGAAAACGTGTAGGCTAGGTTAAATGGTCGAACGACGATCCGGAAATTTCTAAAGGTTGAAATGACTTCAAACGTGTTGGCGTTCCATCTTAACCGACTGCTAAGTCAGTCATTTAAATATGAACATAACTACCTCTTGTTTCATAGAAACTGGATACATAGTAATTTGGAAAACTGTGAGTCTTTGAAATTAGACTTCTCTTAGCGTAGGATCCTCTGGAACACCTAATTTAGTGTAGGGTTCTCTCCTTTACGCGTAAGCTTAGTCATGGTAAAAATAGTCATGAGGAACAATGTGATTCAGCATGTCACTGTAATCAACCCGAATTCGTACTGCAAAATTTCAGGGTGAAATTTCTTTTGTCGTAGAATTTGCAACATAGTGCGAATATGGTCTTCGTGCCCTTCTCTTGACTTAGAGAATATCAGGTTGTCTTATATGAAAATACTAACGAAGTTGTTTATGAGTTCATGGAAACTCAATTTATTAAGTGTATAATGCTGCTGGAACATTCGTGAGACCAAAACAAAAGTATGAAATTATCATGACCAAATCGTGTGCGAAAAGCAATCATGGAAATGTCCTGCCCTTTCACTCGCAACTATTGCAGCATGGTCGAAATTCGATCTTGGAAAAGTGCTTAGCACTCTGTAGTCGATCAGACACTTCGTCAATACGTGGAAGATGATAACGGTCATGAACGGTGATTTGCTTAAATCGACGGTAGTCGACACATAATCTCATGTTACCGTCCTTCTCCTTAATAACAGAACCGGTGCACACCATGGTGATATACCTGGCGAATGAGCTTCTTCAAACATCTCGTGCAGCTGATCCTTCAACATGTTAGATGTTAAGTACTACCTTATGGATAGACAGTATCCTCGGAGGTCTGTCTGGAATATATCAGGAAAATCTGAATTGATTGGTTGATTATGAATGAAAAGACTTCAGAAGTTATGTCATAACTGATAGCTGGAAAATCTTCGCAGCCATGGACTAACATCGCGCGCTTATAAAGCAAAGATACTTGTACAAGTTTTCCTGATGGAAAACCATGCTGAATGTATTCAGGAGCCTGAACATCGCTGTACATAATATGATATGAATGGTGACCAATCATAGCGTGGTGTGTTGTTCATAGTCTATAATTAGAGTCATATCTAACTCGCATTTGTTTGAGGGAAATGCGTTAGCATATTGTATCTTATCATTGGACTGAAATGGACAACCTTCGTACACTTGGGTGATATGGCGTCCTTTATGGTCATGGATATATGAAATGTGGAATCAAGAAATGAGAGTGTCATGAAGTAAGCGTGACAAATCTCACTGAATGTGTTTTGCCTGTCTCACGCAGAACGAATCATGCGTGTCCAAACGCGAATAATACGCAGGTGATGGTATCAAAATTCTTGTGGCCTGATTAATATATGGCACAACTAAATGGATATACCCCTTGGAGGGTACCCTGATTTTCTTAGGGCCGGTTTCAAAATATGCATGTGAGTCATGTATCCTGACTCGTGTCTTGGGAAAATATCCGTATGACATGTGTCTTGACTGGCGGCTTGACAGGTGTCTTTAGGAAAAATATACGTGAAACATGTGGCTTGACTGATGTCTTGACATGTGTCTCGAGATATGAAACGGATAAAATGAAAAATCTTAGGTAGGCATGCTAGAATTTGGTGGATCAGTTGGACTGCTGACCCTTTGTACTTCCGATCACGTCCGTGACCGGTGTTCTGTTGTGATTGCTAGAATAGTTGTTGTCACGGTAGTAGTTACTATCGTCTTGTCTGACAGTTCCATGACGGCCATCCTCATGACGGTGATTCAGGTAACTATTCAGCTGAGTGGCCGGCTGGTAGCGGTCCCCACTCATATGACTGAAAAGACAACCGAATGACGTGTGACATATAACTAAAAGGTAGGGACATGGATTGTGATGGAAATTGTCTGGTGGTGAAGCATCTTCTCATCCGACCGCTTTGATATAACGCCTTTGTCTTCGTCTTGTAGGATCTTCAGGTTGTAAATAACATCAGTATCTCGTAACGTCCCCAAATAAGAAGCAGCATCAACATTTAGTAACGCCTCCAAGTTATGAGCGGCATCAGCATCTTGTAGAATATCAGCAAGTAGAATACGTCTGAGGTTATTGAAAATCGACTAGCGAATACTCATGAAGTATCGTAAGTGAAATACACATGGATTACGGTACGTGTTGTACACATGGAATAAGGTACATGGACTACACGTGGAGTATGGTACATGGAGTACACCTGGAATATGGTAAGTACACATGGAATATGGTACATGGAGTATACATGGAATGCATATGATATGATCGGTATGGTGTCAATCATCTGACATGTTTTTAAAGGAGATGATTGATTAAACGGTTGGCAACCAAACTGAAGCGAGCAACATGATAGCCTAGCCCTTCCGGCGTAGACATAATTTCTGGTTGCATAGAGAAACGTAAAAGTATGATTAGACGAAATTCAACGATGATCAATCATGAAGGCGTGATTAAATAAAACCAACCATGACTATCATAAAAGTAGGATTATATGAGGACCATCGATGTCTATCATGAAAGCATAATCAACATGATGAAAACATATTCAGCACAGGGAGACACAAAACATAATCAACATGAATACGAAATCAACATGAGAGTATGAAAACACAATTGACATAAAGAAACATAACAATCAATGAGGGGACATGAAAGAAATATGACTGTAATGAAATGAAATCTGAAATTCGTTGGTGTGGACGACCATGGGTCGGTTCACAAAACAAAATTGACATGGGCAAGGGTGAACGCCTATGGGTAGGTTCACAACACAAAATTGACATGAGCAAGGTGAACGCCTATGGTTCGGTTCACCAAAACAAAATTCGAATGAAAAGCACATGCGACTAAATATGGTCAGTCCTGTACCAACCATTACTTAGTCAAAATACCTGCAACAATAATACATGAAAATAAATAAATGAAAATCAACTGTCAAAAATTTAACAAAAACGTGTGACTAAGTATGAACTACTGTGATTCAGTTCATACTAGTCAAAATTCACAAGGAAACATCATGCATAAAACAATGACATGTAACTAAATATGGATGACTATTGATCAATCCATAAAACAATTCCGAGAGAAAAACATCATGGTTTAAACGAACAAGGTTCTGGAAATATCAATGCGTGAAACATCAAACGTCAGCTTGGGAAGATCCTGGTGACTACCCACTAGTCACAGGTCAAGTTTTAGAGCCTACAGGTCGAAACATTGGATCTGATACCATAATTGTAACACCCCATTTGGATAAATGGACCGTTACGTAGTAATTATGGCGTGTCATCAAAGTATGCAAGGTAATGTCTTAAAACATAAATGACCATAAAGGAAAAAACCGGAATCAAACGTCGGTTCCCATACACAAGCCCAAACCATAAATAAAGTAAATGGAATAGGAAGGACAAAACACGTGTCCAAGCAAGCATAAAGTAAATAAAGTGCAAGAGAAAGAAGTCTAAGGTAGCTCCCATCCTATGCACGTCCTTTCCATGCTCGATTCTGTCATTGGGTACCTGCCGTTTAAGTCATGGACAGAAAAATATACGGCTGAGCAATACGCTCAGTGAACGGATATATGACAATGATATGAATGGCATTGATTGAACGTTTTTAGTATAGTAGTCATTAAGTTATGGGCGAGGGGAGAATTTGAATCGACGAAATCGTTTCTCGGATTAAACTTAAATGGGGAATATATTTAGTTTTGGATTATATGTAGTACATAGAAAAGTAAAGCGCAAATAAATCACATAACGTATAAAAACTAAATGCAATAAGAACACAATAAAAAGCGAGCAATAGTAAAATTAAAATGCAATATTAGAAAAAACAATTAAGAATTTAAAAGTGCATCAATTTAATAAAAAGTTTAAAGACAATTTAATAACTAAATCGGAAACCACTTTTTAATAAAACAAGTAAACATGAATTAAAGACAAAATATGGAAATAAAAAATAAAGCATATAAAGCACACTAAATAACTTTATTCTACGGGATCGTGCAAGTGGTATCAAGAAAAACTAAAGATAACAAGAATGACATTAAAAATAGAGAAAAAAAGAAAGAAAAGTAGAACCCGTTCTGAAGAGCCGCAAGTAACGCTAAGAACCCGATTTATTAAACTTAGTTACTAGTTAAATCTTAAACCAATAAGGTCTAAACTTTAACTCCCAATTAAGTCTAACAAAACCCAAAATCTCAAAGCCAAAAAAAATATCAACCAGAATCACGGATCATCATCTTGCTAAAATAAATAACAAAGAAATTCGAATCGTCTTCTCGCCAAAAATATACGGGTCCAACAAATAAAGAAACACATGGGTTAAAACAAAATAATAAAAAAACAACGATTTTAATTTTTCTAAAAACTAAACTAAATTTTATAAAATATATTTTAAACAAATCTTATATTTTTTTATTATTATTTTTACGAAAGTAAATAGTTGGTAAACTTGTTCAAGCATTAAAACGTATTTAATGAAAACAGATTTTTTAAACTAAATCTTATTTAGTAAAAGCTAATATTAATAATAATTCTATACTATATCTCTATATTAGCTACCAATTACAAAAAATAACCAAAGACACAACCTACCGGCTACCACAGTTGGTTAAGAGAAAAGTTCTAAAGATGTGTGAAAGGTTAAAATGTCATGGGTTCTATTCACATTATTGTCATTTTTGAAAAAAAAACTGTCTTTTCTTTTAAAACCCACGAACCAAAGTCAGTACCATTCGAAACCAATCTTTTTTTTAAAAGATCCATACTAGCATACAAGTAACCAATATATTATTTTTTTTGTTTTTCTGACCAACACAACCAAATCAAACTAAAAGCCAACCAAAGTTTACAACTTCTGTTTATTTAATTTGTTAACCAAATGAGGAAATATCCCAAATAGTAAAAACAATAAAGAAAAGATAAAGAAAAGGCTTTCTTCATTCAAGCTATTTGAAGCCTTTTGGCTTATTAAAAAAAAAACCCACAGCTTATTTTGAAAGCTTCGTAGGATCCATAAGCCAAGAAATAAGAAAAAAAAGGAGAAGCATAAAGTGTAAAAGAAAACAAGAAAATAAGATTGAGAACAAGAATCATAATAAGCCAAAAGGGGCTTTACCGATTCCAAAGCAAACGAGATATATGAGCTATAAGCTTTGACGAATAAGCTATTTAAAAGCTTATCCGAATCAAAGAGCTTATCCCAAAGAGTAACCAAAATAAGCTATGGATTTGAGCTTATTTCGACTTGTGTTTTTAAATCTAAAGCATCGAATTAAGAAAAATAATTAAAGAAAGAACACAAAGCAAAAACGGGCTACCATATTCATCAAACCACAAACCGACAACCAGTAATCCTAGAACTTTTCGATTGATTCAATTTAAAAGATTCAGTATAAAAAAATAAGGAAAGCTACTACATGATTATATAAAATCATTATGAATAAAAAAATGGCTACTTGGGATAAAACCCTAAAAGAAAAATACGGAAAGAAAAAAAATGAAAAGCTGCTTGATAAAAAACCTACACTACTACTATATGTGTTTTATGAAACCCTAGCCTTCTTTATATCTCCAAATCAGGCTGTCATGGGCTTTGTTTTGATTTCATATTCTGTTTGAAAACCAAGCCTTCCTTCCGTCCGTTTTTTTTACTACATGATTTGTGGGCTTTGGGCCCAACAATTTCTTTCATTTCATATTCATTCCTTCCGTATCATTTCTTTTGCTAAAACAGCTTCACACCTTTCTTATTTTGGGCCTTCGTGGCATGTTGGGCCTAGGTGGCTGTTGCTGATATTTCATGTAGTAACTTATATGTAGTATATTAACGGGTCGACCCGGCCCATTTAAATGGTGTTGGGTTGGCACATTAAAAGATAGAAGCACCGTCGGACTTGATTGTTCGCGCTCTTTCCATTTCTCGTGTCCGTTTTGGCTCTTTGGCTTCATTTCTTGTGATTTCTTTGATATCCGTACATGCACATACACAAACAACAAAACAAGCATATATGTGGCAACATTGATGATATTTTAACCGTTTTTAGTCGGATCTAGGGTAGGAAAAAATGTATAATACGAGTCTCATCACTCCCCCATACTAAACCATTGTCGTGCCCTCACGCAATGCTAGATTTAAGTATCGTAGCACTTCCAAAATTCATTTTTATTCAACACTTATGGAAAATAAAATTAACTATATGCGTTTTAGACATAATGTATGATCTTCTTAAAAGTGACTTTTAGGATCATAGAATAAGAACACGTGAATGCTTCATAGAAATAATTTCGTCGTCCCCGATTTTCACTTAATTACATGCTAAGCGTGAAACAAGATCATTGTCATTATAAGTTAGTAATGCTAACACTACTCATATGCTTTAACCACGTACTTAGACTCCCTTATTCCTAATGTGTATCTCTTTTATTTTGTTTTTGTTTAATGATCACGAGGATACATTTTTTACTTATGCGATAATAGAGATTTAGGTCCAAAAATAGAGTCGTAACGGTGTAAATAAAACCATCAATTAGTAACCTTTCCTAATAGTAACGGTGTCAAAAAATTAAGTCAACAAGAAAGATTGATAAACACGGTCTTATAACGAATTTGAACATTTGACTTATTGACCATGAATTTTATTATCCTCCTCATCATCGGAAGTTTTATTATCATAGATTACCTTAGCCTTTTATTATCCGCCTCATTATCGGTGGTTTTATTAGCTTCGGTCTTGCCTTGCCTTTTATTATCCGTCTCATTATCGGTGGTTTTATTAGCAAGACATTATTATTGATAGAGCTTTACTATTTTCTAATACATTCATTTATGCTTTGCATTGATTTTAGCCTTTTAGGGCATGAATTTTTGCTAATTTTGGGTGAATGTCTTAGAAGGGTAGTATGTCTATACGCGGGGTGCCGATACTTCAAATTCGTAACGCTAGCGAATCTTTAATGTTTTCCCAATTTAATTACATGGAAACCACGAGGATTAGTTAAAAATCAACAATTATGATCAAACCGCTAAAACAATATTTATTAATAATTTATAATATTAAAGTGTTGGGAGAAAAATCAAATAATTATGGAAGGACAAGAGGATAAGAAATCCAGATGGACTCCTCCGTTTCCAAGTGGCTTCCCGCTCGGAACGGTTCCTCTAAAAGTCATGACGGAGATAAATAATCTTGATCCCCATGACTCTGTCTTGATGGTAAAACAAAGTTTCGGGTTTATCAACAAAAGATAGATTCCTCTGGATTTGACCGAGTGGATAAGAAATAACATGTAAAGATACATTAAACGATATGATACGAGGTGACATACTTACTGGTATAAGCACACAAGCATTGATGCACGAGACATATTGAGACGTAGTACGTGAACAATTGTGCACGTTATACGTGAACAATTGTGAACGTGATACGTGGAGACACGGAAAATGTAATACAAGAACATATGGTGAATGAGAATAAGTGCAACATATCGTGAACGTGACATGAGAACGTATGGTGAACATGATATGCGAAACATATCGTGAACGTGCAATAACTAAGAAGGTAATGTCAAACGACACGAGATGAGAAGTGAAATGTGACATGAAACGTCTGGCCGAGGATGGAAAGTTATACGAAACTTGAGTCTGGTCTCCCAAGATTTCTGCAAATCTTCCCAGAACGAAGAGTGAAACGTAAATCGTATGATAGGATACGATCAAGAACGTGAACGATGTCATGAACGTGGAAGTGAAAAATCAATCCAAAAAATGAAGAAGGGATATAAACGTGAACAAAGTCGTGAATGCTAATGTGAGACGTAACTAGCGAGCTGACATATTCATACGGACCTGAACGTAAGTAATGAACGCGAACGTGAACCTTGATCTGATCTGATAACTGAAAGAGTGTCGTATAATCGTACGTTCATCGACTGGAGATATCTGATAATCTACTACTGCGTACTCCTTTCGGACGAAAGAAAACGTGTAGGCTAGGTTAAATGGTCGAACGACGATCCGGAAATTTCTAAAGGTTGAAATGACTGCAAACGTGTTGGCGTTCCATCTTAACCGACTGATAAGTCAGTCATTTAGATATGAACATAACTACCTCTTGTTTCATAGAAACTGGATACATAGTAATTTGGAAAACTGTGAGTCTTTGAAATTAGACTTCTCTTAGCGTAGGATCCTCTGGAACACCTAATTTAGTGTAGGGTTCTCTCCTTTACGCGTAAGCTTAGTCATGTTAAAAATAGTCATGAGGAACAATGTGATTCAGCATGTCACTGTAATCAACCCGAATTCGTACTGCAAAATTTCAGGGTGAAATTTCTTTTGTCGTAGAATTTGCAACATAGTGCGAATATGGTCTTCGTGCCCTTCTCTTGACTTAGAGAATATCAGGTTGTCTTAGATGAAAATACTAACGAAGTTGTTTATGAGTTCATGGAAACTCAATTTATTAAGTCTATAATGCTGCTGGAACATTCGTGAGACCAAAACAAAAGTATGAATTTATCATGACCAAATCGTGTGCGAAAAGCAATCATGGAAATGTCTTGCCCTTTCACTCGCAACTATTGCAGCATGGTCGAAATTCGATCTTAGAAAAGTGCTTAGCACTCTGTAGTCGATCAGACACTTCGTCAATACGTGGAAGATGATAACGGTCATGAACGGTGATTTGTTTAAATCGACGGTAGTCGACACATAATCTCATGTTACCGTCCTTCTCCTTAATAACAGAACCGGTGCACACCATGGTGATATACCTGGCGAATGAGCTTCTTCAAACATCTCGTGCAGCTGATCCTTCAACATGTTAGATGTTAAGTACTACCTTATGGATAGACAGTATCCTCGGAGGTCTGTCTGGAATATATCAGGAAAATCTGAATTGATTGGTTGATTATGAATGAAAAGACTTCAGAAGTTATGTCATAACTGATAGCTGGAAAATCTTCGCAGCCATGGACTAACATCGCGCGCTTATAAAGCAAAGATATTTGTACAAGTTTTCCTGATGGAAAACCATGCTGAATGTATTCAGGAGCCTGAACATCGCTGTACATAATATGATATGAATGGTGACCAATCATAGCGTGGTGTGTTGTTCATAGTCTATAATTAGAGTCATATCTAACTCGCATTTGTTTGAGGGAAATGCGTTAGCATATTGTATCTTATCATTGGACTGAAATGGACAACCTTCGTACACTTGGGGTGATATGGATGGCGTCCTTTATGGTCATGGATATATGAAATGTGGAATCAAGAAATGAGAGTGTCATGAAGTAAGCGTGACAAATCTCACTGAATGTGTTTTGCCTGTCTCACGCAGAACGAATCATGCATGTCTAAACGCGAATAATACGCAGGTGATGGTATCGAAATTCTTGTGGCCAGATTAATACATGGCACAACAAAATGGATATACCCCTTGGAGGGTACCCTGATTTTCTTAGGGCCGGTTTCAAAATATGCATGTGAGTCATGTATCCTGACTCGTGTCTTGGGAAAATATCCGTATGACATGTGTCTTGACTGGCGGCTTGACACGTGTCTTCAGGAAAAATATACGTGAAACACGTGGCTTGACTGATGTCTTGACATGTGTCTCGAGATATGAAACGGATAAAATGAAAAATCTTAGGTAGGCATGCTAGAATTTGGTGGATCAGTTGGACTGCTGACCCTTTGTACTTCCGATCACGTCCGTGACCGGTGTTCTGTTGTGATTGCTAGAATAGTTGTTGTCACGGTAGTAGTTACTATCGTCTTGTCTGTCAGTTCCATGACGGCCATCCTCATGACGGTGATTCAGGTAACTATTCAGCTGAGTGGCCGGCTGGTAGCGGTCCCCACTCATATGACTGAAAAGACAACCGAATGACGTGTGACATATAACTAAAAGGTAGGGACATGGATTGTGATGGAAATTGTCTGGTGGTGAAGCATCTTCTCATCCGATCGCTTTGATCTAACGCCTTTGTCTTCGTCTTGTAGGATCTTCAGGTTGTAAATAACATCAGTATCTCGTAACGTCCCCAAATAAGAAGCAGCATCAACGTTTAGTAACGCCTCCAAGTTATGAGCGGCATCAGCATCTTGTAGAATATCAGCAAGTAGAATACGTCTGAGGTTATTGAAAATCGACTAGCGAATACTCATGAAGTATCGTAAGTGAAATACACATGGATTACGGTACGTGTTGTACACATGGAATAAGGTACATGGACTACACGTGGAGTATGGTACATGGAGTACACCTGGAATATGGTAAGTACACATAGAATATGGTACATGGAGTATACATGGAATGCATACGATATGATCGGTATGGTGTCAATCATCTGACATGTTTTTAAAGGAGATGATTGATTAAACGGTTGGCAACCGAACTGAAGCGAGCAACATGATAGCCTAGCCCTTCCGGCGTAGACATAATTTCTGGTTGCATAGAGAAACGTAAAAGTATGATTAGACGAAATTCAACGATGATCAATCATGAAGGCGTGATTAAATAAAACCAACCATGACTATCATAAAAGTAGGATTATATGAGGACCATCGATGTCTATCATGAAAGCATAATCAACATGATGAAAACATATTCAGCACAGGGAGACACAAAACATAATCAACATGAATACGAAATCAACATGAGAGTATGAAAACACAATTGACATAAAGAAACATAACAATCAATGAGGGGACATGAAAGAAATATGACTGTAATGAAATGAAATCTGAAATTCGTTGGTGTGGACGACCATGGGTCGGTTCACAAAACAAAATTGACATGGGCAAGGGTGAACTCCTATGGGTAGGTTCACAACACAAAATTGACATGAGCAAGGTGAACGCCTATGGTTCGGTTCACCAAAACAAAATTCGAATGAAAAGCACATGCGACTAAATATGGTCAGTCCTGTACCAACCATTACTTAGTCAAAATACCTGCAACAATAATACATGAAAATAAATAAATGAAAATCAACTGTCAAAAATTTAACAAAAACGTGTGACTAAGTATGAACTACTGTGATTCAGTTCATACTAGTCAAAATTCACAAGGAAACATCATGCATAAAACAATGACATGTAACTAAATATGGATGACTATTGATCAATCCATAAATCAATTCCGAGAGAAAAACATCATGGTTTAAACGAACAAGGTTCTGGAAATATCAATGCGTGAAACATCAAACGTCGGCTTGGGAAGATCCTGGTGACTACCCACTAGTCACAGGTCAAGTTTTAGAGCCTACAGGTCGAAACATTGGATCTGATACCATAATTGTAACACCCCATTTGGATAAATGGACCGTTACGTAGTAATTATGGCGTGTCACAAAGTATGCAAGGTAATGTCTTAAAACATAAATGACCATAAAGGGAAAAACCGGAATCAAACATCGGTTCCCATACACAAGCCCAAACCATAAATAAAGTAAATGGAATAGGAAGGACAAAACACGTGTCCAAGCAAGCATAAAGTAAATAAAGTGCAAGAGAAAGAAGTCTAAGGTAGCTCCCATCCTATGCACGTCCTTTCCATGCTCGATTCTGTCATTAGGTACCTTCCGTTTAAGTCATGGAAAGAAAAATATACGGCTGAGCAATACGCTCAGTTAACGGATATATGACAATGATATGAATGGCATTGATTGAACGTTTTTAGTATAGTAGTCATTAAGTTATGGGCGAGGGGAGAATTTGAATCGACGAAATCGTTTCTCGGATTAAACTTAAATGGGGAATATATTTAGTTTTGGATTATATGTAGTACATAGAAAAGTAAAGCGCAAATAAATCACATAACGTATAAAAACTAAATGCAATAAGAAAACAATAAAAATCGAGCAATAGTAAAATTAAAATGCAATATTAGAAAAAACAATTAAGAATTTAAAAGTGCATCAATTTAATAAAAAGTTTAAAGACAATTTAAAAACTAAATCAGAAACCACTTTTAAATAAAACAAGTAAACATGAATTAAAGACAAAATATGGAAATAAAAAATAAAGCATATAAAGCACACTAAATAACTTTATTCTACGGGATCGTGCAAGTGGTATCAAGAAAAACTAAAGATAACAAGAATGACATTAAAAATAGAGAAAAAAAGAAAGAAAAGTAGAACCCGTTATGAAGAGCCGCAAGTAACGCTAAGAACCCGATTTATTAAAGTTAGTCACTAGTTAAATCTTAAACCAATAAAGGTCTAAACTTTAACTCCCAATTAAGTCTAACAAAACCTAAAATCTCAAAGGCAAAAAAATATCAACCAGAATCACGGATCATCATCTTGCTAAAATAAATAACAAAGAAATTCGAATCGTCTTCTCGCCAAAAATATACGGGTCCAACAAATAAAGAAACACATGGGTTAAAACAAGATAATAAAAAAACAACGATTTTAATTTTTCTATAAACTAAACTAAATTATATAAAATCTATTTTAAACAAATCTTATATTTTTTTATTATTATTTTTACGAAAGTAAATAGTTGGTAAACTTGTTCAAGCATTAAAACGTATTTAATGAAAACAGATTTTTTAAACTAAATCTTATTTAGTAAAAGCTAATATTAATAATAATTCTAAACTATATCTCTATATTAGCTACCAATTACAAAAAATAACCAAAGACACAACCTACCGGCTACCACAGTTGGTTAAGAGAAAAGTTCTAAAGATGTGTGAAAGGTTAAAAGGTCATGGGTTCTATTCACATTATTGTCATTTTTTTAAAAAAACTGTCTTTTCTTTTAAAACCCACGAACCAAAGTCAGTACCATTCGAAACCAATCTTTTTTTTAAAAGATCCATACTAGCATACAAGTAACCAATATATTATTTTTTTTGTTTTTCTGACCAACATAACCAAATCAAACTAAAAGCCAACCAAAGTTTACAACTTCTGTTTATTTAATTTGTTAACCAAATGAGGAAATATCCCAAATAGTAAAAACAATAAAGAAAAGATAAAGAAAAGGCTTTCTCCATTCAAGCTACTTGAAGCCTTTTGGCTTATTAAAAAAAACACACAGCTTATTTCGAAAGCTTCGTAGGATCCATAAGCCAAGAAATAAGAAAAAAAAGGAGAAGCATAAAGTGTAAAAGAAAACAAGAAAATAAGATTGAGAACAAGAATCGTAATAAGCCAAAAGGGGCTTTACCGATTCCAAAGCAAACGAGATATATGAGCTATAAGCTTTGACGAATAAGCTATTTAAAAGCTTATCCGAATCAAAAAGCTTATCCCAAAGAGTAACCAAAATAAGCTATGGATTTGAGCTTATTTCGACTTGTGGTTTTAAATCTAAAGCATCGAATTAAGAAAAATAATTAAAGAAAGAACACAAAGCAAAAACGGGCTACCTTATATTCATCAAACCACAAACCGACAACCAGTAATCCTAGAACGTTTCGATTGATTCAATTTAAAAGATTCAGTATAAAAAAATAAGGAAAGCTACTACATGATTATATAAAATCATTATGAATAAAAAAAATGGCTACTTGGGATAAAACCCTAAAAGGAAAATACGGAAAGAAAAAAATGAAAAGCTGCTTGATAAAAAACCTACACTACTACTATATGTGTTTTATGAAACCCTAGCCTTCTTTATATCTCCAAATCAGGCTGTCATGGGCTTTGTTTTGATTTCATATTCTGTTTGAAAACCAAGCCTTCCTTCCGTCCGTTTTTTTTTACTACATGATTTGTGGGCTTTGGGCCCAACAATTTCTTTCATTTCATATTCATTCCTTCCATATCATTTCTTTTGCTAAAACAGCTTCACACCTTTCTTATTTTGGGCCTTCGTGGCATGTTGGGCCTAGGTGGCTGTTGCTGATATTTCATGTAGTAACTTATATGTAGTATATTAACGGGTCGGCCCGGCCCATTTAAATGGTGTTGGGTTGGCCCATTAAAAGATAGAAGCACCATTGGACTTGATTGTTCGCGCTCTTTCCATTTCTCGTGTCCGTTTTGGCTCTTTGGCTTCATTTCTTGTGATTTCTTTGATATCCGTACATGCACATACACAAACAACAAAACAAGCATATATGTGGCAACATTGATGATATTTTAACCGTTTTTAGTCCGATCTAGGGTATGAAAAAATGTATAATACGAGTCTCATCACTCCCCCATACTAAACCATTGTCGTGCCCTCACGCAATGCTAGATTTAAGTATCGTAGCACTTCCAAAATCCATTTTTATTCAACACTTATGGAAAATAAAATTAACTATATGCGTTTTAGACATAATGTATGATCTTCTTAAAAGTGACTTTTAGGATCATAGAATAAGAACACGTGAATGCTTCATAGAAATAATTTCGTCGTCCCCGATTTTCACTTAATTACATGCTAAGCGTGAAACAAGATCATTGTCATTATAAGTTAGTAATGCTAACACTACTCATATGCTTTAACCACGTACTTGGACTCCCTTATTCCTAATGTGTATCTCTTTTATTTTGTTTTTGTTTAATGATCACGAGGATACATTTTTTACTTATGCGATAATAGAGATTTAGGTCCAAAAATAGAGTCGTAACGGTGTAAATAACCATCAATTAGTAACCTTTCCTAATAGTAACGGTGTCAAAAAATTAAGTCAACAAGAAAGATTGATAAACACGGTCTTATAACGAATTTGAACATTTGACTTATTGACCATGAATTTTATTATCCTCCTCATCATCGGAAGTTTTATTATCATAGATTACCTTAGCCTTTTATTATCCGCCTCATTATCGGTGGTTTTATTAGCTTCGGTCTTGCCTTGCCTTTTATTATCCGTCTCATTATCGGTGGTTTTATTAGCAAGACATTATTATTGATAGAGCTTTACTATTTTCTAATACATTCACTTATGCTTTGCATTGATTTTAGCCTTTTAGGGCATGAATTTTTGCTAATTTTGGGTGAATGTCTTAGAAGGGTAGTATGTCTATACGCGGGGTGCCAATACTTCAAATTCGTAACGCTAGCGAATCTTTAATGTTTTCCCAATTTAATTACATGGAAACCACGAGGATTAGTTAAAAATCAACAATTATGATCAAACGCTAAAACAATATTTATTAATAATTTATTATATTAAAGTGTTGGGAGAAAAATCAAATAATTAAGACACATGAGTTTTTGAAAGAATATGAGTATTCTACGTTTAGCATAGTAACTTATAATTAACTTTATCATCTCTCGTCCTCAATTTAATGAGACTTAGCCTAAAATAGTTAAGGAACGAAGCTAAGTGCTTACCACGCACGTTCAAGTCAAAATTTACTCTTATTCTCACTATCGGAAAACCTACATTCGTGTCTTAAACACTTATGAAAAACAAGAAAAATTTTAAAATTTGTCCATTTTTGCCTTATTTTGCAATAAAAAGATGAAAATTGGATAGCGTGAAGGCGTAGCAAAGTAAAGTATCTATTCATCCCCCCATACTAAAATTAAACATTGTCCTCAATGTTTCGAGTTTAAGGGTGAAACACCCCCATACTAGAGACGAAAATTCGAATGCTTAATCTCGAGCATGGAAAGGGTATAACGAATGATCTAAAAGCTGTTTATAAATTGTGCTAAAAGATAAATGTTAGTAAAGGATATAATCATCGGATATCAAGATCGGATTCCTCAAAATAAAAGCTCGAGGCGAACACGAGAGTCTTCAAAATCTCGAGGAATCCTAAAAATCACATTACAAACAAATACGAAACACAACCTTGGAAGAGTACGAACCCCTTTACATTAGAAATAAGAAAGAAGAGAGGATGATAAGCATAGGAATCCCCCACAAGGCACCTCATTTTTATAACCGATTCATGAGCTCGACTCGATCCCCGAATTCATTCGTCCTTGGGGAAGCCTCTAAAGTCTATACCGGGATCAAAAATCTTGCCCTCGTTCCAGAGGAATATAATAAGTGAGAGGCCGGGGGATAAGTCGTGAAAGGTAGAAAGGTCCTCTCAACATACGAGAAGTATGTGAAGTCATCATCCACGGGAGGTGCGGTGGGTAAAGAAATCAAAATGTCATCCCCCGAAGACATTTGATGGTCACTAGGCGGCAAAGCCGTAAAGGTATCAATCATAGAATAATCAATGTCACCTCCCGGGTCAAAGCACTCATCCTCAATAATGGTCTCTAAAGTATGGGATGAAAGGTGCTCGGGAGGGGGACTCGGGACAGTATCTTCATTCATCAAATTATCGAAAAAGAGAATTCCCCCTCCGTGTCATCATCATCATCAATACCCAGTGGTATTGAGAGAATGTCTATTTCCTACATAAATGGGTCATTACTTTCAACGGGAGTAAGAGACGAGGGTAAAGATTCGGTAAGAGGAGTAGAATTCAACGCTCCACTTTTAGCAATAACAAGATGAACTTTCAATAATTTCTCGCGAAGAATAGCGTCTTCCACCTCATCTAAAGGGGCAAGTTCATCGGTGAACTTCTCGTAAGCCGGAGAAAATAAATCGACATCGACCTCATCTCCCGGTGGAAATGGGTAAAAAGGATAAATTTCAAACGTGAAATTCTCATAGCATGGAGGAATGTCATCATTAAGAGAAAGTTCACCGGTGAACTTCTCATAAGATGCATCACGAGAATCTATAAGAGCGACCTCGTCGGTAAGCTCCTCACAAGTCGTCACATCACAAACCTCATCAAAAAACATTGTCGAGATCAGAATCACTAATGTCACTTGATATATCACTTACCTTAGACTCACTTGGGATTGGAACAAAAGTCTCCACACTATGATTAGTGCTAAGGTTCTCATCCCCCATGGTGAGAGAGTCTAAAGTTTCCTTAGTAGGAAAATCGATAGTAGGAGTAGTAATCTCATAAGATGGGTTGAGATCAAAAATATCATCCTCGTCATCATCATAACAATATGGAATCACAAGAGGCGTATAGGTATAAGCACTAGATACTTGCTCTTGTCGATTTTCCTCTTGCAAATTTTCGCTAAGTCTAATTAAACCTTCATGAACTTTTAGAAGTTGATTCGAAATAGTAGCTCGTTGTTCGTCACTCGTTCCGAAAGAAGGTTGATGATCGAGGGTGTAATGTGGGGGCTCAAAATTATCAAAACCGGAATTATAGCACGGATCGGATTCAAAATAATTCATCGGTTGACAAGAAAAAGTGCCGTGAGGGCCCCAACAAATGTTGCAACACGGGTATTGAGTAAAACCAGATGCGTCATGCAGATAACCATCCTATTCTCATAATTGTAACTCGGTTCTTGCTCGTGACCACACGGGTATCGAACCGGACAACTAACATGCCAATGGGAATCGCTTCCACAATAAATGCAATAGGACGGAGTAAGTTCATTAGAAGCAAAAGATGAATTGATCGAATTACACGATTGACAAAATCCTAATTGTCGCTTGGAAGATCTTTTCTGCACCGCTCGCATGAACACCATTGACATGATTCAAACCCATACAACGGTCTCCCACACCCTACGCAATGGATGACTTGATCCATGGAAGAATTAAAAATAAGAGGGTTTGAGAAAAAGAATTATAGAGAGAAAGAGAAGTAGAAGATTATTTTTTATCTTTTATAAAAATTTGAGATTAAAACAAAAAATATTTTTGGGATGTTATTTGAGGTCAAATAACAATTTTTGGATTTTTTTTGGTATTTTTATTTATATATTTACATGAAAATATAACTTTCATAAATGAAAGGGTATTCAAATAAATATACGTTAACGAAAACGACAACTCGTACGCCCCTCCCCGGCAGCGGCGCCATTTTGATTGAACGTTTTTAGTATAGTAGTCATTAAGTCACGGGCGAGAGGAGAATTTGAATCGACAAAATCGTTTCTCGGATTAAACTTAAATGGGGAATATATTTAGTTTTGGATTATATGTAGTACATAAAAAAGTAAAGCGCAAATAAATTACATAACAAATAAAAACTAAATGCAATAAGAAAACAATAAAAAGCGAGCAATAGTAAAATTAAAATGCAATATTAAAAAAAAACAATTAAAACTTTAAAAGTGCATCAATTTAATAAAAAGTTTAAAGACAATTTAAAAACTAAATTAATAACCACTTTTTAATAAAATAATTAAAATCTAATAAAAAACAAATAAACATGAATTAAAGACAAAATGTGAAAATAACAAAGAAAGCATAAAAAGCACAATAAATAACTTTATTCTACGGGGTCATACAAGTGGTATCAAGAAAATCTAAAGATAACAAGAATGACATTATAAATAGAGAAAAAAAGAAAGGAAGAAAAGTAGAACCCGTTATGAAGAGCTGCAAGTAACACTAAGAACCCGATTTATTAAACTTAGTCACTAGTTAAATCTTAAACCAATAAAGGTCTAAACTTTAACTCCCGATTAAGTCTAATAAATCCAAAATCTCAAAGCCAAAAAAAAATATCAACCAGAATCACGGATCATCATCTTGATAAAATAAATACCAACGAAATTCGAATCATCTTCTCGCCAAAAATATACGGGTCCAACAAATAAAGAAACACATGGGTTAAAACAAGATAATAATAAAAAAAACAACGATTTTAATTTTTCTAAAAACTAAACTAATTTTTATAAAATCTATTTTAAACAAATCTTATATTTTTTTTTACGAAAGTAAATAGTTGGTAAACTTGTTCAAGCATTAAAAAGTATTTAATGAAAACATATTTTTTAAACTAAATCTTATTTAGTAAAAGCAGATATTAATAATAATCCTAAACTATATCTCTATATTAGCTACCAATTACAAATAATAACCAAAGACACAACCTAGCACACTTGGTTAAGAGAAAAGTTCTAAAAGATATGTTGTTGGTCCCTTGTAGTTAGTGCTATACTTATGAATACTAAGTATAGACCTAACTCATGGTAAAGTAATGTAATAAATGCAAGACAAAGTAAATTAAAACACAAAAGGTTTTCAACGTTTAACTCTTAGCTTTATTAAAGAATTATACCCTATTGCATGCGAAGCTACAATAGGGATTGAATAGACAATGTGTGTTTGGTGATCTCCTCACTATCAAGCTAGTCCAATCCTAACGATTACTAAGCTTGAAGATTTATCAACAAGAGTTTATAACTCAAGTGTGTAATCGTATTTAGAAGAGAGAACTTTGTTTGTGAATTTCTAAAGCATTTAGTGAACAAACTCATTAGTTCTCTCTTTTTACAACAATCCTATTTATAGAGGTAAACGATAGATACGTGACAAGAATTGCCCATGTGCAATTCTTGTCCTATTGGTACAGTGTACTATCTTGTCTTATACTATTCTAAGTAATAAGACGTAAGTCCTTTCAAATGCCTACTATACCCTATCTATCCCACAGGGGTAAGTCACATTATTTGTGTGATGTACAACATCTTATCACAATTCAACTTATCCCGCCATTACTTCGTTCTTTAGGATGCTTGTTTCTTCAGGGAGATCGTATGGGGTTCAGTGAGTCTATTGTCAACAACTCACTGAACCATCACCTTCTTCTTCGTCTTAGGTACATCATTCACTGAGCTTCACCTCACTGAATACTCAAGTCTTTCTTTTAGACTCAGGCTAACAACTTGAAGATGACTCACTGAGTGACTGTTCACTCAGTGAGTTCTTTGTGTTCAAGGTTTAAACATTACTTAGGCTGATTGTTATTTAAATCGTTCAAGGAGGTCATCACGTACTGAATTGACCTAACAATCTCCCCCTATTTGGATATAAAATATGCCTAAGTAAAGTTGTGATAAGTGAGCAAAGAGGCTTCTTCTTATACATGCTATTCTACTGATGAAAAGACTTGATTTTAACAAAGTACTTGTTTTATTCATCATTACAAGACTTAAACAGTCTGATACAAGAACAACATTAAATAAAAATACAAGTTATTAACTTTCCATAGCCTCTCGCTTCACCTTTGAGGAAGCTAACACCTTTTCTTTGTCAGGCCTCCTTGCAATCAACTCTCTGAGCTTTGCATCAAACCTCTTGTTTTATGCAGTCTGTACTTGTCCAACCATTACCAAGAAAATGAGAAGACTTTCAGTTGGGCATTTATCAATATCACTCATTCTATGAAAAGCTTGGTCTCCAAATACATCAACGAAGAAGACACCCCACTCAGGTTCTTCAATGACCATGTTATTCACAAAGGGTACATGTTCAGGGAGAGTTCGATTACATTCTAACCCAGGGATCTTAGTCTCAGCTTCAAGCTCAACTCGTTTCCTTTTTCGTCCCTGAGTCTTTGTAGGATCCTGTTCAGAAAGTGGAAGATCTTCAGTGATCCCTAACTGTTCCTTGATTTGTTTCAACCTCTCATATCGCTTACTGAGAGAGTTGAGTATGGAAGGGACACACTTGTTTGTCTTGGTCATGAAGATCCTACCCATTTCGTCCACTCACTGAGACCGAAATCACCAAAAGAAAACTGTTGCATTACTTCAAAATTCCTATCATAGTTGTTTCTATAGACTGATACTGAAACTGGTGTGGTATGAGGAATGATTTGAAGGTTCGTGATTGGTTCAGGCCTTCTTATTTAAGTGACAGTCTTGGTGTATTGATCAAACAACTTCTTTAGTTGAATGGATCTTTGTTGCTGCTTCTTGACCATTTAATCCTGAATTGCCTTAAGCTCCTCTTCTTGCTTCTGAATGAACTCTTGTCCACCCTTTAAGCTTAGTAGTTCCTCAGGATTACCACCTATTTCCTTAACAAATTCAGTGGTATTGGCCTTTTCCATCCTGTCTAAGTATGCTTGGATTTGTTCAGGAGTCATTTGGTACATAGTTCTATTTATCTCATATGGTACTAAGACAGCAGCATTAGGATCAGGCCTTCTTTTCCTTGAAGCTTTAATACGCTTCTTGGGTGGTGTTAAGGTTTCATCAGCAATCCCTTTGCCCTTATCCTTCTGGGATGCTGATGGCTCAAAGTTGGGTGGAATTGAGGTTAAGGGTGTAGGTGTGTGGATTACAGGTGCCTGAGGTGGTGGTTGTACAAATGCTTCCTGCTCCCCCCCCCCCCCCAGTTTGAGAAGGAGGTTCAGTCCAAGTGAGCATCATCGGTGGAGCATTCTCCCCCTCAAAAGTTGAAGGATCAGCTTGACTAATCCCAGCTTTTTTTCTTTGTGATGGACCTGATGATGTGGAGGAGGAAGCCTTGAATGCCTGAAACATTTCAGTTACCATGGCCTTCATAGATTGAGCGTCAGCCTTGATGGTCTGAACATCCAACTGTATGCTAGATTGAGTGTTCTCCATTGTGGTAATTTGAGTCCTGAGGCGAGGAATGTCAGCCTCCTTCAAGGACTTAGAAATGTCAGACAAGTTTGAAGCATTTTCCATATAACCTTGTGCAGCTTTGCTTAACCGGAACTCACCATCAGAGTCCATTGCACATCCTCATAGATAGCATCACACTTACCCTTCACTAACTCCAAATCAGACTGAAGAGCAGCAAGCCGACTGAAGACCTCAGTAAACCTATCCTCCTTCAATAAATCAAGAAGTTGTCCAACCTTAGAGTTGGACTCAGTGCAATTTATCAGGCCATCCAAGGTGATTATCAGTGAGACATTCGCTTCCACAGTAGGAAAAGCATCAATGAGAAAGCGAATGAGTTTCTTCTCCTGAGTCTCATGACTACTATTAACAGAGCTGATGAATTCCATCTGATTATCAACCTGAACCCTTAGTTCCTTCTCAGCCTCTTCAAAACGATCATCATACGTTCTGAATTCATCTAGGAGTTCATCAGCTTTAGAGGCAAGCTCCTCATGATTATGAGTAACTTCAGTGGTGAGCTTGTTGTACACATGAGTGAAGACACCTTTGAGAGTTTCATAAAGAACCTTCTCAGTAAAAGGCTTGGTGTCATCAAAAGTATTAGTCAGAACCACAGTCTGAGTCCCCAATGATGAGGTGTCAAGTTGTGCCTCAAGAGAGGGCTTTTTAGTGGCCTCAGGGGAGGGCTCCTTTTGTTCGGATGCCTCTGGGGAGGGCTTTCGTTGAGCCTCATGGGAGGGTTGGATATCTTCGAACGTAGGAGGGGACTGTGACTTATAACCTGATGGAGGCGGGTCCTGAGTGTCAGGTTCATCCCCAGCCGCTATCATTTCTTTGTCGTCACTAAAACCTTGGAGTAGCTCCTCAGGATCCTCTAGAAAATAACAAAATCTCCAAAGTTCAGTGACCTCTGTGCTTTATCCAGCTCCCCTTCAAAAGAAGGTTTTCCTTGGGTTTGGTCACTCCCTGCCCCAAATCTTGAGGCTTGGGTTTTAGCCAACTGATGCTCAGAGGCAGTTTGTGAAGGATCAATTGTGCAAGTGAGATCCTTATCAGCGAGGTGTTTTACCCGTGGGCGTCTCTCTGAGTCTTTGGGATCAATGATGGTTCCCTCAGGCAAAGACTGTTGTTTTAGTGTGCCTTCATCGGGAGTTGTGGAGGTAAGATTCCTACCAGCGGGGTGTTTTACCCGTGAGCATCCCTCTGGGTCTGAGGAATCAAGTTTGGGGTCCTCGGGCAAAGACTTGGGAGGTAGTGTGCCTTCATCGGATTTTGTGGAGGTGAGAGGCCTATCAGCGAGGTGTGTTACCCGTAGGCGTCTCCCTTAGTCATTTGCCTTGGTGGTGTCCTCAGGCAAAGGTTGTGATTTACGAATGCCCTCATCAGACTGAGTGGAAGGCAGTTCCGTAGGAGTGGGTTGTATCTTTTCCACTCCATCAAGAGGACTAGTAGTTTGGCCCCTCGACCCTGACTGTGATGTATCAGGGCCTCCCGAAAGCTCTTTCCCTTGGGGTGTTGGAAGCTTGGTATGAACAAGGGTAGCCTTTTTAGCCTTGGCCTTTTTTGTACGAGTCTCGGAACCCTCAGGGCCCTGTGTCGTTGTGGGTTTAGTCTTAGACACAGTCTGAGGCTTCTTGTTCCCTTTCTTTGGAAAAAAGGAATGGGAGACTCGGATGATTCACGACTGATCACCTCAGTCATGTGAGCCGTCAATTCTATGGGTTGGACTTCAGATGGGTTCTTTGAAAAGTTTGTGGCACTCAGGGTTGGTATATGAAAAACATTAAATTTTTCCTGAGTGTAAAGGGAACCCAGTAACCGTTCTAAGGCGCAAGATAGGAATCTTGGGTAAGATACGTACTTTTGCCTGGACTCCTTCAGGAGCCTGGTTACGAGATCATTGTAAATGATCTATCCTATGTCAATCTTCAGTCCATTTATAACACTGTAGATTAGCATCTCCGGAGTAGAATTAACTTACTCAGTATATGAATAGTTCCCACCGATCACCTAAATCACAAAAGTGACCAGGATCCTCCAAACCATGGGGAAGCAGTTTTGATTGATGGGGTTTTAGTCACAAGTAACTCAGGGACCCCGATTTCTTTTAAACCTATTTTAACTGACTCAGTGTCAGGATGTGCAACATACTTCCCATTGTTATAATCGAGTCCACTGGCTTGACAAAAAGTTTCGAAGTCTAAAATCAATGGTGTCTTCCCATTGTTCACAGTGAACCCGATGATACAATCCTTATGAGATTTGGTCTCAGACCCCTGAGACCCTTCAGGCCCTTGAGGTGTTGGGGTTACAACCACAGCCGTGTACCAAAATTCCCTGAGATATTCATGGTAGAAGACTGAGGGGGTTTTGGTAAAAGCATCAGCTCAATCACAGTTTTTCAAAAATTTGAAAATTGGTATATAGGCTGATACACTACTAGGGTAATTGAAATTTCCCCCATAGTTGTTTCCTGCAAAGTGGACTCCCTCGTTGGTGAGATGCTCAACCTGAGGGGCATATTTGATAGCTTTGGACAGTGCCATTTTTAAGAATATAGAGTCAAAACTTTGTAAAAAGGACAATGGCACTTTATGATAATCAAACCAAGACTTGTTTCGTGTTATAACGCACAAATGGTTCACCAAGTAACTTAATGTAAGCCTTTTTCCTTGTGGAAAAGGATCAAAAGAAAGAACCAAAAAGTAACTTTGATCACTTGTGCTATATAATTATGAAACGAGTGATCGATGTGATTACCTTTTCAATGAAAAACTCTTGTTGGAAACAACGATTGAACACACACACTTATTTTTGAGAGAAGATTTTGGCAGAGTAAGTTTGCATAAATCTTTGTATGTGTGTTATGGTTTTGTTTTGGGTATTTATAGACCCGGATGTGAAATAGAACTTATTTGATATAAATTCTAATTTTGAATTATTTTCACATCCGCATTTAATGAAATGTACAAGTGGTCCCCCTTATTTCTCGGCGACTGTTCCATTTCTAAACTTTTACCGTTTTTTGCAGACATGACGTGGGGTCAAGTGAAGTTGAAAGGACATGTTGAAACAGATTTTTCTTGACATTTTGTGACCCCTTGACTGGCTTGTTACAATAAATGCAAGGAATATTTGTTCCTCATTTAATATTGTGACTCACCAACCTAAGACATTAAGTAACTAAATCCTTAGAGCATTTAGTTACATCATTTAATGTACCTCAGTGTGAAGGGATGAAAACAGTAAGATATATTTACTCAGGGAGAAAATTAAGAATGTACACTATACTGAATACCTTTTATCAAGGAGCCTGATTAATCAATATTCAGCATACCAGGTTCAGATTTCAGTCTCGTGAACGTTGGTTCATCCAAGGGTTTCGTGAAAATATCAGCTAGCTGATACTCAATGGGCATGAAGTGTAATTCAATATCTCCTTTTAAGATGTGGTCCCTGAGAAAGTGATATCTTATGTCAATGTGTTTAGTCCTTGAGTGGAGAACTGGATTGTTAGATATGGCAATGGCTCTGGTGTTGTCACAAAAGATGGGAACTATTTTGTATTCAACATTATAGTCCCTGAGTTGACTTTTTATCCAAAGGATGTTTGCACAACAACCAGCAGCTGCCTCATATTCAGCCTCAGCAGAGGACATTGCGACTGACTGTTGTTTCTTTGCACTCCAACATACTAGCTTGCCACCTAGGAATTGACATGCACCTGAGGTACTTTTTCTATCCATATTGTAGCCAGCATAGTCTGAGTCTGAGTATCCTTTGAGATCGAAGCTTGAGCAACGAGGATACCATAGACCTAGTGAAGGAGTACCCTTCAGGTACCTGAAGAGTCGTTTGACAGCAGTGAGGTGTGATTCTTTGGGATGGGCCTGATATCTAGCACATAGGATTGTTGAAAATTGAATATCAGGCCTAGTTGCTGTTAGGTACATTAATGATCTAATCATTCCCCTGAATAAGGTTTGATTGACTGGTTTACCAGTGAGATCAGGACCTAAGTTGTTAGGGGTAACCATGGGAGTATTTATTGAAGCACACTCAGAGATATCATATTTATTAAGTATATCTCTAGTGTATTTTTCTTGACAGACTGAGATCCTTTTTTCCCCCTGCTTGATTTGTAGTCCAAAAAAATATGTTAATTCACCCATCATACTCATTTCGAATTTCTTTGTCATGAGTTTTTCAAACTTCCTACAAAGATCATAATTGGTGGATCCGATGATATCATCAACATATATTTGGACTAGCAGAACGTCCTCCTTGGTTCTGAAGATAAACAAAGTGTTGTCTACCTTCCCCCTAACAAATTTTTTCATTATCAGAAAGGTAGAGAGAGTTTCATACCATGCCCTTGGTGCTTGTTTAAGTCCATATAGAGCTTTATCAAGTTTACAGACATGGTGTGGGAACTCATAACTCTCAAAACCAGGAGGCTGAGCAACATAAACTTCTTCAATGATCTTGCCATTTAGAAAGGCACTATTCACATCCATTTGAAATACCTTGAAGTTCATGTAAGTGGCATAGGCAAGGAAGATCCTGATGGCTTCCATTCTTGCAACATGGGCGAAGGTTTCTTCATAGTCAATGCCTTCGAGCTGACCACACCCCTGAACAACCAGCCTAGCCTTGTTTTTCATTACAATTCCATTTTCATCATTCTTGTTTTTGAATACCCATTTTGTACCAAGAGCCATTTTTCCTCTAGGGAGAGGAACGAGTTTCCAAACTTTGTTTCTGAGAAATTGATTGAGTTCTTCTTGCATAGCCTCAACCCATCCTGGATGAGTCAGGGCCTCTGAAACCTTCTTGGGTTCAATTTCAGAGAGAAAGTCAACAAAAAGACATTCATAGGTTGAGGCTGCAGAGAGTTTAGCAGTCTGACTACGCGTAAGCATCCCTTCAGATACATCACCAATTATATTTACCAGCTCAATATGTTGTTGTCTAGACCATCTGTCCTGAGGACATGGATTTGAGCTTGTGGATAATTGGTGGTTATCAGGGATTGGTTCTTCAGTAGTAGGTACTAAATTGTCACTTCTCACTGAGGAATTTTCAGTGAGTGGTTGATCATTACTTTCATCAATTGTCCCTTCAGTGTCTACCTGAATTTGGGGATCATTTGATCCTTCATCCTGAGTGAGTATTACTTCAGGGACATGTTGATTAGTAATCAGGTTATCAATTGACCTGTTGTGAGGTGACACCTGAAAGGATGTGTCAGCATCAGATTGATACTGTTTTGAGGGATTATCATACTCATCAGGAGGATATTTTGATGAGACATTAATCCCAATCTCTTCCATTGACTGATTTGTGAAATTAATGGCATCCATACTTTCATCAAATGTGATATGAAATGATTCCTCAACTTGTTGTCTCCTAGTGTTAAAGACCCTGAAGGCTTTGGAGACAAAAGAGTATCCAAGAAATTATCCATCATCTGCTTTTGCGTCAAATTTTCCAAGATGATCCTTTTGATTGTGAATGAACACAGGACACCCAAACACATGGAAATAGTTGATGTCAGGAGTCCTTTCCCTGAATATTTCATAAGGAGTCTTATCATGTCTTTTGACAATTATGCTTCTGTTCTGAGTATAGCAAGCTATTTTTACAGCCTCAGTCCATAAGTGTTTTGAAAGATTGGATCCATTGAGCATGGTTCTTGCTGCTTCAATGAGAGTTATGTTCTTCTTTTCAGCCACACCATTTTGTTCTGGTGTGTAAGGAGAAGAGAAGTTCTGAGAAATTCCTTTCTCATCACAAAAACTCTCGAGCTCATGGTTCCTGACTTTTGTCCTATTATCAGTTCGTATTTGTTTGACTTTGGTGTCATTTTGATTTTCTACTTGTCTGATAAATGACATGATGAATTCAAGATCCTGACTCTTCTTCTTAAGAAAGTATACCCATGTGTATCTAGAATATTCATCGACAATCACAAGGGTGTATTTCTCATGATTTATGGACATTGGACTGACAGGCCCAAATAGGTCCATGTGAAGAAGATGGAGAGACTTCCTGATAGAGAAATTTTGTTTTGGCTTGAAAGAAGCTCTCTTGTGTTTACCTTTTTCACAATCTAAAAAAGGTTTATCTTTGGAGTACACAAGAGAAGGTAAGCCAAGAACTTTGTTTTGTTTTGCAAGTTTGTTTATGTCTTTGAAATTGAGGTGTGACAGTCTCTTGTGCCAAAGCCAGTTGACAGAGTCTGAGGCTTTGGCAAAGAAACATGCTCCTAAGGAAGTTATGGATGACATATCTAAGACATATACATCATTCCTTCTTGGAGCAGTCAGAACAATTTCTTTATTAGCATTGAAAATTGTTCATTGCTTATCATCAAACTGAACGATGTACTTAGCATCACATAGTTAACTGATAGTGATGAGGTTGTACTTTAGACCATTTACAAACGCCACTTTTGAGAAGACTATTCCACCATATTTTATTGAACCATATCCATTAGTAACACAAGATGAATTATTACCAAATACTACCTTAGGACCTGGTTGTTCCACGTATTTGTGCAGATAACTTTTTGACCCCAGTCATACTTCTTGAACACCCACTGTCTAAGTACCAGACAGGCTCCTTGAATTGTTTCTGCACAAATAACGAGGTCGATTAGTTTCTTGTGAGCCCACTTTTTAGCAGGCTCTTTGGCTCTAAGAGCCTGACATCTTTCACCTCGTTTGAAATATTCAAACTCAGCGTGATCTGAGGTGGAATGAACATTTCTTCCACACGTGTTGCTGCTTAGTCCTACTGAGGATTCAGTGTATTGTGATGAATCAGCTAGCATACCCCTCCTAACCATAAGTATCCTATTGTGTCTTGAGGTAGCATGATCGTTGTTTTCACAAATTTCACACTCGGGGTAATACACACAATCATCAGGTCTATGATCAGGAATGCCACAGTGTGTGTAAGGTGGAAAAGGCTTAGCCTTAGATTTCTTTATTTCTTTTGAGGCGGGCCCATAGTTATAAGGTTGAGCATTATATCTATTAGCATTTGCATTTCTAATAGATGTCATGTGTACCTCATGATCTGTTGTCCTGTGATCTTCACTTTTACACTTCATGCAATAGAGAACTCTATAGCAATTGTCAGTGGTATGATTTGTGTAGTGACACAGTTCACAGGTGGGTTTCTTTGTTTTAACTTTCTTGGAAGACTCAGGATCAGCCTTTTCATTTTTTGATGTTTCAGACTGAGTTGACACAGATGTTTCATCCTGAGTCTTAGAAGCTGAGTTCAGCTTTTCTTCCATGAACTGTTGGAACAATCTACTTAACTCATCTTGGTTTATGATAGGAGTAGAGTTGAATGAGTTTATGGGTGTCCATGAGGGAGAGATAGATTTGGTTGTTCCTTCAGTGACAGTTCCTGACTCAGTGGGACTTAAGGTCTCCTTTGAGTTAGGCTTTGTTTGTTCAGGACAACCAACCCCACCTCTTCCTCTGGGTGAGTGTTCCCCATAGGATAGTGGAATTAGTTCAGAATGTGGACTTGCTCCTTGAAGATTTTTCAAAGGAGGCAGAGGAGTCTAAACGTCCTCAGTAACACTTGGTGATTCAGTGTTACTTGATTTGTCACGGACACCAGTCTCCTCATTAATTCCAAGTAACTCATTAACAGCCTGAGATTCAGGTATTAAGATTTTTCCAATATTAAAATTAGGGAGCACACTCTCAGGATTTGATCTTTCAGCCCAGTCTTTTGACTTTGGTATCATTTCATGATCAAACCCTACTAAGGCCGGGAGGAATGTTCTTTCACTCATTTCCTTAGAGGGTGGTTTCTCAGTGAGTTGAAGTGCTCCAAGAAATTTTTTCTTTTGAGTAGGAATTTGACTGTTTATACACTGAGAAGCTAAAGAAGAGCTATTAGTCCATTTCTCGTTTATGCGTTTTTCTTCCTTAAGTTGTTCTTGAATAGCATGATTAATTCTTGTAAGTTCAGTGTTTTGAAGTTGACAACTTACTGCTTCAAGTTTGGCATGTTTCAAAATTAGCAGATCATCTCTACATTTGTTTAATTAAAAAACAAGTTTATTATATTTTGAAAGTAGATTTAATCTTTGCTCTTCTACAAACGATAGGTCAATGTTTATGTACTTAAGAAACTTTTGCCAATCAGACTCTTCGTCCATGGAAATAAGCATATTTACCTTTCTCATGGTGATGTCAACCCATTCACCATTTCTTGCATGACTTTTTCCAACTGACAGTTCATCATCAGCTAGAGCCATCAACACTTGATACCTAACTTCTTCATCCTCTGAGGATAGATCTTCATCATCCCAATCAAAAGTCTCAGCAACCAACCCTTTGGCTTTGTTCTGAGAAGACTTTTGAATCTGAGTGTTTGATGGTTCAGCTTCTAGAAGAGCAAGCTTTGCTTTAACCTTCTTGTACTCAGACCTGTAGTCTTTCTCAATTCTATTATTATTCTAAAAACCTTGTTTAGTTTGAAAAGCCTTAATTAGTTTAGGTGTGAACTTTGGTTGAAAATTGTGATTTCCTGATGACGAGTTTTGATTTTTGTAAGAAGCCAATGGATTTTTGAAAGACAATATTTTGCAAAGTGCCCAGTTTTACCAAATCTAAAACAATCCACTCCCTCAGTGGATTGGTTTCCAACAAATCTAGTTCTTTTAATATATCGTTTGGTGTTAGCCAACATGGCTCTTTCATGAAACTCCTTATTAAGATCCCAGATGTATTCAGCGCTAGATCTTTCATCAACCTCATCGTCTGAGGTTTCTTGAAAATCTTGCACAATTCCATTTGAAAAGAAAGCAGTTGATATGGTTTCTTGATTAATAGGGTTTGGTTTGGCAGAGGTGTCTGTTATTAAGGCCTTTTTAGACTCAGGATACCTTCTATTTATAAGATTATCTTCATAGATAAATCTTCCATAAATATCTGCAAGATCCTGAGTCTGAATGTAATTAGCATTTCTCAAACCTTGAGAAAAACCAAGCCATTTTTCAGGGAGACTGTTCACAAGACATACGTTGATTTCATGCTTAGACAGTTTCACCCCGTCATTTGAAAGCTCATTGAGCAAGGTCTTGTATCTGGTGTAAGTCTGAGGAAGTGTTTCAGATGCTTTGGCCCTGAAAGTGTTATATTCTAACTTCAGGTCCATAATTTGATTTTCCTTAGTATCGGATGGTCCTTCGAAACTATGAAAAAGATCTGTCCAAGTCTCTTTGGCCGTCTCACACTCGATGACAGCTTCCGTAATATCGTCATGAAGACAAGATATTATGATGCTTTTGAGACGTTGGTCTTGGTTGACCACTCTCCTTTCATCGTCAGACCATTGGTTTTCTGGTTGTCTTCACCAGCTGTCGTTTTTGGTTTGAATGGACCATTCTCAATACATGTAATGTAATAAGGTTCCACCCCCATCAAATAACACAACATTCTTTTCTTCCATTTGTTAAATCTTTCAACTTCCAACTTAGGAGAGTTAACAGAGTAACTTTCTCCCTTTTGTTGACAAGTTGAGGTACATTACTTTCAGCCATAATGGATCAAGGTTTTAAAAACTTTGAGACGGTAGTTAAAATTTTATAAACCTACCACTCTGATACCACTTGTTGGTCCCTTGTAGTTAGTGCTATACTTATGAATACTAAGTATAGACCTAACTCATGGTAAAGTAATGTAATAAATGCAAGACAAAGTAAATTAAAACACAAAAGGTTTTCAACGTTTAACTCTTAGCTTTATTAAAGAATTATACCCTATTGCATGCGAAGCTACAATAGGGATTGAATAGACAATGTGTGTTTGGTGATCTCCTCACTAACAAGCTAGTCCAATCCTAACGATTTCTAAGCTTGACGATTTATCAACAAGAGTTTATAACTCAAGTGTGTAATCGTATTTGGAAGAGAGAACTTTGTTTGTGAATGTCTAAAGCATTTAGTGCACAAACTCATTAGTTCTCTCTTTTTACAACCATCCTATTTATAGAGGTAAAGGGTAGATACGTGACAAGAATTGCCCATGTGCAATTCTTGTCCTATTGGTACAGTGTACTATCTTGTCTTATACTATTCTAAGTAATAAGACGTAAGTCCTTTCAAAGGCCTACTATACCCTATCTATCCAAAAGGGGTAAGTCACATTATTTGTGTGATGTACAACATCTTATCACAATTCAACTTATCCCGCCATTACTTCAGTCTTTAGGATGCTTGTTTCTTCAGGGAGATCGTATGGGGTTCAGTGAGTCTATTGTCAACAACTCACTGAACCCATCACCTTCTTCTTCGTATTAGGTACATCATTCACTAAGCTTCACCTCACTGAATACTCGAGTCTTTCTTTTAGACTCAGGCTAACGACTTGAAGATGACTCACTGAGTGACTGTTCACTTAGTGACTTCTTTGTGTTCAAGGTTTAAACGTTACTTAGGCTGATTGTTATTCAAATCTTTCAGGGAGGTCATCACGTACTGAATTGACCTAACATATGTGAAAGGTGAAAAGTTTATGGGTTTTATTCACATTATTTTCATTTTTGAAAAGAAAACTGTCTTTTCTTTTAAAACCCACGAACCAAAGTTAGTACCACTTGAAACCAATCTCTTTTTTTGAATAGATAGAAACTAGCATACAAGTAACCAATATATTATTTTTCGTTTTTCTGACCAACACAACCAAATCAAACTAAGAGCCAACCAAAGTTTACAAATTCTGTTTATTTAATTTGTTAACCAAATGACGAAAAATCCCAAATAGTAAAAACAATAAAGACAAGATAAAGAAAAGGCTTTCTCCATTCAAGCTACGTGAAGCCTTTTGGCTTATTCAAAAAAAAACCACAGCTTATTTCGAAAGCTTTGTAGGATCTATAAGCCAAGAAATAAGAAAAAAAGAAGAAGCATAAAGTGTAAAAGAAAACAAGAAAATAAGATTAAGAACAAGAATCATAATAAGCCAAAAGGGGCTTTATCGATTCCAAAGCAAACGAGATATATGAGTTATAAGCTTTGACGAATAAGCTATTTAAAAGCTTATCTGAATCAAAGAGCTTATCCCAAAGAGTAACCAAAATAAGCTATGGATTTGAGCTTATTTCGTCTTGCGGTTTTAAATCTAAAGCACCAAATCAAGAAAAATAATCAAAGAAAGAACACAAAGCAAAAGCAGGCTACCTTATATTCATCAAACCACAAATAGACAACCATTAATTCTAAAACTTTTCGATTGATTCAATTTAAAAGATTCAGTATAAGAAAAATAAGGAAAGCTACTACATGATTATATAAAATCAATACTGAATAAAAAAAGTGGATACTTGGGATAAAACCCTAAAAGAAAATTACGGAAAGAAAAAATGAAAAGCTGCTTGATAAAAAACCTACACTACTACTATATGTGTTTTATGAAACCCTAGCCTTCTTTATATCTCCAAATCGAGCTGTCATGGGTTTTGTTTTGATTTCATATTTTGTTTGAAAACTAAGCCTTCCTTCCATTCGTTTTCTTTACTACATGAGTTGTGGGCTTTGGGGCCAACAGTTTCTTTCATTTCATATTCATTCCTTCCGTATCATTTCTTTTGCTAAAACAGCTTCACACCTTTCTTCTTTTGGTCCTTCGTGGCATGTTGGGCCTAGGTGGCTGTTGTTGATGTTTCATGTAGTAACTTATATGTAGTATATTAATGGGTCGGCCCGGCCCATTTAAATGGTGTTGGGTCGGCCCATTAAAAGATAGAAGCGCCGTCGGACTTGATTTTTTGCCCTCTTTCCATTTCTTGTGTCCATTTTGGCTCTTTGGCTTCATTTCTTGTGATTTCTTTGATATCCGTACCTGCACATACACAAATAGCAAAACAATCATATATGTGGTAACATTGATGATATTTTAACCGTTTTTAGTCCGATTTGGGGTATGAAAACATGTATAATACGAGTCTCATCAGGCATAAACATAAGTAAGGTATAAAATGAAAGTAAAGTGCAGCGGAATAATGTATGTCCTAGAAAACCTGGCGTAAGTTTATAAAACTGGTTTCATATTCTGAAAAGACTTATGTTTATTTTATATTGAAAACTGTATTATAAATATGCCTGGAGCCCATATAGGTCATCTTATATCAACGTGCATGAATACTTAGAGGGTGACCTCATCATGCAATTAGAGGGGCTACCTCTAATTATGACAATATGAGTGGAGGGATCAACTCCTGTTACGGATGCAAGGCACACACCGCAGTTACCATGAAATATTACTACTTGTCCTAGGATGCACCCATTCGCCCCACATGATAATAATCATAATAAAGGCCAAATACTGTAAAGGGAAGCTGTGAGCAATCACTCTCACCGCAGAAGAGTCATAACATCTGTGCCTACAGTGCTATGGTTATGGAACCCCCATAACTAGGTGAAACTGGCATGCATGTATATAGCTCAGGCAAATCTAATTAATCATAACATATACTGATGTATTTAAGACACTTAACTACTATGGAAAACAATGGCTGCAAACGGGGAATCCTAAATGAAGGAAAAGAATGTCCTTGCCGAAGGACGGAATATCCGTACCTTATGTCAGTAATGAAGATGAAAACAAAAGTGGAAGATCACTCCGACTTCACGATAGCTACATAATAAAAGGGGGCGTGTATGAGTTGTTTTGTTAACTTATACTGAACTGATTATTAGTTTACTTGATGTGTTCTTAACTTGTTTTACTTGTTCTTGTCTTGTTTTAAGTGTTCTTAACTTATGTTACTGATTCATGTTAAATCATGCGTCTTCCTGATGTTTCATGTGTTCTGATTAGTGTATAACATGTTCTTATGTGTTAATATACTTGTTCTATTATAATGAGTAACTTTCTAAAAATAACAGGTTTCCATAATTAATAAGTTTCCAAAAATAGAAAGTTTCCATATTTAGCATGTTTCTATAAATAGCATGTTACCATATTTAGTACGTTTCCATAATTATCATGTTGCCATAATTAATATAATTCCATATTTACATGTTTTCCATAAATAATATATTACCATAAGTAATAATAGGCTTATTAAATAATAGAATGACATAACATATAGTTTTAATAAGCTTATAATATGTCTTGCATAATTATATCATGAATTTTAATAATGACTAAATACTTAGTCTAAACTTATAATTATTAATTAATAATAATATTACATGATACCATAAGTATTTATTAATTAATAATAATCCATGATTTAATGATTAAACTTTACCTTAAAAGATATAAATTAATTCAACTAAGTTTTAATTAATTTAATGGACATGAATAATTAAATCAATAATTATTGAATCATAAGTTTTATTTAAATAACATGTATAAACATAAATCATGGTTTTAATTAAATAAAACTATACCTAAGTCATGCATGTAATTAATTTAATTAACATGTATTATTTAACTAACTAAATAAAATAAAATACTTGTCTTAATTTACTTAGCCAAACACCCCATTACTTGTTCTTAAACCCAAAACCAAACATCCCCTTCACTGTCTTAAACACTAAACCAAACACCCCCTTACTGTTTGTTCCTGCTTGCTATCGACAGTGGTCTATTGCCACTATCTGCCTAACCAGTCCCCTGGGAAGCCAAGGTTCCCACTGCCTGTTCATTATTAGCTACCCCCTGTCGTATGATAATGTCCCACCGAGACCCACAACAGGTCTCGGTTCCCACAGTTTTACCCAGACCACCCCTACTAGGGTGTTTGGGGTTGCCACTAGCAGAAAATAAACCACACCGACACCCCTTAAGGGCTACGGCTGGTGGAACTAATACACCACCGAGACCAAGTGTGGTCTCGGCTTACGTGCAAACTGTACATAACCAACACCAACACGTTTTTCCCCATCCTACATCTCGTTTTAAAACAGGTTTCATAGATTAGGGTTCTTGTAACTAAATAATAAAAACAATAGATTAAGGATTACCTTTCATTTGCGTTAGGGATTTAGGAATAATAAACACGAACACTACTTTGTGTTCTTTATCAAACCCACGTGATTTCTTGGTTCTTGATGTTGAAAGTGGCGGCAGCAGGAGATGGGGGAAAGGTACGATCGTGGAGTTTTGTAGTTTAGGGTTTTAAGTGTAATTATCCTAAAATATATACTTCCCCCCCTCGTATCTTTGTTTTATTCGTGGATTAGGAGTCCTAATTGGGCCTTGGGCCCTTCCCTTGGCCCTCTATCAATCGTCCAAACCAACACACACACATTTTGTTTGTTCTAATTTCGTGTTTAATTTAAATACTTGCGCGTGTTCGCGTCTTCAATGTCGTGTTTATATTCTGGTCACGTTTATAAGTACTATACGTAAATACGCATCGTGTATTAATAATATATTAGTATACGAAAATTACTTGTCGGATTTAATTGATATACGTAATACCCATATTAAATGTTCGTGTCGTGTGTCGTATATTAATAAATTAAAAAGTTTTAATTTACACGTAATTTCATGTAACTAATGTTCTAGGGATTTTAAAGCGGGTTTTACAGATATTATACATGATGTCCGACTTGATTTCGAATTTGGGTTAGTCGAGCTGACCCGATTAACTCGAATTGAAATTTCAACCCGAATAATCCGGCTCGAATATGTTTGAGTCGAGTCGAATAAAAAATTGTGACACCCCTACTAATCTCAAGTATCATTAGAATGACAAAAAAGTTTTTTAAAGATGTGACAGTCAAATTGTTATATGCCTAAGAACTCTAAGCTAGAAGGATACTATAATATACTTGCATGGTTACGCATAACCCGCCTTAAGACGTGACCGCTATAACTCGCCTTAAGACGCGTTAAAGATGTGACCGCTATAACTCGCCTTAAGACGCGTTAAAGCTTGAGGCGCGGTATCCACGCTACGCAATACGTTGAGGCACGCTGTGAAATAAGGTCCGGTGAGTTTTTGAATTCAACTTTATAAAATAAATATCCTTACATGTAGAAAGAGTTTTTTTAACTTTAATTATTATGTACAACACTTATTTTGAACTCAAAGTAAATATAATATTGAAATATAATAAAATAAATAAATATTTTTATATGTTGTGCCACTATAAGCTACGCCCTTCTGATAGATCTCGCCCAGTCTCCCTCTCCTTCCCCCGCCGCCTTCCGACCCGCGGGGAATCCAACTATCGCAATTGAATCATAGGGCTAAACTGTGCTTGAGCTTTAAAAAACACAAAAGTTTCGCTTTAACCGCTAAAGAGTGTTGCTTGGACATGCCGTCACGTCGTGCTTCACGCTATTTATAACCATTTATACTTGTAGCTTCATTTAAGGATTGTTTTTGGAAATTTTGGTTCAAATTTATTTATGCTGACACATATATAAAAATAAATGTTGGTTTTCTTTCACGCATCAATCACACAGGACTATGTAAAGGTGGCAAAATGAACAGATACGAGTATCGGGTAAAACGGGTATGGCTCAAAACCGGCATTGGTCGAACCGACACAGGCGATAATGAGCTAATTAAAATTCGGATCAAGCATGCGTGGATCCAAAGAGTAATTGTTGATATCTAATCCTCTATAATCAATTTTTTGTATGATGTATACGTTTTTGTATGTTTATATATGTTTAAGAACATTTTTATAAGTTTTCATCATTTTTATGTTCACGTTTTCATAGGTTTTCAGCGCACGTTTTCATCGGTTTTTCTATTCATTGTATGTCTCTGTACGTTTTATACGTTTTCATCTGTTTTTCTACGTTAACGTTTTATATGATTTTGAACGGTTTTATATGTTTTTTTCAGCTTTCGTACGTTTTTGTATGTATTTTATACATTTTTCTATGTTTTCATCCATTAATAATAATTTTACGTCTGTACCTTTTATATTTTGTACGTTTTTATCCGCTTTCTTGTTCTTTTTGTTTTTTTTATGTTTTATTATGTTTCTAAACGCATGTGTACTTTTATACATTTTTATGCTTTTATATAGATGAAACGTATAAAAACATACACAAATGTATGAAAATAAAAGCGTATAGTGTTGATACAAAAGTTGGGTGATCCTTGCTAGACCCGAATTAGGCTTAATTCGGGTTGGCTGGACTCCGGCTCCTGCACCAAGTGAATCGTCTGGTTGGGATCCTGCACACTAAAACAACACGCGTTAGGCTTACCGTGGGAATGTATTCCACGATTAGACTCCGGCGTGAGAGTAAGTAATCGGTTAGGGTTATGAGAATCGGATGAGATGTGAGTGTGTAGAATGTAATACCTTTGTGGAACCCTTAGGGGTTCCTTATATAGGAAGTGAAACCCTAATGGGCTGTCACTGATACTTCTGCCCAAAGGAAAGGATAAGTACCAGAATTAGATTGATTGTCATCTTCTAATTATGGTGAGTGAATATCCTCTCCTTTGGGGTAAATCCTAATCATAGTAAGAGTATGATTCTGTCTAACCCTGTACCGGCCATGCCGGACCGTAGGCCGCACACGTGTGTGCGGTTACTGTTCATCTAAGCCCATAGGTTTAAATGACATTAATCCCACCCATCAGTGATGGGCCAGATGCGGGTAGTACACGTGGTCCGGGTTCATGACCCGGCTGGGGACTATACGTCATCATGTCCCCCCAGTCTAGTTGTTACAGCCGTAGGCGTAACCTCTACACTATAAAATGTCACGTAGACCCGTTTGATGCAATTACGGACGTACTCCAAAATAAGCCGACCGAGACAACTTTAATGAATGCATCAATGGTAGTCAATAGTCAGACACACGCCTGCAAAAGTGAACCAAAAAGGCCCACCCTTGAGCCACGTAAAACTGTCAAGAAGTGACCCGTGGGTCCCTTCTAACGTTTCAGAAGTATCAGAAATCCCATCCGTTGGATGGGCGTAGTGGCTTACACATGGCGAACATCTACGCTACCTCGAAAATCGAGGCAACCCTATATAAGAGTCGGTGTATGCTACTGTTACACACACAATTTATATTCATTCTGCCATTGTTATTCCCAAGCTCCTTCCTTCAATCCTTCGCTTCTTATTCCACGGATTTTCTCTACTACAGGTTAGATCATCACGCCTATCAAATCCTTTTTATAAACCATGGTGAAGGACAATCCTCTTATTACGGATGTCCTTAACGTGATGCATGCGGAGAAATACATATACTTTTTTTCTAAGTATTATATTCCTGAGAGCGTACATCCGACCTATCCAGGTGACGGTGAAGCAATTACGGATGCTCTGAGGGGAAAGATAGGCGAGTGCACGCGCCTATTTGATTCGGCTAACTACCGCATCCCCTTATCTAAGTTTTTGGTAGATCTGCTTCTATATTATGACTTCCACATAACCCTAATGCACTGCCTAGGGGCATGTAAAATCAATCAGTTTGATATTACCTGCCATACGTGCGAGGTAACCCCGACCGTGAACCTATTTAGGGTCTTTTACTCCCCCCAACTAGTGAATGGGTGGCTGTCGTTCAAAAAACGATCCACGAACGCCCCCATGACTTATAGGAAACCCTTAGACTCCCTCAAGAATTGGTACGACCATTACTTTTTCGTGGATGAGAAAGTATTCCGACCGAACGTGGGCAGGGTAGGTCTTTCAGACTGTAGATACAAACATGTCTCATAGTTCTTTGTGAAATTACTAATCCGTGTGTATACGTATATGTCCGCAGAGATGAAGCTACATGGATTATTGCGCTAAGGCGATCCAAGCAAAGTTCCTGAAGGATTCCGAACGCTGAAAGAAAATGAACTCCCCCTAATGGAAGCCACCATAGACAAAACCATCCCGTTGGAAGAAACCACTGAGCAGCGATCAGATGAGGGAGAGCCCGTGATTGAGAAGTCCCCTCTTGAATTCCATAATGAAGATGGTGGAGAACTGCTGCTGGAGGACACCGTGCCGCAACAGGATGAAGAAGGAGACGAAGAAGAATTCACCAACCCTGCTGATAATCGCACCGGTGATGATAAAGAAACAATACAAGCTTCTGGGTCCCCGTAGTCATCAAAGCCAAAATCTAGGAAACGGAAGACTACCTGGAAGGTAGCAAAAAATCTAGGGGATGGGGCGGGGGTACATAATGCTCCCCGAAGAAGCTAAGGAAAGACCATCCGCAGTTCCAGGAAGGGAGCAGCACCGCTACGGCCCAAGTCGACCCCTCGATGCGCACGAATGAGCAAGTCTGGATGGCCACCCCTGTGAATGCTGTGGCCCCTACCATCACGGAACCCGTGACTGGCACTACGTAAGTACCCATTTAATACTCCAAAGGATATAAATCTATAAACAGAACTAATAAGTGTGTTAATAACAGGGCGGACCCATCGACAGTAGCCCAAGAGAAGGAGGTGGAAAGGGAACTGATATGAGCTAAAACTCATATCAATTTATCAACAAATAACCCTAAAACATGAAGCAAAATACCAATTTATCTTGCAAAAACAGTGTTATGTGGTATGTTTGTGTTTGTGTACACTTGTGTAGGTAAAAGGATGCATTTTCAAGCAAACAAGGAATAATCAAGCTTAATTTGATGAAAAAGACAAAGAAGGATAAAAAATGACAAGACTTTGAAGTACAAGGAACTATCTTGACAAACTGCCAAAGATGAAGGACCAAAGTGTAAATATTGTAAAAAGTCAAGATCATAGTCAAATTTGGTCAACATTCAAGTCAACTCAGTCAAAGGACCATTTTTGCTCAAGGATGAAGTTGGAAGGACTAATAATGCCAAAGAAATGAAGCTGCTAGCCTTTTAAAGCAATCAGCCAAAGTTCAAGGGTGATTTCTGCCAAATATGGAAAGTTATATTAAGTTCAATCCATGTGCTTTATTTCTGACCAATGAGAAGCCAGGATTGATTAAACAAGGATTGCCACATATGAGCATTAATTTCCCACTCAGCCGCCACTCATTAATGACAAAATCCCAACAGTGTGATCCGTGTGCTTCCCATTCAGCCATTCACATCATGACACGTGTCAGTTTCAAACGGCCAAAAATTTCCCAGCATCGTTTTTGAGCTACAATGGATTTCATGGAAAGTTATAAACATCAAAAGCGCTTATTTTTGAGAGACGAACACAATGGTCATCATCAATTAACATCAAATCAACTCAATCAAAAAGCCCCAATTCATGTTCATACCTACAAGATGAACTTAGCAGAATTATGCTACGTGGAGTGCTGGGATTGGTCCCAACACGTCACCAACCCCAACACTTCTCCTTCTCAAGTCTATAAATAGCAGTTTAGGTCTTCATTTGTGATTAGTAGTTGTAAGTGTGAAAAACACACACATTTACATTTTCTCTCATCATTTTCCTTTCTTAGCTAAACTACTCAAGAGTTTGACACACTCTTGAGTTAGTTAGTTAGTTAGTACCTTCTCAACAACTTTGTAGCTGAATTCAATTAATAAAATTCAAATTCTTCATTTCCCGCCAAATTCTATCTTCATCATTTACTGTTCATTCCTGCTTCAATTGATACTTGTGTTGCTGCATTGAGTTTGTTATGATCATACATTGATCATAATTGACTTTGGAGTGAAGATTAGTAGCTGTTTGTTGATTTCAGTTTAAATCCATAGCAAATGAGATGAATTCAGGCCATGATGTTGATTCTAGTTGATTTGTAGCAGTTTGTTGATTGTAGATTGTTGATCTAGTGCTAAGGTGGTGGTTAGCACTAGAATAGAGAGTACAACACTCCTCTACTTCCCAATGGTATCTTCACAAGGTTCTAAAGTTTCTGAGTTTTGATTCCACTCAATTTGTCAAATGCATGCTTAATTCCTAGTTAATCTTGATTGTGATTGTATGATAAAACCTGTTTAGCTGTTATTGATTTGATTCCATTGCTTTTGTAGCTTAATTGTAGCTAATCTGCTTATTGCTTTGATAACTGTTCTTGTTGATAGCTTATATCTGTCATTTTTAGCTTAGCATTTCCATTTGAGTTCTTGTTGCTTTACATACTTGCTAGTAGCTTTTACACATCTCTTTTTGGTTATTAAATTTGGTTTGTTCAAGGTTTTCATTCAGCTAAAACTAGAACTTAAAAAGTCTTTTTAGGTCAGTTAAAGGAGTGTTTGGCTTTAACTAATTGTTGATTTTCAAGTGTTGGTTTTTGGAAAGTTAATGTTCATTTTCAGTCATTAGGTTATAACAAGTCATATTGAGTAATTTTCAAGTCAAATATTAGTTCAAAAAGGCAATTGGCAAGAAAAAGGATTGGGTCAATTTTCATTCAGTTTTGCTTAAAAAAGTTGTCATTTTCATTTAGCTGGCATTTGTTTGTTTGTTGATGAAATCTTGCCAAACCAGTTCTCATTTGTAGGTCACATTATGAAGTTTCATAGTCTATAAGCATTTGATACAGTATCCATTAAGCTAGGAGAAATAAGCTAAAATCTGAACAGTTGAGAAAAGCAATGTTTCTGTAAATGAAAGCTGCATTTTCAGATCTCTTGATTCTATTCACAAACTTTGTAATTTTCTTTCACAAATCCACTTAGTAGATGTTATTGGTTGATTTTTGAGAAATTTAGCTTTTTGAAAAAATTTTGGTCAACGCTTGGTCAACATAAGCCATTTTCAGCTTAATTCAAATTCCTGGCTTATTTCTTGATGAATTTTGATATGACTTGATTTCCCGTTCATCATTTGAGCTCTTTAATCAGTTTTAGCACAAAAATCCAATTGTGCATGTCCAGATTTTCCTATAGCTTATTTTGAGCTTATTGTGAAGTGCTTATTTGCTTATTAATCACTTTCAGCCAGATTCCTTTTACAGTCCTAGCTTATTTTCAATTTGAAGTGTTTTGCAATTGGTTTGACTGATTTTGGTCCAATAATAAGCTCAAACGAGCTTATTTGTCACTAGAACCCGTTTTTGCTTAACAAGTTTCCAAAATTGCATTTAGGTCCCTAGTGTATTAAAAGGTTTCTAATCCTGGCTAAACTTACACATTTTTAGGGTTTGCATTAAACAAGTCCTTATAGTTTGAAAGTTGTTAAATTTCAGTTAGCAGTTTTGTGATTTGTTACAAATTTGGTTAGTTTGTTACATAGTTTTCATATTTGATCCTTATAGTTTGCTGATTTGATATTTTCAGTCCTTTTAGTTTTAAAATTTACATTTTGAATCAACTTGAATAAAAACTTGGTATGTGCACGATGCTTTACATATAAGTAGGTAATATTTTTCAATTTTGCATGGCTTTGTTTGAATTAGCAAATAGAATATCCAAAAAAGATTAACAACCAAAAACAGTTAAAAACTCGATATTGATTGGACTTTCAATTAGCAAGAACTGAGAAAAACGAACTGCATTATACACAATTTCAAATGGCGCCGCTGCCGGTTCTTTGACTTTACGAGAGACTATCGATTGACGGTTTTCATTGGCTTTTGGGATCCGTTCACCTTGTGAACGTTATTTTTACGTATCATAAATAAAAAACAAATAAAAATCAAAAATATAAAAATATATAAAAACTAAAAAATTAACAAAACAATTCTTTTCCTAAAGAATTGACCAAAAAAATTAAAAAATCCAAAAAGCAATCTTTTTCCTAAGAGATTGCACCCAAAAATATATATTATTGGATTCTCTCGGTTTTTATGTACATATAGTATTTTCTTTTAAAAACTCATAAATACAAAAATATTTTCCATATATTATTATAAGTAAATACGTATACGTATAAGAACAACCAATCTACATATTCTCCATAAGTATTGCCAAGGCAATACACCGTGTTGAGGGGCGTTCCGGTCCTTGACACGTGTATCGATCAAACAAAATAAAGCAAGAATAGATAAATACTCTCAATAAGCAACATTTCGCAGAATACGAACATTTAAGTGAATAGAAAGGCGATGTGCTATAAAATGCCATCTAAGGGTCAATAGGTACTTAAGTGCTTCGCGCCACCTAACCCCCCATTCACTTGTAAGTATTCTAAGAAGGAAGGCTTCATTGGGGGTCTTGCACCCAAGTATTACATACGTATATTGTTATTTTCTTGTGGATATTTAATATTGAAACTCGAAGAGGATAATCCATTTCTCTTCAAAGTCACACGAGAGCTTCTCTCTCATTCCTCGTATTGAGTTGCATGCTCACTCGCGGGCGTGCACAAATACCGATTGGTGTACAACCTCTTCCTCCGAAAAGGAAGAAAAAGAGAAAGAGTAAGACCACCACCGTCTATCAAGCCGATCACGAGAATCGTGCTTTGACTCCTCCACCACAAGAAGCAATGGCTGTTGATAATCTTTCTTTGATGGAACGTATGCAAACCAATGTTCATGGATATGCTAGTGTTATTAAGATTCCCGAAATTCCCGCAAATACATTTGAGCTACACACGTCTATGATTACTATGGTTTCACAATCACCTTTCTATGGTAACAAGAATGATGATCCTCATGCTCACCTAAAGAGATTCCTTTCTCTTTGCAATACCATTAAGCACAATGGAGTTCCACATGATGCTATTAAGTTGATGTTAGTGTCATTTTCACTAGAGGGACCCGCTAAGCATTGGTTAGACACTCAACCACCCGATAGTATCACCACATGGGATGGTTTCACCACTAAGTTTTTGAACAAGTTCTTTCCTCCATCTAAGACCATGACCTTGAGGAACTTAATTATAGGCTTTCAACAGAAACCTAGTCAATACTTTATTGATGCTTGGGAAGACTATAGTGAGTTATTGAGGCGATGCCCTAACCATGGATTGGATGACGTTCACCAAATCAATACCTTCTATAATGGCCTTAAACCTCATCACCAAGATTCACTCAATGCTTCCGCGGGAGGGAATATTCTTCTTAAATCCATGCAAGAGGCCTTGGACATCATTGAGACTAAAGCAATGGTTCAAACAAACAATCAATTTGAAGAAAGGGTTCATGTTATCCAAAACACTTCTCAAACACCTTGTGATAACCAAGTCCTTAAATTTCAACAAGAGATTCTTCAACAAGTCAAACAAGGACAACAAGAATTGCTTCAAGCTTTTAAGACCATGTCATTGAACAATTCTTCAAATGATGTTAATGCCATTACCCTTTCTTGTGTAACTTGTGGAGGTCCCCATTCTTATGAACAATGTGATAAGGTGCAAGTTTATCAAGGGGAATGCTATGCTTACCAAGAGGAACATCGTGAACACTTCAAGCCAAATATCAATCCAAATAACCTTTCTTACAAATCCCAAAATTACCTTACTCCACCGGGATTCCCACCCCATCCACCCACCGAAATTCAACAAAATCCTCCTCAAATTTTACCAAGGAATCAAGGGCAACGACCACCTTATCAAGGAAATAACTACAAGGCACCCAATCAATTTCAACCTCAAGCAAATAACTTTTATCCACCAAATCAAGGATTTAATGCTCAACCTCTACCTTTCCAACCTCAAGGTTTTCAAGGAAATGTGTCACAAGATTATAACACAATGGATTTCTTGCACAAAATGAATCAAGAGAATGAAAGGAGGCTCCAAGCTATTGAGAAGAAAGTGAATGACCAAATGAAACGTATAGCGGAGGAACAAACCAATAGGGTTTTAATGGCATTAAATCAAAGACCACAAGGGGCTTTACCTTCCAACACACAAACAAATCCAAGGGCAAATGTAAATGCTATTACAACAAGAAGTGGAAAGACAACAAAGGATCCTTCACCTCCTAAACCTTCTATTGTTCAACCCACTTGTGCTCCTTCATGTGACAAGCCTTCTACTTCTACTTCACCACCTCAAAATGCTCCCATTTCTCCAACTTCAACACCTACTCATGAAGCACTCAATAAGGAAAATCCTTCATCAACCACTCAACCACAACCAAAACCAAGTCTTCCTTATCCCTCAAGATTGAGAAAAGAAAAGCTTAAGAACAAGGATGATATCCAAGTTTCTAACTTTTTGAGGATGTTCAAGCAACTTAACATCAATATCTCCTTTGCGGAAGCTTTAGCCAATATGCCTAAGTTTGCTAAGATGATTAAGGACTTGCTTTCTAACAAGGAGAGATTGGTGGATTACCTAATGCTTCCTTAAATGAAAATTGCTCCGCGGTTTTGCTTAAGAAGTTGCCTACTAAGCTTGGAGATCCGGGGAGGTTTTTGATTCCTTGCAATTTCCCGGGGGTGGAAAATTGTATGGCTTTAGCAGATTTAGGAGCAAGCATAAATCTTATGCCATTATCGGTTTGGAAGAGACTTTCACTTCCCGAGCTCACTCCTACTAAGATGACTCTTGAGTTGGCCAACCGTACTATAGCTTATCCGGTGGGAATTGCGGAGGATGTTTTTGTTGGGGTTGATAGATTTACGTTTCCCGTGGATTTTGTGGTGGTTGATTATGATATGGATCCTAGAGTGCCTTTGATTGTTGGTAGGCCATTTTTGAGAACGGGTCGTACTTTAATCGATGTGGCGGAAGGAGAACTTACAATGAGGGTAGGAGATGAGAGAGTTGTGTTTAACATGGGGAAGTTGTCTAAAAAGTCTAATGAGCCCGAAGCGATAAAGCATATTGATGTTGTGCATGAGGAGAAAACACAAGATGATCTTCTTGATGAAGTTTGTGATGAGTACTTTTATGAAGCTTGCTCAAGTGGAGATTATGATTTACCTCATATTGAGACCATTGCTTCCATTACTTCCTCCTTGGATTGTCATGAAAAAAAAGAGCTAAACCTTAGTGAAATCCCATATGACACTCCACTTTTCCACAATGATAATCATGTTCATGAGGACTTTCGTGATGGAGAATCTTCTCTTTGTGATTCACCAACATATGATGACTATAGTGATGATGAGATTTCTACTTGTGACTCTCCATTTGTTGATGATCATACTTCCTTTGGTTTTGAGGGATCCCCAATCTTTGATAGACCTATCTATGATGTTTATGGTGATGAGGAGGATTCTATCATTGATGAGATTGATGAGTTTTTAGAGGTGGATATACCTTTAGAGTATACTCTTGGATATCTTGATGAGGAGGGGGACATACTCTATTTAGAATCTCTATTGAATGAAGATCCTTTACCTTTTTCCTTGCCCACCTCAACCTTTCAAAGTGATAAAAGAAAACAAGTCATGATGGTTCCTTCTAAGAGCTTGTTGTTACACATGCCTTCACAACCTTTCTCTCACAATGTGATCTACATAGGAGAATCTTCTAAGGCAACCAACACTTGTTGTTTTCCCATCAAGGAACGGATTTTTGATCCTGGCATAGAGCTTGCTAAACCATCTCAGTATCCACCTGATGCAACAAAAGGAAAACTTGTGAAAGATTTGAGAGTTTTACCCTATCACCTTGGGAAGAACATATGGGAAACCATTTTGGAGAACTACACCTCACTCTTTTCACCATTGCTTGGGAAGTTAGTTGTTGAATTGTGTTATAAGTGGGATGGTAATTATGTATTTGATCCTTGGGGATATTTATGGAGTTTTGATAAATGAAAACTTGTTTTACCTCATCATGGAGATTTTTCTTAAAAAGGGGCAAAACTTTTCTTCTCCATGATAGGTTTTAGACACTTTTAAGTGTGGGACAAGTCGAGCTAGAGACTCATTAACTCAAGCATGGTATAACTAGGTTTAGAGTGTTGTAGGTTAGAAATAAAGGGTTAGACTTGGAGATAAGTGTAGGGGAGACCTTCTTTTGTCTTCATGATTGTTTGTAGGGTTGCTCACTCATTTCATGCTTTGGAGCTTATGGAGGAGGCCCGTGTATCCGGTTCACTTCGTTACTATAGTGATTTTTCATTGACACCTTGTGCTTAAACATGATTTCACTAATAGTTGTCCTTTCCTTAACTTGGGTTAAGCAAAGTCTATTCATTGTCATAAGTGTAGGGGAAGTTTTTTTATACTTCCATGCTCTTAAACATTGAGGACAATGTTTAGCTTAAGTGTAGGGGGGTCTTCTATCGAAGTGACCTTACCTAGAACTTGTCATTGTCTTTCATGATAACATGGAAAATTGGGTTTTCAACGTTTTTCAAATTTTTGATCAATTTTGGCCAACAAAAATATGCATTCATAATTTTTGCATCAATCATTTTGCATAACACAATTGCATTGTATATATTTCTTCTTTTATTTTTCATCAAAAGTTGGAAAAAGGAAAAAATATAATAAAACATGGTTTTAACAAATTTAGACTTCTTTGACATATTAGGCCCGCCATGGATATTTTGACTCAACCCGAGTTTGCTTATCTTAGCATTCTCTAGCTAGTATCCTTAACCATGTAGTCCTTAATTGGTCTATTAGGCTAAGCATCCACCAATCTCATTATTTGAGATTTTAAATTTGTGGAGAATGGGAAATGATAGAGTTGAAGCAAGTATAAAAGGGCTAGATAAACTTCATGATAATTACTTGTGGCTAAACCCTTCTCTTCTCTACCTCTATTTTCTTCGCATGTATATAATTGTTAAGAAATAATCAAGAACGGTTTTAATTGGTTTGTAATCTCTTATGCATTTTTGTCTAATCATTTATGGTTGATATAAGTACGTCTTAAGATTCTAAGTTAGAACGTTTTATGTGTACAAGACTTATGTTATGCTCAATATTTAGCGGGTGTTTTTCCTTTTATTCTTTTCAAATTTCTTAGTGAGGAATAAAGAAAAATAAGAGCGGCTTACAAAAAAATGAGTGGCTAGAAGAAAAAGAAAAAGAAAAGAAAAAAAATAAAATAATACAAGACTCCCAAGAGGGGCAGTGTGGTGTTAATTATAGTGACTATTGAGTTCCAATATTACCTTGACGGGTTGCGGGGATTCAATAGATTGCTCCAATCCAATATTACCTTGACGGGTTGCGGGGTTGAAGATCCAAAGTCTCAAAAAGATGGCGGATGTAAATTATTGCGTGAGTTTTATTTTTCTTTCCTTAGCGAGTGTGTAGCTACTTATGAAAGCATGACATGAGGATTTTACACATAAGGCGAATGACTTATTACTCTTGAAACGGACTTGTATTAATTGTGAGCGGTTTTTCAAGTAATGGATGAGAGGATTACTTAGGATTAAAACCGTGCTTCCTTATTTTTGGATTTTACACTTCTTATATTTCACACTTGAATAATGACAAATTTGCCCACAAGCAATTTGCTCAAATAATTATCGGTTCCATATTTAATTGTCATGAATAAGTTGATGCACTTTTTACTTGTGAATGCAATGATCCCATTTTTAAGCTTGGTATGGGAAAAGTGAAACTTGAGGGTGATAAATGTCCATGGTACCCAAGCCCTAATCTAAGCCATTGAATTCTTTATGAGTTATTTCCATCAAAACCATTTCAAGAAAAATCAAAAAGATATAAATAGAATTGTATTTTGTTCATTGCATTGTTAAAAGTCAAAGTCATGCATCATGTAGTTTAGAGTAGTGTAGATGCATTCCATATGGCCAAGGTGGATTAATTATGAGGAGAATGTAAAATTGTGCTTTAAAATATATTGAATTGCATGAGGACATGACAATGTTCAAGTGTAGGGGATTTGATATGAGCTAAAACTCATATCAATTTATCAACAAATAACCCTAAAACATGAAGCAAAATACCAATTTATCTTGCAAAAACAGTGTTATGTGGTATGTTTGTGTTTGTGTACACTTGTGTAGGTAAAAGGATGTATTTTCAAGCAAACAAGGAATAATCAAGCTTAATTTGATGAAAAAGACAAAGAAGGATAAAAAATGACAAGACTTTGAAGTACAAGGACCTATCTTGACAAAATGCCAAAGATGAAGGACCAAAGTGTAAATATTGTAAAAAGTCAAGATCATAGTCAAATTTGGTCAACATTCAAGTCAACTCAGTCAAAGGACCATTTTTGCTCAAGGATGAAGTTGGAAGGACTAATAATGCCAAAGAAATGAAGCTGCTAGCCTTTTAAAGCAATCTGCCAAAGTTCAAGGGTGATTTCTGCCAAATATGGAAAGTTATATTAAGTTCAATCCATGTGCTTTATTTCTGACCAATGAGAAGCCAGGAATGATTAAACAAGGATTGCCACATATGAGCATTAATTTCCCACTCAGCCGCCACTCATTAATGACAAAATCCCAACAGTGTGATCCGTGTGCTTCCCATTCAACCATTCACATCATGACACGTGTCAGTTTCAAACGGCCAAAAATTTCCCAGGATCGTTTTTGAGCTACAATGGATTTCATGGAAAGTTATAAACATCAAAAGCGCTTATTTTTTAGAGACGAACACAATGGTCATCATCAATTAACATCAAATCAACTCAATCAAAAAGCCCCAATTCATGTTCATACCTGCAAGATGAACTTAGCAGAATTATGCCACTTGGAGTGCTGGGATTGGTCCCAACACGTCACCAACCCCAACACTTCTCCTTCTCAAGTCTATAAATAGCAGTTTAGGTCTTCATTTGTGATTAGTAGTTGTAAGTGTGAAAAACACACACATTTACATTTTCTCTCATCATTTTCCTTTCTTAGCTAAACTACTCAAGAGTTTGACACACTTTTGAGTTAGTTAGTTAGTTAGTACCTTCTCAACAACTTTGTAACTGAATTCCATTAATAAAATTCAAATTCTTCATTTCCCGCCAAATTCTATCTTCATCATTTACTGTTCATTCCTGCTTCAATTGATTCTTGTGTTGCTGCATTGAGTTTGTTATGATCATACATTGATCATAATTGACTTTGGAGTGAAGATTAGTAGCTGTTTGTTGATTTCAGTTCAAATCCATAGCAAATGAGATGAATTCAGGCCATGATGTTGATTCTAGTTGATTTGTAGCAGTTTGTTGATTGTAGATTGTTGATCTAGTGCTAAGGTGGTGGTTAGCACTAGAATAGAGAGTACAACACTCCTCTACTTCCCAATGGTATCTTCACAAGGTTCTAAAGTTTCTGAGTTTTGATTCCACTCAATTTGTCAAATGCATGCTTAATTCCTAGTTAATCTTGATTGTGATTGTATGATAAAACCTGTTTAGCTGTTATTGATTTGATTCCATTGCTTTTGTAGCTAATCTGCTTATTGCTTTTGTGACAATCTAACATTTTCAGGTAGTGAAATATTTTCTCGTATAATATTTTGAAACTTATTTTTATGTTGGTTGACGAACTCACAATTTACGGATTTAAATTTGGGCTTACGTGCATAATTTGACGTCTTTTACGACTAAACCGAAAACCTTAGGATTACGTATTTACGTTTTTGAACTCCGTTTTTGATGAGACAATTTTTATTGGATTCGTTTTGTGACGGTGATTCATAATTTATAAAAACGTTTTTTCGTAAAACGACCCGAGGGCACGCAAATCGAGAAAACTAGAATCGAGAAATACCCGTAAACTAGTGAGATGGGACAAAACACTTTGTCCCACCCCACTAGCAATACGGGACGGCTACACTTGACACCACAACACTAATGTGGCATCAAGTTAAGTAACTTACACCAAGTGTAAGCATAAGCTTACCTTTCAAGCTAACCTTTACCACTTTACCACAACACTAGCAAATTGTTTTCATTTCCATCATTTCTTACATGCAATCCACTCCAAAAACTCTCTCAACTCTCTCCTTTGTGCCGTCCCAAATAAGCCAACAAACACCCCATTTGATCTTTTCTAGCCATAAACCACATGTTTACTAGTCCTATTAAGGTGTTCTCTTGAAGCCTTGATCATTTGGTGGCCATATTAACAACTTTGAAGGTGATTTGCTTGTGTCCTAGGTCTGATTTTCCAACCTATGTTCTTGATATTTGATGGTCTTGAAGATACTTGTTGTGTTCATCAAGTTCTTGTCTTCCTAAAACAAGAAATCCACTTGGATTGGTAAAGAAGATCATCCTCTCCATTTTTCTCTTGTTATTTTGTAAAGAACAAATGTATTTTCTTTCATTTTGTATATGTATATGATGTATATATGATGATAAAAATGTTGTGTGGGGATCAAGTGTTGATAAATATGCTTAAAAATGATGATAACCATAAGAAATGAAGCTAAAATCTTGACTATTTAGTTGGCTGTATAAAAACAGTAGATAACTAAAAGATGAACTGATAAAATTGCATGGTTTGACCCATTTACAGTAAGTAGATGATGTTATACACATGTGAGAGTTGGCCATGCAATGGAATCAAAATAATGAGTGAGATATGATCAAAACAAGTTAGGTGGTATAATCTGAATAAGTAGTTTTGTAGGGACTGTTAAGGCAAGTTAAACTCAAAATGGGCAGTAGCTATAACTAAGTTATATGTAGCACATTATATGAAGAACATGTCATCCAAAACTGAGCTTCTAAGTCATTATAGAACTCTAGATATGGTAAAAATGGTGAACATGAAGTTAAAAATCAGATTTTGGAAATAATGTTTATTATTATTATATAAGCACTCACATTATAATGTATAAAATGTAAAAATATAAACCCACTAACTTATAAAACTTATTTATATAAATGTATAAAAGGTTAATTAAATGGGTAAATTATATAAATGATGGTGAAATAATATTTATAAGTAATAAAAACTATAAACTTGATTTTTACGACTTTTTCGGCTATCGCCGTAAAATTAACGTTTTTCGTCAAATAAAACTTAGACGACCAAACCCGTCTAATGTAAAGTTTATAAAAGTCATATACTGATGTATAGATAACTAAGACAAGTAAAAACCGATAAAACCCGAACTATAAGAATTACGGACATTTACGAGCTAACTAAACATATTGGACTAATAATTGGACTTAAACTTGTAAAAAGAGCTTATTGGGCTTAACCCATTTGGGCCCAACATGAAAAGTATATATACTGTAGAAAATGGATAAAAAAAGTTAAAGAACTTATAAAAGGCTTAATGGACTTAAATAGGTAAAATCGGTAAAACTAGTGAACTAGTAAAACGTTACCAAAACGTAAACGCTAAATTGAGTAAACAAGGATGTATAAACCCACTTGATCATCATCATATGTACAAAATCATCATATGTATATTGTTATTTTGATAAAAGTCATTGGACCGAGTCTAAGACCGATTATTATTTATATAGGTTTCCGTGACCGAAGCACGCCCGTAGCCGATAATCCGCCTTTCATTAACAACGTGAGTTCATAGCCTCGCACTATTTTAAATGTTTTATAAAATGATTTGTAAACCCGCGAGGGAGATAACATGCTAGATTTTTATAAAAATAGAACACAAGTAGTCCCGATTGTATGCTTAATGATATGGACCCGAATGATGCTATGACCCTATACTCGAGACTAAAAGGATTATTAGTAGTTAGGTTATGTCACTTAAAGTCCCATTAGCATGAATTGTGAACTACCGGGTTTTGGTAGACGCTTATGCATTTGACAGTACTATTTGGGGACGATCACCCCAGTTCGCGCCTTGACGGTTGATCCCCGTCGTACCACATTGATTGGTAAGCGAATTTATGTATGAGAAGATTCCATAGCGTGATTTTTGTGACGACACGCTAACTTAGATGGGCAAATTGTTTGTCGGGTTCGCGGCCCGCTGTTTTCATAGTAAGGTAACAATGTCATGCGGCTAATAATAATCCTACAATATAAAACATAAATACAAAATGATAACGACGCTATTACGATGAATATATTACCTATCATGGTAATATAGAGACTACGGTCTCATGGACGGTTTCAGATGTATGCTTGATTTATATATTGCCTGACTAGCAATATGTGGACTTACTTCCGATATTATACTTGTGTTCTGATTTTAAATGAATGTAAATGATTGTTTTATATAACGGTTTTCATTAAACTCTATGAATTCACTCGGCATTCGCTGATATGATTTTTGCATGTTTTTATCTCAGGTGCTTGAAGGTAATCCGGATGGAGATCGACTCTGATGACCCACACTTAATATTAAAAATGTTCATTCGATCTGTGTTTTGTAAACTTAATGACCTGTATAATTTGGGACCTGTTGTACGCTTTTAAACTTTTTATCGAATGAATGTTTGTTAAACCTTGTACAACCATTTTTATGTGTTGTCTATGATTGGAGTTATTGTGTTATCCCGTAACACTCTGAAAGACCCTTCCGCTGTACCGATACGAAAAATGAGAGTGTTACAGTTTGGTACCAGAGCTCTCGTTGTAGAGAACAAAAGATTTTAAAAACCAATGTTTTGAACAAAACTTTTCAAAATCTTTTGACAATGAACATTTGAGAAAATATTTGAAAAATCTTTTGACTATAACGGTGCCAGAGATCTCCGACGTTACCAACAAGCCCTATTGAGAAGATATATATTTTGATATATATAATTTAATTTATATATATGTATATATCGTGATTTCATTATGTAATTATTTAACTAGTATGTTATCCTAATACGAGATATATATATAAATGCAGATTGTCATGGCTGACCCTAATATTCCTGTAGAAAACCATGCTATTCCCGAACCTAATATAGAAGATAATCCTTATTTAGACTTAGTAGATTATGATATTGATGATGAGGAGGAACCATTTGAGGATCCCGAGCCCGAGTTAGGACTAGGAGATCAGATTGCCCCTCAGTTAGACTTGGTAGAGAATGAGATTGAGAATGTGGATATTGAGAATGTTGATATTGAGAACGATGATGAGATTGGGTTAGATGAGTTAGATGACGAGATTGACGACGAGGATGTCGAGGAGGATGTAGGTATAGATGTTGAGGTTGATGACGATGAGGAAGCCGAGCTTATTTATCCGTATGATGTTCCAGAGGGCGAGACTTTGCCCCCACCAGTTTGTTTGTCTGATTCTGAGGATGAGTTACCTACGGATGAAATGTCTGAATCATCTGAATCTGATTCTGAATTAGAGGAGGATGAGGATGGCGATGCACCTGACGGTACTGATGGTATTGCTACTCGTAGATGTGAGATAGGAGAGTCGTCTAGTACTCGAGAGGCTACTCATATTGATGGTCTTGCACCATGGGCCTTGAGACGTGATCTAGATGCTTCCCGTGTTAAGAGTTGTGTGACAGAGGTTGGATTAGGTGTTGTTCAGACTCAGGTTGCTTATTTGGAGTCGAAGACTAAGGTTGGCGAGAAAGAGCGAGAATTGCTTAGTTTGGATTTGAGTGATGTAGAACGTGGTTTGAATGAGGCTTTTAGGAGGTTATCAGTGTTGGAAAGTGGTGAGTATGCTGCTATGAAGAGAAAGGTGAATTCTATGGAGATTCAGTTGAGTGTAGCTCGTGCGATGCGTGAGAAAGCTGAAAAGGAGTTGAATATATCCGTGGGATGGAACAATAGATTTTATGCTGACATGGTTGAAAGAGGAGTAATCCGTAAGCGCCCAGCTGAAGATGTGTCTAGTGATCGTCCGGCGAAGATCCAGAAGACGATGGATGATGGACCATCTAGCGGTTCTCAGTAGACCAGTCTGTATTTAGTAGTGACCTTTATATCTTTTGTGTTTGTAGCTTTGACTGAACCGACTTGTTAGTAATAGACTTGGCACGAATTTTGAGTGTATATAGTGCTAGAACTTTGATATGGATGTACTAAGACAATACTTTTGTTTCAGATCGAATGAAATATGTATCTTGTCTTGAATTCCATATTGTGCCTTATTTGTATCTTGATTATGAATTCAGTCCATATTATATGAATCCTTTGTTGGATGAATGCTTAATACTTTGAAATTGTGGAATTATAGAACTATGCCGCCCAAGAAGGCTGTGACTGAGGATGAAGTACGTAGGATTATTACGGAGCAAGTTACCGCATCTATGACTGAATTTATGGCAAATGCTAGAAATGAAGCTGGCGGTAGTGGAGCTGGCGGTAGTGGAGCTGGTGGTAGTGGAGCTGGCGGTAGTGGAGCTGGCGGTAGTGGAATTGGCGGTACTAATGTGAATATGAATGCTAATAATGTGAATGCTAATGCTGGAGGAAATGTAGGAGGACTTGGAATGAATGCACCTGAAGTTGGTGGTTGTACTTATGTGACGTTCATGAAGTGTGAACCTCTACCTTTTAATGGAACTGAAGGTGCTGTAGGACTAAGCCAGTGGATTGAGAAGATTGAATCGTTGTTTAGGATTAGTAAGTGTAAGTAGGAAGATAAGGTGACTTTTGCTATGGCTACTCTTAAAGGTCGTGCGTTGACTTGGTGGAACGGGAGAATTGCTTTCATGGGTCTTGATGCTGCTAATGCTACTCCTTGGGCTGAAATTAAGAAGTGGATGACTTTGGAGTTTTGTCCTCATAGTGTGATCATTAGGTTAGAACAGGAGTTGATTCATCTGAGAATGAAAGGTGTGGACATTGATAGTTACACGAATCGATTCCATGAGTTGGCCTTTCTATGTCCTCGATTGGTTGAACCCGAAGAGATCCGAATTGAGCAATATGTGAAAGGGTTGACCAGGAATATCCGGGGGGACGTAACATCATCGAAACCACTGACCATTGATGATGCTGTTCGAATGGCTTACCGACTCATTGGACAGATAATTCAGGATAAGGAAGATGAAGCCCGTGTAGGTGAGAAAAGAAAGGGTGACGGTGATCGTGTAGATAGAGGTGATAATAGGAAGAATTTCAATCGCCGTCAGAACCAGAGAAAGGGGAATGCAAATGCTCTTACCTACAATGCACCGCGCAACGATGATAGATGTCCTAAGTGTGGCAACAAGAGGCATGCTGGCGACTGCTGGAAGTGCCGAAATTGCGGAAAGCTTGGACACAAGGTTGAAAGGTGTAAGAAGGGAACCATTTGCTTCAACTGTAATGAAGAAGGTCATAGGAAATCGGAATGCCCCAAGTTGAAAGCGATTGTACCTGGAAGAAACCCCCAGGGTGGTATCTACCAACTTGGAACAATTGAGGTGAAGAAAGAGGATCCGAATGTCGTTACCGGTACGTTTTTACTCAACAATCATTATGCTGTTGCTTTATTCGATTCGGGTGCCGATAGGAGCTTTGTATCCACTAAATTTAGTGCCCTTATTGATATTGAACCTGTTGAGATAAGTACCAGTTACGAGGTGGAATTGGCTGATGGTAAATTAGTGAAAACTAATAAGCTATTAGAAGGATGCTCTCTAAATCTCTTGAACCATTCCTTTCCGATTGATTTGATGTTGATAGAATTAGGTAGTTTTGATATTATTATTGGTATGGATTGGTTGTTGTTGAATAATGCTACTATTTTATGTGGAGAGAAGAAGGTTAAGATTCCTCTTAGGAATAGGACGTTAGTAATTGATGGTAGTCGAGGTGAATCCCGTTTAAAAATCGTTTCATGTATTAAAGTCCAAAAGTACATCAGGAACGGTTGTGAGTTATTCTTAGCTCAAGTGACCGGGAATGAGTCTAGGGAGAAACGATTGGAAGATGTACCTATTATTTGTGAATTTCCTGAGGTATTTCCTAAATATTTACCCGGACTTCCACCGATAAGGCAAGTAGAGTTTCGAATCGATTTAATTCCTGGTGCTGCACCGGTGGCACGTGCGCCTTACCAATTAGCCCTTCTGAATTAAAGGAGTTATCTGAGCAACTTAAGGAGTTGTCTGATAAAGGTTTTATTCGACCGAGCTGGTCGCCTTAGGGAGCTCCAGTCTTGTTCGATAAGAAGAAGGATGGATCTTTTCGTATGTGCATTGATTATAGGGAACTGAATAAGTTGACAATTGAGAATCGATATCCTTTACCTAGTATTGATGATTTGTTTGATCAACTGCAAGGATCTAGTGTGTATTCTAAGATAGATTTGCGGTCAGGATATCACCAACTTCGCGTCCGTGAAGAAGATATTCCTATAACTGCATTTAGAACTCGTTATGGACACTATGAATTTCAAGTAATGCCATTTGGGTTAACTAACGCACCTGCGGTTTTCATGGATTTAATGAATCGAGTGTGCAAGCCCTACTTGGATAAATTTGTGATTGTGTTTATTGACGATATTCTAATCTATTCTAAGAATGAAGATGAGCATAGAGAACATTTGAGGATTGTTTTGAAGTTGTTGAAGGATGAAAAGTTGTATGCTAAGTTTTCGAAGTGTGATTTCTGGTTAGATTCTGTGCAATTTCTTGGTCATGTGATTAACAGAGATGGAATTCATGTTGATCCTACAAAGGTTGAAGCTATTAAGAATTGGTCTGCACCGACAACGCCAACGGAAGTGCGACCATTCTTAAGATTGGCTGGCTATTATAGGCGATTCATTAAAGAATTTTCTTTGATAGCTAAACCCTTGACTAAGCTTACTCAGAAGAATAAACCTTTCATTTGGTGAAGTGATGAAGATGGAGCATTTCAGACATTGAAGCAAAAATTATGTAGTGCGCCAATCTTATCATTACCCGACGGGAGTGAAGATTTTGTAGTGTATTGTGATGCATCTCTTAGAGGTTATGGAGCTGTTTTGATGCAGCGAGAGAAAGTGATAGCTTATGCTTCTAGGCAATTAAGGAAGAATGCGGAGAATTATACGACTCATGATCTTGAGTTAGGAGCTGTAGTCTTTGCTCTTAGGTTGTGGAGACATTATCTGTATGGCACCAAGTGTACGGTATTCACCGATCACAAAAGCCTACAGTATATTCTCGACCAGAAGGAATTGAACATGAGGCAACGAAGATGGATAGAGTTGTTAAGTGATTATGATTGTGATATAAAATATCACCCAGGAAAAGCCAATGTTGTTGCCGATGCGTTTAGTAGGAAAGATAGAGAGCCTATCAGGGTGCGTTCTCTAGTCTTGACCGTGCACAATAATTTGCCTGAGCAAATTAGAAATGCGCAAATAGAAGCTTGTAAGAAGGAGAATTTTGTTAATGAAGGGTTCCGAGGAGAAGGAGATCCTTTAGAGGTTAGAGCTGATGGAGTGAAATGCTTAAGAGGTCGTATGTGGATACCTAAGTTTGGAGGCTTAAGAGATTTGATTATGTTAGAATCCCATAAATCTAAGTATTCCATTCATCCAGGATCTGATAAGATGTACCATGATTTGAAGAAGTTGTACTGGTGGCCGAATATGAAAGCTGACATAGCTATGTATGTTCTTCAATGCTTGACTTGTGCTAGAGTTAAAGCAGAACATCAAAAACCATCAGGACTACTTCAACAACCAAAGATTCCTGAATGGAAGTGGGAGCGAATTACAATGGACTTTATCACCAAGCTACCTAGAACATCATCTGGAAACAATTCGATTTGGGTTATTGTCGATAGACTGACCAAATCAGCACACTTCATTCCGGTTAAGGAGCAGTTCTCACTGGAGAAGCTGACTCGAATATACCTTGATAATGTTGTATGCAAGCATGGAGTGCCTGTATCGATCATTTCAGATCGAGATCCTAGATTCGCATCGAATTTTTGGAAATCTCTCCAAAGATCTTTGGGAACGAATCTCGACATGAGCACTGCTTATCACCCCCAGACTGATGGGCAGAGTGAAAGGACGATACAAACACTGGAAGATATGTTGAGAGCTTGTGTATTAGACTTTGGTAAGAATTGGGATAAACATTTGTCGTTAGCAGAGTTTTCGTATAACAATAGTTACCATTCTAGTATTAAGGCTGCACCGTTTGAAGCTTTGTATGGTAGGAAGTGTAGATCTCCTGTATGTTGGAGTGAAGTTGGGGATACCCAGCTCACGGGACCGGAATTGATCCGGGAGACTACGGAGATGATAGTTCAGATTAAGAAGAGGTTGTTGACTGCCTGTAGTAGACAGAAAAGTTACGCGGATGTGCGGCGGAAGCCAATGGAGTTTGAAGTGGGTGACCGAGTAATGTTGAAAGTATCGCCATGGAAAGGCGTTATCAGATTTGGAAAACGAGGAAAATTGAATCCCCGTTATATTGGACCCTTTAAGATTTTATCTAGAGTAGGTCCAGTGGCTTACAAACTAGAGTTACCCCCAGAACTTCATGGTGTTCACAACACATTCCATGTATCTAATCTGAAGAAATTTCTAGCAGTGAGTGATGAGAAAATTCCGTTAGGTAAGGTTCGAATAGATGGGAAGTTGCATTTTATCGAAGAGCCCGTAGAAGTTATGGACCGTGAGGTAAAGCAACTGAAACAAAGTCGGATACCTATTGTCAAAATCCGATGGATATCAAAGCATGGACCGGAGTATACTTGGGAACGAGAGGATGGAATGTGGAAGAAATATCCGCACCTCTTCGATTACAATAAGAAACGGACATCCAAATGAAATGGATCACGAGGACGTTGATCCCTTTTAGGAGGAAAAGCTGTGACAATCTAACATTTTCAGGTAGAGAAATATTTTCTCGTATAATATTTTGAAACTTATTTTTATGTTGGTTGACGAACTCACAATTTACGGATTTAAATTTGGGCTTACGTGCATAATTTGGCGTCTTTTACGACTAAACCGGAAACCTTAGGATTACGTATTTACGTTTTTGAACTCCGTTTTTGATGAGACAATTTTTATTGGATTCATTTTGTGACGGTGATTCATAATTTATAAAAACGTTTTTCGTAAAACGACCCGAGGGCACGCAAATCGAGAAAACTAGAATCGAGAAATACCCGTAAACTAGTGAGATGGGACAAAACACTTTGTCCCACCCCACTAGCAATATGGGACGGCTACACTTGACACCACAACACTAATGTGGCATCAAGTTAAGTAACTTACACCAAGTGTAAGCATAAGCTTACCTTTCAAGCTAACATTTACCACTTTACCACAAAACTAGCAAATTGTTTTCATTTCCATCATTTCTTACATGCAATCCACTCCAAAAACTCTCTCAACTCTCTCCTTTGTGCCGTCCCAAATAAGCCAACAAACACCCCATTTGATCTTTTCTAGCCATAAACCACATGTTTACTAGTCCTATTAAGGTGTTCTCTTGAAGCCTTGATCATTTGGTGGCCATATTAACAACTTTGGAGGTGATTTGCTTGTGTCCTAGGGCTGATTTTCCAACCTATGTTCTTGATATTTGATGGTCTTGGAGATACTTGTTGTGTTCATCAAGTTCTTGTCTTCCTAAAACAAGAAATCCACTTGGATTGGTAAAGAAGATCATCCTCTCCATTTTTCTCTTGTTATTTTGTAAAGAACAAATGTATTTTCTTTCATTTTGTATATGTATATGATGTATATATGATGATAAAAATATTGTGTGGGGATCAAGTGTTGATAAATATGCTTAAAAATGATGATAACCATAAGAAATGAAGCTAAAATCTTGACTATTTAGTTGGCTGTATAAAAACAGTAGATAACTAAAAGATGAACTGATAAAATTGCATGGTTTGATCCATTTACAGTAAGTAGATGATGTTATACACATGTGAGAGTTGGCCATGCAATGGAATCAAAATAATGAGTGAGATATGATCAAAACAAGTTAGGTGGTATAATCTAAATAAGCAGTTTTGTAGGGACTGTTAAGGAAAGTTAAACTCAAAATGGGCAGTAGCTATAACTAAGTTATATGTAGAACATATTATGAAGAACATGTCATCCAAAAATGAGCTTCTAAGTCATTATAGAACTCTAGATATGGTAAAAATGGTGAACATGAAGTTAAAAATCAGATTTTGGAAATAATGTTTATTATTATTATATAAGCACTCACATTATAATGTATAAAATGTAAAAATATAAACCCACTAACTTATAAAACTTATTTATATAAATGTATAAAAGGTTAATTAAATAGGTAAATTATATAAATGGTGGTGAAATAATATTTATAAGTAATAAAAACTATAAACTTGATTTTACGACTTTTTCGGCTATCGCCGTAAAATTAACGTTTTTCGCCAAATAAAACTTAGACGACCAAACCCGTCTAATGTAAAGTTTATAAAACTCATATACTGATGTATAGATAACTAAGACAAGTAAAAACCGATAAAACCCGAACTATAAGAATTACGGACATTTACGAGCTTACTAAACATATTGGACTAATAATTGGACTTAAACTTGTAAAAAGAGCTTATTGGGCTTAACCCATTTGGGCCTAACATGAAAAGTATATATAGTGTAGAAAATGGATAAAAAACAAGTTAAAGAACTTATAAAAGACTTAATGGACTTAAATAGGTAAAATCGGTAAAACTAGTGAACTAGTAAAACGTTACCAAAACGTAAACGCTAAATTGAGTAAACAAGGATGTATAAACCCACTTGATCATCATCATATGTACAAAATCATCATATGTATATTGATAGGTGTGTAAACACCCATCCTTTCTACCACTTAATTACAATAATAACCGGACCAAAACGTGTATTTTATGTCTTTTATGTCGGAATTATGCGTGGTTTGTGTTTTTGTTGTAATTTAGGACGAAAAGGTGAAAAGTGGAGAAAACACGGGAATTCACGGGCATTTACGGACTTTTATTGAAGAAAAAGATGAAATACGAAGTCAAGAAGTCAAGAGTGCAAAAAGAACGGAAGTCCACGACCAATTTTGAAGATTTATCGAAGAAAAAGTCAAAAGACGGAAGTTTATCAAAAGCCGAAGAATTCAAGTCTATTTTATTGAAGAATTTAAAGACGAGTTCAAAGAAATCCCGAAGCCAAAAGTCCTTAAAGTCCAAGTTTAAGTAAGATTAAAAGAAAGAAGGACTAATGATGCAATTAATGAAGATTAAAAGAAGGAGAGACCTAATGACACAATTAAGAGAAAAGGAAAGAGGGGAGGAAGCTTCCTAATCCTCCCCTATATATAGATTAGGATGATAATCATTTCTTTCTTGTTGGCTAATAGTGACAATTAGTCCTTCCACCTTTAATTACCTTGTCATTTACTTTTCGTGTCAACTTTAAATACATGTTTTGCACCTTAATTACCATTTAATTCCAAGTAAGTTTTCATTTTAATTCTTGTCAAACTTTATTTTATCTTGTTAATCTCCTATCTACCTTTCTCAATCTTTGATTTTTGTGTTTATGTTTATGTTCATGCTCATGCTTTTATTTTGATCCAAATGGTTTTTAATTATTGTGGTTAAAGTTGTTTGTTTTATTGATTTAAACTGTTTGATTGTGTTTACTGTTGCTTCGTTATTGGTTAAATTAAATCGTTTATTTGATTCTGCTTAATTTGTTGTTAGATTCGTTTATCTGTGATTCCCTTGTTCTTCGGGAGAGTTTGTTTTTGTTTCTGATCTTTCCAGGAAATCTTCTGAATCAAGAGAGGGAGTCTGTTCATTCGGAACTTCCAAAGTTCCGAACCAAGGGCTTCATTCGGAACATTCAAAGTTCCGAACGAAGGACAACTTCCGACTCAAGACTGCTCATTCGGAAGTCTCAAACTTCCGAACGAAGGGAAAGTTCCGGATCAGCAATTGTTCATTCGGAACTTAAAAGTTCCGGATCAATATACTTCATTCGGAACTCAAAAAGTTCCGGATCAAGGAGATTCATTCGGAACTCAAAAGTTCCGAACCAAGAGCTTCATTCGGAACTTCTTAAAAGTTCCGAACCAACTTCCGGATCAAGGGCAAGTTCCGAATCAAGAAGGCTTCATTCGGAAGTCCGAAACTTCCGAATCAAGGAGGCTTCATTCGGAAGTCTTCCGAATCAAGGGTTGATCAAAAGTTCCGAATCAAGGCAAGATTGAGAAGTTCCGAATCAGTAAAGTTTCGAACGAAGGATTGTTTTGGATAAGTGACATATTCAGATCAATTTGTTCCGGATCAAGGATTTTGGTAATATTCCGAGCGAAGAAGAATCATTCCAACCGAAGGTGACATTCCGGACGAGTGATTGTTCCAAACGAAGGATTATTCCGAATGAGCTGTATTCAGGTTCTTATTAGTTTTTGTCTTTGATTTTTATTTTCAAGCTTTATTTTTCCTGCTTTTTCCTTATTGCACTTTAAGTTTATTTTCCTTAGTTAAATTTCAGTCTTGCCTTAGTTTAAGTTTTAGTTGCGTTTTAAGTTTGCCTTAGATAGATTTAAGTTTACGTCATTTATTTTAGTGCCTTTTAATTTCAGTCACGCTTTTAAATACTTGCACCATTATTTTAATTAGACTTAGATTTACTTTAAGAGCACCTTTACTTTAATTGTTTTGCACATTTTCATTTAAAAAACTACAACGACACATCTTTGTTTCCACCAAAATAAAACTGAGTCACACATTAAACACAAGTTTTTCAATTCGATTAGACCAACACAACGAACTTAATTTTCATACGGGGTGTCAAAAGCCTTGTATTAAATGGCGCCGCTGCCGGCTCTTTTCGTAAAGATTAACGGTTTTCTGTGAGAGACGCGTTGCTTTTTGGGATCCGTTCACTTGTGAGCGTTACTTTTCTTGCATAAAAAATTCAAAAAATCATAAAAATTAAAAAATTGATAAAAATCTATAAAAATTAAAAATTTCAAAAATCCAAAAAGATTTTATCTTTATTGTGTATATATATTGTCTTTGTGTTTGGTTTCTTTTTCTTTTGCATTTTCAGGTGTATGCGTACTAGATCTTCTAATTATCAAGAGCCCGAGCCTCAAGAAGATTTAGCTATGTCTGGTGTTAACAACAATAATCCACCGCACCCTAATAATAACAACAATGCTCTTCCATAGCCCGATCTTCGGACCATGGAGGAACTTTGTCAACCAACAATGTTTGGACGAGGAGGACCGATTGCGCCGATGCAAATCAACGCTCCTGAGTTTTCGTTGAAGCACCACATGATTCAGCAAGTACAAACAAACCCATTCCGTGGATTGCCTGATGATGATGCCAACAAACACCTCGACAAGTTCATTACAATCACCCAAAGCATGAAGTTGGCCGGTGCCACAATGGATGAACTTCGCCTACAACTCTTTCCACACACTTTATTACATCATGCCAAGAAATGGTTTGATCGTCTCCCGAAGAATTCTATTCACACTTGGGATGACATGACTCAACGCTTTTTATCGCGCTACTTTCCACCATCCATGGTCACGAGCCTTCGCAATCAGATCAGCGGTTTCATGCAAGACCCTGATGAATCTCTTTTTGATGCTTGGGAGAGATATAATGTCTTGATCGATAGATGTCCAAACCACAACATGCTCCCTGTGACCTTAATAGACACTTTCTACAACGGTTTGACTTTTCGAGATCGTGATACGATTAATGCAGCCGCCGGTGGCACATTCATGAAAAGGATACCCGAGGAGTGTAGAGAGTTAATTGAGAACATGACTACTCACCACAAAAACTGGGATTCCTCTGCTTCTTCTAGGAACAACCCGAGAGTCAATGTTTCTTCTACCTCAGCAAACCCTGAGATGACCGAACTCACCCGCATGATGACTGAAATGAGCAAAAGTATTACGCTTCTCGCTTCAAACCAACAACAACAACAAGTTAAAGCGGTTGCTAATCCTTATGAAACATGTGACGGTCCTCACTCATACACCGATTGTCCTTCGACACAAGGAAATCCGGAAAATGTGTATGCAGCTTACGGTAATTATTCAGCGGAAACTTACCAAGCTAGACAACAAGGGGATAGAAATCTGGTGAGCTACCGTTCCAACAACTACCTTTCACCCGGTTTTTCTCCTCAAAACCAAAATCCCGCCAACAACTACAATAGAAGCAACCAAATCCCACCAAGAGCTTCTAACCCTTATCAGCCACCCACCCAACAAACCCCACCCATTAATCCCGATGTTGAAGCCATCATGAGAACTCAAGGTGAGCAAATCAAGAATCTGCAAAGTCAAATAATCAATTTGAAAGGAGATATCATGAAGCAAGGTAATGACATTAGAACCGAGGTTCGTGATAATATTCAATCCTCCTTCAGCACTCAAACGACTGAATTAAAGAATCTGTTGGCTAGTTTCTTGCTCGAAGCACAACCTTCTTCTTCGAGTTCTCTACCTTCAAACACCGTCACTAATCCGCGAGCCAATGTGAGTGCTATTACTACTCGTAGTGGAGTCACCATCGTAGGACCACCAATCCCACCACCATCATCTACACCTCCTCCACCACCATGTATTCCTACTCCTCCTACACCTAGTATTAGTGCACCATTACCGTCTTCGCCTCGTCATGACGATGTCTCTAGGAAGGACCCTTCAACATCCCAACCTTTACCGACTACACCTTCACCTTCCACCTATAAACCTAGAATCCCATACCCTTCTCGCATAGGCAAGACCAACGAGCTAACCAAGAATGACTGTCAAGTATCGAAATATGTGGATATGCTATCTCAAATGACCATCAACATTAGCCTTGTTGAAGCACTTTGCCACATGCCAAAATTTGTCAAAGCATTCAAGGAATTGCTTAGCAAGAAGGAGAAGCTGATTGAACTCGCCAACACACGCTTAAATGAAAACTGCTCAGCAGTTATTCTTAAAGAATTACCGGAAAAGCTTGGAGATCCCGGTCGTTTTGTGTTGCCTTGCGTGTTCAACAAAACTGAAGAATTTACTGCCCTTGCTGATCTCGGGGCTAGTATTAATCTTATGCCTTTGAGTGTTTGGAAAACACTATCATTACCCGACCTCATTCCAACAAAGATGACTCTCGAACTTGCAAATCACACTCTCGCTTACCCCGGTGGTATAGCCGAAGACGTGTTTATCAAAGTTGGCACATTTACTTTCCCGGTCGATTTTGTCGTAGTTGATTATGAAATGGACCCTCGTATTCCTTTAATACTTGGTCGGCCATTTTTGAGAACCGGACGAGCTTTAGTAGATGTGGCCGAAGGTGAGTTAATCTTACGAGTCGGGGATGATTCAAAAGTTTTTAAAATGGGGAAGCTTACAGGCAAATTTTTTGGACGAGAAACAGTGAATATGATTAATGTGCTCGATGACTTTACCGTCTATGACAATCCTCTATTCGAGTCTTCCACTGATAATCCACTCTTTGAAGATAATGTGGATGATTCTCGCTCCACTTTGGACGCTTCTCCCATTTATGATTCTCCACCGGTCTTTGATGCTTATGATGATGATTCTAGCTCAGATTCGGATGATTTTGATTGTACTTCTGAGTATCCCGAGCTGCCTACTTTCGATGATTTTGATGAGGCTGATACTCTCTCGAGCGATTCTTCACATGATGAAGATCCTCCGCCATCACTCGATCCTACTTTGGACGATTATTCATTTGAGGAAGATTTCTCTGAATTTCTCAACACTTACTTCCCTCATGAAAGTGATGCACCTCCTTATGACTTTGAAGATTATCGTCTTGATCCTACTTTGGATTTGAAGCACATTCTGTCAAAGGAGAAGAAACCGGTCGACACCGAAATCCGTTGCACATATGATTTGACACCTCTTTGTCCCCCTTCTGAGGACGAGGTTGTGCTTCTTTGCGGATCTTCTTCACACTCGGCTGAGCCTGAGTGCTATTTTCCCCTGAAGGAAAAGGTGTTCGACCCCGGTATTGAAGTCTTTAAGCCATCTCAGTATCCACCTGATGTAAAAAAGGAAAAATCTTTGGAACCATTGAAGACATGCTTGCACCTCACCATACTTGCTCCCACCATGCTCCATCACTGCTTAAGGGAACCTTGCCTACTCTTCTTTGGCTTGCCTTGTTCGCCTTAAGCTTGTGTTATTTGCTCGATGAAAACTACGTCTTTGATCCTGGTGGAGATGTTTCATGCTTCTTCCATTGATAATCAAGGTCGAGTCAGGCTCACGACTCGGTTAACAAAAACCAAGCGCTTCTTGGGAGGCAACCCATGCATCTATCTTTGCGCTTTCTTTATCATAAGTGTAGGGGAGACCCTTTGGTTTGCTATTTCCTCTCCTCGCTTCTTAATCAGGGATTCGAGCTTCAATGATCCACTTTTGATGATTCTTGACGACCCGTGATTCCGTCTTCTACTTCTTCCCGGTTCTATCCTAAACTCTTTTCGATTCACTATTTTATATTTTCTCAATATTAAAATAGGAATCTCTTTAGTTGTCTTTTCCTTAGCGAGATTTAAACAACGTGCACAATGTCCTAAGTGTAGGGGAGTTTACTCCCACATGCTTAAACATTGAGGACAATGTTTATATTAAGTGTAGGGGGGACTTCTATCGAAGTTAAGTGGTATTTTCCTTGTATTTGTCCTCATTTTAACCGGAAAATCAATTTTTCGACATTTTTCAAAATTTTTTGATCTATTTTGGCCTATTAGTTTTTACCTTTGTATAGTTATTTTCTTTCTTTGCTAGAATAAATGTTTAATAAGTGGTTTTAATTTTCAAACGTTGTGAATCTTTTGACTCAACACGAGTTTACTTATCTTAAGTTACTCTAGCTAGTATCCTTAACGTGTTTAAGTCAAGTTTTGCTAGGCTATTATGTAGGGAGCTATAAAACGCGAAAGTCTTAACTCTCACGGGTTAAGAACAAGAACTTTTCGCAAGTTCCTATAATTGATCCTAGAGAGTCGTTTATCAAGGGAACTTTAAAATGCGATTTCTAAACTTGAAAAAGTCCAAGAATTTGCAAGATCCTATAGGCGACTCGAAAACCCAAAACTTTGATTTAATAGGCTAAGTATCCACGAGTCTCATTACTTGAGATTTTAAACTGTGGAGAACGAGAGATGATAGAGCCAATTATAAGTTCGGTATTCTTTCGTGAATTTATGTGAGTTAATTCTAAGCCTATTCTCCCATCGCTTGCTAATAAATTTATCTGCTAATAAATAAGGTTGTACGATTTGAAAAGTTACTTAGCTTCTAGCCCAAGATCGTTTAAAAGTTGCTCGGTATGGATTAGAGTTCATAGCCAAGGCATAACTTATTGAAGCGGGATGCGAAGATTGGCGAGTCCGAAAAGGCCCTAACAAGGCATGAGGGCTATATTTTGTTGCTAAAGATCCAAAGTGATATGAAGAATCATTTATCGAAAATCAATATGAAGGATCGAGACACACGACGAAAAGCAAATACTCCCCAAAAGTCATGGAGAAGTGTATCCGAAAAGACCCTAACAAGGTATGAGGATAAATAGATCCGAGTCATAAAAGGAGGCGGACCGTTGTATATCAAAGTCCAAAATAAAGATTGGAGAAAAATGAAGAAGTCGTGGTCCAAGTATGAATCTCTCAAAACTTCAAGTGAAGAAATTCCATTATGAAGAGAAGACCATTATTTCATGAACGTCTCTCAAGATTTGAAGTATGAAGTCGCTGCCAAATATCGGTCTGAGAAAGGTCTCAAATCGCGAAACGAGTTATGCCAAGATATGAACTTTATGAGGTCCCGAGAAGCAGTTTTAAAAGATTTTGTCCTTTAGCTAACTATTGATTAAATCGTTCACTTTATTTTCAGACTTAATGACTATCGAAATAAGTCAAAAATGTATCCTCGTGATCATTCAAGACAATAATAAAATATAAGAGATAAACCTAGGAATAAGGGAGCCTAAGTGAGTAATTGGCCCACATGAGTTCTTGATAGTTTGCTAACTTATAATAACAATGATCTCGTTTTTAAGCTTGGTTTGGAGAAAGTGAAAACTTGAGGATGATGATTATTCATAACATTTTCAAAACCCAAGGTATGCTTTTGATTTCTTTATTTTGTATGTTTTTAATTTTCTATTTCTTTAATAAAGGCCAACGTGGATTAATTATGATGAAAAGTGTAATCTTGCTTTGTAACTAATGCATTGCATGAGGACATTGCAATGGTCAAGTGTAGGGGATTTGATAGGTGTGTAAACCTCCATCCTTTCTACCACTTAATTACAATAATAACCGGACCAAAACGTGTATTTTATGTATTTTATGTCGGAATTATGCGTGGTTTGTGTTTTTGTTGTAATTTAGGACGAAAAGGTGAAAAGTGGAGAAAACACGGGAATTCACGGGCATTTACGGACTTTTATTGAAGAAAAGATGAAAGACGAAGTCAAGAAGTCAAGAGTGCAAAAAGAACGGAAGTCCACGACCAATTCTGAAGATTTATCGAAGAAAAAGTCAAAAGACGGAAGTTTATCAAAAGCCGAAGAATTCAAGTCTATTTTATTGAAGAATTTAAAGACGAGTTCAAAGAAATCCCGAAGCCAAAAGTCCTTAAAGTCCAAGTTTAATGAAGATTAAAAGAAAGAAGGACTAATGATGCAATTAATGAAGATTAAAAGAAGGAGGGACCTAATGACGCAATTAAGAGAAAAGGAAAGAGGGGAGGAAGCTTCCTAATCCTCCCCTATATATAGATTAGGATGGTAATCATTTCTTTCTTGTTGGCTAATAGTGACAATTAGTCCTTCCACCTTTAATTACCTTGTCATTTACTTTTCTTGTCAACTTTAAATGTTTTGCACCTTAATTACCATTTAATTCCAAGTAAGTTTTCATTTTAATTCTTGTCAATCTTTATTTTATCTTGTTAATCTCCTATCTACCTTTCTCAATCTTTGATTTTTGTGTTTATGTTTATGTTCATGCTCATGCTTTTATTTTGATCCAAATGGTTTTTAATTATTTTGGTTAAAGTTGTTTGTTTTATTGATTTAAACTGTTTGATTGTGTTTACTGTTGATTCGTTATTGGTTAAATTAAATCGTTTGTTTGATTCTGCTTAATTTGTTGTTAGATTCGTTTATCTGTGATTCCCTTGTTCTTCGGGAGAGTTTGTTTTTGTTTCTGATCTTTCCAGGAAATCTTCCGAATCAAGAGAGGGAGTCTGTTCATTCGGAACTTCCAAAGTTCCGAACCAAGGGCTTCATTCGGAACATTCAAAGTTCCGAACGAAGGACAACTTCCGACTCAAGACTGCTCATTCGGAAGTCTCAAACTTCCGAACGAAGGGAAAGTTCCGGATCAGCAATTGTTCATTCGGAACTTAAAAGTTCCGGATCAATATACTTCATTCGGAACTCAAAAAGTTCCGGATCAAGGAGATTCATTCGGAACTCAAAAGTTCCGAACCAAGAGCTTCATTCGGAACTTCTTAAAAGTTCCGAACCAACTTCCGGATCAAGGGCAAGTTCCGAATCAAGAAGGCTTCATTCGGAAGTCTGAAACTTCCGAATCAAGGAGGCTTCATTCGGAAGTCTTACGAATCAAGGGTTGATCAAAAGTTCCGAATCAAGGCAAGATTGAGAAGTTCCGAATCAGTAAAGTTCCGAACGAAGGATTGTTTTAGATAAGTGACATATTCAGATCAATTTGTTCCGGATCAAGGATTTTGGTAATATTCCGAGCGAAGAAGAATCATTCCAACCGAAGGTGACATTCCGGACGAGTGATTGTTCCAAACGAAGGATTATTCCGAATGAGCTGTATTCAGGTTCTTATTAGTTTTTGTCTTTGATTTTTATTTTCAAGCTTTATTTTTCCTTCTTTTTCCTTATTGCACTTTAAGTTTATTTTCCTTAGTTAAATTTCAGTCTTTCCTTAGTTTAAGTTTTAGTTGCGTTTTAAGTTTGCCTTAGATAGATTTAAGTTTACGTCATTTATTTTAGTGCCTTTTAATTTCAGTCACGCTTTTAAATACTTGCACCATTATTTTAATTAGACTTAGATTTACTTTAAGAGCACCTTTACTTTAATTGTTTTGCACATTTTCATTTAAAAAACTACAACGACACATCTTTGTTTCCACCAAAATAAAACTGAGTCACACATTAAACACAAGTTTTTCAATTCGATTAGACCAACACAACGAACTTAATTTTCATACGGGGTGTCAAAAGCCTTGTATTATATATTGTTATTTTGATAAAAGTCATTGGACCGAGTCTAAGACCGATTATTATTTATATAGGTTTCCGTGACCGAAGCACGCCCGTAGCCGATAATCCGCCTTTCATTAACAACGTGAGTTCATAGCCTCGCACTCTTTTAAATGTTTTATAAAATGATTTGTAAATCCGCGAGGGAGATAACATGCTAAATTTTTATAAAAATAGAACACAAGTAGTCCCGATTGTATGCTTAATGATATGGACCCGAATGATGCTATGACCCTATATTCGAGACTAAAAGGATTATTAGTAGTTAGGTTATGTCACTTAAAGTCCCATTAGCATGAATTGTGAACTACCGGGGTTTGATAGACGCTTATGCATTTGATAGTACTATTTGGGGACGATCACCCCAGTTCACGCCTTGACGGTTGATCCCCGTCGTACCACATTGATTGGTAAGCGAATTTATGTATGAGAAGATTCCATAGCGTGATTTTTGTGACGACACGCTAACTTAGATGGGCAAATTGTTTGTCGGGTTCGCGGCCCGCTGTTTTCATAGTAAGGTAACAATGTCATGCGGCTAATAATAATCCTACAATATAAAACATAAATACAAAATGATAACGATGCTATTACGATGAATATATTACCTATCATGGTAATATAGAGACTACGGTCTCATGGACGGTTTCAGATGTATGCTTGATTTATATATTGCCTGACTAGCAATATGTGGACTTACTTCCGATATTATACTTGTGTTTTGATTTTAAATGAATGTAAATGATTGTTTTATATAACGGTTTTCATTAAACTCTATGAATTCACTCGGCATTCGCTGATATGATTTTTGCATGTTTTTATCTCAGGTGCTTGAAGGTAATCCGGATGGAGATCGACTCTGATGGCCCACACTTAATATTAAAAATGTTCATTCGATATGTGTTTTGTAAACTTAATGACCTGTATAATTTGGGACCTGTTGTACGCTTTTAAACTTTTTATCGAATGAATGTTTGTTAAACCTTGTACAACCATTTTTATGTGTTGTCTATGATTGGAGTTATTGTGCTATCCCGTAACACTCTGAAAGACCCTTCCGCTGTACCGATACGAAAAATGAGAGTGTTACAGCTTTGATAACTGTTCTTGTTGATAGCTTATATCTGTCATTTTTAGCTTAGCATTTCCATTTGAGTTCTTGTTGCTTTACATACTTGCTAGTAGCTTTTACACATCTCTTTTTGGTTATTAAATTTGGTTTGTTCAAGGTTTTCATTCAACTAAAACTAGAACTTAAAAAGTCTTTGCAAATTTTCATTTAGGTCAGTTAAAGGAGTGTTTGGCTTTAACTAATTGTTGATTTTCAAGTGTTGGTTTTTGGAAAGTTAATGTTCATTTTCAGTCATTAGGTTATAACAAGTCATATTGAGTATTTTTCAAGTCAAATATTAGTTCAAAAAGGCAATTGGCAAGAAAAAGGATTGGGTCAATTTTCATTCAGTTTTGCTTAAAAAAGTTGTCATTTTCATTTAGCTGGCATTTGTTTGTTTGTTGATGAAATCTTGCCAAACCAGTTCTCATTTGTAGGTCACATTATGAAGTTTCATAGTCTATAAGCATTTGATACAGTATCCATTAAGCTAGGAGAAATAAGCTAAAATCTGAACAGTTGAGAAAAGCAATGTTTCTGTAAATGAAAGCTGCATTTTCAGATCTCTTGATTCTATTCACAAACTTTGTAATTTTCTTTCACAAATCCACTTAGTAGATGTTATTGGTTGATTTTTGAGAAATTTAGCTTTTTGAAAAAATTTTGGTCAACGCTTGGTCAGCATAAGCCATTTTCAGCTTAATTCAAATTCCTGGCTTATTTCTTGATGAATTTTGATATGACTTGATTTCCCGTTCATAATTTGAGCTCTTTAATCAGTTTTAGCACAAAAATCCAATTGTGCATGTCCAGATTTTCCTAGAGCTTATTTTGAGCTTATTGTGAAGTGCTTATTTGCTTATTAATCACTTTCAGCCAGATTCCTTTTACAGTCCTAGCTTATTTTCAATTTGAAGTGTTTTGCAATTGGTTTGACTGATTTTGGTCCAATAATAAGCTCAAACGAGCTTATTTGTCACTAGAACCCGTTTTTGCTTAACAAGTTTCCAAAATTGCATTTAGGTCCCTAGTGTATTAAAAGGTTTCTAATCCTGGCTAAACTTACACATTTTTAGGGTTTGCATTAAACAAGTCCTTATAGTTTGAAAGTTGTTAAATTTCAGTTAGCAGTTTTGTGATTTGTTAAAAATTTGGTTAGTTTGTTACATAGTTTTCATATTTGATCCTTATAGTTTGCTGATTTGATATTTTCAGTCCTTTTAGTTTTAAAATTTACATTTTGAATCTACTTGAATAAAAACTTGGTATGTGCACGATGTTTTACATATAAGTAGGTAATATTTTTCAATTTTGCAAGGCTTTGTTTGAATTAGCAAATAGAATATCCAAAAAAGATTAACAACCAAAAACAGTTAAAAACACGATATTGATTGGACTTTCAATTAGCAAGAACTGAGAAAAACGAACTGCATTATACACAATTTCAGGAACCCTCACCCATGACATCAATGAGACCTCCATCCCCTCCCGTAACTCATGCCGAGGAGCCACATCCTGAAGGACCCGACACCATCCTTCGCCTAGCATGGAATTTGTCCAGCTTAACAAGGTTGGAGGCGGAGTCTGAGTGCACTGAATTCATTGAACACATCACTCCTCCAGCACTGGCGCAATATTTGGACGAACTAGAGCATGAGACGTTGCTGGAGCAGTTTGATGTATCCTCCACACACCAGGTGACAGTTGGTGCGGCCCTAAGACGTCGTCTGATCAAGGCCTTGGCTAACGTGAGCCGTGCTGATAGAAAGATAGCTCGCCGTGAAGTACTGGTGGATAAGCATGAGAAAACTATCACTTCCTTGCAGGCAGCGTTGGTCGTGGCAGAGTCAACCGTCAAGGAGCAAGCCCGTCACGCCAACGCTCGTGAGGAACGTATTGCCGAGCTGGAGGCCCTTTTAGCTGCATCCAATGAGAAGGTTTACTCTTACATTAACACTTATTTGTGCACGCAAAAGACCACATTGTCTTTGTAGTAACTCCAAGTGTCATGTATAGGTATCCGCAGCCGAATCTGCTACTAAAGCCGTAACCGTACAAGCCTTCACTATTGCTCAGGAGCGTGACACGCTGAAGGATGAACTAACCTAGGCGCGGAATACCTTGGAAGAGCAAGCTGCAGCAGCTGAGGATGAACTAAGCAAGATGGCAGCGGACTGCGCCGAAATGATGTGTCCTCCTTTGCTCACAGCCATAGCTGGGCGTAGATGGATGGTTGGCCAGGGAATGCGGCTTGCCATGAGCAAGGTAACGGAGGCTCCTTACCTGTTGCAGGCTTTTGCTGACGTTGTATCGGACGGTATTGACCGTGGTAGGCACGAGGGGCTGGTCAAAGCTGCAGAGCTAATAGGCAAGAAAGAAGATATTACCCAGCATTCCTACCATAACCCTCTAGCCGCAGACAAGATGACCGCATCAATGGCCGCCCTTGCTGAAATCCAACACCCATTCCTAGATGAGCTAGAGTCACTGAAGGATGCTCCCAATGGGGTAATAATGTCGAAGCTCACCGCCGATCCCATCCAACTGACCTTGCCCACCTACGACTCTGTGTCGAAGGTGATGAAAGGTGAAAAGCTGCTGGCTGAGGCGCTGGACGCAAACATGATCAAGGCACAAGATGGAAAGAATGCGCACGGGGAGGTCCTCCGCACCTTGATTGAAGAAGGGAAGAAAGAGATAGGGGAGTTCCTACCTCCTTTGTAATTTACATTGTAAACATATGTACTATTTTATTCGTCCGTGTATGTATACGGCTAAAACTCATGTTATTGTAATAACTTTTTATACTTATGCAAGCAAGTCTGTGATGACCACGGTTATTTTGGTGTTTTGAATTTGAAACTTGTGTAGTTTTGTTGTTTTTTTTAGATATCACATACCTGTATTGCATGACATGTCACGTCTTACTCAAAAATACAATCAAGTCTATATTTTACTAGACGTGCGGCGTGCGTCTTTACCATGCAAAGCACTACGTGAGCGTGGCATATGGAAACTTATCACAACGTCTTGTGAGCAAGGTGTCTAGTAAGGATACATGATCCACGTCACTAGGGTTGCATCCCTCTTATGCGACAAGTTGAATTATTATGTTCACTTAATCCTCTTACCCCGCCTGGAGGCGCATATTGAATGAATGCATATGAATAAGAGAAAGCACATTATAGTAATAACAACTAAATCTATACGACAATAATTTGTTCATAGAATCTAAAAAATAAGACAATAATTTGCACAAGAACGAGCCGTGGAGCTAGCTAGGCACCACGACATTTTATTAGAACGTTTACGTTTTTTGTTTTGACAAGAATGGGAAATCCTAAAAACAAAGGGAACCTAGAAAGCATAAAAAACAAAACAAAAAGAACACATGGATCTTCATTTAAGCCAGATATAGCGAAGTGTCCATGCGGAAGCCGTAACTTTTCAAAGATAGCACCTTTTAAGATTGCAGATATTCCATGTGGTTCCAGGTCGCGGCCATCCATGTCACGTAACTTCTACGCGCCCCGTCCTAAGGCTTCCGTAACCTCATACGGTCCTTCCCACTTAGGGCCCAACTTTCCTGTATTCTCCGCTCGACTTGCCTCGTTGGCACGATAAACAAAATCTCCCGGTCGAAAAGAAACACCTTTAACCTTGGCGTCATAACAAGCCTTCATCCGTGCCTTGAACTTGGCCTCACTGATAGCCGCTATTTCTCGTTTTTCCTCCAACAAGTCCAGATTGATCCGGAGCTGCTCGTCGTTTGTGACGACACTAACCTCCGTTGTGCGGATGGTCGGCATTCCGATTTATGCTGGTATAACAACTTCAGTACCGTAGGCCAGTGCAAATGAAGTGTCTCCATTGGCTGTTTTAATCATAGTCCTATGTGCCCATAGAACATGTGGCAGTTCATCTACCCATTTGGCACTTCGTTCATCCAAGCGTGCCTTGATGCCTTCACCCAAGCTTCTATTTGCTCGTTCCACAAGACCATTTGTCTGCGAATGTTTAACAGATGCGAAGCGCCACGTGATATTCAATGCTGTGCACCAGTCCTTGAATGGCTTATCCGCGAACTGCTTCCCGTTGTCCGAGATGATTTCTCCTGGTAAGCCAAAACGGCACACGATGTTCTCCCAAACAAACTTTTTAACTTGTTTGCCTGTGATGGATTTAACTGCCTTAGCCTCTATCCAGCGTGTAAAGTAGTCCATTGTGACAATCAAGAACTTAACTCCCCCTGCAGCTACAGGGAAAGGTCCTGCAATGTCAATCCCCCACTTATAGAATGGCCATGGGTATGTAATGGGTGTCAGTTCCTGCTGCGGATGTCGTGGTACTGGTCTGTGCACTTGGCAATCACGGCACTTACGAATCATGTTGCGTGCATCCCTATGCATAGTAGGCCAATAATATCCTGTGCTTAGAGCTCGAGCTACTATGGATCAAGGACCCGCATGCATGCCGCATAACCCTTCATGTATCTCACTGATCACATAAGTATCCTGGCGTGGCCCAACACACCGCAACCATGGCTGTAAGAAAGAGCGCTTGTAAAGAATACCTTCTCGAAGCTCGAAGTGCTACGACTTCCTTCTGATACGTCGTGCCGCCTTTTCCTCGTCCGGAAGGGTTTCATCAGTCAAATAGTTGACGATCGGGGTCATCCATGTAGGTCCATCTTCCTCAACTATAGCTGCGACTTCCCCTTCCGTTATATACTTTTCCTTTGGTATTTCTACCAAGACTTGCTTGGATAAGTGGGCGAAACTTTTAGACGCGATCTTGCTAAGAGCGTCCGCCTTCTTGTTTTCACATCTTGGTACCTGCTTGATAGAAAACTTGTTGAAAGCAGCGATGAGTGACTTGACTTTCTCCAAGTATCGAACCATGTTATCCTCCTTGGCTCCGTAACCCCCTAGAATGTTGTTCGCGACAAGCCGTGAGTCCACGTAGGCTTCAAGGTTGCGGACTCCCACTCTAGCGGCAATTTTTAAACCCGCAATCAACGCTTCATATTCTGCCTCATTATTGGTGGCTGTGAACTCAAAGCGCATGGCGTATGTAAACTCCATTCCTTCTAGATTCATAAGGATGAGACCAACTCCTGATCAATCCGTGCACGAAGATCCGTCCGTAAATAATACCCATGGTTCTGCTGGAGTTTCCTCTCGTTGTACGACTGGTCCCTCCTCATCCGGCTTCTCTATCAAGAAATCTGCCAATATTTGGCTTTTAACAGCCGTCCTTGGTCTATAAGAGATGTTATGCTCTCCCAATAGAATGCTCCACTTATGTAGCCTACCAGACACATCTGGTCTGGAGATGACTTGTTTTATTGGTTGATCATTAATAACCACAATTGGGTGCGCCTGAAAGTATCGGCGTAACCGTTTCGTAGCAAACACTAATGCGAAAACCCATTTCTCCATGGAAGAATAATTCAACTCCGGCCCTTGTAGTGTTCTACTTATAAAGTAGACCAGAGTTTGGACTGTGTCCATATCCGTCATGAGTACCGCACTGATTGCTCCATGTGTGGCTGACAGATACATGATGAGCTCCTCCTTGGGTCGGGGGGGACACTAGAATGGGAAGAGATGCGAGGTGTTGCTTGAGCTGACCAAAAGCTTCCTCCGATTCCTTTGTCCACCAGAAATCTCCCTTCTTGATGCACTTCTTGAGTGTTTTGAATAGGGGGAGTGACTTCTCCGTGGATTTCGACAAGAACCTGTTTAGCCCGGCCAACTTCCCATTTAATGATTGCACCTCTTTCCGTGTCTGAGGAGCTGGTAACTGTATTACCGCGTCCGTCTTTTCCGGGCAAGGCTTGATGCCATTTGGATCAATCATATATCCAAGGAACATCCCTTCAGTTGCCCCAAACGTGCATTTCTTTGGATTCAGTTTCATATTAATCCTCCTCAATGTGTCAAACGTCTCTTGGACGTCACGGAGAAGTGCATCCTCCGTATGACTTTTGATGACTAAATCATCAACATAGACCTCAAGATTGTGGCCTATCTGTGAGTCGAAGGCTTTGTCAACAAGCCGCTGATATGTTGCCCCGACGTTCTTTAGTCCGAATGGCATTTTTGTATAACAGTATACGCCTTGACTAGTATGGAACACCGTCTTCTCTGCGTCCTCTTCCGCCATCTGGATCTGGTGGTATCCTTTTTATGCGTCTAAGAAGCACTTAAAGGGATATCCACATAGGGATTCCACCTTCCAATCAATCTCCGGTAACGGATAGCAGTCCTATGGACAGGCTTTGTTCAGATCCGTGAAGTCCACGCACATGCGCCAGCTCTCATCATGCTTTTTGACCATGACCGGGTTGGATAACCACTCGTGGTAGTATACCTCGCGCATGATACCTGCATCCACCAATTTCCGTACTTCATCCAATATTACTTGGCTGTGTTATGGTGCCTGATCGCGCTTCTTTTTCTTAACGGGAGGATATCCCTGGCGGATTTGGAGCTTATGTTCTGCTATCGCACGTGGTACACCCGTCATATGCTTGGGCTCCCATGCGAATACATCTAAGTTTGCTTTTAGGAGAGAGCACATGGCCCTCTTGCCGCTATCCGAGAGTGTTCCCTCTATGGATACCTCTTGTTCCGGATAATCAGGGTGGATTGCCACCTTCCAATTGGGAGGTGGTGATCCATCCTTAGGGGGAATAGGTGGAACCGGTGTTGTCACGACATCACACTCGGATGCTGGTATGATTGTTTTATAGATAGTGACAATTCCTCCTTCCACAGGGAATTTAATCATTCCGTGAGCTGTGGAGGGCACTGCCCGTATGGCCAGGATACCTGGTCTGCCTATGATCCCATTGTATGGAGAGTGTGAGCGTATCACCATAAAGTTCATCCACGCCGTGGTGGAATGCTTTTCATTCCCAATGGTTACAAGCAGACGCAGTTGTCCTATTGGCCAGATGGTGTCTCCACTAAAGCCGATGAGCGGCGACGTGGCCGGTACTAATTCGCTTCTTATTTCTGGTCGTAACTGTACGAAACAGTGTTCGTATAGTACTTCTGCTGATGACCCTCCATCCACATACATACGGCGGACATTGTGTGTTTTAATGCTTATCTCAATAGTGAGAGGTGCATCGGCTACATCACTTGCCGTGATGGGAGGGAATGAGATTTCTCTGCCGCGTGAAAATTTTTGACTAATTTTCTGCCTTGTGCGGCGCTGTCTGGATTGGATCATGTATATAGTTGAAGGTTTGTCCTTTTAAGGATCCTTCTTGTCATACTTCTTGTTGTCCTTTCTATCCTTCCAATCCTTGACCAAATGTTTGAGTTTGCCTGACATGATCAGTGACTCAATGTGCTTCTTGAGATGGATACATTCCTCCGTGTCGTGGCCCTTGTCGTTGTGGAATTCGCAAAAGAGATTTCCTTGACGACGGTCCGCCGGAGTCGTCATTGGGGAGGTCTCGGGAAGTTGGCCCCTTCTGTTAGCAAGATCTCCCGGTAGGACATCTTTAGAGGGGTAAATTTGTCCTCCGACCGCCCTCCTTTTTTGGCTCTTGTAGTCCGAGATCCTCCCACTGCCTTGGTTGCTTTGACCACCCGACTGTCTCCTGGACTGGTCGTTCAATCAATAGCTGTTTCCTTTTGAAGGGTAGGCCGCGGCTACCGCGGTTTCTCCCTCTATGAAGTTCCTGGCCCTTTCCATAAGGTCGTCATACTTCTCTGGTCGCTTGTCATTGAGACGTCTGATTAATTCCCTGTCTGTTATGGCATGCATATAATCGGAAATTTTCAGAAGTTCCGGCATTGTCTTTGTGCGTGTGCACTCGTCATTGAAGCGTTCGGTGAAGGCCTCCGTAGATTCCCCAGGTCGTTGCTTGACAGTTGCCAATGAGACCGGGTCCCTATTATACTTCTTTCGCTGAGTATAATTGTTCTTAAACGCAGTACGCAGTTCCGTGAAGCTATCAATTCTTCGAGGAGGAAGTCCCTCAAATCAATCACGAGCATTGCCGAACAAGGTTGAATTGAACATTTGGCACCATATAGGCATGGACCATCGTTCAATTTTCGCCTGCGTGTCAAATAACTTTAGGTGATCATCCGGATCACCAGTCCCATCATAGGTCTTGACGCACGCCGGCATGCGACGCTTTGTGTCCTCGGAGTAATTCCGTATGCGGAGGGTAAAAGGATCTTCCCTGGGATCAGCCCATGGACGAGTGAGATTAGGGTCACACCATGGGCGGGAAATATCTTCTGCTTCTGCCTCGCGATAATAGGGGCCGCCGTAGTACTCTTCATTGTCTGGTGGCGGTGGAGGAGTACGCCTGGGTGGAGACGTTTGGGTGGATGGTCATCCGAATCCTCTCCTGATGGACCGGGAGAAGGGGGCGGTGCCCCATTCTTTGGTTGAGGATCGCTCTTGTGAGAAGAGCTAGGAGCCTTCTTCCCGGTATTCATCCTGTCCCACACACTTGTGCGGCGATTAGTTCTGGTTAGCTCCAGATTTGGTCGTTCGGGTGAATCGATGGACCTCTCTCCCTCCTCATGGGATTGTAATAGTTCCTGCATGATACGATCCCCTATGCGTTCGAACACATTCCTAGGTTGGGGAGTTTCCTCAAAAAGGTTCCGCTCCTGGGGTCGTGTCCTTCGCTTCCTTTGATTTTGAGGAGAGGTGCCTGGTCCGGCACTGCCAAAGTTGATCCTAGATTGGAGGTCCCTCCCTAGGTTCAACCTGGATGCGATTCCTGGGACGATCCTCTCGAAGTTCTGTGTGAGAACTCGAGTGAGATCTTCCTCACTAAGTGGTTCGACCTTGATAGGTGTGAAAACACCCATCCTTTTACCACTTATTTCTTGCTAAAACAAGATCAAAACGCGTATTTAATGTCATTTGTTTGGAATTATGCGTGGTTTGTGTGTTTGTTGTGTTATTAGAGCCAACCGGATAAATATTGAAGAAAACATGGGATTGCACGGGTTTTATCGAAGAAAAAGACGAAAAGACGAAGTCTATAATCCAAGAGATGCGAAAGATTTGAAGTCGATGGGCCTATTTGAAGATTTATCGAAGAAAAGGACCAAAGATGGAAGATTTACATATGTCGAAGAACTCAAGTCTATTAAATGAAGAAATTAAAAGACGAGTTGAATTTATTCGTCGAAAATCCCGAATCGAAATCGAAAACGTCAACTTTTCTGAAAAGACGAGAAGACAAAAAGAAAGGGAGAAAGCCCACTCACCAACCAAAGAGAAAGCCTATAAATAGACCTTCCCTTCACATTTTTGAAGCAGTTTTTCTTTCTGTTTGTTTTTCTCCTATTTCGTAGCATCACCAACACCATTAGGGTGGTGATTTTTCATTTGTCCTTTTAATTCAAGAATCTTGTAAGTTAATCTTTCCATTTTGTTTGTTTGAATCTTATTCATTAATACAAGTTTCCATTTAATCTTTCTTTCTTCTCTTGTTGATTCAAAGTTCTAAAGTTTTATTTTATTGGTTTTGATCTTCAAAAGTAAGTGGGTTTTGAGTTTTTGTTGTTTTAGATTGATGATTATCATTAGTAACTGATCAGTGGTTAAAATTGGTTCGAGTTTTGGTTAAAAACTTGGTGGATTTTGGTTAGAATCGTACCTAGTTTTCATCCCCTGTTCTTCGTCATTTTTTATCCTGCCCAGATTCCGAATCAAGCACCCTCAATTTTTATTCCGTATCAAGATTGTTCATCTGGAATATTTTATATTCCAGATCAGTGGTGTTTATTCGGAATAATTTATTATTCCGGATCAAACCTTTCATTCGGAATACCAAACATTCCGGGTCAACCTTTCATTCCGAATCAACCAAACATTCCGGATCAAAGGTTTAGCCAAAGTATTCATCCGGAATATCCAACATTCCGGATCAAGGAGATATTCCGGATCAAGGTGTTTTATTCGGAATAAGTAAACATTCCGGATCAAGGTCTTCATCCGGAATCATAAACATTCCGGATCAAGGGGATTCATTCGGAAAACATTCCAGATCAGCAACATTTCGGATCAAGCTCAAGTATTCCGAATCAAGACTTTATTCCGAATATGTGACATATTTCGGATAAAGGATTTATTCCGGATCAAGGGATTTGGTAAATATTCCGAGTGAAGAAGAATCATTCCGAACGAAGGTGACATTCCGGATGAGTGATTATTCCGAACTGTTTTCAGGTTCTTTTTAGTTTCAGTTTTTAATTTTCTGTTTTTAATTTTCAAGCTTTATTTTTCCCGACTTTTTACTTAGTTTCACTTTAAGTTTATTTGCCTTAGATTTATTTTAGCCTTGCCTTAGTTTAAGATTTACTTGCGTTTTAAGTTTGCCTTAGATAGTTTTAAGTTTGCGTTATTTACGTTTAGTGCCCTTTAATTTTCCGTCACGCTTTTAAATTCTCGTCTTTTATTTTAAATTAGACTTAGATTTACTTTAACGTCATTTAGTTTTAAGTTTTGCACATTTTTAATACTACAACGACACAACTATTTGTTTCACCAAAGAACGACTGAGTCGCATAGTTAACCAGGATCAATTCGATTAGACACATACGAACAATCTTCTTAACTAGGCCAAAAACCTTACATTAAAATGGCGCCGCTGCCGGCTCTTTTCGTAAGGATCAACGGTTTTTTGTGAGAAAAATTGGATTTTGGGATCCGTTCTTTCGGGAACGTTATTTTCAAGTACAAAAATTTTCAAAAAACCGATAAAAATATAAAATTTTCAAGAATACAAAAATTAAAAAACCTATAAAAACCAAAAATATTTTCTCTTGCATTTTCTTTTTAGTGTATGCGTACTAGATCAACGTCATATTCAGAGCCCGAGACTCTCGAAGATTTAGACATGGCCGGTGTACACAACAACAACAATAATAATCCACCCCACCCTAACAATAATAATCCACCCCACCCAAACATGAATAATCCACCCTTACCCGACCTACGAACCATGGAGGAGCTATGCCAACCTACGATGAACGGACGTGGAGGCCTGATTGCGCCGATGCATATCACGGCTCAGGAGTTTTCGTTGAAGCATCACATGATCCAACAAGTGCAAACTAACCCATTTTGCGGAATTCCGGATGATGATGCCAACAAACACCTCGACAAATTCATTACCATCACCCAAAGCATGAAGTCCCCCGGTGTTTCTATGGATGACCTTCGCCTTCAACTATTTCCCCACTCGCTTTCTCACCATGCCGAAAAATGGTTTGACCGTCTCCCAAAGAATTCTATTCATACTTGGGACGACATGACTCAACGCTTTTTGTCGCGCTACTTCCCACCATCCATGGTCACGAGCCTTCGTAACCAAATTAGTGGATTCATGCAAGACAATGATGAATCGCTCTTTGATGCTTGGGAAGGATACAATGATTTGATCGACCGTTGTCCAAATCACAACATGCTCCCCGTCACTCTCATTGATACTTTCTACAATGGTCTCACTTTTCGTGATCGTGACACGATCAACGCCGCCGCCGGTGGTACTTTTATGAAAAGGAGACCGGAGGAGTGTAGAGAGTTGATTGAAAACATGACTACTCACCACAAGAATTGGGATTCATCTGCATCCTCAAGATCTAACACGAGAGTCAATGTTTCTTCTGCTACTTCCAATCCCGAGATAACCGAACTTACCCGACAAATCGCTGAGATGAACAAGAATTACATGACCATGGCCACAAACCACTTTCAACAAGCTAAATCCGTTGCTATTTCTTGTGACACATGTGGTGGTCCTCATTCTTACAATGATTGTCCTTCCACTCAAGGCAATTTTTGTGAAAACGTTAACGCGGCATACGGTACTTATCCCACAGGAGGCTATCAAGCTCGTCCTCAAGGAGACCGTAGCTTGTTAAGTTATCGTTCAAACAACTATCTTGCACCACCCGGTTTTCCTCCTCCAAACCAAAACCAATAACAAAGCTATAACCGAAATAACCAATCCCAACCTCGTGCTAACAATCAATATCAATCCCAAAGAAACCCATACCCACCTCAAGGAAATTCTCAAGCTTACCAAGCTCCACCTCTCAATCCACCGATGGTATTGAATCCAGACGTCGAGACGTTCATGAGGACTAATAGAGAGATGGTGACGAATCTTCAGAGTCAATTCGTCAACTTGAAGGGAGAAATGGCAAAACAAGGGAACGATATTCGAGCCGAGCTAAGGAATGACATGGCGAAACAAAGTAATGATATTCGTGCAGACATGAGAGACTCTTTCAGCACTCAAGCGGTTAACATACGTGATATGATCGGTTCGCTCTTCCAAGGTAATCAACCCTCTTCTTCGGGTACTCTTCCGAGTAACACCGTTGCGAATCCAAGAGGGGAGATGAAATCAATCACCACTCGTAATGGAAAAGGTTATACGGAACCCGAGTTTCCTACACCTCCACCCGTGATTGTGAACAAGGAAAAAGAGCAACTTTCCTCACCTCCTTTGCCTTCTACCCCCATTCCCCCACCACCCGTGGTTGTGAGTGATCCTACTCCCCTAAAGCCTTCCTCTTCATCCGATATACATTATCCTTCAAGGTTGAGGAAAGAGAAGCAAAAGAGCAAGGAGGATATTCAAGTTTCAAACTTTCTTAAAATGTTTAAACAATTGAATTTTAACATCTCCTTTGCCGAGGCTCTCGCTCACATGCCTAAATACGCGAAGATGTTAAAGATCTTCTTAATGACAAGGAGAAGCTTCTTGACATTGCTCAGACCCAACTTAATGAGAATTTCTCCGCCGTTCTCTTAAGGAAATTGCCCACCAAACTTGGTGATCCGGGTCGCTTCTTAATTCCTTGCAACTTCCCGGGAGTAGAGAATTGCATGGCCCTAGCCGATCTAGGTGCCAGTAAACTTAATGCCTTTAAGTGTTTGGAAGCAATTATCTCTCCCCGATCTAGTCCCCACCAAATGACTTTGGAATTAGCCAACCGTACGGTTGCTTATCCAGTGGGGATAGCCGAAGACGTCTTCGTTGGCGTTGACAAATTCACCTTCCCGGCGGATTTTGTTGTCGTTGACTACGAGATGGATCCTCGTGTTCCATTAATCGTTGGACGTCCCTTCTTGAGGACCGGTCGCACTCTCATTGATGTAGCCGCGGGCGAGATAATAATGAGAGTTGGTGACGATAAATTTTTCTTCAACAAGGGTAAGATTTCTAAGCAACCTTATTCATATGAGAGTGTTAATGCTATTGATGTTCTTGATGAGGCTTGTGAAGAACACTTTCATGATGCTTGTGAAAGTACTCTCTCTTCTCTACCCAATGTTGATACCGTTGCCTCAATTGCTCCGTCATTGACTCCTTTTGGAGAAAGTTACTTGGATGATTTTAAAGCTAGCTTGGGTCCTCTCGATCTTAAGTATGATGATTCTTCCACCGATTGGGATGAAGACATTCGTACAATTGAGAAACTTCTCAATGAAGACCCGTTCTCTCCTCCTTGTCCTAAAGAGGTGACTAATGATGATCCATCGTTAGTTACACCATCTATTGAGGATCCTCCTACTCTTGAGCTTAAGGACCTAACTCCTCATCTCGAGTATGTTTTCTAAGAAGGCATTGATCAACTTCCCGTTATCATTGCTAAGGACTTAAAAGCCGATGAGAAAACTCGTCTCATTGAAGTTCTCAAGAAACATAAACGAGCTATCGCTTGGAAAATCTCTGATATTCGCGGAATTGATCCTCACTTTTGCACACATAAAATTCTCATGGAGGACGACTTTAAGCCCACAATTCAAAGCCAACGAAGGGTGAATCCTAAAATCCATGACGTTATCAAAAAAGAGGTTATCAAACTTCTTGATGCGGGCATGATTTATCCTATCTCGGATTCACCATGGGTTAGTCCAGTCCATTGTGTGCCTAAGAAAGGCGGAATCACCGTTGTGCCCAATCAAAACAACGAGTTGATTCCTACACGTCTCGTTACTGGGTGGAGAGTTTGTATAGACTACCACAGACTCAATGATGCCACGAGAAAGGATCATTTCCCTCTTCCTTTTATGGACCAAATGCTTGAACGTTTAGCGGGTAATGAATATTACTGCTTTCTAGATGGTTTCTCGGGTTATTTCCAAATACCCATCGATCCCCAAGATCAAGAGAAGACAACATTCACTTGTCCCTATGGCAGATTTGCCTACAAAAGGATGCCTTTTGGCTTATGTAATGCCCCCAGACTTTCCAAAGGTGCATGTTGGCTATCTTCCATGACATGGTTGAGCAAACCATGGAAGTCTTCATGGATGATTTCTCGGTCTTTGGGGATTCCTTGCCAATTTGGAACGTATGCTTAAGCGGTGCGAAGACACTCGCCTTGTTCTCAATTGGGAAAAATGCCATTTTATGGTAAGGCATTGTGCTAGGACACAAAATTTCAAAAGCCGGTCTTGAAGTTGACCGTGCTAAAGTGGATGTCATAGCCAAATTACCTCCACCTTCAACCGTGAAGGGTGTGAGAAGTTTTCTAGGTCATCCGGGCTTTTATCGTCGATTCATTAAGGATTTCTCTAAAATCGCTCGCCCAATGACCCACCTCTTGGAAAAAGATACTCCTTTTATCTTTTCTAAGGAGTGTATAGAAGCCTTCAATCTTCATAAGGATAAGCTAACTAAGGCACCGGTCTTGGTTACCCCTAATTGGGAGCTACCTTTTGAGTTGATGTGCGATGCTAGCGACTTTGCTATTGGAGCGGTTTTGGGCCAAAGAGTGAATAAACACTTCCAACCAATCCACTATGCTAGCAAGACAATGACGGGGGCTCAATTGCATTATACGACAACCGAAAAAGAGCTTTTAGCTGTTGTCTATGCTTTTGAAAAATTTCGCCCCTATCTTGTTTTATCCACCACCATCGTATACACGGACCATTTTTGAAGTACTTGATGACTAAGCACGACTCTAAGCCAAGACTTCTTCGCTGGGTTTTACTCCTTCAAGAATTCAACATTGACATTCGTGACAAGAAGGGAGCCAAAAACCTAGCCGCGGATCATCTAAGTAGACTTGAGGATCCATATCAAGGGGATCATCCGAACAAATAGACCAATGACTCTTTTCCCCTTGAGACCTTAATGTCTATTAGTGCCAATCTTGATGACACCCTGTGGTTTGCCGACATTGCAAACTACTTAGCGGGTGGCGTTCTCATCAAAGGGTTAACATCCCAACAGAAGAAAAAGTTCTTGAATGATGTTAAGACTTACTTTTGGGATGACCGTTTTCTATTCAAACAATGTGCTGACTTGATTATTCGCCGATGTGTTGACGGACCGGTCGCTTTAGACATTCTTAAGGCTTGCCATAAAGGACCCACCGGTGGTCACTTTGGTCCCAACTACACCGCCAAAAAAGTGTTTGAATCGGGATTTTATTGGCCCACCATTTATCGTGATGCTCACGAGATGGTTAAACATTGTGATGCTTGCAAAAAACAAGGCAAGATCACACATAAAGATGAGATGCCTCAAAATTTCATACAAGAATGTGAAATCTTTGATGTATGGGGCATCGACTTTATGGGGCCATTCCCTTCTTCTAAAGGAAATAAATACATCCTTGTCGCCGTTGACTACGTTTCTAAATGGGTTGAAGCCAAAGCTTTACCCACTAACGACGCGAGGGTGGTTTGTAATTTATTGAAACAACTATTTGCTCAATTCGGTGTTCCTCGTGCTATAATCAGTGACCGCGGGACTCATTTTTGCAATGATCAATTTGCACGAGTCATGGCTAAGTATGGTGCCAATCACCGTCTTTCCACCGCTTATCATCCTCAAACCAACGGTCAAGCCGAGATATCCAACCGTGGATTGAAGCTAATTTTGGAACGTACTGTGGGAGAGCATCGTGCTTCATGGGCCGATAAACTTGATGATGCTCTGTGGGCTTTCCGTATCGCCTATAAGACACCGATTGGTTGTACACCTTATCGTCTTGTGTACGGGAAAGCATGCCACCTTCCCATCAAGCTGGAACTTAAGGCATACTGGGCCTTGAAGTGGGCTAACTTCGACATCAACAAAGCCGGTGATCTTCGCAAGATTCAACTCAACGAGCTACATGAATTAAGGAATGAAGCTTATGAGAACTCATTGATCTACAAGGAGAAGACCAAGATTATCCACGATGCTAAAATTAAGAACCGAGAGTTCCATGTTGGTGATCAAGTCTTACTTTTTAACTCTCGGTTGAAGATCTTCTCGGGCAAGTTGAAGAGCCGCTGGTTTGGTCCATTAACCATCGCCAATGTCTTTCCCTATGGCACCATTGAGCTTTCTCAGCCAAATGGACCCAATTTTAAGGTGAATGGCCAGCGTCTAAAGTTGTACTTTGGTGAGGACATCTCTCATGAGATGATTCCATCCCTCACCACGTTTCCCATGAATTAGTTCGGGACCGAGTCAGGCTCGTGACTCGGTTAACAAAAACAAGCGCTCCTCGGGAGGCAACCAGAGTATCTATCCCCCTTTCCCGTTTTTCATCCTAAGTGTAGGGGAGCTATATAGGTTGCTTGTGTTTGTATGGTGATGTGATTACAGGGATACATGCACTCTTGGAATCTTTGAAGAATCGTGCTCTCATGTTATCCGCAATACCGGTTCTATCTCTCAACTATCGTGATTCAATTTTCTTCATACTCACATTTGAAATTGATCACTTTAGTTGTCTCCTCCTTAACTTGATTTAACCAACGTGCACAATGTCATAAGTGTAGGGGAGACTTTTCCCACATGCTTAAACATTGAGGACAATGTTTATATTAAGTGTAGGGGAGACTTCTATCAAAGTTTTAAGTGGACTTTTCCATTAAAGTGCCTTCATTTAACCGGAAAATTCGATTTTTCGACACTTTTCAAAATTTTTAATCTATTTTGGCCTAGTTGTATAGTTTCATTTTCCTTTGTTATGTTTATTTTCTCTCCTTGTTAGAATAAAATTTCAATAAAGTGGTTTTAAATTTTTCAAAGTCGTGAATATTTTGACTCAACCCGAGTTTACTTATCTAAGTTTACTCTAGCTAGTATCCTTAACGTGTTTAAGTAAAGTTTTGCTAGGCTTTTATATAAGGAGCTTTAAAACGCGAAAGTCTTAACTCTCACGGGTTAAGAACAAGAACTTTTCGCAAGTTCCTATAATTGATCCTAGAGAGTCGTTTATCAAGGGAACTTTAAAACGCAAATTCTAAACTTGAAAGAGTGTAAGAAGATGCAAGATCCTATAGGCGACTCGAAAACCCAAAACGTTGATTCAATTGGCTAAGCATCCACGAGTCTCATTCCTTGAGATTTTAAATTGTGGAGAACGAGAGATGATAGAGTCAATTATAAGTTTGGTATTCTTTCGTGAATTTATGTGAGTTGATTATAAGCCTATTCTTCCATCGCTTGCTAATAAATTTATCTGCAATAAATAAGGTTGTACGATTTGAAAAGTTACTTAGCTTCTAGCCCAAGATCGTTTAAAAGTTGCTCGGTATTAATTAAAGTTCATAGCCAAGGCATAACTTATTGAAGCGGGATGCGAAGATTGGCGAGTCCGAAAAGGTCCTAACAAGGCATGAGGGCTACATTTTGTTGCTAAAGATCCAAAAGTGATGTGAAGAATCATTTATCGAAAATCAATATGAAGGATCGAGACACACGACGAAAAGCAAAAACTCCCCAAAAGTCATGGAGAAGTCTATCCGAAAAGACCCTAGCAAGGTATGAGGATAAATAGATCCAAGTCCTAAAAGGAGGGGGATCGTTGTATATCAAAGTCCAAAATAAAGATTGGAGAAAAATGAAAGAAGTCGTGGTCCAAAGATGAAGAATCTCTCAAAACTTCAAGTAAAGAAATTCCTATTATGAAGAGAAGGCCATTATTTCATGAACGTCTCTCAAGATTTGAAGTATGAAGTCGCTACCAAATATCGGTCCGAGAAAGGTCTCAAATCGTGAAGCGAGTTATGCCAAGATATGAACTTTATGAGGTCCCGAGAAGCAGTTTTAAAAGATTTTATCCTTTAGCTAACTATTGATTAAATCGTTCACTTTATTTTCGGCCTAAATAACTATTGAAATAAGTCAAACAATGCATCCTCGTGATCATTCAAGACAAAAATAAAATATAAGAGATACACCTAGGAATAAGGGAGTCTAAGTGAATAATTGGGCCACATGAGTTCGTGTTAGTTTGCTAACTTATAATAACAATGATCTCGTTTTTATGCTTTGTATGGGGAACGTGAAACTTGAGAATGATGAACATTCATGACAATCTAATACCCCAATGTAAGTCTTTAAATACTTTACTTGTTTTGTTCTTTTGGTTTTGTTAAGTGCTTAGAATTTAATAAAGGCCAAGGTGGGTTATTTATGATGAGAAATGTGAACCGTGCTTTAAGATTGTAGTATTGCATGAGGGCATGGCAATGGTTAAGTGTAGGGTATTTGATAGGTGTGAAAACACCCATCCTTTTACCACTTATTTCTTGCTAAAACAAGATCAAAACGCGTATTTAATGACATTTGTTTGGAATTATACGTGGTTTGTGTGTTTGTTGTGTTTTCAGAGCCAACCAGATAAATATTGAAGAAAACATGGGATTGCACGGGTTTTATCTAAGAAAAAGACGAAAAGACGAAGTCTATAATCCAAGAGATGCGAAAGATTTGAAGTCGATGGGCCTATTTGAAGATTTATCGAAGAAAAGGACCAAAGATGGAAGATTTACATATGTCGAAGAACTCAAGTCTATTAAATGCAGAAATTAAAAGACGAGTTGAATTTATTCGTCGACAAATCCCGAATCGAAATCGAAAACGTCAACTTTTCTGAAAAGACGAGAAGACAAAAAGAAAGGGAGAAAGCCCACTCACCAACCAAAGAGAAAGCCTATAAATAGACCTTCCCTTCACATTTTTGAAGAAGTTTTTCTTTCTGTTTTTTTTCTCCTATTTCGTAGCATCACCAACACCATTAGGGTGTTTGGTGATTTTTCATTTGTCCTTTTAATTCAAGAATCTTGTAAGTTAATCTTTCCATTTTGTTTGTTTGAATCTTATTCATTAATACAAGTTTCCATTTAATCTTTCTTTCTTCACTTGTTGATTCAAAGTTCTAAAGTTTTACTTTATTGGTTTTGATCTTCAAAAGTAAGTGGGTTTTGAGTTTTTGTTGTTTTGGATCGATGATAATCATTAGTAAATGATCAGTGGTTAAAATTGGTTCGAGTTTTGGTTAAAAACTTGGTGGATTTTGGTTAGAATTGTAGAATATTGATAATCAATGAATCTATGAAGGGGTTTGTTAATTTCTAGAGAGAGAAAGTTAGAGAGAGAAAGTGAGAGAAACTATGTGAATTTTATTAAGTGGAAATTAAGAAATGATAACAACCCCAACCCCTTTCCTTAGTGGAAAGGGGTATTTATAGTTCCAAGTCATAAGTGGACTTGGGCCGGTCCATGACAAGCCCATGGACCGGTTCTTACTTAAGTTAATAAGCAAATAATAACTAATTACTAACTACGAGCTATTACAACATAAATCATATTGTGGAGTGACCGATACTTCTAATATACGTTAAAACGTATTTCTAACAATCTCCCCCTAAGGGAGGTCACTCCACGTTACAAAGTTCTAAACCTAGCATACTATACTAAGTCTTCGTTCTTTAGCTCGTAGTCTTTTCTTCTTTTCTTTCTTTTGTTGTGAATATGTTGATTTGATCTTTTTGGCTTTGACTTGAGAGCATTGTTCTTTGGCCTTTCACGTGCGATCTTTGCCTTTCTTGTGAACTTTGCCTCCTCGTGACTTCATGTTCCACACACTTACATCTTTTTGTTGGATTCTTGAAAGCTTCAGAGTTTGGTACAGCGGAAGACTTCTTCTTGTACTTTCTTGAATTTTTGTTGCAAAAGACATAAGCATGTGGGAACGACTTTTACGGGTACACAGCAACACCACCGTCTTCACTGGTACACAGCAACGCCACCGTCTTCAACAGGTACTCAGCAACGCCACCGTCTTTAGCAGGTACACAGCAACGACACGAATAAAATGGCTTTGAACATTTTATTCTAATTCGGTAGCATTTTACCTCCGGTCGGTGAAGACCGTTGGACGATATTAGATATCGTACCCGTGACGGATAGTTTCAATTAAGTAACTTCCTGACAGGATTTCGCGGGTAGACCCGTTCTCTTTATTCGACCGTCCAAAGCTGACTGCGAACATAAAGAGTGAATCACTTGGATAAATTATCCTTGTGATTAAAAGCCGTCAATTCATGAAACCTGGAACAAGTGAATTTCAATTAAGATTTTCACCATCGTTGCTTTCCAGTTGTCACGAGCTCGATTCAAAAAGAATCTTGCACGTTACCTACCAAGTGCTGTTTGATGTTGACACTAGAAGGATTTCCACTCGTCACTGTGGTCAATAAAGAGTCACTCTGAGTGTTCTGGCAAGATCATATGATAATGCGAAGAGGCCTGGAACGAGTTTAAGTTCAATTAAGAATTAAACCACTGTTACCTTCCAGTTTTTCACAAGATTGGTTCTAAAAGAACCGCACGTGTAACCTACCATGAGCTTGTTTGATGTTGGCTCAAGCAGGATTTCCATCTTCATTGTAATACTTGCGTATTACTCGGATGTTCTGGCAATATTACAGGAATACTGCGTAGGACTCATGAAAATCTCTTACTTTTCACAGTGTGTGAGAAAGCAAGGAATAAATGGAAAGTGTCCTAATGAGACTTTTGATGATCTCTTGGCTCTAGACTCGATTGTGCGTTTTGATTTAGTGAGCGATGGCTGGAGAGGAGTGCCACCTTTTCAATACCAGTCTATTCGGAGTGAATAAACCAGTAGATAACGTGTTGATCTCCGTGTGATTAAAACAAATACCTTTTGAGAGATATTTGAGTTAGCTGGGGAAGGGTTGTGCATTGCATCACTGGGTCCATGATGTCTTTCTTCAATACCGAGAATCATTAGCAAAAATGACCTCAATAGCATATGTATTGACCCGGTTTCTGCCTAAAGTTGTAAGGAGGGCTTCTTTCTTTACACCCTTTATCTTTACATTTCTTTTTCATTCTTCAACCCCTTCAATGCTTACCAATACGTCATCACTAGCACCTTGTTGTGATTGTTCCAGTGCTAGCTTAAGTACTTGGTCGGCATTCAGCTACGTTCACATTCTTTCTCCATCTTTCCTAGGACTTCTAATTCTAACTAGGGAATTGTCCTTGGGAAGATTCCATCGGCTCTGATGAATCATTGGACTAAACCTATTCCTACCACCCTTTTGTCACCACATCCGTCGTGAATTAAGCGTGTTTTGGGAAGGAATTGCCACCATGAAAACATCATTGAAAATCACCTAAGGTACTTGTGATATTAAAATCAAAAGTTTTGTACTTTAGGTGTTTTGATCATCAAAAACGCTCCCCCTTAACACGTGCTTAACACATATTAAGTTGGATTATCATTAAGTCTTTTTCATTTTAGCCAAGTAACACTTACGTCTCCTTAATCCCATTTTCTCCCCTTATCCAAAATGTTAACCCTTAATATTTGGGATATTGAATGGATTAACCGGTCTTTGGGTAAAAATGAAATCAATGTTTGGCCATAGAACAAGTTATTGCTCCCCCTTAAGTTAATAAGGGATAGTTGTAGTGCTTTGGTATGACATATTTTGAAAGATTTAGAATCTCGTGAGAAATTCTTGAAAAATTATCATACCTTAACACTACACCAAGCCATTCAAGCACATTATTCACAAATTTACATATTCACAATTGAAAACCAATATAAAGTGACCTGAGATGTACGACCCATCAGATGGATCGTTGCAGTAGCTTGTGGTGCACTAAATACGGTCTTCCACCCACGAATCTTTCCAAGCTCCTCATCAACCTACGTTCACGGAGCTTTTGATCGATCTTTTTGATCACATACTTTGCCATCTGCCGGTAACCCGGATGCCAATCCTCGGTCATCTCTGGCAAAGTCCCACCCGAGTTCAGATGCTCCAACTTATCTCTGACTTGTATAAGAGTTCCATCACTATACTTGTGAAGCTCACCCACCCTCATAAACTTCATCAAACCTCGACTGTTCAAGTAGAAAATGCCGGAATTCGGGACAGAAATGCCGGTATAGGGACATCTTTCTACATGTTGAGGTAGCACTTGATTCACAGGACGGGTTAAGTTGAGCCTCCTCTGATAGCTTTCGACTCCCAACTGAAGATCCTCAACTCGTGACTTGATGACAACGCTTCGTGTGAACATACGAAGTGCTGTATTCAAAGCAATCAGATCTTCACGAGGAATGTGAGTAAGTTGATCTCGGGTCATCAGAAGCAGCATATCTTCAATATCCTCAAGGCGAATGATGGAAAAATCTCCTTGCTGGATTTTATATTCCCTGTCATCCTCCCTTTTCAAGCGAATCTCCGTCACATGATAGTAGCCGTTCTTGGCTTCAGTTTTCATTCCTAAGATGCTGGAGATACGGATGTCGGATCTAACATTGCTTCCAGACTTGACCATGCAGCAACCCCTGTACGCCCTTCGGACTCGTTCGTCCTAATGAGATGCACCTATGACAGCATACATATCATAATTACGATTCATTTTTGGGACCCAGAGTCGATTTACCTTTTCCTCGATGAAGGGTATTGTCCCCCAGTTGGCAGCTTTCAGCAAAGTCAGGGATGTTGCATACTTTGATGACCCCTTCATAAGATACTCAAGATCATTGGTGACGAAGAAGTCAAGAGTAATCTGATTATCTTGAGCAGGATCCATTGGAGGTGGAGCTCTTTCTGATTCATGAAGTCCAGGCCGTTGAACGGTTTTCAAAGCCTTCAGGATCTCATCGGCATAGTACTCGAGCTCCATTCGGGGTAATCCGGTTTTGGCACGCAGTCTCTTATCTTTCAGTGCTTTCTTTACCAAGGATGGAGTAACCGAAGTCTTATACTCATGAGCAAGAAATGCACATAAGTCAATCGGACTTCGGATACGGAGATACAGCACATCTCTGTCAGCATCTGTGATCGGATCAAATTGTGCTGCTGCCGTGATCCAAGCTTGTGGTGGTGCAGACTCGTCTATCTCCAACGTGTCTTCCCAGGCACGAATGCTTGGTTCAGGAACCGTAGATTGTTGAACCTGTTGTTGAGGAGTGGAAGTGCGAACATCTACTGGTTCAGTTTCAGGCATTTCAGCAGTGTCTTGAACTGGAGAGTGTTGTGCAGCTTCGGGTTCCGTCACTGATTCTGCAATCACAGGAGGAACAACAGCAGAACTAATGGGGTTAGTGGTAATAGGTAAAGATACAGCGACAGAGATACCAGGAACCGATGACGCTGTAGTGGCATTCACATCGTGGCGCCACTTAGTTCGTCTTGATTCTGAGGATGTCGACTTGTCCTTCTGTCCTGCATCTTTTGTGGACTTGGTTCCAGTAGCAGTCTTCTTGGAGCTGGTAACCTTGTCTCCCTCTTTCGGCTGTTCACCCCCATCATCATCCTGATTGTCATCCCCGTTATTATCCCTAACACTCTCCTGATTCTCATCACCACCATCATCGCCATCATCATCATCTTCATCCTCGTCATCATCCTCATCATCCTCATCATCATCACCACCTTCTTCATCGTCTTTCTCCTTTTCACCTTCCTCTTCTTCTTCTTCCTCTTCTTCACCCGTACCCTCTTCTTCACTCTCTTCCCTTTCTTCCTCAGGTAAGATGTGATATGGTACCACACTTCCAAACATTTTGAATAATCTATCATCCTCCATGATAGCATCATTCAGGGATTTATATAGAGCCCGTTGAATCCTCGACTTGTTATACGACCCAAGTTCCACCATTCGAGCCTTAAGGATCTTCTTCAATTCAAAATCCGTCAGGTCATAAGCAATCTTATAGGCGGCTTCTGAAGGGTTGGAGGATTTGACCATCAAGTTGTCAGCAGCAAGTGTCTTCAACTCGTCACGAAGCTTAGGCATTAAGGATTCAACGGATTCTTGCACTCTTTCTTTCACAGAAGCTTCAAGTGCGTCTTTTTGTTCCTTATATTTATCCCTCATTGCTTGAAGTCTGGTAATGCGTGCAGCATGCTTATCAGCCTCAGCCTGCTTAACTCGAGCAAGTTCCTCTGCATGAGCTTTACGTGTAGCTTCCATGTCTGCAGAGAACTTGGCAATCAACTCTTCTTGAGCTTTCTGAGATACTTCTTCCCTTTGAGCTCGTCTTTGCAACTCTTGGCGAAGTTCATCCATTTCGCGTTTGTGATTGTCAAGCATTTCGGCCATCACTAATGCAGCCATTGCAGATGTTGCAGAGCTGCTCTGGGTTGACTGAATAGGCTCGGTTGTTACTGCTGTACTAACGATGGGGATTATGGGTGGTGGAAGAAATGGTGTGGAAGCCGGTCGGGTTGGTCGGGTTGTTAAGGGTTGGATTGGTGGAGGTAGAGTTGCCAAGGGTTGAATTGTCACCACGATTGTAGGAGCAGCAGGTTCCTTTTCCACACTTGTTGAAATAGGGATTGATGGCTCCTTCGAAGTGGAATAGTTTTCAGGTGACCCAAACTCATCAACATCATGCGGTTCCTCGTACTCATCCTCGATATCTACCCTCGCACCTGAACCACTACCGCCTGTATCTTTCCTACTCCTTTTAATAGCCATCTTCATCATTTGTTGCTCGGATTTGTCAAGAGTAGGATCAACAATATCTGCTTCATCACGTAGACGCATCAAATCCTTACCCTTTCCCTTCTTGCCCTCTGACTTCTTCTTCTTGGGTTCGGGTTCAGGTAACGCAGCTGGTTGTTTGCGTTTACCTTTACTCTTAACCGTTGTGGATGAGTCTTCTCCAGTTTGAAGGTTTGCTTTCAGCCTCTGGATTTCTAACTGTAGTAGCTTGTAATCTGCAGAACCTTTGATTTTTTCAGATAGAAGGTAATCAGGAACAGGACCCGGAATCACACCAGTAGACGGTCCTTCATGCCTCAGATCTACAGTATCATCAGCTTCTTCAGTGTGATAGCGACCTCCTGCACGCCTATCAATAGTAGCATCAAGCTTCATAAAGTAATTTATGATGAGCTTAATAAACCGAGGATAAGGAAAGAAGTTTGTCTTCAGCTTCTTGTTGTGGAAGAGTTGGAAGGTGAATTCTTCCCATATCAACAAAGCATAATCTGAATTCGCAGCTTTGTACATGCCATAGAAGAGGTTCATTATCGGACTTCGCAAAGCATCATGTCCACTCGTTTTTGGTGTAAGGCATTTACTGAGAATACCCATCAAAGCTCTCCAAGGTTGTCCCACCTTAGCAGTTGTAAACTCAGATGCAACTCGTATTTCCGGACATCCAAGTGCATCAAATAACTCCGCGAGTTCATCTTTAGTAGGATCCCTTGAGAAAGACATGCCCTTGGGTGTATCCCGTATACCAAGCATCTTACGGAAGTCTGAAACGGTGAGTGTCTGCTGCTTGTTGTCGATGGTGAAGGTGATCTTGTTCGAAGTGAAATCCTTGGTTGCCCAAAATTCAAACATATACTCATAAGGCACCGAGGCTGTACTCCTAAGGGCGTTCTTGAAATGGGAGTTATCAAGAATGGCTATGGCGACCTTAAAACCATGGTGAGTGGATTTAGAGACTTGCTTTAGCCTGTAGTTATTGGGTATAAACTTAAGGGTTCGAGCTTTAGCAATATCGGCTTACCTAGATTCTTGAATAGCTTGTACTGTTGGATTAGTCATTTTATCTGCTTAAGATCAGACATGAAAGGTTGATGCACAAAAACAGATAGATATATATATCATTCTTACTTCTAAGCATAACACATTTCATAAGATAAAACAACAAGTACATAGATAGCATGCAAACAATAACAATCAAACAACTCATCCGGAACTTTTCCTCATTCGGAACATTTTCATTTGGAACTTTTCCTCATTCGGAACTTCTTCATCCGGAAGTTCTTCGTTCGGAACTTCCTTCATCCGGAAGTTCTTCATTCGGAACTTCCTTCATCCGGAAGTTCTTCATTCGGAACTTCCTTCATCCGGAAGTTCTTCATTCGGAACTTCCTTCATCCGGAAGATTCCTTCATTCGGAACTTCCTTCATTCGGAAGTTCTTCATTCGGAACTTCCTTCATCCGGAAGTTCTTTATTCGGAACTTCCTTCATTCGGAAGTTCTTCATTCGGAACTTCATTCGGAAGTTCTTCATTCGGAACTTCCTTCATTCGGAAGTTCTTCATTCGGAACTTCCTTCAGTCGGAAGTTCTTCATTCGGAACTTCCTCATTCGGAAGTTCTTCATTCGGAACTTCCTCATTCGGAAGTTTTTCAGAAGAAATCCTTCATTCGGAAGTTCAAAACCATGTTCATCCGGAACTTGTACAAACGAATCTCAGATGTTTAGTCTAACGCGTTTGTGAGTTTCTAAGGCAAACTAAGGTAATATAAACAACATTTAATCTATTCCGAGCAAAACCCACCATAAATCCCTTGTTAATTTAGCCTAATTTAATCAAAAACCCTAAGTGGATTGAACTGAGTAATTGAGCATGTTTAATCAGAATTATATGATAAGAAATGTGGATTAGAAGATCACAAATTGATGTATATACCTTAATTAAACGAAGGAACCGGATCTTAGATGGATTAAACGAGTAAACTGAGTTCTTGAGTGTGTGTGTATCAATGGCGGCAAATGAATAGGAGAACAGTGATTAGAAATAATAGTGAGAGGCGGGTGGATGTGTTTTTTGACTTAGGTCAAAATATTTTGACAAGTTTCACTAAATCACATTTTTAGTCCCTATATTTTCTAAACTTTTCCTTTTCCTTTTTGTTTCCAACTTTTTCATTTTACCTAACTCTTGTTAAACTTACACACAATCTTAGCAAACGCATCTATTAGTATATCCTCAAAATCTAAAAGCCATGCCTATCACTTAGAACGAACACAAGTCGTTTTCTGAAGCAAAACCACTCAATTACCATGAAGCCCTTAATTTTCATAATCACTTTTGAAAAGCAATTTTAATGACAAAGATGATTTTACTATTTTCTCCCCCTTAAACGATGACCCGTTTTCTATTTAAAGAGCTGTAGTCATTGTTTAAAGAGTCAAATAGTGATGAAAGCATTTCCAATTTATCTCTTGAAAAATTTTGATTCGTGGTTTTAATAAGATTTCTCTTATCTAAACAAATTAATGCACTGAGACGTACACAAATTCGTGTCAGACCAAGTTATAAAGTAAACTTGATCCCTTTGCATGATTTGGCTTGTAAATCACGCCCGAGAAAATTAATTCCCGTTCTGAGCCAACGTTTTCCAAGGAAATACGTGACTTTAATATGAAAACCGGGTTGCAGTCTGAAATAACTACAAGCCATAATGGGCATGTTTTAAAAAATGTACAACTTTTATACGGACTCTATTTATGGCACCGTGTCAATATTAATCGACATTTCTAAGGCCGTAAATATTACCGTACTAAAAGACATGCCCGTTTTAAAAAAAATATTTTTGGTTTTTCTTGATTTTATAATTTTTATGGTTTTTCTAGGTTTTATATTTTTTATGGTTTTTCTTGGTTTTATATTTTTTATGGTTTTTCTTGATTTTATATTTTTGTATTTTCTTTTTGTGGTTTATATATTTACGATAATATACATGATCACAACCAAAGGATACTCTGAATAGTTTACCACGACTATTCAGCTGATTCTTCTGCCAACTCTTTGAGTGTCGCTGGAGTGAATGATTTCATGCCAAGCTTGTCGATCAAAAACTCGATTCGTCCTCGATCTAAGGCTTTGGTGAACATATCCGCCAGCTGGTACTCAGTAGTGACAAAATACAGCTCGATTACTCCATTCTCCACCTGCTCTTTGATGAAATGGTAGCGAATGTCTATGTGCTTGGCCCGGGAATGTTGAACATAGTTGCAGCAAAGGGCAATGGCGCTCTTGTTGTCACAATACATCGGGATTTTGTTAAATCCAAGACCGTAGTCAGTTAATTGTGATCTCATCCAAAGGACTTGAGCACAACAATCGGACATGGCGATGTATTCAGCCTCCGTGCTAGAAATTGCAGTGCTTTTCTGCCTTTTTGAAGACCAACTGATCAATCTATCTCCTAGGAGTTGCACAGATCCAGAAGTGCTACGCCTCGTATCTTGACATCCAGCATGATCGGCATCTGCGTATGATATTAAAGCAATCGAGGAATCTTTCGGATACCATAGACCACGATGAAGTGTTCCTTTTAGATACCGAAAGATCCTTTTCACGACATGTAAGTGCTTTTCGGTAGGCCGAGCCTGATACCGGGCACACATGCATACAGCAAATTGCAAATCAGGCCTGCTAGCAGTCAGATAGAGAAGGGTGCCAATCATTCCACGGTAAAGTTTCGGATCGACAATAATCCCATCCCTATCTTCATCTAACTTGGATTTCTCCACCATTGGAGTGTCTACGGGGTCACAATTCTCAAAGTTATATTTCTTAAGTGATTCTAGAGCATATTTGGATTGATTTATAAAGATGCCTCTGGGATTCTGAGAAATCTGTAATCCTAAGAAAAATGAGATTTTTCCCATCATCGACATCTGAAAGCGTGTGGACATTATCTTCTCAAATTGTTTAGACAATTCTATGTTAGTGGCAGCAAAAATTATATCATCAACATAAATTTGTACCAGAAGCATGTCGTTGCCGTCCTTGAGAGTGAAAAGAGTGGGGTCCACTTTGCCTTTGGAGAAGCCTTCCGACATGAGATATGTTGACAGGAGATCATACCACGCGCGTGGAGCTTGTTTCAACCCATAGAGAGCCTTCTTAAGCTTGTACACATGGTTAGGAGACTCCGTACTGACGAACCCATCCGGTTGACTAACATAAACCTCTTCCCTTAGTTCACCGTTCAAAAATGCCGTCTTCACATCCATTTGATAGACGATCATGTTCATATGAGCAGCAAACGCAAGGAATAGTCTAATCGCCTCCAATCTAGCCACAGGAGCAAAAGATTCTTCAAAGTCTATACCCAAGGCTTGTTTATATCCTCTAGCGACCAATCTTGCTTTATTCTTTAATACCGAACCCATCTCATCAAGTTTAACCTTATAAACCCATAACAAAGTAAGGATGTTAACCTTGTCAGGGCGAGGAACCAATTCCCATACTTCAAGTCGTTTGAATTCATTGAGTTCCTCCTGCATAGCTTCAATCCAAGATGATTGGGTCATAGCCTGCTGCCAATTTTTGGGTTCAACTTCAGAGAGAAATGCATCAAAGTAACAATATAGTGCACTCTCTTGTAGTTGATGGCGTGTAGAGACTGGTCGATCTAGATCTCCAATAACATTCCTAATTGGGTGATCTTTTGTCCATTTAGTGCTATGTTTTTCAATCCTAGGTGGTCTGGAGTGAACAATAGATGGAGCTTCTTCTGAGGTAGAGGCGGCTGAAGGGTTTTCAGGGATCGCAACACCAAAGAAAGGAAGCTCTTGCAAGTGAGCATATTCCAAGTCGTGATCAGTAGTATCCTCTTCTACATCATTAGGCACAAGTAGGGGTGATGATTCAGGTGTAGTTTGTGAATCACTTGGTGAAGGTGCATCTGGTTCAATGTGAATTGTAGATGCATTAGATAAAGGTTCATTAACTTGAGCAACCACTTCAGGTATTGGAGCAATTACTGCAGGTGTTGGAACTTCATCAGTCGGGGGATCGAAGAATTCATCAAACAACGGTTGAAACAGTTTATCCCACTCGGGCCTAGATGGTGGTAAAAATGATGTGGAAGTAGGATTGTTGGGAACTAATCCGGAACTTATAGCACCGGGTCCCATCTCATGAAGCGCGGGTTCAGAGCTGTGTTGCTCAGAAGCCATCGCTGTCAGCTCGTCGAAATCAGCGTCCATAGTTTCTACAATCTTGCCAAGACGACGGTTATAGATTCGGTATGCTCTTTTGGACGGTGAGTAACCAATGAAAATTCCTATGTCGGCTTTTGGTTGAAGCTTACCCAAGTTCTCACTATTGATGTTTGGATAACACAGAGCACCAAACACATGGAAAAATGAAACATCGGGTTTGCGGTCATGTAGAAGCTCATAAGGTGTTTTTCCATGGCGTTTCCGAATGATTGAACGGTTTTGGGTGAAACATGCAGTAGAAATAGCCTCTGCCCACAAGAACAATGGAGCGTTCGCATAAATAAGCATGGTCCTAGCAGCTTCCATAAGTGTGCGATTTCGTCTTTCAACGACACCGTTTTGTTGTGGAGTGCGTGCAGCGGATGTTTCATGTGATATACCAACTCCTTCATAATAATCACGAAGAGTCTGGTTGACGAACTCTGTACCATTGTCTGTACGAATACGGCGGACAGTGGTATTCAAACGTACCTGAATAAACTTCAGAAAAGTGATGATAGCCTTCGGAGCTTCATCCTTTGTACGTAGAAATCTAACCCATGTAAACCTTGAGAAATCATCCACAATGACGAGAATGAATTTCTTACCGCTCACACTTTCAGTTCTCATCGGTCCACAAAGATCCATATGCAAAAGATGAAGTTTTTCTTGATTAGTGTCTTCAGCTTTGGGTTTGTAAGATTTCTTGGTGCTTTTCCCCCTTGAACACGCGGAACATAAATGATCCTTGTGAAATTTAAGCTTGGGAAGACCACGAACTAACTCGTTTTTAGCCAGATGATTAATAGCATCAAAATTAAGGTGAGATAATCTGCGATGCCATAACCATGACTTGGTCTTAGAAGCTTTAGAGAGAAGACATACTGGAGAAGCGGCCATCATGTCTTGTAAGGACAAAGTGTAAAGATTTGCACCACGAGATCCCTTCAACAAATCTTTTCCTTCCAAGTTGCGGATGAAACAAGTGTGTTGTCGAAAAGCAACCTCAAGGTTGGAATCACAAAACTGTCCTACTGAGAATAAGTTATGACCAAGACCTTCAACATAGTATACCCTAGAAATCGTCACGTTTCCAATCTGATATTCACCATATCCCATAATCTTTGCTATATGATCATTCCCAAATTTAACCGTACCAAGAAACTTGCTGACGAAATTTCGGAGCATCGAGCGATTTCCGGTCATATGTTTTGAACAACCGGAGTCCAAATACCACAGGATGATTTGGACCACCTGAAAATATCACCACACAAAGACAATGTAGAGGTATCGGAATCTGAGTGTTCCTTGTTATTAGCAGGTACAGATTTAATAATCTTAGATTTGCTAACTCTAGGTTTCTTAGATTTCCTAGCCTTCTTCTTCTTAATTGGTGGTGTAGATTCTAATTGGCTCAAATCCTGAGGTATTTCTACACTGATAGGCACTATAGTGGGGGCTGACCTAATTAAAGGGCGCTGTTTCCTTACTTGAGTGCGAGTGTTCCTAACTAAAGGACGCTCAGACCTAACCTCAATGGATGCATTCCTAGTTAAAGGGCACATTTTACCATCGAGAGTAAAGGTCCTACCAGTGGGACGCCATTGCCAGCCAACTTGGGCACGAGTTCTACCCGTTGGCTTCCATTCAAGACCATTCTTAATAGCATTCATTTCATTAACGTGATCAATCAGACACAAATCATGACGCTGTGAAAACATACATTCATTACAATTCCAACAATTTAAATCAGAATTCACGAATGGTTTAGGCTGCTGCACAGGCGCAGAGCTTTTAGTCTTAACATGATTCATTTTATTTAAAACTGAACTAGCATTCCTATTGTGGACTTCTACTTTCTTCTTTGTGGCACTACTAGTGGCGGGCTTGATCTTATCTTTCTTGAGTGGCGATCCTTTAGCCTTAGTAGTCGCTTTTAATCCTGTAGAAGGCAAATTGGGAACATTAGCAGCAGATTTTAAAGGTGTCTTACTTGATTGTGCCAATGACGGTTTCGCTCCTGGAGTCTTATTAAATGGAGTGACAGCAATGGGCCTATTATTAAGTAGTGCAGAACCTGGTGTACCTATGTATTGCAAATAAGCCAAGCAATATTGAACTCGCTTAACATATTCATGAGCTGAATAATAGTCGCTACTTAAGGGATCTAAGGCATAAAGATCGTCTACAATATCCCTAAGAAGATCGACATGCTTAATGGCATTCTTCATATAATCATCATAGGTAAGCTGGTTTCTCTTATGAAGCGGATTCTTATAAAGCACTACTTTCTTGGTTGTTGGAGCACTAGTGGACGGTGCAGAGTCGGTAGCTAAGTTATCAACAACTTCTTGTCGGGTGAGAAGAAGTGTCTCCTTTAACTCAGCCAAAACCATATTTTTGTCTATGAGCAGGATGTTCAAGTCAGAGATTTCTTCGCACTTTTGGTTCAGTTGTTCAACATAATATTGTTGCTGTGTCGCATTAAAAGCGAATCGATCTTCTAGTGAACCATAAAGAGCGGATAGTCCCTGCCTTGTCCGATCCATCTCCCCTAGAACAGTTGATAGTCTAATTTCTAAGACCTGGTTTTTAGACTCTGCGGCCTCTAGTTCCATTCTTAATGTTTCCTTTGATGATATCTCTCTCTTCAATCTCATGATTTCTTCCTCTAATGTCTTAACAATCGCAATCATCTTGTCACTTGTCTCAACACCGTTTTCACAAACATTTGATATCAAAAGATTTTCATTTTGAGCTTGTTGTTTTAATTCTAAGGATATACAATGTTGTTCTAGTTGATTAAAGCGTTGAGAAAGTAAATTATAAGAATCTTGTAGCTTTAAAAACTCAGCATTAGATTCGTGACAAGAATGATTATCTACCTCATTTACAGTTTCAGCAACATTTACAGTAATATCACAAACATCATCACAAATATTCTCACAAATATTCACAGCATCACAATTCATCATAGCGGATGTAAGCTCATTCGAATATTTAACATTTACAATAGTAAGCACATCACACGAGATTACTTCGGACAAGAATCGGTCATATTCGGTTGAAATCTTTTCCTTTTCAATTAGTTGCAGTTCGTAAGCTGTGTCCATTTCATAAAACACTTTTTGAACTTCACCAATTTCAAACTGAAGATTTTCCTTAAGAGATGCAAAACTTCTTTTTAGACTTTCGACAAACGGATTGATCTCAGTTTTAAACACCTCGTTCATGTGTTCGAAAGCCCATTCTCCGGCATTTAAGCCATTTGAAGTCGTACATTCCAAGATGACCTTGTCAAAGTTAGTAAAGTATCGGTTAATCTCTTGCAAGTTTAACCATACAGTGCTAACAGGTGGAAGATTCTTTGGAATTTCCTTAGGACCTTCCATGTTGACAAGTGTAGGAAATGTACTAGGGCTTTCTTCCTCTATCATGTAGGTTGGTGCTGTAATGAGATCTTTGTCCATATGGAAGCGAACTCTAAAATCAGTTTTAGCAAGCTCCTTATTCATTTTAAAATAATCACAATCGGGATATTTTGCAGAATTGTATGACCGATCCTCATCAACTAGAACCTTACTTGTTCGATCGTTGGGAAAAACAATCGGGTCTAAAGCCAATCCTAATTGAGTTGCATTATAAAGTCTAGGACTATGTCTTAAAGCTTGTTTTGCATATCGTGGATTAGGGGGAAGGCCTTTTAGACGTGATAAGTTAAACTCTTTAAACGAAGCATCAAATAAGTGAACTAGTTGTGAAGCAGCGTATTGTCTTAACAGCAAGTAGTCTAGACTTCTAATCTTATTAGTAGCATTAATCTCCATTTCAGTCTTCTTAGATTCGAGTAATTCAAAATCAGTTTGAAGTTTTTGAAAATTAGTGACCACTAACTCCTTTTCTCTAAGTTCACTAGACAAATTTGCTCTTAAGTTTTCGATTTCTTGCAAGTGACCCATTTGTTTGTTTCTAAAGTGATCATATTCGAGATTTGTGAGAACACTAGACGAAGGCACTAGTTCCAAGGTTTGTACTTTCTCATTGCTTAAGGCAAGCTCATCAGACAAATTCTTATTCTTAGCTAAGGTTTCTAAGAGTGCAGCATTCATTTGGCTAAGTAGTGTAGCAGGAACCATGACCAAATCTTGTTGAGCAGGAGTAGGCGTATGCGAACTGGGTCCCGGTTGTGATTCACTCAAAGTCTGGGAACTCACATTGATATTGCTATCATTGTTTGTCTCCTCATTTGAAAGACTCACCACCGAAGATTCATTCGAATCAGCACTCTCTTGCCCAACTTGATGTGGTTGAATACTAGCATCAGTGGCATTATCAGTGTTATTAATAAGTACCTCAGATTTCTTATCTGGCCCTAAGCTGGAAAAAGTTGCCATGAAAGCAGCCTTTGCAGTTTGAAAGTCATCACAGTCGGAATCATACGCATCAAGATCATCGGCTTGGTAAGCTGCATTCTACGTAGTGACAACGTCTTGTTCAACAATCCCTGGGTCAGCAAGAAATGCAAGCTCCTCTTCATCAAGTTCCCTTCCTTGCGCCTGAGCATTTACCAGATAGATCTTTTCTGCAAACCACTGTCCATCCCTTCTCCTCTTGGGTTTCTTACAATCCCTGGACATATGACCCTCTTCCTTGCAGTTGTAGCATGTGATCATTCTCAACTTGCCTGTATTAGCCCGTGGAGGATTGTTGACCATTGGAGCAGGAGCAGGATTGGCGGTGCGAACATTGGTTGACGTGGAAGTTCTCCCCTGATAAGGCTGAATTGGCTGAACCATTACTCTGCCATTCTCAATTGTAGCTTGTTGGCGAGAATTGGATGAATTCCTCAACTGATTGTTGGTAGGAGCTGATCCTCTGAATCCTCGTTTGCTTAAAGTTCTTGTGAGGTAAGCAGACATAGTAGTTAGCACTTCAACTGGGTCAGCTCCTTGTTGGAATACAGGAACTGGGACTTCCTCATCATCACAATATAGTGCTTGATCTGGATGAGCTGCATAATCAGTATAAGGAAGACTCATTTGATCAGGGTAGCTTGTTGGATATGCTGTATTCTCTTGATAAGAAGAATATGATGGCTGAGCATAATGTGCAACATTTGCTGGATGAGGTTGTGAAGCATACTGTGGTGAGGGTGCATTGAACCGATATTGTTGCTGATGTGAGGTGGGTGGTTGTGGTAGAATCGAGTATTGGGGAAAGGCTGGTGTCATGTAAGGTGATTGATGATAAGCTTGATGTCCCAAGATATAGGGTGTGTTGTTGTGAGACAAGCTTGGTTGATTCGCCATCAATGCTAAAGAATCTGGGTGCATACCACGAGGAGAACGGTGCATAATCACATGCTTCTCATGCTGCTGAAGGAAGGCATAGATTTGATCTAAGTTGCACTTATGCAAATCCCGGGTTAACTTCACATCGGTAATATACTCACCCCATTCAGCTTGAGGTAGAGTATTCAAGAATTTGGTGTTAACCTGGAATGGTGCGATCACAAGATTGTATACATTTAGATCATTCATGAGTGTGGTGAATCTGAAGTAATAATCGTGAAGTGTTTCCCCTGGGTTGTAGGTGAATCTATCAAACAAATCATACAGCTGACACTCCCTTTCTTGTTTGGTGAGAGACGTGCCTTGTAGCAACACCTTAAGACGTTCCCATAGATCCTTTGCCACCGTATACTGACTCACCATCCTATAGATGTCATGGGGAAGAGCTTGGAGAATTGTTTGAAGAGCTTTTTCATCTGCATCTGCAACAAGTTGTTGAGCTGGAGTAAGTTCTTCAAATTCTCGTGGTCTAGTCACGTTATCAACCGTAATGGTACCATAGTCGAGTGGACCATTCAAAATCGATTTGACCATAAGCCTTCCGTATGTCGGTTTCCCCTTTAGATATTGCATCATTCGACCTTGCCATGCCTCAAACACCTCTTTAATAAGCATCGGTGGACGGCTATCAGTTCCTGTTATGATTGATATATCCGTAAGAGATGTCATCTGAGGCATTACTGAATTTGGATTCATTTTGTTTTTCTTCAAAGAAACAGAGATTATCGGTTGATCGAGCAGTGAAGTAAAGCTTGTGAATTGTGTTGTGTTTTTGTTGTATGAAACCAAGATTAAATCCTCTAAAAAATCGTCGAAAAAACAAGCAAAATCACCCTTGATTCGGAACTTTTTGTTGATTCGGAAGTTTGATTCGGAAGATTACCTTGATTCGGAACTTTGTGTTGATTCGGAAGATTACCTTGATTCGGAACTTTTGGGTTGATCCGGAACTTCTTGACTCGGAAGTTCTTGGTTCGGAACTTTGGCTTGATCCGGAACTTCTTGACTCGGAAGTTCTTGGTTCGGAACTTTGGCTTGATCCGGAACTTCTTGACTCGGAAGTTCTTGGTTCGGAAGTTTCTTGATCCGGAACTTCTTGGTTCGGAAGTTTCTTGATTCGGAACTCCTTGACTCGGAACTTCTTGGTTCGGAAGTTTCTTGATTCGGAACTCCTTGACTCGGAACTTCTTGATCCGGAAGTTTCTTGATTCGGAACTCCTTGACTCGGAACTTCTTGATCCGGAACTTCTTGATCCGGAACTTCTTGATCCGGAACTTTTGCTGAATGAACAGAAACTTTGTCCGATGAACAGTAGAACAGTAAAACTTACGATTAAGCCCAGATTTTGACCAAATAACCCAAAAAGTTTTGTGCTTTCGACTAAAATAAGTAACAACTAATACTTATCCACTAATCCCAATCACAAAAACATCAAAAACACCAAGAATCAAGATGATTTTTCTTAAAGAACACTAATACAATCAAAAACTAAAAAACCACACAAATCACCACCTTAAATCACCCCATAGCTCTGATACCAAATGTAGAATATTTATAATCAATGAATCTATGAAGGGGTTTGTTAATTTCTAGAGAGAGAAAGTTAGAGAGAGAAAGTGAGAGAAACTATGTGAATTTTATTAAGTGGAAATTAAGAAATGATAACAACCCCAACCCCTTTCCTTAGTGGAAAGGGGTATTTATAGTTCCAAGTCATAAGTGGACTTGGGCCGGTCCATGACAAGCCCATGGACCGGTTCTTACTTAAGTTAATAAGCAAATAATAACTAATTACTAACTACGAGCTATTACAACATAAATCATATTGTGGAGTGACTGATACTTCTAATATACGTTAAAACGTATTTCTAACAAGAATCGTACCTAGTTTTCATCCCCTGTTCTTCGTCATTTTTTATCCTGCCCAGATTCCGAATCAATCACCCTCAATTTTTATTCCGTATCAAGATTGTTCATCCGGAATATTTTATATTCCGGATCAGTGTCTTCCATTCGGAATATTTATTATTCCGAGTCAAGTTCTCCATCCGGAATACTCATTTATTCCGGATCAATATAAACATTCCGGATCAACTCTTATATTCCGGATCAAGTTTTATTCCGAGTAAACTAATTATTCCGAATCAAGCTTCTTGTCATTTTATTCCGGATAGAATTTTATTCCGGATCACTAGTTTTATTCCGGATAGAATTTTATTCCGGATCACCAGTTTTACTCTGGATAGAATTTTATTCCGGATCACCAGTTTTATTCCGGATAGAATTTTATTCCGGATCACCAGTTTTATTCCGGATAGAATTTTATTCCGGATCAACCATATTTATTCTGAATCAAGCTATCATTCCGTGTTGAGTCATAGGTCTAGACTCATCTGGGATATCATGATCATGATTGTAATAAGCACAGCGGAACATAAAGAACACAATCATAACCAAGAACAAGGCTTTCACTAATGAAATGATTACTATTAATAAACTACTAACTACTACTCCTGGTGCCTCATAGGCTTGACACCAGGAGAACGAACACACACCTATGGTTTACATTGTTTGTGAATGAGTGAATAACAACCAAGGTGGTACCCTCTTTATATAATAGAGGGACTAGGGTTACATCACAACCCTAGCTTACTATCTAAGCTAACTATTTGCTATTAGGTCCTTCATCTTGTTTTGTCATATCAACTCAAGATATCTAAGTCCCAACAATCTTCCCCTAGTTGATTTGACAAAACCAGTAAGCACGAGCTTCCCCTGAAGCTAATATAGATGAAGGCTACGCTTCCCCTTGATCCATGCATTCTTCCCCTTTTTGTCACATCAACTCAAAAAGGATCGTCTTCCCCTTAAGAAGTGCACGGCAAATCCAGTAGGTTCCATGGAGAGATCACTGATGAAGAAAATCAAGTATAACAAATTTGATGAAGAAGTGGAATCTCCCAAACTTGTATCTTATGTCTTGCACTAACCACGTGACGTCGAGCTTGAACAAAATCCTCAAATGAATGAGACACTGAGCACAATAACGTAACCCCTTCAAGCGATAGCAAATGTACGCATAGAGCAAACTATCTTAAAAAGCTACTACTCCTTTTAAGATATGAATAGATCGTACCCCTTCGCTAGATATGTCGAGTCTTCGTCACCATACAAACCAAGCAAGTTATCGTAAAAGGTGCTCCATTCCTTTTATGATATGATAAGAACACAAAACCTGTGAAAATCAACTACAACATAAAATCAGTGATAATCAAATGTCTTCTTCAATGAATCACCCCAACGAAATGATGATGGCTGAGAACTCCTCCTCCAGTAACAGTAGTGACATCAGACTAGTCACTAAATCAGAGTAGTATCAATCTGGCTTGACTAGAAGGAACCAAAACCGACTAAAGAAAGTTAGTATACAACAAGCCAGCAGGAACCAAAATCAAGTCAGCAAGAACATACACCTAGCAGTAGGAACAAACCAGTAGGAACCGACCAGTGGTACGGACCAGTAGGACCCGACTAGTAGCAACCGACCAGTAGGAGCTGATGATTCAACCAGAAGGAACCATCGAATATTACCAGGAGGAACCGAGAACACAATCAACATGAATATATAAGACCAGTAGGAACCATAGCTCACCAGTAGAAATAACGAAAACCTACCAGTAGCAACTCAAACCCTTGCTTCCTTTTTTTTTTTATTTTTGTTTTTATTTTTGTTTTTTATTATTTTTTTTTTTTAACTAACTGTCACCATGCTGTCGTTGAAGCTGTTGCTAATACCAAAAAATCCTTCCTTCCATTACTTCTAGCGGCACCCCGCCTGTCACTCTACGGTTACTGTTCTATTGTGCTGGTGTAAAAATAATATGAAGAGTACAACCAATAATAACCAGCCCATACGCAAACCCATGAAGTTCTATCAAAACCGTGTGTCTCCCGTCCATTTCTAAGAATAAAATATATAACACTTTTAAAGAGAATATAAATCCCTAAAAGCCAGGAGAACAAACCGTGTCCTCCAAAAATCTCGTACTGCTGACCAAATAAATCGCATCCCAAATAATTATTTCCAAAACTATACCAGATATATGCATATCTCGAAAATGAAGGAATTAATAACGGCTTTCAAAAACTGAATCCATGCGTCTTCATTTTTCAATCCCATAGTATCTTGGCCATAAATGTATCCCATAAAATCAGGAAAATCAAAAACGTGTATCTTCCAAAAATAACACAGATCCACAACAATGTTACGTCATAATTCCTTAAAATCAGGGAAAAATAAACTGCTTCCAAAGTTTCACACGTCTAGGATCTAATGTCCATTTTGGAATAATTTCCACGTTGCAATAATTTCCATTTTATATCAAACGTGTTTGACCTAATCACGTCCTAATCATTTCCATTTTTTTTTTAATTCTTATCTACTCCATGCATGCAAAACATAACTAACCCTTAATAATTTCCATTTTTAGCCTGTGGATTTATTCGACCAGCATTTGCAAATCCCAAGAAAATAGCATCACCCATTAACGCAACTCTTTTTATTCCACGTCTTTTTTTCATTAAAAGAAATCCTAGAATAAAATGAGAATGTACCTTGGAGGCTCACGTGACAAACTTATGGGAATCAGTATCTCATCATCCAGTGACACCAATCAAAAACTGCTAACACAATAAAATGCATCAATAAGGTACAAGTGGTATTATGTTCGATCTAGTAATCACTTGTCTCCTTTTGTTGTATCCCATGTGAAACACAAACAAGAACAGATACTAGCATGGTCCTTATCCCACCTTGATAAAACAACAATTGTTTTATCATGGCAGCAGTAACAAACGTGAATCTTGAGATCATATGTACTAGCATCATGACACCATACTGTACACTGCCTTAAGAAGCAAGAGCGGTACATCACTCAGCATCCTTTTGGCAGCTTTTACACGTGATAGAACCCGTTATTACAGCCACATCCAAAGGAAATCATATATATACTTTATGCCTTTTGTCACAAGCAGCAAGCATCGCCAACCGATCTAGGGTTAGTCACATCACCTTAGGTCATACGGGGTTCACTGATGATTAAAATAACCATCTCACCAAAGCCAGTATGACCAACCTCACGAGCACGAACGCAGTTTGATCTAGTAACAGCAGCAACTTCAAAGAACCACAGCAACACCATATAAATCATCTAGGGTTTGTTGGGAAAAACCCTAGATCAGCAACTTATATTATAAAAACAGAAAATAACATATGAAAACCTTGTAGATCAACCAGATCGAGAGCCAACAAGCTCTGATACCACTTGTTGAGTCATAGGATCTAGACTCATCTGGGATATCATGATCATGATTGTAATAAGCACAGCGGAACATAAAGAACACAATCATAACCAAGAACAAGGCTTTCACTAATGAAATGATTACTATTAATAAACTATTAACTACTACTCCTGGTGCCTCATAGGCTTGACACCAGGAGAACGCACACACACCTATGGTTTACATTGTTTGTGAATGAGTGAATAACAACCAAGGTGGTACCCTCTTTATATAATAGAGGGACTAGGGTTACATCACAACCCTAGCTTACTATAGAAGCTAACTATTTGCTATTAGGTCCTTCATCTTGTTTTGTCATATCAACTCAAGATATCTAAGTCCCAATAATCTTCCCCTAGTTGATTTGACAAAACCAGTAAGCAAAAGCTTCCCCTGAAGCTAATATAGATGAAGGCTAAGCTTCCCCTTGATCCATGCATTTGAGAGCCCATCCCAGCATCAGAACTCGTACCATCATTAGATAAAAGCTTCATAGAATCAGGTGATACACCGCGTTCTACGGAACCAGGTTCAGCAAGAATAAAAAGTGGCTCAAACATGTACTTCAACTCATCGTGAAGAGAATATTCACCACTACGATTTGGATCACTTCCTAATCCCCTCCCCGAGACATTTGCCACGAGTTATCCCAATTACCCCCTCTCATACTAGCATCAAGTTCACCCTCTCTCTGGCCCATTCTAGGCCCAATAGAATCTTTCCACATCCCCGGGATCGGTGAATTCATTTGCATCATACCTGAATGAGATTGAGATCTACCCGGCATTGAAACTGATGGGACGATATCAGATGAGCCTCGAGAGACCCTTCGTGCTTTGTTGTAGACCGTGAAAGCAATTTCTTTAAGAATGATGGGTTCGTTGAGTGATGGACTGGTCACCCTAAAGATTGCATCAACTGTCACAATTTGTAACACCAATTTAGGGATGCTAAAACCGGAAATTGTCACAACGTTTGAGATTGATGCTTCATCTACTGCTGTTGAGCAACTTAATGCCTTCCCGACTTGATTTTGCATAGCAGATCGTCTTTCTTTATCTGATGATGGAAAGATGGCTGAACCAACAGCTACACAAGATTCAACGACGGTCTTTAATACCGCAACAGGCTCAGGAAACGGGCACACCACGTATATTACTGTGCAAGGAGTACTGTTTCCTTCTTTCGAGTTCGGAGCAAAGATGGAATTTAGCTTTAGGGCTTTTAAAACCTTAGAAAGGGACTTTAAGAAGCTTGTTAAATCCCAACCGTTGGATAAAGAAAGAAAATAGTCACTGATTGATCCCACTAATGATGCACTGTTGCTTTCGATCTTCATTGACTGAGGACAATCAAGTAAAACAAAACCAGAAGACGACCATTTCCCTGAGTCCTTGCTAGTTTGGCTCCCCATATTCTGAGCTGAATGAGTTCCCAATTTGCAAGTCTCGTACACAGTCTCAAGCTGTTGGAAGAAATCTGCAGCAGCGGTTGTCAGGGGATCGATGTCCGGGCATACAACACAATAATTCATCTGCAAGTCTCGTACACAGTCTCGAGCTGTTTGAAAGACCTTTTATTAGAATGAGACTGTTTCATACTGCCTACTTTATTACACACAGTTCTAGAAAAAACATTCTTCCTAGGACTCAATAAACAAGGACCAGACACACTTGACTTGACAGCGACTTTTTCTTCACACTTCCTAGCACCAGTAGCAGCATGTTCATCCGACTTGGAACTCGTAGGTCTTGACTCTTCACTTGAACCATTAGATGCAGAGTCGCCGGCTTTGTCACTGAAAGTACATGAGACAAAGTCGTTAGAATTAGTAGAACTTGTTGGGGACTCAAGCATCTGTGATCCATCCTAGTCATTATTCCATGAGGTAGGCATGAAAGTTCCAGTAAGAGGAGGAGGAACAGCATGCATTTCTGCTGCTGGTTTAAACCTATTGTAACTAGGTTTGCCCTCATCCTCTTTGTCGGCATCAAAGACGCTTGAGAAAGATAAATCAAATACATCTTCAGAATCAATATATTTTTCAAATCCTAAGCCTCTTTTAGTTCTGCCGGACATGCTACTATCAATTAACTTTGAAAGATTTTTAGGTGCCTTTTGCCATTTGTCAAATCTTAACATTGTAGCATCTAATTTAGCTTGCATCTCCTCTTTTTCTTTGATACTAGCATCTCTTTCAGTTTCTGTATATTTAAGCATATTTGTAGTGTTTTCTAAATCAATGCTTAGTATCCTGATTTTATCCTCATAAGCACGTTGTGTATCTTGTAACCACTTCTTTTGTTGTTCCAATGTGTTTAATGAAGCTTTATAGGCTTGTACCTCTAAGTAATACTTATCATTTTGTTCATTTACTTCATTAAATTGGGACAACAGTTCTGTGTATTTATCATGACAACCAAGGGGACAATGTTGTACCTGTGGTGAGATGCCCATAAGAGCAAACTCTTCTGCTTCTTCTGCATCAGAGAGATTCCCAGCAATCATTGCCAACACATCAGTCGTTGATTCCGCTGATTCCAGAGTAGAAGCCTGATGATCATTCCAGTTGACCATGGAGTCAACAGATACCAATGCTTTCTTGTCATCTTTAACCTCCTGAACTTTGAAAGCGGAGTACCTGCTCTTCTCCTGATCATTCTTGCTAGGGCACTCTCTAGCAAAGTGACCCTGTTGCTGACAGTTATAGCACCGTACCTTGCTTCTATCGAATCTTGCTGGCTCCCGAGGGTTGTAATTAAACTTCCTTCCTGCTTTCTTCTCAAACTTGTGAACCCTCAGAGTAAGCATGGCCATTTGCCATTTAAGATCTATCTCATCCAGATCCAGCTTATCGATCTGTTTGAAGTCATCAAACGCAAGTTGTTGTTCAGCAGTAACATCAGCAACAAAAGAATGAAGAATAGCTTCTACCATACTACCAGACTTGGCAGGGGGATCAGAAGCAGAAGACATGGGACTAGATGCATATGACATGGGACTAGTATGCTGAATAGTATGCTGAGGAGACACATTGTTGCTCTGGCTACTTGCATATGCCATGGGACTAGACGCCATAGAGCTCACAAAGGCTGAATTAGCAGGAGTGGGAAAAGAGTCACTCGGATATCCTCTCACATGAGGTTCGAATGTTCTGAGCCTATGAAACAAATCATTAAAACTGAGATAATCAAGCCCACCTTTGGCTTTAAGAGAGATTACCACCTGGTTCCAAGAGTAGGGTAGGGCTTTAAGAAACCTTGCATTAACATCACCATCATCAGGCTTGGATCGAAGTTGATTCAACTGGCTCAATATTTTCTGGAACCTATCATACCCTTGATTCAGCCCTTCAGTTTCTGAGATTTTGAACTCTGTGAATTCATCTCTCAGCATGGACCTTCGCATTTTCTTTGACTCCTCATTTCCGCCAAACCTTGCTTTTATGCCGTTCCAGATCTCTCTGGCATCATCCAAATGGTAGAAGTCACCCATGTGATCTTCAGGAAGAGATTGAAGCAAAATTGTTTTTGCTTTTACCTCCTTCTGAATAGCGATAATTTCCTCATGAGATTTAGGGTCAAGAAGAGTAATATTACCGTTCTTGTCTCGTCCAGTAAGCTTTCTGCTGTTTCCATTCAGAATGATCTTCCAAAGATCTTGATCAGTGTTGGTGATCCACCATTCCATCTTCATTGCCCAGTTGTCATATTCACCTTTCTTCAGAAGAGGGAATTTTCCATTCGTGTTGGAAACCGTAGCCAGGATCTGCTGAGGTTGCACAATTTTAGGAGTACCTTCTTCTCCTGTTTGAGTAGAAGTTGAGGCAGACATGATAAACAGATTGTTAATAATAAGAGAACTTGATTCTTGTTGTATAGAGACCCTCCCAGGCTCTGATACCACTTGTTGGTTCTAATAGATATAGATCTTGCAGCCTGTCAGGACCGGTGAATGACTTCTGTAATCACAAGTCAAATCACAAAGAGACTCTATACACAATATGAATGTAGAATATAAATATAAACAAGAGAAACAGAATAACTATGAAGACTTGATCCTTTCTAAGGATTTCTAATATTAATAAAGACTAGAACTACGTTTTGTGAATCAATGTCTAACCCTTCTGCCTCAGGTTCCTTTTATACTACAAGGAAACCCTAATACAGCTTACAAGAAAACGTGTAAAACTGATATGCATATCTTCTCCTAATATAACTCATGCATATCCTAACAGAATATTAAGTAAATAACAATGTTTGACTTTGACTAGGACCAGGAGCAGGACTTGCTCCTACTACGACTAGGACCAGGAGGAACTTCATACCTCCTAGTCTACCTATTACATATAACTATTACAATGGTCCCAACATTCCGCATCAAGCAAATATTCCGGGTCAACGATTATTCCGAATGAAGATGGTGTTAATTATTCCGAATGAAGCAGTTTTTTAGGTTATTCCGCATGAGTTGATTTATTCCGAATGAGCCAAATATTCCAAATATTTTGGATCAGCAGTTTTGTTCCGAATCAGTTGTTTATCCCAGGGAAGGTATTTACTGTTTAATTTTAATTCTAGTTTTACTTTCAACCATTACTTTTAGTTTACTTTTATTACTTTTCGCACTTATCATTTTAGTAGATATAGATCAAAGCTCCCCCTTTTTAGTTACCAATTACAACAATTCCACTTTGAACCGTGATCGATTCGAGAAGATACCTAGAACGAAACAACGACATATACAATTGGGTACGAGCAACGCAAACAAAGATCTTGCAACAAGCCTTTTTATTAACTAACCAAAAGAAAATCAGTTATTAGACCTCCACTTCTTCCTCAGTCGATGGTCTGCGCGGCTCTGTGTTAGGGGGTTGGGCGCACTCCCTGGATCAGGGTTATCCAAGGTCGAGGTAGGTGGTGGGGTGAAAGCGAAAGTGCTTGTCACACCCATGGACTGAAGACCACTTCGGTTATTCGGTCCGCCTGTTTGGTTGCTAGGGGATCGGTTGGGAATGAGTATCCCGTGCCCTGGGGACTTCCGGTTCGCAGGATTTGTGTTCCTGGGGTTTCCTTGCGGATGTCCTTTCGTCATTGAGAGATTGAGATGAGATTTGCTCTATCTTAGTGTATTGGTCCCACGGATGGCGCCAACTTGTTGATACAAAAGTTGGGTGATCCTTTCTAGACCCGAATTAGGCTTAATTCGGGTTGGCTGGACTCCGGCTCCTGCACCAAGTGAATTGTCTGGTTGGGATCCTGCACACTAAAACAACACGCGTTAGGCTTACCGTGGGAATGTATCCCACGATTAGACTCCGGCGTGAGATTAAGTAATCGGTTAGGGTTATGCGAATCGGATGAGATGTGAGTGTGTAGAATGTAATACCTTTGTGGAACCCTTGGGGGTTCCTTATATAGGCAGTGAAACCCTAATGGGCTGTCACTGATACTTCGGCCCAAGGAAAGGATAAGTACCAGAATTAGATTGATTGTCATCTTCTAATTATGGTGAATGAATATCCTCTCCTTTGGGGGAAATCCTAATCATAGTAAGAGTATGATTCTGTCTAACCCTGTACCGGCCATGCCGGGTCGTGGGCCGCACACGTGTGTGCGGTTACTGTTCATCTAAGACCATAGCCTTAAATGACATTAATCCCACCCATCAGTGATGGGCCGGATGCGGGTAGTACCCGTGGGCCGGGTTCATGACCCAGCTGGAGACTATACGTCATCATATAGAAACATTTAATAATGGACGAAAACATATAGAAATGGAGACGGACGTAAATGTATATAATGGATCAAAACTTATAAAAGTGTACATAAACGTATAACAATGGACGACAGTGTAAGTAAATGTATAAAAATGTATAAAATCTACAAAAATGTGCAAAAGCGTATAAACGGATAAAACATACAAAAACGAATGAAACGAACGAACACGAAAAACATACAAAAAGGGAAAACGAACGGAAACGTATGAAAACATATAAACCGAAAAAAACGTACAAAAACGCGCATAAATGTAAAAGTAGTATAAAACGGAACGTAAAAAAATAGACAAGAACGTAAAAAACCTAAGAAAACTGATGAAGATGTAAAATGTCAAAAACATTCAAAATGTATGAACCAAAATGTTAGCCTCAAAATATTGAGTCAAACAAGAATGATCGGTCATAGGTTTATTATGTATCGTTTATTAGAACGTTGTAATTAGTAGTAGAATAGTCGTAACAATACGGGCTTGATGGCTAGCTTAAAGGGCCTCTTTCAAGGTACTAAGCATTTATTCAAGCCCGGCCCAACATATATAGCTTATGAAAGCCCGCATGTGGGTGGACTATATAAACACCCCTCCTAGCATGTTAGGAGGGTTGGTTGTTCATTTTTCTAAATCTATCATCATATAATATGGGACAACAATTGGTATCAATCGCCACGGGGTAGATGCGTGATTGGTTTTGTTTATCGAATTGTATTCGTGTGTTTTTAACATCATAAACATCATGTTTCAATATTTTTATGTTTTTTGTGCTCTATATCTTTATATAAATCTCCTACATAGTTGTGGTAGGGATTTGGGTTAGTTGTTCTGGTTAAAAACACGAAATTTTGGAAAAAAATCTCGTTTTTCTTGACTTTTTGCGGATTTTTCAGCTTATTGCGAAATCTTTCCTTAATAGATTTCACAATATCTAGGGTTTAGGAATTATTGCGAAATCTTGCATTTCACAATATCTAGGGTTCTGATTATTGCGAAAAGTGGTATTGCGAAAAGTGGTATTGCGGAAAGTGCTATTGCGAAAAGTGTTATTGCGAAAAATGGATTATTGCGAAAAGTGGTTTATTGCGAAAAGTGGATTATTGCGAAAAGTGGTTTATTGCAAAAAGTTATTGCGAAAAATGTTTATTGCGAGATCCTTCATTCTAGTTATTGCGAGATCATATTATTCCGAGACGTTTGAAAAATTTTATAGCGAGATTGTAGAAAGATTTTTATTGCGAGATTAAAAAAAATAAAAAATAAAATATTTTGGCGGGAAAACCCAAGTAAAATTTATTTTTTCCTAGACCACTTTTAGGCCATTTAAGCTTCGATTTCAAATTTTGGCGATGCGAAAAAATAGTCGACCAAAAATTCAAATATTCGGACCAAAATTCAAATTTTTAGGCCAAATTTCAAATTTTTTAGGCTTTATTTTTCGTTAAAATTTTCATTTTTCAAAAATTTTCCTTATTAGTTTTAGGCTTTTTCTAACTCGATTTTAAATTTGGCAATTACAAAATTTTCTCGCTTACCGTTATATCAGACTGGAGAATTTAATGTCGGACTGAGAAAAAATCGCAATTTTTGGAATTTTAACCACAACCAAATCACATCATATCTACTTAAGATCCGAATTCACTTCTTCAACAGAGACACCATCATCATGGAAAAAAGCAATGAGTGTTCAGATGTGACAACTCTCGAGATGGAACGTGTAGAAACTAGAAGGGGGGTTGAATAGTTTCTCTTCGATTGGTGACCAAATTAAAATTACTTTCAATTTGGTTTGTATCAAAACTATCTTTTACTTGAGGCTAAGTTGCATAATGATTAGGTTCAATTCAAATGCACTAGCAAAGATAATAGGTAAGTGTAATGATAATGAAATAAGTAAAGAGTAAGGAAGGAGACAACCTAGTGGGAAGACACCAAGATTTATAGTGGTTCGACAACGAGGCTCTATCCTCGTTTCTGTTGATCCCAAACTTAGATCGATTAAGCTTTGTGTATACGAGATTAGATCAAGTACTACACGTAGAGAAACCTTTGCTTATGAATAAAGTAACTAAGTGTTATGCGGAATTAACACTTGATCTAAAACACAAAGATGTTAAACAAACTTTCACTTGTATTAGAATGATCGTACTTGATTACAATGAAAGAGGTTTAACTTACGAATACTTATGAAAACTGATTAAACTACTTTAACCTAAAAGACCTTCTTTTATAGATTAAGAAGTCTTGTACAATAAGCTACGAATCAACTATTCTAGGTAAAGATAATAATAGAAAATACAATGTCGAGCTTATCTTTACTAGAAGTATTCTAGAATATAATAAACGTGTAGCTCACATCTTCCATCAGTGCTTGTCTTCAGTCTGTCAACGCTTGACTTTAACTTGTCAACGCTTATGTTATCAGCGCTCACTTTGCTCTTGTCAACGCTTGAGTTGTTCTTGTCAGCGTTCAAGTGATCTGGCATTAATTTATTCCCAACAATCCTCCCCTAAACTTGATATCCACTCTTATGATCAAGTTTCTGAATAAACATTAAGAACTTGGAGGAGTCTGACAAACCTTATCATATTGGTAATAAACAAATCTGATCAAATTCTTTGCCACGTCACTTGTATAGTCTATCTCCAACTGGGTGTCCTTCATCTTTTCCAAAACAGCCTTGGATATGAAATACTGAGCATCTACAAGTAAATACTCTGCAAACTTTGTAGAACTCAAATGGTATACACCAGCAGCTGAATATAACCTCCATTGAAGACCACTGAGGTCATCTTCAAGATCCTTCCATATTTCAGGATCTTCTTCTTTTGTCCCACACATTCTTTTGAATGTGGTCCAAAGTTTTATTCCATTAGCTGAAGTTGGTGCTTCAGCCTCATACTTGGTCTCTAACAACCTCCAAAGGTCCACCAAGTCTTCTCTATCACAACTTGCAAATAAAGATATGAGAGTGGTAAAAGTGTGTACCTCCTTGCCAAATCTTCCAATTTTCCAGAATCCACATTCATCTTCATCATAACTCACAATTGGATTCCTGGAATCTAGTGGTAACACATGCACCATATCTGAAGCTTCTAATGGGGAGAGCTTGAGGCTCTTTCTAATAACTGCTTCACTTGGATATAGTTGATTCATATCTTTTGGAAACTCAAGTGTAAATCCCTTCTTCACTGGTCTGGGAACTATCATAGCTTTCTTGATTTCCATCTCTTCTGCAAGTTGCTCCTTTCTTTCATCTGAAAGAAGTCTGAAAGTGTTTTCTTCCTGCACTTTCACCCAAATGGGATAAGCCCTATGTTCCAACTCATCAAATGTCAAAGCCTTCAGCTTCTGATGTGTCCATCCAACTCCATGACATTTGAGCAACATAAAGTAGAGCTTCCTTCTATCCCTTTTCAACTCTGAAAGAATGTTGCTTGCCTTGTGCTTCAAAATCACCTTACAATCCTTCTGAACTCTAAGAAGAATTTCCAAACCCCATATCTGATCTGAAATGGTCAAGTCTGGATTATCCATACAGCTTTCTTCCCAAGAATTGTACATCTGAACCACCTCTGGCATATCAAAATCAATCTGCAACTTTAAATCTCTCAGCTTTTCCCTAGCAAGCTCATCACCATACTCAAGTCTTTCTGGTTCAACAATCATCACACTTGAATCTGAGCTAGCTCCATCAATTTCTTCTTCAGAAGTCACAACAAATGGTGACCTTTCCTTTTCACCTTGTTCCATCATTTGCTCAGCCAATCTTCTATCAAATTCAACCTGAGCTGCATTCTTTGGAACAATTTCTTCTACCAACTTACCCTTACCCTTATCTGTTGGTGCAATTGTTGGTAGGGTAGATGATAATACCTGAGTAGGAACATCTTTGATGATAGATGATGACTGGAATACATCACCTCCATATGCAGATCTGTCAACGCCCAAATTTCCTCTATCAGCGCCCAAAATACTTCTATCAGCGTCCAAACGTGTCTTGTCAACGCTCAAATATTTTCCCTCAGCGCCTTGTGTAACCTCTCTCAACATATCTGTAAATGATAAATTTAAATTGGTTGGAGAGATCAAGGACGTATCAAAACCTGTTTGTTCCTTCAAAGTAGTAAGAGCTTCAGCAATATCCAATGATTGACCATCTTGACTGCTCTTATCACTCAGATTTCTTTGATCTTCCTCCCCTTTGGAAGACTCCTCCATACCTCCCTTTGCATGAGCACTCTCCAAAACAACAATCCTCTCCCTCAATGCCTTGAGTTCAAGGCCTTGGTTACTGACAATTTGTACCAAGTCTGCATTCTGCTTTTGCAAGCTAATGCAGACAGCCGTCAATTCCAAAAGAGTCATTGGTTCCAGTCTGCCCTCTTCTGAAATGGGGATTTGACCTCCCAAGTCAGGTTCATTGGGCATGGATGAGGACTTAATTATGGTGGGACTGCCTTGGCCAGCTGCTAAGCCAGAACCAATAGTCCCAGCCTCATCCAGGTCACCAGCCACACTTGTGGTGGTGGTTCTCTCTGCTTCATGGCTAGGACCACCAGAGGAGAACACTCCAGCAGTCCTTTGGCGTTTAAACAACCTATATTCAGGTGGTGTGGAAGATGGTGTGGAAGAAGGTGTAGATGTGGGTTGGTTAAGGGGTGTTTGGGATTGTGATGGTTGGGTGTCAGTGTTAGAAATAGGCACATCAACGCCCACATTAAATGTGTCAGCGTCAAAGGGATTTTGGTCTATTTGCATTTGGTCAGGTGAGGGTAAAGGTTCAGGGATAGGTTCAAATTGTGGGTGAGGGTCAATATGAGGTTGGGGGTCTGGTTGGGGTTGTGCTGCTGCAATAACAGCAAGCATGGCTAGGGTTAAAGGTAGGTTTCTATGAGGTGGTGAATTCATCTTGGTAAAAATAGCTTTCTTTTGTTCAGGGATTTTATAAAAATCATTGTGATCCCTGGAACAATATCTTTGAGCATCAAAAATCATTTGCAAAAAACGGGGATAAGCTAAAGTCATTTTTGTCCCCTTGTTTTTACACATTCCTTCAAAAATCATTTTAGACTAGTTATATTTTTGCCCTGTTGCAATACACACAATAGCAGTTGCAATGGATCTATTGATCTCATTGTGTGCAGTACATTTGGGACTCAAACATTGAAGGAGAATGTGAATGAGGTACTTCCAGGCTGGGGGAAATTCCTGCTTATGGTACTTATTAAGAGTACCTTCATCAGGAATAGGGTATCCCAAAGCCCTAAGCCCTTGTTCTATTTCAGATATGGGAAGAATGGTTATACCATCAGCATCATTAAGATGCAAGGCTTGGCGTACCAAGGCCTCAGTAACCACCCAAGATCTCCCATGAAAAATAGAAGTTAATGTGGTCACTCCATTAACTGTTGAGGAACTAACAATGTTCCAAAACTGTTTAATGTGTGTGACTGGAATGAGTGGTGCATGAGAAAGAGCATACCTTAATGGGGATGCGTTCAAATACTCCACCATTTGTGTGTATTGAGAGAACAAAGTATTATCAGCAACAAGATAAGCAATCATGTTGTGTTGAGACTTGAACCCCAAATCCAATTCTGCTGAGTTAAATCTTGGTGCCATTGATGAAAGCTGTTAATTTGAAGTATAAAAGATGAAGGTTGATAAGAGAAAAGTGTTAGACAAGAATTATAGATACCCAGTTTAAAAATAGGAGCCAAATTTATAGGAGTGGATAAATGCATGTGATTGGCCTAAAAATAGGCAAAGATTTTCAAAAACTAATCATGAAAATATTGAAAAAGTTATAAGTTATCTCATGCATTTAATGAAAGTAACAACTCCTAAAATTACGGCTTGAAAATATGTCAAAAAGTAACAACTGGGTAGGTCCCATTGATTGTCAACGGTCAAATATAACCCATCAACGCCCAACGGCTATAATCTTGTCAACGTTCGCCTAAAGCCATGTCAGCGTCCAATTTGGTCACAACAACGCTTGGAAAAATCTTGTCAGCGTCCAAAAATAAAATTGTTTTAAAAAGTGAAAAATGACCTTAACAAGTAATTTATCCTAGAGAAGATAACCAAAAGCTGATAATTATCATAGGGCGGCAAGCACTGTCCAGTTATGCACACTTGCATAAGCAAGATAGACATAACAGTCCTCTAGTGTCCCTTGCTAACCAAAATTCTTAACAACCAAGTTACCTTATAAAATCCTTGTTACTCCCAGGTAAAACCCATATCAAAATGATTCCCAAGTCTCCCAACAGACCATAACCAATTCTAGGCCAAAAATGTCTTGGCAGCATGCAAAGTTGATATACTATGCATGCTACAGTGCCTCATGGTTTAGTAAAACTAACCCATACTCACCTGTGGACACAATCTAGAATTGTGATAAGAGTATCATATGGATACCCAAAAATCCTAAAGGTTCCTAAAACCTCCCCTTAAACTATGATACATGAGTTTCTCAAAATATATATGAACATTAAAAATTTATGTCAAGATAGGAATATAAATATTCCAACCATCATCCATAAACAAAAACATGTCCAAATAGCTCTTCAAAGATCCATAAGCAACTCTGTATCCAATGGCATAAAGCTACCATCACCTACACATTTAGATGAAAACCACAAAACTAACATTTGTTGCTGAAAGCGCCCCGACAACACTTGTCAGCGTTGAAGGAACTCTTGTCAGCGTTAGACAATAATATCTCTAACAACGGCAAAATAACACTTGACAGCGTTACATTTACCTTTGTCAGTGTTAGAAAAATAAAGTGGAAAAATCTAAATCATCACAAAGACCAATAACAATGCATTATCCTGTACATACTTTTACAAAAAGGTTCCAAAACACATATTAAGTGAGATTAACCATTCCAATATTTGTTACCAAATATTGAAATCTTCCAGCATCAAAAGGTTTAGTTAATAAATCAGCCACATTATCTTCTGTGGCTACCCTATCTGGTTGTATTAAACCTTTCTCAAAGCAATCTCTTATAAAATGATGTCTAATTTCTATGTGTTTGGTTTTAGAATGATGTACAGGATTTTTAATAATGCATAAAGTACTGTTATTGTCTACAAAAATCTTGGTATGCATAAAATTATACCCATAATCCAACAGCTGGTTCTGAATCCATAAGACTTGTCCACAACAAGCAGCTGCTGCAACATATTCTGCTTCAGTTGTAGAGTTTGCCACCACTGTTTGTTTCTTGCATTGCCAAGATATCAATCTACTCCCAAGAAATTGGCATCCACCAGTTGTGGATTTTCTATCAAACTTGTCACCACCATAGTCACTGTCTGAATATGCAATAAGCTCCAATGGAGAATCTTTTGGGTACCACAAGCCAAGATCTGGATAACATCTTAGGTACCTAAAAATTCTCTTCACAGCAAAAAGGTGACATTCTTTGGGAGTCACTTGATGGTGTGCACAAGCACACACAGCAAACATGATGTCAGGTCTTGAGGCTGTAAGATACATCAATGACCCAATCATTGATCTATAGTGCCTAACATCCACATCCTTTCCAGCTCCAATTTTTCCCCAAGGGTGTTTCCTATCCATAGGAGTGGAAGCATCCTTTTCATGTGGAGAAAAACCATATTTCTTCAAGATTTCAGCTACATACTTGTCTTGGGAGATGAAGATACCATCTTCTTTCTGCTGAACTTGTAACCCTAGAAAGAAGTTCATCTCACCCATTGCACTCATCTTGAATTTATCTGTCATGAGCTTGGAAAAGTCCTCACTCATTTTTGGATCAGTAGACCCAAAAATGATGTCATCAACATAGACCTGCACAAGCAACACATGTTTTCCTTTCTTCTTTGTAAATAGTGTCTGATCTATGGTGCCCCTCTTGAATCCATTGTCCACCAAATATGTAGACAAGGTACCATACCATGCTCTAGGGGCTTGATGAAGTCCATACATAGCTTTCTTCACTCTATAAACCTTGTCTGGATTCTCAGGATCTTCAAAACCAGGAGGTTGCATTACATATACCTCCTCAACAATTGTTCCATAGAGGAAAGCACTCTTCACATCCATTTGATAAACAGTGAAGTTCATGCAAGAGGCATAAGCTAGGAAAATTCTGATAGCTTTAATTCTTGCAACTGGAGCAAAGACTTCTTCATAATCTATGCCTTCCTCTTGTGTATATCCCTGAGCTACCAAACGTGCCTTGTTTCTGACCACAATACCCCTTTCATCTTTCTTGTTCCTCAGAACCCATCTTGTCCCAATTGGTCTCACATATCTAGGACAATCAACCAGCTCCCAAACATCCTGTATAGCAAATTGGTGAAGCTCATCCTGCATTGCTTCCACCCAACTAGGTTCTTTGAGAGCATCAAAAATCTTCTTGGGTTCTTCCTGTGACAGAAAACATGCAAACAAACATGCTTGTACAAGAGGGGTATCAACCTTCTTGTGTATATTGGCAATAAATCCACCAAGACTTTGATGGGATCTTCTTGTCTGAACTGGAGCCATAACATCACCAATGATCTGAGATGAGGGGTGATCCTTTGTTGTGGAAGTGAGAACTCCTCCTTCAAAAAGTCTGGTGTCCTCAACTTCACGCTCCATGTTGCCAATATCTTCTTCATCAGACTCTCTTTGATCAACATGAATCTCTTCATGGACATTGGAAGGTCCACCTTGTTCAAAATGGGAAGAGAAAAGATGTGCAAAGGTGTTGTCAAAGTCTGATCCTTGTTTGTCAGCGCTTGGGCTAACAACGCTTGAACTGTTGGTGTCAGCGTCTGATCCATCAGCGTCTGAATTGCTCTTGTCAGCGCTTGATTTCCCTTTGTCAGCGCCTGAAGAACCATGCATGTTTGTATTTGGTGGTATGTGAAAATCACCATTATCTTTTCTAGCAGCAGCAGCAGCATAATACTCATCTGTCCATATAGGAAGTGTAACATATTCTTGTGTGGGAGATGATTCAACTGCTGGTGGTCCATCCTCCTTAGCAACCTGTATACCTGAAACATTACCAATTCTCTTTTCCAAAACACTTGAAGTTACCTTCACAATGTCTGGATCAGTAACAGGCATATAATTTAAAGCTCTAGATAAAGGTTCTAAATCAAACAACCAATTTGGACCACTTTCAGGATCACTAGGTTTACTCTCTAAAAACCTAACATGTACTTTTTCAAGTATACGTTTTTCCTTTTTAATGTAAACCCTATATCCTTTGCTCTGCACTGAATAACCCATGAAGTAGCCTTCATCACCTTTTGAATCAAATTTACCTAGGGCTTCACTAGTTTCTAAAACAACTACATGACAACCAAAAGGCTTGAGAAAGCCAATATTTGGCTTCCTTCCCCAAAGTAACTCATAAGGTGTCTTATTATGTATTTTGTTGACCAATGCCCTATTTTGAACATAACAAGCTGTGTTAACAGCTTCAGCCCAAAAGGCTATAGGAAAGTGGGCATCAGCCAACATGGTTCTGGCTGCTTCAATAAGGGTTCTATTCTTCCTTTCAGCAACCCCATTTTGCTGTGGGGTTCTAGCTATGCTAAACTGCCTGGTAATCCCTTTCTTGGCACAAAAATCATCTAACAACTGATTTCTAAACTCACCCCCATTGTCACTTCTAATAATTTTGACCTCATTACCATTTTTCTTCTCAATTTGGGTAATGAAATTAATCAGACTTTGGGCAGTTTCACTTTTCTTGGCTAAAAAGAAAGTCCATGTAAACCTGGAAAAATCATCAGTGATGACAAAACAATATGATTTACCCTTTAAACTTTCTATATTAGTTGGACCAAAGAGGTCCATATGCAATAAGTGAAGTGGTTTAGAACTAGAGTGCACCTGTTTAGACCTGAATGAGACCTTGTGCTGCTTGCCCTTAAGACATGCAACACAAGAGTGGTCATTGTGGAAAGCCTTTTCAGGCAAACCATCAACTAAACCAAGCCTCACAAGTCTATTGATATTCTTAAAGTTTATGTGCCCTAATCTCCTGTGCCAAAGATTACTTTCATCTACTGAGGCTTTAGCATAAAAACATGACATCATTTTATTATTTATCTTAATTCCATTAAGATTCACATTATATATGTCTTTATGCCTTGGTGTTCTAAATTCTATGTATTTCTCCTCAGGGAGCTTGTAATCTTTGCTTAACACCAAGCACTCAGTATCTGTGAAAAGAACCTTATTTTTGTTATCACACACTTGTGATACACTAAACAAATTATAATCCAGTTCTTTTACCAGGAAGACATTCTCAAATCGTAGATTGTTGGTGACAAGGGTTCCTTTTCCAGTGATGGTGCCATAGCCCCCTCCAAAGTATACCTTATCACCATCTTGAATAGGAGTAAAGTTTGTCAGATAGTCTTCCTTTCCTGTCATGTGCCTTGAGCATCCACTATCCCAATATCCATAATCATTGATCTTCTTCTGAATGCCCTGCACATAAAGAAAACACATTAGTTTTCTTTGGGAACCCAAGCCTTGGAAGACTTGGATTCATCTGGTTGTTCAACAAGAACAGACTTGGTTCTCATAACAACCCCATTTTCATCCCTTTTTGAATGAAATTCCCAGTTAACCCCAATTGGTGTTGACATGGCTTTTGAAATATAATGAAACCTGTTGCATGTCATAGAAACACCAGTAGAATTAGAGTTTTGGTCTTGTTTTGGTCTCCATGTTAAGCTAGTAGAAGCTTTAGACCTATTTCCCTGTGGTTGCAAATACCTAGGTTTGGCAGTGTGTCTGTCAGCGCTGAAATTGCTCTTGTCAGCGCCCCGATTGCCTTTATCAGCGTTGAACCTAGGGTTTGCTACAGGAGCCCATTGCCTATTGGACCAAGTGTTTGACTTTTGAAAAGGTCTTAGGCCTTGTGTGTTAGACCCTCTAGAAAAGAATGGGGCTGGTCTAACAACTTGTGAACTTTTGCTCACAAAGGTATTGGGTCTGACAGTGTTTGACCTATGTTGACTTTTGTCAGCGCTGAAATGGTTCCTATCAGCGTTGACATTGGAAGCGTTGACACACTTGTATGCCAAATGTGAGAAGCTACCACATGTGTAACAAGCTTTTCTAGACATAGTCTTAGGTCTAGAAGCAAAGAAGCCTGTTCCATGGTTACTAACTTGTCTTTTTGGTGACCTAGTATTCCTATACATCTCTGCATACTTAACACTAGGTTTTCTAATAGTTTGTGGGCCAAGGTCAACAGCTTTGCCAGTGGTAGGGTGTGTGATTTTAATAGGTTTAGGATCATTGGACTCCACAATATTATGGCTCGTGATTGGTGTGGGCTCATTTGGACTTTCACACAACAACCCTCCCTTAACAAACAAAGTGTGATTAGCTTTCTTCCACTCATCTAGGTCAGTCAGTTTTTGTTTGTATTCTTCAACTGGGGAAGTCACTCTAGGTGGAGGAATGAATTCCTTCTCTTGAAGTTCTGGCAAGCCAGTCCAAGATAAGTCCTTTGATTGGACACCATAGAAATCCCCAGCTGGTGGTGGAACACCAGTATAATCTTTCATCCCAATCCCACTCATGTCCTTAGAGTCTCTTTGTTTACTAACACACTCTCCTAGGGATTGTGTGGCCTTATCAAATCTCTGGATTTTAAGACTCACATTATCTTTATTTTTGTTAGCCTCCTCTAACTGAGCTATCAAATCAAGATTAACCCTGTTTACTATATCTTGAATATCTTTACTTTGATGTAACTCATGTTTTAAGATATTTATTTGATCCTTTAAAATCAAACTCCATTTTCCTATACTCAGCTACTGTCTTTTCTGTTTGGGTAAAGGCAATTTGATAATTAGATACTTTGCATCTTTCAGTACTTGCCTCATCTAATAATTTTACTATCTCTTCATTTAGTTTTTCAGTATTTAAACGACAACCCTTAGAACAGAAAGCATCATCATATACCTCATTATCTGATGAAGAGGAGGAGTGTGCCATGAGAGCATATTCAACATGCTCTTCTTTAACTTCAGCAACCAAAGCTCTGTCCTCTTCCTCATCCTTAGCCATAAAGTTCCAGCTCCAGTCCCATCCTCCAACGCCATCAATTTGTTGAACAGCAACCATGGCCTTGGGATCTTGGCTCTTAACCATTTGGCTTGAGGGCTTACCAGCATCAGATCTTCTTGGAGATCTACATTCCCTCATAAAGTGCCCCATCCGATGACAATTGTAGCACTCAACCTTTGATTTGTCAAATCCAGCAACATCCTTAGCATTAAAGGTCATCTTCTTCTTGAACCTTTTATTAAACCTGTTTGCTCTTAAACTTACAAGAGCCATAGTCCACTTGATGTCCATCTCTTCCAATTGTTCATCACTTATCTGCTCAAGATCTTCATATGTAATCCTTGAATCACTGGGCAAAGAAGCAATGAATGCACACACAGTATCTAGATCTAAACCAGCAGGTTTAATTCTATCAGCGCCGAAGTTGTGTGTGTCAGCGCTTGAGTATAAAGCGTTGACAGGATATGATCCAGCGCTGACAGACTGAGATCCAGCGTTGACACATTGAGATCCAGTGGCTGGATGTCCATAGAAGTTCATGGAATCAAATTGGCCTTCACTTTGTGAGAAGAAGGCCATGTTACTACTGGAAGATTTATTATCACTATCCAAAAGCCATTCATTCTCCAACAGTCTTAGTTTGTTGAAGATGTCATCAAACCTGGAGGTCTTGTGGGTGTTATTGACAAGAATGGATCTTGTCTCAATCTTCCATACATCACCAAGGCTTTTGAGAAAAGTAGCATTCAAGTCAGGGTCATCAATCTGTGTTCCCATGAAGGAAAGTTGACTTGTGATGTCAAGCAATCTACTTCTCACACTGCTGAGATTCTCATTTGGTTGAGCCTTAAAGACAGCATACTCATGCATGAGTTGCTTCTTCTTTTCATCTTTTGTGTCAGCATTGCCACCATGTGCTACTTCAAGAGCTTCCCAAAGCTCTTTTGCAGACTCAAAGCATTTGTACTTGTGCTGATTCTCATGACCTAGGGCGTGTTTCATGATGTTCAAGATTTTCATGTCCACCCTTTTCTTGGCTATATCTTCAACAGATACAGCTCTTCCATCTTCAGGCTTTTCCTTCTTATCAGCTTCAGGACAATTAGGAAGAGCTACCCTTGCGGCAATAGCAGCAGCAATCTTTTGAGCTTTGTTGAATGTGTTCCCATATTCAAAAATCTCCCAAAGAGTGTAGTCATGGATGGCTATATATTGCTCAAAATTAGACTTCCAAAGCTCGAAATTCCTGGCATCAAACATGGGAATTTTGATACTAGGGTTTGTGGAGTTGTTTTGTAGCAAAGCAGCAGGTTGATCTGTGCCAGACATGATGTTTTTAGGGTTTTGAGAGATTTAGGGTTTTTAGGGTGTGGTGTTTTAGGGTTCTTGCGTTACTTAAAGATCAAAAGTTTCTCAACAAGCTCTGATACCACTTGTTGATCCCAAACTTAGATCGATTAAGCTTTGTGTATACGAGATTAGATCAAGTACTACACGTAGAGAAACCTTTGCTTATGAATAAAGTAACTAAGTGTTATGCGGAATTAACACTTGATCTAAAACACAAAGATGTTAAACAAACTTTCACTTGTATTAGAATGATCGTACTTGATTACAATGAAAGAGGTTTAACTTACGAATACTTATGAAAACTGATTAAACTACTTTAACCTAAAAGACCTTCTTTTATAGATTAAGAAGTCTTGTACAATAAGCTACGAATCAACTATTCTAGGTAAAGATAATAATAGAAAATACAATGTCGAGCTTATCTTTACTAGAAGTATTCTAGAATATAATAAACGTGTAGCTCACATCTTCCATCAGTGCTTGTCTTCAATCTGTCAACGCTTGACTTTAACTTGTCAACGCTTATGTTATCAGCGCTCACTTTGCTCTTGTCAACGCTTGAGTTGTTCTTGTCAGCGTTCAAGTGATCTGGCATTAATTTATTCCCAACAGTTTCTACTCCACTCCTCGAGTACACCTACTCGAGATTTACACTATATCCACAAGCTCCATTCTTGGCGGAGAAAACCTTACATCGTCGCTTACATTATTTTCCGACACTAAGCTAAATGTTGAGACCTAATCTTTAGCTAGGACCAATCTACACAACGTTGCCTACTTCACAATTTAACGACACAAGGCTAGATGTCGGGTTCTAATCTTAAGGTAGAACCAATCTTCACGACGTTGCCTAATTCACCATTTTACGACACAAGGCTAGATGTCGAGTTCTAATCGAAAGCTAGAACCAATCTTCACGACTCTTCACTTTGAAGCTAAGTGAGAACTTCACACAACACAACTACTAGTCACTTTATAGTTTAGTGAGAACTCACAAGACACAACCACATCACTTTATAGTTTAGTGAGAACTCCTAATCAAATCTATTACAACTCAACTAGACTTATCCAAGTACACACATGTAGCTTGGATTTACACAACACAAATCCAAGCAAACACATATGCAATGGATGTACACAACAAATCCAAGTATCCACAAATAACTTGGATGAACATGTAACACTCTCATTTTTCGTATCGGTACAGCGGAAGGGTCTTTCAGAGTGTTACGGGATAGCACAATAACTCCAATCATAGACAACACATAAAAATGGTTGTACAAGGTTTAACAAACATTCATTCGATAAAAAGTTTAAAAGGGTACAACAGGTCCCAAATTATACAGGTCATATAGTTTACAAAACATAGATCGAATGAAAATTTTTAGTATTATGTGGGCCATCAGAGTCGATCTCCATCCGGATTACCTTCAAGCACCTGAGATAAAAACATGCAAAAATCATATCAGCGAATGCCGAGTGAATTCATAGAGTTTAATGAAAACCGTTATATAAAAACAATCATTTACAATCATTTAAAATCAGAACACAAGTATAATATCGGAAGTAAGTCCACATATTGCTAGTCAGGCAATATATAAATCAAGCATACATCTGAAACCGTCCATGAGACCGTAGTCTCTATATTACCATGATAGGTAATATATTCATCGTTAATAGTGTCGTTATTATGTATAGGATACATTTTTATTTGAAGTAGGATTATTATTAGCCGCATGACATTGTTACCTTACTTTGAAAACAGCGGGCCGCGAACCCGACAAACAATTTGCCCATCTAAGTTAGCGTGTCGTCACAAAAATCACGCTATGGAATCTTCTCATACATAAATTCGCTTACCAATCAATGTGGTACGACGGGGATCAACCGTCAAGGCGCGAACTGGGGTGATCGTCCCCAAATAGTACTATCAAATGCATAAGCGTCTACCAAATCCCGGTAGTTCACAATTCATGCTAATGGGAATTTAAGTGACATAACCTAACTACTAATAATCCTTTTAGTCTCGAATATAGGGTCATAGCATCATTCGGGTCCATATCATTTAGCATACAATCGGGACTACTTGTGTTCTATTTTTATAAAAATCTAGCATGTTATCTCCCTCGCGGGTTTACAAATCATTTTATATAACATTTAAAAGAGTGCGAGGCTATGAACTCACGCTGTTAATGAAAGGCGGATTATCGGCTACGGGCGTGCATCGGTCACGGAAACCTATATAAATAATAATCGGTCTAGACCCGGTCCAATGACTTTTATCAAAATAACAATATACATATGATGATTTTGTACATATGATGATGATCAAGTGGGTTTATACATCCTTGTTTAGTCATTTTAGTGTTTACGTCTTGGTAACGTCTTACTAGTTCACTAGTTTTACCGGTTTTACCTATTTTAAGTCCATTAAGCCTTTTATAAGTTCTTTAACTTGTTTTTATCCATTTTATACCTATATGATCAGTATATATACTTTTCATTTTGGGCCCAAATGGGTTAAGCCCAATAAGCTCTTTTTACAAGTATTTATCTTATTAAGTCTAATTATTAGTCCAATATGTTTAGTTAGCTCGTAAATGTCCGTAATTCTTATAGTTCGGGTTTTATCGGTTTTTACTTGTCTTAGTTTTCTATACATCGGTATATGAATTTTATAAACTTTACATTAGACGGGTTTGGTCGTCTAAGTTTTATTTGGCGAAAAACGTTAATTTTACGACGATAGCCGAAAAAATCGTAAAAATCAAGTTTATAGTTTTTATTACTTATAAATATTATTTTTACCACCATTTATATAATTTACCCATTTTATTAACCTTTTATACATTTATATAAATAAGTTTTATAAGTTAGTGGGTTTTAATTTTTACATTTTATACATTATAATGTGAGTGCTTATATAATAATAATAAACATTATTTCCAAAAATCTGATTTTTAACTTCATGTTCACCATTTTTACCATATCTAGAGTTCTATAATGACTTAGAAGCTCATTTTTGGATGACAAGTTCTTCATAATATGTGCTACATATAACTTAGTTATAGCTACTGCCCATTTTGAGTCTAAGTTGCCTTAACAGTCCCTACAAAACGGCTTATTCAGATTACACCACCTAACTTGTTTTGATCATATCTCACTCATTATTTTGATTCCATTGCATGGCCAACTCTCACATGTGTATAACATCATCTACCTACTGTAAATGGATCAAACCATGCAATTTTATCAGTTCATCGTTTAGTTATCTACTGTTTCTATACAGCCAACTAATTAGTCAAGATTTTAGCTTCATTTCTTAAAGTTATCATCATTTTTAAGCATATTTATCAACACTTGATTCCCACACAACTTTTTTATCATCATATATACATCATATACATATACAAAATGAAAGAAAATACATTTGTTCTTTACAAAATAATAAAAGAAAAATGGAGAGGATGATCTTCTTTACCAATCCAAGTGGATTTCTTGTTTTAGGAAGACAAGAACTTGATGAACACAACAAGTATCTCCAAGACCATCAAATATCAAGAACATAGGTTGGAAAATCAGCCCTAGGACACAAGCAAATGACCTCCAAAGTTGTTAATATGGCCACCAAATGATCAAGGCTTCAAGAGAACACCTTAATAGGACTAGTAAACATGTGGTTTATGGCTAGAAAATATCAAATGGGGGGTTTGTTGGCTTATTTGGGACGGCACAAGGGAGACGTTGAGAGAGTTTTGGTGTTGAGTTGCATGTGAGAAATGGTGTAAATGAAACAAGTAGCTAGTTTTGTGGTAAAGTGGTAAAGGTTAGCTTAACATGTAAGCATATGCTTACACTTGTTGTAAGCTACTTAACTTGATGCCACATTGTGTTGTGGTGTCAAGTTGGCCGTCCCATATAAGCTAGTGGGGTGGGGCAAAGTGTTTTGTCCCATCTCACTAGTTTACGGGTATTTCTCGATTCTAGTTTTCTCGATTTGCGTGCCCTCGGGTCGTTTTATGAAAAACGTTTTTATAAATTATGAATCACCGTCACAAAACGAATCCAATAAAAATTGTCTCATCAAAAACGGAGTTCAAAAACGTAAATACGTAATCCTAAGGTTTCCGGTTTAGTCGTAAAAGACGCCAAATTATGCACGTAAGCCCAAATTTAAATCCGTAAATTATGAGTTCGTCAACCAACACAAAAATAAGTTTCAAAATATTATACGAGAAAATATTTCACTACCTGAAAATGTTAGATTTGTCACAGCTTTTCCTCCTAAAAGGGATCAACGTCCTCGTGATCCATTTCATTTGGATGTCCGTTTCTTATTGAAATCGAAGAGGTGCGGATATTTCTTCCACATTTCATCCTCTCGTTCCCAAGTATACTCCGGTCCATGCTTTGAATTCCATCGGATCTTGACAATAGGTATCCGACTTTGTTTCAGTTGCTTTACCTCACGGTCCATAACTTCTACGGGCTCTTCGATAAAATGCAACTTCCCATCTATTCGAACCTTACCTAACGGAATTTTCTCATCACTCACTGCTAGACATTTCTTCAGATTAGATACATGGAATGTGTTGTGAACACCATGAAGTTCTGGGGGTAACTCTAGTTTGTAAGCCACCGGACCTACTCTAGATAAAATCTTAAAGGGTCCAATATAACGGGGATTCAATTTTCCTCGTTTTCCAAATCTTATAACGCCTTTCCATGGCGATACTTTCAACATTACTCGGTCACCCACTTCAAACTCCATTGGCTTCCGCCGCACATCCGCGTAACTTTTCTGTCTACTACGGGCAGTCAACAACCTCTTCTTAATCTGAACTATCATCTCCGTAGTCTCCCGGATCAATTCCGGTCCCGTGAGCTGGGTATCCCCAACTTCACTCCAACATACAGGAGATCTACACTTCCTACCATACAAAGCTTCAAACGGTGCAGCCTTAATACTAGAATGGTAACTATTGTTATACGAAAACTCTGCTAACGACAAATATTTATCCCAATTCTTACCAAAGTCTAACACACAAGCTCTCAACATATCTTCCAGTGTTTGTATCGTCCTTTCACTCTGCCCATCAGTCTGGGGGTGATAAGCAGTGCTCATATCGAGATTCGTTCCCAAAGATCTTTGGAGAGATTTCCAAAAATTCGATGCGAATCTAGGATCTCGATCTGAAATGATCGATACAAGAACTCCATGCTTGCATACAACATTATCAAGGTATATTAGAGTCAGCTTCTCTAGTGAGAACTGCTCCTTAACCGGAATGAAGTGTGCTGATTTGGTCAGTCTATCGACAATAACCCAAATCTGTTTCCAGATGATGTTATAGGAAGCTTGGTGATAAAGTCCATCGTAATTCGCTCCCACTTCCATTCAGGAATCTTTGGCTGTTGAAGTAGTCCTGATGGCTTTTGATGTTCAGCTTTAACTCTAGCACAAGTCAAGCATTGAAGAACATACATAGCTATGTCAGCTTTCATATTCGGCCACCAGTACAACTTCTTCAAATCATGGTACATCTTATCAGATCCCGGATGAATGGAATACTTAGATTTATGGGATTCTAACATAATCAAGTCTCTTAAGCCTCCAAACTTAGGTATCCACATACGACCTCTTAAACATTTCACTCCATCAGCTCTAACCTCTAAAGGATCTCCTTCTCCTCGGAACCCTTCATTAACAAAATTCTCCTTCTTACAAGCTTCTATTTGCGCATTTCTAATTTGCTCAGGCAAATTATTGTGCACGGTCAAGACTAGAGAACGCACCCTGATAGGCTCTCTATCTTTCCTACTTAACGCATCAGCAACAACATTGGCTTTTCCTGGGTGATATTTTATATCACAATCATAATCATTTAACAACTCTATCCATCTTCGTTGCCTCATGTTCAATTCCTTCTGGTCGAGAATATACTGTAGGCTTTTGTGATCGGTGAATACCGTACACATGGTGCCATACAGATAATGTCTCCACAACCTAAGAGCAAAGACTACAGCTCCTAACTCAAGATCATGAGTAGTATAATTCTCCTCATTCTTCCTTAATTGCCTAGAAGCATAAGCTATCACTTTCTCTCTCTGCATCAAAACAGCTCCATAACCTCTAAGAGATGCATCACAATACACTACAAAATCTTCACTCCCGTCGGGTAATGATAAGATTGGCGCACTACATAATTTTTGCTTCAATGTCTGAAATGCTCCATCTTCATCACTTCCCCAAACGAAAGGTTTATTCTTCTGAGTAAGCTTAGTCAAGGGTTTAGCTATCAAAGAAAATTCTTTAATGAATCTCCTATAATAGCCAGCCAATCCTAAGAATTGTCGCACTTCCGTTGGCGTTGTCGGTGCAGACCAATTCTTAATAGCTTCAAGCTTTGCAGGATCAACATGAATTCCATCTCTGTTAATCACATGACCAAGAAATTGCACAGAATCTAACCAGAAATCACACTTCGAAAACTTAGCATACAACCTTTCATCCTTCAACAACTTCAAAACAATCCTCAAATGTTCTCTATGTTCATCTTCATTCTTTGAATATATTAGAATATCGTCAATAAACACAATCACAAATTTATCCAAGTAGGGCTTGCACACTCGATTCATTAAATCCATGAAAATCGCAGGTGCGTTAGTTAACCCAAATGGCATTACTTGAAATTCATAGTGTCCATAACGAGTTCTAAATGCAGTTATAGGAATATCTTTTTCACGGACACGAAGTTGGTGATATCCTGACCGCAAATCTATCTTAGAATACACACTAGATCCTTGCAGTTGATCAAACAAATCATCAATCCTGGGTAAAGGATATCGATTTTTAATTGTCAACTTATTCAGTTCCCTATAGTCAATGCACATACGAAAAGATCCATCATTCTTCTTAACGAACAAGACTGGAGCTCCCCAAGGCGACGAGCTCGGTCGAATAAAACCTTTATCAGACAACTCCTTAAGTTGCTCAGATAACTCCTTTAATTCAGAAGGGGCTAATCGGTAAGGCGCACGTGCCACCGGTGCAGCACCAGGAATTAAATCGATTCGAAACTCTACTTGCCTTATCGGTGGAAGTCCGGGTAAATCTTTAGGAAATACCTCAGGAAATTCACAAATAGGTACATCTTCCAATCGTTTCTCCCTAGACTCATTTCCGGTCACTTGAGCTAAGAATAACTCACAACCGTTCCTGATGTACTTTTGGACTTTAATACATGAAACGATTTTCAAACGGGATTCACCTCGACTACCATCAATTACTAACGTCCTATTCCTAAGAGGAATCTTAACCTTCTTCTCTCCACATAAAATAGTAGCATTATTCAACGACAACCAATCCATACCAATAATAATATCAAAACTACCTAATTCTATTAACATCAAATCAATCAGAAAGGAATGGTTTAAGAGATTTAGAGAGCATCCTTCTAATAGTTTATTAGTTTTCACTAATTTACCATCAGCCAATTCCACCTCGTAACTGGTACTTATCTCAACAGGTTCAATATCAATAAGGGCACTAAATTTAGTGGATACAAAGCTCCTATCGGCCCCCGAATCGAATAAAGCAACAACATAATGATTGTTGAGTAAAAACGTACCGGTAACGACATTCGGATCCTCTTTCTTCACCTCAATTGTTCCAAGTTGGTAGATACCACCCTGGGGGTTTCTTCCAGGTACAATCGCTTTCAACTTGGGGCATTCCGATTTCCTATGATCTTCTTCATTACAGTTGAAGCAAATGGTTCCCTTCTTACACCTTTCAACCTTGTGTCCAAGCTTTCCGCAATTTCGGCACTTCCAGCAGTCGCCAACATGCCTCTTGTTGCCACACTTAGGACATCTATCATCGTTGCGCGGTGCATTGTAGGTAAGAGCATTTGCATTCCCCTTTCTCTTGTTCTGACGGCGATTGAAATTCTTCCTATTATCACCTCTATCTACACGATCACCGTCTCCCTTTCTTTTCTCACCTACACGGGCTTCATCTTCCTTATCCTGAATTATCTGTTCAATGAGTTGGTAAGCCATTCGAACAGCATCATTAATGGTCAGTGGTTTATATGATGTCACGTCCCCCCCGGATATTCTTGTCAACCCTTTCACATATTGCTCAATTCGGATCTCTTCGGGTTCAACCAATCGAGGACATAGCAAGGCCAACTCATGGAATCGGTTCGTGTAACTATCAATGTCCACACCTTTCATTCTCAGATGAATCAACTCTTGTTCTAACCTAATGATCACACTACGAGGACAAAACTCCAAAGTCATCCACTTCTTAATTTCAGCCCAAGGAGTAGCATTAGCAGCATCAAGACCCATGAAAGCAATTCTCCCGTTCCACCAAGTCAACGCACGACCTTTAAGAGTAGCCATAGCAAAAGTCACCTTATCTTCCTCTTTACGCTTACTAATCCTAAACACCGATTCAATCTTTTCAATCCACTGGCTTAGTCCTACAGCACCTTCCGTTCCATTAAAAGGTAGAGGTTCACACTTCATGAACGTCACATAAGTACAACCACCAACTTCAGGTGCATTAGTTCCAAGTCCTCCTACATTTCCTCCAGCATTAGCATTCACATTATTAGCATTCACATTCACATTAGTACCGCCAATTCCACTACCGCCAGTTCCACTACCGCCAGCTCCATTTCTAGCATTTGCCATAATTTCAGTCATAGATGCGGTAACTTGCTCCGTAATAATCCTACGTACATCATCCTCAGTCACAGCCTTCTTGGGCGGCATAGTTCTATAATTCCACAATTTCAAAGTATTAAGCATTCATCCAACAAGGATTCATATAATATGGATCGAATTCATAATCAAGATACAAATAAGGCACAATATGGAATTCAAGACAAGATACATATTTCATTCGATCTGAAACAAAAGTATTGTCTTAGTACATCCCATATCAAAGTTCTAGCACTATATACACTCAAAATTCGTACCAAGTCTATCACTAACAAGTCGGTTCGGTCAAAGCTACAAAAGCACAAAAGATATAAAGGTCACTACTAAACACAGACTGGTCTACTGAGAACCGCCAGATGGTCCATCATCCATCGTCTTCTGAATCTTCGTCGGACGATCACTAGACACATCTTCAGCTGGGCGCTTACGGATTACTCCTCTTTCAACCATGTCAGCATAAAATCTACTGTTCCATCCCACAGATATATTCAACTCCTTTTCGGCTTTCTCACGCATCGCACGAGCTACACTCAACTGAATCTCCATAGAGTTCACCTTTCTCTTCATAGCAGCATACTCACCACTTTCCAACACCGATAACCTCCTAAAAGCCTCATTCAAACCACGTTCTACATCACTTAAATCCAAACTAAGCAATTCTCGCTCTTTCTCGCCAACCTTAGCCTTCGACTCCAAATAAGCAACCTGAGTCTGAACAACACCTAATCCAACGTCTGTCACACAACTCTTAACACGGGAAGCATCTAGATCACGTCTCAAGGCCCATGGTGCAAGACCATCAATATGAGTAGCCTCTCGAGTACTAGACGACTCTCCTATCTCACGTCTACGAGTAGCAATATCATCGGTACCGTCAGGTGCATCATCATCCTCATCCTCCTCTGATTCAGAATCAGATTCAGACGATTCAGACATTTTGTCCCTAGGTAACTCATCCTCAGAATCAGACAAACAAACTGGTGGGGGCAAAGGCTCGCCCTCTAAAACATCATACGGATAAATAAGCTCAGCTTCCTCATCGTCATCAACCTCAACATCTATACCTACATCCTCCTCGACATTCTTGTCGTCAATCTCGTCATCTAAATCATCTAACCCAATCTCATCATCGTTCTCAATATCCACATTCTCAATATCCACATTCTCAATATCCACATTCTCAATCTCATTATCTACTAAGTCTACCTGAGGGGCAATCTGATCTCCTAGTCCTAACTCGGGCTCGGGATCCTCAAATGGTTCCTCCTCGTCATCAATATCAAAATCTACTAAGTCTAAATAAGGATCATCTTCTATATTAGGTTCGGGAATAGCATGGTTTTCTACAGGAATATTAGGGTCAGCCATGACAATCTGCATTTATATATATATATCTCGTATTAGGATAACATACTAGTTAAACAATTACATAATGAAATCACGATATATACATATATATAAATTAAATTATATATATCAAAATATATATCTTCTCAATAGGGCTTGTTGGTAACGTCAGAGATCTCTGGCACCGTTATAGTCAAAAGATTTTTCAAATATTTTCTCAAATGTTCATTGTCAAAAGATTTTGAAAAGTTTTGTTCAAAACCTTGGTTTTTAAAATCTTTTGTTCTCTACAACGAGAGCTCTGGTACCAAACTGTAACACTCTCATTTTTCGTATCGGTACCGCGGAAGGGTCTTTCAGAGTGTTACGGGATAGCACAATAACTCCAATCATAGACAACACATAAAAATGGTTGTACAAGGTTTAACAAACATTCATTCGATAAAAAGTTTAAAAGCGTACAACAGGTCCCAAATTATACAGGTCATATAGTTTACAAAACATAGATCGAATGAACATTTTTAATATTATGTGGGCCATCAGAGTCGATCTCCATCCGGATTACCTTCAAGCACCTGAGATAAAAACATGCAAAAATCATATCAGCGAATGCCGAGTGAATTCATAGAGTTTAATGAAAACCGTTATATAAAAACAATCATTTACAATCATTTTAAATTAGAACACAAGTATAATATCGGAAGTAAGTCCACATATTGCTAGTCAGGCAATATATAAATCAAGCATACATCTGAAACCGTCCATGAGACCGTAGTCTCTATATTACCATGATAGGTAATATATTCATCGTTAATAGTGTCGTTATTATGTATAGGATACATTTTTATTTGAAGTAGGATTATTATTAGCCGCATGACATTGTTACCTTACTGTGAAAACAGCGGGCCGCGAACCCGACAAACAATTTGCCCATCTAAGTTAGCGTGTCGTCACAAAAATCACGCTATGGAATCTTCTCATACATAAATTCGCTTACCAATCAATGTGGTACGACGGGGATCAACCGTCAAGGCGCGAACTGGGGTGATCGTCCCCAAATAGTACTATCAAATGCATAAGCGTCTACCAAATCCCGGTAGTTCACAATTCATGCTAATGGGACTTTAAGTGACATAACCTAACTACTAATAATCCTTTTAGTCTCGAATATAGGGTCATAGCATCATTCGGGTCCATATCATTTAGCATACAATCAGGACTACTTGTGTTCTATTTTTATAAAAATCTAGCATGTTATCTCCCTCGCGGGTTTACAAATCATTTTATAAAACATTTAAAAGAGTGCGAGGCTATGAACTCACGTTGTTAATGAAAGGCGGATTATCGGCTACGGGCGTGCTTCGGTCACGGAAACCTATATAAATAATAATCGGTCTTAGACTCGGTCCAATGACTTTTATCAAAATAACAATATACATATGATGATTTTGTACATATGATGATGATCAAGCGGGTTTATACATCCTTGTTTACTCATTTTAGTGTTTACGTCTTGGTAACGTCTTACTAGTTCACTAGTTTTACCGGTTTTACCTATTTTAAGTCCATTAAGCCTTTTATAAGTTCTTTAACTTGTTTTTATCCATTTTATACCTATATGATCAGTATATATACTTTTCATGTTGGGCCCAAATGGGTTAAGCCCAATAAGCTCTTTTTACAAGTATTTATCTTATTAAGTCTAATTATTAGTCCAATATGTTTAGTTAGCTCGTAAATGTCCGTAATTCTTATAGTTCGGGTTTTATCGGTTTTTACTTGTCTTAGTTGTCTATACATCGGTATATGACTTTTATAAACTTTACATTAGACGGGTTTGGTCGTCTAAGTTTTATTTGGCGAAAAACGTTAATTTTACGGCGATAGCCGAAAAAGTCGTAAAAATCAAGTTTATAGTTTTTATTACTTATAAATATTATTTTTACCACCATTTATATAATTTACCCATTTTATTAACCTTTTATACATTTATATAAATAAGTTTTATAAGTTAGTGGGTTTATATTTTTATATTTTATACATTATAATGTGAGTGCTTATATAATAATAATAAACATTATTTCCAAAAATCTGATTTTTAACTTCATGTTCACCATTTTTACCATATCTAGAGTTCTATAATGACTTAGAAGCTCATTTTTGGATGACAAGTTCTTCATAATATATGCTACATATAACTTAGTTATAGCTACTGCCCATTTTGAGTATAAGTTGCCTTAACAGTCCCTACAAAACTGCTTATTCAGATTACACCACCTAACTTGTTTTGATCATATCTCACTCATTATTTTGATTCCATTGCATGGCCAACTCTCACATGTGTATAACATCATCTACTTACTGTAAATGGATCAAACCATGCAATTTTATCAGTTCATCGTTTAGTTATCTACTGTTTTTATACAGCCAACTAATTAGTCAAGATTTTAGCTTCATTTCTTATAGTTATCATCATTTTTAAGCATATTTATCAACACTTGATCCCCACACAACATTTTTATCATCATATATACATCATATACATATACAAAATGAAAGAAAATACATTTCTTCTTTACAAAATAATAGAAGAAAAATGGAGAGGATGATCTTCTTTACCAATCCAAGTGGATTTCTTGTTTTAGGAAGACAAGAACTTGATGAACACAACAAGTATCTCCAAGACCATCAAATATCAAGAAAATAGGTTGGAAAATCAGCCCTAGGACACAAGCAAATCACCTCCAAAGTTGTTAATATGGCCACCAAATGATCAAGGCTTCAAGAGAACACCTTAATAGGACTAGTAAACATGTGGTTTATGGCTAGAAAAGATCAAATGGGGGGTTTGTTGGCTTATTTGGGACGGCACAAGGGAGAAGTTGAGAGAGTTTTGGTGTTGAGTTGCATGTGAGAAATGGTGTAAATAAAACAAGTAGCTAGTTTTGTGGTAAAGTGGTAAAGGTTAGCTTAACATGTAAGCATATGCTTACAGTTGTTGTAAGCTACTTAACTTGATGCCACATTGTGTTGTGGTGTCAAGTTGGCCGTCCCTTACAAGCTAGTGGGGTGGGACAAAGTGTTTTGTCCCATCTCACTAGTTTACGGGTATTTCTCGATTCTAGTTTTCTCGATTTGCATGCCCTTGGGTCGTTTCACGAAAAACGTTTTTATAAATTATGAATCACCGTCACAAAACGAATCCAATAAAAATTGTCTCATCAAAAACGGAGTTCAAAAACGTAAATACGTAATCCTAAGGTTTCCGGTTTAGTCGTAAAAGACGCCAAATTATGCACGTAAGCCCAAATTTAAATCCGTAAATTGTGAGTTCGTCAACCAACACAAAAATAAGTTTCAAAATATTATACGAGAAAATATTTCACTACCTGAAAATGTTAGATTTGTCACAGAACACAACTAGTCCAAGTATTCATAAACACTATGGATTGACCTAAAAAAAAAGGGTATCATGATGAATATGACTAGCTCATAGATTCATCTTTATCACAACACTAGTGAGTGAGTGATCTTCTCATTGGACGAGGTAAAGGAGGGGATCAAGAGGATAATCATATGTAAACATCCTTAACACTTTAAGTGATCATTTACTAATGATTATACTATAGAAAATAGAAAGGGGGCTGAGAAAAACGTCCAAGAGACTTGCTGGAAAATGAGATTTGACCCACTATTTAAAGGAGACAAAGTATAACGGATCTATAACGACTAGCTGTGCGTGGTACCTTATCTCGCCCGCGGTTCCATATCGCTAAGGAACCGCGTAGGTACTTAAGGTAACGCCACTAGTGTATGCTCCGTTTTTTGTCTTTTAGTGGGGTAGGAATATCTGAGGTATTTTAAGCCTTCAATGGATATTCTAACAGCATTTGGAATATGCTATTTTCAAATTTTCATTTTCCATTTTAATAAAACATTTTCTAAAAAAGAAAGTTTATTAAAAAGTCTTTTGTCATATTAACAAAAGTGAGTTTTAAGAATAATCATTTTGATGATCACTAAGTATGATTAAGAAAGGTTAGTGATATGATTATTACCTTGATGATAGTGTTAGTTAAATAATTCATTTTGTGTTTTACACTAAATGTGTTGTATGGTTTGTTGTGATCAAAACTAAGAAAGATTAGTTAACACTAATAATGTTTTTAGGCATCACTTGCATTAACAATCTCCCTCTTTTTGATTACGACAAACGATAAACTCATTTACGTAGAAACACAAAATATCGAATTATTAACTAGTTTATCACTATCATTTCTCCCCCTTTGTCGTAGCAAAAAGGTTAGCACAAGTCTTCGAAGAACATCGAACTTTGCTAGTAGCTCCCCCTTGGTGATTTCTCCCCCTTGCTTGGGGCACCAAGTTTGTGAGCTAAGGTGACATGCTACACAAAGGTTCGTAGAAAGGAAAGAAATACCAATGTATATATGATCACTACCTACTAAGTAACTTGAGAGGGAGAGAGAAGAAATCTCAAATTAGAAGCAAGTATTTTGCTTAGTTTGTCCAAAAAGGTAATTGACAAAATCAAACTTCAATCCAATGAAGATGATAAGCTTGTCAATGGGTTAAAGTTTAGAATTGATGGAATCACCCATAAGCAATTGTAAAAATTAACCATGATCAACTCAAAATAGAAACAAACAACACAAAGGTTACATAAAAGAAAAGACACAACAAAGAAGATAGTCATACACACAATATGAGTATCTAAAAGCAATAAATATGGAAAATAAACCACTAAGCATAAGCTAGTCTAATAGTGATATTTTTCCAAGATTACTTAAAAAAATAAAAGACTAAAAAGACGACGATGCATCATTCGAAGTTTTGTCCACCGGGACGAAAACTTGGATAGGAGGTCGAGTGAGGAGGAATTCAAGAAAATTAACTTCTCATACACATGAGCAAGTTCAATTTGTTGAAATCGACAACAAGCACACGAGGATCCATGATGCAACACAAAATCGTTTGATGGGGGTATGGCATCAAACTTAGGGTTTTGTGGTGGAGGGGTAATGGGTTTGGGAATGTTTTCACAATGCCTTGTGAGGTTTGGGAAGGTTGAAAGGTCATTGAGTTGAGGGGTGTTGAAGGATTGTGGTGGTGGGGGAACATTTTCTTTTGCTCCGGTGATGGCGTTTATGGTATAAGTCTCATTCCAATACTTGATTGGAGAGAAGGTAGGGTTTTTGGGTGGTTTGGAGGAAGATGGTTCATTCTTCTTAACCCAAATAGGTCGAACCGAGATTTTCGGTTTCTTTGAAAGTTTGGATGAGGAAGCTTTGGGTGAGTGGGGTTGTGACAAAGAAATGTCAAGGTTAGGAATGTAGGAGTTAGGCATTGTGAGAGTGTGAGAATGAAATCTCAAGGTTGTGTGAGAATGAATTCTCAAGGTTGGGAAGGTGTGAGAATGAAATCTCAAGGTTGTGTGAGAATGAATTCTCAAGGTTGGGAAGGTGTGAGAATGAAATCTCAAGGTTGGGGTATAAGTAAAATGTAATCAAGGTAAGGATTTGAATACAAAATGTGAAGTGTCAAGGAATGTTTAGTCAATTTGAGTAAACAAGGAATCTTGACAGGGTATAGGGTTTTAAAAGTTTTGACCAAAAAATTCGTCAAAAACTGATTTCTGCCCGCGGTACCTTAAAGGGACTGGCGGTTCCATATCGCTAGGGAACCGCGGGACTTTAAGGATCCGCGTCCAGTAAACTTGAAACCAAGTTTTTACAGGTTTTTGAGAAAAACTAAGACTTTTCTCAAAAAGTTGCAAATCTTGGAATTTTACCTCTATTAGCACCAAATTATGCTAGGGTTGAATAAAGCAACACATTCACAAAGAATGTCTTGACAAAGGGTGACAAAATAATTTAGATATCGTTTTGAACCAATTTCAGTCAAGTTTTTAGAGGTTGTGATAGATTTAGGTTCAATTTTAATTTCAAATTAAAGTTGATTAATGTGCACATAAGGATAGAAACACACAAAGCTAAATCAATAGATCAACATCATGAAACATTCATGAAGGAAGCAAGTACAATGAAAAATAAAACTAACTAATACATAGCTAGCTTAACATTAAATCTATATGGGTAGTCTTCTTTGGCTTGGTTTTGTTGAAGACCATTTATTTAGAAAACTTCATCATTCATCTCCTAGGAGGAGGCATGGAGAACAAGGCAAGCAAGAACTCTTGCAACCTCCTATGTAGTCCATACATATACATCCTAAGGTTATGGATGATGTAGTGGTTGTAAAGACAACATGGACAACTAAGACCATGTGTTTGTTGAAACCCATAGTATGGATCACCCAAAAGGAGGGAAAGTGGAACACCCAAAATTAGGATGTTTGAGTTGGGTGGAGTGGAGGAGGCATGTTATCCAAGGGTGATGTTGGTGAGAGTGGAGGCATGTTCCCGAAAGGGGAAATGGTTGAGTGTGGAGGTATGTTCTCCAAGGTTGGTGAAATGGGTGAGTTAGCAGGGGTAAATGGTGAAGTCACCAAGGTGTCATCAAAGTCATTCACAAAAGGAATGCTTTGGATTGGTTGGGGTTGTGTGGTCACATCCAAGGGTGCACATGGAGTGAAGGGTGAAGAAAGCTCATTCATTCTTGAGTTGAATGAAGAGGAGGTAGAACCAATGGAGTGGTTAGTACCATGGGTGGATGATGTCTTGCATGGAGCAAGAGGTGGGGAAGGTGATGAAGAAATGAGGATAGGAACCATCTCATTCTTAGGTGTGTGGAAGGGTGAGGAGTTAGGCTTGGGTACCTTAATCCTTATTTTGAGTGTTTTCCTTAGGGTGGAGGTCTTGGAAGTGTTTGATGTTTTGGTACACACCATGGTTGACAAGGGTGGTTTAAGGGTTAGGGAAGGATGTTTTGATGTGTGAAGAACATGACTAACAAGGTGGGTTTAAATGGGTGAGGGGATGATCCAAACTAGTAATGGGTTAAAATCATTTTAGGTGAATAATGAATTTAGGTAACCTAGTTTAGGAAATGTGCAGTTTATTACAGAAAATCATGCAGTGTTTTCACAGAATTAAGAAAACAGTGTAAAGCAAAAGATGCAGTCGTGCACAGTGGCCGGCGGTTCCTTATCTAGGACCGGCGGTTCCTTATCGATAAGGATCCGTGGGTCGATATGGAACCGCGACCATAGGGCTTTCAAAAATTTCACCTCCCAAATTTTGGTTAACCCATAATTGTATCAAAAGATTTACAAGCCAAAGTTAACTACAGATCATAATCTAATAAGGTAACTTATCATAAGGCATGCACAAAGCTATGTAAATCACAAACATCATGGCATAAGCAACATTTAGGATCAAAATGAATAATAATCCAAACATGTAACATAAGTTAATAAACAACTAAACCAAAGTGTTAATAAGCAAATGTTTAAGCTGCAAATGATAACCAAACTTTGACACAACTCAAAGTCTTCACCTCATTTTCTTGCCTAAATCCTTGATCATTTTTCCCAAATACTTGATTCCCTTTCTTGACTCAATCCGGTGTTCATGCAAATCACCTCGGGTTTGAAGATTTTGACGGTAAAGTTCCTCTAAATTGAGATTATTAGGAACTTCACTAGAGGAATGGTGAGGAGGGGAAGCAATGTCATCTAAACCATCCACGAATGAGTTTGTGGAGTGGTGAGAGGTACTCGAAGAGTCAATGGGAGCACTTGTGCCAATGCCATCACCATCACTTGTAGGCATGTCCATGTCCTCATCATTGAACTCTTGTTGGTCGGATTTACGATCAGATCTTGTCTTTCTCTTATATACCTCTTGAATAGGTAGCATGACCCGTTTGACCGGTTGAAACTGAGAAAGATCAAGATTTGGAAAATCACAACCAAACCCTTTAAAAAGGCGAGTGAGAAGCATTGTGTAAGGGAGGTTAGTTTTAGGCTTGTGAATAGCATAATTGATCCGTTGAGCGATAAAATATGCCAAATTGTAATTGGTGTTGGTAAAGATGCAATATAACATATGCACTAAACACGCCGGAACATGATCCCGGTTTCCACCAAGACAAAACACATTTTTCCTAAGGATATTGGTCCATTGAACCATATTATCATTAAGGTCGCTTAATAGAACCTCATGACGTTTCACCGAACGTACCTTAGTATGAAGGCTTCTCTTAACGGGTCGATTACGCTTTTTGGAGACAATGTCGACAATGAAGTCAAGATCAATTTCCTCATGATCATTTGGAGGACAATTGTAGGATTCAAGGAGAGCACTACGCTTCCATTTATCCGTGAAGCGACAAGTGCCTACAAATGGGACATCAAGAATTTGACCAAACACTTCGAGAGAGTATTGAATGAGTTGATCTTTCAAGATGAACCTAACAAATATTCCATCATTGTTTTCAATGATGGAGTATGTGCTAAAGAACTCCAATAGGAATCGAGGATATATGTCTTCCTTAATGTTCAACAAACAATCAAATCCAATGTTTCCAAACATGGACTTGATGTAGACACAATCCTTTATATCCTTTTGGACAACTCTACCCTCATGAAAGCAACGAGATTGAAGAGAGGAAAAAGTATGGGCAAGGTGAGTTGAGTGACAAAAGTCGGATAGGTTTGGCATATACTTTTTGGTGAGTTGATGATCCTTTTGGTATTGAGAAGGCATGATTAGTACCTAAATAAACACAAGAAAATATTTCTCCAATCACTCATATGAAAAATAAAATCAAAAGATCAAAAAAAAAAATAAGAATGTGTTATATCAATTTCTTGACAAACAAAGGATTGAATCTGTATCATTCTCATACTCACAATGTAGCTATTCCATTATTTACCAAGAACATATGAACTATGTTGGATCAACAATGAACTAGAACATTGGTTTTTCAAAACAAAGTTTTTAGGTAAGCATTAACAATGTCATTACCTATTTGTTCATGGGTTCATCTCAAATCCATCTTTTAACCAAAATCATTTAGCCTAAATTCGGATTTGTTCTACAAGTGGGTTTTAGTGAAATCTTAATGAATATGAACCTAAGGAATCATAGTAAAATAACCATGTCAACCCACATTCCTATTAAGGTTTTAATTCAATTTCAATTTTAAAAATCCCCAATTATGAAAGGATGAACCCTAGAACAAAATAGATGAAATTGAAAGAAAATAATTACAATTAATTGGTGTTAGATGAAGGATGAGCGAAACCCACAAATTGGAATCAATTAATTTGAGTGACTGAAGGTTTTGGAAGCTTCAACAATGGTGGAAAAACAAGAAAAACGTCGACTGTGTGTTTTTGGGAGAGAGAGATAGTGGTTTGAAAAGAATAAAATAATCAAACTGGCGCTCTGACAAAAGTTACTGCCCGCGGTTCCTTATCGATAAGGTACCGCGGGTTTGAGCCGCCTAGATAAGGAACCGCCTACAGAGGCAGATTTTTATCTATGAAAAACGCCAAATTTTGAAAATCAAGTTTTTCTAAGATACTTAAAAATATATCATGAGCCTTTTAGAATAACATTGGATCATCATAACACTAAGCAATATGTTTTAATGAAGGATTACGAGTTGAATCAAGATCGAAAAGAACCGAAATGGATAAACGACTACTCGTAGCAAAACGGCAAAGTGGAGAGAAGTCAAGGGAAGTGAATCAAGACTAGGACCAATGCTCAAGGGATTAATGACAATCTTCAAATAGTGGTAACGAAGAGCTTGTGTCATATATAGTGGTTTAAGACGTGCCTTTCTGGCGAAACGATAAACGGCTTTGGTAATGAATAAACACAAAGCAATTATTCAAGTATAGACTAGGATCACTTTCAATAATAGTCTTAGTCTAAACCAAAATATGAGCAAGGTATTAATTCACTTTCTCTCCCACAAAGGGCCTACTAACCGTATGGGTACAAACCATGGAAATCATGCTTGATACTTTAAGCTACTACTAACTCACTTTACATCACCATAGTGAGTCAAGTATCCAAGCAATGAAGGTTTGAGAGGATAAAAGAAAAGAATCACAAACCACAAACAAATGTCAAGGCAAGGATGCCAAGAACAAGCACATAGTCAAGTAATGATCAAAAGAATGATCAAAGGGCGTGTGGAAGAACGAAAGTGTACCTTGGCCACAAAGAGCAATCCATCAAGGAGTCAATGATATGCCCAATCAATGACTATGATGAGTACTAAGTCTTCAAGGACTAGTATCATTCCCAATCATCTTGGTATCATCATTCAAAGATGTCGAAGATCAATGAAGATGAGTCTTCTACAAGTGCAAGTAACTCAATCCACAACCAATTAAGTGATTGATCTTCATGAGTACCTACACAAGGCAAGATGCAAACTAGTAGATACATTTCAAGAGTATGTCTAAAATGCATAAAGGCTACTAATCTAAGTGGGATGCAATATTATCAATTAAAAGACCTATTTTTCAAGAATAAAATAGTTTTGACCAAAGAGAAACATTAGTACAACTTGACCTTCTAATTTGAGGAGACAATGGATCGATCCAAGTTTCAAAGTACAATATACTTCAAAGATCTTGAGTGACCATCGCTCTGATACCAATTGTAGAAACTAGAAGGGAGGGTTGAATAGTTTCTCTTCGATTGGTGACCAAATTAAAATTACTTTCAATTTGGTTTGTATCAAAACTATCTTTTACTTGAGGCTAAGTTGCATAATGATTAGGTTCAATTCAAATGCACTATAAAAGATAATAGGTAAGTGTAATGATAATGAAATAAGTAAAGAGTAAGGAATGAGACAACCTAGTGGGAAGACACCAAGATTTATAGTGGTTCGACAACGAGGTTCTATCCTCGTTTCTACTCCACTCCTCGAGTACACCTACTCGAGATTTCCACTATATCCACAAGCTCCCTTCTTGGCGGAGAAAACCTTACATCGTCGCTTACATTATTTTCTGACACTAAGCTAAATGTCGAGACCTAATCTTTAGCTAGGACCAATCTACACAACATTGCATACTTCACAATTTAACGACACAAGGCTAGATGTCGAGTTCTAATCTTAAGGTAGAACCAATCTTCACGACGTTACCTACTTCACCATTTTATGACACAAGGCTAGATGTCGAGTTCTAATCGAAAGCTAGAACCAATCTTCACGACTCTTCACTTTGAAGCTAAGTGAGAACTTCACACAACACAACTACTAGTCACTTTATAGTTTAGTGAGAACTCACAAGACACAACCACATCACTTTATAGTTTAGTGAGAACTCCTAATCAAATCTATTACAACTCAACTAGACTTATCCAAGTACACACATGTAGCTTGGATTTACACAACACAAATCCAAGCAAAAACATATGCAATGGATGTACACAACAAATCAAAGTATCCACAAATAACTTGGATGAACACAACTAGTCCAAGTATTCATAAACACTATGGATTAACCTAAAACAAAAAGGGTATCATGATGAGTATGACTAGCTCATAGATTCATCTTTATCACAACACTAGTGAGTGAGTGATCTTCTCATTGGACAAGGTAAAGGAGGGGATCAAGAGGATAATCATATGTAAACATCCTTAACACTTTAAGTGATCATTTACTAATGATTATGCTATAGAAAATAAAAAGGGGGCTGAGAAAAACGTCCAAGAGGCTTGCTGGAAAATGAGATTTGACCCACTATTTAAAGGAGACAAAGTATAACGGATCTATAACGGCTAGCTGTGCGCGGTACCTTATCTCGCCCCGCGGTTCCCATCGCTAAGGAACCGCGTAGGTACTTAAGGTACCGCCACTAGAGTACGCTCCGTTTTTTGTCTTTTAGTGGGGTAGGAATATCTGAGGTATTTTAAGCATTCAAAGGATATTCTAACAGCATTTGGAATATGCTATTTTCAAATTTTCATTTTCCATTTTAATAAAACATTTTCTAAAAAAGAAAGTTTATTAAAAAGTCTTTTGTCATATTAACAAAAGTGAGTTTTAAGAATAATCATTTTGATGATCACTAAGTATGATTAAGAAAGGTTAGTGATATGATTATTACCTTGATGATAGTGTTAGTTAAATAATTCATTTTGTGTTTTACACTAAATGTGTTGTATGGTTTATTCTGAACAAAACTAAGAAAGATTAGTTAACACTAATAATGTTTTTAGGCATCACTTGCATTAACAGAACGATTACAAGAACGGACACGATTCATGAGAGATGCAAAGTTTGAGAAGACTTCAATCATCATTTGGGAACCTTTCAAAAGTCCTGCTAGACTTAGGTGAATCAACTGGCACATTCATAAGAGCATTTACACAAGCTATGGAGAAACTTGCGGCACAACTTGTCAAAGAAAGACTTCTTGGGAGTGAATGCAAGATCACTTTCACTGAACTCAAAACGACATTTGAAAAGACCTTTGATTTAGAATTCATCATGTCTTCGAGTACACATCGATGCTTCATGAGACATCATACAACTTCTCAACCGTTCAATGACCTGATCCCAAGTAACATCCAATCCATTGCAACCTATGTCTACAGAACAATAATTCACGAACAAGAGATAGATAAAAGGTTCAAGGCAAGTTGTGATACAATATCAGGTCATGTGAATGAAAGGTGCACATCACAGAACACAAAGCATGGTACACAGAATGATCATACCCTATATGGCACAGAAAGCAGCAGCACTGGCACACAAGGCATCAGTTCTGAGACTGTCATCAGCAATATACCTTCCTATGAGCCATTGTAATAGGTACACAATGATGAATATAATGTGTTTGCCAATGCTAATACGCATGAGCATTGTGATCAAACTCAAACCCTTATTGACACATGTATGACAGAAAAGGTGGATAACAATACCATACCTGATCCCTCAGACACGTACAATAATGAGTCTGCCGATGATCAACATGCAAATGAGTATGATGATGAGGAGCGTATTGCGCTTGCTAATTTAATTTCCACTTTACAAGAAGATGTCAAAGAAACTGGAAAGAGTCAAAAGCAATTAAAGAAGGCAAACTCTACGCTCACTCAAAATTTTGAAGAATGCAAAGCTGCTCTAATTAAATCTAATGAGACCATTGATAGTTATAGAACTCAGCTTCTTCAATAGACCAACGAGCTTGAGGGGTACAAAGGGTGTTTAATTAACGTAAAAAGGACGATTATTAACAGAACTATAACGAAACTCTTAAGCTTCTGGAACAAGAGAAACGTAATCATAACACCTCTTTGAGTACCGAACGTCACAAAACGTATCTTTCTAACACTAAAGTCAATGAGCTAACTCAAGTAAATGGTGTTCTTCAAGAGGATAAAACTAAACTTGCTAATGAAAAGAAAACAGTGATTGAAAAGTTGGAAAAGGATTTCAAAACTAAACAAGCGAATGACATCGACAAAATGGTGGAACTTGAAACACAAATTGATTTTTACAAGAAAATTGTTTACAAAACTAATCAATCAATTAAAACCATGAAAATGTTAGCACCTCGTTCATTTTTTAAGGTACCCAGTTTTGTTAATCCTAAGTACCTTGAGCAAGCTCCATCAGAGAATCAACACCTATATCTTGATGAGTCCCAATGGACCGATCATGATTGCCTTGTTGTGAGGCTCGATAGTGAAGAGACAAACGATTTGGAAGAAGAAAGTAGATCAAAAGTCCGTATAATTATGCCTATGAAAACAGTCTTTATGGACTTTTCAAACCGCAAACACAGAAGTCTCGTGAGCAAATATTTTTTGAATGTGAACAAAATAGAATAAAATAGAGAAAAGCTTTTGCCACTAAGAAAACTAATGTATCAAAACATGTTGAGTACTTGCCGTATCAAGCTTCTTTAAGCAAGAGTAAGCAAGAACTTCGTCTTGTTCTTCAAAACATTAACAATTTCAAAAGTGTTGTGGACGACGACTAGGAACGACGTGAACGATCTAAAGGCAATAAGGAAATTCCTCACGATATAACTGTGCTTGTGAAAAGTATCTTGATTCCACTTGCGGATATAATGATGAAACGTGCTTTGGAATTTGAAACATTAATTACGCAAGAAATGTTTGACGATTTGAAATATGTGGAATCACTTGAAAAAGAAGTTGACGATCATCAGCCTGAAAGAAACGAGTTTTCCACAGCATATGATCTACTCTTGCAAGAATGTCTCTCCAAAGATATTTTGTGTGTTGCTCTTACATCTTGTGCAGATATAGACGAATATTCTGACGTGGCATGCAAATATCTTGATCAAGTCAAAGAAGTGTGAACGTCTTGAAACTGAGTGTAACACCCCCAAATTTATACAACTCAGTACAGCGGAAGACTCGTTGGTGTTACGGGATAGCACATTACTCACATCATAGACAACGCATAAAAATCGCGTCGTTTAATAATAAATCATTTCCATTCATAAATATGAAAGTTACATCGGTCCCAAGTCATATTATTTCATACAAAGTTTTACAAAGTATTTGAATGGAAAATATAGTTTAAGTGCGGGCCATGAATTCTTGTTGTCTTCCCGAGAATTACCTTCAAGTACCTGAGATAAAACATGTTAAAAGAAAAGGTCAGCGATAACGCCGAGTGAATTCATAGAGTTTAATAAATTCCATCAATATAATTTTGGTATAAAATTAGTACCAAAAATCAATTCGTACAAATCATTGTAATAGACCGTAAAATAGCCAAAATCATTTTATACAAATCTTTGTAATAGGCCATAAAATAGCCAAAGTCATTTTATACAAATCCTTATTGAAAATCATAATATAGGCATTTGCCTTAAAAATTATTATACGAGCCAATGTCGTAAAAACATCATACAATACGTCTTATGACGTTGTATGAAAACAAAAACCGTTATATGTATATGGTTATAAAAACCAAAACACAAACATAATATCAATAGTATGACCCTGTATTGCTAGTCAGGCAATACATCGTAATTCGGAGCGTCTAGTAATATTTCGTTAGTTTTTGGATTATTATAAGCCGCATGACATTGTTACCTTACTAAACCAACAACGGGTAGCTAACCCGATACCAATTTTGCCCATCTAAAGTAGCGTGTCGTCACAAAGTTCACGCTATGGAAATCTTCTCATACATAAATTCGCTTACCAATCAATGTGGCACGACGGGGATCAACCGTCAAGGCGCGAACTAGGGTGATCGTCCCCAAATAGTACTATTAAATGCATAAGCGTCTACCAAATCCCGGTAGTTCACAATTCATGCTAATGGGACTTTTTGTGACATAACCTAACTTTAATAATCCATTTAATTTCATCTATCGGGTCCTTTAATCATTTATCGGGTCATACAATCGGGTCATTCAATCATTCGGGTCCAAATCAATAAACAAACAATCGGGACAAATGGTGTCCTATTTTATAAAAACTAACATGTTATCTCCCTCGTGGGTTTATAAAACATTTCATAAAAACATTTAAAAGAGTGCGAGGCTATGAACTCACGTTGATGTGGGAAGGCGAGTTGCCGGCAATTTGGACGTACGGTACGTGCTTCAATCACGGAAACCTAGACAAATAATACTCGGTCTTAGACGTTTGTCCAATGACTTTATAAAAATAACAATTATGTATACATATGATGATTTTATATATATGATGATCAAGTGGGTTTACATATCCTCATTTACTCATTTTTGTGTTATGTGTCGATAACTTTTGTACTAGTTTTCTCGTTTTACCTATTTACGTGTTTTAGGTCCAATAAGCCTATTATAAGTTCTTTAACTTGTTTTAATCCCTTTCATACCTATATTATCATTATGTATACTTTCCATGTTGGGCCCAAATGGGTTAAGCCCAATAAGTTCTTTTTACAAGTTTTTATCTTATTTAGTCCAATTATTAGTCCAATATGCTTAATTAGCTCGTAAATGCCCGTATTTCTTATAGTTCGGGTTTTATCGGTTTTTACTTGTATTAGATACTTATATATCAGTATATGACTTTTATAAACTTTACATTCGACGGGTTTGGTCGTCTAAGTTTTATTTGGCGAAAAACGTTAATTTTACGGCGATAGCCGAAAAAGTCGTAAAAATCAAGTTTATAGTTTTTATTACTTATAAATATTATTTCACCACCATTTATATAATTTATTCATTTTGATTAACCTTTTATATATTTATATAAATAAGTTTTATAAGTTAGTGGGTTTTTATTTTATATTTTATACATTAAAATGTGAGTGCTTATATAATAATAATAAACATTAATTCCAAAAATCTGATTTTTATCTTCATGTTCACCATTTTTACCATATCTAGAGTTCTATGATGAATTAGAAGCTCATTTTTGGGTGACATGTTCTTCATATTATGTGCTACATTTAACTTAGCTATAGCTACTGCCCATTTTGAGTTAATCTTGCCTTAACAGTCCTTACAAAACTGCTTATTCATATTAGACCACCTAACTTATTTTGATCATATCTCACTCATTATTTTGATTCCATTGCATGGCCAACTCTCACATGTGTATAACATCTTGTACTTATGGTAAATGGATCATAACATGCAATTTTATCAGTTCTTGTTTTAGTTATCTACTGTTTTTATACAGCCAACTAAATAATCAAGATTTTAGCCTCATTTCTTATAGTTATTAACATTTTTAAGCAAATCTATCAACACTTGATCCCCACACAACATTTTTATCATCATATATACATCATATACATATACAATAGGAAAGAAAATACATGATTACATAATCAAAATAACAAGAGGATGAGGAGAACAATCTTTATACCACCATGATGATGAAATGATGAGCTTTTGGATGAACAAGACATGGTTTTGGGTAACCAATCTTATGAGATATCAACACCAATTCTAGGATCACCAAGTATTTGTAGATTCCTCCAAAAATCAGCCCTTGTTCTTCATGAAAACTCCTTGAGAAATCAGCCCCAAACTCCCTTGAAAACTCCTTTTTACATGTTAAGATCACCTCCAATCTTCATAACTTCAATGGGTTTTCATCGTATGTGTGAATAACATATGATTTCATCGTTAAATCAAGATCAAATGGGTTATTTAGGGTGAGAGTAGGAAGAATTTTTGAGAGAGAAATGGGAGGATGAGAGTGGTTTGCATGAGTGAAAATGGTGGTTATGAGTAGCTAGTTGTTTTTGTGGGATGAGTGGAAGAAACTAGCTTAAGTGTTAAGCTAGTGCTTACACTTGTAAGCTACTAGTTAACATGATGCCACATCTTTGATGTGGTGTCATGTTGTGCCATCCCATGTGTATTAGTGGGGTGGGATAATGTATTTTGTCCCACCTCACTAATTTACGGGTATTTCTCGTTCTAGTTTCCTCGATTTGCGTGCCCTCGGGTCGTTTCACGAAAAACGTTTTTATAAATTATGAATCAACGACACAAAACGAATCCAATAAAAATTGTCTCATCAAAAACGGAGTTCAAAAACGTAAATACGTAATCCTAAGGTTTCCGGTTTAGTCGTAAAGGACGTTAAATTAAAATCGTAAGTCCTAATCTCTTCTCGTAAATTTGTGAGTTTATGAACTAACACAAATTTAAAACTCCAAAATAATATTCACGGATAAATTTATTTTCTAAAATGTCGGACTGTCACCAAAGACGGTGTATGTAAACGTAAGCACGTAACGTAGAATCCTCCGGTTTAGACGTAGTCGACGCTACTTCAAGACGTAAATACAAATTACTTCCCAAAAATAAGTGAGTTCATATTGTAACATTAAAATAATGTTTTCAAATAAATATTAAGAATAAAATATCAATCATAAATTGACGGATTGTCACAACATTTACCCCTAAACAGGGTCTTTGTCTCAAAGATCATCGTACCTTACTACTCGCTTCTTATAGAGTTAAAGCCATGTGGGTATTTCCTCCACATTCGGTCTTTTCTCACAAGTGCAATTCATTACAATACGCGAGTTTCAGCAGACATAACTACGGGAATAAGATCAGGCTTAATGTTGACTTACTTTCTCTATCCATGATGTTCACGGGTTTTTGATGAATGCAAATTTTTGCCGATCTATACATTACTAAGAAGAATTCAGATTTTAACTTGATAGATATTCCATCAAGTTCGATATACAAAACATAATTCACGCAGTCGTTGAAGTCCTAGGGTAGATCCAGCTTATATGCCTTTCAAACCAATCTTTTATATCATCTCAATGGTCCCATACAACGGGGACTTATATCCCATGATTTGTCAGATCATGAATTCATTTTTCCAAGGTTAAAAATTGTGGCATAACTTCGCTACCCATTTGGCACTTCAAGATCTACATTTCATATTCACATAACCTCCTGTCCACTATCGGCAGTTAATAATCAAATCCTAATTTCAACAATCATTTCAGATCTCGCGGGTCGGGTATTTTGTAAGGTTAGGTTCGCCATCATAGGAAACCTTATACCTAAAAGACATGTCCAACTCACAGTGGGTGTATGTCGGGTGTCTTCATCTCAACTCCTGCTTACAGATGCTCTAAGATTTAGATCCTAACAAGATTAGATCTCGATCCTAATACGATAGTTTACAAGGATAATCTCTCCAAAGGAAAACGATTATACGGTCTATTATCAAAGGTCAATCATTCAAACATAAAACAGCACTTATATTGCTTTGTATCGTTACTTTACCTCGTCCCTTCGATTTGGGGTGGTACATAGTACTCTCATCAAGGTTCGTTCTCAGTGATTTCTGAGCAATTCTCTAGAAATTCGATGCGAAGCGAGGATCTTGATATAGATGTTCGATACAGGCACACTATGTTTACATAACTCTTTTGCATTTATCATTAACGGGAATGATATTAGCAGATTTGGTCAGTCTGTCGACGATGACCCAAATCGAATCAAATTCGGATGATGACCTTAGCAATAGCTAGACGTTTACTAATGTATGAGGCGATGTCTGCCTTCATAATTCGTCATCAGTACGACTTCTTCAGACAAAGATACTTTTAGTCAAAAATGACATACATATAATACTTATACTTACAAATTCCAACATAACTATATCTCACAATTTCCATATTTATACAAACACAAGTGGCCTTTAAAAGATTTAATACTATCGGCTTCTCAATTTTTAGTGGTTCATATTATCCGCGAACCTCTTTTATAATCTATATTATTCCTTTTTACAAGCATTGTTTATTTTTATATCGTTCAGCAATTTATTTTTGCACCTTCATTATTAAGGAACATGTCCTAATTGATTCTTTTATCCTTTATACATAAGGTGTTGGTATCTATATTCACTTCTCATGATTATAAAATTTTCATGTCCACAATTCACTCAGATATTCTTTCTATTATGCGTCAGTAATTACGTTCACCTTCCTGATGAAATAAATATCACAACCGTATTTATTCAAAATTATTTCTTCATATCTTCTATGTTTTTGTTTCGTCTCATCTATCCTTTTTATCCGTTTTACTCAATCTGTCGTCTAAAGCGTCGATAATTATTATGATTAATTAAATAATTATTAGTTAATTTTTATGAAGCGTAAACGTAAAAGTTTTAAATTTCTTAGTTCGACCAATTATATAAAATGTTCAAAAATAAATTTGAATTTAATTAACAGGATTTTTGTTGATTTATCGAAAATGATTAATAAGATTCGTAAATGTTCGAGAAACCTTTGTTTATATTTTAGTCAAAATTTTCTTAGTTGAAAAGCAAAATGTATCGTTTCAAATTTCAAGTCATGGTTTAAATGATTTTCTCAATCCTTCTTAAGTTGTCTTGAGGTATACACAAACATTTACCCCTAAACAGAAGTTTAGTTAAATGGTTTGTGTATAAGGGAATAATCCCTTAAAATCCTTTGTTAAAACATTTGTCAACACATATTTCCATTTGGTTTTGGTAAAATCAAAAGTCTTAAAAGGGCTCTTAGTTTTTGAAGAGTCAATATATTCCATTATCTATTAATCACATGGTTAAATCATATAAAGGATTAAGTCCTTAATGGTCGCAAGCATGAATTTATCAAATTACAGCCTACACACGTGATTCACCGAATTTATGAATGCTACATGTGCATTGGTCAATCCAAACGACATCACGTGGAACTCATAATGTTCATTACAAGCACCGGAGGTAGTGATTGGAATAGATAATCTCTTTCACAGATGCGAAGTTGATGATAACCATGCTATGGATCAAATTTGCTAGAACCTTGTAAATGATCGAACAATTCTTCCATTTCGAGTTATGGATATCTTTTTCGATTGTCAATTTACTCAGTCACAGTAATCTAATATAAGGAAAGATAACACCATAGCTCTTCAGGATGACAGGCTTGGTATAATAAAATCTTTCTCTGACAACTTTCTCAGTTGTACGGTAATTCCTTTAATTCAGATGGTGCTGACATACAGTACACAAGGCACAGGTGCAACACCGAGAATATAATCAATACCAAATTCAACTTGCCTTAATGGCGAAAGTCTAGGTAAGTCATCAATAAATACCTCCTAAAGTTTCAGATAACGGAAACATCTTTTAATACATTCACATTAGGTTCTTTCTAGATTACAATATCTATAACTAGTTCACAACCATTCACGGTATAATTTCGAGTCTAAATGCAGGATATGGTCATCCATCAAGAATTATTTAGATCACTTTTGATAATCAACATCTTATCATTTAGGGGAATTCTACTCGGGTTCCCATCAATTAAGATAATTTTGTCATGTCATAATCAATCAATCCATTCTACTGGCATTACTAACTTTTCAGTTTCGTTGCCGTCGATAAGATGTGAACTTCTCAAAAGACTAATAATAACTCATAATCCTTCACAAATTCAGGGATATCAGGAGACATAACTATTATCTAAAGAGTAAGGTCAACGCATAATTTATGCGAGAGAATTTCAAATCAGATACAGACGAAAACATTTAATGAATATGAATATATCCCATGTTTTCATGATTCGAGTACGCATTCGAAAGCTCCTCGGATCGTTACCCAGGTCATTCAAATGAAATCAAATCAAAAGAAATGATAGGAACGTCGATACATCCAGTCGGGTATCAACACTCGGTAATCAGATACTTTTCCTAAGAATCTTACTACGGGAGAATTGGACAAGAAAGAATTGTCAATTGTCAAATAAGACAATTTCCACAGATGAGTAAATTCGACTCAGAAGAATAAATAGTACGGGCACATATGTAGGTGTCCCTAACACTATGTCCCTATATTTCACTTCTTGCAGATCTCTTAAAATTTAATCTTTCACAATCTTCAAAGAAAATGTAGTGTTTATTCATTAGTTTTATGGTGACTACTAATCAGTCTTGCATAGTCCATTCCAAATTGTATGTAGGCGCGCAACTATATACAATTTCAAGACTAACGATGCAATACTCAGTTCGTCAAAATTTTATCGTCATGTTTATAATAAAAACATTTTCATGCTTAATTCTTAAATAAGAATCAAAATAAATTTACAAAGATTTTCCTTGTTATGAAAACAATTAAGTTTTCCAAGGTGTTTTATAAACAACTTCATTTTGATATCAATCACTTATAAATCTCACTTTGAATAATCCTTGTTGTGATGAAAATTTAATTTCCTCAAAGGATACCGTTTTAGCTTTATAAAAACAATGTGTGATCTGCAGAAAAGTGATGAAAGCTTGTTCACCAAGAATTAACTACGATATATCAGGAAATGAGCTTAGCCAAATAATCATGAGGTTCATGATCTCGATGGCACTCAACAAGAATAATCTACAACGTAACTCAAATCAATATGAGTACTTGCTCAATAGTTGCATCACTAATGCGAACATTAGGATGAAGCAATAAAGGATAGATAACATCGATACATGTAGATTTTAGCAATCAAAGGTAGTGTTTTCATTAATCACAAACAAGTCTAAATTGTACCGTAACACATTACGTGTCACTATGTCATACAATTCCATGAACTCATCCTACCAACTGATGTCTCAGTTAAGTTAGGGATTATTTTTAAAAGATACCACAATGAATACTAATCTACAAGAGTCATTAGGTGTCCCACCTGTCCCGGAAGATCCATCGGTCCTAATTCAGAAGAAGATTTCTTCAATTTATTTGTTGGACACTGGGCATCCTCATTAGTGGACAATGGCCTAGGAACAACCTTTAACACAAACTAACAATCATTTAAAACCTTATAATTCGATCACATGACTTAATAATTTCCTCTTATCAATCTCATATTCCATACGAGTTAAATTTTACTTTATTCAAGTTTCAATCAACTTATACTCAATTCGATATCCTACCTCATATTCCAATACTTTCAATCTTATTCTTAGGCCTTAATAGGCAATAAAAGCTCGATATGAACAACACTTAATTTCCAATCCTATAGCTCTTACAACGATAATTATCAAATGAGTCACTAGTATGAAATGACTTGATCATTCAACTAGACTTCTCGGAAAGGTACTAGTGGCATGAGGCTTTTGGGTAATGGTTCCAAATGACAGCCTCAAGTGCAACATTCACCCTTTCGATTTCAATTTAAGAATTGGATGACAACGAATCAGATGACATCTTTCTAGGTGGCAACGTTTTGTCAAACTCCACTCTATAAGGAAAGATCGTCATGACATCGATATCAGATTTAATCTCGCCAATTCTTTTTCAATATCACGATCAACTAATATCTACATTTCTACGAATATCAACCATTTGTTGGGATCATAAATATCCACAACTTGGTTTAGATCTAGGATAGCTAGAATTCCTACGAGAATAGCTTTGATTAATTTACTAGGGGATTTAGGGTTACTTGTGACAATCTACGTCGTATAAATACCTCGTATAAATATCAAAATAATCATCAAACAATCATGTAATAAAATTAAATCATATATATATATATATATAATCTAAGTTATATATATATTAAAATAACACTTCTCAGTCTGGCCTTGTCGGTAACTCGGGAATTCTTCGGCACCGTTATAGTCAAACGATTTTTAGACATTTTAGAAAAATGTTTATAGTTAAAAGATTTTGAAATGTTTTATTCAAAACCTTAGTTTTAAAAATCTTTCGTTCTCTATAGCGAGAGCTCTGGTACCAAACTGTAACACCCCCAAATTTATACAACTAAGTACAGCGGAAGACTCGTTGGTGTTACGGGATAGCACATTACTCACATCATAGACAACGCATAAAAATCGCTTCGTTTAATAATAAATCATTTCCATTCATAAATATGAAAGTTACATCGGTCCCAAGTCATATTATTTCATACACAGTTTTACAAAGTATTTGAATGGAAAATATAGTTTAAGTGCGGGCCATGAATTCTTGTTGTCTTCCCGAGAATTACCTTCAAGTACCTGAGATAAAACATGTTAAAAGAAAAGGTCAGCGATAACGCCGAGTGAATTCATAGAGTTTAATAAATTCCATCAATATAATTTTGGTATAAAATTAGTACCAAAAATCAATTCGTACAAATCATTGTAATAGACCGTAAAATAGCCAAAATCATTTTATACAAATCTTTGTAATAGGCCATAAAATAGCCAAAGTCATTTTATACAAATCCTTATTGAAAATCATAATATAGGCATTTGCCTTAAAAATTATTATACGAGCCAATGTCGTAAAAACATCATACAATACGTCTTATGACGTTGTATGAAAACAAAAACCGTTATATGTATATGGTTATGAAAACCAAAACACAAACATAATATCAATAGTATGACCCTGTATTGCTAGTCAGGCAATACATCGTAATTCGGAGCGTCTAGTAATATTTCGTTAGTTTTTGGATTATTATAAGCCGCATGACATTGTTACCTTACTAAACCAACAACGGGTAGCTAACCCGATACCAATTTTGCCCATCTAAAGTAGCGTGTCGTCACAAAGGTCACGCTATGGAAATCTTCTCATACATAAATTCGCTTACCAATCAATGTGGCACGACGGGGATCAACCGTCAAGGCGCGAACTGGGGTGATCGTCCCCAAATAGTACTATTAAATGCATAAGCGTCTACCAAATCCCGGTAGTTCACAATTTATGCTAATGGGACTTTTTGTGACATAACCTAACTTTAATAATCCATTTAATTTCATCTATCGGGTCCTTTAATCATTTATCGGGTCATACAATCGGGTCATTCAATCATTCGGGTCCAAATCAATAAACAAACAATCGGGACAAATGGTGTCCTATTTTATAAAAACTAACATGTTATCTCCCTCGTGGGTTTATAAAACATTTTATAAAAACATTTAAAAGAGTGCGAGGCTATGAACTCACGTTGATGTGGGAAGGCGAGTTGCCGGCAATTTGGACGTACGGTACGTGCTTCAATCACGGAAACCTAGACAAATAATACTCGGTCTTAGACGTTTGTCCAATGACTTTATAAAAATAACAATTATGTATACATATGATGATTTTATATATATGATGATCAAGTGGGTTTACATATCCTCATTTACTCATTTTTGTGTTATGTGTCGATAACTTTTGTACTAGTTTTCTCGTTTTACCTATTTACGTGTTTTAGGTCCAATAAGCCTATTATAAGTTCTTTAACTTGTTTTAATCCCTCTCATACCTATATTATCAGTATGTATACTTTCCATGTTGGGCCCAAATGGGTTAAGCCCAATAAGTTCTTTTTACAAGTTTTTATCTTATTTAGTCCAATTATTAGTCCAATATGCTTAATTAGCTCGTAAATGCCCGTATTTCTTATAGTTCGGGTTTTATCGGTTTTTACTTGTATTAGATACTTATATATCAGTATATGACTTTTATAAACTTTACATTCGACGGGTTTGGTCGTCTAAGTTTTATTTGGCGAAAAACGTTAATTTTACGGCAATAGCCGAAAAAGTCGTAAAAATCAAGTTTATAGTTTTTATTACTTATAAATATTATTTCACCACCATTTATATAATTTATTCATTTTGATTAACCTTTTATATATTTATATAAATAAGTTTTATAAGTTAGTGGGTTTTTATTTTATATTTTATACATTAAAATGTGAGTGCTTATATAATAATAATAAACATTAATTCCAAAAATCTGATTTTTATCTTCATGTTCACCATTTTTACCATATCTAGAGTTCTATGATGAATTAGAAGCTCATTTTTGGGTGACATGTTCTTCATATTATGTGCTACATTTAACTTAGCTATAGCTACTGCCCATTTTGAGTTCATCTTGCCTTAACAGTCCTTACAAAACTGTTTATTCATATTAGACCACCTAACTTGTTTTGATCATATCTCACTCATTATTTTGATTCCATTGCATGGACAACTCTCACATGTGTATAACATCTTGTACTTACTGTAAATGGATCATACCATGCAATTTTATCAGTTCTTGTTTTAGTTATCTACTGTTTTTATACAGCCAACTAAATAGTCAAGATTTTAGCCTCATTTCTTATAGTTATTAACATTTTTAAGCAAATCTATCAACACTTGATCCCCACACAACATTTTTATCATCATATATACATCATATACATATACAATAGGAAAGAAAATACATGATTACATAATCAAAATAACAAGAGGATGAGGAGAACAATCTTTATACCACCATGAGGATGAAATGATGAGCTTTTGAATGAACAAGACATGGTTTTAGGTAACCAATATTATGAGATATCAACACCAATTCTAGGATCACCAAGTATTTGTAGATTCCTCCAAAAATCAGCCCTTGTTCTTCATGAAAACTCCTTGAGAAATCAGCCCCAAACTCCCTTGAAAACTCCTTTTTACATGTTAAGATCACCTCCAATCTTCATAACTTCAATGGGTTTTCATCATATGTGTGAATAACATATGATTTCATGGTTAAATCAAGATCAAATGGGTTATTTAGGGTGAGAGTAGGACGAATTTTTGAGAGAGAAATGGGAGGATGAGAGTGGTTTGCATGAGTGAAAATGGTGGTTATGAGTAGCTAGTTGTTTTTGTGGGATGAGTGGAAGAAACTAGCTTAAGTGTTAAGCTAGTGCTTACACTTGTAAGCTACAAGTTAACATGATGTCACATCTTTGATGTGGTGTCATATTGTGCCATCCCATGTGTATTAGTGGGGTGGGATAATGTATTTTGTCCCACCTCACTAATTTATGGGTATTCCTCGTTCTAGTTTCCTCGATTTGCGTGCCCTCGGGTCGTTTCACGAAAAACGTTTTTATAAATTATAAATCAACGACACAAAACGAATCCAATAAAAATTGTCTCATCAAAAACGGAGTTCAAAAACGTAAATACGTAATCCTAAGGTTTCCGGTTTAGTCGTAAAGGACGTTAAATTAAAATCGTAAGTCCTAATCTCTTCTCGTAAATTTGTGACTTTATGAACTAACACAAATTTAAAACTCCAAAGTAATATTCACGGATAAATTTATTTTCTGAAATGTCGGACTGTCACCAAAGACGGTGTTTGTAAACGTAAGCACGTAACGTAGAATCCTCCGGTTTAGACGTAGACGACGCTACTTCAAGACGTAAATCCAAATTACTTCCCAAAAATAAGTGAGTTCATATTGTAACATTAGAATAATGTTTTCAAATAAGTATTAAGAATAAAATATCAATCATAAATTGACGGATTGTCACACTGAGATTTTGAAAGACAAAGAAAATGTTGATAAAAAGGCTTTTGCGTTACTTCAACACCGATGTGATTTCCTTCAAAAACATTGTCATTTACTGGAACTTGCTTCGCAAGACAAAGTCGACATAGGTCCAAATGATAATAAGTTGCAAGTAAACTTTACGCCTTGTGTCGAGAAATGAACGAAAAGAGTATGGAAATTACAGACTCGAAAGCTCAGTTGCAAGAAAAGGACATAACGATAGAAGAGCGGAAGAAACTCGTTGCCAAAATGGATGGGAAAATTGTGGAACCTAAAGTTGTGAAACTTGTTGTTCGGCAACCTAATGCTTACAAGGATCCAAAGCCATCTATCTTAGGAAAACCGACTCCTTTCTCCAATTCTTCTCATGTAAAATCTAGGTTACCCCGTAAGACTGATGTGCAACCAAGTGTTCCAAAACCATCCATATTACCCTATGTTCCTCCATTTAGAAAGCACACTATTACTAAACCCAACCATGTGAATGCACCTAGCACTTCTAGGACTCCTCCAAAACGTGTGACATTCGCGTCTGCAAAGGAATCTATAGGTTCCAATGACTTATTTATACTAACAACCTAGAAGATGCTAAGCAAAAAGGGAAGATTCAGAAAGACAAACCCGTGTATTCAAAACCTAGTTCACCAAATCCCGCTAGAGTTCAACACACTCCTAATGGTAGTCAACCAAAACCTAGGATCCCTCACCAGCAATCTAGGAATTGGAAACCATCCATGAATAGTCGTGTTTCGAACACTACGCCTGAACGATTTGGAAAACCTAGGAATACAAGGACTTTCGTGAATCACATATTCCCTACTTGCCCCACCTGCAAAAAGGGCATTCACAATGAAAACCATGATCATTGCATTCTACAATACCTTTATGAGGTCAAATCGCGTGCTTTTTCACAAAGGAAGAATGCAGAATCCCATAAGACAACAAGGAGATACAAACCCGTCGTAAAGAAAAGCAATCACACCAAATCTGAAACGTGGATTCAAAAAGGACATAGTTTCTCTCCAAAGAAGTCTTCCGCTGTGCAAGAGAAAACTACTCCTAAACCTAGTATTCAGTGGAAACCAACGAGTCGGATCTTCAAGGAAGTTGGTCTTAAGTGGATTCCAATAGAGAAGAGTGATGAAACCTGCGCTAGCACGAATGCGAATGGTTTGGCTGTTAACAAGGAATTTGTTACTCCTAACACTAGTATTTGTGTAAACTCTTCTTCTGTTATTGCAGGTACAACAGCGGATTATGAACCCACTTCTTCTTCTACAAAGGGTTCCAATTATATACATTTGGTATCACCTTCTTCTACTGTACAAAAGTCTATTTTTGATTGTTTTCGAAAAATTTGAGAAAACACAAAAATGCAATAAAATGTAAATATCATTAGGAAAACAAAATAAAAAATAAAAAATCTTTCAAAATACCAAAAATATTCTTCTCGACATGTCTTTCAGTATCGATAATATGGACGTGCCTAGAAATCTCGCTCAATAACGACACGGGAGTGTACATAAAGCTCGAATGAAAGTTGTAAATATTTTTCAAAACATGTCATTTCTTCTTTTTATAAAGGAAAAAGTCTATTTTCGATAATTTTTCCAACAACGGGTAGAGCAATCTATCTTTGGTTGAGCTTGTCACAAAACATTCAACGTTTTGAGCTCAACACTATGGCTTGTAATCACTTTCAGATTGCAACCCGGATCTACATTCACGGGGGAGTGTACGATTTAGTGCTCTTACCCTCAGCAAAAGAAGATAAATCTTCTTACACTTGAGTGGATTCGTCAAGACATTCAAAGTCTTTGAACTCAAGTTTATGCTTTAGAAAAACCATGTCGCCAAAAAGAAATGGATTATTCAAAAAGCGTTGAACACAAGTTTTTCAAGAATTTTTTAATGATTATTCATAATCTTTTAAAAATCGTGTGTTCAACAACTCCTGTCCTCAAAAAGCGAAATGTGGATCACATCCTCATAATGACAATTGAACTGGATCATTTTTTAAGGGGGGCTTTCCAAAATCAAAGTTTTAATGTTGTTGGATATATTCAGTCAAGACAATTTTTTATGTATCCAACACATTGTGTGTAAGTATCATTTGGTATTATTCACATGAAAAATCTTTGATGTTCGTGAGCACATTCTTCAACGACAACCTTTTATGTGTTCATGAACATGTAGTGTTCGAGTACAGTTTTTTCAAGAGTTTTTCAATGATTACTCAAAATCTTTCAAAAATTGTGTGCTCGACACTACATAAAATGTTCCAATAATTCATGCGAAGTTAGACACATTTTTCTCCCGGATTTTCAAGATTATTTTTTGCGATATATTTAAATCCAATTTGGTATCTCTAATATCAAACGATTTTATATGTTAGAGATAGGGGAGAAAATGTGATTAAAATATGATCTAATATATGAAATATATATTTAAGACTCAAGCACCTTAACTCTTACCCACATGTGCGAAACACTTTCGATTATCAATGTACATGTGACGGGGGAGCATGGGAGCATTTATGAAACGGTAAAACTATCAAAGTGTTAAATGTTTGTCAAACACTTTGTTAGAATTTTGAAGTGGTTTTATGGTTACGATCTCATACCCACAACATCTTTAATTCACGACGTTATTGGTGTCAAAAGGGTGGTTAGGTACAAGTCCTATGATCCAACCAGAATGGAAGGGATCTTCCCAGGGACAATCCAATAGATTATTAGAAGTCCTTACGAAAGATGAAGTAGAATGTGAACGTAGCTGATTGCCGACTAAGTACTGAAGCTAGCACTGGAACAATCACAACAAGGTGCTAGTAATGATGTCTTGGTAAGAATTTAAGGGGTTGAAGAATGAAAAAGAAATGTAAGGATAAAGGGTGAAAAGAAAGAAACTCTCCAGACAACTTAGGCAGAAACCGGGTCAACACATCATGGACCCAGTGATGTAATGCACAACCCTTCCCCAGCTAACTCAGGCTTCTCTCAAAAGAAGTTTGTTTTATTGTCACGGAGAACAACACGACTTCTATTGGCTTTCTCACTCCGAGTTAGTTGATATTGAATAGGTGGAATCTGCTCCATCCTCCAACCACTAAAAGTGAACAAATCGAGTCTAGAGCCTAGAGATCAATCAAATCTCGTTACGACACACGAAATGACGATGAAGAGAGTCCTACGCTATATCCTTGCGATATTGCTAGAACACTCAGAGTGATACTACTTAGTATTCACAATGATGAGTGGAAATCCTTCCAGTTTTAACTTCAAACAGCACTGCAGTAGGTCCTGTGTAAGATTCTCATTGAATTGAACACATGTAAAACTGAAAAGCAACAGTGGTTTGTTTCTGAATTGATTCAAACTCGTTTCAGGTTTGTACGCAATATCTTTATGGTTTCGCCAGAACATTCAGAGTGATATTCATTAATATTCACAATGACGAATGGAAATCCTTCTAGCGTCAACTTCAAATAGCACTACGGTAGGTAACTTGTGAGATTCTGTATGGATCAAGCTTGTGTCAACTGGAAAGTGTGAGAACCCGTACTTTCTAAGCATTATTTTATTCTTTTATTCGTGTTTCTGAATTTTCCAACGTATTTCATTTTCTTGTATTGTTATATGTAAATCCTGAGATTCTTAAATTTTAATAAATTATACTTTTCAAGTATTTTCTTATCATTGATAAATACTTTATCGGGAATTATAAAATTCCTATTTTATTTTTCCCATAATTATTTAAATCAAAGTTTTTGATTTAAAATCACCCGCATGCGTTTTACAACGAGTTTATTCAAAATCAATGTACAACGAGAATTCCTAGTGATCGCGATACCGACGGATGCCCAAAATTTTACGTTTTATTATCGATTGTTTCGATAATTAATATTTTCGACGATTTTGTTTTATTTACGTATTAAGTCGCGTCGAGAAATCATATAATCATTTTTATGATGCATTGTAACTTTTGAAAAGTATTTTTACAAATCTCGAGCCCCGTAAATATTTTCAATATTTACTAATAGTCATTTTATACCTTTAAACTATTAAATTGCTTTTAGGTACAAAACTATCCAATAATTACAAATTTTACCCTAACCTTACTATATAAACCATTTTTTCTTACACTTCTCTCATTTTCGTCTCACAAAGACACACACTAACAAAAACACTCTCTCCCTCTTTTCTTCTCTCTAACTTCCGCCACCTTCATCTCCCAAAACCACCAAAAATCTCAAAATCTATTATGATCTAATCAAAACAAACATTAGACCCATTCTTAAAATCTTCTTGCCATTCTTTTGATACCAAAATCATGAACATGCATCAACTTTCAAAGATTTTATGATTCCATGGTTGATTTATGTTTAAATCATCATGCATGTGATGATCTAGGTAGCATCATCATGTTTCATGTTAAAAAGGTTATTTTGATCTTTGATCTTTGTTAAAATTTTACATGCAAGTGTTATAAGAGTGTTTGGTTGATGGGTATGATAGTATAGTGATCCTAGAGGTATGGGAATGATTAATTTTGGTGGAAAAGTTGATTTGTCATGTTTTCTAAAAGGTTATTTTGGGACAGCAGGTCTATAACAGATTTTTCGTGGGTTTAAGACCTGAGAAAGGCTGAGATTATTTAATATTGTTGTAAAGTTTTCCAAGACGCTCGTTTTGGTATAAGATAGAGCTTCTAACTCTTTTTGAGTCAAAAGTTATGCTAGTTTTAGTATCCGTGTACCGGGAGACGCAAGTCGGCACAATCCGAAATTGTGGCTGATTTTGGGTCGACTATCGGGGACTTTAGACTTGGTTAGATAAATGTAACTACTGGTTTTCAAAGTTTACAAACTTAATTTGATGAGTCTAGTAGTGGTTTTAAAAGGTGGATTGTTAAAATATTACTTTTATAGTGGTACAAATGGTTTTATAAAACAAGTGTACAACTCTGTCCCAAAATTTTGGAGTCGAGTAAAGTGTCGAGATGATGGATTTTAAAGCGTGAACTTTGGCTCAAACTTTGGTGAGGTCTTATAAAGGTTATAAGTGACCTTGACACCAATTTTCATCTAAAACGAACAAGTCTAGATAGGGTAGATCGGTGTGTACATTTGGAGTGTACATGTTGATTGGTATTTGGACACATAGTTCGATGCTCGTGTGGCGTGAGTATGAGTATTCACTATTGGATATGGTGACTTACTCAAGTGCTTAGTCATTATATAAATGACTTAGCTACTGGTCCGATTAAGGTAATGGGATAGTTTGACTTGCGTTGACTTGGCGTCTTATGACGGGTCAATTTCAAGTGCACAAGTGTTTTATCGTGTAGTGTTGGATAAGTGGGTTAGTATGAATTCATTTGGTTTGTGTCTTTGGTTTTGAAATACGAATACTTTGAAAACATTTGAGTAATATTGTATTTGGTATATATCGATATTGAGTTCGAGTCTTAACGCGCGCCTTATTATGATAGGTTGCGGTTTTCGTGTTTCCCGGGCATCCATATCGTCGGTGATCGTCTCACTACCGTTGTTTCTACTCAGTTGCTGAGTACCGTGATTGACTTACCTTGTGGCTAAGGTGAGTTCATAGCCCCTTTTTACTTGTACATGGTGGGACACAACCATTTAAAAACTATATGCTATCCAGAACTTGTATGCTATCCAGAACTTGTATGCTTTCTAGACTTTCATTATTATTATTGCTTTTTAGTCTAGCCTTGAGTTTCCTCTCCTGATCATGAACCGTTAATTAATCCTGCTACCAAGCGCGAATGTTTTGGGTAGATCCATCGGAATTAACTATCCCCGTCCCGATTACCTTGACACACTAATATTTCTTTACACTTGAGTATTTAGGCTGAATACTCCCTAGAGGAACTTACATTGAGTTAAGCTTCGGTTCATGAACTGAACAACAATAATAATAGTTTCAGACTATGGTTGACTTATATAACCATTTTCCATATTACTTGTTTTAAAAATAAATGCTTGTGTTCCACACCTTTACTGCTAAACCTATGAATATCACTCAACTTTATGTTAACAATTTTACATGTTTAATCTCAGATATTATTACTTAGCTTTGCTTGGATGGGAGCCCGCAGGATATTATCGCAGCTTGGAGATTTCTGTGATGCTTTTAAAAGATTGGTTTTAGTATAAACTGTCAGAAGTTTATGTCTATCTTTTGGGCAACTTTATGTTATAAATCAAGATGAAATAATATATTTTTCCGCATATAAAACTCTGGGACCTATGTTTAAAACTCTGATTATTTTATGATGTAATGTACATGTTTTTATTACGTCAGCTTTGTGTCAACTGTAATTCATTGTTTCTTGTACCATGACGTGTTACCCCCTCCTTGCCTAGTTGTTCCATGTCAGATTCTGTGGGTCTCACAGAAAGCAACAATGGTAAGATTCGTTATGAATCAAACTTGTTCCAAAAATTTGAATTGACGACTTTAATCAAGCGGATATTTATCCAATTGATTCACTCTTTATGTTCACAGTCTTGCTTTGAGACGGTAGAGTAAATAGAACGGCTAGTACAACCGCGAAACTGTTGGGTCAAAAAGTTGATGTGGCAGAAACTCATAAACGAAGAAAACATGAAGATTTTGTCTAAGCGTTGTCAAGAGCAATCTAAGCGTTGACAAGAGCAAATCCATGGTTGACAAAGCAAGCATTGTCATGTACAATCCAAGCATTGTCATGTACAATGTAAGCATTGTTAGAAACGTAGACAAAGAAGCTTATGGAAGCTTCTATTTAGATAAACATGCAAGATATATTCTGCATTATTTAAATAGAAGATTTACTTGTTTATTTGATTTTATCTCTTGTAAACCCTAATCCTTACACTATAAAAGGAACCAAGGGTCTTAGGTTTTATTCATAACTTTCATATACAATGTAAACCTAAAAGCGTGTGTCGACTAGGTGTGGAATTCAATGTACACACACATAGTGATTGTTTGTTATTAATATAATGAACAATCCATTAGAGTAATTCATGTGTTTTGTGCCTAAACACCTTGTTAATGTGTTGTGTTCTAATTCCGCTTTGATTATCTAATCATATGAACATGATGCATTCCTAGTAGCTTAAAAGATCCGGAAACCAAGGTTTCCACAGAAACCCGGTCAAGGAGGTTCTTAATTGAATCTACCTAATCATAGTTACGATATTTATTATCGTCTAACGGTCTTCACCGACCGGAGGTAAAACGCTACCGATTTAGGACGAATGTCAAAGCCATTCAGTCCGTGTATATGTTTTGTCTCTAGAAGGTGACGTTACGGTGTACTCAGCAAAGTCAAAGATTCAAAACCACATACTCATGCCCAAAGACATATTCAACAATCAAGAAAGCAAAATTCTTCCGCAACTCTGATGTGCAGAATCTTCCTTAACAATTAATGAAGAGGAATGACCTCTATTCAAATGAGATTTTTAGCAAGCTTTCAAGATGGTGCACAGTTTGAGCATGTGGATAAAGACACAAGATCGAAAGATGGAAAAGACAAGTCAAGGATGATTTAAAGATCTCAAGTTTAAAGACAAAGTCGAAATACAACAACAAAGGCTCAAAAGATCATAGCATGAAGGAACAAGACTACTATTACACGTTTAAGGCTCATTTAAATGGCGAATAGGAATGACCTCTCATTGGGGGACATTGTTAGCCTCAAAATATTGAGTCAAACAAGAATGATCGGTCATAGGTTTATTATGCATCGTTTATTAGAACGTTGTAATTAGTAGTAGAATACAATACGGGCTTGATGGCTAGCTTAAAAGGCCTCTTTCAAGCATTTATTCAAGCCCGGCCCAACCTATGCAGCCCATGAAAGTCCGAATGTGGGTGGACTATATAAACACCCCTCCTAGCATGTTAGGAGGGTTGATTGTTCATTTTTCTAAATCTATCATCATATAATATGAGACAACACAAAAGGTAATAATTGATGGGAAAGTATAATAATACGTGCTTGAAAGTTGGATAAACTGACGGGCAGAAAAAGAACCGATTAGATAAAGAAGATATGTCGAACAACCATTAATCTTATCTTATTACTTATAAAGAGTATTTGAGACAATTCTATTTTTAAAAAGTTTGAAAATTAAGATATTTAAAATTAATTTTTATAAAAACAATCATTTTGTAATTAACTATTATCTTCTTTTGTAACAACCTATTAAAAAGTTATCTTTATCTTTATAGTTGAAATATTTTTTTATCTAATAATTCTTTTATAATTTAATTCTATCATATTAGTAAAAAAAATTTAATTCAAAATCTATTTTGATATATTTTAATTAACTTTTAGTCTTTCTATTTTTTAAAGTTTATTTAATTTTGTATTTAGTATAACTTTAATCTTTGAATACAAGTTTAACAGAGAAGAGTAATAACATTTGTCATTTTAAAAATTATCAATGAATATTCGTCGTTGCATTATACGAGTACCATGCTAGTAATAATTGGTCGGCAAAAATCATTGCCTTGTTTTAAGAAAGAAGAGATTACACGATTCGGCCATGTGGTTTGTGATAAATCATTACTTTCATCTCTAGATTTTCATTTTTCATTATATATATCCTTATAATATAGTTTCGTAACACTAATCCTTATCACTAAAATTCGGGGATGAGGGTGGTGGTTTCAGCCAAACCATATGAAGGAACATATCAATGATAATGACGAATAGTGTTATAATAATTCACTATAAAAACTCACAATGAAAAGTTGAAAACGAAGAAGGAGAGTACTGATTTTGCCAAAACGACAAAGAAGCCATGTAATTTACTCTTTTAAGAAAAATGCTAAAAGCGTCCATAAATATTGGCAAGAATGATTTACCCCTGTATGATCCATCACTGCATGGGCGCTAGCTGCAATATTCACACAATCATCTCAAAATGGGAATTGTGTCACAGTTGAACCATTATTTGAATCGATATTGGTCGTCCACTCGTCCATACGTAATACGTTGCTGTTGCAACAGGCCACATGAACGTATTGTCACTTCAAGTCGTTTAAAAATTTTGGTTCTAGGAGATTAAATAACTTCTCTTGTTAATTAAGGCAAGGTTATTAAGACCCTCCCTAAAAATCCTGTTAGAAATACGTTTTACGTATATTAGAAGTATCGGTCACTCCACAATATTATTTATGTTGTAATAGCTCGTAGTTAACAAATAGTTGTTAGTTACTTATTAAGTTAAGTAAGAACCGGTCCATGGGCTTGTCATGGACCGGCCCAAGCCCATGTAAGCTTGGAGTATAAATACCCCTTTCCACCATGGAAAGGGGTTGGTTGTTGTCACTTTTCTAGTTTCATTTATTGAAAATACACATAGTTTCTCTCACTTTCTCTCTCTAACTTTCTCTCTCTAGAAATCAACAAACCCCTTCATAGATTCATAGGTTATCAATATTCTACATTTGGTATCAAGAGCTATGGGGTGATTTAAGGTAGTGATTTGTGTGGTTTTTTAGTTTTTGATTGTATTAGTGTTCTTTAAGAAGATTCATCTTGATTCTTGGTGTTTTTGGTGTTTTTGTGATTGGGATTAGTGGATAAGTATTAGTTTTTACTTATTATTGTTGAAATCACAAAACTTTTTGGGTCATTTGGTCAAAATCTGGGTTTAATCTCTTGTTTTGTGGTCGACTGTTCATCGTATCAAAGTTTCTGATTACCCAGCAAAAGTTCCGAACCAACAAGTTCCGGATCAAGAAGTTCCGGATCAAGAAGTTCTGGATCAAGAAGTTCCGGATCAAGAAGTTCCGGATCAAGAAGTTCCGGATCAAGAAGTTGCGGATCAAGAAGTTCCGGATCAAGAACTTCCGAACCAAGAAGTTCCGAACCAAGAAGTTCCGAACCAAGAAGTTCCGAACCAAGAAGTTCCGGATCAAGAAGTTCCGAACCAAGAAGTTCCGAACCAAGAAGTTCCGGATCAAGCCAAAAGTTCCGAACCAAGAACTTCCGAACCAAGAAGTTCCGGATCAAGCCAAAGTTCCGAACCAAGAACTTCCGAATCAAGAAGTTCCGGATCAAGCCAAAAGTTCCGAATCAAGGTAATTCCAAGCCAGATCTTCCGAATCAAACTTCCGAATCAACAAAAAGTTCCGAATCAAGGGTTATTTTTCTTGTTTTTTCGACGATTTTTTAGAGGATTTAATCTTGGTTTCTTACAACAAAAACACAACACAATTCACAAGCTTTACTTCACTGCTCGATCAACCGATAATCTTTGTCTCTTTGAAGTTAACAAAATGAATCCGAATTCAGTAATGCCTCAGATGACATCACTTACGGATATATCAGTCATTACGGGAACGGATAATCGCCCGCCAATGCTCATCAAAGAAGTTTTTGAAGCATGGCAAGGCCGGATGATGTCTTATCTTAAGGGAAAACCGATTTATGGGAGGCTTATGGTTAAGTCAATCTTAAATGGTCCACTTGACTATGGTACCATTGTGGCTAACAATGTGTCTCGACCAAGAGAATTTGAAGAACTTACACCAGCCCAACAACTTGTTGCCGATGCAGACGAGAAAGCTCTTCAAACAATTCTCCAAGCTCTTCCCCATGACATCTATAGGATGGTAAGTCAGTATACAGTGGCAAAGGATTTATGGGAACGTCTTAAGGTGTTGCTACAAGGCACGTCTCTCACCAAACAGGAAAGGGAATGTCAGTTGTATGACCTGTTTGACAGATTCACTTACAACCCAGGGGAAACGCTTCACGATTATTACTTCAGATTCACCACACTCATGAATGATCTGAATGTATACAATCTGGTGATTGCTCCATTCCAGGTTAACACCAAATTCTTGAATACTTTACCTCAAGCTGAATGGGGTGAGTATATTACCGATGTTAAGTTAACCAGGGATCTGCATAAGTGCAATTTGGATCAACTATATGCTTTTCTTCAGCAACATGAGAAACATGTGATCATGCACCGTTCTCCACGAGGTATGTACCCTGATTCATTAGCTTTGATGGCGAATCAACCAAGCTTGTCTCACAACAACACTCCTTATATTTTGGGACATCAAGCCTATCATCCATCACCTTACATGACACCAACCTTTCCCTAATACTCGATTTTACCACAACCACCCACCTCACATCAGCAACAATATTGGTTCAGTGCACCTTCATCACAATATGCTACACAACCTCACCCAGCAAGTATTGCACCTTATGCTCAATCCTCATATTCATCTTATCAAGAGAATGCAGCATATCCAACAAGCTACCCTGATCAAATGAGTATTCCTTCAAGTGATTATGCAGCTCAAGACCAAGCAATGTACTGTGATGATGAGGAAGTCCCCGTTCCTGTATTCAAACAAGGTGCTGATCCAGTTGAAGTGTTAACCACTATGTCTGCTTATCTCACAAGGACTTTAAGCAAACGAGGCTTTAGGGGATCAGCTCCTACCAACAATCAGTTGAGGAATTCATCCAATTCTCGCCAACAAGCTACAATTAAGAATGGAAGAGTAATGGTTCAGCCTATTCAACCATATCAGGGGAGACCTACCACATCAACTACCAATGCTCGCACGGTCAATCAGGCTCCAATGGTCAATCCTGCTCCACGGGCTAATTCCACGGGCAAATTGCGAATGATTACATGCTACAATTGCAAGGAAGAGGGTCATATGTCCAGGGATTGTAAGAAACCCAAGAGGAGAAGGGATGGACAATGGTTTGCAGAAAAGATCTATCTGGTGAATGCTCAGGCACAAGGAAGGGAACTTGATGAAGAGGAGCTTGCATTTCTTGCTGATCCAGGGATTGCTGAACAAGACACGGTCACCACACAGAATGCAGCTTACCAAGCCGATGATCTTGATGCGTATGACTCAGACTGTGATGACTTTCAATCTGCAAAGGCTGCTCTCATGGCAACTATCTCCAGCTTAGGGCCAGAAAAGAGATCTGAGGTACTTATTAATACCACCGATAATACCACTGATGCTAGTATTCAACCACATCAAGTTGTGCAAGAGAGTGCTGATTCGAAAGAATCTTCGGTGGTGAGACTTTCAAATGAGGAGACAAACAATGATAGCAATATCAATGTGAGTCCCCAGACTTTGAGTGATTCACAACCGGGACCCATTTCGCATACGCCTACTCCTGCTCAACAAGATTTGGTCATGGTTCCTGCTACATTACTTAGCCAAATGAATGCTGCACTCTTAGAAACCTTAGCTAAGAATAAGAATTTGTCTGATGAGCTTGCCTTAAGCAATGAGAAAGTTCAAACCTTGGAATTAGTGCCTTCGTCTACTGTTCTAACTAATCCCGAATATGATCATTTTAGAAACAAACAAATGGATCACTTGCAAGAAATTGAAAATTTAAGAGCAAATCTGACTAATGAACTTAAAGAAAAGGAGTTAGTGGTCACTAATTTTCAAAAACTTCAAACGGATTTTGAATCACTCGAGTCTAAGAAGAATGAAATGGAGATTAATGCCACTAATAAGATTAGAAGTCTAGATTACTTTCTTTTAAGACAATACGCTGCTTCTCAACTAGTTCACTTATTTGATGCTTCGTTTAGAGAGTTTAACTTATCACGTCTAAAAGGCCTTCCCCCTAATCCACGGTATGCAAAACAAGCTTTAAGACATAGTCCTAGACTTTATAATGCAACTCAATTAGGATTGGCTTTAGACCCGATTGTTTTTCCCGATGATCGAACAAGTAAGGATCTAGTTGATGAGGATCGGTCATACAATTCTGCAAAATATCCCGAGTGTGATTATTTTAAATTGAATAAGGAGCTTGCAAAAACGGATTTTAGAATTCGCTTCCATATGGACAAAGATCTCATAACAGCACCGACCTACATATTAGATGAAGAAAACCCTAGTACATTTCCTACACTTGTCAATATGGAAGGTCCTAAGGAAATTCCAAAGGATCTTCCACCTGTTAGCACTGTATGGTTAAACTTGCAAGAGATTAATCAATACTTTACTAATTTTGACAAGGTCATTTTGGATTGTACGACTTCAAATGGCTTAAATGCCGGAGAATGGGCTTTCGAACATATGAACGAGGTGTTTAAAAATGAGATCAATCCGTTTGTCGAAAGTCTAAAAGGAACTTTTGCATCTCTTAAGGAAAATCTTGTGTTTGAAATTGGTGAAGTTCAAAAAGTGTTTTATGAAATGGACACCGCTTACGAACTACAACTAATTGAAAAAGAAAAGATTTTAACCGAATATGACCGATTCTTGTCTGCAGTAATCTCGTGTGATGTGCTTACTACTATAAATGTTAATTATTCGAATGAGCTTACATCCGCTATGATTAATTGTGATGCTGTGCATATATGTGATGATGTTTGTGATCTTTCTGTAAATGTTGCTGATACTGTAAATGAGGTAGATAATCATTCTTGTCACGAATCTAACGCTGAGTTTTTAAAGCTACAAGATTCTTACAATTTACTTTCAAAACGCTTTAATCAACTAGAACAACATTGTATATCTTTAGAATTAAAACAACAAACTCAAAATGAGGATCTTTTGATATCAAATGGTTGTGAAAACGGTGTTGAGACGAGTGACAAGATGATTGCAATTGTTAAGACATTAGAGGAAGAAATCATGAGATTGAAGAGAGAGGTATCATCAAAGGAAACATTAAAATTGGAACTAGAGGCTGCAGAGTCTAAAAACCAAGTCTTAGAAATTAGACTTTCGTCTGTTCTAGGGGAGATGGATCGGACAAGACAGGGATTATCCGCTCTTTATGGTTCACTTGTTGATGCAAAAGTTGGTTGATCCTTGCTAGACCCGAATTAGGTTTAATTCGGGTTGGCTGGGTACCGGCTCCTGCACCAAGTGAATCGTCTGGTTAGGATCCTGCACACTAAACAACACGCGTTAAGCTTACCGTGGGAAGGTTTCCCACGATTAGACTCCGGCGTGAGAGTAAGTAATTGATTTAGGGTTATATGTGAGTTTAGAGAGAATTGTGATACCTTCGTGGAACCCTTGGGGGTTCCTTTTATAGGCAGTGAAACCCTAGTGGGCTTTCACTGATCCTTCGGCCCCAAGGAAGAGATAAGCACCAGAATTAGAATGATTGTTATCTTCTAATTCTGGTAGTGAATATCCTCTCTTATTGGGGTAAAGATATTCCTAGACAGAATATCATTCTGTCTAACCCTATGTCGGCCGTGTCGGCCGTACCGGGCCGTGGGCCGCACACGTATGTGCGGTTACTGTTCATTCAAGCCCATAAGCCTAACTGACATTTATCCCACCCAAATGTGATGGGCCGGATACGGGTAGTACCCTTGGGCCGGGTTCATGACCCGGCTGGGGACTATACGTCATCATGTCCCCCCAGTCTAGTTGTTACAACCGTAGGTGGAACCTCTAGACTACAAAGATGCTCCCGGACGTACCAAGGAATTCATAACAAAGGACAATGATGCTCGATACATAATAGCCGAGACAAATTAAATATATCATTAAATGTCAAGTCTTACGTTAAAGCCGCATAACCCGACATGAACAACTGTTCATCTGACTTGTTTGACTGACAAAAGTGCAGACAGTCAGAACATTGAGCAGTGCAAACGTGTGGGTCAGATATGACCCGTGGGTCCCATCTGACGTTTCACTTGCCACTTGCCTCCTAGCCACACGATTAAGAATAGTGGCCAACACGTGTCACATATCCAACAGGCTGTGACCCTCAAGGTAACCCTATAAATAAGCCACCCCTACGGCTGTGTGAAACACACAGTTCACAACCTCCATCTCTGCCATTAAAGCTTTCCTCTTATCTTAAACCAAGTACGCACGGATCCCTTCACACGCAGGTTAGAATACCACGTCCTTACACTCTTTTTTAGTAATGGCCAATAGAAACAGCCCTACCATCGGATCCGTGCTAAATGTCATGACCCAAGACCAGTTAAACCATTTTTGTACAAATTACTTCATCCCTTCCAACCTACACCCCTCACTTCCTGGCGTCGGAGACCTCATAACTGAGGCTCCAGCGGGTAAGATAGGCCTCTATACTCGCCTGTTTGACGCGGCGAATTACCGTATTCCTTTCACCCACTTTCTCGTAGATTTGTTAGGATATTACAATGTACACATTAGTCAACTCCACTGTATAGGTGCCTGTAAAATTAGCCAATTCGAGATCCTTTGTCGTGCTAGGAGAATCCCCCCAACCGTAGAGTTATTTAGGTTGTTTTACACCCAAAACTTAGTAAACGGTTGGGTATCTTTCAAAAAACGAGCCTCCAACAGCCCACAATCACACAACAAACCAATGGATTCACTGAAAAATTGGTATGACCATTACTTTTTCATTGACGCAGTGGTATGGCCGGGTGATTTCATCATTAGGAACAGATTCCCGCACGACCCTAAGCCGCACGCCAGTACATACAATCCCCTTCACTCTCAAGAGTTAGATCTAAATAGGACTGGATTCCACAGAAACCAACCGGAATCATTCTTATGCTTGCTAGGAATTAGCCGCAATTACTTTGGTCCCTCCAATAGGTATCCTGTTTTTTGGAGAAGGCAGGGCGAAGGTAGGCTAATCATCCGTACGTCAATAAGAATGCATATATGTGTTTGTATAATAACTAATATCTATTGTTTTGTGCTGGACAGAGATGAACTTTTTTGGACTGTTGCGCCAGGGCGATCCAAGGCTTGTGCCGGAAGGTCTCCGTCCTCTTCGTGAAAATGAACAACCCCTCCTCGAGCACACCCGACCAGTGACGGTTGCCTTGGAAGCCGTGCCTGATCCCCATTCTGACGAAGAACATGAAGACCATGATGATGGTAACAACCAGATGAACCAAGGAGGTGCCGGGCCCTCCTCACTTCATAGAGAACAACAGGGAGACAACATTGAGCAAACCGACTCCAGCATCCGCCGACTGATGGGCGATGATGATGATGATGAAGTGAAACAACATGTCAACTTGGACGAAGAGGAGGAAGCCGAAGAGGAAGTTGCTGAACTCACAACGCAGCCCCTCACCAGGCGCACCCGGAAAAGAGGAAACCGTGCGAGAGGGACTGCATCGGTGGAGGTTGGTGAACACAATGCTCCCGCCAAGAGGCTTCGAGAGGATCACCCCATGTATCAATCTGTTGGGAGTGCCACGCAGGGTTCCGAGGCGAACCGGGCCGCTCATGTCGATCCCGTCACACAAATTGCCCCAACCGCCTCCGAAGGAGCAAGAAGCAATATGTAAGAAACCATCTCAATATGCAAGAATTTCCGCGCCCCCTCTTCTTTTTTTTTTTTTAAGCCATACTTAATATATTTCGTAATACTCATGTCGTAGGGACAACCAAGCTGGTGCCGCGCCTCCTTCTGACACCCAGGTGAATAAGGAGAAAGGAAAAGCTGTCGAAGAAGACCCCGCGGCCCCCACAAAGTCCGGCCCTGTTTTTGAAGATGGTTCACCTCTGGTTTCCCAAGACTTCCCTTCATCCGGCGCTCCTCAACCTTTCAACCCTATTTGGACTATTACCACGGCGTCGCGATTGAGGAGTGCTGACGAGTGCCGGGAGTACCTCAATAACTGTATACCACCAAGCTTGGTGCAAGAGGTAAACTCGCTCAGTCACGCGGATTTGGCAGATGAATATAATGGGACGCTAGTGCATCAGATGGCGATGGGAACCTCGATGAGGGTCAGGTTTGAAGCTGCGCTTGGGCACGTGGACTCTCTCAAGAGAAAAGTTGGACGGAGAGAAAAAATGATTGAAGATAATGAAGCCATGATTGCTGACCTCCAATCTAAACTAGCGAACGCTGAGGCAACCATCAAGACACAATCGGCCCGTGCGAGTGAACACGATCAGCAAGTAGCCCACCTTGAGTCTCAACTAGATGCTGCAAACATCAAGGTACATATCCGTGCCGCACCACCCATATATACCAAACAATGAATGTACTAACACGTCTTTTACTATAGGTGACCACGGCCGAAGCTTCTGCCCATTCTTACGCCAGCCAAGTAGATGCTCTGAACCAGAAGCTGAAGGACGCGCATTTGGCCGTCCAAAACATGGAAAAAATGCAGACAGACCTTGTTGAGGAAAGGGCCATCACCCAAGAGCTGAAAGAGGCAGTTGCCCAAAAAGAATTGGTGATGGATGCCCTGACCGCTGAGCGTGACAATGTACTGTGCGCCCAACTGCTAACAGCCATTGCGGGCCGTAGGTGGATGGTTGGGCATGGAGCACGCCTGGCCGTGACGAAGGTGCTAGAGGCCCCATCCTTTGTACAACAATTTGCCAACCTTGTATCTGATGGTATCGACCATGGACGGCACGAAGGAATGGTTGAGGCTGCTGAACTGATCACCAAAGGTGGGGACATCGCCCGTCATACCTTCTTTAAGCCCGAAGCCGCCAGCAAGATGACTGCCTCCATGGCCGCGATGCAAGATCTGCATTACCCATTCCTGGATGAGCTAGAGGCCACCAAAGATGCCCCGAACACTGAAATCATGGAGAAGCTTAGTCCTAGCATGCCTTCCACTGCTAACTTTCCTCTAACCCTTCCTGTATATGAGGACGTAACCAGGGTCGTACTTGACGAGGAACCCCTAGACGTGGTGTTGGAAAGGACCGCGGCCCAAGCCCAGAAGCGGGGAGAGCGTGATGAATGGTTGCCGCGTCTGGTGGAAGAACAAGCAGAGATGGGTAGGTTTCTCCCCTCAATTTAGGATGCTCCTTTGTCCACAATCAAACACTTGTTTTGTAATCTATGAATATGTATTGTTTCGATTCGTCCGTGTATGTACACGGCTAACAATTTTTTATGTTTTGTATATAAGTCCGTGGGTAACCACGGCAATTTTGATTTGTTTGGAAACTTGTGTATTTGTGCTTGTGTTCGAAATATTGTAGTTCAATACTGCATGATACCACGTCTTACTCACAAAGAAAATACATTCAAGTCTATAATTTACTAGACGTGCGACGTGCGTCTTTATTATGCGGAGCACGGTATGGCTATAGCATATGAAACTTACCCCAACGTCTTGTGAGTAAGGTGTCTAGTAAGGATACGTGATCCGTGCGGCTGGGGTTGCATCCCTCTTACGCGGCAAGTTGAATTAGTAGGTTCACTTAATCCTCTTACCCCACCTGGAGGCGTATGGTACATGTACGGTATTTCGAGAGAATGCATATGAAAGAAACATGGCATATTATAACATAAGTAAAATTCATACGGCTAACAAAGAATCTAACAAAGAGGACAATAATTTGCACATAACAGGCCGTGGAGCTAGCTAGGCACCACGGCATTTTATTAGAACATTTACATTTTTGTTTGAATAATGACGACAAGTCCTTTAAAAAGGTCCATAAGGGAAACTAAAACAAACATAAGAAAAACAAGTAAGACAAATGACCCGCATGGTCTTTATTGAGACCGCCTATAGCGAAGTATCCATGCGGGAGCCGTAGCTTTCAAAGATAGCACCTTTTTAGATTGGCGATGTTCCATGTGCGCTCTAGGTCGCGGCCATCCATGTCGCGTAACTTGTACGCGCCTCGTCCCAAGGTTTCAATGACTTCATACGGTCCTTCCCATTTAGGGCCCAGTTTTCCTGTATTTTCCACTCGACTTGCTTCGTTAGCACGATAGACGTAGTCTCCCGGTCGAAAAGAAACACCCTTGACCTTGGCGTCGTAATAAGCCTTCATCTTAGCCTTGGACTTAGCTTCATTGATGGCTGCTACTTCCCTTTTTTCTTCCAACAGATCCAGGTTGATTCGCAGTTGTTCATCATTTGTGACGGCATTAACCTCCGCCGTGCGGATGGTAGGCATCCCTATTTCTGCTGGTATAACGGCTTCAGTGCCGTAAGCCAATGCAAACGGAGTATCTCCGTTGGCTGTTTTTATCATGGTTCTATGTGCCCATAGCACGTGTGACAACTCGTCAACCCATTTGCCCTGCCGCTCATCCAGCCGCGCCTTGATTCCGTTTCCCAAGCTCCTATTTGCTCGTTCAACAAGGCCGTTCGTTTGTGGATGTTTAACAGATGCGAAGCGCCGTTTGATGTTCAACGATGCGCACCAGTCCTTAAATGGGTTGTCCGTGAACTGCTTGCCGTTGTCCGATATAATTTCTCCTGGTAGACCGAAACGGCATACGATGTGTTCCCACACAAACTTCTTGACCTGCTTGCCCGTGATAGATTTTACTGCCTTGGCTTCTATCCACCGTGTAAAGTAATCCATTGCAACAATCAAGAATTTAACCCCTCCCGCAGCTACAGGAAATGGTCCTGCAATGTCAATTCCCCACTTGTAAAATGGCCATGGGGATGTGATAGGTGTAAGCTCCTGCTGCGGGTGCCGCGGTACTGGCCTATGCACTTGGCAATCATTGCACCTGCGGATCATGTCACGCGCGTCTCTGTGCATAGTGGGCCAATAGTATCATGTTCGTAAGGCTCGAGCTACCACGGATCGTGGGCCTGCATGCATGCCGCACAACCCTTCGTGTATGTCACTGATCACGTAGGCCGCCTGGCGTGGTCCAACACACCGCAGCCACGGCTGCAAGAAAGAGCGTTTGTAAAGGATGCCTTCCCGGAGTTCGAAATGTTGTGACTTCCTTTTAACGCGCCTTGCTGCTTTTTCCTCATCTGGAAGGGTTTCATTAGTCAAATAGTTGATGATTGGGGTCATCCACGTAGGTCCCTCCTCTTCAACTATAGCAGTCACTTCCCCTTCCGTGATAGACTTCTCCTTGAGTATTTCCACCAAAACCTGTTTAGACAAGTGGGCGAAGCTTGTGGATGCGATTTTACTGAGGGCGTCTGCTTTCTTGTTCTCGCCCCTTGGCACCTGCTTGATGGAAAACTTACTGAAAGTTGCGATTAAAGTCTTGACTTTTTCCAAATACCTGACCATGTTGTCCTCCTTGGCCACATACCCACCTAGAATATGGTTCGCGACAAGCCGTGAGTCCACGTAGGCCTCAAGGTTGCGGACTCCCATTCTAGCGGCGATTTTTAAACCCGCAATTAATGCTTCATATTCCGCTTCGTTATTGGTGGCCGTGAACTCGAAACGGAGGGCGTACGTGAATTCCATTCCTTCTGGATTTCTGAGGATGAGGCCTGCCCCGGACCCGTCTGTGCATGAAGATCCGTCCGTGAATAGCACCCATGGTTCCGCTGGGACCTCCTCTTGCTTAATGATTGGCTCTTCCTCATCCGGCTTTTCGATCAGGAAATCTGCCAAGATCTGGCCTTTAACAGCCGTCCTTGGTCTGTAAGATATGTTATGCCCTCCCAGTAGGATGCTCCACTTTTCTAGTCTCCCTGCCACGTCTGGTCTAGATATAACCTGTTTGATTGGCTGATCCGTAATCACGACAATCGGGTGCGCCTGAAAGTACCGGCGCAGCCGCTTTGTAGCAAATACTAGTGCTAGCACCAATTTTTCCATGGGGGAATAATTCAGTTCCGCTCCTTGTAATGTTCTACTTATAAAGTAAACCGGGGTCTGTATTGTGTCTCTATCCGTCATAAGTACCGCGCTTATTGCGCCATGAGTAGCCGAGAGATACATAACAAGTTCCTCCTTTGGGCGGGGAGCTACCAACATGGGGAGAGATGCGAGATGCTGCTTGAGTTGGCCAAAGGCTTCCTCAGCTTCCTTCGTCCAACGGAAGTCTCCCTTTCTAATACACTTCTTGAGCGTCTTAAATAAGGGTAATGACTTCTCTGCGGATTTGGATAGAAATCTATTTAATCCGGCTAACTTCCCATTCAGGGACTGCACCTCTTTCCGTGTCTGCGGGGACGGTAGCCGTATCACTGCGTCCGTCTTCTCTGGACAAGGTTTTATGCCGTTTGGTTCAATCAAATATCCCAAGAACATCCCTTCTGTTGCACCAAACGTACATTTCTTTGGATTTAACTTCATATTAATCCTTCTCAGCCTGTCGAATGTCTCCTGGACATCCCGGAGGAGTGCCTCCTCTGTGTAGCTTTTTATCACCAAGTCATCAACATATACTTCCAAGTTGCGTCCTATTTGTGATTCGAAAGCTTTATCCACCAACCGCTGATACGTAGCGCCGGCGTTCTTTAATCCAAACGGCATTTTCGTATAGCAATATACGCCCTGGCTTGTGTGGAACGCCGTTTTTTCTTCATCCTCCTCCGCCATCTGGATTTGGTGATACCCTTTATATGCGTCCAAGAAGCATTTGAAAGGGTATCCATACAAGGACTCTACTTTCCAGTCGATTTCTGGTAGCGGGTAACAGTCCTGTGGGCAGGCCTTGTTCAGGTCCGTGAAATCCACGCACATGCGCCAACTTCCGTCATGTTTCTTGACCATGACTGGATTGGATAACCACTCGTGGTAGTATACCTCGCGCATAATGCCTGCGTCCACCAGTTTCCGCACTTCCTCCAATATAACTTGACTTCTCTCGGGCGCCTGGCCGCGCTTCTTTTGCTTGATGGGTTGGTACCCTTGGCGGATCTGGAGCTTATGCTCTGCTATCGCACGTGGCACACCCGTCATATGTTTTGGTTCCCATGCGAATATGTCCAGGTTTGCACTTAAAAGTGCACACATGGCCCTTTTGCCGCTATCTGAGAGCGCCCCTCCTATGGATACTTCATGTTCCGGGTAGTCAGGGTGAATGGCCACCTTCCAATTGGGTGGTGGTGCTCCATCCTTGGGTGGTACAGGTGGTGCCGGTGTTGTCACAGTGTGACACTCGGACGTTGGCATGACTGTGTTATAAATAGTAACAATTCCCCCATCAACGGGGAATTTAATCATTCCGTGTGCCGTAGAGGGTACTGCCCGGATAGCCAAAATGCCTGGTCTGCCTATGATCCCATTATAAGGAGAGTGTGAACGTATCACCATGAAGTTCATCCACGTTGTAGTGGAATGTTCCTCATTCCCAATGGTGACAAGCAGACGCAACTGCCCTATTGGCCAGATAGTATCTCCACTAAATCCAGTAAGCGGCGACGTGGCCGGTACTAATTGGCTTTTTATTTCTGGGCATAACTGCACAAAGCAGTGTTCATATAATACCTCTGCTGACGATCCTCCATCCACATACATGCGGCGGACATTGTGTGTTCCAATGCTTATCTCAATGGTGAGAGGCGCATCAACCACGTCACTTGCTGTGATGAGAGGGAATGAGATTTCCTTGCCGCGGGAAAATTTTTGGCCAATTTTCTGTCTCGTGCGGCGCTGTCTGGATTGGATCATGTATATGGTAGAAGGCTTGTCCTTTTGGGGATCCTTCTTATCATACTTCTTGTTGTTGTCTTTTCCGTCTTTCCAATCCTTAACCAGGTGCTTGAGTTTGCCTGATTTGATTAGCGACTCAATATGCTTCTTCAGCTGGATACACTCCTCCGTGCCGTGTCCTTTGTCATTATGGAATTCGCAGAAGCGACTTCCCTGCCGACGTTCCGGGGGTGTGGTCATTGGGGGAGGCCTTGGAAAATTCGCCCCTTCAGTCAACAAGATCTCCCGGTAGGACATCTTTAGGGGGGTGAACTTGTCGTCCGACCGTCCGCCTTTGCTCTGGCTCTTATGGTCCGAGCCCTTGTTATTGTTTTGGTTGCCTTGACCGCCCGACTGTCTCCGGGACTGGTCATTTGAGCGGTACCCATTTCCTCGGGATGGGTAGGCTGCGGCAACCGCTGTCTCTCCCTCTATGAAATTCCTCACTCTCTCCATGAGGTCATCATATCTTTCTGGACGCTTGTCGTTGAGACGCCTGATCAGTTCTCTGTCTGTTATGGCATGCATATAGTCAAAGATTTTCAGGAGCTCTGGCATGGTTCTCGTGCGTGTGCACTCATCGTTGAAGCGCTCAGTGAAGGCTTCTGTGGACTCCCCCGGCCGTTGCTTGACAGTTGCCAATGAGACCGGATCCCTATTATACTTCTTCCTTTGAGTATAATTGTTCTCAAACGCAGTGCGTAGTTCCGTGAAACTATCAATGCTGCGTGGGGGAAGTGCCTCGAACCAGTCACGAGCGTTTCCAATCAAGGTTGAATTAAACATTTGGCACCATATAGGCATGGGCCATCGTTCAATTTTAGCCTGAGTTTCGAATATTTTGAGGTGATCGACCGGATCACCGGACCCATCATACGTCTTGATACATGCCGGCATGCGACGTTTGGTGTCCTCAGAATAATTCCGTATGCGGAGGGTAAACGGATCTTCCCTGGGATCCGCCCATGGCCGTGTGAGTCTAGGGTCATCCCACGGTTCACACCACGGACGCGAGAGGTCCTCTGCTTCCGTATCCCGATAGTAGGGGCCACCATAATACTCATCATTATTTGGTGGCAGAGGCGTGCTCCTAGGCCGGCGGCGCTTGGGTGGATGGTCATCCGAGTCTTCCCCAGACGGATCTGGGGACGGTGGTGGTGCCCGACCTTTTGAATAGGGACCACTTTTCTGAGATGAACCAGGAGCCTCCCTCCCTGTGTTCATCCTATCCCACACACTTGGGCGACGTGTGGTTCTGGTCAGCTCTCGATCTGGCCGCTCGGGGGAGCCATCCGGCCTTTCTCCATCTTGGGACTGCGTTAATTCTTGCATAATGCGATCCCCTATGCGTTCAAACACATTCCAGGGCTGAGGGTCTTCCTCAAAGGTTCCCTGCTCCCTAGGCTGAGTCCTTTTTCTCCGACTTCGGGAAGGGGTGGATGGTCCACCATCGCCAAAGTTGAGTCGGGCTTGGAGGTTCCTCCCCAGGCTCAATCTTGATGCGATCCCTGGGACGATCCTTTCAAAATTCTGAGTGAGAACTCGAGTGAGCTCATCCTCGCTGAGCGGTTGAGCTTCCACTTCTTCCTCCATTAAGGGTCTACGTGGCTCCTTGTTAGGGGGGCCTGGCGCACTTCCCGGATCAGGGTTGTCCAGGGTTGAAGTGGGCGGGGGTGTCACCGAGATCGTGCTTGTCACCCCTGCGGACTGAAGACCGCTACGGTTACCTGGCCCGCCTGCGAGGCGGCTGGGTGATTGGTTGGGAATAAGAATTCCTTCCCCTGGGGACTTCCGGTTCCCAGGATTCACGTTCCTGGGGTTAACTGGCGGATGCCCCTTTGTCATTGAAAAGATCGAGATAAGGTTTTGTTCTAGCTTAGTGTTAAGGTCCCACGGATGGCGCCAACTTGTTGATGCAAAAGTTGGTTGATCCTTGCTAGACCCGAATTAGGTTTAATTCGGGTTGGCTGGGTACCGGCTCCTGCACCAAGTGAATCGTCTGGTTGGGATCCTGCACACTAAACAACACGCGTTAAGCTTACCGTGGGAAGGTTTCCCACGATTAGACTCCGGCGTGAGAGTAAGTAATTGATTTAGGGTTATATGTGAGTTTAGAGAGAATTGTGATACCTTCGTGGAACCCTTGGGGGTTCCTTTTATAGGCAGTGAAACCCTAGTGGGCTTTCACTGATCCTTCGGCCCCAAGGAAGAGATAAGCACCAGAATTAGAATGATTGTTATCTTCTAATTCTGGTAGTGAATATCCTCTCTTATTGGGGTAAAGATATTCCTAGACAGAATATCATTCTGTCTAACCCTATGTCGGTCGTGTCGGCCGTACCGGGCCGTGGGCCGCACACGTATGTGCGGTTACTGTTCATTCAAGCCCATAAGCCTAACTGACATTTATCCCACCCAAATGTGATGGGCCGGATACGGGTAGTACCCTTGGGCCGGGTTCATGACCCGGCTGGGGACTATACGTCATCTAGAAGAACGCTTCGCTTTTAATGCGGCACAGCAACAATCTTATGTTGAACAACTGAACCAAAAGTGCGAGGAAATCTCTGATTTGAACATCCTGCTCCTAGACAAAAATATGGTTTTGGCTGAGTTAAAGGAGACACTTCTTCTCACCCGACAAGAAGTTGTTGATAACTTAGCTACCGACTCTGCACCGTCCACTAGTGCTCCAACAACCAAGTCAGTAGTGCTTTATAAGAATCCGCTTCATAAGAGAAACCCGGTTACCTATGATGATTATATGAGGAATGCCATAGAGCATGTCGATCTTCTTAGGGATATTTTAGACGATCTTTATGCCTTAGATCCCTCAAGTAGCGACTATTATTCGGCTCATGAATATATTAAGCGAGTTCAATATTGCTTAGCATATTTGCAATACATAGGTACACCAGGTTCGGCACTACTTAATAATAGGCCCATTGCTGTCACTCCATTTAATAAGACTCCAGGAGCGAAACCGTCATTGGCACAATCAAGTAAGACACCTTTAAAATCTGTTGCTAATGTTCCCACTTTGCCTTCTACAGGATTAAAAGAGACTACTAAGGCTAAAGGATCGCCACTCAAGAAAGATAAGATCAAGCCCTCCACTAGTAGTGCCACAAAGAAGAAAGTAGAAGTTCACAATAGGAATGCTAGTTCAGTTTTAAATAAAAAGAATCATGTTAAGACTAAAAGCTCTGCGCCTGTGCAGCAGCCTAAACCATTCGTGAATTCTGATTTAAATTGTTGGAATTGTAATGAATGTATGTTTTCCTAACGTCATGATTTGTGTCTGATTGATCACGTGAATGAAATGAATGCTATTAAGAATGGTCTTGAATGGAAGCCAACGGGTAGAACTCGTGCCCAAGTTGGCTGGCAATGGCGTCCCACTGGTAGGACCTTTACATTAGATGGAAAAATGTGCCCTTTAACTAGGAATGCATCCATTGAGGTTAGGTCTGAGCGTCCTTTAGTTAGGAACACTCGCACTCAAGTATGGAAACAGCGCCCTTTAATTAGGTCAGCCCCCACTATAGTGCCTATCAGTGAAGAAATACCTCAGGATTTAAGCCAACTAGAATCTATACCACCTATTAAGAAAAAGAAGGCTAGGAAATCTAAGAAACCTAGAGTTAGCAAATCTAAGATTATTAAATCTGTACCTGCTAATAACAACGAACACTCAGATTCCGATACCTCTACATTGTCTTCGTGTGGTGATATTTTCAGGTGGTCCAAATCATCCTGTGGTATTTGGACTCCGGTTGTTCAAAACATATGACCGGAAATCGCTCGATGCTCCGAAATTTCGTCAGCAAGTTTCTTGGTACGGTTAAATTCGGGAATGATCATATAGCAAAGATAATGGGTTATGGTGAATATTAGATTGGCAACGTTACGATTTCAAGGGTATACTATGTAGAAGGTCTTGGTCACAACTTATTCTCAGTAGGACAGTTTTGTGATTCCAACCTTGAGGTTGCTTTTCGACAACACACTTGTTTCATCCGCAACTTGGAAGGAAAAGATTTGTTGAAGGGATCTCGTGGTGCAAATCTATATACCTTGTCCTTACAAGACATGATGGCCGCCTCTCCAGTATGTCTTCTCTCTAAAGCATCTAAGACCAAGTCATGGTTATGGCATCGCAGATTATCTCATCTTAACTTTGATGCTATTAATCATCTGGCTAAAAACGATTTAGTTCGTGGTCTTCCAAAGCTTAAATTTCACAAGGATCATTTATGTTCCGCGTGTTCAAGGGGGAAAAGTACCAAGAAATCTTACAAGCCCAAAGCTGAAGACACCAATCAAGAAAAACTTCATCTTTTGCATATGGATCTTTGTGGGCCAATGAGAACTGAAAGTGTGAGCGGTAAGAAATTCATTCTGGTAATTGTGGATGATTTCTCTAGGTTTACATGGGTTAGATTTCTACGTACAAAGGATGAAGCACCGAAGGCTATCATCACTTTTCTGAAATTCATTCAGGTACGTTTGAATACTGCTGTCCGCCGTATTCGTACAGACAATGGTACAGAGTTCGTCAACCAGACTCTTCGTGATTATTATGAAGGAGTTGGTATATCACATGAAACATCCGCTGCACGCACTCCACAACAAAACGGTGTCGTTGAAAGACGGAATCGTACACTTATGGAAGCTGCTAGGACCATGCTTATTTATGCGAACGCTCCATTGTTCTTGTGGGCAGAGGCAATTTCTACTGCATGTTTCACCCAAAACCGTTCTATCATTCGGAAACGCCATGGAAAAACACCTTATGAGCTTCTACATGACCGTAAACCCGATGTCTCATTTTTTCATGTGTTTGATGCCCTTTGTTATCCAAACATTAATAGTGAGAACTTGGGTAAGCTTCAACCGAAAGCAGATATAGGTATTTTCATTGGTTACTCACCGTCCAAGAAAGCATACCGAATCTATAACCGTCGTCTTGGCAAGATTGTAGAAACTATGGACGCAGATTTCGACGAGCTGACAGCGATGGCTTCCGAGCAACACAGCTCTGAACCCGCGCTTCATGAGATGGGAACCCTACTTCTACATAATTTTTACCACCAACAAGGCCCGAGTGGGATAAACTGTTTCAACCGTTGTTTGATGAATTCTTCGATCCCCCGACTGATGAAGTTCCAGCACCTGCAGTAATCGCTCCAATCCCTGAAGTGGTTGCTCAAGCTAATGAACCTTTATCTAATGCATCTACAATTCACATTGAACCGGATGCACCTTCACCAAGTGATTCTCAAACTACACCTGAATCGTCACCCCTACTTGTGCCTAATGATGTGGAAGAGGATTCTATTGATCACGACTTGGAATATGCTCACCTGCAAGAGCTTCCTTTCTTTGGTGTAGCGATACCTGAAAACCCTTCAGCCGCGTCAACCTCAGAAGAAGCTCCTTCTATTGTTCACTCCAGACCACCTAGGATTGAAAACCATAGCACTAAATGGACAAAAGATCACCCAATTAGGAATGTAATTGGAGATCTAGATCGACCAGTCTCTACACGCCATCAATTACAAGAGAGTGCACTTTATTGCTACTTTGATGCATTTCTCTCTGAAGTTGAACCTAAAAATTGGCAGCAGGCTATGACCCAATCATCTTGGATTGAAGCTATGCAGGAGGAACTAAATGAATTCCAACGACTTGAAGTATGGGAATTGGTTCCTCTCCCTGACAAGGTTAACATCCTTACTTTGTTATGGGTTTATAAGGTTAAACTTGATGAGATGGGTGCGGTATTGAAGAATAAGGCTAGATTGGTCGCTAGAGGATATAAACAAGCCTTGGGTATAGACTTTGAAGAATCTTTTGCTCCTGTGGCTAGATTGGAGGCTATTAGACTATTCCTTGCGTATGCTGCTCATATGAACATGATCGTCTACCAAATGGATGTGAAGACGGCATTTTTGAACGGTGAACTAAGGGAAGAAGTCTATGTTAGTCAGCCGGATGGGTTCGTCAGTACGGAGTTTCCTAATCATGTGTACAAGCTTAAGAAGGCTCTCTACGGGTTGAAACAAGCTCCATGTGCGTGGTATGATCTCCTGTCAACATATCTCATTTCGGAAGGCTTCTCCAAAGGCAAGGTGGACCCCACTCTATTCACTCTCAAGGAAGGCAACGACATGATTCTGGTACAAATTTATGTTGATGATATAATATTTGCTGCCACTAACATTGAATTGTCAAATCGATTTGAGAAGATAATGTCCACACGCTTTCAGATGTCGATGATGGGAAAAATTTCATTTTTCTTAGGATTACAGATTTCTCAGAATCCCAGAGGCATCTTTATTAATCAATCCAAATATGCTCTAGAATCTCTTAAGAAATATAACCTTGAAAATTGTGACCCCGTGGACACTCCAATGGTGGATAAATCCAAGTTAGATGAAGATAGGAATGGGACTATTGTCGATCCAAAACTTTACCGTGGGATGATCGGCACCCTTCTATATCTGACTGCTAGCAGGCCTGATTTGCAATTTGTTGTATGCATGTGTGCCCGGTATCAGGCTCGGCCTACCGAAAAGCACCTACATGTTGTGAAAAGGATCTTTCGGTATCTAAAAGGAACACTTCATCGTGGTCTATGGTATCCGAAAGATTCCTCTATTGCTTTAATATCATACGCAGATGCCGATCATGCTGGATGTCAAGACACGAGGCGTAGCACTTCTGGATCTGTGCAACTCCTTGGAGATAGATTGATCAGTTGGTCTTCAAAAAGGCAGAAAAGCGCTGCAATATCAAGCACGGAGGCTGAATACATCGCCATGTCCGGTTGTTGTGCTCAAGTCCTTTGGATGAGATCACAATTAACTGACTACGGTTTGGGATTCAACAAAATCCCGATGTATTGTGACAACAAGAGCGCCATTGCCCTTTGCTGCAACTATGTTCAACACTCCCGGGCCAAGCACATAGACATTCGCTACCATTTCATTAAGGAGCAGGTGGAGAACGGAGTGATCGAGCTGTATTTTGTCACTACTGAGTACCAGCTGGCGGATATGTTCACCAAAGCATTAGATCGAGGACGAATTGAGTTTTTGATCGACAAGCTTGGCATGAAATCATTCACTCCAGCGACTCTCAAAGAGTTGGCAGAAGAATCAGCTGAATAGTCGTGGTAAACTATTCAGAGTATCCTTTGTTCGTGATCATGTAGATTATCGTAAATATATAAACCACAAAAGAAAAATACAAAAATATAAAACCAACAAAAATCATAAAAAAAATATAAAACCTAGAAAAACAATAAAAATTATAAAATCAAGAAAAACCAAAAATATTTTTCGTTTTTAAATCGGGCATGTCTTTTAGTACGGTAATATTTACGGCCTTAGAAATGTCGATCAATATTGACACGGTGCCATAAATAGAGTCCGTATAAAAGTTGTACATTTTTAAAACATGCCCATTATGGCTTGTAGTTATTTCTGACTGCAACCCGGTTTTCATAATAAAGTCACGTATTTCCTTGGAAAACGTTGGCTCAGAACGGGAATTAATTTTCTCGGGCGTGATTTACAAGCCAAATCATGCAAAGGGATCAAGGTTACTTTACAACTTGGTCTAACACGAATTAGTGTACGTCTCAGTGCATTAATTTGTTAAAATAAGAGAAATCTTATTGACACCACGAATCAAACTTTTTCAAGACATAAATAAGAAATGCTTTCATCAATATTTGACTCTTTAAACAATGACTACAGCTCTTTAAATAGAGAACGGGTCATCGTTTAAGGGGGAGAAAATATTAAAATCATCTTCGTCATTAAATTGATTTTGAAAAGTGATTGTGGAAAATTAAGGGCTAAATGGTAATTGTGTGGTTTTACTTTAGAAAACGACTTGTGCTCATTCTAAGTGATAGGCATTGCTTTTAGATATTGGAGATATGCTAATAGATTGTGTTTGCTAAGTTGTGTGTAAGTTAAACAAGGGTTAAGAAAATTGAAAAAGTTAGAAACAAAAAGGAAAAAGGAGAGAAAAGTAGAGGGACTTAAGATGACTTTGTGTGTAAGTTGTAAAAACTTGACCTAAGTCAAATATAAACACCCCCGCCCCTTTTTCTTTTTCACTGTATCACTAAACACTTGCCGCCATTGTTATATCTCACACACAAGATCTAAAATCATTCGTTTATTCATCCATCCTGTTCATTCGCTTAATAAGGTATATACATCAATATTTAAACTCATTATTCGTCTAATTCTTCACTATCTCCTACTAAATGATTCGTTTAATTTAGATTAAGTCCTAATTAGGGTTTTGCATCTAATTGAACAGTAATTGATTAAGATTTGTGGTGGGTTTTGTGCGGATTAGCTTTAGATAATGAGGTATTGCCTTAGATTACCTTAGAAATCACAAATGCGCTTAGAATTAACCTTATAGGCTGCGTTTTTTATGTTCCGGATGAACAAGGATAAGAACTTCCGAATGAAGGATTTTTTCTGAAAAACTTCTGAATGAAGAAAGTTTCGAATAAAGAACTTCCGAATGAAGGAAGTTCCGAATGAAGGAATGTTCCGGATGAAGGAAGTTCCGAATGAAGAACTTCCGGATGAAGGAAGTTCCGGATGAAGAACTTCCGGATGAAGGAAGTTCCGAATGAAGGAATGTTCCGGATGAAGAAGTTCCGAATGAGGAAAAGTTCCGGATGAAGAGTTGTTTGATTATTCTTGTTTGCATGCTATATGTACTTGTTGTTTTATGTTATGAAATGTGTTATGCTTAGAAGTAAGAATGATATATATCTATATGTTTTTGTGTATCAACCTTTCATGTCTTATCTTAAGCAGATACAATGACTAATCCAACAGTACAAGCAATCCAAGACTCTAGAGAAGCTGCTATTGCTAAAGCACGAACCCTTAAGTTTATACCCAACAATCACCGACTGAAGCAAGTCTCAAAATCCACTCACCATGGATTTAAAGTAGCCATCGCAATCCTTGATCAATCCCACTTTAAGAATGCTTTGAGAATTAGTGCCTCGGTGCCTTATGAGTATATGTATGAATTTTGGGCTACCAAGGAAATCACCTCGAACAAGATCACTTTCACCATCGACAACAAGCAGCAGACGCTCACAGTTTCAGACTTCCGTAAGATTTTTGGTATACGGGATACACCCAAAGGCATGTCATTTTCGAGGGATCCTACTAAAGATGAACTAGTGGAGATGTTCGAGGCTCTTGGATGTCCTGACATACGAGTTGCGTCTGAGTTTACCACTGCTAAAGTAGGACAACCTTGGAGAGCATTGATGGGTATTCTCAGTAGATGTCTTACACCAAAAATAAGTGGCCATGATGCTCTGCGCAGTCCTATAATAAACCTGTTCTATGGCATGTACAAAGCTGCAAATGCAGATTATGCATTGTTGATATGGGAAGAATTCACCTTTCAACTCTTCCAGAACAAGAAGTTGAAGACAAATTTCTTTCCTTATCCTCGGTTTATCAAGCTAATCATTAATTATTTTATGAAGAATGATGCTACTATTGATAGGCGTGCAGCAGGTCGTTATCACACTGAAGAAGCTGATGATACTGTGGATCTAAGGCATGAAGGACCGTCTATTGGTGTGATTCCGGGTCCCATTCCCGATTATCTTCTGACGGAGAAAATCAAAGGTTCTGCTGATTACAAGCTACTCCAGCTAGAAATCAAGAAGCTGAAAGCGAACCTTCAGACTGGAGAAGACTCGTCTACAACGGTCAAGAGTAAAGGTAAACGCAAACAACCAGCTGCGTTACCTGAACCCGAAACCAAAAAAAAAAGACTGAGGTGAAGAAGGGAAAGGGTAAGGCTGATGAGATGCGTCTACGTGACGAAGAAGATGTTGTTGATCCTGCTCTTGACAAGACAGAGAAACAAATGATGAAGATTGCAATTCAAAGGAGTAGGAAAGATACTGGCGGTAGTGGTTCAGGTGCAAGGGTAAATGTTGAAGAAGAGTACCAGGAACCAGATGATATTTATGAGTTTGGGTCACCTGAACATTATTCCTCTTCGAAGGAGCCATCAATCCCTATTTCAGCAAGTGTGGAAAAGGAGACTGTTGCTCCTACGATCATGGTGACATCTCAACCTTCAGCAACTCAACCTCCACCAATACAACCCTTACCAACCAGACCGGCTTCAACACCATTTCTTCCACCACCTATAACTCCCATTCTTAGTACTGCAGTAACAACCGAGCCTCTTCAATCAACCCATGGCAGCTCTGCAACATCTACCATGGCTGCATTGGTGATGGCCGAAATGTTGGATAAACATGTGGATAATCACAAACGAGAAATGGATGAACTTCGCCAAGAGTTACAAAGACGAGCTCAAAGTGAAGAAGCATCTAGGAGAGCCCAAGAGGAGATGATTGCTAGGTTCACTTCAGATATGGAGTTGACTCGAAAAGCACATGCAGAAGAACTAGCTCGGGTTAAGCAGGCTGAGGCTGATAAGCATGCTGCACGTATCACCAGACTTCAAGCGATGAGGGATAAATACAAAGAGCAAAAAGAAGCACTTGAAGCCTCTGTGGAAGAAAGAGTGCAAGAATCTGTTGAATCCATTATGCCTAAACTGCGTGATGAATTGAAGACGCTAGCAGCTGATAACTTGATGATCAAGTCATCCAATCCTTCAGAATCCGCCTACAAAATTGCTTATGAGTTAACGGATTTTGAATTGAAGAAGATCCTTAAGGCTCGTATGGTGGAACTTGGATCGTTTGATAAGTCTAGGATTCAACGGGCTCTATACAAATCCCTGAATGATGCTATCATGGAGGATGATAGGTTATTCAAAACGTTTGGAAGTGTGGTACCTTATCACATTCTACCTGAAGAGGAAAGGGAAGAAAGTGAGCAGGAAGAGGGTACTGGTGAAGAGGAAGAGGAAGAAGAAGGAGAAGAAGAGGAAAAGGATGACGATGATGGTGATGATGAGGATAAGGATGAGGATGATGATGACGATGATGAGGATGATGATGATGGCGATGATGGTGGTGATGGGAATGAGGAGAGTGCTAGGGGTAGTAACGGGGATAACAATGAGGATGATGATGGGGGTGAACAGCCTAAGGAGGGAGACAAGGTTACCAGCTCCAAGAAAACTGCTAAGACTGGAACCAAGTCCAAGAAAGATGCAGCACAGAAGGACAAATCAACATCATCGGAATCAAGACGATCTAAGTGGCGCCACGATGTGAATGCTACTACAGCGTCTTCGGTTCCTGGTACTTCTATTGCTGTATCGTTACCTATTACCACTAACCCCAATAGTTCTGTTGTTGTTGCTCCTGTGATTGCAGAATCAGTAACGGAACCCGAAGCTGCACAACACTCACCTGTTCACGACACTGCCGAAATGCCTGAAACTGAACCAACAGATGTTCGCACTTCTACTCCTCTACAACAAGCACAACAATCTACGGTTCCTGAACCAAGCACACGAGACTGGGCAGACACGTTGGAGATAGACGAGACTGCACCACCATAGGCTTGGATCACGGCAGCAGCACAATTTGATCCGATCACAGATGCTGACAAAGATGTGTTGTATCTCCGTATCCGCAGTCCTATTGACTTATGTGCATTTCTTGCTCATGAGTATAAGACTTCGGTTACTCCATCCTTGGTGAAGAAAGCGCTGAAGGATAAGAGACTTCGTGCCAAAACCCGGTTAACCCGAATGGAGTTCGAGTACTATGCCGATGAGATCCTGAAGGCTCTAAATACCGTTCAACGGCCAGGTCTTCATGAATCAGAAAGAGCTCCACCTCCAATGGATCCTTCTCAAGATAATCAGATTGCTCTTGACTTCTTCGTCACCAATGATCTTGTGTATCTTCTGAAGGGGTCATCAAAGTACGCAACCTCCCTGACTTTGCTAAAAGCTGCCAACTGGAGGACTATACCCTTTATCGAGGAAAAGGTAAACCGACTCTGGGTCCCTAAGATAAATCATAATTATGATATGTATGCTGTCATAGGTGCATCTCATTGGGACGAACGAGTCCGAAGGGCGTACAGGGGTTGCTGCCTAGTCAATTCTGGAAGTATCGTTAGATCCGATATCCGCATCTCCAGCATTTTAGGGTTGAAAACTGAAGCCAAGAACGGCTATTATCATGTGACGGAGATTCGTTTGAAAAGGGAGGATGACAGGGAATACAAAATCCAGCAGGGAGATTTTTCCATCATTCGCCTTAAGGATATCGAAGATATGCTGCTTCTGATGACCCGAGATCAACTCACACATATTCCTCGTGAAGATCTCATTTCTTTGAATACAGCACTTCATATGTTTACACGAAGCGTTGTCATCAAGACACGAGTTGAAGATCTGCAGTTGGGAGTCGAAAGCTACCAAAGGAAGCTCAACTTAACCCGTCCAGTGAATCAAGTGCTACCTCAACATGTAGAAAGATGTCCCTATACCGGCATTTCTGTCCCGAATTACGGCATTTTCTACTTGAACAGTCGAGGTTTGATGAAGTTTATGAGGGTGGGTGAGCTCCACAAGTACAGTGATGGAACCCTTCTACAAGTCAGAGGAAAGTTGGAGCATCTGAATTCGGGTGGGACTTTGCCAGAGATGACGGAGGATTGGCATCCTGGTTACCGGCAGATGGCAAAGTACGTGATCAAGAAGATTGATCAAAAGCTCCGTGAACGTAGATTGATGAGGAGCTTGGAAAGGTTCGTTGGTGGAAGACCATATCTAGTGCACCACAAGCTACTGCAACGATCCATCTAATGGGTCGTACATTTAAGGTCCACTTTATATTGGTTTTCAATTGTGAATATGTATATTTGTGAATAATGTGCTTTAATGGCTTGATGTAGTGTTAAGGTATGATAATTTTTCAAGAATTTCTCACGAGATTCTAAATCTTTCAAAATATATCATACCAAAGCACTACAACTATCCCTTATTAAATTAAGGGGGAGCAATAACTTGTTCTATGGCCAAACATCGATTTCATTTTTACCCAAAGACCGGTTAATCCATTCAATATCCCAAATATTAATGGTTAACATTTTGGATAAGGGGAGAAAATGGGATTAAGGAGACGTAAGTGATACTTGGCTAAAAGATGAAAAAGACTTAACGATTATCCAACTTAATATGTGTAAAGCACGTGTTAAGGGGGAGCGTTTTTTATGAACAAAACACCTAAGGTACAAAACTTTTGATTTCAATATCACAAGTACTTTAGGTGATTTTTAATGATTTTTCATGGTGGCAATTCCTTCCCAAAACACGCTTAATTCACGACGAATGTGGTGACAAAAGGGTGGTAGGAATAGGTTTAGTCTAATGATTCATTAGAGCCGATGGAATCTTCCCAAGGACAATTCCCTAGATAGAATTAGAAGTCCTAGGAAAGATGAAGAAAGAATGTGAACGTAGCTGAATGCCGACCAAGTACTTAAGCTAGCACTGGAACAATCACAACAAGGTGCTAGTGATGACGTATTGGTAAGCATTGATGGGGTTGAAGAATGAAAAAGAAATGTAAAGATAAAGGGTGTAAAGAAAGAAGCCCTCCTTACAACTTTAGGCAGAAACCGGGTCAATACATATGCTATTGAGATCATTTTTGTTAATGATTCTCAGTATTGAAGAAAGACATCATGGACCCAGTGATGCAATGCACAACCCTTCCCAGCTAACTCAAATATCTCTCAAAAGGTATTTGTTTTAATCACACGGAGATCAACACGTTATCTATTGGTTTATTCACTCCGAATAGACTGGTATTGAAAAGGTGGCACTCCTCTCCAGCCATCGCTCACTAAATCAAAACGCACAATCGAGTCTAGAGCCATGAGATCGTCAAAAGTCTCATTTAGGACACTTTCCATTTATTCCTTGCTTTCTCACACACTGTGAAAAGTAAGAGATTTTCATGAGTCCTACGCAGTATTCCTGTAATATTGCCAGAACATCCGAGTAATACGCAAGTATTACAATGAAGATGGAAATCCTGCTTGAGCCAACATCAAACAAGCTCATGGTAGGTTACACGTGCGGTTCTTTTAGAACCAATCTTGTGAAAAACTGGAAGGTAACAGTGGTTTAATTCTTAATTGAACTTAAACTCGTTCCAGGCCTCTTCGCATTATCATATGATCTTGCCAGAACACTCAGAGTGAATCTTTATTGACCACAGTGACGAGTGGAAATCCTTCTAGTGTTAACATCAAACAGCACTTGGTAGGTGACGTGCAAGATTCTTTATGAATTGAGCTCGTGACAACTGGAAAGCAACGATGGTGAAAATCTTAATTGAAATTCACTTGTTCCAGGTTTCATGAATTGACGGCTTCAAATCACAAGGATAATTTATCCAAGTGATTCACTCTTTATGTTCGCAGTCAGCTTTGGACGGTCGAATAAAGAGAACGGGTTTACCCGCGAAATCCTGTCAGGAAGTTACTTAATTGAAACTATCCGTCACGGGTACGATATCTAATATCGTCCAACGGTCTTCACCGACCGGAGGTAAAATGCTACCGAATTAGAATAAAATGTTCAAAGCCATTTTATTCGTGTCGTTGCTGTGTACCTGTTAAAGACGGTGGCGTTGTTGTGTACCTGTTGAAGACGGTGGCGTTGCTGTGTACCAGTGAAGACGGTGGTGTTGCGGTGTACCTGTAGAAGTCGTTCCCACATGCTTATGTTTTTCTGCATCAAAGTTTAGCAAAAAATTCAAGAAAGTACAAGATAAAGTCTTCCGCTGTGCCAAACTCTGAAACTTTCGAGAATTCAACAAAAAGACATAAGTGTGTGGAACATGGAGTCACGAGAAGGCAAATTCACAAGAGAGGCAAAGATCGCACGTGAAAGGCCAAAGAACAATGCTCTCAAGCCAAAGCCAAAAAGATCAAACCAACATATTCACATCAAAAGGAAGAAAAAACTACGAGCTAAAGAACGAAGACTTAGTATAGTATGCTAGGTTTAGAACTTTGTAACGTGGAGTGACCTCCCTTAGGGGGAGATTGTTAGAAATACGTTTTACGTATATTAGAAGTATCGGTCACTCCACAATATTATTTATGTTGTAATAGCTCGTAGTTAACAAATAGTTGTTAGTTACTTATTAAGTTAAGTAAGAACCGGTCTATGGGCTTGTCATGGACCGGCCCAAGCCCATGTAAGCTTGGAGTATAAATACCCCTTTCCACCATGGAAAGGGGTTGGTTGTTGTCACTTTTCTAGTTTCATTTATTGAAAATACACATAGTTTCTCTCACTTTCTCTCTCTAACTTTCTCTCTCTAGAAATCAACAAACCCCTTCATAGATTCATAGGTTATCAATATTCTACAAATCCCATCTATACCCCTCCTAATTTTGCATTTCTTTTATTTTCTTTTATTTTTTTTGTTTTCTTTTTATTTATATTTTTTTTAGAATTTTGGTTTTGTTATAAAACTGTGAAACGAAAAATACGGAAAATGCGTTAATTAATTAATGTGTATTGGTGCATATGTACTTTTGAACTGAATTAATACAATACTCCTTTCATCCCAATATTATAGTCCCACTTTAACTTTTTCGGTCTTTTTCTTCCAACTTTAACCTTAAATATTTTTGTTTAAGTTATATAATATTTAATGAAAAGTATATGAATTGATTCGGTTTAAAATATATTTTTATTATTATAATTTTTTATTATATATTATTGAACACGTAAACCAATATTTAAGGTCAAAGTTAAAAAAAAAAGTGAAAAAGTTAAAATATAATTTTAATTTTGAGATAGAGGGAATAGAACATAAGAAAGTATTGGTAGCTTATATGTTCAATTTATAAATTCAGTTTATAACATAATTGAGATTCAAGTTAATAGTGAAATAAAAAACCTGGGTCACTTAAGTTGGTGAAGATTGAAATTTCCCTTATTTTAGTAAAAACTCAAAATTCTACTAACATTCACTTCTTTGTTGGTAAAACCCAATCTTTGATTCAACTCTTTTGGGTCAAAATTGCAATTAATTTTCCTAAAGTTGGAAAAATGGGTATGCATAGTTAATCATGGGTTTGAATTAGAGGTGACAGATTTATGGTTAATTTTTTAGTCAAACATGGTTAAATTGAAAAAAGAAAGAAGTCTAATTAGATTTTTCTTAATATTTTAGATGAGTTTAGATGGGTTAAACAAGCTCTTTATTAAAATTATAGATGGGTCTACTTGAGTCTCCTCATATGTCACATAAGGCTAGATGGGTCTCCCTTTATCTCTAACCTTTTATAAAAGAAAAACCACTTTTTTTTCAACCACCTTATTTTCGGAAATGTTGAAACTAAATAAGGAAATGTTGAATCTTAAAGTTGACATAGGAAACTAGAATGGCAAGTATAGGAATCTTTTCCTATACTTCCATCTTTATAAAGTTGACATCACAGCCCAATTCAATTCACAGACGCGGGGTTGATTTCAAATTTTCAGAAAACCTTAATTCTATCCCTATATAACTGACTCAACAACACACAAAACTTATTTTTCTATCAAAACCCTAAAAAACGTTCACAGCCGCCACCATCTCCGGTTGAAAGTTTGTTTGTTGGTTTCAGTGAATTTAAGTTTCCTTGTGTATGATATCTATCTCATATGTGATCTAGGTATTTATTCTTTGTGGTTCAAACCACATACCCACCGGCCACAACCCACTTCGTTGTCGTTGACTTCTTCGTTGCCGCCGTTCATGGTGTGCGGCGTTGATGGTCGGCAGGTGACGTCGATGAGGTTATGCTGTTTTTTTAGGTTAGTGGGTAATGAATCGATTTGACTTTTCTGTTTTTTCAAATTGGTTTATTGTTATCATGGGTTATACGACGGCGGTCTCGGAACTGGTCTTGGCCTCTCAAATATCCATGTACAAAAACTTTAAGGTACATTTTATGGTTTCGGTTTCTATGTTTTTGTATTTTGATTACTTGATATTCATTTTATGCCTTGTTGGGATTTTCTCACTGAAAATGATATAAGACAAATAAACCATCGTTTTTCATTGATTTAAGTTGCGTGTTACAATAGCCCTTTAAAATAAGTAGTTATTTAGGTGATATATGATGCGTATATATATGGAGTAAAGTTGTGTTTCATTTACTTCGATTCGATAGTCGCACTCAAAATGTGATCTTTTGGTTCTTACAATTGTTGAGGTTTAGTTCTTGAGTCAGCTTATGGCTTATTTTGGTTTGGGCTTATAGCTTAGTTCTTGAATCAGCTTATGGCTTATTTTGATTTAGGCTTATATTTTGTAAACTTATTATGAGTAAGTGCCTTCCTATTTAATTAATTAATTTTTTGGATGTATGGATTAACTTATTTTAGGTACGTATAATTTTTGAAAAGATTGGGGTGAATAAGGGGTGTTTGGATTAGCTTGTTTTCTCATGGCCAGATTTATGATTTTTGTGATTAATGGAAACTCATAATTAATGGCTAACATCCCTAATTAGCTGAAAGTATTGCTGGCATCATTTGATTCTGAAAGTGTCAAAGCATATGATTAACTTATGAATGTTCTAGGTTGATGAAAAGATTGAAGATGTGGCGAAGGTGGGAACACTATGGTACACAAACATCTATTTTTTACCCAAAACTTAGCAATCGGAACAAATAAAGGCGGCTGATCAGCTAACTAGATTTTTATTATCTTCAGATTCAAGATGGAGAAAAAGATGAATAAATAAAAGGTATGTTTTTAACCCATTTGGTTTATATGTATTTCTTATAACGTATGATGATATGATAATATACTTTGTGGCTATACAAATATTTCATTATAATAGTTTGTTTTCTTATCAAAATCGAGGACTATGTGATCCCGTTTCAGTTAGTGATTCCATTTTTACTGCTATTTTTTTCTCTAATGACCGCTCTATATCAGTACTAATATTCCTCTTTGAACACGTCAATTTTTATCAACCTATCATTGAATCTGGAAACGGTAGGATTGTGTGTGTTTATATTCAGAACATGGGTGATTGAAAGTATTCAAATGTTAGATATTGTGGCTTTGGATTCAAATGCTAATTAGGTATTGATTTATAATTGAACTATATAAGCTAATACATGTTTAACACTATCAGAACCCAAGGTAATGCTTCTAGCCTTGTTATTTCTACTATCGAAATACGATACACTTCCTTTTAGCAATCACTACTTAGCATATTCAACTACAGATAGGTTGAACTAGAGATAGGTTGCAGATAGGTTATATTGGCCATGTTTATTAACTGTTCCTGATGGGGGATTTTTAGTAAGGTTCAAAATGGTAGGGTCTGGTAGTGTTTACCCTATGACTAGCTACTAAATCTGCTTTTTCTGAGATTGGTAAGGCCGTGTTGTAGCAAAATAGAAACACGGACCCTTTTACCGATGAATGTGATCATAGAAAAACAAACAAGTTTGATATACTAAATGCTCTTGTAGTTTGTCATGATATAATATTGATGTATATGCAGGGAAAATTAATAGAAATCAACTTTAGTGAAATTGGAAAAATATCAGGTGCCAGTTTTCAAACATGTAGGATGTCACTTTTGAGAGTTTGGCTAATAAAAATTGAATACGCTCCACTTCGTCTGAGTTGAAACGTCTTTCTTTCAGTAAGTAGTATGAGTTTTATTTTTCGAAAATGGGTTACTGTGAGCTCATGACGAGCTCTTCAATTATGCACACAATCACATCAGCAATTATTATGTATTTTTTCCTAGGCACTATGTTGCATTCATATAAAAACCAACGCCCGATTAGAAGCTTCTACATTTTGTTGTAGAGTTCAGATGATTAACGAGACATTCAAAGGGAAAATAGTAACTTTTCATAGCCTAACGCCATAACTCGCTATGTGACTATACTTTTCATCTGATCCTGTGGCGGTTGCCTTACCTTTCGGGGTGTTTGGTAAAACTGTTTACTTATGTGAATTATATAAGTATGGTTGTTGCTTTGACTGACTGCTGATTTTATTTGGTTGATGTGTTTGTTCAGGTGCAGGATTAGCTCGGGGTTTACCTCGCTGGAACAGAAGAGCCCAATTAAATGATATGTACAAAGCAGAAACCTGCAACATATCAACACATAAACAAGCATGAACACACTTTCTGAATTGATAACATTTATGCAGCGTTTGGAATTGATTACTAATTAAGTAGCCAATTCTAAAACGATCAGGAATTGATCACTTAAATGCTTTTCATTTTCCAAAACAGTTATTTTTCATTACGTAGTAATTTCGACATCCAACCAGACCTGGTCTTTTCTGACCCATACCAAACGATTACCTGTCATTACTCTTCACCAAACCAGCTTGGACATGTTTATGAACCTCGTTTTCCACATACAATAAAAAACTTGGGCCTGGGGTTAATCAAGTGACAGTTTGGGTAATCTCTGTACCTTTGCTTAATTAAAGCTTTTATGTTTTAATAAGTTATAAGAATCTGATTTGAAGTCACCATACGCGGTATCTAATTCTGGTTGAAAAGGTTCTGCTTCTTATTTTTAGGCTATTTTATTTGATAATTGGTTTAATTCCAGTTGGAGTCAAACGACATCACAGAAAGCCTTATAAATGTACGAAGAGAGAAACATAATTGAGAAAAAACTTAATCAACTAACATTGTCAGCATCCCAAACACAAACTATTTTATCAAAGGAACAAACAACATCAAATCCTTATCAAAACTGTTTATGTCACCTATTAGGCCACTCAGGCACTCAGCATGGATATCAGTATGAAAAGGTCTAGCATGGATATCTGTCAAAAAATCGTAAGGATGTTTTCGAAGGTTTATAGTGGGACCCTTGAAGATGGGACTTATCTGCTGTTTAATGGTTGACTTTTCAAATTCAAATGTTCGACTTGAAAAAGTTAACTGTTTTTGGCATTTTATAGTCAGATGTTTCTAATTTTTATCTCCTTAACAAAGATGGATGATAGACGGTATGCATATTTCACCAAAATTCATTTAGTATTACAGTGTATAACACAAGTTCGTTACGAATTCTCAGTACAGTATACTTTCTTTATATTATAAACTTGGCTTGAAAATTACTAATTGGTATATAGTAATTTATATTTAATGTCATGTATCAGTACGTTATTGTTCTTATACACAGTACCGTTGATCTTTCCTACAAGACCTTTATAATATTTATTACTATTATACATACTTAGTCTGGAATATCTTTGTTTTCTAACATGCTCTGATGCCTGTGCAGGGTATGAAAATAATGTTTTTAGCACTGATCAACAGAAGGTCGTGGTTTGTGTTCCGTTCCGAGATAAAAGGGATCATTTGAATGCTTTAGAGTGACTGTAGGAGGAGTCATCGAAGCCACTACAAGGCAATGAAGGTGGAAAAGGTGGTCTTGTGTAAGGCAAGGTACGGAGGTTTAGCATACTTACTTTCTAAACATGTATAGTTTCAGAATAAATTCATTCATAAGTTAAGGACCACAATGCAAAAGCATGGTTACCTTCCATTGGATTCTGAAGATATTTCATTATATATATAAGTTTATGGAAGTAAACATAACATATATTTTACTCATCAAATGCGGTTTATTTATGTTGGCGAAAGTTAACACGGCTTAATGTTGCTGATGCGGTTTGCATCGCCTTTTGATTAATTTCTTCGACTTTCTTTAATTAGTTATTTTCAACGTGCTACTGTCTACTTTTTTAATTACTTACCTTTTATGTGTTTCATTCTATTTCAGGTCTATTCGGCTTTAAAGATGATTATAAAGGTGTGAAAGTTGCAGCCAATCTCATCTCATTTGGCAAAGCTCTTAATGTAGAAATACACGCGACGAGCCAGAACAAATAAATTTTTTTTGCCATTCATTTATTTGACAACTTGATCATCTTTAGCATTTCACTTAGAATTTTCATGTCTTTTGTTACAGCCCATAATGTCATGGTAGCTATTGAAGATCTTGATGCTGATATCGTATGCATGTGTTACACTCAAATATTTCTTCTCCATCAGAGATAATAGAGGCTAGATACAACATAAAGAAAGGAATTGATTGTAGTAAAATACGACCTTTAGGAAAAGGTGCGTAAAAGCGGCAAGTATCGAGTGTCGGTTTAGGAAAACCGAGCACTAATGACCAAGTAAGTCCAAGTTCGTTTCCCAAGGAGGCAAGTGCGTTGTGTGTTGAATTGATTAATGTTTGTGATTATATGATTGAGAAAGAAAGAAAGAAATGGGATTAGAAGAGAAAGACGGTGACAAAGACGGATTAAACTAAGACGAAAAAGGCGATCACGCAAAACCGTAAATAGTGCAAAAATTAAAATTTTAACCTAAAATTTACTAAAAATCCCCAATAATATTCTAAGAGTTTACAAAAAATCCAAACTTGTTAAAACCTTTTAATTAATTAGATAATGACTTTTTAATGCTAATTAAAGCCCTAAAAATCACAATTAATTATTAAAAAGCCCTAAACAAGATCTTATAGTTTGTAAACCTCAAAAATATCCTAATTAAGCTAAAAACTCTTTTTAAAAATTTTAAAACCAAATTAAACTATTTTTAAACACTTAAAAATTATTAAAATCAATTAAAACTTAAATTAATTCTAGAAAATAATTGAAAAGTCCTAAAAATATTTGGAAAGTGACAAAACTCCTAATTAAGTGTCCTTAACCTAGAAAAAATGTAAAAACTAGAAAAAATCAAACTTCAATTTTTAATAATAAAATAATATTAAAATATTCAAAAAAATTCAAAGTTCATAAAAAATTATAAAAAATTACCAAAAATCTTAAATAATGTAACTAAGACAAAAATGCAATCAAAATTTTCTGAAACCTATTTAATAATTTTATATTAAATTTTAAAGTTAGCTAAAAACCCTAAAATCCAATAAAATCAAAAATAAGCTAAATTGAAAACTTAAATAGCTGAAAACCTCAAAGTTATGATTAAAAACATAAAAACTATTTTTTCAGATTTTTAAATTACCTTTTCCTATTTTTAAATTACTTTTCAAAATTTAAATTAAAAATAATCCTAGAAAATAAACTAAATAAGAGAAAAATAAACTTTTTGGACTGAAAAGTCAAAAACCCTAACAAGAACCTAGGAAAAAATGCTAAACAGTAAAAACCTCAAAGAAATAAGCAGAAATAAGCTTATGAATAAGCTGTTAGCTAAATAAGATACAAACCAAATACCACTTAAGTAATTAATGAAATGAAATCCTAGCAGTCAAAGACCCTAGGGCACGCTGGTAAGTTGTGAGTGTTGTGAGGAGGATGGCGCAGGTTCGGGTCCTGGCCAGTCCTTTTTGAAAAACTTTTTTTTTTTAACTTTAAAAACTCAATCACAGTAACTTTAACTTACTCTAAACAAGCTTAAAACCAAAAAACAAACAAGAATCAAGCAGCTAGAAATAAAAAATGTGCCCAGATAAGAACTTGTTTCTGATGAACACATGGTTGTTTTCTTCACATGTGAAAACAATCAAGAGGACTTGATTTGTGGCTTGTTGATGAGTTTTGATGGACAAATAGGGCACCCCTATACTCAGTTGAGTATAGGGAGTCAGGATTAACACACAAATACACAAGACTCACATACAATCAATCACAAATTAGCCAATGCAAGTTCCTGATTAAGGCAATGTTTAGGTCTAAGTGTATTTGCTGATGCACTTGGCAAAATAGTGAGAATCAATGGCTAAAAACTTGCACAATAGTAACCCAATCAGCATGCAACCAATACATAATCCTCAAACAACCTTAAATCTAACAGACTTCAAGCTTTCAAGCACAAATCTCACAAAATCAATCCCTAAATGCAGTTACTGATTTTTTGCTATATTTTCCAAATTTTTGACTTGCAAATTGCTTTTAAACCCACCAAACTGAAATACAAGAGCATATACCACTAACAACTACCTAGTGAGCATAACAAACTAGTTTTAAGCCAAGATGTAACACATTTAAACCCTACTTATCTCTTAATCCAAACACCCCTTAAAAATTGAAAATCAATTTTTTTCAAATAAATCCTTAACAAAACTTAACCAAAATGATTCAAATTCAAACTAACATGCATAAAGACCTATAACAAGCAATAACAATCCACATAAACAACACTTAACAACTTTTTAAGCAAAATCAAGCAAAATCACAAATAACTAAAAACTTAATAAAAACTTGGAAAAGGGAACAAGGATTCTACCTTGTTGGGCATACATCCAGGCCCAACAATGGCTGCTTTGCCATCTCCATACAGACTGGGGTCTGTGCAGAACCTCTTTGGTTGTTTGAGAACAAATGGAAATAATGATGATGATGATGGTTGATCTTGCTATGACCCTGCACATTCACCACTAAACCAGGAAAAGAACAAGTAAAGTGAGCTGGTCAACAAGCAAATAAGCTATAAGCCAGCTTATTAGTTAAGCTGCCTATGGCTTATTTGACTGAAAATAGAAAAAACTGATTTTTTTTATTTTCTTAAAACTTGAGTAACAAATATATCAACAAGGCTTTAACCCTCACTTAAGCTTGATAATCAACAAGATTATCAGGCTTATGTGATCAGCTTAAAACACTTGGACCCAATGCTTAAAAACTTAACAACTTTAGTCACCAAACAGAAACTTAAACTGAAATTTTAACTTGAGAAATTTAAAAATGCAATGTAAAGTAAATGGGCTCTTTTGTTTCTCGTCACAAACTCAATACCATTTCATTTCATTTAAACAAAACTGGCTTTACAAGGTTTTGACCAAGGAGAAGGAAAAAGAATAGTCTAAACCTAAGTCCTATGTGCCTTTATATAGAGGCTACAAATTGCTTCTAGAACTGAATAGAACTCTAAACCCTAATAACTTGAACTTCCCAAGCTACCCTTGGACGAATATTTGAAGATGCCAGTTAGATGCTTTTTTTTGAATTTTGGTAAAGAACCCATGTGATGATCTTGGATGTATGTGAGATGCCAACAGTGAAAAGAGGATCTTGGTCGTCCATTTTTCCTTTGGGAGCACGAAAATGTTATGAGTCGTTGGTTTGCTGTCATCTTTTTGTTTGGGAGTGAATAGTGGGGCAGGGGAGGGTGGTGGAAACATGTGAGGTGATGGTGATGGGGGTTTAAGGGTGGGTTTGGGTTTAAGTGATGGTTAATCAAGGATCTGGAGCAGATAAACAAAAACCCCTTTGAAATGTGATTAATTCAACCTGGAATTAGCTAGGGTTTATGTGGGTGATGGTGTGGATTAGATCCGTTTTTAGGGGTGATTAAGTTTAAAAAATTGTTTGGAGGGAAGTTTAAACTGATTAATTAAATCAGTTAATGGGTGAGTGGAGAGGTGACGTGGAGAGGAGGGACGTTTTGATTGGGTGTGGGGTGGAAGTGGGTGATGTGGCAGCTTGTGAGTGGAGGGTGAGGGTTTGGTTGTCTAGCATGTTTGACCCCCCTATTTTCACACTTTGTTCATATTGTATTAAATGGCTATCAACGCCCAAATTACACATGACAACTTTTGGGCAGTTGTCATTTTTGGCACAAAAACTTATAAGCTTGAAACAAGGACTAAACATGTAAATTCTTCAATATTCAAGGGCTGTTCTTGACATGTCTTCATACTTCAAGGCTTTGACTTGTTTGTTGACTTCTTGGAGGACCATTATTGACAATTTAGTTTTGTTGAGGGACTAAATTTGCCAATTCTTCAAAGTTAAAGGTCCTTTTTGTAATTTTGACAAACTTTAGGGACCAAACTTGTAATTATGAAGATACAAGAGTATAAAGTGTCAATTCTTCAAACTTGGAGGACCAATCTTCATAATTCTTCAAATCTTCAAGGGTTTTCTTTGGAAAATTCTTCATTAGGGCTTGGTTCATCGTGCGGCTTCGTTTCCCGTGTTCGTTTTTGATCGATTCTTGTGATCTTTTGTCATTTTCTCAATATCCGTACCTAGAATACACAAGCAACAAACACAAGCATATATTTGGGTATTTTGATGATATTTAATGCATTTTAAGCCCAATTTGGACGATGAGACTATGTATAAAAGCAGTCTCATCACTCCCCCATACTAAACCATTGCCGTGCCCTCACGCAATGCTAGAATAAAGTATCGTAGCATCTCCAAAATTCATTTTTATTTACTTTATTGAAATGATAAACTAGCTACACTACTACTATTACTATTACTTGCGTTTTAGACATAATGTATGATTTTCATCGCAAAATGGGACGTTTAGGTTCATAGAATAAGAACACGTGAATGCTTCGTTAGAAATAATTTCATCGTCCTCGATTTTTACTCCAATTCCATGCCAAGCGTGCAACGAGATCATTGTCATTATAAGTTAGTAATGCTAACACTACTCATATGCCCTAATCATGTACTTATCCTCCCATTATTCCTAAGTTGTATCTCTTATATTTTATTTTGTCTTGAATGTTTCACGAGTATACATTGTTTGACTTATGCGATAATAGAGATTTAGGTCTTAAAATAGAGTCCTAACGGTGTAACTAAGACCATCAAATCAATAACCCCTCCTAATAGACAACGATGTTAAAAAATTAAGTTGACAAGAAGAATCGATAAACACGGTTTTATAACGGTTTTGAACATGAGACTTATTACCAAGACTTTTATACGCCCCTAACGGAAGGGCCTTATTATCTTTGGTTTACCTCCATCTTTTATTCAACTTCGCCATGAATCTTTTATTATGACTTCGGTCTTGCCTTGCCTTTTATTATCCGCCTCATCGGTGGTTTTATTAGCCAAAGACGTATATCCTCACGCTAAAGCGAATTTTGGATCTTTAAAGCTTCGAAGATTAAGGCTTGATTCACTTTCAATTTTGCATAGGTTTTAGGCCTTGTGGGGCTTCAAATTGTTTTCTAGATTTAGGTGAGCACTTGAAATCTTATTATTGGGTGAAGCTTTCGATTATTCGGGTGCCAATACTTCAAAACCGTGACGCTGGCGATACCTTAATATCTTCCCAATTTAATTACACGGAAGCTACTAGAAAAGACTAGAAACCCAACAATCCTAACTAAACCGCTAAGTAAATATTTATTAAGCAAAAAATATTTACATGCGAAGGGAGAATAAGCAAACAACAAGGACACATGAGTTTTTGAAAGAATACGAGTACTCTACGTTTAGCATAGTAACTTATAATTAACTCTATCATTTCTCGTCCTCATTTAAGAGACTTAGCCTAATGTGTAGTTAAGGAATCAAAGCTAAGTGCTCAACACGCACGGTCGAGTCAAAAATTACTCTTATTCTCGCCATCGGAAAACCTACATTCGTGTCTTCAAACACTTATAAAACTTGAGAAAAAATTTAAAATTTGGCCATTTTTAGCCTTATTTTGCAACAAAAACGATAAACAAAAAGATAAACTTTGGAAAGCGTGAAGGTTTGGCAAGGCAAGTATCTATTCACCCCCCCATACTAAAGTTAAACATTGTCCTCAATGTTTCGAGTCTAGGGGTGCAAAACCCCCATACTAGAGACGTAGTCGAATGCCTAATCTAGCATGGAAAGGGTGTAACCAATAAATTAATAGCCGTTTATGAAGTGTGCTAAAAACCTAAGGTTAGAACATCAAAAGGATATATCATGGATATTGAGAAATGTCTCCAAAGCAAATGATCGAGTGCTCCCATAAAACGAACACGAGAGGCTCCAATCGTGAAGATCATGATCTAAAAACCACAATGCACAAACAACCACGAAACAAAGGTTGGAAGGGCACAAATCCCCTCACGTTAACTACATTAGAAAGCGATAATATATACATAGGATAAGCATGGGACTGCCCCACGAGGCACCTCGTTTTTGATTACCGAGTCATGAGCTCGACTCGATCCCCTCAATACTAATTATCATTGGGGAAGGTGACTTGGTCGAGGTAGTTCAAGGATGGAACTTCCCCGCCGAAGTAGTGCTTCAACCTATGTCCATTCACCTTGAAGTTAGGACCATCATCTTGAGCTAGCTCGATGGTCCCATAAGGAAATACTTGAGTCACGGTGAATGGACCGGACCAACGGGATTTCAACTTACCGGAAAAGATTTTTAATCTTGAATTAAAAAGCAAAACTTGATCCCCAATGTTAAAAACCCGGTTTTTAATTTTATAATCATGCAACTTTTTAGTTTTCTCTTTATAAATCAATGAATTTTCATAAGCAATGTCTCTCAATTCATCCAATTCATTCAATTGCATTTTCCGGTGTTTTCCCGCGGTCTCCATATCATCATTACAATGCTTTAGGGCCCAATAAGCCTTGTGTTCTAATTCGATAGGCAAATGACAATTCTTTCCATACACAAGCTTATAGGGAGTGCACCCAATGGGTGTCTTATGAGCGGTCCTAAAGGCCCATAAAGCATCCTCCAACTTATCCGACCATGATTGTCGGTTTTCCCCAACGGATCTCTCCAAGATACTCTTCAACGCTCGGTTTGAAACCTCGACTTGCCCACTCGTTTGTGGGTGATAAGCCGTAGAAAGCCGATGTGTAACCCCATATTTCCTTAGAACCCTTTCAAATTGGTCATTACAAAAATGGGTTCCACGATCGCTTATGATAGCACGAGGGGTTCCAAACCGAGAAAACAATTGCTTCAAAAACTTGACTACCACACGAGCATCATTGGTGGGCAAGGCCTTGGCCTCCACCCACTTAGAAAGGTAGTCAACCGCAACGAGAATGTACTTATTACCACGAGATGATGGGAACGGCCCCATAAAGTCTATACCCCAAACGTCAAAGATCTTACACATTTGGATGATATTTTGTGGCATTTCATCTTTTTGTGAGGCTTTTCCTTGTCGTTGGCATGAATCACAAGACTTCACAAGATCTTGTGCATCTCGGTAAATAGTAGGCCAAAAGAAGCCGGCATCAAACACCTTCTTAGCCGTGAGATTAGCACCGTGGTGACCACCCGTGGGTCCCTCATGGAAAGCTATAAGGATGTTAGAAGCTTCGGTGCCAAATACACAACGTTGGATGATTTGATCCGCACAAGTTCGAAACAAGTAAGGGTCGTTCCAAAAGTAGAACTTGACGTCACGAAAGAATTTTCGTTTTTGTTGAGTCGTCATACCCTTAATGATGAAGTTACCCGCATGGTAATTTGCAAAATCCGCAAACCATGGGGTGGAAGAATCAAGCTTAGAATTCACTACACCAAGTGTCTTGAGCGGAAATGTTTCGGTGATTTCCTTGGGCTCGTAAACACTTTGGTGAGGATCTTCCAAACGAGAAAGATGATCGGCCGCTAGATTCTCGGCTCCTTTTTTGTCAACGATGGTGTGATCAAATTCTTGAAGGAGGAGAATCCAACGAAGTAATCTCGGCTTAGCATCTTGCTTTGCCATGAGATACTTAATAGCCGAATGGTCCGTATACACTATGCATTTCGTCAAGACGAGATAAGGTCGGAATTTCTCAAATGCATACACCACGACAAGGAACTCCTTTTCCGTTGTAGTGTATTTAAGTTGAGCCTCGGTCATCGTCTTGCTAGCATAGTGAATAGGCAAGAAGTGCTTATCATGACGTTGCCCCAAAACGGCCCCAATAGCGTAATCACTAGCATCACACATAAGCTCAAAGGGGAGGTTCCAATTGGGAGCAACAAGAATGGGAGCTTCGGTAAGTTTCCTCTTAAGGATTTCAAAGGCTCGTACACAATCTTCGTCAAAGACAAAACGTGCCTCTTTTTCAAGAAGATGTGTAATGGGTCGAGAAATCTTCGAAAAATCCTTGATGAATCGACGATAAAAGCCCGCGTGGCCTAGGAAACTCCTAACTCCCTTAACGGTTTTGGGATGAGGTAATTTGGCGATGACGTCTACCTTAGCTTGATCTACCTCAATCCCCGCTTTCGAGACCTTGTGCCCTAAGACGATTCCACTCTTAACCATAAAATGACATTTTTCCCAATTGAGCACAAGGTTGGTTTCCTCACAACGTTTTAACATTCTCTCAAGGTTTGACAAACACGAAGTGAAAGAATCACCAAACACGGAAAAGTCATCCATGAAGACTTCCATCGTCTTCTCGATCATATCATGAAAAATAGCCATCATGCACCTTTGAAAAGTTCCCGGTGCATTACAAAGTCCGAATGGCATTCTACAATAGACAAACGTTCCATATGGACACGTAAACGTAGTTTTTTCTTGATCACGAGGATCGATGGGAATTTGGAAGTAACCGGAAAAACCATCTAGAAAGCAATAGAAATCGTTTCCCGCAAGACGCTCCAACATTTGGTCCATGAAGGGAAAGGGAAAATGGTCTTTTCGAGTAGCTTCATTCAACTTTCGATAGTCAATGCACACTCTCCATCCGGTCACGAGTCTAGTGGGAATCAACTCGTTGGCGTCGTTTGGCACAACGGTCATCCCTCTCTTTTTAGGGACACAATGAATAGGACTCACCCAAGGGCTATCGGAAATAGGGTAAATCATTCCCGCGTCAAGGAGTTTAAGGACCTCCTTTTTGATGACGTCGTGAATTTTGGGGTTCACCCTCCTTTGACTTTGGATTGTGGGCTTGAAATCCTCCTCCATTAATATTTTGTGTGTACAAAACTTGGGATCGATTCCCTTAATGTCGGATAACTTCCACGCAATCGCCCCTTTGTGATCCTTTAGAACATCGACAAGTGCGGTTTTTTCATCATTCGAAAGATCCTTCGCAATAATAACCGGCAACTTGTCGTCCTCCTCCAAATAGACATATTCGAGGTGAGGAGGTAAATCTTTCAACTCGAGGATAGGTGGTTCCTCAAGTGAAGATTTGGGCTCGATACTCATAACCTCCTCGGGTGGAGGAAATGGGAAATCGTTAAGAAAATCCTTGATAATCGAGAAGTCCTCATCGTTGTCGAGGTCTTCGTCACAAGTACGTGGAACATTACATTCTTCCAACGTAAAACCACCACCTTCAAAAGGAGTGAAGGTTGGTGTCGAATTATCAAGAATTGGATCTAACATAGTGGGATTGCCACTAGTTTCTTCATCACCAAACCCTAAAACTTCTTGTAAAAATTCCTCGCAAACCACGTCGATCATATCAACGAGGTTTATGGTAGCAACGGAATAAACATGAGAAAGTTGAGAATTTTGAGTTGCGTTTATAACAAGTTCCTCGTCGTTGAAACGTAAGGTGATCTTTCTAGCATGAACATCAATTAAAGCCATAGACGTATCTAAAAACGAACGACCTAAAATAAGAGGAACTTGAGGATCCGTGGGGATATCAACGACGATAAAGTCTACGGGATAGTAGAACTTCCCCACTTTCACAAAAACGTCTTCCGCCAAACCACATGCACGAATCGTGGAATGGTCGGCCAACTCGATAGACATTAGTGAAGGAGTAAGATTAGGAAGATTGAGCGACTTGAAGATTGCAAGTGGCATCAAATTAATGCTAGCACCAAGATCGGCCAAGGCATAGCATTCTTCCATATCTTGAATGGCACAAGGGATCAAAAATTTACCGGGATCACCGACTTTTTGAGGTATGCGATTAAGATAAACCGACGAAAAACTAGATAATTGATGCAATTTCTCCTTGTTGTTCAACATACTCTTAAAGTTAGCGGCAAATCGAGGCATCATGACCAAAGCATCGGCGAAACTCACATTAAAGTGCAACTCACGAAACATTTTCATAAAAAGCTCAAATTGGTAGTTGTCGCGCTCTTGTCGTTTCTCCTTCCTAAGTCTCGATGGGTAAGGCAAGGGTGGTGTGGGTTGGGGCATAGGCATAGCCTTTGGAATCTCGGGTTCCAATGTTGGTAAAGGGTCGACCGTAGGTGTGGCATGAGCGGTACTTTGTGGGCTTGAGATATGCTCCTTTTCGACCACCACCTCGGATTCTTCCTCAATTTCCTCCACCGTTGGAGTAATTGGTTGAGGAGTCGGTTCTTTAAGTGTCTTACCACTACGTGTGGTAATCACTTTCATCTCTCCCTTCGGGTTTGAAACGGTTTTGCTAGGAAGACCACTCGAAGTAGAGGCTTTGTTTCCCATGACGGCTTCTAAAATGGCATTAAGCTTAGCATATTTACCATTAAACTTCAAATCTTGACTAGCGGCTTTTTGGTCAATTCTTTGTTCAAGCCTAGCATGACTTTGTTCAATCTTATTGTTTTGACCTCTAATTTGATTAGCAAAATCATTTTTCAATTCATTTCTCATGTTAAGATTTTCCTTCACAAAATTAGCTAACTCCTTGGTGTTTTTAGCCGTGTCCCTAGCTTGACTAGCCAATTGCTCTTGTATGTTTTCCAAAATCTTATCATTTTCCGTGGCGTAATTCAAAAAGTCCATTGGAAGTTCTTTAGTGTAAACATTTTGAAGACCTTGACTTGTGTTTTGAAAATTACGGTTTTGATTTTGATTTTGCAATTGGCTACTAGTTCCTTGATTTCCATAGTTGTTATTACCCTTGTAATTGTTCCTTTGATTGCTTTGGTAACCAACTTGATTGTTTCGATAATTGTTAGCATTTTGATTTGGTGGAAAACCCGGTGGAGTTAATTGATTAGTGCGAGGAACTTGACCGTTTTGGTTATAAGTTCCCGCGGCCGCGAAGGCACTCGAAGTGTTACCACCGTTGGTAATGCACTCGGAATAATCGTGAGCTCCACCACAATACAAACAAGAAACCTCAACCGCTTTAGCCGTAGCGGGAGTGGGTTGTTCGCCAACTTTAAACTCAATTAACAATCCTTTCAACTTATCAAAAATCTTGTTCTCCAAATTAGCCTCGATTTGGCAAGCATCAATGGTATGTGACAATGAAGGCGAAGGTGTAGACGAAGTCTTATGAACACTCGACGTGCTACGAGGACTATAGACCTTAGACCTATTCTCAATGATTAACAATGCTTCCTCGACCGTCTTACACAAAAAATTACCACCCGCGGCGGCATTAAGATAATCACGCTCATGATCGTTCAAGCCATTGTAAAACGTGTCAATTTGATGCAAGTCGGAAAAACCATGATGAGGACATTCGTGCAACATTTCCTTAAACCTATTCCAAGCCGTTGAAAAACTCTCATTATACTCTTGTGAAAACTTTGAAATCTCGTTTTTCAAATGCGTAGTCTTAGAGGGCGGAAAAAATTGGTTCACGAACTTAGAAACGAGATCCTTCCACGTCAATATAGAATTGGGTGGCTCTTTCTCTAACCAAATTTTTGCTGGCCCCGCTAAGGAATACGGAAAAAGCATCATCTTAATCGAGTCGTTAGAGACGTCCTTAAACTTGCAAGTGGCGGTAAGACGATTAAATTGGCGAATGTGGTTATGAGGGTTGTCCTTTTCGTCACCTCGAAACTTGTTGTTTTGAATCATGGACAACAAACCCGTCTTAACCTCAAAATTCTCCGTAAGGATAGCGGGAATCACAATCGCTTCTCCATAACCCTCGGTGGGTGCTTGAAGCAACTCCATCATAGTTCGATTAGCCATGGGTGCTTCTTTCACTACAATGGGTTCGTCAATAGGAGACTCCTCACTAGTAGGAGTGATGGATTTGTTTCTTCTTTTACGAGCACGTCTTGCTTTAGAGTGAGTTTGCATAAACGTCACGTACAACGAGAAGGCGAGCAAAGAAGATTCTTTTTGGTGTTTTTACTTTTTCAATTTTTTGTGGTTTTTGATTGTTTTTACTTTTTTGGATTTTTGAAATGTATTAGGTAGACACAAATCTACAAATCTCCTCCTTAATCAAATCTCTCGATTAAAGAAGCCTCAAGGAATGAAAAAGAACACGTGAAGTGAACGTCTTCGATGACTTTAGAACGATGGTGGAACACCAAATCGTTCAAGAGGGTTTAATCAAATGAAACCAAGAAAATATATATGATACTTAATAATACTTTGGGCGGCAAAACCCTCGATTAGCTCTTAAAATCAAATACGCACAAGCAAGCGGAGGAAACGAGGTGGCGCGAAGCACTTAAGAGCCTTTTTCCTTTAGGTCGTGAAATACAACCGCCTTATACCCACCTTATAGTTTGTATTTTTCAAAATCGAGCTTCTCGAAAGTATTTATCTATTTCTGCCTTTTTCTTTGGTTTGAGATTCGAATACAATGATTGGGTAATGACCTCCCAAGTCAAGGTTGTGATTTCTCATGTATTTGGAGTACTTGTAAATTTATTGTTCTACGTATACAATATAGTAATAGTATTCACAAAAAACGAAAAACCGATAATATGTATTAGTAGAGTGCTACTAATACAATTAGCTATTATGGATATATATAAAAACAACAATGTTCAATCAAAACACAACACGCCTCCCCGGCAGCGGCGCCAAAATGATTGTAGTAAAATACGACCTTTAGGAAAAGGTGCGTAAAAGCGGCAAGTATCAAGTGTCGGTTTAGGAAAACCGAGCACTAATGACCAAGTAAGTCCAAGTTCGTTTCCCAAGGAGGCAAGTGCGTTGTGTGTTGAATTGATTAATGTTTGTGATTATATGATTGAGAAAGAAAGAAAGAAATGGGATTAGAAGAGAAAGACGGTTACAAAGACGGATTAAACTAAGACGAAAAAGGCGATCACGCAAAACCGTAAATAGTGCAAAAATTAAAATTTTAACCTAAAAATTCTTAAAAATTACTAAAAATCCCCAATAATATTCTAAGAGTTTACAAAAAATCCAAACTTGTTAAAACCTTTTAATTAATTAGATAATGACTTTTTAATGCTAATTAAAGCCCTAAAAATCACAATTAATTATTAAAAAGCCCTAAACAAGATCTTATAGTTTGTAAACCTCAAAAATATCCTAATTAAGCTAAAAACTATTTTTAAAAATTTTAAAACCAAATTAAACTATTTTTAAACACTTAAAAACTATTAAAATTAATTAAAACTTAAATTAATTCTAGAAAATAATTGAAAAGTCCTAAAAATATTTGGAAAGTGAAAAAACTCCTAATTAAGTGTCCTTAACCTAGGAAAAATGTAAAAACTAGAAAAAATCAAACTTCAATTTTTAATAATAAAATAATATTAAAATATTCAAAAAAATTCAAAGTTCATAAAAAATTCTAAAAAATTACGAAAAATCTTAAATAATGTAACTAAGACAAAAGTGCAATCAAAATTTTCTGAAACCTATTTAATAATTTTATATTGAATTTTAAAGTTAGCTAAAAACCCTAAAATCCAATAAAATCAAAAATAAGCTAAATTGAAAACTTAAATAGCTGAAAACCTCAAAGTTATGATTAAAAACCTGAAAACTATTTTTTCAGATTTTTAAATTACCTTTTCCTATTTTTAAATTACTTTTCAAAATTTAAATTAAAAATAATCCTAGAAAATAAACTAAATAAGAGAAAAATAAACTTTTTGGACTGAAAAGTCAAAAACCCTAACAAGAACCTAGGAAAAATGCTAAACAGTAAAAACCTCAAAGAAATAAGCAGAAATAAGCTTATGAATAAGCTGTTAGCTAAATAAGCTACAAACCAAATACCACTTAAGTAATTAATGAAATGAAATCCTAGCAGTCAAAGACCCTAGGGCACGCTGGTAAGTTGTGAGTGTTGTGAGGAGGATGGCGCAGGTTCGAGTCCTGGCCAGTCCTTTTTGAAAAACTTTTTTTTTTAACTTTAAAAACTCAATCACAGTAACTTTAACTTACTCTAAAGAAGCTTAAAACCAAAAAAACAAACAAGAATCAAGCAGCTAGAAATCAAAAACGTGCCCAGATAAGAACTTGTTTCTGATGAACACATGGTTGTTTTCTTCACATGTGAAAACAATCAAGAGGACTTGATTTGTGGCTTGTTGATGAGTTTTGATGGACAAATAGGGCACCCCTATACTCAGTTGAGTATAGGGAGTCAGGATTAACACAAAAATACACAAGACTCACACACAATAAATCACAAATTAGCCAATGCAAGTTCCTGATTAAGGCAATGTTAGGTCTAAGTGTATTTGCTGATGCACTTGGCAAAATAGTGAGAATCAATAGCTAAAAACTTGAACAATAGTTACCCAATCAGCATGCAACCAATACATAATCCTCAAACAACCTTAAATCTAACAGACTTCAAGCTTTCAAGCACAAATCTCACAAAATCAATCCCTAAATGCAGTTACTGATTTTTTGCTATATTTTCCAAATTTTTGACTTGCAAATTGCTTTTAAACCCACCAAACTGAAATACAAGAGCATATACCACTAACAACTACCTAGTGAGCATAATAAACTAGTTTTAAGCCAAGATTTAACACATTTAAACCCTACTTATCCCTTAATCCAAACACCCCTTAAAAATTGAAAATCAATTTTTTTCAAATAAATCCTTAACAAAACTTAACCAAAATGATTCAAATTCAAACTAACATGCATAAAGACCTATAACAAGCAATAACAATCCACATAAACAACACTTAACAACTTTTTAAGCAAAATCAAGCAAAATCACAAATAACTGAAAACTTAATAAAAACTTGGAAAAGGGAACAAGGATTCTACCTTGTTGGGCCTACATCCAGGCCCAACAATGGCTGCTTTGCCATCTCCATACAGACTGGGGTCTGTGCAGAACATCTTTGGTTGTTTGAGAACAAATGGAAATAATGATGATGATGATGGTTGATCTTGCTATGACCCTGCACATTCACCACTAAACCAGGAAAAGAACAAGTAAAGTGAGCTGGTCAACAAGCAAATAAGCTATAAGCCAGCTTATTAGTTAAGCTGCCTATAGCTTATTTGACTGAAAATAGAAAAAACTGATTTTTTTTTTCTTAAAACTTGAGTAACAAATATATCAACAAGGCTTTAACCCTCACTTAAGCTTGATAATCAACAAGATTATCAGGCTTATGTGATCAGCTTGAAACACTTGGACCCAATGCTTAAAAACTTAACAACTTTAGTCACCAAACAGAAACTTAAACTGAAATTTTAACTTGAGAAATTTAAAAATGCAATGTAAAGTAAATGGGCTCTTTTGTTTCTCGTCACAAACTCAATACCATTTCATTTCATTTAAACAAAACTGGCTTTACAAGGTTTTGACCAAGGAGAAGGAAAAAGAACAGTCTAAACCTAAGTCCTATGTGCCTTTATATAGAGGCTACAAGTTGCTTCTAGAACTGAATAGAACTCTAAACCCTAATAACTTGAACTTCCAAAGCTACCCTTGGACGAATATTTGAAGATGCCAGTTAGATGCTTTTTTTTGAATTTTGGTAAAGAACCCATGTGATGATCTTGGATGTATGTGAGGTGCCAGCAGTGAAAAGAGGATCTTGGTCGTCAATTTTTCCTTTGGGAGCACGAAAATGTTGTGAGTCGTTGGTTTGCTGTCATCTTTTTGTTTGGGAGTGAATAGTAGGGAAGGGGAGGGTGGTGGAAACATGTGAGGTGATGGTGATGGGGGTTTAAGGGTGGGTTTGGGTTTAAGTGATGGTTCATCAAGGATCTGGAGCAGATAAACAAAAACCCCTTTGAAATGTGATTAATTCAACCTGGAATTAGCTAGGGTTTATGTGGGTGATGGGGTGGATTAGATCTGTTTTTAGGGGTGATTAAGTTTAAAAAATTGTTTGGAGGGAAGTTTAAACTGATTAATTAAATCAGTTAATGGGTGAGTGGAGAGGTGACGTGGAGAGGAGGGACGTTTTGATTGGGTGTGGGGTGGAAGTGGGTGATGTGGTAGCTTGTGAGTGGAGGGTGAGGGTTTGGTTGTCTGGCAGGTTTGACCCCCCTATTTTCACACTTTGTTCATATTGTATTAAATGGCTATCAACGCCTAAATTACACATGACAACTTTTGGGCAGTTGTCATTTTTGGCACAAAAACTTTATAAGCTTGAAACAAGGACTAAACATGTAAATTCTTCAATATTCAAGGGCTGTTCTTGACATGTCTTCATACTTCAAGGCTTTGACTTGTTTGTTGACTTCTTGGAGGACCATTATTGACAATTTAGTTTTGTTGAGGGACTAAATTTGCCAATTCTTCAAAGTTAAGGGTCCTTTTTATAATTTTGACAAACTTTAGGGACCAAACTTGTAATTATGAAGATACAAGGGTATAAAGTGTCAATTCGACAAACTTGGAGGACCAATCTTCATAATTCTTCAAATCTTCAAGGGTTTTCTTTGGAAAATTCTTCATTAGGGCTTGGTTCATCGTGCGGCTTCGTTTCCCGTGTTCGTTTTTGATTGATTCTTGTGATCTTTTGTCATTTTCTCAATATCCGTACCTAGAATACACAAGCAACAAACACAAGCATATTTTGGGTATTTTGATGATATTTAATGCATTTTAAGCCCAATTTGGACGATGAGACTATGTATAAAAGCAGTCTCATCAGGAATCATAGGAAGTGTTTCCAATGTAGGTCGACATTTCAGCTATCGTTTTAGTATCCTCGACATATTCACCTGTAAAAGAAGGGAGACGATCAGGAACCATTTTTAATTGAAAGCCAAGACAGTCTTGAAGCCAGCGAGTTCCACCCGGCTTAACAAGATTAAAGGTTAGATTTGCAAAAAAGTTTATTTTTATTGAAGAGTTTCCTGAATCTTGAAATTCAGTAGCCAATTAGCATCATTTAGCAAGAAACATAAATGTATTCTCTTAGATAGTTTCGGCATATTTAAGTAGTATTTTTTTTAATGTTATAAAAATGCTTGGTAAGGTAATTTTTCACTAACTTGAGTCAGATTATGCATATTTTATATATGAAATCTTATTTTCAGGCGGGAACCTTTGTTCGTGATGGTTTAATTAGATGAGACAAAAGCCATATGCTCTTGGTATGCTTACTCATTCAGTGACTTGTCTAGCTATCAATATTGATTCTCTTGTGTGTGCGGGAAGGAAACAAAATAACTTATTTTACAAATAACAGGAATTAATATTCTTAACCCATATTCTTACATTAAATATCCTATTGTTTGAAATGGGAGCCAATGAAACTTGGATAAGCTCCTTCTAGCACCCGATCGACCATGTCATAGTAGTTTGTGGTATGTTTTCACCATCAGTATTTCTTACATATGAGTATTAAGTGTTCCATTTTTAGTTATAATGATACACATATGCATAAATGTCTTGAAGGTGGAAATTTTAGCTCTTCATATGGCGTTCTTAGATAGACCAAGGGTTATTGTACTTAGTCCACAGTAGGAAATATGGAGGAAGCTATTGACAGAGACAAAATAACTTTCACACCACATGCTACATTATACAATGCACTAAAGGGACTGAAAAGAAGGTATCTGAACTCGGAGTATCTGTAAGTAAGGTGTGATATTATAATTTGGTAAAACAAATACAATAAGGATTTCAATTGATCCAAAAACCTGGAGCAAAATATAGTTGAAACTCTAACTAATTAGTAAAAAATTAATTTCAAGGTTAAGCAAAAAGTATCAGTTTTGTTAAATCTTATAATAATGGAGATACATTAATTTAAAGGTTGAGCAAAAAGTATCAGTTTTGTGATGTGATGTCGTTTTTTTGTTGTGTCAACTTTTTTATGTTATGTTTCTTTTATTGGGTTTTTGATATCATGTTTCGAGATGCGGAGTGGTTTTGGGTTTCCGTTGTGGGATATCTTGTATGGGGTTCTGATGGAGTGTTTTTTGATGTCAGGTTTCTTTTGTTGGGTTTCTGATGTGTTGTTTATTGTTTAGGAAATCTGATGTCGTGTTTCTGGTGTTGAGTTTCTGATGTGAAGCTTCTGATGTCGGGTTTCTTATGTGGGGTTTCTTGTGTTGGGTTTCTGATGGAGGATTTATGATGAATGTTTTTATCAAGTGGGATAATTTGTTTTTTATGTTGAATGTTTTTATCAAGTGAAATCCTAAGTAACAAACATCTTGACATGTTAGTTCTTACGTGGAAGCCATGTAGCAAAACCTACATGTTTGTTAATTTTCGGCGCATTCTAGGATTGCTTATTGAAAAGCCTTTAATATGCTTAACTTTTATTAGTTGTAAAGCCTTTAAGATTTTAGAAATATTTTGAGTTTTAAGTGTTGGTATGAGAATATCAATAGGTCAAAAACTGAACTCTTTGATCTGCTGACCAAACCATCCCTAAGTAGGAACCCATTGATGGTTTTTGGAGAAAGAATCAACGAGGATGGTGCTCTCTCCATTGAAAAGTTAATGAATCAAATGGAAGACTCCTTCGTTATGATGAACCACATGTATTTTTATTATATATTTAATGAAAGCCATCTTGCTACATTTGCTTGTAATGGTTAATAGATTTGTCCTTATGATCTTAATTTTAGGAGTTTAAATTATTGAACAAAACATCTTTTGTATAACCGCAAGGAGAACGTACTTGTATACCCAAAAAAAGGAGAACGTACTTATCGTAAGAGCCTTTGTGTTTGTAGTTTTCTTTCATTGGTCGTGACAATTAGTTGGTGTTAGGAGTTGAGATCTCTTTCTGAGATAAGTGTGTTGCTTCATGATCTTGTGCAAGGACTCAACGAACATAGACACTATGATCCAGTGGCTTATTAACCAATCATTATAAGAATTATAGACCAAAGAACTTTTATAGCTCATTTACTGATTAATGTTAAGTATACTCAGCCGAACTTAATTTTTTGTTTTTATATGTATACGAACAGAATGAGTTAATGTGAATATTAGTTATTATCATACATACTTGTCTTCTCTGTCAGGTGTTGTTCATATGTGCCATGTATTTTGATAAAGAAATGTAGTATAAGATTTGGATACTAAAGTTTGGAACATGAACTTTAGTAACTATTGTTCCCCAAAAGATGTTAATGGTATAAAATTTGCAGCTAAAGTCAAAGTATGAACTTGTATAAAATATATAATGCTCATCTCGTTTGTTAACAAAGAATTGAATTAATTGTCATGACCAATAAAGTTCAACGGCAAACAACTCTAAGGTGGTGTTTGTTTCATTAAGATGTTTTAGATCTGAGTCTGACTACCGCCTCTTACTGGTAAGAGGTGGTCACGATGTCTGAATCTGAATGAAATAATGTTGTTTGTTTTTTATAGTTTTCTGAATGGTCTAATTGTCCGTTCTTTTAAATATATACGGTGAATTTTAATAAGCATACATGATTTTATTTCGTACTTGGTGAACTTAATTATGAATTTGATTTTCATAAGCATACACGATTTTAATTCTTTTTTTTATCGATTCGAAAACTAAACGAACCGAATCAAACTATATTTCAACCGAACCATGCTTTTGTTCACAAAAAAGTACGTGCGTATAAATTTCAGTCTTAAAAATCATAAACATACGATTTGGATTCGCCTTTTGTCTATAAATGTGCTAACACTTTAATTGCTCGGTTTCACAAAACTAATTCAGTCTATGATCAAATTACATTTTTCTTAGGAGACAAATAAGATACAATAACAAATAACAAATATTGGCCCAATTAATTTTAACCTTAGCCCAATACAGCAGCCACACTACCCTAAATACAATACCCTAAACAAAACGCAGCCACACTTTTTTTCTCCTCAACCAAGTTCAGTACACTTTTCTCCTCAACCAAGTTCATCTTGTTAACCTATCCAACTACTTTTTCTTAACCAAAAACAAAAAAACTTTCATCTTGATCTGTGGATTTCGAATCTTAAAGCGGGTATGTTGTGATATTCGGCATAGGTAATTGTTTGAGGGTGTGAATTTAGGTTGTCAATACGGCTAAGAGCTAATCAGACATTATCGCCGCATCTGACCGAGTCAGATGAGTAACATGTCAATGTGTCTGACTCGCTTCAGAAAAACAAACAAGCCTTTTGTCTGACCGCGTCTGACTGGTAAGACGTCAGAGGCGGTCAGACGTTTTTTAGTGAAAACAAACACACCCTAAATGTGAATTCCATTTGCTTGACTATGTTTTTCTCATGACAGATTTATGTTGCATCGTTTAAAGGAATGTCACGTACAATATAGGAAATAATGAAATCAACCGAGGAGTTTGATGAAGGAGGAGTTTAGACCTCAAATGTCGTGTACCAAAAACTTTTACACGACGAGTAAAACACGTTTTTAAATTGTATCTCATTTTCAGTTTTAAAAATTCAATCGCATGTTATAACCGTTTCAAGTTTCATTTTAACAAATTCACTCTCGGTTCAAGAAACACTTACCACAAAAACACATTTTGTTAATTATCTGTCGCTAGACATTTCCGCCGCTATGCGCGGGTACACGTCTAGTATTACTAATAGGTCTTGATGGGTCACCAAATAGGTTTAGTAATATCAAAAGTGTTTTTTTTTCCAATTTTATTCACAAGCTTGTCAAATTTTCACACACTTGTTAGTTTTATTTACATCTTCGCCGTTTTTTCACGTTTTTTGGTTCTTTTACGCTTTCCTTAGTATTTTTACGTTTTCGTCAATATTTTTACGTTTTCGTTAGTAAATTTACATTTTCATTAGTATTTTTACGTTTGCGTCAATAAATTTACGTTTTCGTCACTAAATTTACGTTTTCCTAAATAAATTTACGTTTTCGCCAGTAATTTGATGTTTTCATCATAAATTTTACGTTTTCGTCACAAATGTTATGTTTTCATCCGTACTTTTATGTTTTCATCAGAAATTTTACGTTTTCATCATGAATTTTACGTTTTCATCAGAAAATTTTACGTTTTCATTCGTTTTATTACGTTTTTGTCAGAAATTTTACGTTTTCGTCCGTATTTTTATGTTTTCATCATAAATTTTAAGTTTTCATTAGAAAGTTTACGTTTTCGTCAGAAATTTCACGTTTTCGTCAGAAGTTTTACGTTTTCATCCGTATTTTTACGTTTTCATTAGAAATTTTACGTTTTCATCGGGAATTTCACGTCTTCATCAGAAATTCTACGTTTTCATCAAAAATTTTACGTTTTCGTTAGAAATTTTACGTTTTCATCCGTTTTTAATGTTTTCGTCAGAAATTTTACGTTTTCGTTATAAATTTTACGTTTTCGTCCGATTTTTATGTTTTCATCACATATTTGACGTTTTCGTCAGAAAATTTTACGTTTTCGTCAGAAATTTTACGTTTTCGTCAGAAATTCTACGTTTTCGTCAGTAAATTTACGTTTTCGTCGGTAAATTTACATTTCCGTCATAAATTTACGTTTGAGTCAGTAGTTTTACGTTTTCAACCGTATTTTTACGTTTTCGTTAGAAATTTTACGTTTTCGTCAGTAAATTTACATTTTCGTCAGAAATTTTACGTTTGAGTCAGTATTTTTACGGTTTCATATGTATTTTTACGTTTTCTTCAGAAATTTTAAATTTTCATCAGAAATATTACGTTTTCATCGGAAAATTTACGTTTTCATTAGAAATATTACGTTTTCATCCGTGTTTTATATTTTCTTCAGAAATTCTAAGTTATCGTCAGAAACTTTACGTTTTGATCCGTATTTTAACGTTTTCATCATAAATCTTATGTTTTTGTCAGAATTTTTACGTATTCGTCAAAAATTTTCTGTTTTTCGTCATTAAATTTACGTTTTCATCGCCAGTTTTCTGTTTTCATCAGGTGTTTTATGTTTTCATCCGCAATTTTACGTTTTTTCCATAAATTTTACGTTTTCGCCAGTAACTTTACGTTTTTTTTCAAAAAATTTGACGGAAACATAAAAAATCAGCCGAAAACGAAAAAACTGAATAAAGCGTAAAAAAATGAACGGGAACGCAAAAATTTTTAAGAAACGTAAAATTTTGATGTAAAACATAATATTTCTGATGAAAACATAACATTTCTGACGAAAACGTAAAATTTCTAATGAAAAAGTAAAAATACGGATGAAAAAACGTAATATTTCTGACGAAAACGTAATATTTCTGATAAAAACGTAAAAATACGAATGAAAACGTAATGGTTCTGATGAAAACGAAATATTTCTGATGAAAACGTAAAGTTTCTGACGAAAACGTCAAATTTCTGATGAAAACGTAACATTTCTGGTGAAAACGTAATATTTCTGATGAAAACGTATTTCTGATGAAAACATAAAAATACGAATGAAAACGTAATATTTCTAATGAAAACGTAAAGTTTCTAATGAAAACATAAAGGTTCTGATGAAAACGTAAAATTTCTGATGAAAGCGTCAAATTTCTGATGAAAACGTAATATTTCTGATGAAAACGTAAAAATACGGATGAAAACATAAAGTTTTTGATGAAAACGTAAATATCTTGATAAAAACGTAAAGTTTCTGATGAAAACGTAAAATTTCTGATATAGTCTATATTATTTTTCATGGAAAAAAATTAGCCTTATTTACAACATACAATTAATATAAAACGCATGAAAACAAATAGGTACAAAAAACTAAATCAAATAGCCACATGCATAACAATTTATTCAAAGAACATCAAATCTAGGGTTTTATAAATATATAAAAGTCTTCCCTAATTTTAAAAACTTTGAATCAAATAAAGCAAATAGCACATAAAATCATATGATCCGTGAAAAACATACATGTTCATCACGAATCTCCCACATAATCTTAACAATTAAATCTCTATGGATCGTAACCATACATGACATACCAATTCATTCATGCAAACATTTAAAGATTATAACAACATGCAAATTTTAGGGTTTCAAAAAAAAATTATAAAAAATTCGGCTAGGCCAATTTATTTAAAAAACAAAACCTTAATTTTTGTGAAAACCTAAAAAACAACATGTAGTTTTAACTCAAACCATTATTAGTTAAAAAAACTTTAGATCTCGATAAATATAACATGTTAAAACGGATCTTGATGCCACTGAAGGTTTATAAAGCTCATAACAATTATACAAAACCCTAAATAAGATCAAAGCACAAATAGCGGAAGCGATTTAACAAGATCATAATAATAACACAATTGTAATTAATTGAATTAGGGTTTCATACCTTTATCCTAGTGTAGATCCATAAGATCACCAACGAATCACCAGTTAGGGTTTATGACGAACACCACCAAGATATAGTCTAAAGTAAGACTATATTACGTTCTTGTACACACGTAATACAACGAGCTAACCATGATTCTAGCACGTGTAAACCGAGCTTCTACGCTTGTGGAAAATCTACCCAACAACCCTAGAGAGGGTCTAGGACTAGATTCAAGAAACCAAAACCAAAGGTTAAAAGGAACCCTAAAAAAGGTGTTTGCCTTTGGTTGTGATCACGGGAAAAGGAAGAGAGAAAGAGAATGGGGTGAAGAATTATGAGGGTAAGGGGTGTGTTTATATAGGCTAGCAAATCTTGGAGCCCAAGCAATAAACCAAATTAGGAAGGAAATCTCTCCGCCTTTGTGCCCATAACCGAAGGTCGACACCCCCTATACGGATGTTTCGGAGTCTTATTTTCTCTTCTAGTTTATTCCACAACGTCCGTTTAATACTTAACTCTTATTATTTAACGATCGTTAAGTTAAAGCTTGGTTTAATTTAATAAATACAATAAATATATTTATCAAATAAATTAACCCTTTACGTATTGTGTGCAATCCCGTAATCTCGAGTTCGATCCTAACACACGACTATTAAATTTATGTCCATAAACATTCAGCTCCCACTTGGACAAATTTCGATTATCGTGATTACATTGACTAGCGTCTAGTTACACTAGCAATGTCTCTAGTAAAACTCGAGTAAGGTCTCCTGGAAAAAAACCTTTTAATGATTCATCATTATTATTATCCTTTCATTTCAAATACAACGTTAATAGGATGTGGATCTCAGTCATTCCTTTCATTAACCATTATGTTTCTCATTTACGGATATAGCAAGATTACCAAAACAAATTTAGGTGCGTCCACACAAACATCTTACTACTCCCCCGAGGGGCCCAACTGTATTATACTTCAAAATAATTTGAAGGAAACAAATCCCATTTTGACTACAAGCAAAACTTATGAATTTTACAACACTTCTGAAAATAACCCTTATAGCTACCAGTTACGTTTAGCGTTAGGTTACCTTACATAAATTCACTACATTCAATGCAGTTTCCTGGTATCTTAGGTCTAAGGATAACTATTTTATGATTTACTTAATGACAAAGATCCATAAAGTAAAATCATATAGTTGGGATAAGTCCAATATTTTATTCATCAAATATCATCCAAAATTGACCACTATACTTCCAAGTATACTCTGTCACTATTTTGAATTGTCTTAGTTCAATATTATTTCCATATTATTAATCGACAACGGAAATTTAGAACATAACCATTATTCACGGATTAAAACATGTATAATAGGATACAAAATCAAATAACATAAAATAAACGAAACTCTATCTTTATTTCATTAATTCAATAATGTCTTAAACATCCTTTATCCAAATACTAATCACATATTTATTGCATGAAGTCGCTAGCTAGCTGCAGCCCAATAGCCTTGGCATGCTTAACTACCTTTGGTCTAGGCAAAGCCTTAGTAAAAGGATCAGCTATGTTATCGTTTGTGTGAACTTTTATCAAATTTATTTCTCGAGCTTCAACTTGTTCTCGAATATAGTGATATCTACGTTTAAAGTGTCTGGCGCCTTTCATGACTCCAGAATCATTGGCGAATATGACTGCAGCAGAATTGTCACAATACATATCAATAGGTCCTTTGATTGAAGGCATCACTCCAAGATCTCCAATAAACTTCTAATCCAAACAGCTTCCATTACAGCTTCTGAAGCACCCATGTACTCAGCTTGAGTCGCATGCATTGCAATCGTTGTCCGCTTCTTGCTCTTCCAGTCAACTGCTCCTCTATTGATAACAAACACGTAACCCGTCTGAGACTTCATATCGTCTTTATCACACTGCCAGGACGCATCACAGAAACCTGTAACATTCAGTTATGTATCTGGTTTACCCCAAAATACCAAAAACATATCTTTCATAGTCCTCAAATACATTAGTATATGTTTATCAGCAGTCTAGTAGAGCATCCTAGATTCTGTTGGTAACGACTGACCAAGTTTTGAGCAAACGCCACATCAGGCCTTGTGCATCTTACAACATACATAATAGATCCTACAGTCGAAGCATAAGGCACCTTTCGCATATAAGCCACCTCTTCGGGTGTTTATGCATCTAACTCATGACTTAGTTCATGCTTAACCTCCCTAGGTTGAAAACTTTTCTTAGAGTTATGCATGTTATACTTTTTCAATATCTTATCAATATAATCATCTTGACTAAGACCAATTAACCGTCTACTCCTATCTCGATAGATTTTCATTCCCAGAATTGTTGGGTCGAAATTATAAAGTATTATGAGTTGATGTGTCAAAACTAAAAGACAAGGACTAAATCTGACAAGTGGAGATTCTACACGCCGGTGGACAAACTTGTAGAAGATATATTACAAGAAGCTAAAAGATTTAGTGAATATATTATTTAGTGAATATATTATTTAGTGAATATCTTATTTACTAAATATCTTATTTACTAAATATCTTATTTAGTTTCCTTGTAACAAGGGTTTATGTGTAGTATATAAACACATACCCTACGTAGGTTTTATTCATAACAATCATTCACAATGTAACCTACAAGCAATTCGTGTGTCTAGACGTGGGATTCAATGTATACACGTCTAGGTGTTATTTGTGTTTAATAATACAAGTAACGTTTGGGAAAATTCATCTTGTCCACAACACCTTGTTCATGATTATTGTTCTAATTCTGCTATGTTAAATCATATGAATGATAATCATGCCTAGCAGCTTAAAGATCCGAATCTATTAGGTTTTATCAATTGGTATCAGAGCGGGTGGCTCTCGATGCTAGGATCAACGAGGTGTTCGTTCTTAGTGAAAAAGAAGAAAATCCCGTATAGGGTTTTTATGCAGTTTGTGTGAGCAGCAGTAGTACGAAGGGTATAACTTTTTCTTGAACCGTTGGATCGCCACAAAACTTTTTGTGTGTGTTCTGCACACATATATCTAGATATCCACCGGAGGGATTGTTGAGATCTATCCCCAAGAAAAAGTTATTAACCGTCAAAGTCAACAGTGATCATATGCTGTTTTCTGTGAACAGTAATGGTAAAAACGCGATTTCTCCTTCGTTAACCGTTGGATCATCGTGAAATTTTTGCTTTAGATTCTTAACACTTGTTTCTAAGATTTCACCGAAGGGATCTTCGATCTGAGCTCTCATGAAGAAGCAATTCGATGGCGAAGTTCGCTGCAAAATATGATCTTTACATAAAATCATGATTTAGGGTTTATAAAACCCTAGATCGATTAGGCGTTGATGTGTGTTATTTTGACGCTGATAGATGTTAGTGTCAGTGGATGTCATTGACGCTGACAAGGCATGGATGAGACGCTGATGGCCAGGCGCTGACAGGTTTAAAGATGGCGCTGACAAGTTATATGTAGGCGCTGACAGAAATTCATGTGTTGTCCGAGATATGGTTTTTCAAACGCTGACAAGTTTTGTCCGATATTGAACAACACACACTGATAAGATCTTGGACAGTGAAGGATATTGGACGACAAAGGATTCGTTGATGTTTGGTATTTTGGTTACGTTTTTGCACACAAAACGAGGTATTTACACACGAAGGTACATGGGATCTCCGTTTCTATACAGAATATTAAATTGATATTCATGGCTCGGATATTTTTTATAAAGTCGTATATGATTAAGGGGAAGAGTTCTTATGGTAAGTTTGATGTTGAAGTTAGTTTTCACAAATTTATTTTTCTTATTTAGGTAAGCAATACACCTTGTCTCTGTACTAAATATTTTGTTACAGCGTACGACTGGCTCATAGTCATGAAGGTTACCAGTTCCCATGTAACAAAAACTGTGGTGAGCAATACACCTTGTCATTGGACTAAATATATTGTTATAGCATACGATTGGATCATAGTCGTGAAGGTTTCCAGTACCCATGTAATAAAAACTGATGGGTGAGCAATACACCTTTATCATTGGATCTAAATATATTGTTATAGCTAACAACTGGCTTATAGTTGTGTGGTTTTTGTTGGTTTCAGTTCCTGTTCTTACCAATAAACTGAGCCCCCTTTTGCAGTGAAAGAGTTGCATTTTCTCTAGTCGTTTCGACAACTAGAGGAAGAGTTTATCAACTAGTGAGCAATTGGGTGAAAGAAATACAAAGTTTGGGTTATTCTGCTTCTACATCAAAATTATTGTACTTATTTTTCTTCAAGATCATTACATAGAGCTACTTTTGGAGAATTTTCAAGATTGCACACTTTCACATATTCCCTATTAATGTGTCAAAAAGGGGAAGAATATGTGCTATACTTAAGGGGAAGCAATTTGAATATCATGTACCATATACAAAAGGTTTTGACATCATCAACTAGGGGAAGATTGTTGGGTCGAAATTATAAAGTATTATGAGTTGATGTGTCAAAACTAAAAGACAAGGACTAAATCTGACAAGTGAAGATTCTACAAGCCGGTGGACAAACTTGTAGAAGATATATTGCAAGAAGATAAAAGATTTAGTGAATATATTATTTAGTGAATATATTATTTAGTGAATATCTTATTTACTAAATATCTTATTTATTAAATATCTTATTTAATTTCCTTGTAACAAGGGTTTATGTGTAGTATATAAACACATACCCTACGTAGGTTTTATTCATAACAATCATTCACAATGTAACCTACAAGCAATCCGTGTGTCTAGACGTGGGATTCAATGTATACACGTCTAGGTGTTATTTGTGTTTAATAATACAAGTAACGTTTGGGAAAATTCATCTTGTCCACAACACCTTGTTCATGATTATTGTTCTAATTCCGCTATGTTAAATCATATGAATGATAATCATGCCTAGCAGCTTAAAGATCCGAATCTATTAGGTTTTATCAATTGGTATCAGAGCGGGTGGATCTCGATGCTAGGATCAACGAGGTGTTCGTTCTTAGTGAAAAAGAAGAAAATCCCGTATAGGGTTTTTATGCAGTTTGTGTGAGCAGTAGTAGTACGAAGGGCATAACTTTTTATTAAACCGTTGGATCGCCACGAAATATTTTGTGTGTGTTCTACACACATATATCTAGATATCCACCGGAGGGATTGTTGAGATCTATCCCCAAGAAAAAGTTATTAACCGTCGAAGTCAACAGTGATCATATGCTGTTTTCTGTGAACAGTAATGGTAAAAACGCGATTTCTCCTTCGTTAACCGTTGGATCATCGTGAAATTTTTGCTGTAGATTCTTAACACTTGTTTCTAAGATTTCACCAAAGGGATCTTCGATCTGAGCTCTCATGAAGAAGATATTCGATGTCGAAGTTTGCTGCAAAATATGATCTTTACATAAAATCATGATTTAGGGTTTATAAAACCCTAGATCGATTAGGCGCTGATGTGTGTTATTTTGACGCTGATAGATGTTAGTGTCAGTGGATGTCGTTGACGCTGACAAGGCATGAATGAGACGCTGATGTCCAGGCGCTGACAGGTTTAAAGATGGCGCTGACAAGTTATATGTAGGCACTGACAGAAATTCATGTGTTGTCCGAGATATGGTTTTTCAAACGCTGACAAGTTTTGTTCGATATTGGACAACACACACTGATAAGATCTTAGACAGTGAAGGATATTGGACGACAAAGGATTCGCTGCTGTTTGGTATTTTGGTTACGTTTTTGCACACAAAACGAGGTATTTACACACGAAGGTACATTGGATCTCCGTTTCTATACAGAATATCAAATTGATATTCATGGCTCGGATATTTTTTATAAAGTCGTATATGATTAAGGGGAAGAGTTCTTATGGTAAGTTTGATGTTGAAGTTAGTTTTCACAAATTTATTTTTCTTATTTAGGTGAGCAATACACCTTGTCTCTGTACTAAATATATTGTTACAACGTACGACTGGCTCATAGTCGTGAAGGTTACCAGTTCCCATGTAACAAAAACTGTGGTGAGCAATACACCTTGTCATTGGACTAAATATATTGTTATAGCATACGATTGGCTCATAGTCGTGAAGGTTACCAGTACCCATGTAATAAAAACTGATGGGTGAGCAATACACCTTTATCATTGGATCTAAATATATTGTTATAGCTAACAACTGACTTATAGTTGTGTGTTTTTTGTTGGTTTCAGTTCCTGTTCTTACCAATAAACTGAGCCCCCTTTTGCAGTGAAAGAGTTGCATTTTCTCTAGTCGTTTCGACAACTAGAGGAAGAGTTTATCAACTAGTGAGCAATTGGGTGAAAGAAATACAAAGTTTGGGTTATTCTGCTTCTACATCAAAATTATTGTACTTATTTTTCTTCAAGATCATTACATAGAGCTACTTTTGGAGAATTTTCAAGATTGCACACTTTCACATATTCCTTATTAATGTGTCAAAAAGGGGAAGAATATGTGCTATACTTAAGGGGAAGCAATTTGAATATCATGTACCATATACAAAAGGTTTTGACATCATCAACTAGGGGAAGATTGTTGGGTCGAAATTATAAAGTATTATGAGTTGATGTGTCAAAACTAAAAGACAAGGACTAAATCTGACAAGTGAAGATTCTACAAGCCGGTGGACAAACTTGTAGAAGATATATTGCAAGAAGATAAAAGATTTAGTGAATATATTATTTAGTGAATATATTATTTAGTGAATATCTTATTTACTAAATATCTTATTTACTAAATATCTTATTTAATTTCCTTGTAACAAGGGTTTATGTGTAGTATATAAACACATACCCTACGTAGGTTTTATTCATAACAATCATTCACAATGTAACCTACAAGCAATCCGTGTGTCTAGACATGGGATTCAATGTATACACGTCTAGGTGTTATTTGTGTTTAATAATACAAGTAACGTTTGGGAAAATTCATCTTGTCCACAACACCTTGTTCATGATTATTGTTCTAATTCCGCTATGTTAAATCATATGAATGATAATCATGCCTAGCAGCTTAAAGATCCGAATCTATTAGGTTTTATCAATTGGTATCAGAGCGGGTGGCTCTCGATGCTAGGATCAACGAGGTGTTCGTTCTTAGTGAAAAAGAAGAAAATCCCGTATAGGGTTTTTATGCAGTTTGTGTGAGCAGTAGTAGTACGAAGGGCATAACTTTTTATTAAACCGTTGGATCGCCACGAAATATTTTGTGTGTGTTCTACACACATATATCTAGATATCCACCGGAGGGATTGTTGAGATCTATCCCCAAGAAAAAGTTATTAACCGTCGAAGTCAACAGTGATCATATGCTGTTTTCTGTGAACAGTAATGGTAAAAACGCGATTTCTCCTTCGTTAACCGTTGGATCATCGTGAAATTTTTGCTGTAGATTCTTAACACTTGTTTCTAAGATTTCACCGAAGGGATCTTCGATCTGAGCTCTCATGAAGAAGATATTCGATGTCGAAGTTTGCTGCAAAATATGATCTTTACATAAAATCATGATTTAGGGTTTATAAAACCCTAGATCGATTAGGCGCTGATGTGTGTTATTTTGACGCTGATAGATGTTAGTGTCAGTGGATGTCGTTGACGCTGACTAGGCATGAATGAGACGCTGATGGCCAGGCGCTGACAGGTTTAAAGATGGCGCTGACAAGTTATATGTAGGCGCTGACAGAAATTCATGTGTTGTCCGAGATATGGTTTTTCAAACGCTGACAAGTTTTGTTCGATATTGGACAACACACACTGATAAGATCTTAGACAGTGAAGGATATTGGACGACAAAGGATTCGCTGCTGTTTGGTATTTTGGTTACGTTTTTGCACACAAAACGAGGTATTTACACACGAAGGTACATGGGATCTCCGTTTCTATACAGAATATCAAATTGATATTCATGGCTCGGATATTTTTTATAAAGTCGTATATGATTAAGGGGAAGAGTTCATATGGTAAGTTTGATGTTGAAGTTAGTTTTCACAAATTTATTTTTCTTATTTAGGTGAGCAATACACCTTGTCTCTGTACTAAATATATTGTTACAGCGTACGACTGGCTCATAGTCGTGAAGGTTACCAGTTCCCATGTAACAAAAACTGTGGTGAGCAATACACCTTGTCATTGGACTAAATATATTGTTATAGCATACGATTGGCTCATAGTCGTGAAGGTTACCAGTACCCATGTAATAAAAACTGATGGGTGAGCAATACACCTTTATCATTGGATCTAAATATATTGTTATAGCTAACAACTGGCTTATAGTTGTGTGGTTTTTGTTGGTTTCAGTTCCCGTTCTTACCAATAAACTGAGCCCCCTTTTGCAGTGAAAGAGTTGCATTTTTCTCTAGTCGTTTCGACAACTAGAGGAAGAGTTTATCAACTAGTGAGCAATTGGGTGAAAGAAATACAAAGTTTGGGTTATTCTGCTTCTACATCAAAATTATTGTACTTATTTTTCTTCAAGATCATTACATAGAGCTACTTTTGGAGAATTTTCAAGATTGCATACTTTCACATATTCCCTATTGATGTGTCAAAAAGGGGAAGAATATGTGCTATACTTAAGGGGAAGCAATTTGAATATCATGTACCATATACAAAAGGTTTTGACATCATCAACTAGGGGAAGATTGTTGGGTCGAAATTATAAAGTATTATGAGTTGATGTGTCAAAACTAAAAGACAAGGACTAAATCTGACAAGTGAAGATTCTACAAGCTGGTGGATAACTTGTAGAAGATATATTGCAAGAAGATAAAAGATTTAGTGAATATATTATTTAGTGAATATATTATTTAGTGAATATCTTATTTACTAAATATCTTATTTACTAAATATCTTATTTAGTTTCCTTGTAACAAGGGTTTATGTGTAGTATATAAACACATACCCTACGTAGGTTTTATTCATAACAATCATTCACAATGTAACCTACAAGAAATTCGTGTGTCTAGACGTGGGATTCAATGTATACACGTCTAGGTGTTATTTGTTTTTAATAATACAAGTAACGTTTGGGAAAATTCATCTTGTCCACAACACCTTGTTCATGATTATTGTTCTAATTCCACTATGTTAAATCATATGAATGATAATCATGCCTAGCAGCTTAAAGATCTGAATCTATTAGGTTTTATCAAGAATATATGCAGCATCGCCCAAATCCTTCATAGAAAAACATTTACCAATATAATCCTTAACTTCCTTAAGTCTTGGAATGTTACTTCCCGTGATTAATATGTCATCGACATATAAAATTAGGAACACTGCATTACTCCCATTAGCTTTGCGATATACACATGGCTCATCACGATTTTGAATAAATCCAAACTTCTTGATTTCTTCATCAAATCGTTTATTCCATTGACGTGATGCTTGCCTCAAACCATAAATAGATCTTTGAAGTTTGCACACGCGTTTTGGATAGTTAGGATCAACGTACCCTTCTGGTTGTTGCATATAGATATCTTCATCTAAGCGACCGTTCAAGAAGGCAGTTTTAATATCCATTTTCCATATCTCATAGTCATATATGGTGCTATAGCTATGAGAATCCTAATAGCTCGTAAGTCTGCTATAGGAGAAAATGTCTCCTCGTAGTCTACACCAAAAGTTTGAGTAAAACCTTTAGCTACTAACCGTGCTTTATAGGATTGTACGTCACCATCCATGTCGGTTTTCTTCTTGAAAATCCACATATTTTTCACTACTTTAGCATTTTTAGGCGCGTCAACAAGAATCCAAACATCGTTGATTTCCATGGATTTCATTTCCTCATTCATCGCAACTATCCATTTAGACTTTTATGGATCAGGCAGTGCGGATCGATAGTTAGCAGGTTCACCAAGATCCCCTACTTCCTCCTCAACATCCACTATGTTAAGATATAGTTTGCTTGGCGCAATTATAGTTATTCCAGACCTAGTTGGAGGAATTAATTCCGGTGGAACTCCCAGACTTTCTGGTTCTACAGGAATTTCTTCGCTACTATTTTCAGAAGGCAATGTATCTTCTTGAATTTCTTCAAGATCATAATTCTCCCACTAAATTCTTGATTTACAAGATAATTTTCAACGAAGTCTCCATACCTAGCAACAATAACCTTGTTTTCAGGCGGATAATAAAAGTAGTAACCCATAGTTTCCTTATGGTAACCTACAAAGATACATTTCACAGAGCGTTGTTGGAGTTTATCTCCAGAGTCACGTTTCACATACGCCTCACAACCCCAAATCTTTAAATAATACAAATATGGCGTTTTGCCATGCCATAATTCATATGGTGTCTTATCAACCTTCTTTGTGAGAACCATATTCAGAATGCGAACAACAGATTCTAGAGCATAGTCCCAAAAGGATAATGGTAAAGTTGTAAGATTAAACATTGATCGCACCATAGCCAATAATGTACGATTTCTCCATTCGGATACACCATTTTGTTGTGGAGTATATGGAGAAGTGTTGGAAATACGTTTTTACGTATTTAGAAAGGATCGGTCATTCCAATGAGATATATCTAGTATGGGCTCGTGATCTAATACTGTAACAATATAACCCATAAAGCCCACATGTAGGGTGGGCTATATATACCCCTTCCTAGCATGTTAGGAAGGTTGTTGATGAGACTGCTTTTATACATGGTCTCATCGTCCAAATCGGGCTTAAAATCAATTAAATATCATTAAATAGACTAAATATATGCTCGTGTTTGTTACTTGTGTATTTTTAGGTACGGATATTGAGGAATTGGCAAAAGATCACAAGAATTAATCAAAAACGAACACGGGAAACGAAGTCGCACAATGAACCGGGCCCAAGTTGGAATTTTACAAAAAGACCCTTGAAGTTTGAAGAATTGGCAAGAATGGCCCCTCATCTTTGAAGAACTTGTCACAATTGACCCTCCAAATGTCATTTGTACAAGTATGGTCCTCAAAGATTGAAGATATTACAATTCCAGTCCTTGAAGAATCAAGAATATCTAAAAGAAACCCTTGGATAAAGTTTTTAAAGGTTTTGTGCCACTTTTGACAAGTTGCCAAAAGTTGATAAAGGCAAAATAGGCGCTGATGGGATTTATTTACAAAGTGGAAAGAACAAGATAGCTTGGGGACTGTTTCTGCCAAACCACCAAACTCTCCCACCCAACCAGCTCGTGACACCTCAGCAAAACCCACCCACCAACCCATTAACCCTACCCATCTACCCAAACCCGTCCACCCACCCAAGTCCAAACTGGTTTAATTAATTAAACCTGGTCAACACAAGTCAACCACTAACCCATTTCCCACTAAAACACAAATTTAAAAAGTTAATCCCCCTTTTTAGATTATAACCCATGTTCTTCACATATAAACCCTAAACCATCACCAGGTCCAATTAAATTAGAAACAAAAGGGTTTGAGTTGATTGTGTCCAGATTGTTAATTAACCCTTCCCTTAACATAAACCCACTCAAATATTCCCTCCTAGACACACCCATGTGAGGGTAGGACCCTCCCCTGCTCAAGTCGTTTTCCCCCAAACCCTATAACCCGACCAAACCAACCATCCAGATACTCCCCTTGGTCCCCAAGCTCAGATGGACGACTAGGATGCATTCAAACATCACCAACACCAACTGGCATCACATGGGATCGATTTTGACCAAGCTTGAAGACAAAAGACCAAGGGCCTTTTTGGCATTTCAGCAACTAGGGTTTTAAGTTCTAGTTTCTTCTATAGGCTTGTATAAATAGAGACGTATGTGTCTCTATTAGTTCTTGTTCCAGTTTTTAAGCTTTTCACTTGTAATCCCTTTTTAATGAAATAAAAGTTTGGTGTTTGTTAAATCAAGTGTAATTCCTTTTTAGGTTTGTTAAAAGTTGTGTGTTGTGTTAAAAGCTAAAAAACTGAGTTCCATTTTAAAATTGTGAAACATTTGTGTGTTGAAGTTTCAAAAAGGTTTCAAAAAAGTTCAAAATTTCAGAAAACCAAAACCTCCTTTGAAATGAAAGTGGAAAAGGAGGGTTTGGATTTGTGAGTATTGAGCTGTTTTTGAATGGTGTTAAAAAGGTTTTATGGTTTGAGGAAAAAGTTTAAGAAGGTTTGATAAAGTTTAAGAAAAATCAGAAAAGTTGCATTTTCTTTTGTTTTCATTTTCAATTTGCAGGTTTGATTATTGATTTGTTGTTCAAGGTGTCAGCATAGGCCCGGGCCTATAGGGAGGTGGTAGCACTGTTGGTCTTGGATGTAAGACCAACAAGGTATTTTCTTGTTAAAAGTTTTCTTAGTTAAAATTGGTGGATTGTATGATTTAGCATAGAAAAGTTGTTTGAGATTGTGCTATTGGCTTGATTTGAGTAGTTAGAGATTTGTATGCATGTTAGATGCATAGTGAATCAGTTTGGAGTTGTTTAGAATAGGGTTTGTTTGAAAAAATTGCATAATCAGTTTTTAAGGGGTGTTTGGATAAGGGTTTAAGCAGGGGTTAAAGTCAGCAATTGTGCTTAAAACTTGTTTAGATACACTTTATAGGGTTTGTGTTAGTTATATGCTAGTTTGTATTCATTTTGTTAGAGTTTTAAAGCAAGTTGGGTGAACAAAAAGTGGAAAAGGATAGCTTAAAAACTGCATGATCATGTTTCTGCTTGTTTTGATGGAATTTTGTGCTTAGATCTTTTAATCTGTTAGAGTAAGGGTCAAGTAGGGGTTTGCTATTGCTAGATTGTTGATTGGGTGAGTTGTATGCAAGATTTGGGAGTCTGAAACTCATTTTTGTGCACACTGATTAGCTAAAAACACCACCAGACCCAACTAAAGTCACCAGAAACTTGAAATTGCCTTGTGTGTTTATTTGTGTTCATTTGTGGCTAAGTGCTTGTGTGATTTTGAGTATTTGTGACTCCCTATACTCCAAAGAGTATAGGGGTGCCTTGTTCCATCAAAAACAACACCAAATACATCATCAACCAAGCTCCTCTTGGTTTGTATTCACAAGTGAATACATACACACTTGTTCATCAGAAACCAAGTGATATCTGGGCACGTCTTGGCTCATAACTTGCTTTAATCTTGATTAAATTAGTTTGTGTTTGTGTTTTTGTGAGCTAAAAAGTTACTGGATTCAAGTGTTAAAAAAAGAAAAAAAAGAAAATAAATTGCAAAAAACTACACCCTGCCTGGACTCGAACACGGGACCCCTCGTTGGGGGAGTGTACGTGTTAACCAGTGATCTAGATGAGTTTTTACGTTAAGGTTTCATTTCAAATCTTACTTAAGGTGGTTTTCAGTTTGGCTTATTTAAATAAGCCGTAGCTTATTTAGGATATTTCAGCTTATTTAGCAAGCTTATTTGGCCAGGGTCATTTTTCCTAGGATAGTTATAGGCTTTAGGATTTTTCTGGCTTAAAAGTGTATTTTTCTCTTTGTTTAATTATTTATTAGAATTATTTTTAGATTTATTTTTAGAAAGTAAATTAAAAATAGTAAACAGTAATTTAAAAATCCAAAAAAATAGTTTTTAGGTTTTAAATTATATTTTTGAGGTTTACATTCAAAAAAGTTTTCAAAAACTTTAATTTTTAATTTTATTTGATTTTAGGTTTTTTATTAAACTTTAAAAATTAATATAAAATTAACTAAAAGGTTTTAGGAGCTTTAATTTACATTTTTGTCTTAGTTAGAATATTTAGGATTTTTGATAATTTTTTAGAATTTATTTTTGAACTTTTTATGTTTTGGAATATTTTAATATTATTTTATTCATAAAAATTCGAAGTTTTTTTTTCTTTTTTTTTTTTCATTTTTCCTAGGTTATAGACATTAAAATAGGAACTTTGTAACTTTCCAATTAATTTTTAGGCTTTTCATTTATTTTCTAGATTTAATTTAAGATTTAATAGATTTTAATAGTTTTTAGGAGTTTAAAAATAGTTTAATTTGGTTTTAAAATTTTTAAAAATAGTTTTTAGCTTAACTAGGTCATTTTTGAGGTTTACAAACTTGAAAACCTTGTTTGGGGCTTTTTAATATTTAAAAGTGATTTTTAGGGCTTTAATTAGCATTAAAAAGTCATTATTTAATTAATTAAAAGGTTTCGGCAAGTTTTGATTTTTTGTAAACTCTTAGAATTTTATTGTGGATTTTTAGTAATTTTTAAGAATTTTTAGGTTAAAATTTTAATTTTTGTCGTTTTTACGTTTCTACGTCTTAACTTTCTAGTAGTGTTTTTGTTAATTTTTATTTTTTTTCGTCTTCGTCATTTTCTCTTATCTTTTCTTCTTGTTAATAATCAAAAACATTAATCAATCATTCATTACACAACGCACTAGCCTCCTCGAGAACGAACTCACTTTTAGGGTCATTCACACACGGTTTTCCTAAATCGTCGTGCACGCTTACCCTATTTACGTTCTTTTTCCTAAAAGACGTATTTCTACGATATATCATTTTGGCGCCGCTGCCGGGGAGGCGTGTTTTGTTTTGATTGAACCATTGTTGTTTTTCTATATTAGCCATAATAGTATTTGTATTAATAGCACTCTATTAATACGTATTATCGTTTTTCGGTTTTTGTGTGAATATTATTACTATATTGTATACGTAGAACAATAAATACACAAGTACTCCAAATACGTGAGAAATCACAACCTTGACTTGGGAGGTCATTACCCAATCATTGTATTCGAATCTCAAACCAAAGAAAAAGGCAAAAATAGATAAATACTTTCGTGAAGCTTAATCTTGAAAATACAAACTATAAGGTGGGTATAAGGCGGATATTATAAAATATATCCTAAGGAAAAAGGCTCTTAAGTGCTTCGCGCCGCCTCGTTTCCCCGCTTGCTTGTGCGTATTTGATTTTGAGAGTGAATCGAGGGTTTTGCCGCCCAAAGTATTACTACATATCATATATATTTTCTTGGTTTCTATTTGATTAAACCCTCTTGAACGATTTGGTGTTCCACCATCGTTCTAAAGTCATCGAAGGCGTTCACTCCACGTGATCGTTTTCATTCCTTGAGGCCTTTTTAATCAAGAGATTTGATTGAGGAGGAGATTTGTGGACTTCTTGTCTACTTAATACATTTCACCAAGCTCCAAAAAGGTTAATACAATCAAAAACCACAAAAAAAATTGAAAAACACAAAATACCAAAAAGAATCTTCTTTGCTCGTCTCCACGTTGTACGTGACGTTTATGCTCACTCGTAATCAAGCAAAACGTGCACGTAAACGAAAGAACAAAACTCCCACTCCAACTCATTCTAGTGAGGAGTCTCCTATTGACGAACCCATTGTAAGAGAAGCACCAACCATGGCGAATCGAACTATGATGGAGTTACTTCAAGCACCCACCGAGGGTTATGGAGAAGCTATTGTGATTCCCGCAATCCTTGCGGAGAATTTTGAGGTGAAAACGGGTTTGTTGTCGATGATCCAAAACAACAAATTCCGTGGTGATGAGAAGGACAATCCCCACAACCATATCCGCCAATTTAATCGTCTTACCGCTACTTGCAAATTTAAGGATGTCTCGAATGACTCGATTAAGATGATGCTTTTTCCGTATTCCTTAGCGGGGCTCGCTAAAATTTGGTTAGAGAAAGAGCCACCCAATTCTATATTGACGTGGAAGGATCTCGTTTGAAAGTTTGTGAACCAATTTTTTCCGCCCTCTAAGACTACGCATTTGAAAAATGAGATTTCTAAATTTTCACAAGAATCAAATGAAAGTTTTTCTACGGCTTGGAATAGGTTTAAGGAGATGTTACATGAATGTCCTCATCACGGTTTTTCCGACTTACACCAAATCGACACGTTTTACAATGGACTTAACGATCATGAAAGAGATTATTTAAATGCCGCCGAGGGTGGTAATTTTTTGTGTAAAACGGTTGAAGAAGCTTTGGTCATAATTGAGAATAGGTCTAAGTTTTATAGCCCTCGTCACACACAGAGTGTTGCCAAAAGGGGCTCATCATCGTCTCAAAGTATCAATGCATTACATGATGAGGCAAATGAAGAAAATCGGTTTTTCGATAGATTTGCTAACCTTATGTCCCATTGGAAGGCTCAAGAAGCTTCCAATTCCGCTTCGGTTAAAGCGGTTTCTAAAAGTTGTTTGTCGTGTGGGGGAGCTCATGATCTTTCCGAGTGCATTACCGCGGATGGTAACACTTCAAATGCTTTTGTAGCCACGGGAACTTATAACCAAATCGGTCAAGGTTCTCGTTCAAATCAAGCTCCACCAAATCAAAATGCTAATAATTATCGCAACAACAACCAAGGTGGAAATTACCAAGGAAATCAAAGGAATTATAACAAAGGTAATTACCAAAGTGGAAATGGGCAAATTTCTAATCAAAACCAAAACCGTGATTTTCAAAACAATGCCCAAGGTTTTCAAAACGATCACACCAAAAATATTCAAGGAGAGTTTTTGAATTATGCTAAGGCTAATGATGCTAAGTTTGACAATATGCAACGTGAGATGGTTAGCTTAAGGTCCGAGTTGAAAAACGAGCTAAAAAACGAACTCGCTAATGAACTTAAAACTCATGCTAATAAAATGGAAGGAAATGTCACACGACTCCAACAAAATCAACAAAAAATGGAGCAAGGACAACATGAGATTAAGCAAGAGTTGTTAAAAGCGGATGCTAGGCAATCTAAGTTTGAAGACCGTATGGCTAAAATGTTTGAAGCTATCATGTGTAAGCCCTCTTCTTCGGGTGGTCTTCCTAGTGATACCATCATGAACCCGAAAGGAGAATTGAAGGTTATTACCACTCGTAGTGGTAAAACTTTCAAAGAACCCATTTCTCGTCCAAGTACTTCTATGGAGAAGGAAAAAGAGAAAGAACCCGAGGTTGTGGTTGAAAAGGAGCACATTACAATCCCACGAAGTACCGCTCAAACCACACCTACGGTTGAACCTATACCAATCATGGAACCCGAGATTCCAAGGCCGATGCCTATGCCTACCTTGCCCCAACCCACATCACCTTTACCCTACCCATCAAGACGAGACAAGGAAAAGGCACAAGAACGAAATAATTATCAATTTGAACTTTTTATGAAAATGTTTCGTGACTTGCATTTCAATATAAGTTTTGCCGAAGCCTTAGTCATGATGCCTCGATTTGCCGCGAACTTCAAAAGTATGTTGAATAACAAAGAGAAATTGCAAAAATCGTCTAGTTGTTCTTCGGTTTTTCTAAGCCGCATACCTCAAAAAGTCGGTGATCCTGGAAAGTTTTTAATCCCATGTGCTATCCAAGACATGGAAGAATGCTACGCCTTGGCCGATCTTGGTGCTAGTATTAATTTGATGCCTCTTGAGATTTTTAAATCGCTCAATCTTCCAAATCTCACTCCTTCAAGAATGTCAATCGAGATGGCCGATCATTCTACGATTCTAGCTTGTGGAGTTGCCGAGGACGTCTTCGTGAAAGTTGGAAAGTTCTACTATCCTGTAGACTTTATTGTTGTTGATATTCCTATCGATCCTAAAGTTCCGTTAATTTTAGGTCGATCTTTTTTGGATACCTCGAGAGCACTTATCGATGTGCATGCAAGAAAAATCACTCTTCGTTTCAATGAGGAATAACTCGTCATTAATGCAACCCAAAACTCCACTCTTTCTCATGTGTATTCTATCACATCTTTCTACAATGTCAATCCCATCAAAAGCATTTGCAAAAGAATTTCAAATAGAGTTTTAGGAGTTGTTGAGAAAAATGAAGTTCCGTCCCCTCCGCCGATGGAGGTTAAGAGTGTTAAGCCTATGATTCCAATCTCGAGTGAATCTTCGGATGATGAATACGTTGATCCCGATGGGGAGGTTTTCTTTGTTGACAAAAGATTTGAAAACTTACCACCACCTAAACCAAAAAGATTTCATAATGTGAGAATTTTTAGTGTGACTAACATTGCTTTATATACACCAAATATTTTTGACATAATTAAATCGGGTTTTCACAAGGAGAGTTTTAAAGATGCAAAAGGAAAAGATTTTGAATTAAAGTTAAAAGATTTTTCTACAATTCTAACTCCGTCATCACCGTGTTTATTGAGTACTACAATCTCATCTTCTCCTTTTGACGATGCTTTGTGTGGACCTAGAAAGAGGGAAGCCCCTTATGTTCCCCCCCTTTCTCCACCGAGGACGAGATATTTGATCCTGGAATTGCTTATATAGGGAAATCTCGGTCTTCCACCGATGCAATAAATGGAAAATCTTTTCATTTGATTGGTGCGAGTCTACCTCGAGTAGCTCATGTTTTTAGAGACTTACCCATTGTCCCACCCTTCTATTTCTTCTCTCCTATTTTCTTCTACCCCATTGGGGTTTTGGTTTGTGTTGGAGTAGCGTTGTCTCGTCTTTCATCCGAAAACGAAGACGCTATCTTTGACCCCGGTATACGTTTATCGGGTTTTTAAAGTACTCCACGTGCTTTTGGGCCTTGTTTATCATGTAAGCCCCACCAAAAATTGACCATACCATGATTATCCCTAAATGATCACATTTATGGGGATTCGAGTCGAGCTTTTGACTCGGTTATCAAAAACAAGGTGCCTCGTGGGGGATTCTCATGCTTATCCTTGTAATATTATTGCTTTTTAGTTAATCCTAATGTGAGGGGATTTGTGCCCTTCCAACCTTTGTTCCGTGGTTGTTTGTGAATTGTGGTTTTTAGATCATGATCTTCACGATTGGAGCCTCTCGTGTTCGTTTTATGGGAGCACTCGATCGTTTGCTTTGGAGGCCTTTCCCAATATCCATATGATATATCCTTTTATGTTCTAACCTTAGGTTTATAGCACACTTCATAAACGGCTATTAATTTATTGGTTACACCCTTTCCATGCTAGATTAGGCATTCGACTACGTCTCTAGTATGGGGGTGTTTGCACCCCTAGACTCGAAACATTGAGGACAATGTTTAACTTTAGTATGGGGGGGGGTGAATAGATACTTGCCTTGCCAAACCTTCACGTTTTCTAAAGTTTATCTTTTTGTTTATCGTTTTGTTGCAAAATAAGGCTAAAAATGGCCAAATTTTAAAATTTTTCTCATGTTTCATAAGTGTTTGAAGACACGAATGTAGATTTTCCGATGGCGAGAATAAGAGTAATTTTTGACTCGACCGTGCGTGTTGAGCACTTAGCTTTGATTCCTTAACTACACATTAGGCTAAGTCTCTTAAATGAGGACGAGAAATGATAGAGTTAATTATAAGTTACTATGCTAAACGTAGAGTACTCGTATTCTTTCAAAAACTCATGTGTTCTCGTTGTTTGATTATTCTCCCTTCGCATGTAAATATTTTTTGCTTAATAAATATTGACTTAGCGGTTTAGTTGGGATTGTTGGGTTTCTAGTCTTTTCTAGTAGCTTCCGTGTAATTAAATTGGGAAGACATTAAGGTATCGCCAGCGTCACGGTTTTGAAGTATTGGCACCCAAATAATCGAAAGCTTCACCCAATAATAAGATTTCAAGTGCTCACCTAAATCAAGCAAACAATTTGAAGCCCCACAAGGCCTAAAATCTATGCAAAAATTGAAAGTGAATCAAGCCTTAATCTTCGAAGCTTTAAAGATCCAAAATTCGCCTTAGCGTCAGGATACGTCTTTGGCTAATAAAACCACCGATGAGGCGGATAATAAAAGGCAAGGCAAGACCAAAGTCATAATAAAAGCTTCATGGCGAAGTTGAATAAAAGATGGAGGTAAACCAAAGATAATAAGGCCCTTCCGTTATGGGGCGTATAAAAGTCTTGGTAATAAGTCTCATGTTCAAAACCGTTATAAAACCGTGTTTATCGATTCTTCTTGTCAACTTAATTTTTTAACATCGTTGTCTATTAGGAGGGGTTATTGATTTGATGGTCTTAGTTACACCGTTAGGACTCTATTTTTAGACCTAAATCTCTATTATCGCATAAGTCAATGATGTATCCTCGTGATCATTAAAGACATAATAAAATATAAGAGATACAACTTAGGAATAATGGGAGAATAAGTACGTGATTAGGGCATATGAGTAGTGTTAGCATTACTAACTTATAATGACAATGATCTCGTTGCACGCTTGGCATGGAATTGGAGTGAAAATCGAGGACGATGAAATTATTTCTAACGAAGCATTCGCGTGTTCTTATTCTATGAACCTAAACGTCCCATTTTGCGATGAGAATCATACATTATGTCTAAAACGCAAGTAGTAGCAATAATGTAGTGTAGCTAGTTTATCATTTCAATAAATTGAATAAAAATGAATTTTGGAGGTACTTTGATACTTTATTCTAGAATTGCGTGAGGGCACGGCAATGGTTTAGTATGGGGGAGTGATGAGACTGCTTTTATACATGGTCTCATCGTCCAAATCGGGCTTAAAATCAATTAAATATCATTAAATAGACCAAATATATGCTCGTGTTTGTTACTTGTGTATTTTTAGGTACGGATATTGAGGAATTGGCAAAAGATCACAAGAATCAATCAAAAACAAACACGGGAAACGAAGTCGCACAATGAACCGGGCCCAAGTTGGAATTTTGCAAAAAGACCCTTGAAGTTTGAAGAATTGGCAAGAATGGCCCCTCATCTTTGAAGAACTTGTCACAATTGACCCTCCAAATGTCATTTGTACAAGTATGGTCCTCAAAGATTGAAGATATTACAATTCCAGTCCTTGAAGAATCAAGAATATCCAAAAGAAACCCTTGGATAAAGTTTTTAAAGGTTTTGTGCCACTTTTGACAAGTTGCCAAAAGTTGATAAAGGCAAAATAGGCGCTGATGGGATTTATTTACAAAGTGGAAAGAACAAGATAGCTTGGGGACTGTTTTTGCCAAACCACCAAACTCTCCCACCCAACCAGCTCGTGACACCTCAGCAAAACCCACCCACCAACCCATTAACCCTACCCATCTACCCAAACCCGTCCACCCACCCAAGTCCAAACCGGTTTAATTAATTAAACCTGGTCAACACAAGTCAACCACTAACCCATTTCCCACTAAAATACAAATTTAAAAAGTTAATCCCCCTTTTTAGATTAAAACCCATGTTCTTCACATATAAACCCTAAACCATCACCAGGTCCAATTAAATTAGAAACAAAGGGGTTTGAGTTGATTGTGTCCAGATTGTTAATTAACCCTTCCCTTAACATAAACCCACTCAAATATTCCCTCCTAGACACACCCATGTGAGGGTAGGACCCTCCCCTGCTCAAGTCGTTTTCCCCCAAACCCTATAACCCGACCAAACCAACCATCCAGATACTCCCCTTGGTCCCCAAGCTCAGATGGACGACTAGGATGCATTCAAACATCACCAACACCAACTGGCATCACATGGGATCGATTTTGACCAAGCTTGAAGACAAAAGACCAAGGGCCTTTTTGGCATTTCAGCAACTAGGGTTTTAAGTTCTAGTTTCTTCTATAGGCTTGTATAAATAGAGACGTATGTGTCTCTATTAGTTCTTGTTCCAGTTTTTAAGCTTTTCACTTGTAATCTCTTTTTAATGAAATAAAAGTTTGGTGTTTGTTAAATCAAGTGTAATTCCTTTTTAGGTTTGTTAAAAGTTGTGTGTTGTGTTAAAAGCTAAAAAACTGAGTTCCATTTTAAAATTATGAAACATTTGTGTGTTGAAGTTTCAAAAAGGTTTCAAAAAAGTTCAAAATTTCAGAAAACCAAAACCTCCTTTGAAGTGAAAGTGGAAAAGGAGGGTTTGGATTTGTGAGTATTGAGCTGTTTTTGAATGGTGTTAAAAAGGTTTTATGGTTTGAGGAAAAAGTTTAAGAAGGTTTGATAAAGTTTAAGAAAAATCAGAAAAGTTGCATTTTCTTTTGTTTTCATTTTCAATTTGCAGGTTTGATTATTGATTTGTTGTTCAAGGTGTCAGCATAGGCCCGAGCCTATAGGGAGGTGGTAGCACTGTTGGTCTTGGATGTAAGACCAACAAGGTATTTTCTTGTTAAAAGTTTTCTTAGTTAAAATTGGTGGATTGTATGATTTAGCATAGAAAAGTTGTTTGAGATTGTGCTATTGGCTTGATTTGAGTAGTTAGAGATTTGTATGCATGTTAGATGCATAGTGAATCAGTTTGGAGTTGTTTAGAATAGGATTTGTTTGAAAAAATTGCATAATCAGTTTTTAAGGGGTGTTTGGATAAGGGTTTAAGCAGGGGTTAAAGTTAGCAATTGTGCTTAAAACTTGTTTAGATACACTTTATAGGGTTTGTGTTAGTTATATGCTAGTTTGTATTCATTTTGTTAGAGTTTTAAAGCAAGTTGGGTGAACAAAAAGTGGAAAAGGATAGCTTAAAAACTGCATGATCATGTTTCTGCTTGTTTTGATGGAATTTTTTGCTTAGATCGTTTAATCTGTTAGAGTAAGGGTCAAGTAGGTGTTTGCTATTGCTAGATTGTTGATTGGGTGAGTTGTATGCAGGATTTGGGAGTCTGAAACTCATTTTTGTGCACACTGATTAGCTAAAAACACCACCAGACCCATCTAAAGTCATCAGAAACTTGAAATTGCCTTGTGTGTTTATTTGTGTGCATTTGTGGCTAAGTGCTTGTGTGATTTTGAGTATTTGTGACTCCCTATACTCCAAAGAGTATAGGGGTGCCTTGTTCCATCAAAAACAAAACCAGATACATCATCAACCAAGCTCCTCTTGGTTTGTATTCACAAGTGAATACATACACACTTGTTCATCAGAAACCAAGTGATATCTGGGCACGTCTTGGCTCATAACTTGCTTTAATCTTGATTAAATTAGTTTGTGTTTGTATTTTTGTGAGCTAAAAAGTTACTGGATTCAAGTGTTAAAAAAAGAAAAAAAAAAAAATAAATTGCAAAAAACTACACCCTGCCTGGACTCGAACACGGGACCCCTCGTTGGGGGAGTGTACGTGTTAACCAGTGATCTAGATGAGTTTTTACGTTAAGGTTTCATTTCAAATCTTACTTAAGGTGGTTTTCAGTTTGGCTTATTTAAATAAGCCGTAGCTTATTTAGGATATTTCATCTTATTTAGCAAGCTTATTTGGCCAGGGTCATTTTTCCTAGGATAGTTATAGGCTTTAGGATTTTTCTGGCTTAAAAGTGTATTTTTTTCTTTGTTTAATTATTTATTAGAATTATTTTTAGATTTATTTTTAGAAAGTAAATTAAAAATAGTAAACAGTAATTTAAAAATCCAAAAAAATAGTTTTTAGGTTTTAAATTATATTTTTGAGGTTTACATTCAAAAAAGTTTTCAAAAACTTTAATTTTTAATTTTATTTGATTTTAGGTTTTTTATTAAATTTTAAAAATTAATATAAAATTAACTAAAAGGTTTTAGGAGCTTTAATTTACATTTTTGTCTTAGTTAGAATATTTAGGATTTTTGATAATTTTTTAGAATTTATTTTTGAACTTTTTATTTTTTGGAATATTTTAATATTATTTTATTCATAAAAATTCAAAGTTTTATTTTTCTTTTTTTTTTCATTTTTCCTAGGTTATAGACATTAAAATAGGAACTTTGTAACTTTCCAATTAATTTTTAGGTTTTTCATTTATTTTCTAGATTTAATTTAAAATTTAATAGATTTTAATAGTTTTTAGGAGTTTAAAAATAGTTTAATTTGGTTTTAAAATTTTTAAAAATAGTTTTTAGCTTAACTAGGTCATTTTTGAGGTTTACAAACTTGAAAACCTTGTTTGGGGCTTTTTAATATTTAAAAGTGATTTTTAGGGCTTTAATTAGCATTAAAAAGTCATTATTTAATTAATTAAAAGGTTTTGGCAAGTTTTGATTTTTTGTAAACTCTTAGAATTTTATTGTGGATTTTTAGTAATTTTTAGGAATTTTTAGGTTAAAATTTTAATTTTTGTCGTTTTTACGTTTCTACGTCTTAACTTTCTAGTAGTGTTTTTGTTAATTTTTATTTTTTTTCGTCTTCGTCATTTTCTCTTATCTTTTCTTCTTGTTAATAATCAAAAACATTAATCAATCATTCATTACACAACGCACTTGCCTCCTTGGGAAACGAACTTGTTTGGTCATTAGTGCTCGGTTTTCCTAAATCGACACTTAACGCTTACCACTACTTTGTTGCCTCTTTTTCCTAAAAGGGTATAAAAACTCTACATCAGTTGTTCATTCACATTTTCTATCAATCTAATATTTATCCTTTTCCTCTCCTTTTTCTCTCTATATCTTATCTCTTTCTCTCTCTTGTTCTTCATCTCCTTCCCTCTTTATTAATCAATCAAACACATCAATAATTCAAGGATTTCGTGGACCTACATTTGGTATCAAGAGCCATAGGATGATTGGTTTGTTCTTGTGTTTGTTTTAATTAATTTTCGTGGTTTTTGAAATAATAAAGCTCAAATCTTGAAATTTTTTACGTTTTTGTTGTTTAAGTTTGTAGACAAATCGACTACATAGATTTGGTAGTGATTTGGTTTACTTGTTTTGGTAGAAATCACAAAAAAAATTGGTTTGCGTGGTGATTTTTTGGTATACGACTGTCAAATCGATTTCTTGTTAAGATTGACTTTTTGGAAGTACAACTGTCGGAAAAGGGTTTTAATATTGCAAAGGTCACTTTTTTGTCATATTGCGAAGCCCCTTTTTCATTATTGCGAGGGTTACTTTTTCATATTGCGAGGGTTACTTTTTCATTATTGCGATAGTTGGTAAGTTGACATTTACACATTGCGACAGTTGGAGTCTAAATATTACGAAGGTTACAATCTGTGTATTGCGAAGTTAACATCTTCTGGATTGCGAAGATCAACCTAACTATTTGGATTCCGAAGTTCATTTAATTAACATTCCGAAGAGTCAATTGGTTATTGCGAAGGTTTCTCTCCATCATTGCGAAGATTACATTTTGATCATTGCGAAAGTTGTTTTCTGGGTATAGTTGTGATACCACATTCCACACAAACAAATCCCAAGACCTAAACCTGACTTGACTCGATCACTAGACTCGACTCCAAAACTTTGACTCAACAACTTGAATTTTCAAAAATACTTGGTTCTTAGAACAGACCAAAAACATAAACACTCTCAGACTGACTCAAAACCTTTAGCAAAGACTCGACTTAACAACTGACTCGAAAAGTCTTAAACACAACCCTTTCGACTCGGACACAATTTCACCCAAACCTCTTACACTGACTCGTCATACCGTTCTGTAATCTTCATTCAAGGATCGATTTATTTATAAATCCAACTCGATTTTTTTCCCTCGTCTCAATCAACACACCTTTACCTACAACTCTAGACTTGAATATATAAAAATAAAACAAGGATCGATCTCAGATTTGTTTCATTATTAACCTTCATAGATACTTATAGATCCTTAAAGATCTATACATGTCGAAACGACTCATCACAGATCTATATCGAAGGTAAAAACCCTCTTTCAATATTCGAATATATGAAGGATTAATAACAATTTCTGTTATAATCTACTCATTGATTCGATTTATCAAACACATACAAACAAGAAAATCAACCTACCCGAGACCTCAAAACAGATCTTGAAGCAATATCATCTTGGATTACATCGACCTCTTGTTGGTACAATAGGTTTTGATTCGTTGAATGGCTTTTGACATTTGATTTGTGTGTATGAAGATTTGATGTGGTGGGGGCGGTGTTAACAAGATTGGTTAAAGAAGAGGCGGAGATAATAACGGTGTGTGATTCATTGGTTGAGCTGATAAGAATGATTTGAGTGTTTTGAGAAAGATTGATAATGGTTTGGTTGGTGTATGTTTGAGAAGACGTTTGGTGGCTGAGATTGATAAAAAGAAAAAAGGCGGAGTTTCTTATGAGAGGGGATAAGGTCTTAGGGGTATAGATTTATATATAGTGGGATCGGGTTTCGTTTGTTGATTTCAAAAGTTGGCACAACTTAGTTTCAACGTGTTGGCACAACCATTTAGTCTAGGTGGTCCACGTGTTGATAGTCAACAATAGGCACCCACGTTTGACTCATGACCACGTTTGATAAACTTAGGGTCCACGTGTTGTTGTCTAAATCAATTCTTTGAATAGTTTTACGAACGTGCTAATACAATATCACAAGAATTTAATGTTAAAACACTATTCTCCCAACAGTTTTCGTAAAACAGTATAGTTTACAAAAGTGATATTTAACATTTAATTTGGCAGGTGGATCGGGTTTAACTTTAAATCTATTTACTTTTACAACAGTTTATTTGAACAAATTGTGATAGAGTTTATACATCAAATGTGATAAAGTCATACCGAATATATTTGGACTCCCAAGTGACAAAGTGACGATACAAGTGACGACAAAAAGTTACATATTACTTAACAAGGACTTAAGAAGTTTTAGAGGTCTTTCGTTGGTTTTGTCAAATCCCGCGAGTTTCAATTTCTTGGTCTCTTCACAAATTGTAAAATCTCGAAAACAACCACAACCACAGTTATCATTCATCAAACTTCAATGGAATCGTTGAATTCGACACCTCAAGAGAGAGACTTGCATCAAATGCAAGACAACGCTAGATAAAGTGGTATAACTTCATTTCGACTACTTCAGTCTCATCTTGTGACAATTTCATGGCTTCACGGAGGAAGCGAATTTGTGACACTCTTTGGTCAAGATCGTTATATATTCATCGACTCAATACTACTCAACTTGAACCAACTAGCTGAGCAACTTCATAAAGAAGACCTTAATCACTCTGCATCAGAATCTGCATATCAAGCTCTCGTGACACAACTTACGCACTTCTTCCACTTCAATATAGTTAAGTCTAAAAATTTAGGGATATGTCAGTCGTTTCTTCAATACACACATACCGAGGTTCAAGACTTCCATGCTAAACTGTTGAAATTCATAACATCGGTCTCGTCTTCGATTTATGAAAGATCCCGACTTCATCAAGCGTATGATAGTGGAGTGCAAGAATCTACGATGCAGATGCAAGAGGAGAATGGTCACACGATTGACAATTTGGAGCCTAAAGATTGCAAGGACATGGAATCAATAGCAAAGCATGATATCAGCAACATGTCAGGGAATATTACAGACATCTTTTATGATGACACCATACCCGTTTATGACGAAGAGCCTACGAACATGGTACAATGTAATGTTGTGTATGATGTATATGTTGATGAAATGCCGCATATTGAGCATTATGAACCTAATTATGACAAACATGGGATGGAAAAGAGTGATAGTGATACCATTTTGGATTCATCCGATGTGCGTCATAATGGGGGAGAAAGTGTTCAAAATGCTAACAATCATGATAATTGCCTTATGACTGCTTCATTAACTTCTTCTGATCCTAGGTTAATGAGCTCGAAATGATTATAGCTCAGCCATCTAAAGATCTTGAGGATGCCAAACTTGAATTTTCGAAGAAAACGAACAAATTTGAAAAACATGAAAAGTCAAACGTTGTTCTTGAACGAAAATTGGATCAAAAAGTTCTAGATTCTAAAGCTGAAAAGGATAATCTTTTGAAACAAATTAAGTTGCTAGAATCTAAATTGGCATCCCAAGATAAATTGCTCAAAGAGAATGAGACTTTAAAAGCTCAAGTTTAGGAAAAGGTTTTTGCAATAGCGGCTTTGAAAAACGAGTTGAGGAAAACTAAAGGAACTAGTGTGGACACTAAGCTTAAAAAACCATCAATCTTGGGGAAACCGCCTACAAATTAGTCCATTAGACAACCGAATGCATTTAGATCCGAGCGACCACAATCCTCGAGACCGTGGTTTGCCTCCCAAGTTGATATGGTTCATATTTCTAAAACTATCACTCCACCAACTAGGCCTAATGTGACTAAATCAGCTTTTGCAAGACCAAATCACATGATTGCATCTAGCCTCCCTAGACATAGTCTAAAGAATACGTCTAGAACTACTTCAAATTATGTGCGCCATAATTTTGGTGGGGAAGCTATTCAGAAGACACAAGTAAGAGATAGGAATTTCAAACCTAGTCAGATGCCTTCTAGATTACCCAACACTGCTAACCATAGCATGTCATATACAAGGAGCATCAATCAATCATCTAGGAATTCTAGATCTTACTCGGACATTAAATATGCTACTTGTAAAACATGTAGGAAATGTGTCTTTAAGGCAAATCATGACTCTTGTGTCAAGAAATTCCTTCATGAGGTGAACTCCCATGCTAGAATTAAATCCCAGTGGCTAGCTAAAATCAAACCCATTGGTAAAGTTTGGCGCCCCACTGGTAGAACTTTCACTCTTGTAGGAAACGAGTGCCCTTTAACTAGGATAGTCTCCGATTCTACTAAGACTAATAGGGAGGAAATTGAAAAGGATGATACATCACTTAAGCCTGAACTTAAGGTATTCTATAAAAGGAAACGTTTGTCAGCTAAGACAAGTGAATCATCTCCTCAGGTCACCTCTGGCACAAGAAAAGAAAACTGTGAATCCCCACATGATTCTAAGATACATATCGCTAACCCATATAAAAGCATACAAATTCCAAATGAGAATGCAGGTACCAAAGTCAAGGATCAACAAAAAAAAACCGGTCCAATATTTTTATACCGTTCAACTAAGGACATTCTCAGAGTTTGGTTACCGAAGAAGCAAATATCAGAGAAACAAGTGTCTTAGGGGATTTGCAGTTAAGCTCGTGTAAATGGCTCATCGTTAAATATCAAAAGATGACCCGATCTTCAAATAAAGGAAATTTTATCGCCGATGATAAACTTATCCTCACAAACGAGAAATTAAATTTTCTTGGACACGAGCTATTATTAAAACTATTCAAAAGTTTTAAGCTCGTGTATATGGCTCATCGTTAAATATCAGACGATGACCCGATCTTCAAAGAAAGGAAAGTTTATCGCCGATTATAAACTTATCCTCACAAACGAGAAATTAAGTTTTCTCGGACACGAGCTTACATTAAAACAATTCAAAGGTTTTAAGCTCGTATACATGGCTCATCGTTAAATATCAGACGATGACCCTTTCGCCGATGATAAACTTATCTACACAAACGAGAAATTAAGTTTTCTCGGACACGAGCTTACATTAAAACTATTCAAAGGTTTTAAGCTCGTATACATGGTTCATCGTTAAATATCAGACGATGACCCGATTTTCAAATAAAGGAAAGTTTATCGCCGATGATAAGCTTATCCTCACAAACGAGAAATTAAGTTTTCTCGGACACGAGCTTACATTAAAAGGCTGGATAATAGTAAAATTACACTTGTTTAGGAAAACAAGGTAAAAGCAGTAAGTATTAAGCGTACATTTAGGAAAACGTAAACACTTATGACCCTTGGTTGTGAGTTCCTTCTCGAGGAGGATTAATGTGTGTGTTAAAATTGATTAAATTTGAGATTAATATTGATTGAACAAAGGGAAAAGTGAAATGATGACGATTACGATTAAAATTAAATTACGACGAATGACGTAAAACGTAAAAATGTGACGAAATTAAAAATTACTCTAAAAATTCCCAAAAAATACCAAAAATACCTAAAAATATAACTAAGGTTTACAACTGATCAAAACATTTTTAAACCTTTTATTTAATTAATATTTAATTTTATAATGCTAATTAAAGCCCTAAAAATCAAATAAATTAATAAAAAACCCAAATAAAGATTTTTCACTTTGTAAACCTCAAAAATATTTTAATTAAACTAATAAGTAATTTTACAAAATTTAAAACATATTAAAACTATTTAAAATCATTAAAAACAAAAAATTAAATATTAAAATAATATTAAAAATTCAAAATTTATAAAAAAATTCTAAAAACTTGCAAACTTACTTATTTTAACCTAATAAAGCCAGAAATGAACGTGAAATGACCTAAATACCCCTAATGGGCCTCCAAATGGGCCAAAAGTGAAAACAGTCCAAATGAAATGGGCTTTTTAGCCCAATAAGACAAAAGTTCACCAAATTAGCCCAAAACTTCCAGTCTAGCTTAAAGTTTAATTTTAAACACAAAACTCTGAAGGCCCAAAAGCTGAAAATATGCTTATCACAGCTTAATAGTCAACAACTTATTCTTAATGGGCTTTTTGGCCCATTAAGCCATAAGCTGAAAATTGACACACATCCTTCTCTTGGGATTATAAATCTGTTTGTAAAAAGAAACTTTGAAAAAGCTCAATAAATAAGCCTGAAATAAGCCAAAGCTCTTTATAGAAAATGACAAAATAGTCGTTTTTAAGTTCTAGGCTGATTCAAGAGCTTATTCAAGTTGCAAAATGTTTTAAATGACTAAATTAAGACAAATCAACAAAAAGATTTTCAAAAAGATAAGTCTAATAAGTAGAATAATTTGATAAGCTCTTTTGAAAAAGACAAGTTAATTCGTTTTCTAGTCAAACCCTAAAGTCAACAGCCAGAAACTTCAAAACTAACTAGTTGGATGAAATGAGCAAAATCTATCACAAAATAAAATTTGTTGCAAGTTGGATTAAGCCAGAATAGCTTATTGACAAGTTGTTCAATAATTATAACTGCCAGTGGGAAGTGTCAGTGGGAAAGGAGTTCCCACTAATGATTTAGTGATTTTCTTTTTAAGCTTGACTCGGTTGGTTTCTTTGGACAAACAAGGCACCCCTAGAACCAGTAAGTTGTAGGGAGTCAAGAACAAGCAATAAAATCACAATCCTTACAGCCAGTTAGTACAGTTAATTCAAAGAAGGCCTAGACATGGAAAAGAACAAGGTCTGATGATTTAAGCTAATGTTTAAGCAAGAATAAGCCCATAACATTCTACCAAAAGCATACAACAACAAAAACTACCTTAATCAAGCACAAATAAACAGGTTGCATGCATTGGTTCATGGATTTGGAACTAGTTTTAGCCCTATGTGATTACTGATGAACTTGGTAAACAGACAAGAACAAGTTGCTGAACTACTTGACCAAACTATGAACTTCAAATCCACAAAACAGGCTATCCAGTTGTTCAATTTCAAGTTTTGCACTTCACAACCCTAGTCCTATCCTATAGTTACTAGGTGACCAAGTTTCAACTCAAAACAACCCAGAACAACTTTGTTTTTAGTAAAGATTCAGATTAGGTGTTTAAAAGTACAAGATATGCAAATTTCAACATAAAACCACACCAATACCAGATACAAACACACAATGACCTTTAACACCTACTCAATTTCACAAAAGCTCAATAAGACAGCAGTCCCAAACACCCTTTAAAAATTTCAATTCGGATTTTTCAAAGACTTTATGTTTAAGACAACACAAAACTTGTTAAGATCAATCAGAACACACATGTAACATCAAATAAACAAAGATTCATGAATGAATTATCACTAAGCATGAAACACAAGCAAACCACATAAAAGTTCATAAACTTTAAAGATTTTGAGCAAACCTCAGAGACACACATCCATGCCCCCGTTTGTATAGCTTATGTTCTAGCTTAAACAAGAACAAGCTTCCAACAAAACCTGCTAAGATTCAACAAATAGGGTGATGACAGTTTGATAAGAAAAATGTAAAGGAAAACAGATTCTTGGTGATTTTGGTGAGTTCTCACAAGACCTTGACCAAACATAAACATCCACTACACCATGGGCTTAATCATGGTGTTATGGTCACCTTTATGCCCAAACAATCACTATGAAATACACTCTCTCAACCAATGAACCTCAAGCAAATTTTAAGACAAAAAAATCCACTTTTTCAGAAACTTAAAACTTCAACAAAACTTGAGAACAATCTTTGAAAACGAATTTAAATGGAAAGTAAAGAGAGCAATAACAATAAATGGAACTTGGATTTCGTCACAAACTTCAAACTTCTTTTCATTCATCAAAAGAAAGCATTATAGAGTTTTCACCTAGGATACCAAGAACAACAGAAAAAGTAAAACCCTAATGCCTTTATATAGGCTACAAGTGATTCTAGAAAACTGAAAAACAAGAAACCCTAATGTTGTTATCTTCCAAAAATGCCCTTATGGAAATTTGAGTATGCTTGTTTGAATTTTGTCTTAGAATTGAAAGCATGTGATGCCAGCTTGTAGTATTCATCTTGGACGTCCAATGTGAGCGAAGGATGAAAGCCAAGTTTTGGGGCGTTGATTCTCTGGCACTATTTTGTCTTCATCTTCAAAAAGGTGCAAGGGAGGGTTGGTGTAGCCACGTGGCTAGGTGGACCAAAGGCAAGAGGTGGGTTGTGATTATGTTAAGGTAAATTAGCTATCTGGAGCTAATTACCTTTTTTGCCTTTGCTTTGAACGAATTGTGGATTAGGGTTTATATGATTATGAATTGTGAATATTGGTGGGTTTAATCCGTTTTAGGTGATAAACAAGGTGTTAGGCGCCAAGTTTAAAACTAATTATTAATTAGTTAAAAACCAGTTAGTGGGGTGGGTGAGGTGGAGGAATGTGAGTGGTGGAGGGTGTTAGTGGGGTGATGTGGCAACACGTGATAGGTCTAGGTAAGTATGTTGTCTTGGCAAGAATGGTCCCCTATTTTCCAACTTATGTTCATATAACTTTAAACAACCATAAACTCAAACCCCTTTGTTAAATAAGTTTTCAAATTCACACTTTGGCCACACAAACTTTTGCAAAATATTTCCAAGGGTATATTTTGCCATTTCTTGATTCTTGAAGGGCTTTAAAGGACCATTATTGAAACTTTAAGGTCTTCTCTTGTATATTTGACTTTGTGGAGGACTAAAAGTGACAAGTTTTCATTTTGTAAGGACCATTCTTGCCAATTCTTCAAAGTTGAGGGTCCTTTTTGTAATTTTGACAAACTTTAGTGACCAAACTTGTAATTATGAATATAAAAGGGTATAAAGTGTCATTTCTTCAATGATGAAGGACCTTTCTTGTACAATCTTCAATTCTTTAAGGACTTTTCTTGGAAAATCAACACTTGGGTCCGGTTCATTGTGCGGCTTCATTTCCCGTGTTCGTTTTTGCATTGATTCTTGTGATCTTTTGTCATTTTATCGATATCCGTACCTAAAATACACATTGAGAAAACACAAGAATATTTATAACACTTTTTATGATATTTTCACCATTTTAAACCTGTTTAGGACGATGAGACTATGTATAAAAAGCAGTCTCATCACTTCCCATACGAAACCATTGTCGTGCCCTCACGCAATGCTAGAACAAAGTATCTTAGCATCTCCAAAATTTAATTTTATTCACTTTTATTCAAAGGTAAACTTGCTACACTACTACTACTTTGTGTTTTATACATAATTTATGATTCTCATCGCAAAATGGGACGTTTGGGTTCATAGAATAAGAACATGTAAGTGCCTCATAGAGATAAATTCATCGTCCTCGATTTTCACCCAATTCCATGATAAGCGTGTAACGAGATCATTTTCATTATAAGTTAGTAATGCTAACACTACTCATATGCTCTAATCACGTACTTAGACTCCCATTTTCCTAATTGGTATCTTCTATATTTTGTTTTTGTCTTAATGATCATGATGATACATTGTTGACTAATGCGATAGTAGAGATTAAGGTCCAAAAATAGAAACGAAACGGTGTAATCAACCATCGAATTAATAACCTCCCCTAATAGACAACGATGTCAAAAAATTAAGTTAACAAGTGAGATTCGATAAACACGGTTTTATAACGGTTTTGAACATGAGCTTATTAACAAGACTTTTATACGCCCCCTAACGGATGGGCCTTATTATCATAGGTTTACCTCCACTTTTTGGGATTCGGTCTTGCCTTGCCTTTTATTTAACCTCGCCAAGAGGTGTTTATTATGGCCAAAGACGTATATCCTCAACGTAAAACGTAATTTTGGATCTTTAAAGCTTCAAAGTTTAAGGCTTTCACTTTCAATTTTGCATAGATTTTTCGGCCTTGTGACCTTCGAATTTTTGCTTGATTTAGGTGAGTGAGAACTTAAAATTAATGCTGGGTGAAGCTTTCGATTATTCGGGGTGCCAATACTTCAAAACCGTGACGCTGGCGATTCTCAAATGTTTTCCCAATTTAATTACATGGAAGCTACTAGAAAAAATTAGAAACCAACAATTAAGACTAAACCGCTAAGTCAATATTTATTAGAAAAATATATATACAAGCGAAGGGAGAATAAGCAAACAACTAGGACACATGAGTTTTTGAAAGAATCACGAATTCTACGTTTAACATAGTAACTTTTAATTAACGCTATCATTTCTCGTTCTCATTTAAGAGACTTAGACTAAAAAGTTAAGGAATCGAAGCTAAGTGCTCAACACGCACGGTCGAGTCAAAAATTAATCTTATTCTCGCTATCAGAAAATCTACATTCGTGTCCTTAAACACTTATAAAAACATGAGAAAATTTTAAATTTGGCCATTTTTAGCCTTATTTTGCAACAAAACGAAAAACAAAACGATAAACTTTGGAAAGCGTGAAGGTTTAGCAAGGCAAGTATCTATTCACCCCCCCATACTAAAGTTAAACATTGTCCTCAATGTTTCGAGTCTAAGGGTGGTATACCCCCATACTAGAGACGAAGTCGAATGCTTAGGATCTTGTATGGAAAGGGTGGAACCAATAAATCTATAGCCGTTTATGAATTGTGCTAATAAGACCTAAGGTTAGAAAAATAAAGGATATATCATTTGGATATCGAGAAATTCTTCAAAGCAAACGATCGAGGCTCACGTAAAACAAACACGAGAGGCTCCAATCGTGAAGATGATGATCTAATAACCACAATTCACAAACAACCATGGAACAAAGGTTGGAAGGGTACAAATCCCCTCACATAAACTACATTAGTAAGCGATAATATATACATGGATAAACATGGGAGCTCCCCCACGAGGCACCTCGTTTTTTATTACCGAGTCATGAGCTCGGATCGATCCCCTCAGTACTAATTATCATTAGGGAAGGTGACTTGGTCGAGGCCGTCCAAAGAAGGGACTTCCCCACCAAAGTAGTGCTTCAACCTATGACCATTCACCTTAAAGTTAGGACCATCATTTTGAGATAGCTCGATGGTCCCATATGGAAATACTTAGGTGATTGTGAATGGTCCGGACCAACGGGATTTCAACTTGCCAGAAAATATTTTCAATCTCGAGTTAAAAAGCAACACTTGTTCCCCAACGTTAAAAACTCGGTTTTTAATTTTTGAATCATGAAACTTTTTAGTCTTTACTTTGTAAATCAATGAATTTTCATAAGCAATTTCTCTCAATTCATCCAAGTCATTCAATTGCATTTTCCGGTGTTTTCCCGCGGTCTCCATGTCATCATTACAATGCTTTAGGGCTCAATAAGCTTTGTGTTCGAGTTCAATTGGCAAGTGACAATTCTTCCCATACACAGGCTTATAAGGAGTGACCCAATGGGTGTCTTATAGGCGGTACGAAAGGCCCATAAAGCATCGTCAAGCTTATCCGACCAAGATTTTCGGTTCTCTCCTATCAACCTCTCTAAAATCCTTTTCAAAGCTCGGTTTGAAACCTCGACTTTCCCACTCGTTTGTGGGTGATAAGACGTAGAAAGACGATGTGTAACCCCATATTTCTTTAAAACTTTCTGATGAGATGGCATTTATACATGATCTCATCGTTCTTTTCGGACTTTAAATGCATAAAAATGTCATAAAATACCATATATATGCTTGTGTTTGTTTACTTGTGTATTTTAGGTATGGATATCGTGAAAAAGACAAAAGATCACAAGTTACAAGGAAAAACGGACACGAGAAATGAAGCCGTACAAAGAACCGGGCCCTAATCATGGAATTCTCAATACCCTTGAAGACTTGAAGACAAACAATATTGATCCTCAATTATTGAAGAAATGACACTTAAAACCCTTGTATATTTATAATTACAAGTTTGGTCCCTTAAGTTTGTCAAAATTACACAAAAGGTCCCTCAACTTTGAAGAAATGGCAAGATTAGTCCCTCAACAATTTCAAATTGCCAATTATGGTCCCTCATAAAGTCAAAGTTACAATGAAGACCTTTGAAGATCACAATGTCCAAGATCAGCCCTTGAATTATCCAAAAATGGCAAAAATAACCCTTGGAATCCTTTTTCCAAAGTTTGGTGCCAAAAGTGACAAGTGGTGAAAGTTAAAAACAAAGGGAATACGTTTTCTAGGCTGAAAGACTTTATTTACCAAAAATCCCAAAGAACAAGGACTGAAATAGCCATTTTGAAAGTTCAAATCCATAACACGCGCCAAACACTTGTTTTCCCCCAAAATCGGATCAAACTTATTACTATTCACCATTCATCCCACCCAGAATTACCTTCACTTAAACAAAGTGTAAATCCAAATTACCCATACCCACGTGTGATTCACACATGCAGAATCACATCCCACACACAAAACCCTTAATCCCACTCACTATGGACCCCACCCCCAATTCCCGTTTAGCCATTCACATTGCAACTTACTCTCCAAGTTATGTGACGTGTCAAGATCAACAGCCCACATCATTTGCTTCATTCCAAAGCTAAAATGAACAGCCTTGATCAAATTGGACAGCTCAAAATCAGAAAACGTCTAGAAGACTCAAGGGCATTTTAGAGAAATCACTTCTAGGGTTTGTGAATAGTGTTTAGCCAGGCATTTGCCTATAAAAGGAGACCTCAACATGTGAGAGTCCCTTTGTTCCAGATTTTAGCTTTTAATCTTTGTAATTCCTTTTTATGAAATAATGTTTGAATTTCTTAAAATTTTGAGTTCTAATCTGTTATTTATAAAAGTTTGGTGTTTGAGAAGCTAAAATCTGAGTTCCACTTATATGTTTGAAGGTTTTTGAGGCAAGGTTTTAAGTGATAAAGCTTGTGCATCAAAAATCAGAAAGTTGGCATTATTTTTGATCTCACTTTGTGTTTGTTCATCTTAGCAGCATTGGAAGCTGGTACTTGTTTTGCTAGTACCTCAGCTCAAACAATCCAGGGCCTGGATGTAGGTCTTGGAGGTTTGCACCTTCTTCCCTTTTCATTTTCTCTTTAAGTTTCTGAATATTTGTTATTTTTGTGGATTTATGCTTGAATCTGTGATATTGTGGTTGTTTATTGTTGATTTGGCTTTGTTTGATTTTAATGAGGTGTTATTGATCTGATTTGTGGGTTGAATCTTCATGATCCTTTGAAAATTTGTGAAAATAAGTTTTAAAAGGGTGTTTGGGATTACTTCATAAGTTGGATTTGAGGTTTGTTAAGTGCTTGTGTGTTGTATGCAAGTATTGGTATCTGTTATTTGGGAGCATATGTTCATCTGTTTGCAGGTTTTGAGGCTTTGAACACTTTGATTCATAGATTGGCTATAAAATCTTCATAACTTGGTAAAATTGGCTAGGATTTTGAGGACACCTAGATCTAAGCATAGGTTAAGGGTAACAAGTGCTAAATCATAGTTAATCACACCAGGGTAGAAGGATTTGAGGCTTGAAATTGGATTAAGTGTCAAGTATATCAGCAAACTGTTTCTGCATATTGTTCTTTGTTCATCAGTAACTTTTTGTGCTTTGATCTTGCTATTTACTTTGATTCAGTGTTTGATTCTTGTTGCTTTGTGTTTATTGATAGTTTATATAGCTTGTGTGTGCATCTGGTTAAGTTTGGTTGGCTTACTTTGCTTAAATCTGCTTATTAAGTGCTTAACTGCTTATTTGCATATCTGGTGCTTATCTGGTGACTGTTTGGCTTATTGTGGCTTATTGTGTGGATCATTTTGTGATTTTATTGTTGCTATTGACTCCTTGTGGTTCACTGATCACAAGGGTGCCTTTGTTTCCAATTAAATCAAACCAGAACTCTCAAATAAGCTTGGTCAATTAGTCAAAGCAGTGGGAACTCCTTTCCCCTGCTGGTTGCCACTGATAGTGCAATTTTGGTGTCAGCTTATCAATAAGCTATAATAGCTTATTTTAACCAGCAACAACTTTGTTTTTGTAATAGGTGCTCATATTTTGACCCATTTGTTCATCCTGGAGCATTTGGGTGGTTGACTTTTAGGTTTGACTAGAAAACCAAGTCCTTTGACTTTTACATAAGTTCATTTGTGCTTATTCTGGCTTATTTCTTGTGCTTATTGGATTTTTGTTGATTGATATTGCTTATTGGGTCCATTTGAAAGCTTTTGCAAGTTGAATCAGCTTCTGAGGTGCATTATTTCTCAAAAACGACTATTTTGTCGTTTTGTGGATTTTTACTTTTCTATTTTCTGGCTTATTGAGTGAGCTTATTGGAAATTTCTTTTGACAGATCTCTTAAGCATCCAAAAAGAGGGTTTTGTGTCAAATTAGAGCTTATGGCATTAGCTTATGGCTTAATGGGCTGAAAAGCCCAATAAGAATAAGCTTTGTGTTCAATAAGCTGTGATAAGCACATTTTTAGCTTTTGGGCCTTTAGAGTTTTGTTCTTAGAATTAAATTTTAAGTCAGATAGGGCTTTTCCAAGTCAATTGGGCCAAGTTTGACTTTTTGGGCCCAAAAGCCCATTTGTGTTGACTGAATTTAGATTTGGCCCATTTGAGGGCCCATTAGGGGTATTTTGGTAATTTCACTTTCATTTTCTGATTATTTAGGTTAAAATATACTAGTTTGCAAGTTTTTAGAATTTTTTATAATTTTTGGATTTTTAATATTATTTTATTATTATTTTATTATTATTTTTAAAATTTCACTTTTTCCAACTTTTTACATTTTTCATAGGTTAAATACATTAAAATAGGAATTTAGCAACTTTTAGAATAATTTTATCACTTATAGATTAATTTTTATAATTATTTTAAGTTTTAATAGTTTTTAATTCATTTTAAATAGTTTTTATTAGTTTTAAAATTTCTAAAAATAGTTTTTAATCTTTTTAGGTCATTTTAGAGGTTTATCAATTGAAAAATCTTTATTTGGGCTTTTTGATAATTTATTTGATTTTTAGGGCTTTAATTAGCATTTAAAAATTGAATATTTAATTATTTAAAAGGTTTGAAAAAGTTTTGATAATTGGTAAACTCTTAGTTTATTATTTTTGATTTTTGGTAAATTTTTGGTAATTTTTAGAATTTATTTTAATTTTGGTGATTTTTAGGTTCTACGTCTTAACTTTCTAATAGTGATTTTTCTAGGTAATTTTTATTTTTACGTCTTCGTCATTTTCTCTTCTAATCCCCTTCTAAACCAAATATTAATCTCAAATCTTGTACATCTTAGTCACACACATATACCTCCTTGGGAAACGAACTTAATCGGGTCATTAACACTTGATTTTTCCTAAAGTCATTTGTTCAATACTTACCGCTCATATACGCTCTTTTGTTTTCCTAAACAAGAGGTGTATTTTACCACAATCACTTTGGCGCCGCTGCCGGGGAGGTGTGTCGTGATTAATTTGCATTGTTGTTTTTAATATTAACCAAATAGTATTTGTATTAGTAGAACTCTACTAATACGTATTATCGGTTTTCTTGGTTTTTCTTGTACAAATATTATTAATATATTGTATTAAGTATCACAATAAATTTACAATATCTCCAAAAGTGTGAAAACACAACCTTAATTGGGATTTGATCTCCTAATTATTGTATTCGAATCTCAAACAAAAAGAAAAGGTAAAAATAGATAAATACTTTCGTGAAGCTCGATTTTGAAAAAATACAAACTATAAGGTGGGTATAAGGCGGGTATTATAAAATATACCCTAAGGAAAAAGGCTCTTAAGTGCTTCGCGCCGCCTCGTTTCCCCGCTTGCTTGTGAGTATTTTGAGATTGAAGGCTAATCGAGGGTTTTGCCGCCCAAAGTATTATTACGTATACTATATTTGCTTGGTTTCTTTGTGATTAAACCCTCTTGAACAATTTGGTTTTCACCAAAGTTCTAAAGTCATTCGAAGGCGTTCACTCCACGTGATCGTTTTCATTCCTTTGAGGCTTCTTTAATCAAGAGTTTGATTCGAGGAGAGATTTTGTAGATTGTTGTCTACGAAGATACACCAAAATCCAAAAAAATTAAATATCATCAAAAACACAAAAAATTGAAAATTCACAAAACACCCAAAAAGAATCTTCTTTGCTCACCTCCCATTCTTCGTGAAGTTTATGATCACTCGTAATCAAGCAAAACGAGCTCGTAAACGACTTCAAAAGCAAGCCAATCAAGAGACGTTGATTGTTGAAGAACCTCCAATTGTTGAACCTATTGTAGAACAAGAAGTCGTCATGGCTAATCGTACTATGATGGAATTGCTACAAGCACCCACCGAGGGTTTTGGAGAGGCTATTGTGATTCCCGCCATCCTTGCGGAGAATTTCGAAATTAAGACGGGTTTAATGTCAATGTTGCAAGCAAATAAGTTTAGAGGTCATGAGAAAGACAACCCGCATTACCACATTAGGAATTTCAACCGTCTCACCGCCACTAGCAAGTTTAAGGATGTTCCACATGACGCCATTAAGATGATGTTGTTTCCATACTCGTTGGATGGACCCGCAAAAATTTGGCTCGAGAAAGAACCGCCAAATTCGATTTTGACATTGGCCGATCTCGTTTCTAAGTTTGTGAACAAGTTTTTTCCACCATCTAAAACAACACACTTGAAAAATGAGATTTCATGATTTGTGCAAAGAAATAATGAAAGTTTTTCAATGGCATGGGAACGCTTTAAAGAGATGTTACATGAATGTCCACACCATGATTTCACGGAATTGCATCAAGTGGATACTTTTTATAATGGGCTTAATGATCATGAACGAGATTATTTGAATGCCGCCGCGGGTGGTAATTTTTTGTGCAAGACGACAAATGAGGCTTTACAAATCATTGAAAATAGATCTAAGGTTTATAACCCTCGTAACACACCGAGTGTTGCCAATATGGGTTCGTCATCTTTGTCACAATCGTCTCGTAGCATTAACGCCTTACATGATGAGGCTAATGAGGAAAATCGGTTTTTTGATAGATTTGCTAATCTAATGTCCCATTGGAAGGCTCAAGAAGCTTCCAATTCCGCTTCGGTTAAAGCGGTTACTAAGAGTTGTTTATCTTGTGGGGGAGCTCATGATCTTTCCGAGTGCATTACCGCGGATGGTAACACTTCGAGTGCTTATGTAGCAACGAGAACTTACAACCAAAACGGCCAAGGTTCCCGTCCAAATCAAGCTCCACCAAACCAAAGTGTTAAGAATTATCGAAACAACAACACAGGTAATTACCAAGGCAACACACGCAATTACAACAAAGGGAATTATCAAAGTGGGAATGGACAAATCTCTAATCAAAACCAAAACCGTGATTTTCAAAACACTACACAAGGTTTTCAAAATGCTCACACGAAAAATTTGCAAGGAGAATTTTTGGATTATGCAAAAGCAAATGATGCTAAATTTGATAACATGCAACGTGAGATGATTAGCTTAAGATCCGAGTTGAAAAACGAGCTAAAAAATGAACTTGCTAATGAACTTAAAACTCATGCAAACAAAATGGAAGGAAATGTCCAACGTCTTCAACAAAACCAACAAAAGATGGAATTAGGACAACATGAGATTAAGCAAGAGTTATTAAAAGCGGATGCTAGGCAATCAAAATTTGAGGACCGAATGGCTAAGATGTTTGAAGCAATCATGTGTAAGCCCTCTTCTTCGGGTGGTCTTCCTAGTGATACCATTGCAAACCCGAAGGGAGAAATGAAGGTTATTACTACACGAAGTGGTAAAACTTTCAAGGAACCAATCTCTCGTACAAGTACTTCTAAGGAGAAGGAAAGCGAGAAAGAACCCGAGGTGATGGTCGAAAAGGAGCACATTACAATCCCACGAAGTACCGCTCATACCACACCTACGGTTGAACCAATACCAATTGTGGAACCCGAGTTTCCAAGGCCATTTCCTAATGACCAACCCACACCACCTTTACTCTACCCTTCGAGACGAAACAAAGAGAAGTTGCAAGAACGTAACAAACAACAAATCGAGCTTTTTATAAAAATGTTTCAACAAGTACATTTTGATGTAAGTTTAGCCGACGCGTTGTTATATATGCCTCGTTTCGCTTCCACTTTTAAAAGTATGATGAGCGATAAGGAAAAGCTTTCAAAGCTTGCTAATTGTTCTTCGGTTTATCTTAACCGCATACCGGAAAAAGTTGGTGATCCCGGAAAGTTTCTCATTCCTTGTGACATACAAGATATGAAAGAATGCCTCGCCTTGGCCGATCTTGGTGTGAACATTAATTTGATGCCATTTTCCATTTGGAAATCGCTTTCGCTTCCGGCTCTCATTCCTTCGAACATGTCCATCGAGATGGCCGATCATTCTACGATTGTGGCATGTGGAGTAGCCGAAGATGTTTTCGTGAAAGTGGGGAAGTTCTACTATCCCGTTGATTTTATAGTAGTTGACATCCCCGCGGATCCTCAAGTTCCTCTAATTTTAGGTCGATCATTTTTAGACACTTCGAGATCGCTTATCGATGTTCATGCGAGAACTATCACTTTGAGATTCAACGAAGAGGAACTTGTTATAAACGCTACTCAAAACTCGAAACCTTCTCATGTTTAAGCAATCGCTACCATCAATCACATTGACATCGTTGATGTGGTTTGCGATGAGTTTTCACAAGAAGTGTTAGGTTTTTCCGATAGCTCGTCAAGTGGCAATCCCACTATTTTGGATCCGATTCTTGCTAATTCCACACCAAATCTCACTCCATTCCAAGGAGGCGATTTCACTTCAAATGAAATCGACAATGAAGATGAGGTGTTGATTAGTGATGATACTTCTATTCCACCATTTCTTTCGCCGATGGAAGTTATGAGTGTTGAACCAAAATCTTCAATCGAGGAACCACCTATCCTCGAATTGAAAGATCTTCCTTCTCACCTTGAATACGCATTCTTGGAAGGTGATGACAAGTTGCCGGTTATTATTGCAAAAGGTCTTGCTAATGATGAAAAAACCGAGCTCTTGAAAGTTCTTAAGGATCATAAAGGGGCAATTGCGTGGAAAATATCCGACATTAAGGGTATTGACCCAAAATTTTGTACTCACAAGATTTTAATGGAGGAGGACTACAAACCCGCAATTCAAAGTCAAAGAAGGGTGAATCCCAAAATTTACGATATCATTAAAAAGGAGGTCCTTAAACTCCTTGACGCGGGAATGATTTATCCTATATCCGATAGCCCATGGGTGAGCCCAATCCATTGTGTCCCTAAAAAGGGAGGAATGACCGTTGTGCCTAATGAAAACAACGAGTTAATTCCCACTCGTGTTGTGACCGGTTGGAGGGTGTGTATTGACTACCGAAAGTTAAATGACGCCACTCGTAAAGACCACTTTTCTTTGCCCTTCATGGATCAAATGTTGGAGCGACTTGTGGGAAATGAATTCTATTGCTTTTTAGATGGTTTTTCTGGTTACTTTCAAATCCCTATCGACCCTCGTGATCAAGAGAAGACTACGTTTACGTGTCCTTATGGAACGTTCGCTTATTGTAGGATGCCTTTCGGACTTTGTAATGCACCCGGTACGTTTCAACGGTGTATGATGGCGATTTTTCACGATATGATCGAGAAGTCGATGGAAGTGTTTATGGATGACTTCTCGGTGTTTGGTAATTCGTTCACGTCATGTTTATCTAATCTCGAACAAATGTTAAAATGTTGTGAAGAAACCAATCTTGTGCTTAATTAGGAAAAATGTCATTTCATGTGTAAACAAGGAATCGTCTTAGGACATAAGGTGTTGAAGGCGGGGATTGAGGTCGATAAAGCTAAGGTAGACGTCATCGCCAAGTTACCTCATCCAAAAACCGTTAAGGGATTTAGGAGTTTCCTAGTCCACGCGGGCTTTTATCGTCGTTTCATCAAGGACTTTTCGAAGATTTCTCGTCCTATGACACACCTTCTCGAGAAGGATGCTCCTTTTAACTTTAATGAGGATTGTGTTAAGGCTTTCGAAACTCTCAAAAGGAAACTTACCGAAGCTCCCATTCTTGTTGATCCTAATTGGGAATTACCCTTTGAAATCATGTGCGATGCAAGTGATTATGTTATAGGGGCCGTCTTAGGGCAACGTTATGACAAGCATTTTCGTCCTATCCACTATGCTAGTAAGACGATGACCGAGGCTCAATTAAAGTACACCACAACGGAAAAGGAATTCCTTGCCGTGGTCTATGCTTTTGAGAAATTCCGACCTTATCTCGTCTTAACTAAAAGCATTGTGTATACCGACCATTCGGCTATCAAGTATCTCTTAGCTAAGCAAGATGCTAAGCCAAGATTGCTTTGTTGGATGCTCCTCCTCCAAGAATTTGATGTCACCGTGCTTGACAAAAAAGGAGCCGAGAATCTAGCGGCCGATCATCTCTCTCGTCTAGAAGATCCTCACAAAGATGTTTTCGAGAACAAGGAAATTACCGAAACATTTCCTCTTGAGACTCTCGGTGTAGTGAATTCTAAAGACACAACCCCATGGTTTGCCGACATTGCAAATTACCATGCGGGCAATTTCATAATCAAGGGTATGACGACACAACAAAAACGAAAATTCTTTCGTGACGTCAAGTTCTATTTTTGGGACGACCCTTTTCTCTTTCGGATTTGTGCGGATCAACTCGTTCGACGTTGTGTGTTTGGTGCCGAAGCTTCTAATATCCTTAGAGCTTGTCACGAGGGACCCACGGGTGGTTACCACGGTGCTAATCTCACGGCTAAGAAAGTGTTCGATGCCGGTTTCTTTTGGCCTTCTATCTATCGTGATGCACACGCACTTGTGAAGTCGTGTGATTCGTGCCAACGTCAAGGAAAACCGTCTCAACGTGATGAAATGCCGCAAAACATAATTCAAGTATGTGAGATTTTCGACATATGGGGAATAGACTTTATGGGGCCGTTCCCATCGTCTCATGGCAACAAATATATCCTCGTCGCGGTGGACTACCTTTCTAAGTTGGTGGAAGCTAAGGCTTTGCCTACTAATGATGCTCGTGTGGTAGTGAAGTTTTTGAAGCAACTATTCTCTCGGTTCGGAACCCCTCGTGCTATTATAAGCGATCGTGGAACCCATTTTTGTAATGACCAATTCGAAAAGTTTCTAAAGAAATATGGGGTTACACATCGTCTTTCTACGGCTTATCACCCGCAAACGAGTGGGCAAGTCGAGGTTTCGAACTGAGCTTTGAAGAGGATTTTAGAAAGGTCAATTGGAGAAAACCGTGCTTCATGGTCCGACAAACTCGATGACGCTTTATGGGCCTTTAGGACCGCTTATAAGACACCTATCGGTTGCACTCCTTATAAGCTAGTCTATGGGAAGAATTGTCATTTGCCCATTGAGTTGGAGCATAAGGCATATTGGGCCCTTAAGCATGCTAATTTTGACTTGAAGACCGCGGGAGATCACCGGAAAATACAATTGAATGAATTGGATGAATTAAGGGATAATGCTTATGAAAATTCATTAATTTTTAAAGAAAAGACTAAAAAGTTTCATGATTCAAAGATTAAAAACCGGGTTTTTAACGTTGGTGATCAAGTGTTGCTTTTTAACTCTCGTCTTAAGATATTTTCCGGGAAATTGAAATCTCGTTGGTCGGGTCCGTTCACCATTACACAAGTGTTTCCATATGGGACCATTGAGCTAGCTCAAGATGATGGCCCTAATTTCAAGGTGAATGGACATAGGCTTAAGCACTACTTTGGTGGGGAAATTCCTTCAATGGTTGCCCCCGACCAAGACACCTTTTCCAATGATAATTAGCATTGAGGGGATCGAGTCGAGCTCATGACTCGGTAATCAAAAACGAGGTGCCTCGTGGGGGAGATCCCATGCTTATCTTTTATGCTCACTATTCACTAATAAGGGGACTTGTACCCTTTCAACTCGTTGTCTCGTGGTTGTTTGTGATTGTGTTATCTAGATCATCATCATCTACGATTGAAGACTCTCGTGTTCGTTTACGTGAGCCTCCATCGTTCGTTTGAAGAAGTTTTTCACGAATCCATGACATATCCTTTATTGTTCTAACAATTATCTTTTAGCATACTTAATAAACGGCTTTAGATATATTGTTGATCACCCTTTCCATGCTAGATCCTAAGCATTCGACTCTTCGTCTCTAGTATGGGGGTGCTCCACCTTTAGACTCGAAACATTGAGGACAATGTTTACTTTTAGTATGGGGGGGGGGGGGGTGAATAGGTACTTGCTTTGCTACGCCCTCACGCTTTCCAATTTTCGATGTTTTGTTTTGCTAATAAGGCTAAAAATGGCCAAATTTTAAATTTTTTCTTAGTTTTCATAAGTGTTTTTAAGACACGAATGTATATTTTCCGATGGGTAGAATAAGAGTTAATATTTGACTTGATGGGCATTTGGAGCCATTTACATTCCTTAACCCGCTCAATTCAAGTTTTGCTAGACTTTTATATAGGGAGCTTTAAAACGCGAAAGTCTAAATTCATACGGGTTAAGAACAAGAACTTTTCGCAAGATCCTATAATTGATTCTAGAAAGTCACTTATCAAGGGAACTTTAAAACGCATTCTCTAAACTTGAAAAAGTCCAAGAAAGTGCAAGATCCTATAGGTGGCTTGAAAACCCAAAACTTTGATTTGATATAGTCTTAATGAAAGCTAATCCAAATTTGGCTTAATTTTGACTTGCATGGCTAAGTATTCACGAGTCTCTTTAATTAGAGGTCTTTATATAGTGAAGAACGAGAAATGATAGAGTTAGACAAGTGATCATGCTAAACGTAGAACATGAAAATGTTCTTTCAAAAACTCATATGTTTTTAATTGTGGCTTTTTCTTCCCATAAGATCAATGCATTAGGAATAAATCATAATTGCAATAAGTAAGGTCGTACGATTTGAAAGGTTACTTAGCCTCTAGCGCAAGATCGTTTAAAAGTTGCTCGGTGTTGAATAGAGTTCTTAGCCAAGGCATAACTTATTGAAGCGGGACGCGAAGATTGGCGATCATCCAAAAAGGCCCTAACAAGGCATGAGGAGCTCTATTTTTGCTAAAAGATCCAAAGATGATGTGAAGTATCATTATTCCTAAATCAATATGAAGGATCGAGACACACGACGAAAAGCAATTACTCCCCTAAAGATCATGGAGAAAGTCTATCCAAAAAGACCCTAACAAGGTATGAGGATAAATATATCCAAGTCCGAAAAGGAGGTGGATCGTTGTATATCAAAATCCAAAGTAAAGATTGAAGAAAAATGATGAAGTCGTGGTCCAATATGAAGAATCTCTCAAAAACGTCAAGTGAAGAAATTCCAAATATATGAAGAGAAGACCATAATTTCAAGAACGTCTTCCCAAGATTTGAAGTATGAAGTACATGCCAAATATCGGTCCGAGAAAGGTCTCAAATCGTGAAACGAGTTATGCCAAGATATGAACTTAAGGAGATACACGAGAAACCGTTTTAAAAGATTTTGTCCTTCGGCTAACTATTGATCAAATCGTGCTACTTTGCTTTCGGACTAATAACTACTAAAATAAGTCAATATGAATCACTTGTGATCCATGACAAATAGATAAAAAATGCTAGTAACCCATTTCCTTTTATAATAACTAGGATTGCGGGGAGAAAAAGTATTACACAATTTGGACGTATGAGTAGTGTTAGCATTGTGACTTATACCAACAATGATCTCGTTTTTTCACTTAGCATCGAATGTATGACAATCAATGATGACGAAATTTACTCTAAGGGACATTTACTTGTTTCTATTCTTTGACCCTAAAAGTCACTTTTTGTGATGAAAATCATACATTATGTCTTTACACATCTTCGTAGTATGTTGCAAGTCTTTTTACTTTTCAATAAAGGTTAATAAAATTGAACTTTGGTGATGCTTAGATACTTTATTCTAGCATTGCGTGAGGGCACGGCAATGGCTTAGTATGGGGGAGTGATGAGATGGCATTTATACATGATCTCATCGTTCTTTTCGGACTTTAAATGCATAAAAATGTCATAAAATACCATATATATGCTTGTGTTTGTTTACTTGTGTATTTTAGGTATGTATATCGTGAAAAAGACAAAAGATCACAAGTTACAAGGAAAAACGGACACGAGAAACGAAGCCGTACAAAGAACCGGGCCCTAATCATGGAATTCTCAACAAATACCCTTGAAGACTTGAATACAAACAAGATTGATCCTCAATTATTGAAGAAATGACACTTAAAACCCTTGTATATTTATAATTACAAGTTTGGTCCCTTAAGTTTGTCAAAATTACACAAAAGGTCCCTCAACTTTGAAGAAATGGCAAGATTAGTCCCTCAACAATTTCAAATTGCCAATTATGGTCCCTCATAAAGTCAAAGTTACAATGAAGACCTTTGAAGATCAACAATGTCCAAGATCAGCCCTTGAATTATCCAAAAAGGGCAAAAATAACCCTTGGAATCCTTTTTCCAAAGTTTGGTGCCAAAAGTGACAAGTGGTGAAAGTTAAAAACAAAGGGAATATGTTTTCTAGGCTGAAAGACTTTATTTACCAAAAATCCCAAAGAACAAGGACTGAAATGGCCATTTTGAAAGTTCAAATCCATAACACGCGCCAAACACTTGTTTTCCCCCAAAATCGGATCAAACTTATTACTATTCACCATTCATCCCACCCAGAATTACCTTCACTTAAACAAAGGGTAAATCCAAATTACCCATACCCACGTGTGATTCACACATGCAGAATCACATCCCACACACAAAACCCTTAATCCCACTCACTATGGACCCCACCCCCAATTCCCGTTTAGCCAATCACATTGCAACTTACTCTCCAAGTTATGTGACGTGTCAAGATCAACAGCCCACATCATTTGCTTCATTCCAAAGCTAAAATGAACAGCCTTGATCAAATTGGACAGCTCAAAATCAGAAAACGTCTAGAAGACTCAAGGGCATTTTAGAGAAATCACTTCTAGGGTTTGTGAATAGTGTTTAGCCAGGCATTTACCTATAAAAGGAGACCTCAACATGTGAGAGTCCCTTTGTTCCAGATTTTAGCTTTTAATCTTTGTAATTCCTTTTTATGAAATAAAGTTTGAATTTCTTAAAATTTTGAGTTCTAATTTGTTATTTATAAAAGTTTGGTGTTTGAGAAGCTAAAATCTGAGTTCCATTTATATGTTTGAAGGTTTTTGAGGCAAGGTTTTAAGTGATAAAGCTTGTGCATCAAAAATCAGAAAGTTGGCATTATTTTTGATCTCACTTTATGTTTGTTCATCTTAGCAGTATTGGAAGCTGGTACTTGTTTTGCTAGTACCTCAGCTCAAACAATCCAGGGCCTGGATGTAGGTCTTGGAGGTTTGCACCTTCTTCCCTTTTCATTTTCTCTTTAAGTTTCTGAATATTTGTTATTTTTGTGGATTTATGCTTGAATCTGTGATATTATGGTTGTTTATTGTTGATTTGGCTTTGTTTGATGTTAATGAGGTGTTATTGATCTGATTTGTGGGTTGAATCTTCATGATCCTTTGAAAATTTGTGAAAATAAGTTTTAAAAGGGTGTTTGGGATTACTGCATAAGTTGGATTTGAGGTTTGTTAAGTGCTTGTGTGTTGTATGCAAGTATTGGTATCTGTTATTTGGGAGCATATGTTCATCTGTTTGCTGGTTTTGAGGCTTTGAACACTTTGATTCATAGATTGGCTATAAAATCTTCATAACTTGGTAAAATTGGCTAGGATTTTGAGGACACCTAGATCTAAGCATAGGTTAAGGGTAACAAGTGCTAAATCATAGTTAATCACACCAGGGTAGAAGGATTTGAGGCTTGAAATTGGATTAAGTGTCAAGTATATCAGCAAACTGTTTCTGCATATTGTTCTTTGTTCATCAGTAACTTTTTGTGCTTTGATCTTGCTATTTACTTTGATTCAGTGTTTGATTCTTGTTGCTTTGTGTTTATTGATAGTTTATATAGCTTGTGTGTGCATCTGGTTAAGTTTGGTTGGCTTACTTTGCTTAAATCTGCTTATTAAGTGCTTAACTGCTTATTTGCATATCTGGTGCTTATCTGGTGACTGTTTGGCTTATTGTGGCTTATTGTGTGGATCATTTTGTGATTTTATTGTTGCTATTGACTCCTTGTGGTTCACTGATCACAAGGGTGCCTTTGTTTCCAATTAAATCAAACCAGAACTCTCAAATAAGCTTGGTCATTTAGTCAAAGCAGTGGGAACTCCTTTCCCCTGCTGGTTGCCACTGATAGTGCAATTTTGGTGTCAGCTTATCAATAAGCTATAATAGCTTATTTTAACCAGCAACAACTTTGTTTTTGTAATAGGTGCTCATATTTTGACCCATTTGTTCATCCTAGAGCATTTGGGGGGTTGACTTTTAGGTTTGACTAGAAAACCAAGTCCTTTGACTTTTACATAAGTTCATTTGTGCTTATTCTGGCTTATTTCTTGTGCTTATTGGATTTTTGTTGATTGATATTGCTTATTGAGTCCATTTGAAAGCTTTTGCAAGTTGAATCAGCTTCTGAGGTGCATTATTTCTCAAAAACGACTATTTTGTCGTTTTGTGGATTTTTACTTTTCTATTTTCTGGCTTATTGAGTGAGCTTATTGGAAATTTCTTTTGACAGATCTCTTAAGCATCCAAAAAGAGGGTTGTGTGTCAAATTAGAGCTTATGGCATTAGCTTATGGCTTAATGGGCTGAAAAGCCCAATAAGAATAAGCTTTGTGTTCAATAAGCTGTGATAAGCACATTTTCAGCTTTTGGGCTTTTAGAGTTTTGTTCTTAGAATTAAATTTTAAGTCAGATAGGGCTTTTCCAAGTCAACTGGGCCAAGTTTGACTTTTTGGGCCCAAAAGCCCATTTGTGTTGACTGAATTTGGATTTGGCCCATTTGAGGGCCCATTAGGGGTATTTTGGTAATTTCACTTTCATTTTTTGATTATTTAGGTTAAAATAAACTAGTTTGCAAGTTTTATAATTTTTTATAATTTTTGGATTTTTAATATTATTTTATTATTATTTTTAAAATTTCACTTTTTCCAACTTTTTACATTTTTCTTAGGTTAAATACATTAAAATAGGAATTTAGCAACTTTTGGAATAATTTTATCACTTATAGATTAATTTTTATAATTATTTTAAGTTTTAATAGTTTTTAATTCATTTTAAATAGTTTTTATTAGTTTTAAAATTTCTAAAAATAGTTTTTAATCTTTTTAGGTCATTTTAGAGGTTTATCAATTGAAAAATCTTTATTTGGGCTTTTTGATAATTTATTTGATTTTTAGGGCTTTAATTAGCATTTAAAAATTGAATATTTAATTATTTAAAAGGTTTGAAAAAGTTTTGATAATTGGTAAACTCTTAGTTTATTATTTTTGATTTTTGGTAAATTTTTGGTAATTTTTAGAAATTATTTTAATTTTGGTGATTTTTAGGTTCTACGTCTTAACTTTCTAATAGTGATTTTTCTAGGTAATTTTTATTTTTACGTCTTCGTCATTTTCTCTTCTAATCCCCTTCTAAACCAAATATTAATCTCAAATCTTGTACATCTTAGTCACACACATATACCTCTTTGGGAAACGAACTTAATCGGGTCATTAACACTTGATTTTTCCTAAAGTCATTTGTTCAATACTTACCGCTCATATACGCTCTTTTGTTTTCCTAAACAAGAGGTGTATTTTACCACAATCACTTTCTCAAATTGATCGTTGTAAAAATGGGTTCCATGATCGCTTATGATAGCACGAGGGGCTCCAAACCGAGAGAACAATTGTTTCAAGAACTTAACTACCACACGAACATCGTTCATGGGCAAAGCCTTAGCTTCAACCCACTTAGATAGGTAGTCAACGACCACAAGGATATACTTATTTCCACAAGATGATGGGAACGACCCCATAAAATCAATGCCCCATACGTCAAAGATCTCACACACTTGGATGATGTTTTGTGGCATTTCATCGTTTTGTGAGGCTTTTCCTTGACGTTGGCACGAGTCACACGACTTGATAAGTGCGTGCGCATCTCGGTAAATAGTAGGCCAAAAGAATCCGGCATCGAAAACTTTATTCGTCGTGAGATTAGCACCATGGTGACCACCCGTGGGTTCCTCATGATAAGCTCTAAGGATATTGGTAGCTTCGGTGCCAAACACACAACGTCGAATGATTTGATTCGCAAAAGTCCGAAATAGATAAGGGTTATCCCAAAAGTAGAACTTGACGTCACGAAAGAATTTTCGTTTTTGTTGTGTCGTCATACCCTTAATGATGAAGTTGTCCGCATGGTAATTTGCGATGTTCGCAAACCTTGGGGTAGAAGAGTCTTCCTTAGAATTCACTACACCAAGTGTTTCGAGAGGAAATGTTTCGGTGATTTCTTTGTTCTCGTACACACTTTGGTGAGGATCTTCTAATCGAGAGAGATGATCGGCCGCAAGATTCTTGGATCCTTTTTTTTCAAGTATCATAACATCAAATTCTTGTAGGAGGAGAATCCAACAAAACAATCTTGGCTTAGCATCTTGTTTCGAGAAGAGATACTTGATGGCCGAATGATCCGTATACACTATGCTTTTCGTCAAAACGAGATAAGGTCGGAATTTCTCAAATGCATACACCACGGAAAGTAATTATTTTTCCGTTGTGGTGTATTTAAGTTGAGCCTCGGTCATCGTTTTGCTAGCATAGTGAATAGGCAAGAAGTGTTTTGCATGACGTTGCCCCAAAACGGACCCAATAGCGTAATCACTAGCATCACACATGAGTTCAAAGGGGAGGTTCCAATTTGGAGCAACAAGAATGGGAGCTTCGGTAAGTTTCCTTTTAAGGATTTCAAAGGCTCGTACACAATCCTCGTTATAGACGAAAGGAGCATCTTTTTCGAGAAGGTGTGTAATCGGTAGATATATCTTTGAAAAATCCTAAATGAGTCGACGATAAAATCCCGCGTGGCCTAGGAAACTCCTAACTCCCTTGACGGTTTTGAGATGAGGTAATTTGGCGATGACGTCTATCTTAGCTTTGTCTACCTCAATCCCCGCTTTCGAGACCTTGTGCCCTAAGACGATTCCCTCTTTACACATAAAATGAAATTTTCCCAATTGAGCACAAGGTTGGTTTCCTCACAACGTTTTAACATTTTATCCAAATTCCTTAAACACGAAGTGAACGAATCACCAAACACGGAAAGTCATCCATAAATACTTCCATCGTCTTCTCGATCATGTCATGAAAAATAGCCATCATACACCGTTGAAAAGTTCCCGGTGCATTACAAAGTCCGAATGGCATTATACGATAGGCAAATGTTCCATATGTACACGTAAACGTAGTTTTTTCTTGATCACGAGGATCGATGGGGATTTGGAAGTAACCGGAAAAACCATCTAAAAATCAATAGAAATCGTTTCCCGTACGACGCTCCAACATTTGGTCCATGAAGGGCAAGGGAAAATGGTCTTTACGAGTGGCGTCATTCAACTTACGATAGTCAATGTACACCCTCCAACCGGTTACGAGTTGAGTGGGAATTAACTCGTTGTCATCGTTTGGCACAACGGTCATTCCTCCCTTTTTAGGGACACAATGAAGGAGGCTCACCCAAGGGCTATCGGATATAGGGTAAATAGTTCCCGCGTCTAGTAGTTTAAGAACTTCCGTATTGATGACGTCGTGAATTTTGGGGTTTACCCTTCGTTGACATTGTATTGCGGGTTTTAGTCTTCCTCCATTAAAATTTTGTGCGTACAAAATTTAGGGTCGATTCCCTTAATTTTTTCCACGCAATTGCCCCTTTGTAAGCTTTCAAGACATCGATAAGTGCGGTTTTTCATCATCAGAAAGATCTTTCGCAATAATACCCGACAACTTATCGTCTCCTTCCAAGAATACGTATTCGAGGTGAGGAGGAAGATCTTTCAATTCGAGAGTTGGTGGTTCCTCGATTGAAGATGTGGGTTCGATACTCATAACCTCCACCGGAGGAGGAAATGTGAAATTCTTCCAACGTAAAACCACCTCCTTCAAATGGAGTGAACGAAGGTGTCGAGTTATCAAGGTTTGGATCGACCATAGTGGGATTGCCACAATTTGCTTCTTCGATAAAACCGAAAATTACTTGTGAAAATTCTTCGCAAACGACATCAATTAAATAAACATGGTTCAAAGTCGCGATAGAATAAACATGAGAAAGTTACGAGTTTTGAAGTGTGTCTATAACAAGTTCCTCGTCGTTGAAACGTAAAGTGATTTTTCTAGCATGTACGTCAATGATTGCTTTCGACGTATCTAAAAATGAACGACCTAAAATGAGTGGAACTTGAGGATCCGTGGTAATATCGACTACGATAAATTCAACCGGATAGTAAAACTTTCCCACTTTCACAAAAACGTCTTCGGCCGTCCCACATGCGGGAATCGTAGAATGATCGGCCATTTCGATAGACATTTTCGTAGGAGTAAGATTTGGAAGATTGAGCGACTTAAATTTGTCAAGAGGCACCAAATTAATACTAGCACCAAGATCGGCCAAGGCGTAGCATTATTTCATATCTTGAATACCGCACGGAATTAAAAATTTACCGGAATCACCGACTTTTTGAGGTATGCGGTTAAGAAAAACCAATGAACAATTAGACAATTTTTGAAATTTCTCCTAATTGTTCAACATACTCTTAAAGTTGGCGGCAAATCGAGGCATCATAATTAAAGCATCGGCGAAACTTATGTTAAAATGCAAGTCACGAAACATTCTTATGAAAAGCTCAAATTGGTAATTGTTTCGTTCTTGTATTTTTTCCTTATGAAGTCTCTATGGGTAAGGCAAGGGCGGTGATGATGATGATGGGTGAAAGAAAGAGGGTGGTTTTGGGTGGGGCGTAGGCATAGCCTTTGGAATCTCGGGTTCCAATGTTGGTAAAGGGTCGACCGTAGGTGTGGTTTGAGCGGTACTTCGTGGGATTGGGACATGCTCCTTTTCGACCACAACCTCGGGTTCTTTCTCAAATTCCTCCTCTGTAGGAGTAATTGGTTGAGGAATCGGCTCTTTAAAGGTCTTACCACTACGTGTGGTAATCACTTTCATCTCTCCCTTAGGGTTTGAAATGGTGTTGCTAGGAAGACCACCCGAAGTAGAGGGTTTGTTCATCATGATTGATTCCAAAATAGCATTAAGATTGACGTCTTGCTTAGAGACACTTTGTTCTATCCTTTGTTCAAGCCTAGATTGACTTTGCTCGATTTGTTGTTTTGACCTCTAATTTGATTAGCAAAATCGTTTTTCAACTCAATTTTCATGTTGGCATTTTCCTTAGAGAAATTTGCTAATTCCCTTGTGTTTTTAGCCGTTTCCCTAGCTTGACTAGCCAATTGCTCTTGGATGTTATCAAGAATTTTGTCATTTGCCGTAGCGTAATTCAAAAAGTCATTTGGAACCTCTTTAATGTAAGCATTTTGAAATCCTTGACTCGGGTTTTAAAAAATACGATTTTAACTTTGGTTTTGCACTTGGCTACTATTCCCCCCATTGTTGTTGTAATTACCCTTGTAATTGTTCCTTTGATTGCCCCTTGGTAACCACCTTGATTGTTGCGATAATTGTTAGTATTTTGGTTAGGTGGAAAACCCGGTGGAGTCAATTGATTAGTGCGGGTAACTTGACCGTTTTGGATATAAGTTCCCGTGGCCGCGTAGGCGCTCGAGAGTGTTATCACCGGCGGTAATGCACTCGGAGAAAACGTGAGCTCTACAATAATAAACACAAGAAACCTTAACCGCTTTAGCCGTAGCGGGAGCGGGTTGTTCACAAACTTTAAACTCTTTTAACTATCCCTTAAGCTTATCAAATATCTTGTTTTCCAAATTAGCCTCAATTCGTTGAGCATCGATGGCAAGTGACGATGAAGATGAATCCATGTTAACACTCGGTGTGCTACGAGGGCTATAAACTTTAAACTTGTTCTCATTGATCGTCAATGCTTCTTCGACCGTTTTACACAAAAAAATTACCACCCGTGGCGGCATTAACATAATCACGTTCATGACCGTTCAATCCATTTTAAAACGTATCGATTTGATGCAAGTCGGAAAAACCGTGATGAGGACATTCATGCAACATTTCCTTAAACCTATTCCAAGCCGTTGAAAAACTCTCGTTAAATTGTTGTGAAAACTTTGAAATCTCGTTTTTCAAGTGCGTAGTCTTAGAGGGCGGAAAAAATTGGTTCACGAACTTCGAAACGAGATCCTTCCACGTCAATATAGAATTGGGTGGCTCTTTCTCTAACCAAATTTTAGCGGGCCCCGCTAAAGATTACGGAAAAAGCATCATCTTAATCGAGTCGTTCGAGACGTCCTTAAATTTGTGTAGGATATTGTAAATCTTGCTTATATTCTAGAGAGAGAAAGAGATAGAAAGATGGTGAGAACACACACTTAGAGAGAGAAAGTGAAAGAAAACACCTTCAACTATGTGAAAATCAAATGTGAACCACACCCTCTCCAACTAAGGAGAGGGTTTATATACCCAAGCCTTGTGATGGGCTTGGGCTTACAATGGGTCGCCGGCTTACACAAGTTGTAGGCTTGGCGTGGCCTTGTTTGTTTAATATTAAGTTAACTAGACTACGAGCTACTACTTAATATATTGTCGGAGTGACCGAATCTTCCTAAATACGTAAAACGTATTTCCAAAGATCTCCCCCTAAGGGAGGTCATTCCAAACAAGGGCGATACCCGAGTTACAATAATAAAATAAACCTAGCATACTAAGCTTATCTTGAGCTCATAGTCTTCGTCTTTCTTTTCTTTTTCATTTTTGGTGAATATGTTGATGTGATATTTGATATCAATCTTGAGTAGATATCTCTTGTCTTGATCTTGTGCATCCATCACTTGTGATATTCGCGTCTTCGTGACTTCATGTCCCACATACTTATAACTTTGTAATTCTTGAAAGCTTCAGAGTTTAACACAGCGGAAGACTTAACTTTTAAGCTTTCTTGAATTTCTTGAAGTATTAAGTGCAAAAATATAACCATGCGGGAACGACTTCTTCTTGTATTCCCCAATGCCACCGTCTTCAAATGTAGTAACATAAGTAGACACGAACGAAATGGCTTTGAACATTTCATTCTAATTCGGTAGCATTTTACCTCCGGTCGGTGAAGACCGTTAGATGATATATAAAATATCGTACTTGTGATAGGTAGATTTAATTAAAAATCTCCGTAACAAGATTTCCCGGGTAAACCCGTTCTCTTTACTCGACCGTCCAAAGCTGACTGCGAACGTAAAGAGTGAATCATTTGGATAAAAATATCCGCATGATTGAAGCCGTCAATTCTGATTCATTAAAGAATCGCACCATCGTTGCTTTCCAGTTGTCACGAGCTTGATTCGTATAGAATCTTGCAAGTTACCTACCAGGTGTTGTTTGACGTTAACACTGGAAGGATTTCCATTCGTCACTGTAAATACTAAAAATTATTCCTCTGAATGTTCTGGCAAGATCACTAAGATATTGCGTAGAGGCCTGGAACGTGTTTAAATTCAGTTAAGAATTAAACCATTGTTGCTTTCCAGTTATCACAAGTTTGATTCATAAAGAATCGCACAAGTCACCTGCCATTAGTATTTTAATGTTCGCTCAAGAAAGATTTCCATCTTCATTGTAAATACTTACGTATTACTCGGATGTTCAAGCAAGATCATAAAGATTTTGCGTAGGACTCTTAGTATCTTTCTTACTTTTCACAGTGTGTAAAGAAGTAAGGAAATATGGAAGTGTGTCCTAATGAGATATTTGATGATCTCAAATGGCTCTAGACTCAATCGTGCACTTTGGATTTTTAGTGATCGGAGGCTGGAGAGGAGTGCCACCATTTCAATGCCAATTTATTCGGAGTGAATAAATCAATAGATAATGCGTTGTCTCTGTGTGATTAAAACAAATATCTTTTTCTTTTGAGAGATGTATGAGTTAGCTGGGATGGATTGTGCATTGCATCAATGGGTCCATGATGTCTTATCTTCAATATCAAGCATCATTAAAATGATCTCAATAGCTAATGAGTTGACCCGGTTTCTGCCTAAGGTTGTAAGGAGGGCTTCTTTATTTTCACCCTTTATCTTTACAATTCTTTTTCATTCTTCAAACCCTTCAATGCTTACCAATACGTCATAACTAGCACCTTGTTGTGATTGTTCTAGTGCTAACTTAAGTACTTGGTCAGCATTCAACTACGTTCACAAACTTTCTCCATATTTCCTAAGGACTACTATTTCTAGCTATGGAATATCCTTGGGAAGATTCCTTCGGTTTTGGAAGAATCATTAGACTTAACCTATCCTACCATCCTTATGTCACCACAATCTTCATCGTCGTGAATTAAGCGGGTTGTGGGTAAGTATATGTCACCATGAAAATCTATTTTGATATAGAATCCATTTTGTTCCTCCTTAACATATGCCACGATATTTGAAAACATTTCGCACATGTCGGGATGAGCTATCACGTTAAATCAAACCATTTGTGATAATTTCCCATATTAAATCATATTTTCTCTCCCATATTAAAAATATTAACCCAACCGATATTTTTTATATCAATTGATTTAATGAAGTTTGTAAAGTTTTTGGGAAGAAAAATGCAAGTCCATTTTATCTTCAGGAGACCAATTTGTGAGATATGATACCGATTTGTAAAATGATCACATATTCACCATATTAGAATGTATTGACAAGGTTGGACCTGATTGATGAGAACATCATATGATAAGATCAAATGGTTCTTCTTGGCAAATGTTGGTCGCCTCGTCACGTCTGAAGTCATCTCTTGACACCACATGTACGATTGGTATTGTTGTCTTGACGCCAATTTGTGAACTTGGCACTGTCAGCGTCGAAGATTCTGAATGCTTGACAATTGCTCCCCCTCAATTGTTGACCCGTGTTCTATCGAAAGAGTTGTAGTCGCCGTATGAGTAGTTGCATCAACGAGTATGTAGATACCAATTGACAAGATCTACGGTTTGTAGAGATGATAACTTCATAAAACATGATTTCTCTTGTTTCAACAAATAAATGCACTAATGCGTACATATATCCGTGTTAGACTGTGTTATAAAATAAACACAATACCTTACATGGTTTTAAAGTAAACCATGTCCGAGAAAATAAATTCTCGTTGTTGAGTCATAGCTTTCATAAGAAATGCTTGACTTTAATATGAAAAGCGGGTTGCAATCTGAAATAACTACAAGCAAAATAGGCATGTTTTAAAATATTTACAGCTGTTGTACAAACTCTATTTATGTCGTCGTGTCGATTTTAATCAACATTTCCAAGGCCGTAAATATTATCGTACCAAAAGACATGCCTTTGAAAAATAGAACAAAAATAATTTTGGATTTTTATGAAATTTTCAATTTTTATGGTTTTTATATGGTTTTATATCTTTGTATTTTGCTTTTGTGGATAAAAACATAAATAATATATACCAATGATCACCTAGGATACGGAGAATAGTTTACCACCACTATTCTTTCGCTTCATCTGCCAATTCCTTTAAAGTCTCGGGCAAGAAAGTTCTCAATCCTAGCTTGTCGGCCAAAAATTCCATTCGTGCGCGATCTAAAGCCTTCGTGAAAATATCCGCCAATAGATACTCAGATCGGACAAAGTAAAGCTCGATCACTCCATTTTCCACTTGCTCCATGATAAAGTGGTAGCGAATGTCAATATGCTTCGACCGGGAGAACTGAACGTTGTTGCAGCATAAGGCAATTGCACTTTGCATAAGGCAATTGCACTTTTGTTGTCGCAGTACATCGGAATTTTGTTGAAACCTAGACCATAGTCGGTTAATTGCGATCTCATCCAAAGAATTTGAGCACAACAACCAGACATAGCTATGTATTCTGCCTACGTACTTGAAATTGCAGCGCTTTTCTGCCTTTTCGATGCCCAACTGATTAGTCGATCTCCTAGTAGTTGCAAAGTTCCACTCGTGCTACGCCTAGTATCTTGACAACCCGCGTGATCCGCATCTGTATATGCCATAAGGGCAATCAAAGAGTCCTTCGAATACCAAAGTCCCCAATTGATGGTTCCTTTAATATACCAAAAAATCCGTTTAACAGTAGCTAAGTGTAACTCATTTGGTCGAGTTTGATACCGTGCGCACATGCATATAGCAAATTGAAGATCAGGTCGACTAGCGGTGATATACAGAAGGGTACCGATCATTCCATGATAAAGTGTTGGATCGTCGGCAATCCCATGTGGATCTGCATCTAGCTTAGTTCGTTCTACCATTGGAGTATCCACGGGGTTACAAGATTCCATCTTATATTTCTTAAGCGATTCAAGGGCATACTTGGATTGATTGATAAAGATGCCTCTAGGACTCTGAGATATCTGAAGGCCTAAGAAAAATGATACCTTGCCCATCATTGACATCTTAAACTTGGAAGACATGAGTGTCCCAAACTCATCCGATAAGGTTTCGGTCGAGGCAGCAAATATAATATCATCAACATAAATTTGCACCATAATCATATCTTTACCTCGTTTCTGAATGAACAACGTGGGATCCACCTTGCCTTTAGCGAAGCCTTGCATAATGAGGAATTGTGACAATAGATCATATCACGCGCGTGGAGCTTGCTTCAACCCATAAAGAGCCTTCTTAAGCTTGTACACGTGATTAGGATATTTGGAATTCACAAAACCATCCGGTTGTTGAACATAGACCTCTTACTTGATTTCACCAGTGGGAAATGCCGTCTTCACATCCATCTGATAGACGATCATATTCATGTGGGCTGCATAAGCAAGGAATAGTCTAATAGCTTCCAAACGGGCAACGTGTGCAAAGGATTCCATAAAGTCGATGTATAATAATTGCTTGTATCCACAAGCTACTAGTCGAGGTTTGTTCTTCAAAATTCCACCTAACTCGTCGAGTTTCACCTTGTAAACCCATTTCAAAGTGAGTAACTTCACTTGATCCGGGCATGGGACAAGTTCCCATACATCAAGACGTATAAATTCATTAAGTTCTTCTTGCATAGCTTCTATCCAACAAGATTGAGTAAAAGCTTCTTGCCACGTCTTAGGTTCAACTTCAGTGAGAAAAGCATCAAAATGACAGAACATTTCACTTTCTTGTAACTGACTTTGTGTGGATACCGGATGATTAGGGTCACTAATAATAGAATCTATAGGATGATCCTTTGTCCACTTGCTGTCATGTTCACGAATCCGTAGATTGGAGTAGACCGTATTAGGAGCTTCCTCTGAGGTGGACGACCAGACTTGATTAGGGTCGGGAATTGGTACACCAAAGAATGGAAGTTCACGCATTTGAGCGAATTCCAAATGATGATCATTATCATCATCCTCGTCATCAACAATAGGCATGACGTGGGTAGTTGATACATGTGTTGGTTGAGAATTACTCGTTGTTGGTATATCTTGACCAATTGTTGGTGTAGAGTATCTGATTGTGCTTCGTTTGCTCGAGCGACAACTTCGGTAACCGAAGCTATTACTACAGGTTCTGGAGAAACAACACTTGGAGGAGTAAAGAATTCATCAAAGAACGGTTGAAACAACGTATCCCATTCAGTCCTAGTAGGTGGTGTAAATGATGATGAAGTAGGTTTGTTTGGGACAAGACCAGTGTTGATGTTACTGGGTCCCATTTCATGAAGTGCGGGTTCAGAGCTGCTTTGCTCAGAAGCCATTGCTGTCAGCTCATCAAAATCAACATTCATAGTTTCGAGGATCTTGCGAGAATTACGATTGTAGATTCGGTATGCTTTCTTTGCGGGTGCATAACCAATGAAAATACCAATATCAGCCTTTGGTTGAAGTTTTCCCAAATTATCACCATCATTATTTGGATAGCAAAGAGAACCAAATACATGAAGATATGATAAATCTTTTACTTTACCATAGAGAAGCTCATACGGTGTTTTACCATGGCATTTTCGAATTAGTGACTGGTTTTGGGTGTAAACTGCTGTAGATACTGCTTCTGCCTATAAAAACAATGGATCCTTTGCGTAAATTAACATCGTTCAAGCAACTTCCATAAGTTTGCGATTTCGCCTTTCAACGACACCGTTTTTTTGTGGAGTGCGAGCAACGGATGTTTCATGAGATATGCCAACTTATTCATAATACTTACGCAAGGTTTGATTCACAAATTTGGTTCCGTTATCTGTACAAATGCGTCGGACAGTGGTGTTTAGACGCACTTGAATCATCTTGAGAAATTCGATGATGACTTTAGGTGCCTCATCTTTTGTTGCAAGAAATTTCACCCATGTAAACCGAGAGTAATCATCCACCATGACAAGGATGTACTTTTTACCACTAAGACTTTCAACACGCATTGGCCCACAGAGATCCATATGCAACAAATAAAGTTTCTCTTGGTTGGTGTCTTCAGTCTTGGGTTTGTATGATTTCTTAGTGCTCTTCCCCATTGTACACGCGGAACACAGATGATCCTTGTGAAAGTTAAGTTTAGGAAAACCACGAACAAGTTTGTTTTTCGCCAAATGATTAATAGCGTCAAAGTTAAGACGAGATAACCTTCGATGCCATAACCATGACTTAGTCTTCGATGCTTTGGAGAGAAGACATACTAGAGAAGCGACCATCATGTCTTGTAGAGACAAAGTATACAAATTATACCCTCGAGTACCTTTCAATAAATCAACCCCTTCCAAATTACGAATGAAGCAGGTATGCTCACGAAAGGCCACTTCTAGGTTTGAATCACAAAATTGTCCCACAGAAAATAAGTTGTGACCGAGACCTTCCACATAATACACTCTCGAAATGATAACATTCCCATTATGATATTCACCATAACCCATGATTTTTGCGATATGATCGTTACCAAATCGAACCGTACCAAGAAACTTGCCGACGAAATTTCTAAGCTGAGAGAGATCTCCGGTCATATGCTTGGAGCAACCATAGTCCAAATACCAGAGAACAATTTGGACCACCTGTTTTCAGCAACAACAGTATACAATGCATTGGAAACTATTGGTTCCGGAGTGTTAGCAGATATAGATATAAAATTATCAGAACTACTAACATTTGTGTTATCCTTAGATTTCCATCATTTTCTAATGTTAAGTGTAGTAACAGGTTTTATTGTTCCAACTTTCTGAGGTTATGGATTTTTAGCGGGCACTACAGTGGGAGTAGACCTATTTAAAGGTCGCTTGGTTCCTACAGTAGTGTTGGTGTTCCTAGTTAAAGGACACTCTTGTGTTTTGGTAGCCTTGGTACTCCTAGTTAAAGGGCACGCTTTCTTCGCTTTAGTGGAAGTGATCCTAGTTAAAGGGCACGCATTTCCTACTATAATGAAAGTTCTACCAGTGGGACGCCACATCCATCCAACTTGGGTAACAATTTCCCAGTCGGTTTCCATTCTAAATTGGGCTTTCGGGAATTCATCTCATTCACATGGTCAATGATAGTTGTAAAAAAACGCCCTTGTTTAGGAAAACAAGGATGCAATTAGGGTAAGTAATTAATACGACGATTTAGAAAAATCGTGCACAAAAATGACCCAAGTGTGAGTTCGTTCTCAAGGAGGAAAAGAAAAATGAAGACGGATACGAGAAAATTACTCTAAGACGTAAAAGACGTAAAACCGTAAAATGGGGTAAAATAAAATTTTATTCTAAAAAATTCCAAAACATTCCTAAATGTAAGACCCCAAAAATCTGGTAACGGGACAGGTAAGCATTGTGGGGTCCCACATCATGGTAACAGCATACACGGCAATAAGTTAAATAAAAGACAGAGCATATAAAATGACACACTTTACGAATTTATTCAAAAGCTGCGAAATAAAATATATAAATATGGTCCCAGATTTGCATAATTATGACATCAACAAAAGTCACATAATTTTACCAACATACTCATAATAGTCTTAGTGCATAAAAGTACTTTTATTTAGCATGATTAACATGGCATAATTAGTTTTTCCAAAAGTTTCAACCAATAATGACATGGAATCGTCCAACTGTCGGATCCTGCGGGCTCCCATCCTTAGCAAAATTAAGCATTAGCATTACCTGAGAAATAACATGTAAATATGTCAACATAAAGCTGAGTGAAATTCATAGGTTTAATAAGTGGTAATGTGAAATACAAACATTAGTTTTATAAAATAGCAACAGGATATGATTTAGTACCGTCGTACAAAATCATTTATATTAAATTATTGCAATAGCTCACGACACCGAAGCTTTAACATAAATGTTTTACCCCTAGTAAGTATCTAGTCGAAATACTTAGGTAATTAAATGTAAGTGCGTCAAGGTAATCGGGACGGGGATTGTTAATCCCGATGGATCCATCCACAACATTCGCGCTTGCAAAATGTGAATTAACGGTTCATGATGTAGGGGCTTTTTGACTAAGGTACTAATGCAATAAGTAAATGTATAATCTGGAGAAAGCATACCGTTCTTGAATAGCATACTAAAAGTTTTAAATGATTGTATTCCACGCATGTTATTCTCACCCCGAAATTTGTAACAAGTATATAAGAAAAGGGGCTATGAACTCACCTTTAGTAAGTAATCACAAGGTAAAAGGGGCTGAGCAAAAAGAAGTCTTCACGGACCTATGCAATGGTGACGCGCAATAAGAATGCGTTCAATGAAGCAATAACGTTTTAGAAGTGGCGGGACATAGTAATGACTAGGTAACTTGCATGCGATGGCGAGACCTAAACATAAGTTGAAATTGACCAAAATACCTTGAACCTACTGTAATAACCTAATATCAACCTTGTATGATGGTCCAAGCATTTATGTGTGGGTTCCGAACACGTTTAAGACTCGGTTTGAAAAACCAAAACAAGGGACTGCATTCAGTTTTCTGAAAAAGGCTGTGACGATTTGGTCATATCTAAAAATCTATAATAGTACAGGAGGTGAAATTTCTTGACATGTATAGGTATTTCTCTTACCTTTCTAAGTTGGGCAAAAACAGACCTAGAACTATTTTCAATCAACGGGAATTCCTTTTTAGTGGCAGACTATCAAAACAGAAAGTTGTAAACGTCTTACGATGCCTTCGGTAACTTGAGCACAAATCCCAAATGGTATAAGATTTTGACACCAAACCAAAAAGAAAAGTTGTCTTATGATTGCACCTACTGTAAAAAGTTATAAATCATAAATTCATCCTTTTTACCCAAGTCAATTTACTCACGTTTTAAGCATGACATTCAGATTTGACATAGTTTAGTAAAACGGCCGTTACGGGCACATCCGGACACTTCCCGTTTCCATCCAACTCACCACATACTAAGCACATCAGTGGGTATCCATTTTTCAAATAAAAACAAGGTCATATGTTTAAGAAAATTTTGCCATGACCTGTTTGTTTCTGTGGTGATTTCCATACTATCAAAACGACCCCAATTAGCAACCTAATCGCGAACAAGCAACTCTTAAGCTATACCAAATCGCCACGCAAGTGTCCTAAGTCCTAATATGCCCTAATTATTCATAATATCAGTGGGTTTCACCCATTATTTCAAAATCAATGACCAAAGTGAATCAAAAATGCTAATAACATCAAAATCAAAACACTAGTTAGGATTATACCTTCACAACTAGTATGAATCAACCAAAACACAAACAACCTCGATTCCTTCCTCCTTGATCATAAAAATTTCGTGGCCCTAGGTCATAATAACATACCCAAATCAAAGTTTTATCCAACAAAATAAGGTTTTATGCATTGAAACAACAAAAACAAACATAGGATTTCATAAAAACAACATCAAATCATAAGATTTTATGATTTTTGATCTCATGCAAAAACTTGATGCATATTAAAATTAACACATGGGTTTGATTAGGAATTGAAAAACAATCATGGGACTAGTAGTAATTTACCTCAAATAAAAAAAATCAGTGGTTTTGGAGGGTGGGGGTGATGGGTCGGCCTAAGGAGCAAGAGGAAAGAACTGTGTTGTTGTTTTTTTTTTCAAATGTTGGTGTAGATGTGTTTGTTTGGTATCATTGTTTAAGTATAATGGTCAAAAAAAGTCAATATGGGCTCCCTAAGATTAATTCCAGCCGAAAATACTCCAAAATGGCCCAAAATTTTAGTGTTAAGCTCTCGGAAATTTACGGGTTTAAATAACGTGTCGTTTCCTACGAAAACCGACACTCGTTTATCTTTAAAACGAAATTTCTTTAAAATTACTCGTATACACTCGTTTGGCCCGAATTTCAGTAAGTTTTATCAAGGAGTCAAGAATAACTAGAAATCACATAAAAATAAATTTTATTGCGACGTTCGGACCCGAAAACCCAGTCCGACAGCCGGAAAACGCGAAAACGCAAAAGTTCACCATTGCGTCCGTAATTGCTCAAGATGTCGTTTTTCATTATTTTTAAGGCAAAGAGTCAATAATAAGACATATAAAATGTGATAAAACCTCATATAAATTACAAACATGAAGTTTGGACATTCTGCTAAATAATATCGTAAATTAGCGAAATTCGTAGAATTTTATATTTAACTAAAAGCCGAGGATGACACGTAATCACTGTAAAATAAATAGGGAATGTGGTGAAAGGGTGAATAAGCACGTATAACAGTTAAAAGAAAATAATCGAAATTCCGTGTTCTCACAGTCTTTCCCCCTAAAGGAATTCTGGTCCCTCAGAGTTTAACTGGAGGCAGTAGGTGACAGAAAGAGATGAGGATACTAGACATTGAATTGCTCTTCGCTTTCCCAAGTGAATTCAGTGCCACATCGCGAGTCCCAACAGACTTTAACGATTGGAAACCAACTGCGCCTAAGTTTCTTGACTTGTGTCCACAATTTCGATCGGCTCTTCAACGAAATACATTTTGTCGTCGACTTTGATCTCTTCTAACGGGATTTGAACGTCTAACTCGGCCAGATATTTCTTAAGGTTCGAAACGTGAAACACGTTATGAACGCAACTTAGTTCTTGCGGTAAGCTCAAACGATAAGCCACCAGGCCAATACATTCGATAATTTCAAACTTGGATTAAAATAATGACCTTTCAGTACAGAGAAATATCAAAAGATAACATGAACACAAGAATTGCTTAAACGGACAAAGCGCTCTAAAATGAGCCAAGATGGTTAATAAACAAGGAATCGCAAATCATGCAACTGTAAAGCATGACAATTTACTTATAGAAAAATAAAGGGGAAATATGAATTACATATAGACATTTGGATTACAAGTTGTCACAACTATTTGTCTAGGATTTGGTATTACTTTCGATTTGGCTTATGTATTTTCTTGATTATAAGAAAACTTTACACGGTTTAGTGATCTGAAATCAAACTATATATATTTAGTGAGTAACCAGTCGCTATATCTTTTCTTGATCAGGATTTCGAAGTAAAAGTAACTTAGTTCAAATAATTATTTCAATCAGCTTAAGAGCTTTTGGGATAACTGTATGAAATTATTGTTAAAAACTCAGGTTTATCGTTACCATTAGAAAAAAAATCAAATATCCAATTTTTTTTATATCATTGTTAGAAATTATGAATTAAATTGATAATTTCATTAGGTTGAAAGTAAAGTATGATACAATCAAATACTTTTAAAAGATACAGTTTGACATCCTTTTAAACACTAGTTATAATTCTACCAAAGAGGATGTATAGATCTTATATTTAACTTGAAACAGGTATTTTGGTAATTTAAACACTTGATAAAGTGTGTAAAACGTTCTTAAAATTTAGTATAATGTATAGAAATCCATATAGGTGTTTAATGTCTCAAATAGTAAACATGTGACATATCTGAGTTTTTAAAATATGACAAGATAGCAAATGAGTATGAATCGAATAACAATCAACAATTAGTATACGAGTGATAGTACGAGGGGATAAAACGTAATTCGTATCTATTTTCGTAATGATCATGTTAGGATAGATGCATCAATGATAAGAAAAATAAGAAATTAAGGATTTAACAATGATTAATTCACGTGTGTGGTTGGCGTCACCAACAACGGGTTTTTTTTTATTCTCAATGGTCGACACACGATCGAAAGAGAAAAGCCACACAACAAGTTTTCAAACCAATGAAAATTCTTAAAAAGTTACTTGAGAGTAATTCCAGTAAAATGAACAACATTAGCAATGAGAGGGCGAAGTCATCATATGGTTTACACAAATGAATTTCTAGACAATAGAGTCTAACTCACATCATGGCAAATACACGAATATATCGTTCACTTCCAGTCATGAATCACTATTAGCGTCCAGAGATGTTTCGAAGGTCTACCAAAATAGATAGAGGAGGTCGATCTATGTAGAAGCATAACAACATTGAAACTTTCAAGTCTGATATCAATGGTAAGAAATTAGACAAATTGTAACGAGAACTATGTCACGAAGAAAGATGAGGTAACCAGCAAAACAAAGATCGTTGAATAAGGATATATGTGCTTGAGGCATGTACTTTGTTCAAGAAAAGATAAGGGATCATATGTGTATGCCGTAACTGGTGCTACTCGCATAAGATGTAAAAGTTTTCAAAACTATATTTTATATAACTTTTTAAAGAACATAAGTAAAAAGTTCTTTGACAAGATATTTTAGGTGACTACTATTTGGCCTCGCATGGCTCCTTCTAAATTACGCATAGGTGATCAGGCCATGCATAATTTAGGACTAGCAATGCGATGCTCAGCTTCGTCAAACCGGTATTACATATCATATGATTTAAAATACGTATATGGAATCAAAATAAGTTATGAAACTTTTGCCAGTAACTAATTGGCTAGATGTTTAAATCAACAATTTTATTGTTACAAGAATTATTTGCGAGACCAATTGTTTGAATAATTTGTGAAAATACATAGTAAAATTAATATTCATTAAGTTTATAAGATAACATTCAAGTATTTAATAAGGCCCAAGTGGGACATTTTATAAAATGATTCACAAACAATACCAGTTTTGGTTTATAGAGCAACTTCTAAAATAACGAGTGGGTTACATGAGGGTAATAAAGAGTAGTTCAAGGAAATCAATGAAATGGTTACAAGTTGATAAGTTTCAAAATGTTTAGTCAGAATCACCATGAAACACGTGTCAAGAGGATAACGAACGATGTGAGAGCAAGAACTTCAAACCTTGACCCAAATCAATGGTACGATTAAAGAAAAGAAAGGTAAAATGAAATGATATATGAGTCATGTATAAAATAAAGGATAAATGAATCCATACGCGTGCAGATAGAGATCCGGCTGAAGAAGGGCAATAGTAATACTTTAAGGATTGTCCGCGACCTAATACGTAAAAAGTCAACAAAAGTCAAAGTATGACCCGAGTATGACCCAATAATGAAAAGTTGTAAAAATACATGTAAGTTACTGGAATACAATAAATTATGGTCATACAAACTTGTTTCATCAAGCTATATAGCTTAGAACTCATTTTTATAAGTTTTGACTAACCGTATAGAAAATAGTCAACTTTTGGCTTTTCCGACTCGAGGAGAATTACTAATCATTAGACCTCAATTTCACTTAAATTATAATGTTAAACATCCTAAGAATCAGTATCTATAATCCCAAATCCATTCCATATGGTTTAAGCTTGCTTAAGGGGCGTTTGGGTATTGAACTAGTCATTTACTCGCTTAATGAAAAAGTGCTGAAAACTCCTTTTCGCGAGCCTTAAAAATCCTATTTAAACTCTTGGAAAAATTCTACAAAATTCAGAGAAGTCATACACATCATGAAGTTAATATCTGGTGAATTTTAAGAAAAGTTTTGAAGTCTAGATACCTTTTTAAAAAATAAAAACCAAAACGCATTCTACACGAAAAAGTCAAACCTTACAGTCTGTATTTTACATTTTTGAGGGTCAAATGCCCACTTTAAAGCTTCCGTATTTTACATTTTCCGAGAAGGTGACTAAAAACATCATTCCGAGAAGGTGTCTAAAAACATCATTCCGGACAACTTTGTAGTTTTAACCGAAGGCTGAAAACACTTTTACGACACACTTATACCTATGACAGCATCAATATAATCAAAATTTTGCAACTTTTCAATTTAGTCAACAATACCCACTTATGTGTCAAAAACTTAAAGGTAGCTAACGGGCACTAAAACTTTGCATCAAAAGTAATAATTATATGTTTCTGAAATGTTTCAAGTGAGAAATCTTGGCTAATCACTCATTAACCATACCAAGCACGCTAAACCAAACGCTAGTTTAAGTCGGTTGCTCCCTATTAGACTAGTTTCTAAAATGCCCGGTATTTCTTCGTTATGAAGAGATAGACGATGAACCTTATACCGTCGGAAAGGTGTTTTCATACCCGACATTCCTAGATATATGAATTTATCTCAGTTTTCCAAATGGGAAAAATTCCATCTTAGAGAAAGGTTAAAATTTTAGAAAATCAGTTATATAATTAGCGATCACCGTTTTAGTCATAAAATTCAATTGGTGATGGCTATTAACGCAAGCTCAGCGGCCAAGCTTAGCTTATAATGTATACTAACTACCCAAGGCAAAACATAAGGGTTAAATGGGTCCTAACCTGTAGCAAAACACCAAGCATACCTGCTGGTCCAGAATGAGTTTTCAACCGTATTTCGGCCGTAACTTCTTAATGCGGATGAGTTAAAGGGTGTGCGAATAACCAAAACAAGCGTAAAAATAATCTATTTTATTCTGTAAAACTGAAAATAAAATTTGACCTGATTTCGGACCTCGAAATGCGTGTACATCAGCAAACTTTATTTATATTATTTTTCTCAAATTTCCAATTGCCACAAAATATTCGTTATAAAGAATTAGAAGTCGAATTTTATATCAAAACGGTCGTCTAAACAAGCTTTATCATTTTATTCGGCTAAAAAAATGAAATTTATAAAAGTTTTGAACTTCGCTATGTGTGCTAAAGAATTCTGCAGCGTGTTAAATTTTATAAGGGAGCGTTTGGATCATGATTTTTTTTTTTTTTTTAGCTTTTCATTTGTCGCCAATTCCTTATTGTCTAACTTGTTTCACCAACAATATTTATTTACCACTTCGAATATGCACATGGTTTATGGATTCCAAAACGACGAAAAATACACATTTCGTAAGAATGAAGGAAAGTAGCGGCAGAAGGGCGTTTAAAGAATACTAGTCAACAAGACTATAAACAAAAGAAACGGACAACGTTCTTGACTTAATTTTCAATATACGAAGTAAAAACTTCATAGGCGTGCAATCTCTTTCAAACTCATAATAGATACCAAAGAAAAGGCGAAATATCAATAAGTCGCGCTCCCAAGTATATGATATTCAAAACGAGGAAGAATATTAGAAATCTATATGCGTAAAGCCGTAATCCAATCAATCGTCACGAACTAGACGTTTAGCTAAAAATCAGCATGACGTTTCCGAAATGTAAGCGAATATTATTATAATTAGAATTCGAAAGAAGAATAATCAGTGAAACATGAAATTTAGAACAATGTTCAAATGTCAAGTAAAAAGGTGACATAAATGAGTAGCAAAGCGAGATTTAGAAAGATCTCATCGACTAAAACACTTAGAATATCTCGACTGGAGTTATCGCGAAAGCTCGCGCAAACGATAAAAGCAAGTCGTTAGAAATAGTCGGTACAGAAAAATCGGAAGAATACAAGAATCAAGTAATGAATATTGTAGTAAATTATACAAGTCTCAATATAGGTATAACTCAAGCAATAGTAAGGATTAGAGAATTACCCGCGCGGATACCGAACATCTTGGCAGATTCCATGTTTGACACTAAGACTCATAGGATTTTCTTGAAAAATATGGGTCATAGACTAAGTTTAAAACTACTAAATTCACTATGACCATGGCTCTGATACCAATTTGTAAGACCCCAAAAATCTGGTAACGGGACAGGTAAGCATTATGGGGTCCCACATCATGGTAACAACATACACGGCAATAAGGTAAATAAAAGACAGAGCATATAAAATGACACACTTCACGAATTTATTCAAAAGTTGCGGAATATAATATATAAATATGGTCCCAGATTTGCATAATTATGACATCAACATAAGTCACATAATTTTACCAACATACTCATAATAGTCTTAGTGCATAAAAGTACTTTTATTTAGCATGATTAACATGGCATAATTAGTTTTTCCAAAAGTTTCAACCAATAATGACATGGAATCGTCCAACTGTCGGATCCTGCGGGCTCCCATCCTTAGCAAAATTAAGCATTAGCATTACCTGAGAAAGAACATGTAAATATGTCAACATAAAGCTGAGTGAAATTCATAGGTTTAATAAGTGGTAATGTGAAATACAAACATTAGTTTTATAAAATAGCAACAGGATATGATTTAGTACCGTCGTACAAAATCATTTATATTAATTTATTGCAATAGCTCACGACACCGAAGCTTTAACATAAATGTTTTACCCCTAGTAAGTATCTAGTCAAAATACTTAGGTAATTAAATGTAAGTGCGTCAAGGTAATCGGGACGGGGATTGTTAATCCTGATGGATCCATCCACAACATTCACGCTTGCAAAATGTGAATTAACGGTTCATGATGTAGGGGCTTTTTGACTAAGGTACTAATGCAATAAGTAAATGTATAATTTGGAGAAAGCATACCGTTCTTGAATAGCATACTAAATGTTTTAAATGATTGTATTCCACGCATGTTATTCTCACCCCGAAATTTGTAACAAGTATATAAGAAAAGGGGCTATGAACTCACCTTTAGTAAGTAATCACAAGGTAAAAGGGGCTGAGCAAAAAGAAGTCTTCACGGACCTATGCAATGGTGACGCGTAATAAGAATGCGTTCAATGAAGCAATAACGTTTTAGAAGTGGCGGGACATAGTATGACTAGGTAACTTGCGTGCGATGGCGAGACCTAAGCTTAAGTTGAAATTAACCAAAATACCTTGAACCTACTGTAATAACCTAATATCAACCTTGTATGATGGTCCAAGAATTTATGTGTAGGTTCCGAACACGTTTAAGACTCGGTTTGAAAAACCAAAACAAGGGACTGCATTCAGTTTTCTGAAAAAGGCTGTGAAGATTTGGTCATATCTAAAAATCTATAATAGTACAGGAGGTGAAATTTCTTGACATGTATAGGTATTTCTCTTACCTTTCTAATTTGGGCAAGAACAGACCTAGAACTATTTTCAATCAACGGGAATTCCATTTTTAGTGGCAGACTATCAAAACAGAAAGTTGTAAACGTCTTACGATGCCTTCGGTAACTTGAGCACAAATCCCAAATGGTATAAGATTTTGACACCAAACCAAAAAGAAAAGTTGTCTTATGATTGCACCTACTGTAAAAAGTTATAAAATCATAAATTCATCCTTTTTACCCAAGTCAATTTACCCACGTTTTAAGCATAACATTCAGATTTGATATATTTTAGTAAAACGGCCGTTACGGGCACATCCGGACACTTCCCGTTTCCATCCAACTCACCACATACTAAGCACATCAGTGGGTATCCATTTTTCAAATAAAAACAAGGTCATATGTTTAAGGAAATTTGCCATGACCTGTTTGTTTCTGTGGTGATTTCCATACTATCAAAACGACCCCAATTAGCAACCTAATCGCGAATAAGCAACTCTTAAGCTATACCAAATCGCCACGCAAGTGTCCTAAGTCCTAATATGCCCTAATTATTCATAATATCAGTGGGTTTCACCCATTATTTCAAAATCAATGACCAAAGTGAATCAAAAATGCTAATAACATCAAAATCAAAACACTAGTTAGGATTATACCTTCACAACTAGTATGAATCAACCAAAACACAAACAACCTCGATTCCTTCTTCCTTGATCATAAAAATTTCGTGGCACTAGGTCATAATAACATACCCAAATCAAAGTTTTATCCAACAAAATAAGGTTTTATGCATTGAAACAACAAAAACAAACATAGGATTTCATAAAAACATCATCAAATCATAAGATTTTATGATTTTTGATCTCATGCAAAAACTTGATGCATATTAAAATTAACACATGGGTTTGATTAGGAATTGAAAAACAATCATGGGACTAGTAGTAATTTACCTCAAATAAAAAAAATCAGTGGTTTTGGAGGGTGGGGGTGATGGGTCGGCCTAAGGAGCAAGAGGAAAGAATTGTGTTGTTGTTTTGTTTTTCAAATGTTGGTGTAGATGTGTTTGTTTGGTATCATTGTTTAAGTATAATGGTCAAAAAAAAGTCAATATGGGCTCCCTAAGATTAATTCCAGCCGAAAATACTCCAAAATGGCCCAAAATTTTAGTGTTAAGCTCTCGAAAATTTACGGGTTTAAATAACGTGTCGTTTCCGACGAAAACCGAGACTCGTTTATCTTTAAAACGAAATTTCTTTAAAATTACTCGTATACACTCGTTTGGCCCGAATTTCACTAAATTTGATCAAGGAGTCAAGAATAACTAGAAATCACATAAAAATAAATTTTATTGCGACGTTCGGACCCGAAAACCCAGTCCGACAGCCGAAAAACGCAAAAACGCAAAAGTTCACCATTGCGTCCGTAATTGCTCAAGATGTCGTTTTTCATTATTTTTAAGGCAAAGAGTCAATAATAAGACATATAAAATGTGATAAAACCTCATATAAATTACAAACATGAAGTTTGGACATTCTGCTAAATAATATCGTAAATTAGCGAAATTCGTAGAATTTTATATTTAACTAAAAGCCGAGGATGACACGTAATCACTGTAAAATAAATAGGGAATGTGGTGAAAGTGTGAATAACTTGAAAAGTTGTGAAAATCCTAACTTAATGTCTAAAACCTAGGAAAAATATAAAAAGTGAAATGTCTTAATTAAAAATAAAAATGAATATTTTAATAATAAAATAATAATAAAAAATTCAAAGTTTATAAAAAATTCTAAAAACTTGCAAACCTACTTAATTTTACCTAAATAAACAGAAAATGAACATAGAATTACCAAAATACCCCTATTGGGCCTTGAAATGGGCCAAAAGTTCAAACAGACCCCTTAATGGGTTTTTTATGGCCTAATAAGAAAATTGTTCTCCAAATAAGCCCAAAATCTCCTATCTGACTTCAAATTTGATTTTAAGAACAAAACTCTGAAGGCCCAAAAGCTGAAAATGTGTTTAAGCTAGCTTATTTCAAAACAACTTATTCTTAATGGGCTTTTTGGCCCATTAAGCTATAAGCTGATGCCATAAGCTAAAATTCAACACACGTCATTCTCTTGGCTTAAATAAGCTATTTGCAAAAAGAAACTTGAAATAAGTCCAAGAAATAAGCCTGAAATAAGCAAAAGCTCTCTACACAAAATGACAAAATAGTCGTTTTTGAGTTCTAGGCTATTTCAAGAGCTGATTCAAGTTGCTACAAGTTACAAATAGCTTAAATAAGCTTAATAATCAAAAAACTTTCAAAAACAACCACTCAATAAACTGGAATAAGCAATAAGCACTTTTGTAAAAGTCAACTTAGTTCGTTCTCTAGTCAAACCTAAAAGTCAAAGTCCACAAAGCTCCAGATCTCTTAAATGGGTCAAATAAGTAAGATTGATTACAAAAGAAAAGTTGTTGCAAGTCTCAATAAGCTAGAATGGCTTATTAATAAGCTGTTTGATATTTTACACTACTAGTGGAAACTTTTGTTGAATTTCAATGGGAAAAGTTCCCCCTGCTTGACTTAATTGACTTTTTGTCTTTTGTGACTTTTTTGTGGATTCAGGTTAAGCAAAGGCACCCAAGTGATCAGTTTATCACAAGGAGTCAATATCAACAACAAAAACACAATTACAATCAGCTAATTAGTATAGTTAATTCAATTAAGCACCAGATCTGACACAGACTTGAACAATAAGCAGTTTTCACTCAATAAGCACTTTTAGCAAAAATCAGCCAGTCAAACTTCACCAAGTGCATACACAAGCTATAATTAATTCAATTGAACATAAATTAACAAGTTTCATGCACTGATTCAAAGTCTAGATCAAGATTCAAGCAGATTAAAGTGACTGATGAACAAAGAACATGCAGTTTGATACTTTGCTGATATACTTTACCACAAGGCCAGATTCAAACACTCAAATCTTATTAACAGGTTATATTAAGTATGTTTAATCACTTGTTATCCCTAAGCATGCATACAAACTAAGTGTTCCCAAAATCTTAGGTCAAAACAAGCAGATTTCCAACTTCTATAGCACAATCAAGATTTTGATGTTTTAAAGCCAATAACTTGCAGCAAATAGCATACAACCAAGTATATTGCAGATACAAACATAAGTAACCAACAAACACAAACTCAATTTCAATTTATGCACTTAAACAAGTAATCCCAAACACCCCTTATCTTTTTCAAATCCAATATTAAACAAGTATATGTGTGATACAGTGCTACCCAAACTTAATAAAACTCAATCAAACACAATAACAGATATATTATGCCGAATCAAGCAAGATTAAGCCACAAGAACAACAAGAATAATAACAGAACTCAAAATCACAAAATTCAAGTATTTTGACAAATTTTTGGGTTCAAGGACTCAAACCTCATGAATGTACATCCACACCCACGAATTTTTGAGCTTTTGTGTCTAGCCCAACAAGACACAAGCTTCCAATATAAGGCTGCTAATATTGAACAAGGTTAGAGCACAAAAATGATCAAAACAGAAAAATGGAAAAAACTTGATTAATGCAACCTTGTTTCCCACACTTGATTATCCCCAAACTATAAGCTCACAACACCTTGATAATCTTCTTATCAGGGTGTATAGACCACTTATAGCTCAAAAATTCCAAGGTTTGAACCAATAACTTAGGAAAATATCAAGATTTGAACTTTGAGCAATTTCTTGCACAAAGCTTTAAAAACAGGTTTTAAGCTTTTGGAATCACAAACATATAACAATAACTAGCAAAGATTAAAGTTGGCACTTGGATTTCTTCAACTAATTCAAACTCTTTTCATTAAAAAATGAAGAAGGCTTTACAGAAAAGTGAACAAGGAAAAACCAAGAGCAAGCTGCTATGTTGTGACCTAATGGCTTTATATATAGCCTTACATGTGAGCTAAGAACTGATAAAAACATAGAACCCTAATGCTTGAAGTCCCAAAAATGCCCTTGAGGTTTTTGAACTTTGTTGACTGAATTTGACTTGGGAGGGGATACATGTGATGCTAGTGGTGAAAAGGTAATCTTGGACGTCCAATTCATGCTTAGAAAGTAAGCAAAGGTTTGGGTCGTTGATTTTCTGCAAGAATTCTGTTTGGGTGTGAATAGTGGGGCAGGGGATGGGTGGTGAGACATGTGAGTTGATGGTGATGGGGTTTTGAGGTTTGGGTTATGATAATATGACCCTTAATCAACATTCTGGAAGAGATTAGACCTTAATTCATTATGGTTAAGAAATACCCAAATCGTATTAAGAACATGAAGAACAAGGTTTAGATCTGTTTTGGGTTTTAGATATGTTGTTAGGCGCCAAGATTAGTATTAACTAATTAATTAGTTAAACCGTTGTGGGTGGGACGTGACTTGGCAAAAAGGGGGATTCTCATTGGTTGAATGGGTGAGTGGGGCACGTGTCACCCCCTCACAGGTTAAGGTAAGTTTGATGTCGCCCATCTTTAGCCCCTCTTTTCTTCTTTCTTTGTCATTTGAAGTTTTAAATAAGCCAAACCGTATTTCCTTTGTTAATCAAGTTTGCATTTTCACACTTTTGCCCCAAATAGTTTAGCAAAGTATTTTCAGGGGTACTTTTTGCCATTTCTTGATATTTTAAGGACCAAACTTGTTCTTTCTTGTATCTTGAAGGTCTTCAAGGCATGTTTGACTTTGAGGAGGACTAATATTGACAATTTAGTTTGGTTGAGGGACTAAATTTGCCAATTCTTCAAAGTGGAGGGCCCTTTTATAAATTTGACAAACTTTAAGGACCAATCTTGTAATTAAGAATAAACAAGGGTTTAAAGTGTCAATTCTTCAATATTGGAGGACCCTTCTTGTACAAACTTCAAATCGTCAAGGGTTATTCTTGGAAAATCAACACTAGGGCTTGGTTCATTGTGTGGCTTCTTTTCCCGTGTTCGTTTTTGCTTGTTCTTTGTGATCTTTTGTCATTTTCTCAATATCCGTACCTAAAATACACATTGAACAAATACAAGCATATATATGGTCTTTTTGATGATGTTTTGTACATTTAAAGCCCAAAAAGAACGATGAGATCATGTATAAAAGCCATCTAATCACTCCCCCATACTAAAGCATTGTCGTGCCCTCACGCATTGCTAGAATAAAGTATCTAAGCATCTCCAAAATTCATTTTTATGCACTTTTATGAAAGGTAAACTTGCTATACTAATATTACTTTGTGTTTTAGACCTAATGTATGATTTTCATAGCAAATAGGGACGTTTAGGTTCATAGAATAAGAACATGTGAGTGCCTCGTAGAGATAAATTCATCGTCCTCGATTTTCACCCAATTCCATACTAAGCGTGTAACGAGATCATTGTCATTATAAGTTAGTAATGCTAACACTACTCATATGCTCTAATCACGTACTTAGACTCCCATTATTCCTAATTTGTATCTCTTATATTTTATTTTGTCTTTGAATGATCATGATGATACATTGTTTGACTTATGCGATGATAGAGATTAAGGTCAAAAAATAGAAACGAAACGGTGCAATCAAAACCATTAAATTAATAACCTCCCTTAATAGAAAACGATGTCAAAAAATTAAGTTAACAAGTGAGATTCGATAAACACGATTTTAGAACGGTTTTGAACATGAGACTTATTACCAAGACTTTTATACGCCCCCTACCAGATGGGCCTTATTATCATAGGTTTACCTTCACCTTTTGGGATCGGTCTTGCCTTGCCTTTTATTGAACCTCGCCATGAGGTGTTTATTATGGCCAAAGACGTATATCCTCACGCTAAAAGTGAATTTTGGATCTTTAAAGCTTCAAAGATTAAGGCTTGATTCACTTCAATTTTTGCATAAATTTTCCGGCCTTGTGAGCTTCAAATTGTTTGCTTGATTTAGGTGAGCACTTGAAATCTTGTTATTGGGTAGAAGCTTTCGATTATTCGGGTTTCCAATACTTCAAAACTGTGACGCTGGCGATTCTCAAATGTTTTCCCAATTTAATTACATGGAAGCTACTAGAAAAAGCTAGAAACCAAAAATTAAGACAAAACCGCTAAGTTAATACTTATTAGCAAAATTTATATACAAGCGAAGGGAGAATAAGCAAATAATTAGGACACATGAGTTTTTGAAAGAATACAAATACTCTACGTTTAGCATAGTAACTTATAATTAACGCTATCATTTCTCGTCCTCATTTAAGAGACTTAGCCTAAAAAGTTAAGAAATCAAAGTTAAGTGCTCCACACGCACGGTCGAGTAAAAAAGTACTCTGTTAATGCAATAATGACTAAAAACGTTACTTGCATTTTTCGGTCTCGCTTAGTTTTGATTACGACAATATGTAAAAACAAGCATTTACGAAAACAACGAAAAACGAATTCTTGAGTTCAAGTATTTTTCATTTTACCCATTTTCACTTAAGGTATGGATAAACAAGTACTAACCTTAATCAAGTGATCAGTGATTTAATCTTTTCTTAAAACCCACTTTTTATTAAATGTGACAAGTTTTTATTAAACTTTATTTTTAAGAAAATGTTTTATTAAATTATTTATTTGAAATTTGAAAATGGCATATTCTTATTCTGTTAAGAATATCCTTTCAGGATATTTTTTATACCCAGATAAGACCTCCACCACTAAAGGACAAAAAGGAGCAGAGTCTAGTCCGGCGGTACCTTAGTGCCTAGGCGATACCTTATCGATAAGGTACCGCGGGCTGTGATAAGGTACCGCAGGCAGATATAGTCGTTGGCTCCTTTATCCTTTAAATAGTGGACCATTCTCAGCTTTTCACATCACTTCTTTTGCACATTTATTTCCAGATTCAAACCCCTTCTTTAATCACTCAAATCTTTGATCATTTGTTTGATTATTACTTGTTTAAGAAGTGAATCTTGTTCTTCCATCCCTTCCTCTCCAAGTGCAAAGAGAATAACACTATCCTAGTGAAGTGTTGAGTCCATCACCAAAGATCCATTGAAGATCAATTTTTATATTCTTGTAGTTGTGTCATAGTTGTGAAGATCCAAGTAGTTGTGTCTATTTGGAAGTTGTGTGTGTACTAAGTATAGTTGTGTAGATTGGTCCTAGCTACGATTAGGGCTCGACTTTTAGCTTAGAGTCGGAAATTGGTTAAGCGACGTGTACGGTTTTCTCCACCATAAGGAGCTTGTTGTGTAGTGAACTCTCGAGTAAGGATTACTCGAGGAGTGGAGTAGGAACGAGGAGTGAGCTTCGTTGCCGAACCACTATAAATCCTTGGTGTTCGGTTTGATCTTTCTTTACCCTTAACTCTTTACATTCTTTATTCTTTTTTGCATATACATGTGTTAATATTAGATTAGCTACACTATCATTGTTCATATTGTGCATAAGAAGATTTCACATATTTCTTCAAGCCTAAGTTTTTTGAAAAAGGATTTTTGGAAACCATATTTTGACAAGTAAATTATAAGAAACTATTCAACCCCCCCCTTCTAGTTTCTACAATTGGTATTAGAGCGGGTTGCTCAAGAATTTTTAAAGTATATTATATTTTAAAACTTGAATCGATCTATGGATTCCAACAAGTACCTAGAAGGGCAATCTATGCAAAGACCACCACTTTTTGAAACCGATAGTTTTATTTATTGGAAAAATAGATTTGAAACTTATGTGAAATCAAAAGATTTAGATCTTTGGCATGTTATTACCAATGGTGATTTTTTACCCTTTCAATTTAATGAAGTTTCTAAAACAAAAGAATTAGTCACTTTTGACAAAGCTAATGATGATACTACAAAGAAACTTTCAAAAAATAATGAGGCTAAAATGGTGATTTATAAGGTTTTGCCTAAGAAAGAGTATGAAAGAATTTTTATGTGTGAAACCGCTAAAGATATTTGGAACACTCTTTTAGTAACCCACCAAGGTAATAGCCAAGTCAAAGAAAGTAAAATCGATCTTCTTGTCCAACAATATGAACAATTTGTCATCTTAGAAGATGAAACTATTGATAGTGCATTTGCTAGGTTTAACACCATTATTACTAGTCTAAAAGCACTTGATGAAGGTTTTTCTAGCAAGAACAATGTTAGGAAGTTTCTAAGGGCCTTACATCCAAAGTGGAGAGCAAAAGTCATGGCTATTGAAGATTCGAAAGATCTCTCAACTTTATCACTCGATGAACTCATAGGAAACTTGAAGGTTCATGAGATGATAATTTTGAAGGACTCAGAATTAGTAAAAACCAAGAGTGAAAGGAAATCTCTTGCACTTAAAGCCAAGAAGGCACAAAGTGACCATGATAGTTCCTCGGAAAGTGATGACGAGGAGTATGCATTGGCGGTGAGAGATTTCAAGAAGTTCTTCAAGAGACGAGGTCAACACGTTAGGCAACCAAACTATGACAAGAAACCATTGTCAAAGAATCGGTTTGTCAAGAACGAAAAAGGTGATAGGAGTTGCTTTAGATGTGGTGATCCAAATCACTTCATTAGTGATTGTCCAAAGCCCGCTCGTGATAAGAACCACACGGCATTCGTTAGTGGCGCTTGGAGCGATAGCGGTGAAGATGATGATGACAACCCCAAAGAGGAGAAATGTCTTATGGGTCACACTTCTAAAGAGGTACATTCTGAAACCGAATATTATAGCAATGATAGTTCCACTTTAGATGATACTGAATTTGAAGGCAAATATGATAGCTTACACAAACTTAGTCTTAAATTCATAGAAAAGAATAAAACCTTAAAATCAACCAAAACTAAGCTTGAAAATGAGATCAATGAACTTAGAGAGAAATTGGCTAAACTTGAGAAAAACAAAGAGGTTGATTTAGGTTGCTTAAGATGTGAGAAACTTAGATTAGAGAATGATGATCTCAAGAGCACCTCCATTAAATTGGAAAAGTTCATGAAAGGTACTAGTGCTCTTGATGATATGTTAAACAAACAAGTTCATTCTAAGGAAAAACTTGGTCTAGGTTTTAACTCAAATGAAGCCTCAACTAGTGAACCAAAACAAGTCTGGTTTTCACAGAAAACACCTTCTGGACGCGGTTCCACATTGTATGGCGCAGTTCCTTATCACTATGGAACCGCGGCCATAGATAAGGTACCGAGGCCAGAAGTTGATTTTTGTGAAAATTCTGAACTTTCTGAAAAATCTAAGTTAAATGAAAAACCAAAGCATCTTACTGTTAATAAGGTTCAATTACCCGTACTTGACGACAATGCTATTAGTAAGTTCTATAAGCCGTTAAGTAAACCTCTCATGGGAAATAGAAGTTTATCTAGACTATCTTCTACTCCACCTAGAGTACGGAATGAGTCTAAGCCTAGAAGTAGAACGACAACGCCTACAAGAGATAATCAAAACAACTCACGACCTAGAAGTAAAACTCCAACACCTAGAAAGAATAACTCTAAACCTAGATCAAAGACACCTAGGAGAAGTAATGAACAACAAAATGGTTACATGAATTACTACCCTCCTCCTTTATTTTGTTCTCCATGGGGAATCCCCACCTCATTCATACATCCCAACTAAATGCAAGGGATGTTTGGAACTAACAATTTTGGACCCATGAGATATTGGGGACCAAATGTTTGATCTTGTGTATTGTTACCTAGATATGCTTGGGAATTGATTTGGAGCCCGATGAGTGGATTAAGGATAGTGGATGTTCTAAACACATGACGGGTAATCGAAGTTTGTTCTCGCATTACAAATCATATGATGGAGGTAACGTCACATTCGCTAGTAGTCTACGTGGTAATATCATTGGCAAAGGTACAGTTTCTCTTGACTCCATGACCATTGAAAATGTTGAGCACGTAGATAACTTAGGTCTTAACCTTTTAAGTATAGGTCAAATTTGTGATAATAAGTGTAAGGTCATCTTTTCGGAACATGACAGTGAAATCGTAAAAGATGGAAAAGTCATTGGAAAAGGTGTTAGAAAGCATGGGCTTTATGTCATGAAGGTTAATAAGAAGTCAAAAGACAACATATGTCTTGCGACTATAGATGATAGTTCTACTCTTTGGCATAGGAGATTAGGTCACGCTAATATGCGTTTAATTCAATCTTTAGTCTCTGAGGAGTTGGTAAGACACCTCCCCAAGATTAAGTTTGATAGTCACTTTTGTGATGCTTGCAAAATTGGAAAGCAAGTTCACTCAAGTCACAAAGCCAAGAATTTGGTTTCGACCTCTCGGTGCTTAGAGCTCCTACATATGGATCTCTTTGGACCTTCCGCCATACGGAGTTATGGAGGTAACCTTTATACCCTAGTTATAGTTGATGACTATTCTAGATTCACTTGGACTAGATTTTTGGCATCTAAGAATGAAGCTTTCGATCACTTCGAAATCTTTAGTCGAAGAATTCAAAATCAACTAGGATGTTCAATTGTTTCTATTAGGACGGATCATGGTAGGGAATTTGATAATGAAGTGTAATTTGGTGCCTTTTGTGAAGCTCATGGTATTACCCATAACTTCTCAGCTCCTCGCACCCCACAATCAAATGGGGTAGTTGAAAGGAAGAATAGGACTCTCCAAGAGATGAGTAGGACGATGTTAAACGAGCAATCTTTTCCTCAAAAGTTTTGGTGCAATGCCGTGGATACATCGACTTATATTCTCAACCGAATTCTTATTCGGCCTTTCCTAGGAAAGACCCCCTATGAGATTCTTAAAGGTAAGAAACCCTCATTAGAATACTTTAGGGTGTTTGGAAGCAAGTGCTTTATCCTCAACACCAAAGACTACCTTACCAAGTTTGACCCAAAGTCTTACGAAGGTATCCTTTTAGGTTATTCCCAAACTAGTAAGGCCTACATAGTCCTAAATAGAACCTCGGGGGTTATTGAAGAATCACTCAACGTAACCTTTGATGAAACCCCTCCTTCACCCAAGACACCACCATTGGTTGATGATGACTTGGATGAATTATAAGTAGTTAAAGCCAAAGAGGTTAGAAAAATAGGAGTTGAAGACCTTAGTGTTGAAAAGGAAGTAAACATTAAGGAGTCTAGGGATCATACTCCCAATAATGTCACTGGTGACTTAAATCAAAGGACCCTAAGATCTCAAGTCCAAAACCAAAGCAACTTCTTTTGTTTTGTCTCCTTGATTGAACCTAAGAATGTTAAAGAAGCTTTGACGGATGAGAGTTGGGTCATTGCGATGCAAGAAGAATTGAATCAATTCGTTGCCAATGATGTTTGGGAACTTGTTCCTCCACCTAGAAGTTCTACCATTATAGGAACCAAATGGGTATTTAGGAATAAGCTAGATGAGAATGGTGTTGTATCTTGTAACAAGGCTAGACTTGTAGCTCAAGGTTATAATCAACAAGAAGGGATTGACTATGACGAGACATATGCACCGGTAGCTAGATTAGAATCAATTAGAATCCTTTTAGCCTACGCTTGTGCCTTAGATATTAAGCTTCAACAAATGGATGTAAAGAGTGCATTTCTTAACGGTTTGATCAATGAGGAGGTATATGTGGCTCAACCTCCCGGCTTCATTGATTTTGAGAAACCGGACCATGTTTACAAGCTTAAGAAAGCACTTTATGGACTCAAACAAGCACCCAAAGCTTGGTATGATAGACTTAAAGTGTTTCTTGTTAAACATGAGTATACCATGGGTATGATAGACAATACACTCTTTACAAAGAAGAAAGGTCCTCACCTCATAGTCGTACAAATATATGTTGATGACATTATATTTGGCTCAACTTGTCAAGAATTGTGTGATGACTTTGCCAAAATCATGCATGATGAGTTTGAAATGAGTATGATGGGAGAACTTAACTTCTTTTTAGGACTCCAAATTAAACAAATGGACGATGGTATTTTCTTTAGTCAATCTAAGTACGCTAAAGAAATGCTAAAGAAATTTGGATTAGAAGAATCTAGACCAATGAAGACCCCTATGGCCTCGAATACTAAACTCACCGTAGATGATGATTGTGAGTCGGTAGACAACACCAAATATAGAGGTATGATTGGTAGTTTGTTGTACCTAACGGCAAGTCGACCGGATATCATGTTTAGTGTTTGTCTTTGTGCTCGCTTCCAAGAGGATCCCAAAACCTCTCACCTTGAAGCGGTTAAGCGTATCTTCCGATACATTAAAGGCACTATACATTTAGGATTATGGTATCCTAAAGGGACCGGCGTAGAAACCATTGTCTACGCGGACTCGGATCATGCGGGAGACTATGTGGAACGGAAAATCACTAGTGGAGTTTGTACCTTCATGGGTTGTTGTTTAACTTCTTGGTTCTCCAAGAAACAAACCGCTCTTGCCATATCCACCACGGAAGCCAAGTATGTGAGTGCCGGTAAAGCATGCCAACAAGCTCTATGGATGAAGCAAGCGCTTGTTGATTACGGGATTTCTCTTGATGATGTTCCCATCATGTGCGATAATAAAGGCGCTATAGACCTAAGCAAGAATCCCGTGCAACATTCGCGAACCAAACACATAGAAATTAGACACCATTTCCTTAGGGATAATGTTCAAAAGGGGAACATTACTATCGAAAAGGTGCCCTCCGAGGACAACTTAGCCGATATCTTCACTAAGCCACTTAAGAGGGAACCTTTTTATTACTTGCATCTAGGTCTAGGATTAATGGAACATCTTCCTTAAATTCTTTTCTTCTTATGTGTTTTCTCTTACCACCTTGAGTCCTTGAGTCTTTTAAGATTCTTTTGAAAAATCTTCTCATCTCCTTTTCAAAACTCTCAAAGTCTCTTTCGAAAATGGTTGAGAAACTCGTTTGACATTGTTAATTCAATCTAAAAACGATTTTTTATAGATTCTCGCTATTAATATAGAGCTTACATAATTCATATGTATGATTCTCTCAAACATAGCAAGAATAAGATTGAATCATGGAGGATCATTGTGTCATGACTTAAGGTCTTGTCTTACACACCTCCTACATTGATTTTTTTTAATCCATGTATTTTGGTCAAATCTCTATTTGGTAAGTTTGCATATATTTTCTTTGTCTATCTTAGCTTTTAAGCACATCCCTATGATAAGTTAGACTAGAAAATAAGATTTGCTGAAAAATCTTTCTCCAAACACCAAACCCTGCTTCTGTAGGCGGTTCCTTAAGTGAGCCGCGGTACCTTATTAATAAGGTACCACCACCATAGATAAGGAACCGCCTACAGTGGCCTTCCTTTTCGGGTTTTTGTCTGAAACTCCAGATTTGCTCCAACTTTTTTGAGAATCTTTGTTTCAAACCCCTTGACCACCCCAAAAAATACCCTAAGCCTTCCCTATTTAAACCATAAGCATTTTGCATTACTTCACATCCAAAATGTCTTATTCTCCCAATGAAAGCCTTGAATCTCCTCCATTTTCTCCAATTGCTTTCAATCCAAACCCACCCAAGAACACTCTTAATCACATTTCTCCTACCAAGAATGTTGATTGTGGAACTTCCTTTCTTCCACCACCACCCTTTAGTGTTCTTCCTCCTTCTCATGATAATGTCATGCACCATGGAACATATTGTCATTGTTGTCAATATCAACATCTTGCTATGGCACACATCTATGAGGAGTTGAGCTACATCAAGAGTCTCTTAATCAAGCCTCCTCTTCATTTTGATTATGAGATCTCCAACAAGCCACCACCACCACCCTCCGCTATTACCTTGTCTTTCATATAAGCATTGATTGCTTATCCTCAAGACACCAAATTCAAGCAAATCTTAGAATTCTAGAATAACTAGGATTAGATTTATGCTTTTGGCTTGTTTCTTTTTTTCATACTTCTTTGTATGATGTTTCTTTAGTAACCTATCTTGGATCTTTGTCTTTGTGTTTTCTTCTGTTTTAAATTTTTTTTGTGACCTATTGCTATATATTGTTGGTTGTTTCTTTTGTTCAACTAACCCTTCTATGTAGCTTGTCACCATATCTCGATTCCCCGGTGCCCCAAGCTAGGGGGAGTAAGCACCAAGGGGGAGTCTTTGCAAATTCCGTTTCTTCAACACCGGCTTACGTAACCTTTTTGCTTCGACAAAGTGGGAGAAATGAATAAACTCGTCTTCAAAAATCTTGTTTTTGTGTGATTGAGTTTATGTATTGTCGGAATCAAAAAGGGGGAGATTGTTAATAAAATAATGACTAAAAACGTTACTTGCATTTTTCGGTCTCGCTTAGTTTTGATTACGACAATATATAAAAACAAGCATTTACGAAAACAACGAAAAACGAATTCTCGAGTTCAAGTATTTTTCATTTTACCCATTTTCACTTAAGGTATGGATAAACAAGTACTAAATTAATTATTTGAAATTTGAAAATGGCATATTATTATTCTGTTAAGAATATCCTTTCAGGATATTTTTTATACCCAGATAAGACCTCCACCACTAAAGGACAAAAAGGAGCGGAGTCTAGTCCGGCGGTACCTTAGCGCCTAGGCGGTACCTTATCGATAAGGTACCGCGGACTGTGATAAGGTACCGCAGGAAGATATAGCCGTTGGCTCCTTTATCCTTTAAATAGTGGACCATTCTCAGCTTTTCACCTCACCTCTTTTGCACATTTATTTCCAGATTCAAACCCCTTCTTTAATCACTCAAATCTTTGATCATTTGTTTGATTATTACTTGTTTAAGAAGTGAATCTTGTTCTTCCATCCCTTCCTCTCCAAGTGCAAAGAGAAGAACACTATCCTAGTGAAGTGTTGAGTCCATCACCAAAGATCCATTGAAGATCAATTTTTATATTCTTGTAGTTGTGTCATAGTTGTGAAGATCCAAGTAGTTGTGTCTATTTGGAAGTTGTGTATGTACTAAGTATAGTTGTGTAGATTGGTCCTAGCTACGATTAGGGCTCGACTTTTAGCTTAGAGTCGGAAATTGGTTAAGCGACGTGTACGGTTTTCTCCACCATAAGGAGCTTGTTGTGTAGTGAACTCTCGAGTAAGGAGTACTCGAGGAGTGGAGTAGGAACGAGGAGTGAGCTTCGTTGCCGAACCACTATAAATCTTTGGTGTTCGGTTTGATCTTTCTTTACCCTTAACTCTTTACATTCTTTATTCTTTTTTGCATATACATGTGTTAATATTAGATTAGCTACACTATCATTGTTCATATTGTGCATAAGAAGATTTCACATGTTTCCTCAAGCCTAAGTTTTTTGAAAAAGGATTTTTGGAAACCATATTTTAACAAGTAAATTATAAGAAACTATTCAACCCCCCCTTCTAGTTTCTACATACTCTTATTCTCACCATCGGAAAATCTACATTCGTGTCACTAAACACTTATAAAAACATGAGAAAATTTTAAAATTTGGCCATTTTTAGCCTTATTTTGCAACAAAAAGAGAGACTAAAACAAAAATTTTAAAGTGCATGAAGGCTTAAGCAAGGCAAGTATCTATTCACCCCCTACTAAAGTTAAACATTGTCCTCAATGTTTTCAGTCTAAGGGTAGGATACCCCCATACTAGAGACGTAGTCGAATGCTTAATCTAGCATGGAAAGGGTGTAACCATTAAATTAATAGCTGTTTATGAATTGTGCTAAAAACCTAAGGTTAGAACATCAAAGGATACATCATGTGGATATTAAGAAATTCTTCCAAAGCAAACGATCAAGGCTCACGTAAAACGAACATGAGAGGCTTGAATCATGAAGATGATGATGACCTAATAGCCACAAGTCACAAACAACCACGGAGCAAAGGTTGGAAGGGCAAAAATCCCCTCACGTTACTACATTAGAAAGCGATAATATGTACATGGATAAACATGGGATCTCCCCCACGAGGAACCTTGTTTTTTATTACCGAGTCATGAGCTCCACTCGATCCCCTCAATACTAATTATCATTGGGGAAGGTGACTTGGTCGAGGTCGTCCAAAGAAGGGACTTCCCCACCAAAGTAGTTCTTAAGCCTATGTCCATTCACCTTAAAGTTAGGACCATCATTTTGAGCTAGCTCGATGGTCCCATAGGGAAAAACTTGTGAGACGGTGAATGGACCGGACCAACGGGATTTCAATTTTCCAGAAAATATTTTCAAACGAGTTAAAAAGCAACACTTGATCACCAATGTTAAAAACCCGGTTTTTAATTTTAGAATCGTGAAACTTTTTAGTCTTTTCTTTGTAAATCAATGAATTTTCATAAGCAATATCCCTTAATTCATCCAATTCATTTAATTGTATTTTCCTATGATCCCCCGCGGTCCTCAAATCAAAGTTAGCATGCTTTAGGGCCCAATAAGCTTTGTGCTCGAGTTCAATTGGTAGATGGCAATTCTTCCCATACACAAGCTTATAAGGAGTGCACCCAATTGGTGTCTTGTAAGCGGTACGAAAGGCCCATAAAGCATCGTCTAACTTATCCGACAAAGATTGTCGGTTCTCTCCAATGGATCTTTCCAATATCCTTTTCAATGCTCGGTTTGAAACCTCGACTTGCCCACTCGTTTGTGGGTGATAAGCCGTAGAAAGACGATGTGTAACCCCATATTTCTTAAGAGCCTTTTCAAATTGGTCATTACAAAAATGGGTTCCACGATCGCTTATGATAGCACGAGGGGTTCCAAACCGAGAGAATAGTTGCTTCAAGAACTTGACTACCACACGAGCATCGTTCGTGGGTAAAGCCTTGGCTTCAACCCACTTAGATAGGTAGTCAACGGCCACAAGGATATATTTATTTCCACGAAACGATGGGAACGGCCCCATAAAGTCAATGCCCCACACGTCAAAGATCTCACAAACTTGGATTATATTTTGAGGCATTTCATCCTTTTGTGAGGACGTTCCTTGACGTTGACATGCGTCACACGACTTGATAAGTTCGTGCGCGTCTCGGTAAATAGTGGGCCAAAAGAAGCCGGCATCAAAAACCTTCTTAGCCGTGAGATTAGCACCATGGTGACCACCCGTGGGTCCCTCGTGACAAGCTCTAAGGATGTTAGAAGCTTCGGTGCCAAATACACAACGTAGAATGATTTGATCCGCACAAGTCCGAAATAGATAAGGGTCGTCCCAAAACTAGAACTTGACGTCACGAAAGAATTTTCGCTTTTGTTGTGTCGTAATACCCTTAATGATGAAGTTACCCACATGGTAATTTGCGATGTCCGCAAACCACGGGGTGGACAAGTCTTTCGTAGAATTCACTACACCAAGTCTTTCGAGAGGGAATGATTCATTGATTTCCTTATTATCTAGAACACATTGGTGAGGATCTTCCAAACGAGAGAGATGATCGGCCGCTAGATTCTCGGCTCCCTTTTTGTCAAGAATTGTGATATCAAAATCTTGTAGGAGGAGCATCCAACGAAGTAATCTCGGCTTTGCATCTTGTATAGCCATGAGATACTTGATAGCCGAGTGATCCGTATACACTATGCTTTTAGTCAAGACGAGATAAGGTCGAAATTTCTCAAATGCATAAACCACGGCAAGGAATTCCTTTTCGGTTGTGGTATATTTAAGTTGAGCCTCGGTCATCGTCTTGCTAGCATAGTGAATAGGCAAGAAGTGTTTTTCATGACGTTGCCCCAAAACGGCCCCTATAGCATAATCACTATCATCGCACATGAGCTCAAAAGGGAGGTCCTAATTTGGGGCAACAAGGATGGGAGCTTCGGTAAGTTTCCTCTTAAGGATTTCAAAGGCTCGCACACAATCTTCGCTAAAAACGAAAGGAGCATCTTTTTCAAGAAGATGTGTAATAGGTAGAGATCTTTGAAAAATCCTTGATGAATCGTCGATAAAAGCCCGCGTGGCCTAGGAAACTCCTAACTCCCTTGACGGTTTTGGGATGAGGTAATTTGGCGATGACGTCTATCTTAGCTTTGTCTACCTTAATCCCCGCTTTAGAAACTTTGTGCCCTAAGACAATCTTCTCTCTAACCATAAAATGACATTTTTCCCAATTAAGCACTAAGTTGGTCTCCTCACAACGTCTTAACATTCTCTCAAGGTTTCCTAAGCACGAGGTGAAAGAATTACCAAAAACGGAAAAGTAATCCATGAAGACTTCCATCGTCTTCTCGATCATGTCATGAAAAATAGCCATCATGCACGTTAGAAAGTTCCCGGTGCATTACAAAGTCCGAATGACATACTACGATAGGCAAACTTTCCATATGGACACGTAAACGTAGTTTTTTCTTGATCACGAGGATCGATGGGGATTTGGAAGTAACCGGAAAAAACTATCTAGAAAACAATAGAAGTCATTTCCCGCAAGTCGCTCCAACATTTGATCCATGAAGGACAAGGGAAAGTGGTCTTTTCGAGTGGCGTCATTCAATTTACGATAGTCAATGCACACCCTCCAACCAGTCACAAGTCTAGTGGGGATTAACTCGTTGTCATCGTTTGGCACAACGGTCACCCCTCCCTTTTTAGGGACACAATGAATGGGACTAACCCAAGGACTATCGGATATAGGGTAAATCATTCCCGCGTCTAGTACTACTTCTTTTTTGATGACGTCGTGAATTTTTGGGTTTACCCTACGTTGGGATTGAATTGCGGGCTTTTAGTCCTCCACCATTAAGATTTTGTGTGTGCAAAATTTGGGATCGATCCCCTTAATGTCGGATAATTTCCACGCAATTGCTCCCTTGTGAGTCTTTAAAACATCGATAAGTGCGGTTTTTCGTCATTGGAGAGATCCTTTGCAATAATAACCGGCAACTTATCGTCTCCTTCCAAGAATACGTATTCAAGGTGTGGAGGAAGATCTTTCAATTCGAGGGTTGGTGGTTCCTCGATTGAAGATGTAGGTTCAATACTCATAACCTCCAATGGCGGAGGAAACGGGAAATCGTTTAGAAAATCCTTGATAATTGAGAAGTCCTCATCGTCATCGAGGTCTTCGTTACAAGTACGTGGAACATCATATTCCTCCAACGTAAAACCACCTCCTTCAAATGGAGTGAACGAAGGTGTCGAATTATCAAGAATGGGATCAAGCATTGTGGGATTGCCACAATTTGCTTCGTCAACAAAACCTAGAATTTCTTGTTAGTATTCCTCGCAAACGACATCAATCATATCAATTTCAATGTCATTCATGGATGCGATGGAATAAACATGATAAAGTGTAGAGTTTTGTGTTGCGTTTATAACAAGTTCCTCGTTGTTGAATCGTAAAGTGATTTTTCGAGCATGAACGTCGATAATCGCTTTCGATGTGTCTAAAAACGAACGTCCTAAGATGAGAGGAACTTGATGATCCGTGGGAATATCGGCAAAGATAAAGTCTACGGGATAGTAGAATTTTCCCACTTTCACAAAAACGTCTTCGGCCACCCCACATGCGGGAATCATAGAATGATCGGCCATTTCGATAGACATTTGTGATGGAGTAAGATTAGGAAGATTGAGAGACTTGAAGATTGAAAGAGTCATCAAATTAATGCTAGCACCAAGATCGGCAAAGGCATAGCATTCTTCCATATCTTGGATGGCACATGGAATCAAAAATTTACCGGGATCACCGACTTTTTGAGGTATGCGGTTAAGATAAACCGATGAACAACTAGACAATTTTTGCAACATACTCTTAAAGTTGGCGGCAAATCTAGGCATCATGATTAGTGTGTCGGCGAAACTTATGTTAAAGTGAGAGTCACGAAACATTTTTATGAAAATCTCAAATTGGTAATTGCTTCGTTCTTGCATCTTTTCCTTTCGAAGTCTCGAAGGGTAAGGAAAGGAGGTGTTGGTAAAGACGATGATGGTTCAAAGGAAGAGGGTGGTGTTGGGTGGGGCATAGGCATAGCCTTAGGAATCTCGGGTTCCAATGATGGTAAAGGGTCGACCGTAGGTATGGTATGAGCGGTACTTCGTGGGATTGAGATATGCTCCTTTTCAACCACAACCTCGGGTTCTTCCTCAATTGGCTCCTCCGTAGGAGCAATTGGTTGAGGAATCGGCTCTTTGAAAGTCTTACCACTACGAGTAGTAATTACTTTCATCTCTCCCTTAGGATTCGACACGGTGTTACTAAGTAGACCACTCGAAGACGGCTTACACATTATAGCTTCATACATGGATGAAATTTTATCCTCAAACATAGATTACCTCTTATCGGCCTTAAGCATCTCTTGTTTTATCTCATGTTTACCTTGTTCCATCTTTTGTTGGTTTTGTTGTAACCTAGTGACATTGCTTTCCATTTTATTGGAGTGAATATTAAGTTCATTAGCAAGCTCGTTTTTCAACTCCTTTTTCAAGTCATTCTTAAACTCGGATCTTAAGCTAATCATCTCCCTTTGAATATTATCAAACCTAGCATCACTCCCATTAGCATATTCAACAAATTCATTTGGAAGATCTTTCAAGTTTTGCAAACTCTTGTTGTTGTTTTGAAAATCCTTGTTTTGCACTTGATTGTTAGCCCCTTGATTCCCATAGTTGTTACTCTTGTAATTGTTCCTTTGATAGCCTACTTGATTGTTTCGATAGGTGTTATTAGCATTTTGATTTGGTGAAAAACCCGGTGAAGTCAATTGATTAGTGCGGGTAACTTGACCATTTTGGTTATAAGTTCCCGTGGCCGCGTAGGCACTCGAAGTGTTACCACCGTTGGTAATGCACTCGGAGAAATCGTGAGCTCCACTACAATACATGCATGAAACCTCAACCGCTTTAATCATAGCGGAAGCGGGTTGTTCACCAACCTTAAACTCAACTAACAAACCCTTAAGCTTATCAAAAATCTTATTCTCCAAATTTGCCTCTATTTGCATTGCATCAATGGTACGTGACGAAGATGAGGATGGTGTAAACGAAGCCTTGGCAACACTCGATGTGTTACGAGGACTATAAACCTTAGACCTATTCTCAATGATCGTTAACACTTCTTCAGCCGTTTTACACAAAAAATTACCACCCGCGGCGGCATTAAGATAGTCACGTTCATGATCATTTAATCCATTGTAAAACGTGTCAATTTGATGCAAGTCGGAAAAACCGTGATGAGGACACTCATGTAACATCTCTTAAAACGGTTCCAAGCCGTTGAAAAACTCTCATTAAATTCTTGTGAAAATTTTGAAATCTCGTTTTTCAAATGCGTAGTCTTAGAAGGCGGGAAAAATTGGTTCACAAATTTTGAAACGAGATCCTTCCACGTCAATATAGAATTGGGTGGCTCTTTCTCTACCCGAATTTTAGCGGGCCCCGCTAAGGAATACGAAAAAAGCATCATCTTTATCGAGTCGTTCGAGACATCCTTGAATTTGCAAGTGGCGGTGAGACAATTGAATTGGCGGATGTGGTTATGGGGGTTGTCCTTTTCGTCACCATGAAACTTGTTGGCTTGGATCATGGACAACAAACCTGTCTTAACCTTAAAATTCTCCGCAAGGATTGCGGGAATCACAATGGCCTCTTCATAACCCTCGGTGGGTGCTTGAAGTAACTCCATCATAGTACGATTAGCCATGGTGACTTCTTGTTCTACAATGGGTTCGTCAATGGGAGAGTCTTCGCTAGAAAACGTTGGTGTTGTTTCCATACGGTTTCGACGTTTACGTGCACGTTTTGCTTGGTTGCGAGTTTGCATAAACGTCACGTACAACGTGGGGATGAGCAAAGAAGATTCTTTTGGGTGTTTTTACTTTTTCAATTTTTTTGTGTTTTTGATTGTTTTTATATTTTTTTGGATTTTTGTGATGTATTACGTAGACCAAAATCTACAAATCTCTCCTCAAATCAGATCTTGTGATTAAAGGAGCCTCAAGGAATGAAAACGTTCACGTGAAGTGAACGCCTTCGATGACTTTAGAACGTTGGTGGAACACCAAAACGTTCAAGAGGGTTTAATCAATTGAAACCAAGAAAATATATATGATACGTAGATAATACTTTGGGTGGCAAACCCTCGATTAGCCCTCTTTCTCAAAACACGCACAAGCAAGCGGGGGAAACGAGGCGGCGCGAAGCACTTAAGAGCATTTTTCCCTTAGGTTGTGAAATACAACCGCCTTATACCCACCTTATAGTTTGTGTTAATTGAAATTAAGCTTCACGAAAGTATTTATCTATTTTGCCTTTTTTCTTTGTTTGAGATTCGAATACAATGATTGAGTGATGAAATCCCAAATCAGCGTTGTGTTTTCACACTTTTGGAGTACTTGTTAATTTTTTGTGATAGTTAATTTTTTGTGATACGTATACAATATATTAATAATATTCACACAAAAAACGAAAACCGATAACACGTATTAGTAGAGTGCTACTAATACAAATAGTTATTATGGATAATATAAAAACAACAATTGTCCAAATCAAAACACAACACGCCTCCCCGGCAGCGGCGCCAAAATGATAGTTATAAAAAAACGCCCTTAGGAAAACAAGGATGCAATTAGGGTAAGTAATTAATACGACGATTTAGGAAAATCGTGCACTAAAATGACCCAAGTGTGAGTTTGTTCTCAAGAAGGCTAGTCTGTTATGTGTGTAATGATTTGAATTAATTATTTGTGATTAATTTATGAAGGAGGAAAAGAAAAATAAAGACGGATACGAGAAAATTACACTAAGACGTAAAAGACGTAAAACCGTAAAATGGGGTAAAATAAAATTTTATTCTAAAAAATTCCTAAAAATTCCTAAAAATCCACTAAAATAATCTAAGGGTTTACAAAAAAACAAAACTTTCTAAAGCCTTTTATTTAATTAATGATTAATTTTTAAATGCTACTTAAAGCCCTAAAAATCAAAATTAACTAATAAAAAGCCCAAATCAAGGTTTTAAAGTTTGTAAACCTCTAAAATAACCTAATTTAACTAAAAAGTATTTTTCTAAATTTTAAAAACACTAAAAACTATTTTTAAATACTTAAAAACTATAAAAATCTTAAAATAATCCTAGAAAATAATTAAAAGGTGCTAAAATTTTTGGAAAGTTGTAAAACCCTAACTTAATGTCTAAAACCTAGGAAAAATATAAAAAGTGAAAAATCTTAATTAAAAATAAAAATGAATATTTTAATAATAAAATAATAATAAAAAATTCAAAGTTTATAAAAAATTCTAAAAACTTGCAAACCTACTTAATTTTACCTAAATAAACAGAAAATGAACTTAGAATTACCATAATACCCCTATTGGGCCTTGCAATGGGCCAAAAGTTCAAACAGACCCCTTAATGGGCTTTTTATGGCCCAATAAGAAAAATGTTGTCCAAATAAGCCCAAAATCTCCTATCTGACTTAAAATTTGATTTTAAGAACAAAATTATGAAGGCCCAAAGGCTGAAAATGTGTTTAAGCTAGCTTATTTCAAAACAGCTTATTCTTAATGGGCTTTTTGGCCCATTAAGCTATAAGCTGATGCCATAAGCTAAAATTCAACACATGTCCTTCTCTTGGCTTAAATAAGCTATTTGCAAAAAGAAACTTTAAATAAGTCCAAGAAATACGCCTGAAATAAGCAATAGCTCTCTACACAAAACGACAAAATAGTCGTTTTCGTGTTCTAGGCTATTTCAAGAGCTGATGCAAGTTGCTATAAGTTACAAATAGCTTAACTAAGCTTAATAATCAAAAAACTTTCAAAAACAACCACTCAATAAGATGGAATAAGCAATAAGCACTTTTGTAAAAGTCAACTTAGTTCGTTTTCTAGTCAAACCTAATAGTCAAAGTCCACAAAGCTCCAGATCTATTAAATGGGTCAAATAAGTAAGATTGATTACAAAAGCAAAGTTGTTGCAAGTCTCAATAAGCTAGAATGGCTTATTAATAAGCTGTTTGATTTTTTACACTAGTAGTGGAAACTTTTGTTGAAATTCAGTGAGAAAAGTTCTCCATGCTTGAGTTAATTCACTTTTGTCTTTTGTGACTTTTTTGTGGATTAGGGTTAAGCAAAGGTACCCAAGTGATCAGTTAATCACAAGGAGTCAATATCAACAACAAAAACACAATTACAATCAACCAATTAGTACAGTTAATTAAATTAAGCACCAGAACTGACACAGACTTGAACAATAAGCAATTTTCACTCAATAAGCACTTTTAGCAAAAATCAGCTAGCCAAACTTCACCTAATGCATACACAAGCTATAATTAATTCAACTGAACATAAATTAACAAGTTTCATGCACTGATTCAAAGTCTAGATCAAGATTCAAGCAGATTAAAGTGACTGATGAACAAAGAACATGCAGTTTGATACTTTGCTGATATACTTGACCACAAGGCCAGATTGAAACACTCAAATCTTTTTAACAGGTTATATTAAGTATGTTTAATCACTTGTTATCCCTAAGCATGCATACAAACTAAGTGTTCCCAAAATCTTAGGTCAAAACAAGCAGTTTTCCAACTTCTACAGCACAATCAAGATTTTGATGTTTTAAAGCCAATAACTTGCAGAAAATAGCATACAACCAAGTATATTGCAGATACAAACACAAGTAACAAACAACCACAAACTCAATTTCAATTTATGCACTTAAACAGGTAATCCCAAACACCCCTTATCTTTTTCAAATCCAATTGTAAACAAGTATAAGTGTGATTCAGTGCTACCCAAACTCAATCAAACACAATAACAGATATATTATGCAGTATCAAGCAAGATTAAACCACAAGAACAACAAGAACAATAGTAGAACTCAAAATCACAAAATTCAAGTATTTTGACAGATTTTTGGGTTCAAGAACTCAAACCTCATGAATGTACATCCACACTCACGAATTTTTGAGCTTTTGTGTCTAGCCCAACAAGACGCAAGCTTCCAATATCAGGCTGCTAAGGTTGAACAAGGTTAGAGCACAAAAATTATCAAAACAGAAAAATGCAGAAAAATGGAAAAAGCTTGATTAATGCAACCTTGTTTCCCACACTTGATTATCCCCCAAACTATAAGCTCACAACACCTTGATAATCTTCTTTCAGGGTGTATAGACCACTTATAGCTCAAAAATTCCAAGGTTTGAACCAAGAACTTAGCAAAATATCAAGATTTGAACTTTGAACAATTTCTTGCACAAAGCTTTAAAAACATGTTTTAAGCTTTTGGAATCACATACATATAACAATAACTAGCAAAGATTAAAGTTGGCACTTGGATTTCTTCAACTAATTCAAACTCTTTTCATTAAAACATGAAGAAGGCTTTACAGAAAAGTGAACAAGGAAAAACCAAGAGCAAGTTTCTATGTTGTGACCTAATGGCTTTATATATAGCCTTACATGTAAGCTAAGAACTGATAAAAACATAAAACCCTAATGCTTGAAGTCCCAAAAATTCCCTTGAGGTTTTTGAACTTTGTTGACTAAATTTGACTTGGGATGGGATACATGTGATGCCAGTGGTGAAAAGGTAATCTTGGACTTCCAATTCATGCTTAGGAAGTAAGCAAAGGTTTGGATCGTTGATTTTCTGCAAGAATTTTGTTTGGGAGTGAATAGTGGGGCAGGGGAAGGGTGGTGAGACATGTGAGTTGATGGTGATGGGGTTTTGAGGTTTGGGTTATGATAATAAGACCCTTAATCAACATTCTGGAAGAGATTAGACCTTAATTCATTATGGTTAAGAAATACCCAAATCGTATTAAGAACATGAAGAACAAGGTTTAGATCTGTTTTGGGTTTTGAATATGTTGTTAGGCGCCAAGATTAGTATTAACTAATTAATTAGTTAAACCGTTGTGGGTGGGACGTGACTTGGCGAAACGGGGGATTCTCATTGGTTGAATGGGTGAGTGGGGCACGTGTCACCCCCATAGGTTAAGGTAAGTTTGCCATCGCCCATCTTTAGCCCCTTTTTTCTTCTTTCTTTGTCATTTGAAGTTTTAAATAAGCCAAACCGTATTTCCTTTGTTAATCAAGTTTGCATTTTCACACTTTTGCCCCAAATAGTTTAGCAAAGTATTTCAGGGGTACTTTTTGCCATTTCTTGATATTTGAAGGATTAAACTTGTTCTTTATTATATCTTGAAGGTCTTCAAGGTATGTTTGACTTTGAGGAGGACTAATATTGACAATTTAGTTTTGTTAAGGGACTAAATTTGCCAATTCTTCAAAGTGGAGTGCCCTTTTTATAAATTTGACAAACTTTAATGACCAATTTTGTAATTAAGAATAAACAAGGGTTTAAAGTGTCAATTCTTCAATATTGGAGGACCCTTCTTGTACAATCTTCAAATCTTCAAGGTTTATTCTTGGAAACTCAACACTAGGGCTTGGTTCATTGTGCGGCTTTGTTTCTCGTGTTCGTTTTTGCTTGTTCTTTGTGATCTTTTGTCATTTTCTCAATATCCATACCTAAAATACACATTGAACAAATACAAGCATATATATGGTCTTTTTGATGATGTTTTGTACATTTAAAGCCCAAAAAGAACGATGAGATCATGTATAAAAGCCATCTCATCAGTCAATAAAGCAAGAATCATGACGACTAGAAAACATACATTCATTGCAATTCCAACATTTCAAATTAGAATTCACTGTAGGCTTAGAATGCTGCACAACCGTAGAGCCTTTAGGTTTAGCTACATGATTCGTTTTATTCAAAACATAAATAACATTCCTAGGGTGAGCTTATACTTTCTTCTTCACTTGACTACTAGTTGGGGGCAAGATCCTATCATTCTTCATGTTTCCATTAAGCTTAGATCTTAAAGCCTTAGTAGTGATGTTCACTCCTGTAGAAGGCAACACGTGAATATTAGAAGCTGGTTTTGATTTTGCCTTATCTTTATTGACCAATGTTTGATATGGTTTAGTCCTATGGCCCTTGTTTATTGGTGTGACGGCAAGGAGATGGTTCTTTGTTGATCTCACTTTAGGAACACTAGAGGGCGGGGCTGAAATGGTGGCTGTTTTCTTAACGCGAAGCAGTTCTTTTAATTCAGCCAAATCCATATCCTTATCACGAATTATCGCATGTAACTCTGATATCTCCACCGACTTATGATTAAGGGTCTAAATCAAGGATTGAGTGTTAGCTGCCTCTAGTGTCTTTTCCACATTCTCATTTCCTATCGACAATAATTTAGCAACTTTGTCACGTTTCCGACGGTGTTTCGATCGTATATTTAATTGAAAACTCTTTTTAACATTTTGAGCATCTTTATTAACACTTTTGTGTGACTCTTCAAAAATATCTTTAATAGATTGGTTCTCACATTCAAGTGAAAGACAATGTTTTTGAATCGCATCAAAACGTTTTGAAAGCGAAGTATAAGAATCTTGAAGCTTCAAAAACTCAGCACCAGATTTGTGACAAGTACTATCTACCACATTATCCACAGATTCAACATTATGCACAATAGAATCATTATCAAAACTATTATTCACACACAAAGAAACAATATCATGGGACATCACTTGCTTCAGAAGCTGATCATTTTGGCGTAAAATACGTTCTCTTTCAAGTAAACCGTTTTCATAAGCATCATCCGTTTCATTGAAAACACGTCTAACTTCTTCGATTTCCAAAAGAAAATCTTGATCAATATTGCTAAGACAAGCTTTAATATTCTTTACAAACAGAACAATTTCGTCTCGAAACGCAGCTCTAGTGTGCTCAAAATTACATTCACCTTCCGTTATGGCTGAAGTCGTTGTACGTTCCTTAATGACCTTGTCAAAATCAGCAAAGTATTGGTGCACCGCATTTAAGCTATCTGACACCTTACTTACCGGTGGAATTAACTTCGTTCAATCCTTTTTTACGAGTGTAGGAGACGTACTAGAAAGGTTTTCATTTGACAAACTTGGGGGCACAAAAGCTGATAATGGAGATAATTCCTTTTGTAATCAAATACGGGTCTTTTTATCAAATTGATCTTTATTATGCTTATCATAATCAATCTTATGAAATTTTGAAATCATTTTAGATCGAGTTTCAACCGCAAGTGACTCTGTCTGCTCATCACTACGAACATAAGGTGCTTCTTTCGATTTTCCAATTAGGGTCACATCATAAAGACAAGGAATATATTCCTGAGCTTGTTTTGCATAACCGGGATTAGGTGTTAAATCATGAAGACGCTTAAGTTCTAGTTCTTTAAACGATTTAGTAAAGATGAATCTTTTCTGTGGAAGCATATTGTTTTAAAAGATGTTGTTCCTTGAATTTAAGAAGTTTGGTAGCATTAATTTTCGCTTCAAACTTTTTAGACTCGAGAGTTTCGAAATCCTTCTTAAGTTTTTGAAAATCATTCACAACCGAATCTTTTTCTTTTAATTCATTGGAAAGATTAGCTCTTAATGATTCTATTTCGTTTAAGTGTTCTATCCTTTCAGAGCGAAATTGGTCAAATTCAGAAAGAGTTATTTTCTCTGCTTGAGGGACCTTTTCAAAAACATTAGACCTTTTCTTTTTGCAACGCAACCTCAGTTGTTAGGGTGGTATTCGTATCTATGGATTGTCGGAGAGCCATATGCATGTGATCAATAATATGTTTAGGCACCATGGCCAAATCATGTTGAGCATAAGATTCCATACCCGTCGTAGCATTTGGTTGAGGTTCACTCAAATGTGTAGGATTGGTTACCACATCATTTGAGTTACTAGTTCCCGAATGCTGTTCGAGGTTGTCATTTTCATGGCCAACTTGACGTGGGTTATCATCATTACCAAGATTGCTTGTGGTTGGTACCTCAGTGACGACATCAGATTCGTAGTGAGAGAGATTAGCAACGAGAGCAGCTGAGGCTGAGTGAATGTCATCACAATCCGAATCATATGCATCAAGATCGTCCGCTTGATATGATGCATTAGAAGTAGAGACGACTGCAATGCCTTCATTATCTGTTTCCCCTGGGTCTGCAAGAAATGCTAACTCCTCTAAATCCAAAATATTTCCCTTAGATTGAGCGTCGACCAAATACATCTTCTCCTGAAACCACGTTGCATCCCTTCTCCTTTTTGGCTGAGTGCATTGCCTAGCCATATGACCTTGTCCTCGACAATTATAGCAAGTCACAACCTTTTGAGGACCAATAGGACTTCCATTTCCACTTGCTTGAGAGTTCACAGCTTGAGCGTTCACAGTCCTTGGAGTTGGTCCATTTGAATTTTGCCTTCCTTGAATGGATTGAACCGTTACTTGAACGTCTTGAATAGTGGCTTGTTGGAGAGGATTTAAAGAGGTGCGGAGCTGATTTTTCGTTGGTAGAAATCCTCTAATGGCAACTAGTTTTGACAAACAGGCAGTAAGATGGTTCAATACATCAGTTGGCGAATCATTTGGAGTAAAGACTGGTGCTTGAAGTGGTGGAAGTTCATGGGAATAAAAAGCTTGTGCTTTTGATGCTTCAATTGGAAAATATCCTTGTTGAGGAGTATAGCCCATTGAAGAAGTGATAGCTTGTGTTGGTGATGCCTGATATGATGGTTGTTGTGGACAAGGTTGTGAAAGAACACTTTGTTGAAATGCTTGCTGTGGCATCATTGATGGTTGATAAAATGATTGATGTGGTTGCTGAGAGTTGTGTGATGGTTGCTGCAAGTATGATGGTTGTTGATAAGTATAAGCCAAGTTTTGTTGGGGAGTCATTTGTTGAGAAGCATACATGGCAAGTGGATCACGAACTTGAGGTGTTGACAACCAAGCCTCGATCACGTGGCATTCATGTTGTTGAAGAAAAGCTTGAAGTTGATCCACATTGGTGTTATGCAAATCCTTAGCCAACTTAACAGTCGTCACGTACTTACTCCATTCGGAAGGAAGAGTGTTCAAATACTTGGTGTTTAATTGAAACGTAGGAATTGCCATGCCATAGATATTGAGCTCATTCATCAATAGAGTAAATCTCAAATAGTAATCATTGAGAGTCTCCCCGGGAACATAGGCAAACTTATCAAACATATTATATAGCTTACACTCTCGTTCTTGTTTAGTAAACGAGGTGCCTTGCATTAGAACACGAATTCTATCCCATAACTCTTTGTCAAATTTATGTTCACTCACGAGTTTGTAGACATCCGGAGGAAGGGCTTGGAGAATGATGTTTGTAGCTTGTTTATCACTCTTATCTTGAATCTTCATATCTCCGGTCAATTCACCCGTTGTACGAGGACGAGTAACTGAACCTTCCGTCACAATACCATAGTCTAATGGTCCATTGAGCACCGATGCCCAAATGAGATGTCCATTCTCTTTGTTCAACATGTAAAGTTCCATTTGGGAAGCCCAATACTCGTACATAGTGTTCACCAACATTGGTGGACGATTATCCGTACCCGAGAGGGTGGACTTATCCGTAAGAGATGTGTACTCCATTTCGATAAATTAAGATTTACAAACGTAGATCAAACAATGAGAGAAAGTAAATGTGCTTATTTTCGTGTGTTGAAGTCGAGAAAGATGTTGAATTCCCCTAATAATTGTTCTCGAGAAACCAAAAATTCCAAGGCAAACAAAAACTCACGAGTTAAAAATTTTCAAAAACACGTTTTTGAAAACAAATCTTGGAATACTTGTCACTCTATCGCAATGCCTATCGGAATACTATGGGAATGCTATCGGAATGCTGATCGGAATGCGATCGGAATGCTGATCGGAATGCTATCGGAATACCTATCGGAATACTCAATCGGAATACTCGATCGGAATACTCGATCGGAATACTCGATCGAATACTCGATCGAAATACTCGATCAGAATACTGGATTGGAATACTCGGTCGAAATACTCGATCGGAATACTCGATCGGAATACTCGATCGGAATACTGGATCGGAATACTCGATCGGAATACTGGATTGGAATACTCGATCGGAATATGAAAACCCTGAACCTTTGCGATGGAGTCTGTCACAATACGTGATCAAAAGTTCCACTTTTCTCGGACAAAACCCACCCAATTCGAGATTTTAAGCCAAAAAATGATCAAAACACCCAAAAAAATTTGTGTTTTTAGCGAAAGTAAATATACCAAATCTCTACCACAACTATGGAGAAGATTTGTATCAAGAAAAAACCATAAAAACACAAAAAAATGGTTCGAATGATTTAGATCAAACTAGGCACAAAAATCAAGAACACAAACACATAAACAATACAATCATCCCATGGCTCTTGATAACATTTGTAAGATATTGTAAATCTTGCTTGTATTCTAGAGAGAGAAAGAGATAGAAAGATGGTGAGAACACACACACTTAGAGAGAGAAAGTGAAAGAAAAGACCTTCAACTATGTGAAAATCAAATGTGAACCACACCCTCTCCAACTAAAGAGAGGGTTTATATACCCAAGCCTTGTGATGGGCTTGGGCTTACAATGGGCCGCCGTCTTACACAAGTTGTAGGCTTGGCTTGGCCTTGTTTGTTTAATATTAAGTTAACTAGACTATGAGCTACTACTTAATATATTGTCGGAGTGACCGAATCTTCCTAAATACGTAAAACGTATTTCCAACAATTTGCAAGTCGACGTAAGGCGATTGAAATGGTGAATGTGGTTGTAAGGGTTGTCCTTTTCGTCACCACAAAACTTATTAGCTTGGATCAAGGATAATAAACCCGTCTTAACCTCAAAATTCTCCACAAGGATAGCGGGAATCACAATCTCGTCTCCATAACCCTCGGTGGGTGCTTGAAGCAACTCCATCATAGTACGATTAGCTATGGTGACTTCTTGTTCTACAATGGGCTCGTCAATTAGAGATTCTTCACTAGAAAGCGTTGGTGTTGTTTCCTTTCGATTTCGACGTTTACGTGCACGTTTTGTGTAAAACCCGCATGCTTTTACCATGAATAGTACCCTTAAGATTGTACGTACTAGGTTTAAACTTTCCTAATATAGCATGATTACGATTACGTATTAGGATTTTACGTATTACTTACGTGTTAGAACACGATAAATATTTACTACGCACGATCACGTAATAATTATTTAACGATAATTAATCACGAACATGCGATCATGAAATCATGAACGTAATTAAAACACGAACTATTATTAATCACGTATATATATTTATTACGAGCGTAATTAAATATATTAGATCACGGTATTTACGTAACGAGAACACTTAAAACGCGAACACAAATAATCACGAACGTGTAACTTAACAACGAGACACGGAAAAAGGTATGGGTACCCCAAGTGGGGCCCCCTACCCACTGCTACAAGGACAAATGGGCCAAGCCCATTTGTAAATTTTACTAAAGGGGGTTAATAACTTTTACACTACTCATTTTTTTCATTCACATAAGATTTTAGAAAAACCTAAAACCCTCTTCCCTTGTTCTTTTTGTGCCGCCACCCTACAAACACCACAAGGAGGTGGTTTATGATCTTGGATCTTGGAATTTTAGTTGGTGATCGTGTTTGTTCTTCATCCTTTTGATCCACGAATTCGGTAAATCCTTTTTAAACTTTTTCTTTTGATTTGATCTTTTATAAATCAAGAACATGTTATGTTTTTTACAAAAACCTAATAAATAAACATGGATTTAACATGATTTGGGGTTTAGTAAAATCAAAAGTATGTTTTAAGGGGTGTTTGTTTTTGGCCGCAGGCTGCACCGAACCCGAAGGGGGTTTCGGTTTGGCCAACCGACCACCACCAAGACCATATGGTCTCGGTTGGTGGGTGTGGGTCCCACGGCAGCCTCAAGGCACGGGGTACGCCGAGTTGGTTCGGGGTACGGTGTCGATTTCATGTCCGGTTCATTGTTTTTAGTTTAGATCCGGTTCATGGTGTATGTTTAGTTTTTTTATGTTTTATGATCTTATGTTAATATTAAATTAATAAAATGACATGATTAATGTAATAACATGACTTAGGTTATTTTTAATTATTAATAATCATGAAATTAATTAACCTAAGTATTTTATATTTTAGACTTATAATTAATTAATTATTTAAAAACCATGACTATAGTTAATTAATTAACATGAATTAGGTTATATTATTAATATATAATAATACATGTTTTAACCTAAGTATTTAACTTTATTTAATTAAAAACATGTTATACTTTAATTAAATATTTTAACATATAGTTTAATTTAATTACATGAAATAATTATTAAACTATACATTATATCATATGACTTAGAAAATAATCATGAAAACACTTAGGCTTATATACTTAGCTTATTTAACCAGCTTATTTCTAATTATGGAAACTTTCTATTTTTAGAAACTTAATTAAATAAGGCAGCTAATCTATTTATGGAAACCTTCTATTTTTAGAAACTTATTTATTTCAGGCAGCTAATCTATTTATGGAAACTTATTTAATTAAGGCAGCTGATCTATTTATGGAAACTTTCTATTTTTAGAAACTTATCTATTTTAAGCAGTAAATCTATTTTGGGAAACTTTCTATTTTTGGAAACTTTCTATTTTTGGAAACTTTCTATTTTTGGAAACTTTCTATTTTGGAAACTTTCTATTTTTGGAAACTTTCTATTTTTGGTAACTTTCTATTTTTGGAAACTTTCTATTTTTGGAAACTTTCTATTTTAGGAAACCTGCTATTTTTGGAAAGTTACTTAATATTACACAGTAAGTATAATAATTCATGAAATACTAGAAATACTTAATCAGATTAAACAGAATATAAGATAAACACGGTTTAAGGCTTAAAAACAGTAAAACTTGGTAAGAACACATAAAATAAGCTAAGACATGACATAAAACCAGCTACGTATTTAGTAAGCAGATACTTATTCATATATGTATTTATGTAGCACTAGTGATTCGGAAGTAGGATTTCTCTTAGTTCATCTTCTTCGTTCACTGGACATAAGGTACGGATTCCCGTCCTTTCAGTATGGACATTCTTCCTTATTAGGATTCCCCGTATGCAGCCAACTGTTTTCCCGTAGTATAAGTTACGTGTTTGATTGCTTATGTTTAATTAAGATTACCTATAGCCATATACATGCATGACCAGTTTCACCTAGTTATGGAGGTACCATAACCATAACATTAGAGGCACTGATGTTATGACTTCACCACAGCGGAGTGATTGCTCGTGGCGTCCCTTCAGCTTTTGGCCATTTATATTATATTTATCATGTGGGGCGTATGGGTGCATCCTAGTTACATGTTTTTAGTCAGGATTTCATGGTGAATGTGGTGTGTGCCTTGCATCCTTCACAAGGAGCTGATCCCTCCTACCTAAAAACCAGTATATTAAATTAGAGGCAGCCCCTCTAATTTGCATGATGAGGTCACCCCTCCAAGTATTCATGCACGGTGGATTTTCATGACCTATATTGGCTAATGATAAAATATGACAAACAGTTTTTATAAGATAAACATAAGACTTTCAAACTACAAAACCAGTTTATTTAAGACTTAACCAGGTTACTCGGGACTTAGTTTTTCTTCTGCTGTTATATGTTATATGCTTATCCTATTCATGCTTTATAGTACATCCGTGCACTGAGCGTATTTGCTCAGCCGTTTTCCTTTTCTATGTTCCCAAAACGGCAGGTACTCAGGGACGCTCGTAGACACTAAGAGTACGTGCATATGGACTGGAAGTTGTCTAGCCTTCTTTACTTTATGCATTTCCTTTCTTACGATACATTTGCTATGGACATTGTTTAGTCCTTTCCTTTACTATACTTATGTTTGTGTGTGATGAGATTTACTTTTGGACTACCGATGTTTGATTCCGGTATTTTCCTTTATGGTCAAGTAATGTTTTAGACATTTTTCCTTGTATGCTTTGATGACACGCCATAATTGCATGTGACATTTCCATTATCAAAATGGGGTGTTATATTTATGGTATCAGAGCCAAGGCTTCGACCTGTAGGCTCTCAAATATGACCTGTGATTAGTGGGTAGTCACTACGGTCTTCCTAGAACTGACAGTTGTTTTCATGCATTCATCATTTTTAAGCATACATATACATGTCATTGTCACAGATTTTTGACTAAGTAATGGTTGGTACAGGACTGGCCCTATTTAGTCGCATGTGTTTTATCGAAACTTTTAGATGTGGGACTGACCCATTGGCGTCCCCTCGCTATGTCTTTTGTTTTGGGTGAACTCACCACAGGCGTTCACTCTCGAGCATACAAAAGTTTTCATAAAACTGCATCATGCATTCATACACAAAATTTTCTTGCATAAAATTTTTTTCGTGAAATTTTGGTATAATTTTTTTTCATATATATATATATTTTTTATATTTTGATCTGTTTAATCATATGTTTTATGTTATACTGTCAGATGGTTCTCACACTTGAACAGGAGCAGCTCAATGCTGCAATTCAGGCCGCTATGCAAGCTTTGCTTCCTCAACTGAGGAATGACATCAGAGCTGAAGTTCAAGCTACCAACAATCAGTAGCATAATCAGGCACCTCCTCCTCCTCCTCCAGTGACATTAGCAGTATGGGTGGAGTGATTCAACAAGCTCCGCCCTCGAGCTTTTGAGAAGACAGATAGCCCCAGCGATGCTGAAAGCTGGTTGGCACACATCGAGAAGATTTTCAACGCTATGGGTTATGACCCCGCATACAAGGCGAGGTTGGCATGCTATCGGTTCGAAGGCGATGTACTCAACTGGTTGTTAGCATTGATGTAGTCTGAAGGTGGTGAAGAGTGGGTTGCTGGTTTGACTTGGGCTCAGTTCAAGGACAGGGTGATGGAGCAGTTCTTTCCCAAGGCTGAGCAGGACAAGCTCAAGAGGGAGTACCATGGGATCCGACAGAGAGCTGGGGAGAATAGCAACGAGTTTATGTAGCGCTTTCTCCGCTTAGCTGGTTTTCTTGGTGCGGCAGCAGGTACTCCGGAAGAGCAGGCACATCACTTTAGATGGGCTCTTCGAACATCGGTCGCAAACAATCTGGTGTGTGCTACGTTCAACACTGTAGCACAAGTGGCCGATGCAGCACGAAAACTGGAGATGCTGCAGGAGAGAGATGAGTTCGGGGAAGCTGAAAGACCCGACAAGAGGTAAACATTCGTATTCAAGCGGTGACCAATCCGTATACTTTCCATATGTCAATTATTCATCTCTTAAATGTATCTTCCAGGTAGAAAACTGGGGACCGGTCTCAGCCGGCTACTCAGCAGCATTCTAATCAGCCCAAGGGAAACGGTCAGACTAACGACCGTTCTGCTACGGGTAGGCGTGGCGGTAATGATAATTACCGTAACAACGCTGGGCACTCCAACAGCAGCAGGTCCTAATACTTACGCATTTCCTTATGTTTTCATGTTATAACTCATATTCTGACACTTTAGCAAACTTCTACCAGGAACCATGGAAACGGTAGGGACCAGAACCAGAGAGGTTCGCAGCCTAGCCGTCCAGCTATCACTGGTATTCCATCTTACGATTATCTGCTTTGTCCTTTGTACCCAACTATCATGTCTTATGTAAAATGTTTTATCAGGTTCCCAGCCAGCCAGAGCACCTGCTGGAGGATACACTCATCCTCTTTGCTCTACTTGCCACCGTAGGCACCCAGGACCATGTCGCCGTCTACTGATGCGTGCTTCAAGTGTGGTCTTCTTGGCCATATTATGAAGGATTGCTGTAAGGGCGAGATGGAGGGTACATCGGGACATGCTGATACCAAGCCGCCTCCTACTGCCGGGCGTGTCTACACGACATCTCGAGACCAGGCCAACAAGTCTACAGGTACCATCACTGGAATCTTGTATATGTATGGTCAAGCTGCATGTGTTATTTTCGATACGGGTGCTACTCACTCGGTTATTTCTACTGCTTATGCTAAGAACCTTAGGATGCTCCCCATGCCACTAGAAAATAGGCTTACTATTTCTACGCCTTTGAGGGACTCTGTATTAATCACCCATGTATACAAGAGTCTTCCCCTAGAATTTGACGATAAGGTTCGACCTGTTGACGCACTTCCGCTGGACATGAATGACTTCGACATGATTTTGGGCATGGATTGGCTATCCAAGCATCATGCTACCATAGACTGTCATTCATATCGAGTTATATTCGGTGATGTTAATGCACCAGAGTACATTCATAATGGGTTCATTCCCGAACGGTCTGTACAAGTCATATCTACCCTGCAAGCGCGTGCACTACTGTCACATGGCTGCGAGGGTTATCTAGCTACGGTTCACGACATGGATGATGAATCCCCATCGATTCAAGATCAACCTATCGTGTCGGAATTCCAAGATGTTTTTCCAGCAGAACTTCCGGGCATACCACCTACACGAGAAGTGGAATTTAGTATCGAGCTTATTCTAGGAGCTGAACCAATCTCCAAAGCTCCTTATCGCATGGCTCCCATAGAGCTGAAGGAGCTGAAGGATCAACTGTAAGAACTTCTTGAACGAGGTTTCATTCGACCGAGCGCATCTCCATAGGGCGCACCGGTCTTGTTTATTAAGAAGAAGGACGGCAGTATGCGTCTTTGTATAGACTATCGCGAGCTCAACAAGATTACCATTCGAAATAGATATCCACTGCCACGCATTGACGATCTGTTTGACCAACTCCAAGGGGCCAAACACTTCTCCAAGATTGATCTTAGGTCAGGCTATCATCAGCTACGGGTCAAGGAGCAGGACATCTCTAAGACTGCCTTTCGTACCCGCTATGGCCACTACGAGTTTGTAGTCATGCCATTTGGCCTGACAAATGCTCCAGCAGTGTTCATGGATTTGATGAACAGAATCTTCCATGAATTTTTGGACAAGTTTGTCATTGTCTTCATCGATGACATCCTGATTTTCTCAAAGTCCAAGGAGGAACACGAAGACCATCTTCGTACAGTACTACAGATTCTTCGCCAGAAGCAGCTGTATGCTAAATTCTCCAAGTGTGAGTTCTGGTTAGACAAGGTGGCATTCTTAGGTCACATTGTATCAGCAGAAGGAATCACTATGGATCCAGCGAAGGTTGAGGCCATTACTAAGTGGCCAAGGCCGACATCAGCGACGGAAGTCCGCAGTTTCTTAGGCTTAGCTGGCTATTACCGTAGATTCGTGGAGAACTTTTCCCACCTAGCACTACCATTGACCAAACTGATGCGGAAAGGAGAGAAATTCGTCTAGACTGAAGATCGAGAGAAGAGCTTTGAAGACCTGAAGCAGAAGCTAGTATCTACACCTATTATTACTCTACCATCTGGTACGGGTGGATTTCAAATCTACAGGGATGCATCGGGGAAGGGACTTGGTTGTGTTCTCATGCAACATGGGAAAGTGATCGCGTACGCTTCACGGCAGCTTAAGCCTTACGAAGAAAATTACCCCACGCACGACCTGGAACTTGCTGCAGTCGTGTTTGCATTGAAGATATGGAGGCACTACTTATATGGAGAATCATGTGACATTTTCACGGACCACAAGAGCTTGAAGTATATCTTCACTCAGCGTGAATTGAACATGAGGCAGAGGAGATGGTTGGAGCTATTGAAGGATTATGACATTAATCTACAGTATCATCCCGGAAAGGCAAATGTAGTAGCAGATGCTCTTAGCAGGAAGTCCGGAATGATCAACGGCATTAAAATCGAAGAGGAAATCATCAGAGACTTAGAGCGACTAGACATCGAGATCATGGTACGTGGACAGCACGGTAACTGGGCTAATCTTAGAGTAGAACCCGAGTTACTCTCTAAGATCAAGGAAGCTCAGAAGGATGACAGAGAAATCTTGGCGATAGTACAAAATTTGGAGAAGCATGTTGGGAATAAATTAAGGCCAGATCAAATTAAGCGTTGACAAGAACAAATTAAGCGTTGACAAGAACAAAACAAGCGCTGACAGCTCAAGCGTTGACAAGTTAAAGTCAAGCGTTGACACATTGAAGAAAAGCACTGATGGAAGATATATTCTACGCGTGTATTATATTCTAGAATACTTCTAGTAATGATAAGAACAACAATGTATTTTCTATATTTATCTTTACCTAGAATAGTTGATACGTAGATTATTGTACAAGGCTTCTTATGTCTATAAAAGAAGGCCTTTAGGTTAATGTTTAATATAAGTTATATATAAGTTTTCATTCGTAAACATCTTTCATTGTAAGCAAGTTTGATATTGATAATCAAAGTGAAAGTTTGTTTATATCGTTGTGTGTTCTTGTTTAAGTGTTAAATTCCGCATAACACTTAGATTCATAAAGCATATACAAAGGTTTCTCTACGTGTTAAACTTGATTTAATCTCGTTAACACAAAGCTAAATCGATCTAAGTTTGGGATCAACAAGTGGTATCAGAGCTTGTTGAGGAACTTTTGATCTTTAAAGAACACCAGAACCCTAAAAACACCAAAACCCTAATTTTCTCAGAAACCCTAACAACATCATGTCTGAAGCAATAACCTCCTCCTCCTCAGCCTTACCAAACATCAAGATTCCCATGCTTGATGCAACCAACTTTGACTTATGGAAGTTCAACTTTGAACAATATCTGGGGATCTATGACTACACACTCTGGGAGATTATTGAATATGGAAACACATTCAATAAGGCTCAAAACATTCTTGATGCCATTAGTCAAAGATCAGCTGTTGCTGGATGTTCTGAAGCAAATAAGAAAGAAAAACCTGGAGATGGTAGAGTTGTGGCTGCTGATGACATTGCAAAGAAAAGGGTTGACATGAAAGCCCTAAATATTCTGAAAGTCTCCTTGGGACAAGAAAACCAGCATAAGTATAGAGGTTATGAATCTGCTAAGGAGCTTTGGGAAGCTCTTGAAGTTGCATATGGTGGCAATGCAGACACTAAGGAGGAAAAGAAAAAGCAACTTCTACATGATTATGCTGTCTTCAAAGCTAAACCCAATGAGAAACTGAGTAGTGTGAGAAGCAGATTGCTTGACATTACTAGCAAGTTGTCCTTCATGGGGACACAAGTTGGTGATGTTGACATCAATGCTACCTTTCTTAAAAGTCTTGGTGAGGCATGGAAGATTGAGGCAAGATCTATTCTTGCCAACAATACTTACAAGAGCTCCTCGTTTGATGACATCTACAACAAACTAAGACTGTTGGAAGATGAAACTCTCTTAGAGCATGGAAACAAATCTACCACCAGCAACATGGCCTTCTTCTCTCATAGTGAAGGCCAATTCAATCAGAAGGACTCTTATATGCATCCAGTTACTGGATCATCATATGTCAGCGGTGGAACAAGTCCTGGCAACGTCTCCTTTTCAGACGCTGACACATTCAAGAATGACTCCCCAAGAGTTAAACCTGCTGGTTTGGATTTGGATACTGTTTGTGCCTACATTGCTTCTTTGCCCAATGGTTCAGTGATTACATATGAGGACCTTGAGCAGATAAGTGATGAGCACTTGGAAGAGATGGACATCAAGTGGAACATGGCTCTTGCTAGTATAAGAGCAAATAGGTGGAACAGAAGGTTCAAGAAGAAAATGACCTTCAATGCTAAAGACACAGCTGGATTTGACAAATCCAAAGTTGAATGCTACAACTGCCATCGTATGGGGCACTTCATGAGGGAATGCAGATCTCCTAGAAGATCTGATGCTGGTAAACCCTCAAGTCAGGTTGTTAAAGCTCAGGATTCCAAAGCCATGGTTGCAGTTCAAGGAATTAATGGTACAGGATGGGATTGGAGCTATCTGGCTAAGAATGCTGAAGAGGATAAAGCTTTGGTTGCTGATATTGAAGAAGAAGAGCATGTTGAATATGCTCTCATGGCACACTCCTCCTCTTCATCTGATAATGAGGTATATGATGATGCTTTTTGTAGCAAAGGTTGTAGGTTAAACACTGAAAGACTTAACAAAGAGGTGTTAAAACTAAAATATGATATGAGTACTGAAAGGTATAAATTGTCTAATTACCAACTAGCTCTTACTGAAACTGAGAAAACCGTTTCTGAATAAAAGAAAATGGAATTTGACTTAAAAGATAAGATCAATATCTTAAAACCTGAGTTAGAGGGTAGTATGGATATTAGAAACATCATGGAAAGGGTTAATGGTGAATTACAAGCTAAGTTAGATGAGGCCATTAAGAATAAAGATAATGTTGGCCTCAAAATTCAAAGATTTGATAGAGCCACCCAAACCCTAAGAGACTGTGTAGCTAAACAAAGGGATCCTAAGGACATGACTGGGATTGGGATGAATGATTACTCTTTGGTTCCACCACCAGCTGGTGACTTCTATGGTGTCCAACAAAGGGACTTATCTTGGACTGGTTTGCCAGAGCTCCAAGAGGAGGAATTCATTCCTCTACCAAGAGTTGTCACTCCAGTTGAAGAGTATCAACAGAAACTGACTGACCTAAATGAGTGGAAGAAGGCTAACCCTACTCTATTTGTCAAGGGTGGCTTGCTATGTGAAAGTCCTAATGAGTCTACACCCATTAAGGTTACTAACCCAATCACTGGTAAAGTTGTTGACCTAGGCTCAAACACTGTTAGAAGACCTAGCATTAATTATGCAGAGATGTATAGGAATACTAGGTCACCCAAGAGTCAAGTTAGCAATCATGGAACAGGCTTCTACTCTTCTAGACCTAAGGTTGTGTCTAGAAAAGCTTGTTTCACTTGTGGTAGCTTTTCACACTTGGCATACAAGTGTGTCAACGCTCCCAAAGCCAGCGCTGACAGGAATAATTTCAGCGCTGACAGGAACAAAGTCAACGTTGTTAGGAAGTCAAATGTTGTCAGACCCAAACCTTGTGTGCAGCAAAGTCCACAAGTGATTAGACCTGCCCCATTCTTTTCTAGAAGGTCTAACACTCATGGACAAAGACCTTTTCAAAAGACAAACACCTGGTCAAATAGGCAATGGGTTTCTGTAGCAAACCCTAGGTTCAACGCTGACAAGGGTAATTTCAGCGTTGATAGGACAAATTCTAACGCTGACAGAAACGTGACCAGACCTAAATATTTGCAGCCATAAGGTAAAGGGTCTAAAGCTTCTTCAAGCTTAACATGGAGACCCAAGAAAGATCAAAACCCTAATGATAATGGGATTTCAATGACTTGCAATAGATTTAATTACATTTCAAACTATTGGGGTTAACTGGGTATTTCATCCTAAAAAGGATGAGCATGGGGTTGTTGTGAGAACTAAGTCTGTTCTTATTGAACAACCAGATGAATCCAAGTCTTTTGAGACTTGGGTTCCAAAGAAAACTAATTTGTTTTCTTTATGTGCAGGGCATTCAAAGACAGATCAATGATTATGGATATTGGGATAGTGGATGCTCAAGGCACATGACAGGGAAGGAAGACTATCTGACAAATTTCACCCCTATTAAAGATGGTGATAAGGTTTACTTTGGAGGTGGATATGGAACTATCACAAGCAAAGGAACCCTTCTCACCAATAATCTGCGTTTTGAGAACGTCTTCCTGGTAAAAGAACTTGATTACAACTTGTTTAGTGTATCACAAGTTTGTGATAACAAAAATAAAGTTCTTTTTACTGATACTGAGTGTTTGGTGTTAAGCAAGGATTTTAAGATCCCTGATGAGAAATATATTGAGTATAGAACACCTAGGCATAAGGACATATATAATGTGAATTTAAATGGGATTAAAATGAATACCAATATGTCTTGTTTTTATGCTAAGGACTCAGTAGACGAAAGTAATTTGTGGCACAGGAGACTAGGGCACATAAACATTAAAAATATAAATAGACTTGTGAGGCTTGGTTTAGTTGATGGTTTGCCTGAGAAGGCCTTCCACAATGACCACTCTTGTGTTGCATGTCTTAAAGGCAAGCAGCACAAGGTCTCATTCAAGTCCAAACAGGTGCATACTAGTTCCAGACCTCTTCATATGCTTCACATGGACCTCTTTGGTCCAACTAATATAGAAAGTTTGAATGGTAAGTCATATTGCTTTGTTATCACATATGACTTTTCTAGGTTTACTTGGACATTCTTTCTAGCTATGAAGAGTGACACAGCTGATGTTCTTATTGATTTTATCACTCAGATTGAGAAAAGTTCTGGCAATGAGGTTAAAATGCTTAGGAGTGATAATGGTGGAGAATTTAGGAATAAGAAGTTAGATGATTTATGTGCCAAGAAAGGAATTACAAGGCAATTTAGTATTGCTAGAACCCCACAACAGAATGGGGTTGCTGAGAGGAAAAATAGAACCCTAATTGAAGCAGCCAGAACAATGTTGGCTGATGCTCACTTTCCTATAGCCTTTTGGGCTGAGGCTGTTAATACAGCTTGCTATGTGCAAAATAGAGCATTGGTTAACAAAATTCAGAACAAAACACCTTATGAGTTACTTTGGGGTAGAAAACCAAATATTGGTTTTCTCAGACCTTTTGGTTGTCATGTAGTAGTGTTGGATACTAGTGATGCCTTAGGGAAATTTAGTGCAAAAGGTGATGAGGGTTACTTTATAGGGTATTCAGTGCAGAGCAAGGGTTATAGGGATTATCTTAAAGAGGACAAACGTATAGTTGAAAGAGTACATGTTAGGTTTTTAGAGAATAAACCTAGTGATCCTGAAAGTGGTCCTAATTGGTTCTTTGATTTGGAACCCTTATCTAGAACTTTAAATTATATGCCTGTCACTAATCCAGACATTGTGAAGGTAACTTCAAATGTTGTGGAGGAACAAGTTGTTAATGTTTCAGGTACACAGGTTAATGAGAGGGTTGGATCACAAGCAGAAAAGGCATCTCCTATATTAGAATATGTCACAATTCCCATTTGGACAGATGCTTTTGCTGCTGCTGGACAAGATAATGGTGGTTTCCAAGTACCACCAGATACAAACATGCATGGTTCTTCAGGCGCTGACAAAGGCAAATCTAGCGCTGACATGACCAATTCAGACGTTGATGGCTCAGACGTTGACAACAACAGTTCAAGCGTTGTTAGCCCAAGCGCTGACAAACAAGGTTCAGGCGTTGACAACAATTCTGCCCATCTTTTCTCTTCAATTTTTGAACAAGGTGAACCTTCCAATTTATATAAAGAGGTTCATCCTCATGTTGATGTAAGAGAGTCTGAAGAAGAGGATATTGGCAACTTGGAGCATGAGGTTGAGGACACCAGACTTTTTGAAGGAGGAGTTCTCACTTCCACAATGAAGAATCACCCCCCATCATAGATCATTGGTGATATTATGACTCCAGTTCAGACTAGAAGATCTCATCAAGGTCTTGGTGGGTTTATTGCCAATATACACAAGAAGGTTGATACCCCTCTTGTGCAAGCATGTTTGTTTGCATGTTTTCTGTCACAAGAAGAACCCAAGAAAATATTTGATGCTCTCAAAGAACCAAGTTGGGTGGAAGCAATGCAGGATGAGCTTCACCAATTTGCAATTCAGGATGTTTGGGAGCTGGTTGATTGTCCTAGATATGTCAGACCTATAGGGACAAGATGGGTTCTCAGGAACAAAAGAGATGAAAGAGGTATTGTGGTCAGAAACAAGGCAAGGTTAGTGGCTCAAGGTTATACGCAAGAGGAGGGGATAGACTATGAGGAGGTCTTTGCACTTGTTGCAAGGATTGAAGCTATTAGGATTTTTCTAGCCTATGCCTCCTGCATGGGCTTCACAGTCTATCAAATGGATGTCAAGAGTGCCTTCCTCTATGGAACTATTGTTGAGGAAGTTTATGTGATGCAACCTCCTGGTTTTGAGGATCCAGAGCATCCAGATAAAGTGTATAGAGTCAAAAAGTCTATGTATGGCCTTCATCAAGCCCCTAGAGAATGGTATGGTACTTTGTCTACCTATTTGGTGGACAATGGATTCAAAAGGGGCACCATAGATCAGACACTATTTACAAAGAAGAAAGACAAGGATGTGTTGCTTGTGCAGGTCTATGTTGATGATATCATTTTTGGGTCTACTGATCCAAAGATGAGTGAGGATTTCTCCAAGCTTATGACAGACAAATTCAAGATGAGTGCTATGGGGGAGATGAATTTCTTTCTTGGTCTACAAGTTCAGCAGAAAGAGGATGGTATCTTCATCTCCCAGGACAAATATGTTGCTGAGATCTTGAAGAAGTTTGGCTTTTCTCCACATGAAAAGAGGGCTACTACTCCTATGGATAGAGAACACCCTTGGGGAAAGATTGGAGATAGGAAAGATGTTGATGTCAGGCATTATAGATCCATGATTGGATCCTTGATGTATCTTACTGCTTCCAGACCTGACATTATGTTTGCTGTGTGTGCTTGTGCACGCCATCAAGTGACTCCCAAAGAATGTCACCTTTATGCTATGAAGAGGATCTTTAGGTACCTAAGATGTTATCCTAGTCTTGGTTTGTGGTACCCAAAGGATTCACCATTGGAGCTGATTGCATATTCAGATAGTGATTATGGAGGTGATAAGTTTGATAGGAAATCCACAACTGGTGGATGTTAGTTTCTTGGGAGCAGGTTAATATCTTGGCAATGCAAGAAACAAACAGTGGTGGCTAATTCTACAACTGAAGCAGAGTATGTGGCTGCAGCTGCATGTTGTGGTCAAGTGTTGTGGATTCAGAACCAGCTGTTGGACTATGGGTATAATTTCATGCATACTAAGATACTTGTTGACAATAATAGTACTTTATGCATCATTAAGAATCCTGTACATCATTCTAAAACTAAACACATAGAAATTAGACACAATTTTATAAGGGATTGCTTTGAGAAAGGTTTAATACAACCAGATAGGGTTGACACTGAGGAAAATGTGTCAGATTTATTAACTAAACCTTTTGATGCTGGGAGATTTCAATACTTGGTAACAAGTATTGGAATGGTTAATCTCACATAATATGTGTTTTGGATTCTTTTTGTAAAAGTATGTACAGGATGATGCATTATTATTGTTGGTTTTATTGATGATTTAGATTTTCCACTATATTTTTCTAACACTGACAAAGGTTACTTGAACACTGATAAGTGTTTTTGTAACGTTGTCAGCGATATAATTGTCTAACGCTGACAAAGCTTCCCTCAACGCTGTCATGTGTTATCGGGGCGTTGTCAGCAACAATGTTAGTTTTGTGGTTTTCAATCTAAATGTGCAGATGGTGTTAGCAGTATACCATTGGATACAGAGTTGCTTATGGATCAATGGAGAAGCATTTGGACAAGTTTTTATTTATGGATGATGGTTGGAATGTTTCATTCCTATCTTGACATAAATTTTTTATGTTCATGCATGATTTTAGCAAACTTTTTGTATCATAGTTTAAGGGGAGGTTTTAGGAACCTTTAGGATGTTTGGGTATCCATATGATACTCTTATCACAATTCTAGATTGTGTCCACAGGTGAGTATGAGTTAGTTTTACTAAATCATGAGGCACTGTAGCATGCAAAGTTGATATATTGTGCATGTTGCCAAGACATTTTTGGCCTAGAATTGGTTGTGGTCTGTTGGGAGACTTGGGAATGATTTTGATATGGGATTTACATGGGAGTAACAAGGATTTTATAAGGTAACTTGGTTGTTAAGAGTTTTGGTTAGCAAGGGACACTAGAGGACTGTTATGTCTATCTTGCTTATGCAAGTGTGCATAACTGGACAGTGCTTGCCGCCCTATAATAATTATCAGCTTTTGGTTATTTTCTCTAGGATAAATTACTTTTTAAGGTCATTTTTCACTTTTTAAAATATTTTTATTTTTGGACGCTGACAAGAATTTTCCAAGCGTTGTTGTGACCAAATTGGACGCTGACATGGCTTTAGGCAAACGTTGACAAGATTATAGCCGTTGGGCGTTGATAGGTTATTTTTGACCGTTGACACTCAATGGGACCTACCCAGTTGTTACTTTTTGACATATTTTCAAGCCGTAATTTTAGGAGTTGTTACTTTCATTTAATGCATGAGATAACTTATACCTTTTTCAATATTTTCATGATTGATTTTTTTTAAATCTTTGCCTATTTTTGGGCCAATCACATGCATTCTTTTTCTCCTATAAATTTGGCTCCTATTTTAAACAGGGTATCTATAATTCTTGTCTAACAATTTTCTCTTATCAATTCATCTTCTGCACTTAAAATTAACAACTTTCATCAATGGCACCAAAGTTTAAACCAACAGAATTGGAATTAGGGTTCAGATCACAACACAACATGATTGCTTATCTTGAAGCTGATGATGCTCTGTTTCCCCAATACACACAAATGGTGGCGTATTTGAATGCATCCCCATTAAGGTATGCTCTTTCTCATGCACCACTCATTCCAGTCACACACATTAAGCAGTTTTGGAACACTGTTAGTTCCTCAACAGTTAATGGAGTGACCACATTGACTTCTATTGTTCATGGGAGATCTTGGGTGGTTACTGAGGCTTTGGTACGCCAAGCCTTGCATCTTGATGATGCTGATGGTATAGCCACCCTTCCCATAAATGAAATAGAACAATGGCTTAGGGATTTGGGATATCCTTTTCCTGATGAAGGTACTCTTAATAAGTATCATAAGCAGGAATTTCCCCCAGCCAGTACCTCATACATGTCCTCCTTCAATGGTTGAGTCCCAAATGTACTGCACACAATGAGATCAATAGATCCATTGCCAGTGCTATTGTGTGCATTGCAACAGGGCAAAAATATAACTATTCTAAAATGATTTTTGAGGGGATGTGTAAAAACAAGGGGACAAAAATGACTTTAGCTTATCCCCGTTTTCTGCAAATGGTTTTTGATGATCAAGGTTACTGCTCAAGGGATCACAATGATTTTTTATAAGATCCCTGAGCAAAAGAAAGCTACTTTTATGAAGATGGATTCACCACCCCATAGAGACCTACGTTTAACCCCAGCCATGCTTGTTGTTATTGCAGCAGCACAACCCCAACCAGACCCCCAACCTCAAATTGACCCTCAACCACAACTTGAACCAATTCCTGAACCTTTACCTTCACCTGAACAAATGCAAATTGACTCTGAATCCTTCAACGCTGACACTCTTAATGTTGGCGTTGATGTGCCTATTTCCAACGCTGACACACAACCTTCACAATCCCAAACACCCCTTCACCAACCCACATCTACCCATTCTTCCACACCATCTTCCACACCTCCTGAATATAGGTTGATGAAACGCCAAAGGACTACTAGAGTGTTCTCCTCTGGTGGTCCTAGCCATGTAGCAAAGAGAACCACCACCACAAGTGTGGCTGGTGACCAGGATGAGGCTGGGACTATTGGTTCTGGCTTAGAAGCTGGCCAAGGCAGTCCCACCATCATTAAGTCCTCATCCATGCCCAATGAATCTGACTTGGGAGGTCAAATCCCCATTTTAGAAGAGGGCAGACTGGAACCAATGACTCTTATGGAATTGACGGCAGTCTGCATTAGCTTGCAAAAGCAAAATGCAGACTTGGTACAAGTAGTCAGCTCACAAGGCCTTGAACTCAAGCAATTGAGGGAGAGGATTTTTGTTTTGGAAAGTGATCGTGCTAGAAGGAGTATGGAGGAATCTTCCAAAGGGGAGGAAGATCAAATAAATCTGAGTGATAAGGGCAGCCAGGATGGTCAATCAATGGATGTTGCTGAAGCCCTTACAACTTTGAAGAAACAAACAGGTTTTGATACGTCCTTAGTCTCTCCCACCAACTTAAATTTATCATTTACAGCTATGTTGAGAGAGGTTACACAAGGCGCTGAGGGAAGATATTTGAGCGTTGACAAGGAAAATTTGGACGCTGATAGAAGTATTTTGGGCGCTGATAGAACAAATTTGGGCGTTGACAGACCTGCACATGAAGGTGATGTATCCCAGTCATCATCTATCATCAAGGAGGTTTCTACTCAGGTATTACCATCTACCTTACCAACCATTGCACCATCAGATAAGGGTAAGGGTAAAATGGTAGAAGAGATTGTTCCAAAGGATGCAGCCCAAGTTGAATTTGATAGAAGATTAGCTGCACAAATCATGGAACAAGATGAAAAGGAAAAGTCACCATTTGTTGTGACTTCAGAAGAAGAAAGTGATGGAGCTAGCTCAGACTCAAGTGTGATGATAATAGAACCAGAAAGGCTTGAGTATGGTGATGAGTTTGCTAGGGAAAAGTTGAGAGAATTGAAATTGCAGGTTGACTTTGACATGCCAGAGGTGGTTCAAATGTACAATGCTTGGGAAGAAAGATGCATGGATAATCCAGACTTGACCATTTCAGATCAAATATGGGGTTTGGAGCTTCTTCTTAGAGTTCAGAAGGATTGTAAGGTAATTTTGAAACACAAGGCAAGCAATATTCTCTCAGAGTTAAAAAGGGATAGAAGGGAGCTCTACTTTATGTTGCTCAGATGTCATGGAGTTGGATGGACATATCAGAAGTTGAAAGCTTTGACATTTGATGAGTTGGAAAACAGAGCTTATCCCATTTGGGTGAGAGTGTAGGAAGCAAACACTCTCAGACTTCTTTCAGATGAAAGAAAGGAGGAACTTGCAAAAGAAATGGAAATCAAGAAAGCTATGATGGTTCCCAGGCCAGTGAAGAAGGGAATTAAATTTGAGTTTCCAAAAGATATGGATCCACTATATCCAAGTGAAGCAGTTATAAGAAAGAGCCTCAAGCTCTCCCCATTAGAAGCTTCAGATATGGTGCAAGTGTTACCATTAGATTCCAGGAACCCAATTGTGAGCTATGAAGAAGATGAATGTGGGTTCTGGAAGATTGGCAGATTTGGCAAGGAGGTACACACTTTTACCACTCTCATATCTTTGTTTGTAAGTTGTGATAGAGAAGACTTGGTGGACCTTTGGAGGTTGCTGGAGACCAAGTATGAGGCTGAAGCACCAACTTCAGCTAATGGAATAAAACTTTGGACCACATTCAAAAGAATGTGTGGACCAAAAGATGAGGATCCTGCAATATGGAAGGATCTTGAAGATGACCTCAGTGGTCTTCAATGGAGGTTATATTCAGCTGCTGGTGTATACCATTTGAGTTCTACAAAGTTTGTTGAGTATCTACTTGTGGATGCTCAGTATTTCATATCCAAGGCTATTTTGGAAAAGATGAAGGACACTCAGCTGGAAATAGATTATTCAAGTGACGTGGCAAAAGATTTGATCAGATTTATTCATTACCAATATGAGAAGGTTTGTGAGACTCCTCCTAGTCCTTAATGCTTATTCAGAAACTTGATCATAAGAGTGGATATCAAGTTTAGGGGAGGATTGTTGGGAATAAATTAAGGCCAGATCACTTGAGCGCTAACAAGAACAAATTAAGCGTTGACAAGAACAAAACAAGCGCTGACAGCTCAAGCGTTGACAAGTTAAAGTCAAGCGTTGACACATTGAAGACAAGCACTGATGGAAGATATATTCTACGCGTGTATTATATTCTAGAATACTTCTAGTAAAGATAAGAACAACAATGTATTTTCTATATTTATCTTTACCTAGAATAGTTGATACGTAGATTATTGTACAAGGCTTCTTATGTCTATAAAAGAAGGCCTTTAGGTTAATGTTTAATATAAGTTATATATAAGTTTTCATTCGTAAACATCTTTCATTGTAAGCAAGTTTGATATTGATAATCAAAGTGAAAGTGTGTTTATATCGTTGTGTGTTCTTGTTTAAGTGTTAAATTCCGCATAACACTTAGATTCATAAAGTATATACAAAGGTTTCTCTACATGTTAAACTTGATTTAATCTCGTTAACACAAAGCTAAATCGATCTAAGTTTAGGATCAACAAAGCAGACAGAATTCAGAGAAGATGCAGATGGTATCGTATGGCAGGGCACGAGACTTTGTGTTCCTGATGACCAAGAACTCCGGGAAGCTTTGTTAGCTGAAGCTCATAGCTCCCCATTCTCTATACATCCTGGTTCGACTAAGATGTACCATGACATCAAGCAGTACTTTTGGTGGAGTGGTATGAAACAGGATGTGGCCACTTACGTCTCCAAATGTCTTACCTGCCAGCAGGTTAAGATCGAGCATCAGCGATCTGGTGGTCTCCTTCAACCGTTAGATATCCCAGAGTGGAAGTGGGACAAAATCACCATGGATTTTGTTACTGGTCTTCCGCCTACCAAGAGGAAGCACGATGCAATTTGGGTTATCGTTGATCGACTTACCAAATTAGCTTATTTCTTACCGATCCGCAAGGAAGATTCGGTAAGTAAACTCGCAGATACGTACAGAAGAGAGATCATGAGACTCCACGGTGCACCATCCAGCATCGTCTCAGGCAGAGATCCTCGATTCACTTCGCGCTTTTAGAAAAGTCTGCAGAAAGCTTGGGGTACACAACTTAAGCTTAGCACAGCTTTTCATCCTCAAACGGACGGACAGTCGGAGCGAACCATTCAGACATTAGAAGATATGTTGAGGTCATGTGCGTTGGAATGGATGGGTGATTGGGACGATTACATCTGTTTGGTGGAATTTGCATACAACAACAGTTGGCACGCAAGTATCAAGTGTGCTCCATTTGAGATGTTGTATGGCAGGAAGTGTCGCGCCCCAATCTGCTGGGATCAGGTTGGCGAGCGAACACTTGAAGGACCGGAAATCATAGAGATGACCAATGAGAAGATCGCAGTAGCTAAGCAGAAAATTCAGGAAGCACGGTCACGTCAGAAGAGTTACGCCGATAAGCATCGTAGGGATATACACTTTAACGTAGGAGAACACTTCTTCCCTAAGGTTTCGCCGGCACGTGGTGTTAGACGCTTCGGGATTAAAGGGAAACTCAGTCCTCGTTTCATCGGACCGTTTGATATCATTGAATGAGTCGGTGAAGTATCTTACCGATTGGCGTTACCTCCGCGACTTTCGCATGTGCACAATGTGTTTCATGTGTCCTAACTCAAAGGGTACCAGTATCATCCCCTTCACATGGTTCAGTATCCACTGGAACAGATACGTGAAGATCTTACTTTTATAGAAGAACCCAAACGAGTTCTTGACAGACAAGAACGAGTCATGAGAAAGAAGACGATTCCATTCGTCAAAATTCTATGGAGGGATCATACCGAGCGGGAAGCCACTTGGGAAACAGAGGAGTCTATCCGGGCTTCTTACCCTCATTTCATATTTTGAATTCGGGTATGTTCTTCTTTTCCAGTTTACTTTATCCATAATTCGGGGACGAATTATTCTTTTTAGGGGGGAAGAGTTGTAAAACCCGCATGCTTTTACCATGAATAGTACCCTTAAGATCGTACGTACTAGATTTAAAATTTCCTAATATAGCATGATTACGATTACGTGTTAGGATTTTACGTATTACGTACGTGTTAGAACACGATAAGTATTTACTACGCACGATCACGTAATAATTATTTAACAATAATTAATCACGAACATGCGATCATGAAATCATGAACGTAATTAAAACATGAACTATTATTAATTGCGTATATATATTTATTACGAGCGTAATTAAATATATTAGATCACGGTATTTACGTAACGAGAACACTTAAAATGCGAACACAAATAATCACGAACGTGTAACTTAACAACGAGACACGGAAAAAGGTACGGGTACCCCAAGTGGGGCCCCCTACCCGCGGCTACAAGGACAAATGGGCCAAGCCCATTTGTAAATTTTAGTAAAGGGGGTTAATAACTTTTACACTACTCATTTTTTCATTCACAGAAGATTTTAGAAAAACCTAAAACCCTCTTCTCTTGTTCTTTTTGTGCCGCCACCCTACAAACACCACAAGGAGGTAGTTTGTGATCTTGGATCTTGGAATTTTAGTTGGTGATTGTGTTTGTTCTTCATCCTTTTGATCCACGAATTCGGTAAATCCTTTTTAAACTTTTTCTTTTGATTTGATCTTTTATAAATAAAGAACATGTTATGTTTTTTACAAAAACCTAATAAATAAACATGGATTTAACATGATTTGGGGTTTAATAAAATCAAAAGTATGTTTTAAGGGGTGTTTGTTTTTGGCCGCAGGCTACGAACCCGAAGGGGGTTTCGGTTTGGCCAACCGACCACCACCAAGACCATATGGTCTCGGTTGGTGGTTGTGGGTCCCACGGCAGCCTCAAGGCACGGGGTACCCCGAGTTGGTTCGGGGTACGGTGTCGATTTCATGTCCGGTTCATTGTTTTTAGTTTAGATCCGGTTCATGGTGTATGTTTTGTTTTTTTATGTTTTATGATCTTATGTTAATATTAAATTAATAAAATGACATGATTAATTTAATAACATGACTTAGGTTATTTTTACTTATTAATAATCATGAAATTAATTAACCTAAGTATTTTATATTTTAGACTTATAATTAATTAATTATTTAAAAACCATGACTATAGTTAATTAATTAACATGACTTAGGTTATATTATTAATATATAATAATACATGATTTAACCTATGTATTTAACTTTATTTAATTAAAAACATGTTATACTTTAATTAACTATTTTAACCTATAGTTTAATTTAATTACATGAAATAATTATTAAACTATACATTATATCATATGACTTAGAAAATAATCATGAAAACACTTAGGCTTATATACTTAGCTTATTTAACCAGCTTATTTCTAATTATGGAAACTTTCTATTTTTAGAAACTTAATTAAATAAGACAGCTAATCTATTTATGGAAACCTTCTATTTTTAGAAACTTATTTATTTCAGGCAGCTAATCTATTTATGGAAACTTATTTAATTAAGGCAGCTGATCTATTTATGGAAACTTTCTATTTTTAGAAACTTATCTATTTTAAGCAGTAAATCTATTTTTGGAAACTTTCTATTTTTGGAAACTTTCTATTTTTGGAAACTTTCTATTTTTGGAAACTTTCTATTTTTGGAAACTTTCTATTTTTGGAAACTTTCTATTTTAGGAAACCTGCTATTTTTGGAAAGTTAATTAGTATTACACAGTAAGTATAATAATACATGAAATACCATAAATACTTAATCAGATTAAACAGAATATAAGATAAACACGGTTTAAGGCTTAAAAACAGTAAAACTTGGTAAGAACACATAAAATAAGCTAAGACATGACATAAAACCAGCTACGTATTTAGTAAGAAGATACTTATTCATGTATGTATTTATGTAGCACTAGTGATTCGGAAGTAGGATTTCTCTCAGTTCATCTTCTTCGTTCACTGGACATAAGGTACGGATTTCCGTCCTTTCAGTATGGACATTCTTTCCTTATTAGGATTCCCCGTATGCAGCCAACTGTTTTTCCGTAGTATAAGTTACGTGTTTGATTGCTTATGTTTAATTAAGATTACCTATAGCCATATACATGCATGACCAGTTTCACCTAGTTATGGAGGTACCATAACCATAACATTAGAGGCACTGATGTTATGACTTCACCACGGCGGAGTGATTGCTCGTGGCGTCCTTTCAGCTTTTGGCCATTTATATTATATTTATCATGTGGGGCGTATGGGTGCATCCTAGTTACATGTTTTTAGTCAGGATTTCATGGTGAATGTGGTGTGTGCCTTGCATCCTTCAAAAGGAGCTGATCCCTCCTACCCAAAAACCAGTATATTAAATTAGAGGCAGCCCCTCTAATTTGCATGATGAGGTCACCCCTCCAAGTATTCATGCACGGTGGATTTTCATGACCTATATTGGCTAATGGTAAGATATGACAAACAGTTTTTATAAGATAAACATAAGACTTTCAAACTATAAAACCAGTTTATTTAAGACTTAACCAGGTTACTCGGGACTTAGTTTTTCTTCCGCTGTTATATATTATATGCTTATCCTATTCATGCTTTATAGTGCATCCGTGCACTGAGCGTATTTGCTCAGCCGTTTTCCTTTTCTATGTTCCCAAAACGGCAGGTACTCAGGGACGCTCGTAGACACTAAGAGTACGTGCATATGGACTGGAAGCTGTCTAGCCTTCTTTACTTTATGCATTTCCTTTATTATGATACATTTGCTATGGACATTGTTTAGTCCTTTCCTTTACTATACTTATGTTTGTGTGTGATGAGCTTTACTTTTGGACTACCGATGTTTGATTCCGGTATTTTCCTTTATGGTCAAGTAATGTTTTAGACATTTTTTCTTGTATGCTTTGATGACACGCCATAATTGCATGTGACATTTCCATTATCAAAATGGGGTGTTACATTTTGCTTGATTGCGGATTTGCATAAACGTAATGTACAACGTGGGGTGAGCAAAGAAGATTCTTTTTTGGTGTTCTTACGTTTTTCAATTTTTTTGTGTTTTTGATGGTTTTTACTTTTTTGGATTTTTGTGAATTACGTAGACCAAAATCTAAAAATCTCTCCTCGAATCAATTTCTCGATTAAAGGAGCCTCAAGGAATGAAAACGATCACGTTGGGTGAACGCCTTCGATGACTTTAGAACGTTGGTGGAACACCAAAACGTTCAAGAGGGCTTAATCTCTGAAACCAAGCAAATATATATGATACGTAATAATAATTTGGGCGGCAAACCCTCGATTAGCCCTTTTCTCAAAATACGCACAAGCAAGCGGAGGAAACGAGGCGGCGCGAAGCACTTAAGAGCCTTTTTCCTTTAGGTCGTAAAATACAACCGCCTTATACCCACCTTATAGTTTGTGTTAATCAAAATTAAGCCTCTCGAAAGTATTTATCTATTTTGCCTTTTCTTTTTGCTTTAGATTTGAATACAATAATTAAGTGATGAAATTCCAATTAAGGTTGCGTTTTCACGCTTTTGGAGATATTGTTGATTTATTGTGATACGTAATACAATATAGTATGAATATTTACAAAGAAAACGAAAACCGATAATACGTGTGCTTAGAGTGCAAAAACACACAAATACTATTTATGGATAATATAAAAACAAAATTTGTTCAAATTTAAACACAACACGCCTCCCCGGCAGCAGCGCCAAAATGATAATAGTAAAATTACACTTGTTTAGGAAAACAAGGTAAAAGCGGTAAGTATTAAGCGTACGTTTAGGAAAACGTAAACACTTATTACCCTTGGTTGTGAGTTCGTTCTCGAGAAGGATTAATGTGTGTGTTAAACTTGATTAAATTTGAGATTAATATTGATTGAACAAAGGAAAAAGTGAAATGATGATGGTTACGATTAAAATTAAACTATGACGAATGACGTAAAACGTAGTGACGAAATTAAAAATTACTCTAAAAATTCCCAAACAATTACCAAAAATACCTAAAAATATAACTAAGGTTTAAAAATGATCAAAGCTTTTATAAACCTTTTATTTATTAATATTTAATTTTATAATGTTAATTAAAGCCCTAAAATTCAAATAAAATAATAAAAAGCCCAAATAAAGATTTTTCACTTCGTAAACCTCAAAAATATTTTAATTAAACTAAAAAGTATTTTTCCAAAATTTAAAACCTATTAAAACTATTTAAAATGATTAAAAACTAAAAATAAAATATTAAAATAATATTAAAAATTCAAAATTTATAAAAAAATTCTAAAAACTTGCAAACTTACTTATTTTAACCTAATAAAACCAGAAATGAACGTGAAATGACCTAAATACCCCTAATGGGCCTCCAAATGGGCCAAAAATGAAAACAGTCCAAATGAAATGGGCTTTTTGGTTCAATAAGACAAAAGTTCACCAAAGTAGCCTAAAACTTCCAGTCTAGCTTAAAATTTTATTTTAAACACAAAACTTTGAAGGCCCAAAAGCTGAAAGTGTGCTTATCATAGCTTAATAGTCAACAACTTATTCTTAATGGGCTTTTTGGCCGATTAAGCCATAAGCTAATGCCATAAGCTGAAAATTGACACACATTCTTCTCTTGGGATTATAAAGCTGTTTGTAGAAAGAAACTTTGAAAAAGCTCAATAAATAAGCCTGAAATAAGCCAAAGCTCTCTACAAAAAACGACAAAATAGTTGTTTTTGAGTTCTAGGCTGATTCAAGATCTGATTCAAGTTGCAAAATGTTTTAAATGACTAAATTAAGACAAATCAACAAAAAGATTTTCAAAAAGCTAAGTCTAATAAGCAGAATAAGTTGATAAGCTCTTTTGAAACAGACAAGTTAATTTGTTTTCTATTCAAACCCTAAAGTCAACAGCCATAAACTTAAAAACTAACTAATTGGATGAAATGAGTAAGATCTATCACAAAACAAAAGTTGTTGAAAGTTAGAATAAGCCAGAATAGCTTATTGATAAGCTGTTCATTAATTATAACTGTTAGTGGGAAGTGTTAGTGGGAAAGGAGTTCCCACTGATGATTCAATGATTCTCTTTTTAAGCTTGACTCAATTGGTTTCTTTGGAAAAACAAGGCACCCCTACAACCAGTGAGTTGTAGGGAGTCAAGAACAAGCAAGAAAATCACAATCCACATAGCCAGTTAGTACAGTTAATTCAAAGAAGGCCCAGACATGGAAAAGAACAAGGTCTGATGATTTAAGCTAATGTTTAAGCAAGAATAAGCCCATAAAATTCTACCAAAATCATACAACAACAACAACTACCTTAATCAAGCACAAATAAACAGGTTGCATGCATTGGTTCATGGATTTAGAACTAGTATTAGCCCTATATGATTACTGATGAACTTGGTAAACAATCAAGAACAAGTTGCTGAACTACTTGAACAAACTATGAACTTCAAATCCACAAAACAGGCTATCCAGTTGTTCAATTTCAAGTTTTGCACTTCACAACCCTAGTCCTATCCTATAGTTACTAGGTGACCAAGTTTCAACTCAAAACAACCCAGAACAACTTTGTTTTTAGTAAAGATTCAGATTAGGTGTTTAAAAGCACAAGATATGCAAATTTCAACACAAAACCACACCAATACCAGATACAAACACACAATGACCTTTAACACCTACTCAATTTTCACGAAAGCTCAATAAGACAGCAGTCCCAAACACCCTTTAAAATCTTCAATTTGGATTTTTCAAAGACTTTATGTTTAAGACAACACAAAACTTGTTAAGATCAATAAGAACACACATGTAACATCAAATAAACAAAGATTCATGAATGAATTATCACTAAGCATGAAACACAAGCAAACCACATAAAAGTTCATAAACTTGAAAGATTTTGAGCAAACCTCAGAGACACACATCCATGCCCCCATTTGTATAGCTTATGTTCTAGCTTAAACAAGAACAAGCTTCCAAAAAAACCTGCTAAGATTCAACAAATAGGGCGATGATAGTTTGATATGAAAAATGTAAAGGAAAACAGATTCTTGGTGATTTTGGTGAGTTCTCACAAGACCTTGCCCAAACATAAACATCCACTACACCGTGGGCTTAATCATGGTGTTATGGTCACCTTTATGCCCAAACAATCACTATGAAACACACTCTCTCAACCAATGAACCTCAAGCAAATTTTAAGACAAAAAATCCACTTTTTCATAAACTTAAAACTTCAACAAAACTTGAGAACAATCTTTGAAAATGAATTTAAATGGAAAGTAAAGAGAGCAATAACAATAAATGGGACTTGGATTTCGTCACAAACTTCAAACTTCTTTTTATTCATCAAAAGAAAGCATTACAGAGTTTTGACCTAGGAAACCAAGAACAACAGAAAAGGTAAAACCCTAATGCCTTTATATAGGCTACAAGTGATTCTAGAAAACTGAAAAACAAGAAACCCTAATGATGTTATCTTCCAAAAATGCCCTTCTGGAAATTCGAATATGCTTGTTTGAATTTTTTCTTGGAGTTGAAAACATGTGATTCCAGCTTGTAGTATTCATCTTGGACGTCCAATGTGAGCGTAGGATGAAAGCCAAGTTTTGGGGCGTTGATTCTCTGGCACTATTTTGTCTTCGTCTTCAAAAAGGTGTCGGGGAGGGTTGGTGTGGCCACGTGGCTAGGGGGACCAAAGGCAAGAGGTGGGTTATGATTATGTTAAGGTAAATTAGCAATCTGAAGCTAATTACCTTTTTTCCCTTTGATTTGAATGAATGGTGGATTAGAGTTTATATGATTATGAATTGTGAATAGTGGTGGGTTTAATCCGTTTTAGGGGATAAGCAAGGTGTTAGGGGCCAAGTTTAAACTAATTATTAGTTTGTTAAAAACTGGTTAGTGGGGTGGGTGAGGTGGAGGAATGGGAGGCTGTGATTGGTGGAGGGTGTTAGTGGGGTGATGTGGCAACACGTGATAGGTCTAGGTAAGTATGTTGTCTTGGCAGGAATGGTCCCCTACTTTCAAACTTATGTTCATATAACTTTAAACAGCCATAAACTCAAACCCCTTTGTTAAATAAGTTTTCAAATTCACACTTTGGCCACACAAACTTTTAGAAAATATTTCCAAGGGTATATTTTGCCATTTCTTGATTCTTGAAAGGCTTTAAAGGACCATTCTTAAAACTTTAAGGTATTCTCTTGTATGTTTGACTTTATGGAGGACTAAAAGTGACAATTCTTTATTTTGTAAGGACCATTCTTGCCAATTCTTCAAAGTTGAGGGTCCTTTTTGTAATTTTGACAAACTTTAGGGACCAAACTTATAACTATGAATATACAAGGGTATAAAGTGTCATTTCTTCAATGATGAAGGACCTTTCTTGTACAATCTTCAATTCTTCAAGGACTTTTCTTGGAAAATCAACACTTGGGTCCGGTTCATTGTGCGGCTTCGTTTCTCGTGTTCGTTTGTGCATTGATTCTTGTGATCTTTTGTCATTTTCTTTATATCCGTACCTAAAATACATATTCAGCAAACACAAGCATATTTATAGCACTTTTTATGATATTTTTACCATTTTAAACCCGTTTAGGACGATGAGACTATGTATAAAAGCAGTCTCATCATGGTTCATTGTTAAATATCAAATGATGCCCCGATCTTCAAATAAAGGAATGTTTATCGCCGATGATAAACTTATCCTCACAACGAGAGATTAATTTTTCTCGGGCATAAGCTTATATTAAAAACATTCGAAGTTTTTAATCTCATGCACAACGGTTTGCAGTCACATGACAGAGAGTAACCCGAGCTTCAAAGAAAGGAAAGTTTATCGCCGATGATAAACTTATCCTCATTAACGAGAAATTAATTTTTCTCGGACACGAGCTTAAATTAAAACTATTCAAAGGATTTTAAGCTCGTGTAGATGGCGTATAATTATATTTCAAATTATGCCCCGGATTTCAAAGAAAGGAAAGTTTATCATCAATGATAAACTTATCCTCACAACGAGAAATTAATTTTTCTCGGGAATGAGCTTATATTAAAAACATTCGAAGTTTTTAAGCTCATGCACAATGACTTACAATTAAATATCAAACTGTAACTCGGACTTTAATTTTAGGAAAGCTTATCTTTAAGGATAACTTATCCTCGCAACGGGAAATTAAATTTTCTCGGTCATGAGCTTGTATTAAAACATTCCAAGTTTTAAGCTCAGAAAGGAAAGTGTATCTTTTAAAAAAGAGAACTTTTCCTCATAACGGGAACTTCATCTTTCTCGGTCATGAGCTTTACGTTAAAACATTCAAAAGTTTTTCAAGCTCTTGAAAACGACTTCTAAGTAAATGTCAGCTTAGAACTCGTTCTTCGGTTAAAAGGAAATTTTATCACCGATGGTAACTTATCCTTAACAACGGGAAGTTTACAACTTCTCGGACTTGAGCTCGTTTCGTAAGATATTCAAAATCTTAAGCTCAATTAATTGGTTTTCAAAATGTTGAACATAACTTTTCATGAACTTTTCAAAAGGTTTTTCTAAATCTTACAAAATTATGTGTTCAAAATGTTTTTGATAAAAAGAGCATGTCTTCTAGAATCGATAATATTTATGATCCTAGAAATGTCGTTCAATAATGACACGGGGTTGTAAATAAAGTTCGAGCAGAAGTTTAAATGATATATAACATGCACAAATGGTTTTCTATTATTTTAGATAGTAACCCGCTTATCATATTAGAGTCAAGCATTTCACCGGAAAGCTTTGACTCAACAACGGGAATTAATTTTCTCAAGCATGGTTTACTTTATAACCATGTAAGGGATTGTGTTTACGTAAAAATACAATCTAACACGAATAGATGTACGCTTCAGTGTATTTATTTGTTAAAACGAGAGAAATCTTGTTTTTATGAAGTTATCATCTCCACATACCGTAGCAATTTACAATTTATATCTACATACTCGACGATGCAACTACTCAAACGACGACTACAGCCCTTTAGATAGAAAACGGGTCAATAGTTTAGGGGGAGCAATTGTCAAGCGTTCCGAATCTTCGATGCCGAAAGTGCCAAGTTCACAAATTGGTGTCGAGACAACGATATCAATCGTATATGTGGTGTCATGAAATATTACCGTTTTTCAAAATGGAGGAGATAGTTTCAGACGTTACGGGGGCGACCAACATTCGTGAACAAGAACCACGTGATTCTATCATATGATGTTATCATCATTCAGGTCCAACCTCGTAAATTATCTATCTTGTGAATACATTATCATATATGATCTTTGCCCGTGATAAGTACCTTACACTTGTGTTTAAAAGGTATTTAATTTATGTTTTAAGTATTCCCTCATTAATTTGAGGGGGAGCTTGTAAAAATCATGAAGATAATTGGATTTTCATTTTTCTTCCCAAATTTTCTTAAAACTTCATTAAATCAAGTGATATTAAAAACATCGACTAGGTTAATATTTTTAATATGGGGGAGAAAATGTGATTTAATATGAGAAATGATTGATCAAAATTGGGTTGACTTAACGTGATAGTTCATCCAGACTTGTGCGAAATGTTTTCGAATATCGTGGCATATGTTGAGGGGGAGCAAAATGGATTTGTTCTTCAAAATGGATTTCATGGTGATTTTTCTTACCCATATCCTATCTATTTCACGACGGTGACGATTGTAGTGACATAAGGATGGTAGGATAGGTTAAAGTCCAATGATTCTTTCAAAAACAGAGGAATCTTCCCAATGACATTCCATAGCTAGTGATTGTAGTATTTTCACACTTGTTTAGGAAAACAAGGTAAAAGCGGTAAGTATTAAGTGTACGTTTAGGAAAACGTACACACTTATGACCCTTGATGGGAATCGTTCTCTCGAGGAGGCTAGTGCGTTGTGAATTGAATTGATTGATTATGTTTTTGATTATTAATGAGAAGAAAAGAAGAGAAAATGACGAAGACGAAAAAATAGAAAAATAAGGCAAAAACACTACTAGAAAGTTACGACGAAGAACGTAAAAAGCACAAAATTTAAAATTTTAATCTAAAAATTCCTAAAAATTACTAAAAATCCCAAAATAATATTCTAAGAGTTTACAAAAAATTCAAACTTGCCAAAACCTTTTAATTAATTTAATAATGACTTTTTAATGCTAATTAAAGCCCTAAAAATCACTTTTAAATATTAAAAGGCCCTAAACAAGGTTTAATAGTTTGTAAACCTCAAAAATGACTTAATTAAACTAAAAACTATTTTTAAAAATTTTAAAACCAAATTAAACTATTTTTAAACTCCTAAAAACTATTAAAATGTATTAAATCTTAAATTAATTCTAAAAATTAATTGAAAAGCCTAAAAATTATTTGGAAAGTGACAAAGGTCCTATTTTAATGTCTAGAATCTAGGAAAAATGAAAAAGAAATTAAAATAAAACTTTTTATTTTAATGAATAAAATAATAATAAAATAATCCAAAAAAATTAAAAGTTCTTAAATAAATTCTAAAAAATTCTCAAAAATCCTAAATAATCTAACTAAGAAGAAAATGTAAAAAAAAGTTCCTAAAACCTTTTAGTTAATTTTATATTAATTTTAAAAGTTGTCTAAAAACCCTAAAATTAAATAAAATCAAAAATTAAAGTTTTTGAAAACTTTTTTATATGTAAACCTCAAAAATACAAAACAAAACCTAAAAACTATTTTTTTGTATTTTTTAATTACTGTTTAATATTTTTAATTAACTTTCTAATTTTAAAACTAAAAATAATCTTAAAAATTAATTAAATAAAAGGAAAAATAAAACTTTGAATCAGAAAAATCCTAAACTCTAGTCAAAACCTAAGAAAAATGAAAAGAAGCCAAAAATCTTAATAAATAAGCTGAAACTAAGCAAATAAGCTACGGCTTATTTAGAAAAGCCAAACTCAAACACACCTTATATATTAAACCAAACCAAACCTAGCAGTCAAAGACCCTAGGGCAGGATGGTTAACGCGTATGGTTGTGAGAGGAGTGGCGCAGGTTCGAGTCCTGGCCACGTCCTTTTTGATATTTATTTTTTTTTTCTTTTTTTAAAAGTTGAAAACTTAATCCAATAACCTATTAACACTCAAAAACTCAAACAAAATCAAAATCAAACAAAGTTTAAGCTAAAATCAATGTAAAAAGTGACCAGGTCTGGGCAAGTTTCTGATGAACAAGTAAAAACCAAGAGGACTTGGTTTGTGCTTCTTTTTGGTGATGATTTATGGAACAATGGGGCACCCTTGAGCTAATTGAAGCTCAAGGAGTCAATGACAAACAAGAACAAGCACCTTGCAATCAAAATCTCACAAAATCAATGCACAAACAAGCCAAATCAATGCACACACAGGTCTATGTAAGTTTCTGTGAACAAAGGTTAAGGTCTGTGGACTTAGGAGCTATTATCATGCACACTAGTGAGATTTAAGAGCTCAAATTTGGTATACAAACTCTTCAACTAGCATTCAAGCAATAACAAACATTAAATCATACAATCACTCACAGATTTTTAAAGATCAAACTCCCAAAATGTATGAAAATACAAGCAGAATAGTGTTATGCAAATTTCTCCTTCCTTTTTCACTTTTTTAACACTAAAACTTGCTTCCAAACTCTACCAATCTAACTGCTATCTAACAAGAAATCTAACACAACCTGATTTAAACTCTCTAACACGTTTCAATAGCATAAATCAAAACTATTATCTTGCTAAAACCTGTTTCCAAACACCACTTTAAAACTTAAACTTCAACTTTTTTCAAATCAAAGCTTTTAAAACCTCTACAATCTGATCAATTAGGTAACTAACATGCATGTTATAGCATTTAGACACAATCCAAACCAATTTCAAACACTTAGAACACAAAATCAAGCAAATCACACAACTTGCTATTTTTTCTGAAATTTTCAAAGAGAAAAAGAGACTACCTTAGGTCCTTACATCCAAGGACCTTGTGGATGTATAATCCACCTCCTTCCAACTCGGGTTGGAGCAGAAACCTTCAACAAATCAACAATCTTCAAACCTGTTTTAAAGAAATCAAAAAGAAAAGCACAAAAATACAAGGAATATGTATATTTCACTTTCTTTCTTCCTTAACCTCTTTCAAATACTTTTTAAACCTCAAACACGTTTTAAAAACAGCTTAAATCTCTCAGAAAATCACAATCTATGGTCCACTTTCACTTCCCACAATTACTTGAATTTTCTAAAAAAACTTAACCTTTTTCAAAATCTTTTGAAAATCAACACACTTTCATAAATCAAATGTGGAACTCAGCTTTTGCATATAACTTTACACAAACTTTTATCAGAATTAAAAAGGAATTACAATTGCACACCACAAATACCAAACTTTTAATTTTTATAAAAAGGAATTACAAGCTTATGCAAAAACTGGAACAAGAGGTGAATGAACAGGCTCATTCCCTTTAAATAGAACTAAAAGACTATTCTAGAATGTGAAACCCTAGCTAACTGAAATGCCAATGCTGCCCTTGGAGATTTGACTGAAAAATGAGTCAAAATGTGCCATGTGATGATCCAGCTGGTGTTGGTGATGTTTGAATGATTCTTGGACGTAGGATTAACCTTGGGGACAAAGGAAATGCATCAAACCATTGAAATTGTCGGGACATAGGGTTTTGTGTGAAAGTGATGTAGCAGGGGAAGGGTGGGGAGAGGACCACAAGCCACGTGGAAGCTTTGTGTGAGGTGGGTTTAGGTGAGGGGAGTGTGAATTAAGGATCTGCTCATTTTGGGGGAATAACCCCTTGAATTAAGGTTGATTAGACCTGGGGGTTTTTAGGGTTCTTGGTGGATTAAGAACAGGTTTTGATTTGTTTTGGGTTTAAACACGTTTAAATAAAGTGTTATGGGGGGAAATGGAGTTAAGTGGGATTTGTTGACTTGTTTGACCAAGATTAATAAATTAATCTGGTAACAAAAGGGTGGGTGGACGGGTAGGGTCGGTTTTGGGTAAGGGTTATGGGTAAATGGGTGGGTAGGGTTGACGTGTCAGTGTTTGGTTGGGTAGGAATGTTTGGTGGTTTGGCAGGTTAAGTCCCCAGGCTATTCCTTTTCTTTCACTTTGTATTAAAACTCCAACAGCGCCCTATTTAGCCTTGTCAACTTTTGAGAAGTTGTCAAATTTGGCACAATGTCTTCCAAAACTTTTCCAAAGGGTTTTATATGTATAATCTTCAAACTTGATGGACCATTCTTGTAATATCTTCAAATAATAAGGATTATACTTGTACATTTGATATTTTGAGGGTCAAATGTGACAAGTTCTTCAAAGATGAGGGGCCATTTTTGCCAATCTTCAATTCTTCAAGGGTCATTTTGCAAAATCCAAACTTGGGCCCGGTTCATTGTGCGACTTCGTTTCCCGTGTTCGTCTTTGAATGATTCTTGTAATCCTTTGCCAATTCCTCAATATCCGTACCTAAAAATACACAAGTAACAAACACGAGCATGTATTTGGTCTATTTTATGATATTTTATGCAATTTAAGGCCGTTTTGGACGATGAGACCATGTATAAAAGCAGTCTCATCACTCCCCCATACTAAACCATTGTCGTGCCCTCACGCAATGCTAGAATAAAGTATCAAAGCATCTCCAAAATTTAATTTTATTCACTTTATTGAAATGGAAACTAGCTACACACTATGATTACTACTACTTGTGTTTTAGACATAATGTATGATTTTCATCGCAAAATGGGACGTTTAGGTTCATAGAATAAGAACACGTGAATGCTTCGATAGAAATAATTTTGTCGTCCTCGATTTTCACCTTAATTCCATGCCAAGCGTGCAACGAGATCATTGTCATTATAAGTTAGTAATGCTAACACTACTCATATGCCCTAATCACGTACTTATTCTCCCATTATTCCTAAGTTGTATCTCTTATATTTTATTATGTCTTAATGATCACGAGGATACATTGTTGACTTATGCGATAATAGAGATTTAGGTCTAAAAATAGAGTCCTAACGGTGTAACTAAGACCATCAAATCAATAACCCCTCCTAATAGACAACGATGTTAAAAAATTAAGTTGACAAGAAGAATCGATAAACACGGTTTTATAACGGTTTTGAACATGAGACTTATTACCAAGACTTTTATACGCCCCCTAACGGAAGGACCTTATTATCTTTGGTTTACCTCCATCTTTTATTCAACTTCGCCATGAAGCTTTTATTATGACTTCGGTCTTGCCTTGCCTTTTATTATCCGCCATCATCGGTGGTTTTATTAGCCAAAGACGTATATCCTCACGCTAAAGCGAATTTTGGATCTTTAAAGCTTCGAAGATTAAGGCTTGATTCACTTTCAATTTTGCATAGATTTTAGGCCTTGTGGGGCTTCAAATTGTTTGCTTGATTTAGGTGAGCACTTGAAATCTTATTATTGGGTGAAGCTTTCGATTATTAGGGTTGCCAATACTTCAAAACCGTGACGCTGGCGATACCTTAATGTCTTCCCAATTTAATTACACGGAAGCTACTAGAAAAGACTAGAAACCCAACAATCAAAACTAAACCGCTAAGTCAATATTTATTAAGCAAAAAATATTTACATGCGAAGGGAGAATAAGCAAACAACGAGAACACATGAGTTTTTGAAAGAATACGAGTACTCTACGTTTAGCATAGTAACTTATAATTAACTCTATCATTTCTCGTCCTCATTTAAGAGACTTAGCCTAATGTGTAGTTAAGGAATCGAAGCTAAGTGCTCAACACGCACGGTCGAGTCAAAAATTACTCTTATTCTCGCCATCGGAAAATCTACATTCGTGTCTTCAAACACTTATGAAACATGAGAAAAATTTTAAAATTTGGCCATTTTTAGCCTTATATTGCAAGAAAACGATAACAAAACGATAAACTTTGGAAAGCGTGAAGGTTTGGCAAGGCAAGTATCTATTCACCCCCCCATACTAAAATTAAACATTGTCCTCAATGTTTCGAGTCTAGGGGTGCAAACACCCCCATACTAGAGACGTAGTCGAATGCCTAATCTAGCATGGAAAGGGTGTAACCAATAAGTAATAGCCGTTTATGAAGTTTGCTAAAAACCTAAGGTTAGAACATAAAAGGATATATCATATGGATATTGGGAAAGGCCTCCAAAACAAACGATCGAGTGCTCCCATGAAACGAACACGAGAGGCTCCAATCGTGAAGATGATGATCTAAAAAGACACAATTCACAAACAACCACGGAACAAAGGTTGGAAGGGCACAAATCCCCTCACATTAAACTAATTAGAAAGCAATAATATGTACATGGATAAGCATGGGTCTCCCCCACGAGGCACCTTGTTTTTGATAACCGAGTCAAAAGCTCGACTCGAATCCCCTTAAATGTGATCATTTAGGGATAATCATGGTATGGTCAATTTTTGGTGGGGCTTACATGATAAACAAGGCCCAAGAGTACGTGGAGTACTTTAAAAATCCGATAAACGTATACCGGGGTCAAAGATAGCGTCCTCGTTTTCGGATGAAAGACGAGACAACACAACTTCAACACAAATCCCAATGGGATAGAAGAAAATAGGAGAGAAGAAATAGAAGGGTGGGACAATGGGTAAGGCAAAACATTGAGCTACTCGAGGTAGACTCGCACCAATCAAATGAAAAGATTTTCCATTTATTGCATCGGTGGAAGACCGAGATTTCCCTATAAAAGCAATTCCAGGATCAAATATCTCGTCCTCAGTGGAGAAAGGGGAGGGAACATAAGGGGCTTCCCCCACACTAGGTCCACACAAAGCATCGTCAAAAGGGAAAGACGAGCTTGTAGTACTCAATAAACGCGGTGATGACGGAGTTAGAATTGTAGAAAAATCTTTTAAATTAGATTCAAAATCTTTTCCTTTTTCATCTTTAATACTCTCCTTGTGAAAACCCGATTTAATTATGTCAAAAATATTTGGTGTATCTAAAACAATGTTAGTCACACTAAAAATTCTCACATTTTGAAAACGTTTTGGTTTTGGTGGTGGCAAGTTTTCAAATCTTTTGTCAACAAAGAAAACCTCCCCATCGGGATCAACGTATTCATCATCTGAAGATTCACTCGAGATTGGAATCGTAGGCTTAACACTCTTAACCTCCATCGGCGGAGGGGACGAAACTTCATTTTTATCAACTCCTAAAACTCTATTTGAAATCTTTTGACACATGTTTTTGATGGGATTGACATTGTACAAAGATGTGATCGAATAAACATGAGAAAGAGTGGAGTTTTGGGTTGCATTAATGACGAGTTCTTCCTCATTGAAACGAAGAGTGATTTTTCTTGCATGCACATCGATAAGTGCTCTCGAGGTATCCAAAAAAGATCGACCTAAAATTAACGGAACTTTAGGATCGATGGGAATATCAACAACTATGAAGTCCACGGGATAATAGAATTTCCCAACTTTCACAAAGACGTCCTCGGCAACTCCACAAGCTAGAATTGTAGAATGATCGGCCATTTCGATTGACATTCTTGAAGGAGTGAGATTTGGAAGATTGAGCGATTTAAAAATCTCGAGAGGCATCAAATTAATACTAGCACCAAGATCGGCCAAGGCGTAGCATTCTTCCATGTCTTGGATAGCACATGGGATTAAAAACTTTCCAAGATCATCGACTTTTTGAGGTATGCGGCTTAGAAAAACCGATGAACAACTAGACGATTTTTGCAATTTTTCTTTGTTATTCAACATACTTTTGAAGTTCGCGGCAAATCGAGGCATCATGACTAAGGCGTCGACAAAACTTATATTGAAATGCAAGTCACGAAACATTTTCATAAAAAGTTCAAATTGATAATTATTTCGTTCTTGTGCCTTTTCCTTGTTTCGTCTTGATGGGTAGGGTAAAGGTGGTGTGGGTTGGGGCGAATTAGGCATAGGCATCGGCCTTGGAATCTCGGGTTCCATGATGGGTATTGGTTCAACCGTAGGTGTGGTTTGAGCGGTACTTCATGGGCTTGTAATGTGCTCCTTTTCAACCACAACCTCGGGTTCTTTCTCTTTTTCCTTCTCCATAGAAGTACTTGGACGAGAAATGGGTTCTTTGAAAGTTTTACCACTACGAGTGGCAATAACCTTCAACTCTCCTTTCGGGTTCACGATGGTATCACTAGGAAGACCACCCGAAGAAGAGGGCTTACACATGATAGCTTCAAACATTTTAGCCATTCGGTCTTCAAACTTAGATTGCCTAGCATCCGCTTTCAACAACTCTTGCTTAATCTCATGTTGTCCTTGCTCCATTTTTTGTTGATTTTGTTGGAGTCGTGTGACATTTCCTTCCATTTTATTAGCATGAGTTTTAAGTTCATTAGCAAGTTCGTTTTTAAGCTCGTTTTTCAACTCGGATCTTAAGCTAACCATTTCACGTTGCATATTGTCAAACTTAGCATCATTAGCCTTAGCATAATTTAAAAACTCTCCTTGAAGATTTTTGGTGTGATCGTTTTGAAAACCTTGGGCATTAGTTTGAAAATCACGGTTTTGGTTTTGGTTTGAAATTTGCCCATTTCCACTTTGGTAATTACCTTTGTTATAGTTCCTTTAATTTCCTTGGTAATTCCCACCTTGATTGTTGTTGTTGCGATAATTATTAGCATTTTGATTGGGTGGAGCTTGATTTGAACGTGAACCTTGACCGATTTGGTTATAAGTTCCCGTGGCTACAAAAGCATTCGAAGTGTTACCATCCGCGGTAATGCACTCGGAAAAATCATGAGCTCCACCACACGAAATACAAATCTTAGAAACCGCTTTAACCGAAGCGGTGTTGGAAGCTTCTTGAGCTTTCCAATGAGACATAAGAGTCGAGAACCTATCGAAAAACCGATTCTCCTCATTTGCTTCATCTTGCAAGGCATTAATGGAACGAGATGATGACGAGCCCAAATTGGCAACACTCGGTGTGTTACGAGGGCTATAGACCTTAGACCTATTTTCTATGATTTTCAAAGCCTCATTGGTCGTTTTGCACAAAAAATTACCACCCGCGGCGGCATTTAAATAATCTCGTTCATGTTCATTAAGCCCATTATAAAAAGTGTCAATTTGATGCAATTCGGAAAAATCATGGTGTGGACATTCATGTAACATTTCTTTAAACCTTTCCCAAGCCATTGAAAAACTTTCATTTGGTCTTTGTGTAAAACGTGAAATCTCGTTTTTCAAATGTGTTGTTTTAGATGGTGGAAAAAATTGATTCACAAATTTAGACACGAGATCGGCCCATGTCAAAATCGAATTCGGCGGTTCTTTCTCAAGCCAAATCTTGGCGGGTCCATCTAACGAGTAAGGAAACAACATCATCTTAATGGCATCGTGTGGTACATCCTTAAACTTGCTTGTCGCGGTGAGACGATTAAATTGCCTAATGTGATAATGTGGGTTGTCTTTTTCATGACCGCGAAACTTGTTTGCTTGCAACATAGACATTAAACCCGTTTTGATCTCAAAGTTCTCCGCAAGGATGGCGGGAATCACAATGGCCTCTCCAAAACCCTCGGTGGGTGCTTGAAGCAACTCCATCATAGTACGATTAGCCATGATAGCTTCTTGTTCTACAATAGGTTCCTCACTTGGAGACTCCTCACTAGATTGAGTGAGTGATTTGTTTCTTCGTTTACGAGCACGTCTAGCTTTAGAGCGAGTTTGCATAAACGTCACGTACAACGAGAAGGCGAGCAAAGAAGATTCTTTTTGGTATTTTGTGTTTTTTCAATTTTTTTTTTGTGGTTTTTGATTGTATTAACCTTTTTGGAATTGGTGAATATATTAAGTAGACAACAAGTCCACAAATCTCCTCACTAATCAAATCTCTTGATTAAAAAGGCCTCAAGGAATGAAAACGATCACGTGGAGTGAACGCCTTCGATGACTTTAGAACGATGGTGGAACACCAAATCGTTCAAGAGGGTTTAATCAATATGAAACCAAGAAAATATATATGATATGTAGTAATACTTTGGGCGGCAAAACCCTCGATTCACTCTCAAAATCAAATACGCACAAGCAAGCGGAGGAAACGAGGCGGCGCGAAGCACTTAAGAGCCTTTTTCCTTTAGGTTGTGAAATACAACCGCCTTATACCCACCTTATAGTTTGTATTATCAAGATTAAGCTTCACGAAAGTATTTATCTATTTTTGCCTTTTTTTTCTTTGGTTTGAGATTCGAATACAATGATCGAGTGATGAAATCCCGAATCAAGGTTGTGATTGCTCACGTATTTGGAGTACTTGTGTATTTATTGTTCTACGTATACAATATAGTAATAGTATTCACACAAAAACCGAAAAACGATAATACGTATTAATAGAGTGCTATTAATACAAATACTATATGGCTAATATAGAAAAACAACAATGGTTCAATCAAAACACAACACGCCTCCCCGGCAGCGGCGCCAAAAATGATTTTATAGTATTTTCACACTTGTTTAGGAAAACAAGGTAAAAGCGGTAAGTATTAAGTGTACGTTTAGGAAAACGTACACACTTATGACCCTTGATGGGAATCGTTCTCTCGAGGAGGCTAGTGCGTTGTGAATTGAATTGATTGATTATGTTTTTGATTATTAATGAGAAGAAAAGAAGAGAAAATGACGAAGACGAAAAAATAGAAAATTAAGGCAAAAACACTACTAGAAAGTTACGACGAAGAACGTAAAAAGCACAAAATTTAAAATTTTAATCTAAAAATTCCTAAAAATTACTAAAAATCCCAAAATAATATTCTAAGAGTTTACAAAAAATTCAAACTTGCCAAAACCTTTTAATTAATTTAATAATGACTTTTTAATGCTAATTAAAGCCCTAAAAATCACTTTTAAATATTAAAAAGCCCTAAACAAGGTTTAATAGTTTGTAAACCTCAAAAATGACTTAATTAAACTAAAAACTATTTTTAAAAATTTTAAAACCAAATTAAACTATTTTTAAACTCCTAAAAACTATTAAAATGTATTAAATCTTAAATTAATTCTAAAAATTAATTGAAAAGCCTAAAAATTATTTGGAAAGTGACAAAGGTCCTATTTTAATGTCTAGAATCTAGGAAAAATGAAAAAGAAATTAAAATAAAACTTTTTATTTTAATGAATAAAATAATAATAAAATAATCCAAAAAAATTAAAAGTTCTTAAATAAATTCTAAAAACTTCTCAAAAATCCTAAATAATCTAACTAAGAAGAAAATGTAAACAAAAGTTCCTAAAACCTTTTAGTTAATTTTATATTAATTTTCAAAGTTGTCTAAAAACCCTAAAATTAAATAAAATCAAAAATTAAAGTTTTTGAAAACTTTTTTATATGTAAACCTCAAAAATACAAAACAAAACCTAAAAACTATTTTTTTGTATTTTTTAATTACTGTTTAATATTTTTAATTAACTTTCTAATTTTAAAACTAAAAATAATCTTAAAAATTAATTAAATAAAAGGAAAAATAAAACTTTGAATCAGAAAAATCCTAAACTCTAGTCAAAACCTAAGAAAAATGAAAAGAAGCCAAAAATCTTAATAAATAAGCTGAAACTAAGCAAATAAGCTACGGCTTATTTAGAAAAGCCAAACTCAAACACACCTTATATATTAAACCAAACCAAACCTAGCAGTCAAAGACCCTAGGGCAGGATGGTTAACGCGTATGGTTGTGAGAGGAGTGGCGCAGGTTCGAGTCCTGGCCACGTCCTTTTTGATATTTATTTTTTTTTTCTTTTTTTAAAAGTTGAAAACTTAATCCAATAACCTATTAACACTCAAAAACTCAAACAAAATCAAAATCAAACAAAGTTTAAGCTAAAATCAATGTAAAAAGTGACCAGGTCTGGGCAAGTTTCTGATAAACAAGTAAAAACCAAGAGGACTTGGTTTGTGCTTCTTTTTGGTGATGATTTATGGAACAATGGGGCACCCTTGAGCTAATTGAAGCTCAAGGAGTCAATGACAAACAAGAACAAGCACCTTGCAATCAAAATCTCACAAAATCAATGCACAAACAAGCCAAATCAATGCACACACAGGTCTATGTAAGTTTCTGTGAACAAAGGTTAAGGTCTATGGACTTAGGAGCTATTATCATGCACACTAGTGAGATTTAAGAGCTCAAATTTGGTATACAAACTCTTCAACTAGCATTCAAGCAATAACAAACATTAAATCATACAATCACTCACAGATTTTTAAAGATCAAACTCCCAAAATGTATGAAAATACAAGCAGAATAGTGTTATGCAAATTTCTCCTTACTTTTTCACTTTTTTAACACTAAAACTTGCTTCCAAACTCTACCAATCTAACTGCTATCTAACAAGAAATCTAACACAACCTGATTTAAACTCTCTAACACGTTTCAATAGCATAAATCAAAACTATTATCTTGCTAAAACCTGTTTCCAAACACCACTTTAAAACTTAAACTTCAACTTTTTTCAAATCAAAGCTTTTAAAACCTCTACAATCTGATCAATTAGGTAACTAACATGCATGTTATAGCATTTAGACACAATCCAAACCAATTTCAAACACTTAGAACACAAAATCAAGCAAATCACACAACTTGCTATTTTTTCTGAAATTTTCAAAGAGAAAAAGAGACTACCTTAGGTCCTTACATCCAAGGACCTTGTGGATGTATAATCCACCTCCTTCCAACTCGGGTTGGAGCAGAAACCTTCAACAAATCAACAATCTTCAAACCTGTTTTAAAGAAATTAAAAAGAAAAGCATAAAAATACAAGGAATATGTATATTTCACTTTCTTTCTTCCTTAACCTCTTTCAAATACTTTTTAAACCTCAAACACGTTTTAAAAACAGCTTAAATCTCTCAGAAAATCACAATCTATGGTCCACTTTCACTTCCCACAATTACTTGAATTTTCTAAAAAAACTTAACCTTTTTCAAAATCTTTTGAAAATCAACACACTTTCATAAATCAAATGTGGAACTCAGCTTTTGCATATAACTTTACACAAACTTTTATCAGAATTAAAAAGGAATTACAATTGCACACCACAAATACCAAACTTTTAATTTTTATAAAAAGGAATTACAAGCTTATGCAAAAACTGGAACAAGAGGTGAATGAACAGGCTCATTCCCTTTAAATAGAACTAAAAGACTATTCTAGAATGTGAAACCCTAGCTAACTGAAATGCCAATGCTGCCCTTGGAGATTTGACTGAAAAATGAGTCAAAATGTGCCATGTGATGATCCAGCTGGTGTTGGTGATGTTTGAATGATTCTTGGACGTAGGATTAACCTTGGGGACAAAGGAAATGCATCAAACCATTGAAATTGTCGGGACATAGGGTTTTGTGTGAAAGTGATGTAGCAGGGGAAGGGTGGGGAGAGGACCACAAGCCACGTGGCAGCTTTGTGTGAGGTGGGTTTAGGTGAGGGGAGTGTGAATTAAGGATCTGCTCATTTTGGGGGAATAACCCCTTGAATTAAGGTTGATTAGACCTGGGGGTTTTTAGGGTTCTTGGTGGATTAAGAACAGGTTTTGATTTGTTTTGGGTTTAAACACGTTTAAATAAAGTGTTATGGGGGGAAAGGGAGTTAAGTGGGATTTGTTGACTTGTTTGACCAAGATTAATAAATTAATCTGGTAACAAAAGGGTGGGTGGACGGGTAGGGTCGGTTTTGGGTAAGGGTTATGGGTAAATGGGTGGGTAGGGTTGACGTGTCAGTGTTTGGTTGGGTAGGAATGTTTGGTGGTTTGGCAGGTTAAGTCCCCAGGCTATTCCTTTTCTTTCACTTTGTATTAAAACTCCAACAGCGCCCTATTTAGCCTTGTCAACTTTTGAGAAGTTGTCAAATTTGGCACAATGTCTTCCAAAACTTTTCCAAAGGGTTTTATATGTATAATCTTCAAACTTGATGGACCATTCTTGTAATATCTTCAAATAATAAGGATTATACTTGTACATTTGATATTTTGAGGGTCAAATGTGACAAGTTCTTCAAAGATGAGGGGCCATTTTTGCCAATCTTCAATTCTTCAAGGGTCATTTTGCAAAATCCAAACTTGGGCCCGGTTCATTGTGCGACTTTGTTTCCCGTGTTCGTCTTTGAATGATTCTTGTAATCTTTTGCCAATTCCTCAATATCCGTACCTAAAAATACACAAGTAACAAACACGAGCATGTATTTGGTCTATTTTATGATATTTTATGCAATTTAAGGCCGTTTTGGACGATGAGACCATGTATAAAAGTAGTCTCATCAGCTAGAAATATTAGTCCTTAGGAAATATGGGGAAAGTTTGTGAAAGTAGTTGAATGCCGACCAAGAACTTAAGTTAGCACTGGAACAAACACAACAAGGTGCTAGTTATGACGTATTGGTAAGCATTGAAGGGGTTGAAGAATGAAAAAGAATTGTAAAGATAAAGGGTCTAAAGAAAGAAGCCCTCCTTACAACTTAGGCAGAAACAGGGTCAATACATATGCTATTGAGATCATTTTTACTGATGCTCGATATTTAAGATAGACATCATGGACCCAATGATGCAATGCACAACTCATCCTAGCTAACTCAAATATCTCTCAAAATATATTTGTTTTAATCACACGGAGAAAACGCATTATCTATTGATTTATTCACTCCGAATAAATTGGTATTGAAAAGGTGGCACTGCTCTCCAGCCTCCGATCACTAAAATCCAAAATGCACGATCGAGTCTAGAGCCATTTGAGATCATCAAATATATCATTAGGACACACTTTCATTATTCCTTAATTCTTCACACAATGTGAAAAGTAAGATAGATATTAAGAGTCCTACGCAAAATCTTCATGATATTTCCTAAACATCTTAGTAATACAAAAGTATTTACAATGAAGATGGAAATCCTTCTTGAGCGAATATCAAAAAGCTCATGGTAGGTGACTTGTACGATTCTTTATGAATCAAACTTGTGATAACTGGAAAGCAACAGTGTAGTCCCTAAATAAGATGATAGATTATAGAAATAAAGAAGAAAAATAGATGGTATCTAGAGAGAGAAAGTAGTGAGAGAAAGTGGAGAGAAGGTGGAGAGAACTAGGTGATATTAGATTGAAAGAAAAATGAAAGATCCAACCTCTCCTAACATGCTAGGAGAGGTTTATATAGTCGGGCTTGCATGTGGCCTTAATGGACTATACTGTTAAATGGGTCGGGCTTGTCTTTTGGGCTTTAAGTAGCTTAAATCCAAGCCCGTAAACCACGACTAATTAACTAACTATTACAACATTCTAATAAATGTTACAATATAAAACTATGACTGAACATTCTTGTTTGACTTAATATTTTGAGGTTAACAATCTCCCCCAATGTGAGGTCATTCCTCTTCAGTATTTGGAGATCAATGGAGATTGCGAATTTCGTTATAAATGAGTCTTGAACGTGTAATAGTAGTCTTGTTCCTTCATGATGTGATCTTAGAGCCTTTGTCGTTTTCTTTCGACTTTGTCTTTAAACTTGAGTTCTTTAAATCATCCTTGACTTGTCTTTGCCATATTGTGATCTTGTTTCTTTATCCACATGTTCATACTTTGCATCATCTTAAAAGCTTGCTAACAATCTCCTTTGTAGAGAGGTCATTCCTCTACATTAATTGTTAAGGAGGATTTTGATTATCAGAGATGCATAAGTCTTTAGCTTTCTTGATTGTTGAATATCTTTGGGCATGAGTATGTGGTTAAACATAGACACGGACTGAATGGCTTTGACATTCGTCCTAAATCGGTAGCGTTTTACCTCCGGTCGATGAAGACCGTTACACGATATTAAATATCGTACCTGTGATCATATAGATTCAATTAAGAATCTCCTTGACAGGGTTTCGCGACTGTACTAGCCGTTCTCTTTACTCGATCATCTCAAAGCAAGACTGCGAACATAAAGAGTGAATCATTTGGATATATCCTCTTGATTAAAGTCATCAATTCAAATTCTTGGAACAAGTTTGATTCATAAGAATCTTACCATTGTTGCTTTCCAGTTGACACAAGCTTGATTCATAAAGAATCTCGCAAGTTACCTACCATAGCGTTGTTTAATGTTGAGGCTAGAAGGATTTCCATTCGTCACTATGAATATTATTAAATATCACACTGAATGTTCTGGCAAGACCATAAAGATATTGCGTAGAAACCTGAAACGAGTTTGAATCGATAAAGAAACAAACCACTGTTGCTTTTCAGTTTTACATATGTTTAATTCATAAAGAATCTTACACATGACCTACCACAGTGCTGTTTGATGTTAATACTAGAAGGATTTCCACTCATCATTGTGAATACTAGGTAGTATCACTCTGAGTGTTCTAGCAATATCGCAAGGATATAACGTAGGACTCTCTTGATAGTCATCCATGTGTCCTAACGAGATTTGATTGATCTCCATGCTCTAGACTCGATTTGTGCACTTTTAGTGGTCGGAGGCTGGAGCAGATGCCACCTATTCAATATCAACAATCTCGGAGTGAGAAAGTTAATAGAAGTCGTGTTGATCTCCGTGATAATAAAACAAACTTCTTTTGAGAGATGCCTGAGTCAGCTGGGTAAGGGTTGTGCATTACATCACTGGGTCCATGATGTGTTGACTCGATTTCTGCCTAAGTTGTATGGAGGGATTCTTTCTTTTCACCCTTTATCCTTACATTTCTTTTTCATTCTTCAACCCCTTCAATGCTTACCAAGATGTCATTACTAGCACCTTGTTGTGATTGTTCCAGTGCTTGCTTAAGTACTTAGTCAGCATTCAGCTACGTTCACATTCTACTCCATCTTTCCTAAGGACTTCTAATAATCTATTGGATTGTCCCTGGAAAGATCCCTCCGTTTCTGGTTGATTCATAGGACTTAAACCTAACCACCCTTTTGACACCAATAACGTCGTGAACTAAAGATGTTGTGGGTATTTGATCGTAACCATAAGTGCTTGAGTCTATAGATCACATTTTAATCACATTTTCTCCCCTATCTCTAATATATAAAATCGTTTGATATTAGAGATACCAAATTTGATTAAAATATTTCGTGGAAAGTAGTCTTGAAAACTTCCGGTAGAAAAATGTGTCTAACTTAGCATGAATTATTGGAACATTTATGTAGTGTCGAGCACATAATTTTTGAAAGATTTTGAATAATCATTGAAAAACTCTTGAAAAAATTGTACTCGCACACTACATTTTCATGAACACATAAAAGATTGTTATTGAAGAATGTTCTCACGAACATCAAAGCTTTTTATGTGAATAATACCAAAGGATACTTACGCACAATGTGTTGGATACATAAAATTGTTTTGACATAACATATCCAACAACATTAAAAACTTTGATTTTGAAAGCTCCCCCTCAAAAATTGATCCAATTGAATTGTCATTAGAGGATGTGATCCACATTTCGCTTGTCACTAAATCGTACACTCCCCCATAAATATAGAACCGGGTTGCAATCTGAAATTGATTACAAGCCATTGTGTTGAGCTTAAAACTTTGAATGTTTTGTGACAAGCTCAACCCAAGATAGATTGCTCTACCCGTTGTTGGAAAAATTGTCCAAGATAGACATTTTTCTTTATTAAAAGAAAAAATGACATGTTTTGAAAAATATTTACAACTTTCATTCGAGCTTTATGTACACACCCGTGTCGTTATTGAGCGACATTTCTAGGTGCGTCCATATTATCGATATTGAAAGACATGTCGAGAATAATATTTTTGTATTTTGAAAGATTTTGCCATTTTTTATTATGTTTTTCTATGTTTTATATTTTGTATTTTGCTTTTCCATAGATATATACAAGTAGATGTTTGATAAATGAATCAACCATATACCTTTGCCAGAATCTCTAGGCCTGTTGAGTCAAATATCTCATACCAATTTGCCTAACGAGGTGCTCAAACCTATCTTTCGACATAGCTTTTTTGAACAAGTTGGCTAACTGATAATCCGTTCCAACAAAGTATAATTCAACGATTCCGCGTTCAACTTGTTCCTTTATGAAGTGATATCTGACATTAATGTGCTTCGTGCGGGTGTGTTGTACCGGATTGCAGGAGATGGTTATGGCCGACTTTGAGTCACAGTACATAGGTACTTTATCAAAATGGAAGCCATAATCCGTGAGTCATGTTCTCATCCAAAGAACTTGAGCACAACACGTAGATAGGGACACATACTCCGCTTCGGCTGATGAAAGTGATGTACAATCCTGCTTCTTGGAAGACCATCCTACAAGCTTATCTTGACCTAGGAATTGTGAACCACCAGAAGTACTTTTTCGAGTATCAAGACACCCTGCATGATCAGAATCTGAATAGGCCGTTAGAAAGAAACCGGTTTCCCTCGGATACCAGAGTCCCATGTGAATGGTATTCTTAAGGTATCGAAAGATCCGTTTAACCTCCTTGAGGTGCTTTTAAGTGGGTCGTGCTTGATATCGTGCACAATAGCATGTAGCATAATGAATATCAGGTCTTCTTGCTGTCAAGTACATGAGGGAACCGATCATTGAACGATATCTCGTTCGATCAATGGGTAATCCCTCCAAGTCAGCATCTAGGGATGTGGTGGATATGGTGTCCTAACTGGGTCACCTGAGGTCATACCATGCTTTTTAGTTATCTCTTGATAATACTTAGCTTCGTTAATAAAGATACCACGTGGGGATTGGTGAACTTGAATTCCTAGAAAGGAATTTTAGTTCGCCCATCATTGACATTTCAAATTTGTTGTGCATTACTTTTTCAAACCATTTTGAAAGTTTTGGGTTTGTAGACCCGAAAATATTGTCATCAACATAAATCTGCACAAGCAAAATGTCATCCCCATATTTATAAGTGAAAAAAGTTAGATCAATGGAACCTTTTGAGAAACCTTTGGATACCAGATATTTTTAGAGCTCATCGTACCATGCCCTTGGAGTTTGCTTGAGTCCATAAAGTGCTTTGTGGAGACGATACACCTTGTCAGGATAATGAGGATTGACGAATCCTTCCGGCTGAGTGACATAGACTTATTCTTTCAAAGGACCATTAAGAAACGCCGTCTTTACGTCCATTTGATAAACGATGAATCCCTTATGTGCAGCATAAGCAAGGAAAATCCTGACCGCTTCCATATGAGCCACTGGTGCAAATGATTCTGTAAAATCAATACCCTCTTTCTGACCATACCCTTTAGCCACTAGCCTAGATTTATTTTTGATGATCGTGTTTTATTCATCCATCTTGTTTTTCCAGATCCATCGAAGATTTAATAGTGTTACATCGTATGGTCTGTCAACAAGTTCCCAGACTTTAAGTCTTTCAAATTGTTGAAGTTCATCCGTCATCGATTCAATCCAAGCGTGATCTGCTAAGGCTTCTTTGATATTTGTTGGTTCAGCTGTACTCACGGCGAGTGCGAACATACAAACATCGCCATCGGTTTCTAGTTGTCATCTTGTACGAACGGGCTGTGAAGGGTTTCCAATTACTTGAACCAAAGGATGATCTCGGGTCCATTGATGTGTTGACGGATGTCGTTGATAGAACGTATGCATTTTGACGGATCAACATGGCGAGTAGAAGACTCTCCAGTTTCGTGTACCGGTGTACCGAATGGGTTGATAAAGTCGTATTCGTCATTTAATGCATGGTCTGCTTGATTTGTGTTCCCTGGAGCAATGACAGTAGTTGTGGATGTTGTAGGATCGTTTGTAGAAGAGATATTCTGAGGAGTTAAATCTGCAGCAACCCGTGTTGAAGTAGATGAAGTTGTATCCTTTTGTTGATGATGATTGGTATCATCATTCTTATCATGAGTGACAGCGGAAGACTTCGATACAACATGTTTCTCCCCCGTGAAATATTCATCATACATTGGCCCACATAATATTTCCAACTCATCAATTGTCGTGTCCACTGTCATATCAGCTCTTGGAACACTTTGTGGAACCAGCTGTGAACTTGATGGTTCATTGTTTTGGTCTTGAGTTCCGAGTTCCGTGCGGTTTTGAACGGAAGTCGTTTGTCATTGTGGATCGGGACTTAAACTACTTTGTTCAAGTGCCATTTCTTGTAATTCATCAAATCTAACATGAATAGTTTCTACGATCAATTTTGTTCTCTTGTTGTAAACTCTATATCCCTTAGACTGAGTTGCATATCCAACTAGAATACATGCATCACATTTCTCTTTCATCTTATCCAGATTTTCACCATCTCGGATTATGTAACACGTACAACCAAAAACGTGAAGGTGTTTGAGTGAAGGTTTGCGATCATGAATTATTTGATATGGTGTCTTTTCGTGTTTTCGAATAATTAAGGATCGGTTTTGTGTGTAGCATGCGGTTGACACAGCTTCAGCCCAAAAGAATAGTGGAAGTTTTGAAGCGGATAATAATGTTCGAGCAGCCTCAACCAAAGTACGATTCCGTCTTTCAACAACGCCGTTTTGTTCAGGTTTTTGAGCAATGGATGTTTCATATTCAATCCCTTCGGCTTCAAAGAAGTTCTTCAGAGTTGAATTCAAGAATTATGTGCCTCTGTCAGTACGTACCACTTTTACTTGAGCTAGAAGACCACGTTGTATCTGCTTAAGGAAGTTGATGAGAACTTCGGGTGTTTCATCCTTGGATCTCAAGAAGAAGTTCCATGTGTACCTTGAGTAATCATCGACAATTACCATAATGTATTTCTTCCCATTGATACTTTGAACACGCATGGGACCACATAAATCGATATGAAGAAGATCTAACCGTCCTTTAGAGCTTGGTGTAGTATTCGTCTTGAAACTAATCCGTTTAGCTTTACAAAGCTCACAAGAAGAACAAAGATGATCCTTGATGAATTTTAAGCTTGGAAGACCTCTCACAATATCTTTCTTGGAAAGCAAGTTGATAGTATCAAAATTGAGATGAGATAGACGTTGATGCCATAACCATGCCTGAGTCGATGAAGCTTTAGCCATGAAGCAAATTGGAGTTGTAGAAGTTTTGTCTTGAAGTGAGATTGTGTAAAGATCTGTACCCCGTGAACTAGTGAGTAAATCATTCCCATCATAATCATGAACAAAACATGTCTTCTTCCTGAAAGCAACCTCCAAATCTGCATCACATAATTGACAAATCGAGAAAAGATTGTGATTGATCCCTTCGATGTAGTATACCCTTTTGATCGTTATATTCCCCTGAACCAAATATCCATAGCCTAGGATCGGTGCAAATTGGTCATTTCCGAATCGGATCGTACCCAGGAACTTCTCTACGAAGTTAATTAGAAGCTTGAGATTCCCCGTCATGTGCTTGGTGAATCCGGAGTCCAGTATGAAGAGAATTATTTGTATCACCTACAGAAAAATTAGAACACGATGGAGCATTTGCTAAATTGGATACCATGTTAGTTGTGATTTCAGAATCATTAGTGTCCTTAGAAACATTTAAAGGCATACTAACACTCGCTGGCACATTTTCTGTCCTAACATTAGGCACCCATTTATATCTTGGAGGATATTGATTAGCAAACCACCATTTCCAAGATTTGCTAGCAGACTCATATAGTTCCCTGATTCGGCTTCTAGGGTTCTTAGTGGTGGAGTCTGATGCAATACTTTTCTTAGGGGGGTTGCACCAGAATGGTTCACTTTGCGTTTGGGTTTACTAGCACTAATAGGCATCACAAATTGCTTCTTAGTTCTAGTATCTACGCCTTTGACTTTATTCGAAGCACAGATAGAATGATTAGCATTGGCACATTTTCCACATTTCACACAAACAAACTTAACATTCAAAGCATTCAAAGTCGAATCATTCAAATCATCATTACATGCGATTACAGACGTTTTAGTCTTAGAAACATTTAAAATCCTAGGGTGGTCTTCTACTTTCTTCATCTTCCCTTGAATCTTGTTTTACAAACCTTGTCATTCCTTGAAGTGATCTTAAGCTGAGGCCGGCTAACACTAGCAGTGGGGACTACTCCTGTAGTAAAAGACACACGTCTATTAGTGTTTCTAGAAGTCTGAGAAGATTGAATTTCATGGTTGTGTGTGGGTTTAGTGACCAATCTATACATCCCTGGTTTAATCACATTATTGTGCTTAACGCTTGGTGCTTGAGTAATCCTTATGGGTTGAGTCTATGGAAACCTTTCCTTTCCATCCATCTTGGGGTAAAACACGGGTTTTGCAAACGAGGAATTTAAGAAAGCAGATGGTTTTCCCAAGATAGAGGATCTATTCACTTTATGGGCATTGGGTTGCCTAACAACAAGTTTCTGAACACTAGGTTCCACAACTTTCCCATCCATCTTAGCACCAAGTTTTTTCAATTCTACTATCGCTATGTTCCTTTCTTGTAACTGAGCTTTTAAATCCGTAATTTCCAAACTCTTTTCATTCTTTTCTCGAAACATTGTGGAATGTTTTTTCTTGCAAGTTAGTATCGTTTGAAAAACTACCGACGTGTTTTTGCAAATCAAGTTCAAGATCGTGACAATGTTTTTGAAAGAAATCACATCGGTGTTGAAGTAGCGTAAAAACATTTTTATCAACATTTTCTTTTCGTTTCGAAAGCTCAGTTTCAATGCGTTCACACTCTTTGATCTGATCCAGATATTTGCATGCAACATCAAAATATTCATCTATATCAGCACAAGATGTAAAATAAGCACACATAACATCTTTAGAAAGGCATTCTTGCAAGAGTAAATCATATTCATCTAAAAAGTCGGACTTGTCCATTTGAAGATCATCAATGTGTTTCTCAATAGACTCAACATATTTTAAATCATCAAACATTTCAGTCCGAATTAATGACTCAAAATCAAGAACACTTTCTTTAATTAATGTCGTATTTGGGATTAATAGATCTTTCACAAGCAATGTAATATCTTGAGGAATCGGTCTTTTCCACTCATCAATTTCACGTTTTGCCCAGTCTCTTTCAACTATGATTTAACATTATCTATGTGGTGTTTAAGAATACCTAGTGTTTTCCTACTCTTTCTTTTGGACACATCTAGAGGAAGGTAGTTCATATATTTGTAAACATTAGATTTCTTAGGGGCAAACGCTTTCTTCCATTGAATTCTATTTTGTTTGCATTCTAAAAACACTTCCTCACGAGACTTCTGAGTTTGTTTAGTAAAAAGACCATAAAGACTATTCTCATAAGCATAATTATATGGTTTCACAAACTCCTTATTAACCAGTGATCGACTCTCGCCATCCCAAAGGGCAGTCTCGTCACTATCGGCCCTAACAATCATGCAATCAAGATCGGTCCTTTCAAACTCATCAAGATAAAGGCGCGGGTTCGCAGCTTGAGCTTGGGCAAGGTACTCAGGACTTGCAAAGCTAGCTTGACCCTTGAACATCGACGGAGGTGCTATCATTATAACGGTTTAAATAGAATCATGCGTTGTATAAACAATTTTCTTCAAAAAATCGACTTGTCTTCTAGGTTCGTTACTTTTTCAGTATCTTTTTCATGTCTACTTTTGAAGTCTTGTTTTAACGCTTCAACCTCTTGTTTCTTAACCTCAAGAATTTTAGCAGAATCGGTAGTGGTCATAGAGAGCTTTTGTTCAAGTTCATTAACTTTGGTAGTGGCAAGGTACGTTTTTTGACGTTCATCCATTAAGAAAACATTATATTGATGCTTCTGTTTGGCTAATAACTCAAGAGTTATGTTATATTTATTTTCAAAATCGTCCTTTTGACTTTTTAATGCACTACCCTTGTACCCCTCAAGATCTTTGGTTTTCTGAAGAAGCTCATCTTTATAACTTTCAATGGTCTCACTAGATTTAATTAGTGCAGCTTTACATTCTTCAAAATTTTGAGTGAGCGTGGCGTTTAACTTTTTTAATTGCTTGTGACTCTTTCAAGTTTCTGTGACATCTGGTTGTAAAGTGGCAATTAAATTAGCAAGCGCAAAACATTCCTCTTCATCATACTCATTTACATGTTGATCATCCTCAGACTCATTATTCCACATGTCTGATGAATTAGGTGTGGTATTACTATCAACCGTTTTCATCATACTTGTGTCATTAATGGCATTAGGTAGCTCACTATGCTCATGAATATAACCAAACATATTATATTCGCTAGTAGTGTGTACTTATCGAGTGGCTCAGTGTCCAAGATAGGACCATTGTCATCTTCAGTGACTTTGAGAACTTCTTCAACCTTTTCCATGTACGAGTAATGTGCATCGAGTTCTTGGTCGGAGGCTTCATCATCAGTGTCATCAAGCATTGCTCCTTCCTCAGCCGACAATTTGACCCCTGTTTCCATCTTCTTTCATAGCAGCATCTTTTCCTTATGATAGCTGGAGTCCCTAACCCTTTTCGGCTTCCTGCATTCCTTTGCCATATGCCCATAACCTTGGAAATTAAAACATTGAATCCCACTTTGCTGAACCACTTGAGTTCCAACAGTTTCCTATTCCCAGTAGCAGCAGCAATCCTTTGAGTATCATACTTGGCAGTTTGTCGATCATACCTTGCAGAACCCTCAACATGCGTTGTATTATTTCGATCATACCTAGAATGACTTTCACCACGTCGACGTGTGTCATACCTTGGAGGACTCTCAACATATTGGTTCTTTGTGTTAGATGATGTTCGAAGATTCTTGTTGGTGGGTTTGTAGATTTTCTGGTAGGTCTTCATAATGAAAGCAATTTGTTGTTTCATCTCCTGATCCTTCTGAGCTTGGTCTTCATCACTATCCTCTTCAGATGATGACTCAGATGGTGGTGATGGTGCTCTTGGTTCTTTGCCACGTGATCTTATGGATGATGAAGACTTGGATGATGTGGAATATCGTGGTGAGGATGATTGAATGGAGTATGGCTTTGGAGCACGAGAGCGATGATATTGGATATGTTGAGTGGTAGTCACTAAAGCAAGTGGATTAGCCATCTTTGCAACTCGTTCAGCTCGAATTTCATTTGCCTCATTCTGAAATTGTTTCAAGATATCAAAGAGTCGATGATATGAAACCTCGTCTAACTTTTCTTGTTGTTTCACTAAAGTGACGAACCGTGTCCACTCGGGTTGAAGTTATTGTAGAAATTTAACATTGACTTGCATGGTGGAGACTTGCAGATTGTTTCTTGTCATGTCATTCATCATTTTGTAGAATCTGGAGTAGTACGAATCAATTGATTCTCCATCCCTTGAAGTAAACTTGCCGAAGTTCCAAAACAAGTTTGTTTTGACATCTTGTTTGTTGAGTGATTCTCCTTGTTGCAAGCGTTCAATAGCAGTCCACATTTCATGTGGAGTAGGACATGCACTAACCGTAGAGTAAATATCATCTCCAATCCCACTTAGAACCATATAGTGGATTCCTTCTCCGCATCATGCCAAGCACAATTCTCAGGTGTGAGGTCGGATCTTATTTCATCATGTTCACTTGCGGGTACTGCATCAGTAGTATTTGTGGCTGGTCTTGGAGGAATTGAGATCTTCTTGAACACATATGGTCCATGAGTAATACATTTCCTCAAGGCATCACCATTAGGTCTTGTGTTAAGGTATCGTATGAAACGTGATTGCCATTGAGCATACCGATCAGACACAAGCATTGGTGGTCTCTCTTTATTACTCGCGACCATGATGTTGTTGTTTGTGACATGATACTCTTGAGCAGAATCCATGTCGGGAAACGTGAAATTGTTGAAGTGAAAAGGATCGTAAGTAGATGTTGTTGTGAGTAGGTTGTGGTTGAGATTTCAAGAAACGTTGTGAAAACCCTAAACAATGTCTTCGTAAGAAACCAAAAATTCTTAGACCAAAAAACTCGCGAGTTTGTTAAAAAATTTCAAAATCACGTTTTTGAAAATTTTATAACACAATAGTTCGGAATATATCTTCAATGAACAAGTCGGAATCCAATTGTGTAAACAATCCGGAATGCACTTTTGTTTTATTCTGGAATCAAGTCAGAATAAGTTAACCTGTGTAAACAATCCGGAATCCACTTGTATGATCAATCCGGAATGACAAGTGATGTTGGAGTTTTGTACACCTTTAGGAAAAGGATGCACAAAGTAGGGCAAGTGTGCACGACGATTTAGGAAAACCGTGTGTGAATGACCCTAAGTGAGTTCGTTCTCGAGGAGGCAAGTGCGTTGTGTATTGAATTGATATTGATTTGTGATTATATGATTGAGAAAGAAATGGGATTAGAAGAGAAAGACGGTTACAAAGACGAATTAAACTACGACGAAAAAGGTGAACACGTAAAACCGTAAATAGTGCCAAAATTAAAATTTTAACCTAAAAATTCCTAAAAATTACTAAAAATCCCCAATAATATTATAAGAGTTTAAAAAAAATCCAAACTTGCTAAAACCTTTTAATTAATTAGATAATGACTTTTTAATGCTAATTAAAGCCCTAAAAATCACTTTTAATTATTAAAAAGCCTTAAACAAGATCTAATAGTTTGTAAACCTCAAAAATATCCTAATTAAGCTAAAAACTATTTTTTAAAATTTTAAAACCAAATTAAACTATTTTTAAACACTTAAAAACTATTAAAATCTATTAAATCTTAAATTAATTCTAGAAATTAATTGAAAAGTCTAAAACAAGAAAAAATAAAACTTCAATTTTTAATAATAAAATAATATTAAAATAATCAAAAAAATTCAAAGTTCACCAAATAATTCTAAAAAATTACCAAAAATCCTAAATAATGTAACTAAAACAAAAATGCAATCCAAATTTTCTGAAACTTATTTAATAATTTTATATTAAATTTTAAAGTTGCTTAAAAACCCTAAAATCCTATAAAATCAAAAATAAGCTAAATTGAAAACTTAAAAAGCTGTAAACCTCAAAAATGTAATTCAAAACCTAAAAACTATTTTTCCATATTTTTAAATTACTTTTTACTATTTTTAAATGACTTTCTAAAAATTAAACTTAAAATAATCCTAATAAATTAGTTAATAAAGGGAAAATTATACTTTTTGCTCAGAAAAGTCAAACACCCTAATCTAAACTTAAGAAAAATGTTAAACATAAAAAAGCTTAAGGAAATAAGCTACAAACAGCTTATTTAAAAGCTGTTAGCCAAATAAGCTATAAAACAAACACCACTTCAATATCTAATGAAATGAAGACTAAACGTAAAAAGCCATCTAGATCACTGGTTAACACGTTAGTCCTTGGAAAGCAAGGTCGCGTGTTCGAGCCCAGGCAAGGTGAGCTTTTTACAAAACTTTTTTTTTTTTTTACTTTTAAAACACAATCCAGTAACCTTTAAACTCACTAAAACACAATTCCCAATCCAAGATAACTAAGATTGAGGCTTAGGAAAGCCAAAACGTGCCTAGTTTTGCACTTTTTCTGATGAACACAAGTGAAGTTTCTTCACTTGTGAATAAATGATCAAGAGGTCTTGATCTTGTGATTTGGTGTTGTTTTTGGTGGACAAATGGCACCCTTATACTCTTTGGAGTATAAGGAGTCAATAATAACACAAATACAAGCACACTCTTAGCCAAAAATCACACAAAAATAAGCATACAAGTTACTGATATTGCATATATGTGTCTGGGTGTATTTTGCTGATACACTTGGCACTCAAATGGATTTCAGTAGCTAAAACCTTGCACACAAGCTCACAAAACAGCATGCAAACAACACACAATCCCTAAATAATCCAGTATCTAACAGATTAGAAGATTTGGTGATAAAATTTCAACAAAATAAGCAAAAACAAGCAGTTTACTGTTTAAGGCAATGTTTTCACTTATTTTAGCATGCAATGTGTTCAAAACTTGTTCAAACAGAAAACCAGTCACACTTAACACCTAATAGCAACCTAAGAGTAATATCTAAACAAGTTTTAGCTCACAAACCTTTACCAATCTCAATCAAAAAACTAGATCCAAACACCCCTTAAAATTGACTGAAATCAAAATTTTCAAAGCAACTCTTTTTAAAACCTAATCAAACTGAATCAAACTCAAACTAACATGCATCTAGTCATGAATTGAACACAACCAAACACTTATCCCAACACTTAACAACTTATCATGCAGAATCATATAAAACACCAATTTTTTGGAAAACTGAAAATGGAAAAGAGGATCAATGAGCTACCTTAAGGGTCCTACATCCAGGACCCTTAGTGGTTTAAAAACCACCTCCCTATAGGCTGGGGCCTATGCAGAACTTTGTTGAGATGTTGATGGAATTTTACTTAACAAAAAAGGATGAAATATGGTCCTTGTTTAGAACCTGCTAAGAAAGAAATCAAAAGGGATTGTGTAAAGAGCTCAAGGCAGACCCCTAGCTTATGGAATAAGCTAGAAGTGGGCTTTTAGCTTATGAATGAGACTAAGATAAGCAAGGAAAATGACCAAACAATGGCTATTTCAAGCTTGGGTACCCACTACACCAGAACAAGCCATGGTGTCTTGGACATACCCAAACTCAAACTCCATCAAAGTAATACACTTAATCACCATTGTATCAGGTTTGTATGAAAATTTAAGATATAAGAAAACTTTGAAAAAGAAACAGAAACTTTGAAACTTAAAAAACTTTTGCTGAAATTAAACCAAACTCAAACAATGAACTAAAATCAACTGAAATGTAAAGGGAACTCAATATTTCTCATCAACAACACTTAAACCATTTATATTCCTTAATAAACTGGATTTACAAAGCTTGTGAAAAAGGAGAAAAATCAAGAACAGGAACTATGCTAAGTCCTATAATGCCTTTATATAGAGGCTACAATGTGACTCTAGAACTGAATAGAAGCTGAAAACCCTAACACTTGAACTTCCAATCTTGCCCTTGGACGATTTTGAATTTTTCAGTCAAAACAAAGCCATGTGAAGATCTTTGGCAGTTTGTGGGATGCCAGCAATGAAAAGAGGATCTTGGACGTCCATTTAGCCTTTGGGAACACGAAATTGTTGTGGGATGTTGATTTGCTGTCCTCATTTTGTTTGAGAGTGAATAGTGGGGCAGGGGAGGGTTGCACAAGCATGTGAGGTGATGGTGATGGGAGTTTAAGGGTGGTTTTAGGTTTAAGTGGTGTTTAATCAATGATCTGGAAATAATTACCCAAAAACCCTTTGATTTAATTGATGTTCTTCCTGGGAAAAATTAGGGTTTAAGGGTGGATTAGGGACGGGTTTAATCCAGTTTGGGGGTTTAATTATTTAAATTTTGTGTTTGGAGGGAAGGGTTAAACTGATTAATTAAATCAGTTATAGTGAGTGGAGAGGTGACATGGAAGAAAGGGGCGTTTTGATTGGGTAATGGGTGTGAGTGGGTGAGGTGTCAGCTTGTGAGTGGAGGGTTTGTCTTAGGTTGTCTGGCAGGAATGGTCCTTCTATTTTCATTCTTTGTTTAAGTTGTATAAAATGCCTATCAACGCCCATATAACACATATCTACTTTTGAACATTGGCAGTTTTGGCACAACAAGTTTTGAAACTTGTTTTAAGGACTACAAGTGTAATTTTGGCAATCTTCAAGGGCTGTTTTTGACATGTCTTGATACTTTAAGGCCTTGACTTGTTTGTTGACTTCTTGGAGGACCATTATTGACAATTTAGATTTGTTTAGGGACTAAATTTGCCAATTCTTCAAAGTTAAGGGTCCTTTTTGTAATTTTGACAAACTTTAGGGACCAAACTTGTAATTATGAAGATACAAGGGTATAAAGTGTCAATTCTTCAAACTTGGAGGACCAATCTTCATAATTCTTCAAATCTTCAAGGGTTTTCTTTGGAAAATTCTTCATTAGGGCTTGGTTCATCGCGCGGCTTCGTTTCCCGTGTTCGTTTTTGCATGATTCTTGTGATCTTTTGTCATTTTCTCAATATCCGTACCTAAAATACACAAGCAACAAACACAAGCATATATTTGGGTATTTTGATGATATTTTATGCATTTTAAGCCCAATTTGGACGATGAGACTATGTATAAAAGCAGTCTCATCACTCCTCCATACTAAACCATTGCCGTGCCCTCACGCAATGCTAGAATAAAGTATCGTAGCATCTCCAAAATTCATTTTTATTCCCTTTATTGAAAGGATAAACTAGCTACACTACACTATTACTACTACTTGTGCTATAGACATAATGTATGATTTTCATCGCAAAATGGGACGTTTAGGTTCATAGAATAAGAACACGTGAATGCTTCGTTAGAAATAATTTCATCGTCCTCGATTTTCACTCCAATTCCATGCCAAGCGTGCAACGAGATCATTGTCATTATAAGTTAGTAATGCTAACTCTACTCATATGCCCTAATTACGTACTTATCCTCCCATTATGTGACAATCCGTCAATTTACGATTGATATTTTATTCTCAAATATTATTTGAAAATATTATTTTAATGTTATAATATGAACTCACTTATTGTTGGGAAGAAATTTGGATTTACATCTTGAAGTAGCATCGACTACGTTTAAACCTAAGGATTCTACGTTACGTGCTTACGTTTACATACACCGTCTTTGGTGACAGTCCGACATTTCAGAAAACAAATATATCCGTAAATATTATTTTGGAGTTTTAAATTTGTGTTGGTTCATAAACTCACAAATTTACGAGAAGAGATTAGGACTTACGATTTTATTTTAACGTCCTTTACGACTAAACCGGAAACCCTAGGATTACGTATTTACGTTTTCGAACTCTGTTTTTGATGAGACAATTTTTATTGGATTCGTTTTGTGACGTTGATTCATAATTTATAAAAACGTTTTTCGTAAAACGACCCGAGGGAACGCAAATCGAGGAAACTAGAATCGAGGAGTACCCGTAATTTAATGGGGATGAGACAAGTGGGACACTTGTCCCACCCCCACTCAAAACCGGCCTAACTAGCCACAATAACACTTATGTGTCAAGTGTACACCATAAAGCTACACATGTAACTTGAGCTTACATTGTAAGCTAAGTTACCTCAAAACCATGTTAGCTAAACCACTTCCCACACACACAACATGCAAACCACCATTTTCTCTCATCTCTCTCTCTCAAAATTTCGTCCACTATAGCCTTCAAAACACTCATTTGATCAAAAATCCACCACAAAATCATGTGTTATTTACACATATGTTGAAGCCACTTTGAAAACCTATTGATTGGTGGTGCTTATAACATCCAAGGAGGAGTTTTTATGGAGTAGTAGGGCTGATTTTCCATAAGGTATTCATGAAGAATGGTGTTCTTGAAGATGGTGTTGGCTATGCACAAGTTTCTCCATCAAAATCCATGTTTTGATCAACCTACATCATCATGGTGGTATAAAGATTGTCCTCCTCATCTTCTTGTTAATTTGATTATGTAAACATGTATTTTATTTCCTATTGTATATGTATATGATGATTATATGATGATAAAAATGTTATGTGGGGATTTGGTGTTGATAAATATGATTAAAAAGGTGAAAAACTATAAGAAACAAGGTTAAAATCTTGATTAATTTACATGGCTGTATAAAACAGTAAAGAAACATGTTATGAACTGATAAAATGATGAAGTAGAATTGATATACAGTAAGCTATGAGTCTTGTACACATGTGAGAGTTGGCCATGCAATGGAATCAAAGTAATGAGTGAGATATGATCAAAACAAGTTTAGGGTATAAATCTGAGGTTACTGTTTTGGACGATTTTTAGAAAATACTTAAAGGATGATTCAACAGTAGCTATAAAAGAGTTAAATGTAGCACATATCATGTAGTTTATGTGATAAATATTTGAACTTCTATCTCCATGTAGAACTCAAGATATGGCAGTTTTGGTGAAAGTGAAGATAAAAATCAGATTTTGGAAAATAAAGTATAATACTATTATATAAGCACTCAAAATTATATTGTATAAAATGTAAAGTTAAAACCCACTAACTCTTGGATTCTATTTATATAAATATTTAAAAGGTGGAATAAGTATATAAATTATAAAAATGGTAGTGGAATAACACTTATAATTTATAAAACTATAAACTTGATTTTTACGACTTTTTCGGCTATCGCCGTAAAATTAACGTTTTTGTTAAATAAAACTTAGATGGTTGGACCCGTCTAATGTAAACTTTATAAAACTTATATACTGATAAATAAACATGTATAACAAGTAAAAACCGATAAAACCCGAACTATAGGACATACGGACGTTAACGGACTAAATTAACGTTATTGGACTAACAATACAACAAAAATGGACTAAAACACTTATAAACTTATTATTGGGCTTAACCCATTTGGGCCCAACTTGTAAAGTTTAAGTACTGATAATATAAGTACAAAATATATTAAAATAAGTTAAATAACTTATAATAGGCTTATTGGACCTAAAACACGTAAATAGGTAAAACGAGAAAACTAGTATAAAAGTTATCGACACATAACACAAAAATGAGTAAATAAGGATATGTAAACCCACTTTGATCATCATATGTATATAATCATCATATGTATACATAAATGTTATTTTTATAAAGTCATTTGGACATGAGTCTAAGACCGAGTATTATTTGTCTAGGTTTCCGTGATTGAAGCGCGTACCGTACGACCAAATTGCCGATAACCCGCCTTCCCACATCAACGTGAGTTCATAGCCTCGCACTCTTTTAAATGTTTTTATAAATGTTTTATAAACCCGCGAGGGAGATAACATGTTAGTTTTTATAAAATAGGGCACCATTTGTCCTGATTGTTTGTTTATTGATTTTGGACCCGGATGATTGAATGACCCGATTGTATGACCCTATGAATGATTAAAGGACCCGATAGATGAAATAAAAATGGATTATTAAAGTTAGGTTATGTCACTAAAAGTCCCATTAGCATGAATTGTGAACTACCGGGAGTTGGTAGACGCTTATGCATTTAATAGTACTATTTGGGGACGATCACCCCAGTTCGTGCCTTGACGGTTGATCCCCGTCGTGCCACATTGATTGGTAAGCGAATTTATGTATGAGAAGATTTCCATAGCGTGACCTTTGTGACGACACGCTACTTTAGATGGGCAAATTGAGTATCGGGTTAGCTACCCGTTGTTGGTTTAGTAAGGTAACAATGTCATGCGGCTTATAATAATCCAAATTAACGAAATACTAATAGACGCTCCGAATTACGATGTATTGCCTGACTAGCAATACAGGGTCATACTATTGATATTATGTTCGTGTTTTGGTTTTTTTTCATAACCATAATCATATAACGGTTTTTATTTTCATACAACGTCTTAAGACGTATTGTATGATGTTTTTACGACATTGGCTCGTATACTGATTTTTAAGGCAAATGCCTATATTATGATTTTCGATAAGGATTTATATAAAATGACATGGCTATTTTATGGCCTATTACAAGGATTTGTATAAAATGATTTTGGCTATTTTATGGCCTATCAAAATGATTTGTACAAAATGATTTTCAGTAATAATTTTATACTGATATTATATTGATGGATTTTATCAAACTCTATGAATTCACTCGGCGTTATCGCTGACCTTTTCTTTTAACATGTCTTATCTCAGGTACTTGAAGTTAATTCTCGGGAAGACGACAAGAATTCATGGCCCGCACTTAAACCATATTTTTCCATTCAAATACTTTGTAAAAACTTTGTATGAAATGTAATGACTTGGGACCGATGTAACTTTGATATTTATGAATGGAAATGATTTATTATTAAATGACGCGATTTTTATGCGTTGTCTATGATGTGAGTAATGTGCTATCCCGTAACACCAACTAGTCTTCCGCTGTACTGAGTTGTATAAATTTGGGGGTGTTACAGTTTGGTACCAGAGCTCTCGTTATAGAGAACGAAAGATTTTTAAAACCAAGGTTTTGAATAAAACATTTCAAAATCTTTTAATTATAAACATTTTTCAAAAATGTCTAAAAATCTTTTGACTATAACGGTGCCGAAGAATTCCCGAGTTACCGACAAGGCCAAGACTGAGAAGTGTTATTTTAATATAGCTTGGATTATATATATATATATATATATATATATATATATATATATATATATATATATATATATATATATATATATATATATATATATATATATATATATATATATATATATATATATATATATATATATATATATATATATATCTATATATATATATATGATGTAATTTGATAACATGATTGTTTGATGATTGTTTTGATATTTATACGAGGTATTTATACGACGTAGATTGTCACAAGAAACCCTAAATCCCCTAGTAAATTAACCGAAGCTATTCTCGTAGGAATTCTAGCTATACTAGATCTAAACCAAGTTGCGGATATTTATGATCCCAACAAATGGTTGATATTCGTAGAAATGTAGATATTAGTTGATTGTGATATTGAAAAAGAATTGGCGAGATTAAATCTGATATCGATGTCATGACGATCTTTTCTTATAGAGTGGAGTTTGACAAAACGTTACCACCTGAAAGGATGTCATCTGATTCGTTGTCACCCAATTCTTAAAATTGAGAATCGAAAGGGTGAATGTTGCACTTGAGGCTGTTATTGGAACCATTACCCAAAAGCCTCATGCCACTAGTACCTTTCCGAGAAGTCTAGTTGAATGATCAAGTCATTTCATACTAGTGACTCATTTGATAATTGTTGTTGTAAGAGCTATAGGATTGGAAATTAAGTGTTGATCATATCGAGCTTTTATTACCCTATTAAGGTGTAAGAATAAGGATGAAAGTATTGGAAAATGAGGTAGAATATCGAATTGAGTATAAGTTCGTTGAAACTTGAATAGAGTAAAATTTAACCCATATGGAATATGAGATTATTAATAGAAGTCGTTAAGTTTTGTGATTGAATTATTAGGTTTTAAATGATTGTTAGTTTGTGTTAAGTGTTGTTCCTAGGCCATTGTCCACTAATGAGGATGCCCAGTGTCCAAGAAATAAATTGAAGAAATCCTCTTCTGAATCGGGACCGATGGATCTTCTGGGACATATGGAACACCTAATGACTCTTGTAGATTAGTATTCATTGTGGTATCTTTTAAAAATCCCTAACTTAACTGAGATATCAGTTGGTAGGATGAGTTTTGTAAATTGTATGACATAGTGACACGCAATGTGTTACGGTACAATTTGACTTGTTTGTGATTAATGAAAAGACTACCTTTGATTGCTAAATTCTACATGTATCGATGTTATCTATCTTTTATTTCTTCATCCTAATGTTCGCGTTAGTGATGCAACCATTGAACAAGTACTCATCTTGATTTGAGTTACGTTGTGGATTATTCTCTTTGTATTCTTGAGTGCCATCGAAGTCATGAACCTCATGATTGTTTGGCTAAGCTCATTTCCTATTATATTATAGTTAGTTCTTGGTGAACAACTCCTCATCACTATTTTGCAGATCACTCATTGTTTTTATAAAGTTAAAACGGTATCCTTTGAGAAAATTTAATTTTCAACACAATAAGGATTATTCAAAGTGAGATTTACAAGTGATTGATATCAAAATGAAGTTGTTTATGAAACGCTTTGGAAACTTAATTGCTTTCATGACAAAGAAAATCTTTGAAAATTTATTTCTGATTCTTATTTAAAAATTAAGCATGAAAATGTTTTTATTATACACATGATGATAAAATTTTGACGAACTAAGTATTGCATCGTTAATCTTGAAATTGTATATAGTTGCGCGCCTACATACAATTTAGAATGGACTATGCAAGGCTGATTAGTAGTCACCATAAAACTGATTAATATACATTACATTTTCTTTAAAGATTGTGAAAGAATAAATTTTATGAGATCTGCAAGAAGTGGAAAATAGGGACATACTGATAGGGACACCTACATATGTGCCCGTACTATTTATTCTTCTGAGTCGAATTTACTCATTTGTGAAAATTGTCTTATTTGACAATTGACAATCCTTTCTTGTCCAATTATCCCGTAGTGAGATTCTTAGGAAAAGTATCTGATTACCGAGTGTTGATACCCGATTGGATGTATCGACATTCCTATCATTTCTTTTGATTTGGTTTCATTTGAATGATCTGGGTAACGATCCGAGGAGCTTTCGAATGCGTACTCAAATTATGAAAACATGGGATATATTCATATTCGTTAAATGTTTTCGTCTGTATCTAATTTGAAATTCTCTCGCATAGATTATGCGTTGACCTTACTCTTTTAAGGTTAGTTATGTCTCCATATATCCTTGAATTTGTGAAGGATTATGAGTTATTATTAGTCTTTTGAGAAGTTCACATCTTATCGACGGCAATGAAACTGAAAAGTTGATAATGTCGGTAGAATGGATTGATTGATTATGACATGACGACATTGTCTTAATTGATGGGAACTCGAATAGAATTCCCCTAAATGATAAGATGTTGATTATCAAAAGTGATCTAAATTATTCTTGATGGATGACCATATCCTGTATAAAGACTTGAAATATTACCGTGAATGGTTGTGAACTAGTTATAAATATTGTAATCTAGAAGAACCTAATATGAATATACTAAAAGATGTTTATGTTATCCGAAACTTTAGGAGGTATTTATTGATGAATTACCTAGACTTTTGCCATTAAGGCAAGTTAAAATTGGTATTGATTATATTCCCGGTGCTGCACTTGTGGCTTGTGCACTGTACGTCAACACCATCTAAATTAAAGGAATTACCGTACAACTGAGAAAGTTGTCGAAGAAAGATTTTATTATACCAAGTCTGTCATCCTGAAGTGCTATGGTGTTATCTTTCCTTATATTTATATATTACTGTGACTGAGTAAATTGACAATCGAAAACGATATCCATAACTCGAAATGGAAGATTTGTTCGATCATTTATAAGGTTCTAGTGTATGTTTTAAATATTTGATCCACGGCATGGTTATCATCAAATTCGCATCTGCGAAAAAGATTATCTATTCCAATCACCACATCCGGTACTTGTAATGAACATTACGAGTTTCACGTGATGTCGTTTGGATTGACCAATGCACATGTAGCATTCATAAATTTGATGAATCACGTGTGTAGGCTGTAATTTGATAAATTCATGCTCGTGATCATTAAGGACCATTTATTTGTTTATAAGAATAATAATGAGTTAATAATTAGTTATAAATTGCCCTGAATTGGCTAAACAATGAAAACCTATACCTGTTGGGAATAAATTAAGGCCAGATCACTTGAACGCTGACAAGAACAACTCAAGCGTTGACAAGAACAAGTTGAGCGCTGACAGCTTAAGCGTTGACAAGTTAAAGTCAAGTGTTGACAGATTGAAGACAAGCACTGATGGAAGATGTAAGCTACACGTTTATTATATTCTAGAATACTTCTAGTAAGGATAGAAACGACAATGTATTTTCTATGTTTATCTTTACCTAGAATAGTTGATACGTAGCTTATTGTATAAGGCTTCTTAGTCTATAAAAGAAGGCCTTTAGGTTAATGTTTAGTATTAAGTTTTCATAAGTTTTCATTCGTAAACATCTTTCATTGTAAGCAAGTTCGACATTCATAATCAAAGTGAAAGTTTTGTTTACATCTTGTGTTCTTACTTAAGTGTTAAATTCCGCATAACACTTAGATTCACAAAGCATATAACAAAGGTTTCTCTACGTGTTATACTTGATCTAATCTCGTATACACAAAGCTAATCGATCTAAGTTTGGGATCAACAAGTGGTATCAGAGCCTGGTTGAGGAACTTTTGATCTTTGAAGAACACCAGAACCATACACAAACACCAAAACCCTAATTTTCTCAAAACCCTAACAACATCATGTCTGAAGCAATAACTTCCTCCTCTTCACCCTTACCAAACATCAAGATTCCCATGCTTGATGCAACCAACTTTGACTTATGGAAGTTCAACTTTGAACAATATCTGGGGATCTTTGATTACACACTCTAGGAGATTATTGAATATGGAAACTCATTCAATAAGGCTCAAAAGATTCAGGATGCCATTACGGAAAGATTAGCTGTTGAAGGATGTCCTGATGAAGATAAGAAAGAAAAACCTGGAGATGGTAGAGCTGTAGGTGCTGAAGATATTGCAAAGAAAAGGGTTGACATGAAAGCCCTAAATATTCTGAAAGTCTCTTTGGGACAAGAAAATCAGCACAAATATAGAGGCTATGAATCTGCTAAGGATCTTTGGGAAGCAATTGAAGTTGCATATGGTGGTAATGCAGACACTAAGGAAGAAAAGAAAAAGCAACTTCTGCATGATTATGCTGTCTTCAAAGCTCAGCCCAATGAGAAACTGACTAGTGTGAGAAGCAGATTGCTTGACATCACAAGCAAGTTGTCCTTCATGGGGACACAAGTTGGTGATGTTGACACAAATGCTACCTTTCTGAAAAGTCTTGGTGAGGCATGGAAGATTGAGGCAAGATCTATTCTTGCCAATAATACTTACAAGAGCTCCTCGTTTGATGACATCTACAACAAACTAAGACTGTTGGAAGATGAAACTCTTTCAGCACATGGAAGCAAAGCTAGCACCAGCAACATGGCCTTCTTCTCTCATAGTGAAGGTCAATTCAATCAGAAGGACTCTTTTATGTATCCAGTTACTGGGTCATCATTTGTCAGCGCTGGAACAAGTCCTGTCAACGTCTCCTTTTCAGACGCTGACACATTCATGAATGACTGCCCAAGAGTTAAACATGCTGGTTTGGATTTGGATACTGTGTGTGCTTACATTGCTTCTTTGCCCAATGGTTCAGTGATTACATATGAGGACCTTGAGCAGATAAGTGATGAACACTTGGAAGAGATGGACATCAAGTGGAACATGGCTCTTGCTAGTATAAGAGCAAATAGGTGGAATAGAAGGTTCAAGAAGAAGATGACCTTCAATGCTAAAGACACTACTAGATTTGATAAATCCAAAGTTGAGTGCTACAACTGTCATCGCATGGGGCACTTCATGAGGGAATGCAGATCTCCTAGAAGATCTGATGCTGGTAAACCCTCAAGTCAGATTGTTAAAGCTCAAGACTCCAAAGCCATGGTTGCAGTTCAAGGAATTGATGGTACTAGATGGGATTGGAGCTATCTGGCTAAGGATGCTGAAGAGGACAAAGCTTTGATTGCTGATATTGAAGAAGAAGAGCATGTTGAATATGCTCTCATGGCACACTCCTCCTCTTCATCTGATAATGAGGTATATGATGATGCTTTTTGTAGCAAAGGTTGTAGGTTAAACATTGATAGACTTAACAAAGAGGTGTTAAAACTAAAAGATGATAAGAGCACTGAAAGGTGTAAATTGTCCAATTACCAACTAGCTCTTACTGAAACTGAGAAAACCGTTTCTGAATACAAGAAAATGGAATTTGATTTAAAAGATAAGATAAATATCTTAAAACATGAGCTAGAGGGTAGTATGGATATTAGAAATATCATGACAAAAGTCAATAGAGACCTACAGGCTAAGTTAGATGAGGCAATTAAGAATAAAGATAATGTTGACCTCAAGATTCAAATATTTGATAGAGCCACCCAAGCCCTAGGAGACTGTGTAGCTAAATAAAGGGATCCTAAGGACATGACTGGGATTGGGATGAATGATTACTCTCTGGTTCCACCACCAGCTGGTGACTTCTATGGTGTCCTTAGAAAGGATTTGTCTTGGACTGGTATACCAGAATGCCAAGAAGAGGAATTCTCTCCTCCACCAAGAGTTGTCACTCCAGTAGAAGAGTATCAACAAAAACTGACTGACCTAAATGAGTGGAAGAAAGCTAACCCTACTTTATTTGTTAAGGGAGGTTTGCTATGTGAAAGTCCCAATGAATCACCACCCATTAAGGTTACTCACCCAGTTACTGGTAAAGCTGTTGACCTAGGCTCAAACACTGTTAGAAGACCTACCATTAAATATGCAGAGATGTATAGAAATAATAGGTCACCCAAGAGCCAAGTTAACAATCATGGAACAGGTTTCTTTGCTTCTAGACCTAAGAGTGTGTCTAAGAAAGCCTGTTATACTTGTGGTAGCTTTTCACATTTGGCATACAAGTGTGTCAACGCTCCCAAAGCCAGCGCTGATAGGAACAATTTCAGCGCTGATAGGAAGAAAGTCAACGTTGTTAGGAAGTCAAACGTTGTCAGACCCAGACCTTGTGTGCAGCAAAGTCCACAAGTGATTAGACTTGCCCCATTCTTCTCTAGAAGGTCTAACACTCATGGACAAAGACCTTTTCAAAAGACAAACACCTGGTCAAATAGGCAATGGGTTCCTGTAGCAAACCCTAGGTTCAACGCTGACAAGGGTAATTTCAGCGTTGACAGGACAAAATCCAACGCTGACAGAAACGTGACCAGACCTAAATATTTGCAGCCACAAGGTAAGGGGTCTAAAGCTTCTTCAAGCTTAACATGGAGACCCAAGAAAGTTCAAAACCCTAATAATAATGGAATTTCAATGACTTGCAATAGATTTAATTACATTTCAAAAGTCATTACAAAACCAATTGGGGTTAACTGGGTTTTTCATCCTAAAAAGGATGAGAATGGGGTTGTTGTGAGAACTAAGTCTGTTCTTATTGAACAACCAGATGAATCCAAGTCTTCTGAGACTTGGGTTCCCAAAGAAAACTAATTTGTTTTCTTTATGTGCAGGGTATCCAGAGACAGATCAATGATTATGGATATTGGGATAGTGGATGCTCAAGGCACATGACAGGAAAGGAAGACTATCTGACGAACTTCTCTCCTATTAAAGATGGTGATAAGGTATACTTTGGAGGGGGCTATGGCACCATTACAGGCAAAGGAACCCTTCTCACCGATAATCTACGTTTTGAGAACGTCTTCCTGGTAAAAGAACTGGATTATAATCTGTTTAGTGTATCACAAGTTTGTGATAACAAAAATAAGGTTCTTTTCACTGATACTGAGTGTTTGGTGTTAAGCAAGGATTTTAAGATCCCTGATGAGAAGTATATTGAGTATAGAACACCTAGGCATAAGGACATATACAATGTGAATTTAAATGGGATTAAATTGAATACAAATATGTCTTGTTTTTATGCTAAGGCCTCAGTAGATGAAAGTAATTTATGGCACAGGAGACTAGGGCACATAAATTTTAAAAATATAAACAGACTTGTGAGGCTTGGTTTAGTTGATGGTTTGCCTGAGAAGGCCTTCCACAATGACCACTCTTGTGTTGCATGTCTTAAAGGCAAGCAGCACAAGGTCTCATTCAAGTCCAAGCAGGTGCATACTAGTTCCAGACCTCTTCATATGCTTCACATGGACCTCTTTGGTCCAACTAATATAGAAAGTTTGAATGGCAAGTCATATTGTTTTGTTGTCACTGATGAATTTTCTAGGTTTACTTGGACATTCTTTCTAGCTATGAAGAGTGAAACAGCTGATGTTCTTATTGAATTTATCACAAATTGAGAAAAGGTCTGGCAATGAGGTTAAGATGCTTAGGAGTGATAATGGTGGAGAATTTAGGAACAAGAAGCTTGATGATTTTTGTGCCAGGAAGGGAATTACTAGGCAATTCAGTATTGCTAGAACCCCACAACAAAATGGGGTTGCTGAAAGGAAAAATCGAACCCTAATTGAAGCAGCCAGAACAATGTTGGCTGATGCTCACTTTCCCATAGCCTTTTGGGATGAGGCTGTTAATACAGCATGCTATGTGCAAAATAGAGCATTGGTTAACAAAATTCAAAACAAAACACCTTATGAGTTACTTTGGGGAAGAAAACCTAATATTGGTTTTCTCAGACCTTTTGGATGTCATGTAGTAGTCTTAGACACTAGTGATGCCTTAGGGAAATTTAGTGCAAAAGGTGATGAAGGTTACTTCATGGGGTATTCAGTGCAGAGCAAGGGTTATAGGGTTTATCTTAAGGAGGACAAACGTATTGTTGAGAGAGTACATGTTAGGTTCTTAGAGAATAAACCTAGTGATCCTGAAAGTGGTCCTAATTGGTTGTTTGATTTGGAACCCTTATCTAGAACTTTAAATTATATGCCTGTCACTAATCCAGACATTGTGAAGGTAACTTCAAATGTTGTGGAGGAACAAGTTGTTAATGTTTCAGGTACACAGGTTGATGAGAGGGTTGGATCACAAGCAGAAAAGGCATCTCCTACATTTGAATATGTCACAATTCCCATTTGGACTGATGCTTTTGCTGCTGCTGCTGCTGTTGGACAAGATAATGGTGGTTTCCAAATACCACCAGATACAAACATGCATGGTTCTTCAGGTGCTGACAAAGGCAAATCTAGCGCTGACAAGACCAATTCAGACGTTGACAACAACATTTCAGGCGCTGTCAGCCCTGACGCTGACAACCAAGATTCAAACGTTGACAACACTTATGGGCATCTTTTCTCTTCCAGTTTTGAACAAGGTGGACCGTCCAATGTTCATGAAGAGATTCCTGTTGCTCAAAGAGAGTCTGATGAAGAAGATATTGGCAACATGGAGCGTGAAGTTGAGGACACCAGACTTTTTGAAGGAGGAGTTATCACTTCCACAATGAAGAATCACCCCCCATCTCAGATCATTGGTGATGTTATGACTCCAGTTCAGACAAGAAGATCTCATCAAGGACTTGGTGGATTTATTGCCAATATACACAAGAAGGTTGATACCCCTCTTGTGCAAGCATGTTTGTTTGCATGTTTTCTGTCACAAGAAGAACCCAAGAAGATATTTGATGCTCTCAAAGAACCAAGTTGGGTGGAAGCAATGCAGGATGAGCTTCACCAATTTGCTATTCAGGATGTTTGGGAGCTGGTTGATTGTCCTAGATATGTCAGACCTATAGGGACAAGATGGGTTCTCAGGAACAAAAGAGATGAAAGAGGTATTGTGGTCAGAAACAAGGCAAGGTTAGTGGCTCAAGGTTATACACAAGAGGAGGGAATAGACTATGAAGAAGTCTTTGCACCAGTTGCAAGGATTGAAGCTATTAGGATTTTTCTAGCCTATGCATCTTGCATGGGCTTCACAGTCTATCAAATGGATGTCAAAAGTGCATTCTTGTATGGCACCATTGTTGAGGAAGTTTATGTCATGCAACCTCCTGGTTTTGAGGATCCAGAGCATCCAGATAAAGTGTATAGAGTCAAAAAGGCTATGTATGGCCTTCATCAAGCCCCTAGAGCATGGTATGGTACTTTGTCCACTTATTTGGTGGACAATGGATTCAAGAGGGGCACCATAGATCAGATACTATTTACAAAGAAGAAAGGCAAAGATGTGTTGCTTGTGCAGGTCTATGTTGATGATATCATTTTTGGGTCTACTGATCCAAAGATGAGTGAGGATTTCTCCAAGCTTATGACAGACAAATTCAAGATGAGTGCTATGGGGGAGATGAACTTCTTTCTTGGTTTACAAGTTCAGCAGAAAGAAGATGGTATCTTCATCTCCCAGGACAAATATGTTGCTGAGATCTTGAAGAACTTTGGCTTTTCTCCACATGAAAAGAGGGCTTCTACTCCTATGGATAGAGAACACCCTTTGGGAAAGATTGGAGATGGGAAAGATGTTGATGTCAGGCATTATAGATCCATGATTGGATCCTTGATGTATCTTACTGCTTCCAGACCTGATATCATGTTTGCTGTATGTGCTTGTGCACGTCATCAAGTGAATCCCAAAGAATGTCACCTTTATGCTGCGAAGAGGATCTTTAGGTACCTAAGATGTTTCCCTAATCTTGGTTTGTGGTACCCAAAGGATTCACCATTGGAGCTGATTGCATATTCAGACAGTGATTATGGAGGTGATAAGTTTGATAGGAAATCCACAACTGGTGGATGTCAGTTTCTTGGGAGCAGATTAATATCTTGGCAATGCAAGAAACAAACAGTGGTGGCTAACTCTACAACTGAAGCAGAGTATGTGGCTGCAGCAGCATGTTGTGGTCAAGTGTTGTGGATTCAGAACCAGCTGTTGGATTATGGGTATAATTTCATGCATACTAAGATATTTGTTGACAATAATAGTACTTTATGCATCATTAAGAATCCTGTACATCATTCTAAAACTAAACACATAGAAATTAGACACCATTTTATAAGAGATTGCTTTGAGAAAGGTTTAATACAACCAGATAGGGTTGACACTGAGGAAAATGTATCAGATTTATTAACTAAACCTTTTGATACTGGAAGATTTCAATACTTGGTAACAAGTATTGGAATGGTTAATCTCACTTAAATATGTGTTTTGGATTCTTTTTGTAAAAGTATGTACAGGATGATGCATTATTATTATTGGTCTTATTGGTGATTTAGATTTTCCACTATATTTTTCTAACACTGACAAAGGTTGTTTGAACACTGATAAGTGTTTTTGCAACGTTGTCAGCAATATAATTGTCTAACGCTGACAAAGCTTCCTTCAACGCTGTTATGTGTTATCGGGGCGTTGTCAGCAACAATGTTAGTTTTGTGGTTTTCAATCTAAATGTGCAGATGGTGTTAGCAGTATACCATTGGATACAGAGTTGCTTATGGATCAAAGGAGAAGCATTTGGACAAGTTTTTATTTATGGATGATGGTTGGAATGTTTCATTCCTATCTTGACATAAATTTTTTATGTTCATGCATGATTTTAGCAAACTTTTTGTATCATAGTTTAAGGGGAGGTTTTAGGAACCTTTAGGATTTTTGGGTATCCATATGATACTCTTATCACAATTCTAGATTGTGTCCACAGGTGAGTATGGGTTAGTTTTACTAAACCATGAGGCACTGTAGCATGCATAGTATATCAACTTTGCATGCTGCCAAGACATTTTTGGCCTAGAATTGGTTGTGGTCTGTTGGGAGACTTGGGGATGATTTTGATATGGGATTTACCAGGGAGTAACAAGGATTTTGTAAGGTAACTTGGTTGTTAAGAATTTTGGTTAGCAAGGGACACTAGAGGACTGTTATGTCTATCTTGCTTACGCAAGTGTGCATAACTGTACAGTGCTTGCCGCCCTATAATAATTATCAGCTTTTGGTTATTTTCTCTAGGATAAATTACTTGTTAAGGTCATTTTTCACTTTTTAAAACAAATTTATTTTTGGACGCTGACAAGATTTTTCCAAGCGTTGTTGTGACCAAATTGGACGCTGACATGGCTTTAGGCGAACGTTGACAAGATTATAGCCGTTGGGCGTTGATGGGTTATATTTGACCTTTGACACTCAATGGGACCTACCCAGTTGTTACTTTTTGACATATTTTCAAGACGTAATTTTAGGAGTTGTTACTTTCATTAAATGCATGAGATAACTTATAACTTTTTCAATATTTTCATGATTAGTTTTTGAAAATCTTTGCCTATTTTTGGGCCAATCGCGTGCATTCTATATCTCCTATAAATTTGGCTCCTATTTTTAAACAGGGTATCTATAATTCTTGTCTAACACTTTTCTCTTATCAACCTTCATCTTCTACACTTCAAATTAACAGCTTTCATCAATGGCACCAAGGTTTAACTCAGCAGAATTGGATTTGGGGTTCAAGTCTCAACACAACATGATTGCTTATCTTGTTGCTGATAATGATTTGTTTCCTCAATACTCACAAATGGTGGCGTATTTGAACGCATCCCCCTTAAGGTATGCTCTTTCTCATGCACCACTCATTCCAGTCACACACATTAAGCAGTTTTGGAACACTATCAGTTCCTCAACAGTTAATGGAGTGACCACATTAACTTCTATTGTTCATGGGAGGTCTTGGGTGGTTACTGAGGCCTTGGTACGCCAGGCCTTGCATCTTGATGATGCTGATGGTATTACCATCCTTCCCATAAATGAAATAGAACAAGGGTTTACGGCTTTGGGATATCCTATTCCTGGTGAAGGTACTCTTAATAAGTTCCATAAGCAGGAATTTCCCCCAGCCTGGAAGTACCTCATTCACATTCTCCTTCAATGTTTGAGTCCCAAATGTACTGCACACAATGAGATCAATAGATCCATTGCAACTGCTATTGTGTGCATTGCAACAGGGCAAAAATATAACTATTCTAAAATGATTTTTGAAGGGATGTGTAAAAACAAGGGGACAAAAATGACTTTAGCTTATCCCCGTTTTCTGCAAATGATTTTGATGATCAAAGATATTGTTCAAGGGATCACAATGATTTTTATAAAATCCCTGAACAAAAGAAAGCTATTTTTACGAAGATGGATTCACCACCTCATAGAGACTTACCTTTAACCCCAGCCATGCTTGCTGTTATTGCAGCAGCACAACCCCAACCAGACCCCCAACCTCATATAGACCCTCACCCACAACTTGAACCTATTCCTGAACCTTTACCCTCACCTGAACAAATGCAAATTGACCAAGAACCCTTTGATGCTGACACATCAAATGTTGGCGTTGATGTGCCTATTTCCAACGTTGACACCCAACCATCACAATCCCAAACACCCCTTAACCAACCCACATCTACCCATTCTTCCACACCATCTTCCACACCACCTGAATATAGGTTGATCAAACGCCAAAGGAATACTGGAGTGTTCTCCTCTGGTGGTCCTAGCCATGAAGCAGAGAGAACCACCACCACAAGTGTGGCTGGTGACCTGGATGAGGCTGGGACTATTGGTTCTGGCTTAGAAGCTGGCCAAGGCAGTCCCACCATAATTAAGTCCTCATCCATGCCCAATGAACCTGACTTGGGAGGTCAAATCCCCATTTCAGAAGAGGGCAGTCTGGAACCAATGACTCTTTTGGAATTGACGGCAGTCTGCATTCGCTTGCAAAAGCAAAATGCAGACTTAGTACAAATTGTCAGTTCACAAGGCCTTGAACTCAAGGAATTGAGGGAGAGGATTGTTGTTTTGGAGAGTGATCATGCTAGGAGAGGTATGGAGGAGTCTTCCAAAGGGGAGGAAGATCAAAGAAATCTGAGTGATAAGAGCAGTCAAGATGGTCATTCAGTGGATGTTGCTGAAGCTCTTACAACTTTGAAGGAACAAACAGGTTTTGATACGTCCTTAATCTCTCCAACCAATCTAAATTTATCATTTACAGCTATGTTGAGAGAGGTTACACAAGGCGCTGAGGGAAAATATTTGAGCGTTGACAAGACAAGTTTGGACGCTGATAGAAGTATTTTGGGCGCTGATAGAGGAAATTTGGGCGTTGACAGACCTGCACATGAAGGTGATGTATTCCAGTCATCATCTATCATCAAGGAAGTTTCTACTCAGGTATTACCATCTACTTTACCAACCATTGCACCATCAGATAAGGGTAAGGGTAAATTGGTAGAAGAAATTGTTCCAAAGGATGCAGCCCAGGTTGAATTTGATAGAAGACTGGCTGAACAATTGATGGAACAAGGTGAAAAAGAAAAGTCACCATTTGTTGTGACTTCTGAAGAAGAAAGTGATGGAGCTAGCTCAGACTCAAGTGTGATGATTATAGAACCAGAAAGGCTTGAGTATGGTGATGAGCTTGCTAAGGAAAAGTTGAGAGATTTAAAATTGCAGGTTGATTTTGACATGCCAGAGGTGGTTCAGATGTACAATTCTTGGGAAGAAAGCTGTATGGATAATCCAGACTTGACCATTTCAGATCAAATATGGGGTTTGGAGCTTCTTCTTAGAGTTCAGAAGGATTGTAAGGTGATTTTGAAGCACAAGGCAAGCAATATTCTCTCTGAGTTGAAAAGGGATAAAAGGGAGCTCTATTTTATGTTGCTCAGATGTCATGGAGTTGGATGGACACATCAGAAATTGAAGGCTTTGACATTTGATGAGTTGGAACATAGGGCTTATCCTATTTGGGTGAAAGTGCAGGAAGAGAACACTTATAGACTTCTTTCAGATGAAAGAAAGGAGCAACTTGCAGAAGAGATGGAAATCAAGAAAGCTATGATAGTTCCCAGACCAGTGAAGAAGGGATTTACACTTGAGGTTCCAAAAGATATGAATCCACTATATCCAAGTGAAGCAGTTATTAGAAAGAGCCTCAAGCTCTCCCCATTAGAAGCTTCAGATATGGTGCAGGTGTTACCATTAGATTCCAGGAATCCAACTGTGAGTTATGATGAGGATGAATGTGGATTCTGGAAGATTGGAAGATTTGGCAAGGAGGTACACACTTTTACCACTCTCATATCTTTATTTGCAAGTTGTGATAGAGAAGACTTGGTGGACCTTTGGAGGTTGCTGGAGACCAAGTATGAAGCTGAAGCACCAACTTCAGCTAATGGAATAAAACTTTGGACCACATTCAAAAGAATGTGTGGGACAAATGAGGAAGATCCTGAAATATGGAAGGATCTTGAAGATGACCTCAGTGGTCTTCAATGGAGGTTATATTCAGCTGCTGGTGTATACCATTTGAGTTCTACTAAGTTTGTTGAGTATCTACTTGTGGATGCTCAATATTTCATATCCAAGGCTGTTTTGGAAAAGATGAAGGACACTCAGCTGGAGATAGACTATACAAGTGACGTGGCAAAGAATTTGATCAGATTTATTTATTACCAATATGAGAAGGTTTGTCAGACTCCTCCAAGTTCTTAATGATTATTCAGAAACTTGATCATAAGAGTGGATATCAAGTTTAGGGGAGGATTGTTGGGAATAAATTAAGGCCAGATCACTTGAACGCTGACAAGAACAACTCAAGCGTTGACAAGAACAAGTTGAGCGCTGACAGCTTAAGCGTTGACAAGTTAAAGTCAAGTGTTGACAGATTGAAGACAAGCACTGATGAAAGATGTAAGCTACACGTTTATTATATTCTAGAATACTTCTAGTAAGGATAGAAACGACAATGTATTTTCTATGTTTATCTTTACCTAGAATAGTTGATACGTAGCTTATTGTACAAGGCTTCTTAGTCTATAAAAGAAGGCCTTTAGGTTAATGTTTAGTATTAAGTTTTCATAAGTTTTCATTCGTAAACATCTTTCATTGTAAGCAAGTTCGACATTCATAATCAAAGTGAAAGTTTTGTTTACATCTTGTGTTCTTACTTAAGTGTTAAATTCCGCATAACACTTAGATTCACAAAGCATATAACAAAGGTTTCTCTACGTGTTATACTTGATCTAATCTCGTATACACAAAGCTAATCGATCTAAGTTTGGGATCAACAATACCTTAAATATTTAACATGTGATTAAGGAATTAACCCTTTATATGATTTAACCGTGTGATTAATAGATAATGGAAGCTATATTGACTTTTCAAAGACTAGAACCATTAACGCTTAGGGATTAAAAAATTAATCCTTTACATAAAATGACCGTTGGATTAATAATGGTAAGATGTATGCATATAGACTCTTCAAAAATTAAGAGCCCTTTTAAGACTTTGGATATTACCAAAAAGAAATGGAAATATGTTTTGACAAATGTTTTAACAAAGGATTTTAAGGGATTATTCCCTTATACACAAACCATTTAACTAAACTTCTGTTTCGGGGTAAATGTTTGTGTATTCTTCTAGACAACTTAAGAAGAATTTAGGAAACTATATAATTTATGACTTGACATTTGAAACGACAATTTTTGCTTTTCAACTAAGAAAATTTTGACCAAAGTGTAAACAAAGAACTTTTCAAACATTTACGAATCTTATTAGTTATTTTCAATAAATCAACAAAAATCGTGTTAATTAAATTCAAATTTATTTTTGAACATTTTATATAATCGGTCGAACTAAGAAATTTAAAAACTTTTACGTTTACGCTTCATAAAAATTAACTAATAATTATTTAATTAATTATAATGATTATCGACGCTTTAGACGACGGATTGAGTAAAACGGATAAAAATGATAGTAAAGACGAAACTAAAACATAGAAGATATGAAGAAAGAATTTTGAATAAATACGGTTGTGATATTTATTTCATCAGGAAGGTGAACGTAATTACTAACACATAATATATAAAGAATACCTGAGTGAATTATGGACACGATAATCACATCATCATGAGAAGTGAATATAGATACTAACATATTATATAAAAAAAAAGATACAGAACCAGTTAGGACATGTTCCTTAATAATGGTAATACAAAATAAATTGCCGAGCAATATAAAAATAAACAATGGTTGTAAAAAGGATAATATAAATAGTGAAAGGTTTCACGGCTAATGTGAACCATTAGAATTGAGAAGCTGATAGCGTTAAATATTTTAAAGACCACTTGTGGTTGCCTAAATATGGAGGATTGTGAGATATAGTTATGTTGGAATTTGTAAGTATAAGTATTCTATTCTTGTCATTTCTGATTTAAAGTATCTTTGTCTGAAGAAGTTGTACTGATGGCAATTATGAAGGCAGGCATCGCCTCATACATTAGTAAACGTTTAGCTACTGCAAAGGTCATCATCTGAATTTGATTCGATTTGGGTCATCGTCGACAGACGGACCAAATCTACTAATATCATTCTCGTTAATGATAGAATCTTGATGAAGAAATAGACTCTTTTATTTAAAGGAAGTTATATAAACATAGTGTGCCTGTATCGATCATCTATATATCAAGATCCTCGCTTCGCATCGAATTTCTAGAGATTTGCTCAGAAGTCATTGAGAACGAACCTTGATGAGAGTACTATGTACCACCCCAATCGAAGGGACGAGGTAAAGTAACGATACAAAATACTATAAGCACTGTTCTATTTTTGAATGATTGACCTTTGGTTATAGACCGTATAATCGTTTTCCTTTGGAAAGATTATCATTGATAATCATCGTATTAGGATTGAGATCGAATCTTGTTAGGATCTAAATATTAGAGCATCTGTAAGTAGTAGTTGAGATGAAGACACCCGACATACACCCACTGTGAGTTGGACATGTCTTCTAGGTTTAAGGTTTCCCATAATGGCAAACCTAACCTTGCAAAATACCTGACCCGCGAGATCTGAGATGATTGTTGAAATTAGGATTTGATTATTAACTGCCGATAGTGGGCAGGAGGTTATGTGAATATGAAATGTAGATCTTGAAGTGCCAAATGGGTAGCGAAGTTATGCCAAAATTTTTAAACTTGGAAAAATGAATTCATGATCTGACAAATCATGGGATATAAGTCCCCGTTGTATGGGACCATTGAGATGATGTAAAAGATTGGTTTGAAAGGCATATATGCTGGATCTACCCTAGGACTTCAAGAACTGCGTGAATTATGTTTCGTAAATCAAACTTGATGGAATATCTATCAAGTGAAAATCTGATTGTTCTTAGTAAAGCTTAGATCGGCGAAAAGTTGCATTCATCAAAAACCCGTGAACATCATGGATAGAGAAAGTAAGTCAACATTAAGCCTGATCTTATTCCCGTAGTTATGTTTGATGAAACTCGCGTATTATAATGAAGTACACTTGTGAGAAAAGACCGAATGTGGAGGAAATACCCACATGGCTTTAACTCTATAAGAAGCGAGTAGTAAGGTAAGATGATCTTTGAGGACAAAGATCCTATTTAGGGGTAAATGCTGTGACAATCCGTCAATTTATGATTGATATTTTATTCTCAAATATTATTTGAAAATATTATTTTAATGTTACAATATGAACTCACTTATTGTTGGGAAGAAATTTGGATTTACGTCTTGAAGTAGCATCGACTACGTTTAAACCGAAGGATTCTACGTTACGTGCTTACGTTTACAAACACCGTCTTTGGTGACAGTCCGACATTTTAGAAAACAAATATATCCGTAAATATTATTTTGGAGTTTTAAATTAGTGTTGGTTCATAAACTCACAAATTTACGAGAAGAGATTAGGACTTACGATTTTATTTTAACGTCCTTTACGACTAAACCGGAAACCCTAGGATTACGTATTTACGTTTTCGAACTCCGTTTTTGATGAGACAATTTTTATTGGATTCGTTTTGTGACGTTGATTCATAATTTATAAAAACGTTTTTCGTAAAACGACCCGAGAGCACGCAAATCGAGGAAACTAGAATCGAGGAGTACCCGTAATTTAATGGGGATGAGACAAGTGGGACACTTGTCCCACCCCCACTCAAAACCGGCCTAACTAGCCACAATAACATTTATGTGTCAAGTGTACACCATAAAGCTACACATGTAACTTGAGCTTACATTGTAAGCTAAGTTACCTCAAAACCATGTTAGCTAAACCACTTCCCACACACACACAACATGCAAACCACCATTTTCTCTCATCTCTCTCTCTCAAAATTCGGTCCACTATAGCCTTCAAAACACTCATTTGATCAAAAATCCACCACAAAATCATGTGTTATTTACACATATGTTGAAGCCACTTTGAAACCCTATTGATTGGTGGTGCTTATAACATCCAAGGAGGAGTTTTCATGGAGTAGTAGGGCTGATTTTCCATAAGGTAATCATGAAGAATGGTGTTCTTGAAGATGGTGTTGGCTATGCACAAGTTTCTCCATCAAAATCCATGTTTTGATCAACCTACATCATCATGGTGGTATAAAGATTGTCCTCCTCATCTTCTTGTTAATTTGATTATGTAAACATGTATTTTATTTCCTATTGTATATGTATATGATGATTATATGATGATAAAAATGTTATGTGGGGATTTGGTGTTGATAAATATGATTAAAAAGGTGAAAAACTATAAGAAACAAGGTTAAAATCTTGATTAATTTACATGGCTGTATAAAACAGTAAAGAAACATGTTATGAACTGATAAAATGATGAAGTAGAATTGATATACAGTAATCTATGAGTCTTGTACACATGTGAGAGTTGGCCATGCAATGGAATCAAAATAATGAGTGAGATATGATCAAAACAAGTTTAGGGTATAAATCTGAGGTTACTGTTTTGGACGATTTTTATAAAATACTTAAAGATGATTCAACAGTAGCTATAGGAGAGTTAAATGTAGCACATATCATGTAGTTTATGTGATAAAAATTTGAGCTTCTATCTCCATGTAGAACTCAAGATATGGCAGTTTTGGTGAAAGTGAAGATAAAAATCAGATTTTGGAAAATAAAGTATAATACTATTATATAAGCACTCAAAATTATATTGTATAAAATGTAAAGTTAAAACCCACTAACTCTTGGATTCTATTTATATAAATATTTAAAAGGTGGAATAAGTATATAAATTATAAAAATGGTAGTGGAATAACACTTATAAGTTATAAAACTATAAACTTGATTTTTACGACTTTTTCGGCTATCGGCGTAAAATTAACGGTTTTGTTAAATAAAACTTAGATGGTTGGACCCGTCTAATGTAAACTTTATAAAACTTATATACTGATAAATAAACATGTATAACAAGTAAAAACCGATAAAACCCGAACTATAGGACATACGGACGTTAACGGACTAAATTAACGTTATTGGACTAACAATACAACAAAAATGGACTAAAACACTTATAAACTTATTATTGGGCTTAACCCATTTGGGCCCAACTTGTAAAGTTTAAGTACTGATAATATAAGTACAAAATATATTAAAATAAGTTAAATAACTTATAATAGGCTTATTGGACCTAAAACACGTAAATAGGTAAAACGAGAAAACTATTATAAAAGTTATCGACACATAACACAAAAATGAGTAAATGAGGATATGTAAACCCACTTTGATCATCATATGTATATAATCATCATATGTATACATAAATGTTATTTTTATAAATTCATTTGGACATGAGTCTAAGACCGAGTATTATTTGTCTAGGTTTTCGTGATTGAAGCGCGTACCGTACGACCAAATTGCCGATAACCCGCCTTCCCAGATCAACGTGAGTTCATAGCCTCGCACTCTTTTAAATGTTTTTATAAATGTTTTATAAACCCGCGAGGGAGATAACATGTTAGTTTTTATAAAATAGGGCACCATTTGTCCCGATTGTTTGTTTATTGATTTTGGACCCGGATGATTGAATGACCCGATTGTATGACCCTATGAATGATTAAAGGACCCGATAGATGAAATAAAAATGGATTATTAAAGTTAGGTTATGTCACTAAAAGTCCCATTAGCATGAATTGTGAACTACCGGGAGTTGGTAGACGCTTATGCATTTAATAGTACTATTTGGGGACGATCACCCCAGTTCGCGCCTTGACGGTTGATCCCCGTCGTGCCACATTGATTGGTAAGCGAATTTATGTATGAGAAGATTTCCATAGCGTGACCTTTGTGAAGACACGCTACTTTAGATGGGCAAATTGAGTATCGGGTTAGCTACCCGTTGTTGGTTTAGTAAGGTAACAATGTCATGCGGCTTATAATAATCCAAATTAACGAAATACTAATAGACGCTCCGAATTACGATGTATTGCCTGACTAGCAATACAGGGTCATACTATTGATATTATGTTCGTGTTTTGGTTTTTTTTCATAACCATAATCATATAACGGTTTTTATTTTCATACAACGTCTTAAGACGTATTGTATGATGTTTTTACGACATTGGCTCGTATACTGATTTTTAAGGCAAATGCCTATATTATGATTTTCGATAAGGATTTATATAAAATGACTTGGCTATTTTATGGCCTATTACAAGGATTTGTATAAAATGATTTTGGCTATTTTATGGCCTATCAAAATGATTTGTACAAAATGATTTTCAGTAATAATTTTATACTGATATTATATTGATGGATTTTATCAAACTCTATGAATTCACTCGGCGTTATCGCTGACCTTTTCTTTTAACATGTCTTATCTCAGGTACTTGAAGGTAATTCTCGGGAAGACGACAAGAATTCATGGCCCGCACTTAAACCATATTTTTCCATTCAAATACTTTGTAAAAACTTTGTATGAAATGTAATGACTTGGGACTGATGTAACTTTGATATTTATGAATGGAAATGATTAATTATTAAACGACGCGATTTTTATGTGTTGTCTATGATGTGAGTAATGTGCTATCCCGTAACACCAACTAGTCTTCCGCTGTACTGAGTTGTATAAATTTGGGGGTGTTACACATTATTCCTAAGTTGTATCTCTTATATTTTATTTTGTCTTGAATGTTTCACGAGGATACATTGTTTGACTTATGCGATAATAGAGATTTAGGACTAAAAATAGAGTCCTAACGGTGTAACTAAGACCATCAAATCAATAACCCCTCCTAATAGACAACGATGTTAAAAAATTAAGTTGACAAGAAGGATCGATAAACACGGTTTTATAACGGTTTTGAACATGAGACTTATTACCAAGACTTTTATACGCCCCCTAACGGAAGGGCCTTATTATCTTTGGTTTACCTCCATCTTTTATTCAACTTCGCCATGAAGCTTTTATTATGACTTCGGTCTTGCTTTGCCTTTTATTATCCGCCTCATCGGTGGTTTTATTAGCCAAAGACGTATATCCTCACGCTAAAGCGAATTTTGGATCTTTAAAGCTTCGAAGATTAAGGCTTGATTCACTTTCAATTTTGCATAGATTTTAGGCCTTGTGGGGCTTCAAATTGTTTGCTTGATTTAGGTGAGCACTTGAAATCTTATTATTGGGTGAAGCTTTCGATTATTAGGGTGCCAATACTTCAAAACCGTGACACTGGCGATACCTTAATGTCTTCCCAATTTAATTACACGGAAGCTACTAGAAAAGACTAGAAACCCAACAATCCTAATTAAACCGCTAAGTCAATATTTATTAAGCAAAAAATATTTACAAGCGAAGGGAGAATAAGCAAACAACGAGAACACATGAGTTTTTGAAAGAATACGAGTACTCTACGTTTAGCATAGTAGCTTATAATTAACTCTATCATTTCTCGTCCTCATTTAAGAGACTTAGCCTAATGTGTAGTTAAGGAATCAAAGCTAAGTGCTCAACACGCACGGTCGAGTCAAAAATTACTCTTGTTCTCGCCATCGGAAAACCTACATTCGTGTCTTCAAACACTTATAAAACATGAGAAAAATTTTAAAATTTGGCCATTTTTAACCTTATTTTGCAACAAAACGATAAACAAAAAGATAAACTTTGGAAAGCGTGAAGGTTTGGCAAGGCAAGTATCTATTCACCGCCCATACTAAAGTTAAACATTGTCCTCAATGTTTCGAGTCTAGGGGTGCAAACACCCCCATACTAGAGACGTAGTCGAATGCCTAATCTAGCATGGAAAGGGTGTAACCAATAAATTAATAGCCGTTTATGAAGTGTGCTAAAAACTTAAGGTTAGAACATCAAAAGGATATATCATGGATATTGAGAAATGTCTCCAAAGCAAACGATCGAGTGCTCCCATAAAACGAACACGAGAGGCTCCAATCGTGAAGATCATGATCTAAAAACCACAATGCACAAACAACCACGGAACAAAGGTTGGAAGGGCACAAATCCCCTCACATTATACTAATTAGAAAGCAATAATATGTACATAGGATAAGCATGGGACTCCCCCACGAGGCACCTCGTTTTTTATTACCGAGTCATGAGCTCGACTCGATCCCCTCAATACTAGTTATCATTGGGGAAAGTGATTTGGTCGAGGTAGTTCAAGGATGGAACTTCCCCGCCAAAGTAGTGCTTCAACCTATGTCCATTCACCTTGAAGTTAGGACCATCATCTTGAGCTAGCTCGATGGTCCCATATGGAAACACTTGAGTCACGGTGAATGGACCGGACCAACGGGATTTCAACTTACCGGAAAAGATTTTCAATCTTGAATTAAAAAGCAAAACTTGATCCCCAATGTTAAAAACCCGGTTTTTAATTTTAGAATCATGCAACTTTTTAGTTTTTTCTTTGTAAATTAATGAATTTTCATAAGCAATGTCCCTCAATTCATCCAATTCATTCAATTGCATTTTCTGGTGTTTTCCCGCGGTCTCCATATCATCATTACAATGCTTTAGGGCCCAATAAGCCTTGTGTTCTAACTCGATAGGCAAATGACAATTCTTTCCATACACAAGCTTATAGGGAGTGCACCCAATGGGTGTCTTATGAGCGGTCCTAAAGGCCCATAAAGCATCGTCCAACTTATCCGACCAAGTTTGTCGGTTTTCCCCAACGGATCTCTCCAAGATCCTCTTCAAAGCTCGGTTTGAAACCTCGACTTGCCCACTCGTTTGTGGGTGATAAGCCGTAGAAAGACGATGTATAACCCCATATTTCCTTAGAACCCTTTCAAATTGGTCATTACAAAAATGGGTTCCACGATCGCTTATGATAGCACGAGGGGTTCCAAACCGAGAAAACAATTGCTTCAAAAACTTGACTACCACACGAGCATCATTGGTGGGCAAGGCCTTTGCCTCCACCTACTTAGAAAGGTAGTCAACCGCAACGAGAATGTACTTATTACCACGAGATGATGGGAACGGCCCCATAAAGTCTATGCCCCAAACGTCAAAGATCTCACATACTTGAATGATATTTTGTGGCATTTCATCTTTTGTGAGGCTTTTCCTTGTCGTTGGCATGCATCACACGACTTCACAAGATCTTGTGCATCTCGGTAAATAGTAGGCCAAAAGAAGCCGGCATCAAACACCTTCTTAGCCGTGAGATTAGCACCGTGGTGGCCACCCGTGGGTCCCTCATGGCAAGCTCTAAGGATGTTAGAAGCTTCGGTGCCAAAAACACAACGTCGGATGATTTGATCCGCACAAGTTCGAAACAAGTAAGGGTCGTTCCAAAAGTAGAACTTGACGTCACGAAAGAATTTTCGTTTTTCTTGAGTCGTCATACCTTTAATGATGAAGTTACCCGCATGGTAATTTGCAAAGTCCGCAAACCATGGGGTGGAAGAATCAAGCTTAGAATTCACTACACCAAGTGTCTCGAGCGGAAATGTTTCGGTGATTTCCTTGGGCTCGTAAACACTTTGGTGAGGATCTTCCAAACGAGAGAGATGATCGGCCGCTAGATTCTCGACTCCTTTTTTATCAACAATGGTGTGATCAAATTCTTGAAGGAGGAGAAACCAACGAAGTAATCTCGGCTTAGCATCTTGCTTTGCCATAAGATACTTGATAGCCGAATGGTCCGTATACACTATGCATTTCGTCAAGACGAGATAAGGTCGGAATTTCTCAAATGCATACACCACGGCAAGGAACTCCTTTTCCGTTGTAGTGTATTTAAGTTGAGCCTCGGTCATTGTCTTGCTAGCATAGTGAATAGGAAAGAAGTGCTTATCATGACGTTGCCCCAAAACGGCCCCTATAGCGTAATCACTAGCATCACACATGAGCTCAAAGGGGAGGTTCCAATTTGGAGCAACAAGAATGGGAGCTTCGGTAAGTTTCCTCTTAAGGATTTCAAAGGCTCGTACACAATCTTCGTCAAAGACAAAACGTGCCTCTTTTTCAAGAAGATGTGTAATGGGTCGAGAAATCTTCGAAAAATCCTTGATGAATCGTCGATAAAAGCCCGCGTGGCCTAGGAAACTCCTAACTCCCTTGAAGGTTTTGGGATGAGGTAATTTGGCGATGACGTCTACCTTAGCTTGATCTACCTCAATCCCCGCTTTCGAGACCTTGTGCCCTAAGACGATTCCACTCTTAACCATAAAATGACACTTTTCCCAATTGAGCACAAGGTTGGTTTCCTCACAACGTTTCAACATTCTCTCAAGGTTCGACAAACACGAAGTGAAAGAATCACCAAACACGGAAAAGTCATCCATGAAGACTTCCATCGTCTTCTCGATCATATCATGAAAAATAGCCATCATGCATCGTTGAAAAGTTCCCGATGCATTGCAAAGTCCGAATGGCATTCTACGATAGGCAAACGTTCCATATGGACGCGTAAACGTAGTTTTTTCTTGATCACGAGGGTCGATGGGAATTTGGAAGTAACCGGAAAAACCATCTAAAAAGCAATAGAAATCGTTTCCCGCAAGGCGCTCCAACATTTGGTCCATGAAGGGCAAGGGAAAATGGTCTTTTCGAGTGGCTTCATTCAACTTTCGATAGTCAATGCACACTCTCCATCCGGTCACGAGTCTAGTGGGAATCAACTCGTTTTCATCGTTTGGCACAACGGTCATCCCTCCCTTTTTAGGGACACAATGAATAGGACTCACCCAAGGGCTATCGGAAATAGGGTAAATCATCCCCGCGTCAAGGAGTTTAAGGACCTCCTTTTTGATGACGTCGTGAATTTTGGGGTTCACCCTCCTTTGACTTTGGATTTTTGGCTTGAAATCCTCCTCCATTAAGATTTTGTGGGTACAAAACTTGGGATCGATTCCCTTAATGTCGGATAACTTCCACGCAATCGCCCCTTTGTGATCCTTTAGAACATCGACAAGTGCGGTTTTTTCATCATTCGAAAGATCCTTCGCAATAATAACCGGCAACTTGTCGTCCTCCTCCAAGTAGACATATTCGAGGTGAGGAGGTAAATCTTTCAACTAGAGGATAGGTGGTTCCTCAAGTGAAGATTTAGGCTCGATACTCATAACCTCCTCGGGTGGAGGAAATGGGAAATCATTGAGAAAATCCTTGATAATCGAGAAGTCCTCATCGTTGTCGAGGTCTTCGTCACAAGTACGTGGAACATTACATTCTTCCAACGTAAAACCACCACCTTCAAATGGAGTGAAGGTTGGTGTCGAATTATCAAGAATTGGATCTAACATAGTGGGATTGCCACTAGTTTCTTCATCACCAAACCCTAAAACTTCTTGTGAAAATTCCTCGCAAACCACGTCGATCATATCAACGAGGTTTATGGTAGCAACGGAATAAACATGAGAAAGTTGAGAATTTTGAGTTGCGTTTATAACAAGTTCCTCGTCGTTGAAACGTAAGGTGATCTTTCTAGCATGAACATAAATTAAAGCCATAGACGTATCTAAAAACGAACGACCTAAAATAAGAGGAACTTGAGGATCCGTGGGGATATCAAGAACAATGAATTCTACGGGATAGTAGAACTTCCCCACTTTCACAAAAACGTCTTCCGCCAAACCACATGCAAGAATCGTGGAATGGTCGGCCAACTCAATAGACATTCGTGAAGGAGTAAGATTAGGAAGATTGAGCGACTTGAAGATTGCAAGTGGCATCAAGTTAATGCTAGCACCAAGATCGGCCAAGGCATAGCATTCTTCCATATCTTGAATTGCACAAGGGATCAAAAATTTACCGGGATCACCGACTTTTTGAGGTATGCGATTAAGATAAACCGACGAACAACTAGACATTTGGTGTAATTTCTCCTTGTTGTTCAACATACTCTTAAAGTTAGCGGCAAATCGAGGCATCATGACCAAAGCATCGGCGAAACTCACATTAAGGTGCAACTCATGAAACATTTTCATAAAAATCTCAAATTGATAGTTGTCGCGCTCTTGTCGTTTCTCCTTCCTAAGTCTCGATGGGTAAGGCAAGGGTGGTGTGGGTTGGGGCATAGGCATAGCCTTTAGAATCTCGGGTTCCAATGTTGGTAAAGGGTCGACCGTAGGTGTGGCATGAGCGGTACTTTGTGGGATTGAAATATGCTCCTTTTCGACCACCACCTCGGGTTCTTCCTCAATTTCCTCCACCGTTGGAGTAATTGGTTGAGGAGTCGGTTCTTTAAGTGTCTTACCACTTCGTGTGGTAATCACTTTCATCTCTCCCTTCGGGTTTGAAACGGTGTTACTAGGTAGAGCACTCGAAGTAGAGGCTTTGTTTCCCATGACGGCTTCTAAAATTGCATTAAGCTTAGCATCGTGACTATTAAACTTCAAATCTTGACTAGGGGCTTTTTGGTCAATTTTTTGTTCAAGCCTAGCATGACTTTGCTCTATCTTGTTGTTTTGACCTCGAATTTGATTAGCAAAATCATTTTTCAACTCATTTCTCATGTTAAAATTTTCTTTCACAAAATTAGCCAACTCCTTGGTGTTTTTAGCCGTGTCCCTAGCTTGACTAGCCAATTGCTCTTGAATGTTTTCCAAAATCTTATCATTTGCCGTGGCGTAATTCAAAAAGTCCATTGGAAGTTCTTTTGTGTAAACATTTTGAAGACCTTGACTTGTGTTTTGAAAATTCCGGTTTTGATTTTGATTTTGCAATTGGCTACTAGTTCCTTGATTCCCATAGTTGTTGTTACCCTTAAAATTGTTCCTTTGATTGCTTTGGTAACCAACTTGATTGTTTCGATAATTGTTAGCATTTTGATTTGGTGGAAAACCCGGTGGAGTCAATTGATTAGTGCGAGGAACTTGACCGTTTTGGTTATATGTTCCCGCGGCCGCGAAGGCACTCGAAGTGTTACCACCGTTGGTAATGCACTCGGAATAATCGTGAGCTCCACCACAATACATACAAGAAACCTCAACCGCTTTAATCGTAGCGGGAGCGGGTTGTTCACCAACTTTAAACTCAATTAACAATCCTTTCAACTTATCAAAAATTCTGTTCTCCAAATTAGCCTCGATTTGGCAAGCATCAACGGTGTGTGACAATGAAGGCGAATACGAAGGCGAATACGAAGACGAAGTCTTACGAACACTCGACGTGCTACGAGGACTATACACCTTAGACCTATTTTCAATGATTAACAATGCCTCCTCGACCGTCTTACACAAAAAATTACCACCCGCGGCGGCATTAAGATAATCACGCTCATGATCGTTCAAGCCATTGTAAAACGTGTCTATTTGATGCAAGTCGGAAAAACCATGATGAGGACATTCGTGCAACATTTCCTTAAATCTATTCCAAGCCGTTGAAAAACTCTCACTATACTCTTGTGAAAACTTTGAAATCTCGTTTTTCAAGTGCGTAGTCTTAGAGGGCGGAAAAAATTGGTTCACGAATTTTGAAACGAGATCCTTCCACGTCAATATAGAATTGGGTGGCTCTTTCTCTAACCAAATTTTTGCGGGCCCCGCTAAGGAATACGGAAAAAGCATCATCTTAATCGATTCGTTTGAGACGTCCTTAAACTTGCATGTGGCGGTGAGACGATTAAATTGGCGAATGTGGTTATGAGGGTTGTCCTTTTCGTCACCTCGAAACTTGTTGTTTTGAATCATGGACAATAAACCCGTCTTAACCTCAAAATTCTCCGCAAGGATAGCGGGAATCACAATCGCTTCTCCATAACCCTCGGTGGGTGCTTGAAGTAACTCCATCATAGTTCGATTAGCCATGGGTGCTTCTTTCACTACAATGGGTTCGTCAATAGGAGACTCCTCACTAGAAGGAGTGATTGATTTGTTTCTTCGTTTACGAGCACATCTTGCTTTAGAGCGAGTTTGCATAAACGTCACGTACAACGAGAAGGCGAGCAAAGAAGATTCTTTTTGGTGTTTTTACTTTTTCAATTTTTTTGTGGTTTTTGATTGTTTTTACTTTTTTTGGATTTTTGGAATGTATTAGTAGACACAAATCTACAAATCTCCTCCTTAATCAAATCTCTCGATTAAAGAAGCCTCAAGGAATGAAAACGATCACGTGAAGTGAACGCCTTCGATGACTTTAGAACGATGGTGGAACACCAAATCGTTCAAGAGGGTTTAATCAATAGAAACCAAGAAAATATATATGATACTTAGTAATACTTTGGGCGGCAAAACCCTCGATTAGCTTTCAAAATCAAAATACGCACAAGCAAGCGGAGGAAACGAGGCGGCGTGATGTAATGTGATTTAACACATATACGTTATAGGACAAATTTAGGTAATTACCTTTAGGAAAAAGTAATTAACCAAAAATAAGTCAAAGACGGATACGATTAAACACGTGAGTGAACCAAGTTCGTTGTACACGAAGATCTTATGAATTTGAGACGTTTTTCTTTGATTTGGACAATTGATTTGAATGTGTCGTTGGTTTTTAAACTAGAAATTAATTCTACCAATTTTAAGCTATTTAAAATTATTCTAAAGTGCATGAATCGTTAACCCCGCTATTTTAAAAATCTACTAACAATTAATTATTTAGAAATAAAACACTATTTAAAAATTAATCTAATTAAAAATTTAAAAAAAAACTTTTAATCTCTTAAAAATCTAAATACACTTTTTTTTTTAAACTAATTAAACTTTATTACAATTACTTTTTTTTTTAAAACTAGTCTATTTAAAAGCTATACTTATCTAGATCAAAAGTTAATAAATTTAAACTAATTTAAATTTAAACTAATTAAACTATTAAAATTAAAACATTTTTATTTTTTTATTTTATAAACTTAACTTTCATTAAAATTTTAAAAGTAATAAAAATAAAACGTGACAAAAAAATAATAAGCTAAAACAAATACTGCTACTATGAAACAAACTATATTAACGAAATAGCTGGTAGTAAAATTAAAAAGGTGTGCAGCCCAGATGGCTATCACACTGGACCTACAAACGGGAGGGATCGAGTTCGAATCCCACAAATGACATAATTTTTGGATTATTTTTCTTTTTGATAGAAAAGATTACAACCAGTCACAGGAGGTGACTTATGAATAAGCTTATTATGGTTAAACTGATTAGGTAAACAGCTTATGAGCTTATCAGCCAATTGGACTGATAAGCTGATACTTAAACAAATATGCAGAAAGAACAATTATGCATACAAATTAAAACTATGATTCAGCACACAAATAAATATCAAACAAAGCAGCAATTCACACCTATAAAATATTCAGCAACCATAAACTAAAAAGAATCCCAGTTAAGCAGGAACAATACTAAATCAAACTTATATTAACCAAGATCTATATTTAGCAAACATTACTGAAAACTTTAATCGTTAAAACAAAGTTGCAATTAACCAATGAACTGAATAGTTTCATTCAACGAGTTTATCAGTTACTCAGCAAAACATTCAGGATAATTCAAAACTTAGGTTTCGTTTAATAATCAAAGCAGATTAGAAATCAGAAAAGGTTATGAAGTCGACACTAATGAACATTCAGTAGTCTTCTAAATTTAACAAACTCTTATCTTAACAGCATCCTTATAGCAAATAAAAAAAATCTCATAATATTATTCATAACCAGATAAATTTCAAACAAAACAAGGCAAACTCCTATTTAATCAGTAAAATCTAAACGGTTTCAAACATAACAAACTGATGCAATATCAATTAGCTGAATCTAATCAGAAAATCATCTAGTTGAAGTCTTTCAGCAAACGAAATAATCTCTTAACCATTAAAATCTAAAACAGTAAAATCCAGCTAACATCAAGCAATCTAAATCAAATCAAATCATGCCAACAGTCAAAAGCATAATAACATACAAATAATTTTAATCTATTAGACATGAAAAATGTAATAGCACCTTTTTGACGAAACCATTGGGCAGTAGGAGTGCGCTGAGCATCCTAAACGAATCGGACCACCACCACCATTACTCGATCACCATTTATCTCCATTCGAACAGTCACCATCATCTTGGATAAATACAGTAACAGTAACACTAATTTTTACTTTCCAGTGGGGAAAGTATTTCCCAATCTTTACTTATATTATTTAATCCAAGCTATCAATTAGCTTAATTAAACAATATCAATTATTATAATTAAAATAAGATCAAGATTAATTGAAGAAAAACAGTAAATTAAAAATGAAAACACGATTGAAACAAACTCACTTTTATTAATAATCTAAAATTGTTACAATACTTTTTAAAAAGAAATACAATTAATCTAATCTAATTTCCTCATAATAACATTAGGAAGTAAAAATTGGAATACATTACACATAAAAATGGGGGTATTTATAGCCTCCCAAGGCTTGCTGAGAAGCGGATATACGGATCTTGAGAGGAATATTCCAAATAATTTCCAGCCTTTGATCTTCTCCTCTTCTTTCTCTCTCCTTTTTGTTAATCATCCAAGGGTGGAGGATTGATCTCTCCTCCCACGGATTGCCAAGGTGGCAATCCTTGTGTTTGTTGTGCTTGTTTTGAGCATTGTGATTGGCTAGATTGATGGTGTGAGGTGTAGCATCCAATGAAACGCAGCCACGTAGCATCCCCTCTCCCTCTTTTCTCTTCCTTAAAAACGGGGAATTAATTCCCAAACGTGTGAATGACTCGTGTGGGTAAAAAGCCCCTTTTTATTTGATTGAATTAAATATTTAGGGTTTGGAACAGTGATTATTTACAGGTTTTTAGGGTTGGGGTAAATGGGGTTCTGGTTATTTTTGGTGAAGGAGAAAGAAGAAAAACATAGGGATTATCGAAACAAAGTGTGGTTGTGGTGAGAATAAAGAAAACGTGTGAGTGGGTGAAAAGAGAGTTTTGTTTTATATTTGTGAAGATAGTAAGTGACGTGTGGTTTTAATATGTGTAGACATAAAGCAAAAACCCTAGGCCCATGATTGATTCGTTTCTCATTCATTCAAACTTGAGTTGGGCTTGAGGCCCTTTATCTCTTTTCAGCCGAAATTTAAACCCCATTTTGGGCCTTGAATTGGTCTTGATAAAAATTCTTAAAACTTGTTTTCATTTTGGGCTTATGAGCCCAATTCCCAAATGTGGGACCCACTTGACTTCAACTCTTGATAAATCCGTGAATAAATGAGCTTGAATTGGCTTCCTCGATCTTTTCCTTCAAACTCGTGTTGTTTTTGCCGGATTTCGCGATCTTTGGTACCTACACACACGAAACACGAAACAAACGAATACAAGGCCAATTTCATGATATTTATGCATTTATTGTCCATTTATCGATACAAAAGATATGAGTAATTTAGCTCATATCAAAATCCCCCTTGCTAAGCAATTGCCGTGTCCTCACGCAATGATAAAATAAAACTATAACTACACCATTATTCAACTTAAGACACTTTATTATGCAAAGACATAATGTATTGCTTTCATTATTGAAAAATAACTTTTAGGATCATAAAACTCAAATAGATTCATCGTCCCCGACTTTTCACTTTTCCATGCCAAGTGCAAAAACAAGATCATTGTTATTATAAGTTGGTAGACTAACACGAACTCATGTGGGCCAATTAATCACTTAGACTCCCTTATTCCTATGTGTATCTCTTATATTTTATTGTTGTCTAGAATGATCACGAGGATGCATTGTTGACTTATTTCGATAATTTATTAGGCCGAAAATAAAGTGAACGATTTAATCAATAGTTAGCTAAAGGACAAAATCTTTTAAAACTGCTTCTCGGGCCCTCATAAAGTTCATATCTTGGCATAACTTGTTTCGCGATTTGAGACCTTTCTCGGACCGATATTTGGCAATGACTTAGTACTTTCCAACCTTGAGAGACGTTCACGAAATAATGGTCTTCTCTTCATAATATTTCTTCACTTGAAGTTTTGAGAGATTCATACTTGGACCACGACTTCTTCATTTTTCTCCAATCTTTACTTGGGATTTTGATTAACAACGATCCGCCTCCTTTTTGGACTTGGCTTCATTTATCCTCATACCTTATTTTGGTCTTTTTGGATAGACTTCTCCATGACTTTTTGGGAGTATTTTGCTTTTCGTCGTGTGTCTCGATCCTTCATATTGATTTTTGATAAATGAGTCTTCACATCACTTGAGATCTTTAGCAATAAAACATAGCCCTCATGTCTTGTTAGGACCTTTTTGGACTCGCCAATCTTCGCATCCCGCTTCAATAAGTTATGCCTTGGCTATGAACTCTAATCCATACCGAGCAACTTTTAAACGATCTTGGGCTAGAAGCTAAGTAACTTTTCAAATCGTTCAACATTATTTATTGCAATTAAAATTTATTAACAAGTGATGGGAGAATAGGCTCATAATTCACTCACATAAATTCCCGAAAGAATACCACACTTATAAAAGGCTCTATCATCTCTTGTTCTCCATATTTGGATACTTAGCCTATTAAATCAAAGTTTTGGGTTTTCAAGTCATCTATAGGATCTTGCAACTTCTTAGACTTTTTCAAGTTTTAGAATTTGCGTTTTAAAGTTCCCTTGATAAACGACTTTCTAGGATCAATTTTAGGAGCTTGCGAAAAGTTCTTAACTCGAATGAATTAAGACCTTCGCGTTTTAAAGCTCCCTATATAATAGCCTAGCAAAACTTAATTCAAATACGTTAAGGAAAAGCTAAGGTTAAAAACCAAGTCGAGTCAAAAACTATTCTTATTGAAAACTTACATTCGTGTCAAAAGCACTTATTTCCTTTATTAAAATTTAAAAATAACACTAAAAATTTAAAATTTTATTGAAAAATGAGAAAAACAACACGTTTGGACACGACAAAAGCAATTGCAAGCGATTATATCGATTGACTCCCCCATGCTAAAACCAAACATTGTCCTCAATGTTTCTTAGCTCACGAGTGACACCCCCTTGCTAAGACACGAAGAGTCTAATGCAATCTCCTAGCATGGAAAGAGCACGCAAATCTATAAGCCGTTTATTAATTATGCCTTAAGAAAAACGTTAGTCAATAATAATCAAGGGAAAAAAAAGTGTGCCCCTTTTTGGCATTCAAAGAATGGAAGATCAAGTGGACCGGCAAAAACCGAACACGAGAGTCTTCAAATATTAGGGTCATACCTAAGATCACAACAAAACACGAACACGAGCTTGAAAGATCAAGCCTTATTAGTGTTAGAAAATAGAAAGAAGATAGAATGTATGGGACTCCCCCACAAGGCACCTCGTTTTTGTTCACCGAGTCATGAGCTCGACTCGATCCCCGCATTCATTGGTCCTTAGGGAAAGTTTGAAGATCCGGAACAACCTCCGTAGGTATGTCCCCTCCAAAGTAGTGTTTCACACGATGACCATTCACCTTAAAGTTAGGCCCGTCTTTTTGAGCTAGCTCAACGGTGCCATAAGGGAAAACTTGAGCAATGGTGAATGGTCCGGACCAACGGGATTTAAGCTTGCCCGAGAAAATCTTAAGTCTAGAGTTGAATAAGAGGACTTGATCACCAACATTGAAAATGCGGTTATTGATCTTAGAGTCATGAATCCTCTTAGTCTTCTCTTTGTAGATCAAAGAATTTTCATAAGCTTGATCCCTTAATTCACTTAGTTCATTCAGTTGAACCTTGCGATGATCACCCGTGGCCCCCAAATCAAAGTTACAATGCTTAAGAGCCCAATACGCCTTATGTTCGAGTTCAATTGGCAAGTGGCATGCTTTTCCGTAGACCAACCTAAATGGTGTACAACCAATTGGCGTCTTGTGAGCCGTACGAAAAGCCCACAATGCATCGTCCAATTTATCCGACCATGAAGTGCGATTCTCTCCAATAGAACGCTCCAAAATCCTTTTAAGAGCACGGTTTGAAACCTCCACTTGACCACTCGTTTGAGGGTGATAAGCTGTAGAAAGTCGATGAGTGACACCATATTTCTTTAGAACTTTTGCAAATTGTTCATTACAAAAATGAGTCCCACGATCACTTATTATAGCCCGCGGAGTTCCAAACCTAGCAAAAAGTTGTTTCAAAAATTTCACCACAACTCGAGCATCATTCATGGGCAAAGCCTTAGCTTCGACCCATTTAGACAAATAGTCCACGGCTACGAGAATGTATTTGTTTCCTTTTAATGATGGAAACGGCCCCATAAAATCGATCCCCCACATGTCAAAGATTTCACAAACTTGGATAATGTTTTGAGGCATTTCATCCCTTTGTGAGTTCTTTCCTTGACGTTGACAAGCATCACAAGTCTTGATCAAGTCTTGGGCATCACGATATATGGAAGGCCAAAAGAAACCGGCATCAAAGACTTTCTTCGCGGTGGCGTTAGCACCATGATGTCCCCCGGTGGGTCCCTCATGACAAGATTTAAGGATATCTTGAGCTTCTTTGCCAAACACGCACATACGAATCACTTGATCCGCGCACACACGAAACAAATAGGGGTCGTCCCAAAAGTAATAGGAGATATCCTTGAAAAACTTTCGTTTTTGTTGGGACGACATACCCTTGATCACAAACTTCCCCGCATGGTTATTTGCGATATCCGCAAACCATGGGGTGCTATCATCACCACGAAAAGTAACCATACCAAGCGTCTCGAGAGGAAATGTTTCATTGATTTCCTTGTTCTCTCGATCGCTTTGGTGAGGATTCTCAAGTCGGGATAAATGATCGGCCGCGAGATTCTCGGCTCCTTTTTTATCTAGAATTTGAACATTAAATTCTTGAAGGAGGAGAATCCACCGGAGCAACCTCGGCTTAGCATCTTGTTTATTAAAAAGGTATTTGATAGCCGAGTGGTCCGTATACAATATGGTTTGGGACAAGACGAGATATGGTCTAAACTTTTCAAAAGCATACACAACGGCAAGAAACTCCTTTTCCGTTGTAGTATACTTTGTTTGAGCATCCGTCATAGTCTTACTTGCATAATGTATAGGCAAGAAGTGTTTTAGCTTACGTTGCCCCAAAACCGCACCTACCGCATAATCACTAGCATCACACATAATTTCAAAAGGTAGATCCCAATCCGGGGCAACTAAGATTGGAGATTCGGTTAACTTCTTTTTAAGCATCTCAAAGGCTTGAATACACTCATCCGAAAAGATGAAAGGAGTCTCTTTTTCCAAAAGATGGGTCATAGGCCGAGCTATCTTAGAGAAGTCTTGTATAAAACGACGATAGAAGCCGGCATGGCCGAGAAAACTCCTTACTCCCTTAACGGTGGTGGGTGGAGGCAATTTGGCAATCACGTCGATTTTAGCCCTATCAACCTCAATACCGGCCTTAGAGATCTTATGTCCTAACACAATTCCCTCTTTGCACATGAAGTGACATTTTTCATAATTAAGCACAAGATTCGTTTCCTCACAACGTTGCAACATTCTTTCAAGATTAGAGAGACATGAAGTGAAAGAATCCCCAAAAACCAAAAAGTCATCCATGAAGACTTCCATGGTTTTCTCGATCATATCATGGAAAATGGCCGTCATGCACCTTTGGAACGTCCCCGGAGCATTGCATAGTCCAAAAGGCATGCGACGATAGGCAAATGTTCCAGAAGGACAAGTGAATGTGGTCTTTTCTTGATCACGAGGGTCAATGGGGATTTGGAAATAGCCGGAAAATCCATCCAAAAAGCAATAGAATTCATTCCCCGCTAGTCTCTCTAACATTTGATCCATAAAAGGTAATGGAAAATGATCCTTCCTAGTGGCATCATTAAGCTTCCTATAATCAATACAAACACGCCAACCGGTCACAAGTCTAGTAGGAATCAATTCATTATCCTCATTAGCAACAACCGTCATTCCTCCTTTCTTTGGAACACAATGCACGGGGCTAACCCATGGACTATCCGAGATAGGGTAGATCATTCCGGCGTCTAGAAGTTTAGTGACTTCCTTTTTGATCACCTCATGAATCTTTGGATTGACCCTTCTTTGATGTTGGATAGCGGGTTTATAATCATCCTCCATTAGAATTTTATGAGTACAAAATTTGGGATCTATACCCTTAATGTCGGAGATTTTCCATGCAATGGCCCGTTTATGTTTCTTAAGCACTTTAATAAGCTCATCCTTTTCATTTTCCTTTAATCCCTTAGCAATAATCACCGGTAACTTATTCGTTCCTTCAAGAAAAGCATACTCCAAATGAGTGGGTAATTCCTTAAGTTCTAATTCGGGTGCTTCCTCAATAGATGTTTTCACTTTAGTTTCATTAACACTCACAACTTTTAATTCCATAGGTGGTGATTCAAAAGGATCCATATTCAACAATTTTTCAATCAACGCAATATGTAAAACCCGCATGCTTTTACCATGAATAGTGCCCTTAAGATCGTACGTTCCAGATTAAAACTTACCTCACGTAGTATTGATCACATTCATGTGCTAATAATCAAGCAAGTGCATACGTGTATGTCATGACAAGTATCGATTACGTACGACCCCATGATAAACAGTTAATAATATATCACGTGAACATAATTAAATCATGAACACCATTTAAAATACTAACTAAAATAATTACGTAAATACTTATAATATATTTACGAGCGTTAAGTTTACGATAAACGACACGTTAAAAGAAACAGAAACACGTTAAACACGAGCACGTTTAACCACGAACGAACACGAAACATCGGGACACGAGAAAGGTACGGGTACCCCATGTGGGGCCCCTATACCCACGGCACACATGCATGAAATGGGCTTAGCCCATGGACTTTTCAAGTTAAGGGGGGTAAAGTGTTAAACATGTTTTCATTTTCATTTTACAAGAAATAAACTAAAAACCCTAAAAAGAGTTTTCTCCTCTCCTTTTTGCCTCCTTTGTGCCGCCACCTATACACCATCATAAGGGGGTGTTTGATTGATTTTGATCTTAAAAACAAGTGTTAGAATACGTGTTTGTTCATCATTTTTCCAAGCTACATAGTGGTATACCTTTCTAACCCTTCTTTTTAATTCTTGTTAATTCTTTTGATCTTTGATTGTTTTCATGAACATGTTATTATTTTTCTTATGAAAACAAGATAATTAATCATTGATCTAACATGTTTTGATATTAAATAAAATCAAGGAATGATTTAAAGGGGTGTTTGTTTCTAGCCCCTAGCAAAACAAACCCGAGGGGGGTTTGGTTTGCTATTGCCGCCACCACCAAGACCACAATTGGTCTTGGTTGGCTCATGTGGGACCCACGGCAGCAAGGGGACACATGTGCCCCGGGTTTGGCCCGGGGTACGGTGTCGAATTCATACCCGGTTCACGGTTCGTTGGTTAAAATCATGATCTATGTTACATGTAATTTTTATGAATCATGAACTTAGGATATAATTAATTAATAACATGAAATATTAATTAAATCATGACTTAGGTTATTTTAATTATTAGTTTATCATGACATTAATTTAACCTAAGTATTTTATGTTATAAGTTATAATTAATTAATTATTAAAACATGCCTATAATTAATTAATTTAGACATGACTTAGGTTATATTATTATTAATAATAATACACATGTTAACCTAAGTATTTTCATTTCATTTTAATTAATACATGTTACACTTTAATTAAAATGCTTAACCTATAGTTTAATTAAAATACATGAAATAATAATTAAACTATACACTATATCATATGACTTAAGAATAAGCTTATAACACTTAGACTTATATGTTAGCTTATGAAATCAGCTTAATTCTAATTATGGAAACTTCTATTTATAGAAACTTAATTAAATAAGGCAACTAATCTAATTATGGAAACCTTCTATATATGGAAATCAATCTATTTCAGGCAGCTAATCTAATTATGGAAACCTTCTATATATGGAAACTTATTTAATTAAGGCAGCTGATCTATTTTTGGAAACTTTCTATTTTTAGAAACTAATCTATTTTAGGCAGTAAATTCTATTTTTGGAAACTTTCTATTTTTGGAAACTTTCTATTTTTGGAAACTTTCTATTTTTGGAAACTTTCTATTTTTGGAAACTTTCTATTTTTGGTAACTTTCTATTTTTGGAAACTTTCTATTTTTGGAAACTTTCTATTTTTGGAAACTTTCTATTTTTGGAAACCTGCTATTTTTGGAAAGTTACTTATTATTATACAGTAAGTATATTAATACATGAAACACCAGTAATACTTAATCAGATAAACCAGAAATACAAGATAAACACAGTTTAAGGCTTTAAACAGTGAACCATGACCTAAAACATACCAAATCAGCTATAACAAGACACAGAACCCAGTACGTAATCAGTGAATCGATACTTATACACGTGTGTATTCATGTAGCATTAGTGATCCAGAAGTAGGAGTCTTTCTTCCGTTCATTTCACTGGACTTGAGGTACGGATTCCCGTCCTTTCAGTATGGACATTCCTTCCTTATTAGGATTTCCCCGTATGCAGCCAACTGTTTTCCCCAGCATTTGTTTTATTGTTTTGAACTGCTTATGTTAATTTAGCATAAACTATAGCCATATACAAGCATGACCAGTTTCACCTAGTTATGGAGGTACCATAACCATAGCATTGGAGGCACCGATGTTATGACTTCCCCACGGCGGAGTGATTGCTCGTGGCGTCCCTTTTCAGTTTGGCCATATTATTATATCAGTCGGGGCGTATGGGTGCATCCTAGTTACATGTTTTATTCAGTTTATCATGGTGAATGTGGTGTGTGCCTTGCACCCTTCACAAGGAGCTGATCCCTCCTACCCAAACCAGTATATTGATTAGAGGCATCCCCTCTAATCAGCATGATGAGGTCACCCCTCCAAGTATTCATGCACGTGACCTTTTCATGACCTATATGGGCTATGGTATATATATGTTAAAACAGTTTTCACAGGTTAAACATAAGGCTTTTCAAACTATAAAACCAGTTTTCATGTTACTTAACCAGTTTACTCAGTACTTAGTCTTCCGCTGTTATATGTTACATGCTTATCCTATATCATGCTTTATTGTACATCCGTGCACTGAGCGTCTTGCTCAGCCGTTTTCCTTTTCATGTTCCCAAAACGGCAGGTACTCAGGGACGCTCGTAGATCTCAAACGTAGGTGCATATGGACTGGAAGCTTTACTGTCTTTCTTTACTTTATGCATTTCCTTTACTTTGATGCAGTTGCTTTGGACATTGTTTCGTCCTTCCTTTTTCAGTATTTATGTTTGTGTGTGATGAGCTTTACTTTGGGATACCGATGTTTGATTCCGGTATTTCCTTTTATGGTTGAATAATGCTTAGACATTTATCCTTGTATGCTTTGATGACACGCCATGATATGCGTAATATTCCATTTCCAAAATGGGGTGTTACAATTATGGTATCAGAGCCAAGGCTTCGACCTGTAGGCTCTCAAATATGACCTGTGATTAGTGGGTAGTCACTACGGTCTTCCTAGAACTGACAGTTGTTTTCATGCATTCATCATTTTAAGCATACATATACATGTCATTGTTACAGGGTTTTTGACTAAGTAATGGTTGGTACAGGACTGGCCCTATTTAGTCGCATGTGTTTTATCGAAACTTTTAGATTTGGGACCGACCCATAGGCGTCCCCTCGATATGTCTTTTATTTTGAGTGAACTGACCTTAGGCGTTCACTCTCGAGCATCAAAAGTTTTCATAAAACTGCATCATGCATTCATACAAAGATTTTCTTGCATAAAATTTTTCTCGTGAAATTTTGGCATAAAATTTTTCTTTTATATATTTTATGTTTGAACTGTTAATCATATGTTTTATGTTATACTGTCAGATGGTTCTCACACGCGAGCAAGAGCAGCTCAATGCTGCGATTCAGGCTGCCATGCAAGCCCTACTTCCTCAACTGAGGAATGACATTCGTGCTGAAGTCCAAGCTGCGAATAATCAGCAGCCGCAGAATCAGGCACCTCCTCCTCCTCCTCCCCCAGTGACTCTAGCGGTATGGTTGGAACGATTTAACAAGCTCCGTCCTAGAGCTTTTGAAAAGACTGATAGCCCCAGCGATGCTGAAAGCTGGCTGACTCACATTGAGAAAATCTTCAATGCTATGGGATGTGACCCCGCCTTCAAGGCAAGATTGGCGTGCTACAGGTTTGAAGGCGATGTACTCAACTGGTGGCTAGCTTTGACACAGTCAGAAGGAGGTGATGAATGGGTCGCTGGTTTGACTTGGGCCCAATTCAAGGAGAGAGTGATGGAACAATTCTTTCCTAAGGCAGAGCAGGACAAACTCAAGCGTGAATACCACGGGATACGTCAGAGACAGGGCGAGAATAGCAACGAATTCATGCAGCGCTTTCTTCGCCTTGCTGGTTTTCTAGGAGCAGCGGCTGGTACTCCTGAGGAGCAGGCACACCATTTTAGGTGGGCACTTCGCACCTCGGTTGCGAACAATCTAGTATGTGCTACGTTCAATACGGTAGCACAAGTGGCTGACGCAGCAAGAAAGCTCGAGATGTTGTAGGAACGTGATGAGTTCGGGGAAGCAGAAAGACCCGACAAGAGGTAAAACATTTCATGTTCTAGCGTTAACCAGACCGCATCCTATCGTTATATGTTCCATAATCATCTCTTAAACTGTATCTTCCAGGCAGAAAACTGGGGACCGGTCTCAGCCGGCTACTCAGCAGCAGCCCAGTCAGCCCAAAGGAAACGGTCACTCTAACGACCGTTCTGTTGTGGAAAGGCGCAGCGGTAATGACAATTACCGTAACAATGCGGGACAGTCCAACAACAGCAGGTCCTACTATTTACGCATCTTCTTATGATTTCATGTTATATCTCTCATGCTGACACTATGTTAATCTCTACCAGGAACCACGGTAACGGAAGGGACCAGAACCACAGGGGTTCTCAGCCCAACCGTTCAGCTAACACTGGTAAGCATCTTACGACGTTTACGTCCTATACTCGTGCATATACCTTATTCTTAACACGTTCTGTCATCAGCAGGCCCTCAGCAAGCAAGGACTCCTGCTGGAGGATTCACTCATCCTCTTTGCAGCACCTGCCATCGCAGACACCCTGGCCCATGTCGTCGTGACTCCGACGCGTGCTACAAGTGCGGCCTCCCTGGCCATCGTATGAGAGATTGCTGTAAGGGTGAAATGGAGGGTACTTCGGGTCATGCTGATACTAAACCGCCTCCTACCACTGGGCGTGTCTACACGACATCGCGCGATCAGGCAAACAAATCTACAGGTACCATTACTGGAATTTTGTATATGTACGGCCAGGCTGCATGTGTTCTTTTCGACACGGGTGCCACTCATTCAGTTGTTTCCACTACTTATGCTAAAAACATCAGGACACTTCCCTTGCCATTAGAAACTAAGCTTACCATTTCCACGCCTCTGAGGGACTCTGTATTAATAACTCATGTATACAAGAGTCTTCCTTTAGAGTTTGACGATAAAGTTCGTGCAGTAGATGCACTTCCTCTAGACATGATTGAGTTTGATATGATTCTCGGCATGGATTGGCTATCCAAGCACCATGCTACCATAGACTGCCACTCATATAGAGTGATCTTCGGCGACATTAATGCACCAGAGTACATCCATAACGGGTTCATACCCGGACGGTCTGTACAAGTCATATCTACCTTGCAAGCACGTGCATTACTGTCACATGGCTGCGAAGGTTATCTCGCTACGGTTCATGACATGGATGCTGAATCCCCATCGATTCAGGATCAACCAGTAGTTTCAGAATTTCTAGACGTTTTCCCAGATGAACTTCCAGGCATACCACCTGCAAGAGAAGTGGAGTTCAACATCGACCTTGTTCCAGGAGCTGAGCCAATCTCTAAGGCTCCGTATCGTATGGCTCCCATAGAGCTAAAAGAACTGAAGGACCAATTACAGGAACTTCTTGAACGAGGGTTCATTAGACCGAGCGCATCTCCATGGGGCGCACCGGTCTTGTTCGTTAAGAAGAAGGACGGCAGCATGCGACTTTGCATTGACTACCGTGAACTTAATAAGATTACCATCCGCAACAGATATCCACTGCCACGTATAGACGATCTGTTTGACCAACTTCAAGGAGCCAAACACTTCTCAAAGATCGATCTAAGGTCAGGCTACCATCAGCTAAGGGTTAAAGAGCAGGATATTGCCAAGACTGCTTTTCGTACCCGCTATGGCCATTATGAGTTTGTAGTCATGCCATTCGGCCTGACTAACGCTCCAGCAGTATTCATGGATCTGATGAACAGAATCTTTCATGAATTCCTTGATAAATTTGTCATTGTATTCATCGATGACATCTTGATATTCTCAAAGTCCACGGAGGAACACGAAGATCATCTCCGTACTGTACTACAGATTCTTCGTCAGAAGCAGCTGTATGCGAAATTCTCCAAGTGTGAGTTCTGGTTAAACAAGGTGGCATTCTTAGGTCACATTGTATCAGCAGAAGGGATCACTATGGACCCAGCGAAGGTTGAGGCTATCACTAAATGGCCAAGACCAACATCAGCGACAGAAGTCCGCAGTTTCTTAGGTTTAGCTGGATATTATCGAAGATTCGTGGAGAACTTTTCTCGGCTGGCATTGCCTCTCACCAAACTGATGCGAAAAGGAGAGAAATTCGTCTGGATGGAAGATCGAGGGAAGAGCTTCGAAGACTTAAAGCAGAAGTTAGTATCTGCACCTATTCTTACTCTCCCATCTGGTACAGGTGGATTTCAGATCTATAGCGATGCATCGGGGAAGGGACTGGGCTGTGTTCTCATGCAACATGGGAAAGTGATCGCGTATGCTTCACGGCAGCTTAAGCCCTATGAAGAAAACTACCCTACGCATGACCTGGAACTTGCTGCAGTGGTGTTCGCATTAAAGATATGGAGGCATTACTTATACGGAGAATCATGCGACATTTTCACAGATCACAAGAGCTTGAAGTATATCTTCACACAGCGAGAATTGAACATGAGACAAAGGAGATGGTTGGAACTGTTGAAGGATTATGATATTAACCTACAGTATCATCCCGGGAAAGCTAATGTAGTAGCAGATGCACTCAGCAGAAAGTCCGGAATGATAAATGGCATTGAGATCAAGGAACAAAACATAAGAGACTTGGAGCGGCTTGACATTGAAATCATGGTACGTGGGCAGCACGGATACTGGGCGAATCTTACAGTAGAACCTGAGTTACTGACTAGGATTAAGGAAGCGCAGAAGGATGATGGAGAGATTTGGGCGATAATTCAGAATTTGGAGAAGCAGACAGAATTCAGAATGGACGCAGACGGTATCATTTGGCAGGGCACGAGACTTTGTGTTCCTGACAATCCAGAACTCCGGGAAGCATTGTTAGCTGAAGCTCACAGCTCCCCATTTTCTATACATCCTGGGTCGACAAAAATGTACCATGACATCAGACAGCACTTTTGGTGGAGTGGTATGAAACAGGATGTAGCCACGTATGTCTCCAAATGTCTTACCTGTCAGCAGGTTAAGATTGAACATCAGCGATCTGGCGGTCTCCTTCAACCGTTGGATATTCCAGAGTGGAAGTGGGACAAAATCACCATGGATTTTGTTACCGGTCTTCCGCCTACCAAGAAGAAGCACGATGCTATTTGGGTCATCGTTGATCGACTCACCAAATCAGCTCATTTCTTACCGATACGCAAGGAAGATCCGGTAAGTAAACTCGCAGATACGTACAGAAGGGAGATCATGAGACTCCACGGCACTCCCTCCAGCATCGTCTCAGACAGAGATCCTCGTTTCACGTCGCGATTCTGGAAAGGTCTGCAAAAAGCTTGGGGTACACAACTTAAGCTGAGCACAGCCTTTCATCCTCAAACGGACGGACAATCGGAGCGAACAATTCAGACATTGGAAGATATGTTAAGGTCGTGTGCGTTGGAATGGACAGGTGATTGGGACGATTACATCTGTTTAGTCGAGTTTGCATACAACAACAGCTGGCACGCAAGTATCAAATGTGCTCCTTTCGAGATGTTGTATGGCAGAAAGTGTCGCGCTCCAACTTGCTGGGATCAAGTGGGAGAGCGAACACTCGAAGGACCAGAGATTATAGAAATGACCAATGAGAAGATTGAGGTAGCTAAACAGAAACTGCAAGAAGCACGATCACGTCATAAGTGTTACGCCGATAAGCATCGTAGGGACATACATTTTAATGTGGGAGATCACGTCTTCCTCAAGGTTTCGCCGGCACGTGGTGTTAAACGCTTCGGGATCAAAGGAAAACTCAGTCCTCGGTTCATCGGACCATTTGATATCGTTGAACGAATCGGCGAAGTATCTTACCGATTGGCGTTACCTCCTCAGCTATCGCACGTGCATAACGTGTTCCATGTGTCCTTACTCAGAGGGTACAATTATCATCCCCTTCACATGGTTCAGTATCCACTGGAACAGATACGTGAAGATCTCATGTTTATAGAAGAACCCGAACGAGTACTCGACAGGCAAGAACGAGTCATGAGAAGGAAGACGATTCCTTTCGTCAAAATTCTTTGGAGGGACCATACCGAGCGGGAAGCCACTTGGGAAACAGAGGAGTCTATCCGGGCTTCTTACCCTCACTTCATATTTTGAGTTCGGGTATGTCACTTCTTTTCAGCTTACTTTATCTATAATTCGGGGACGAATTATTCTTTTTAGGGGGGGAGAATTGTAAAACCCGCATGCTTTTACCATGAATAGTGCCCTTAAGATCGTACGTTCTAGATTAAAACTTACCTCACGTAGTATTGATCACATTCATGTGCTAATAATCAAGCAAGTGCATACGTGTATGTCATGACAAGTATCGATTACGTACGACCCCATGATAAACAGTTAATAATATATCACGTGAACATAATTAAATCATGAACACCATTTAAAATACTAACTAAAATAATTACGTAAATACTTATAATATATTTACGAGCGTTAAGTTTACGATAAACGACACGTTAAAAGAAACAGAAACACGTTAAACACGAGCACGTTTAACCACGAACGAACACGAAACATCGGGACACGAGAAAGGTACGGGTACCCCATGTGGGGTCCCCATACCCACGGCACACATGCATGAAATGGGCTTAGCCCATGGACTTTTCAAGTTAAGGGGGGTAAAGTGTTAAACATGTTTTCATTTTCATTTTACAAGAAATAAACTAAAAACCCTAAAAAGAGTTTTCTCCTCTCCTTTTTGCCTCCTTTGTGCCGCCACCTATACACCATCATAAGGGGGTGTTTGATTGATTTTGATCTTAAAAACAAGTGTTAGAATACGTGTTTGTTCATCCTTTTTCCAAGCTACATAGTGGTATACCTTTCTAACCCTTCTTTTTAATTCTTGTTAATTCTTTTGATCTTTGATTGTTTTCATGAACATGTTATTATTTTTCTTATGAAAACAAGATAATTAATCATTGATCTAACATGTTTTGATATTAAATAAAATCAAGGAATGATTTAAAGGGGTGTTTGTTTCTAGCCGCCTAGCAAAACAAACCCGAGGGGGGTTTGGTTTGCTATTGCCGCCACCACCAAGACCACAATTGGTCTTGGTTGGCTCATGTGGGACCCACGGCAGCAAGGGGACACATGTGCCCCGGGTTTGGCCTGGGGTACGGTGTCGAATTCATACCCGGTTCACGGTTCGTTGGTTAAAATCATGATCTATGTTACATGTAATTTTTATGAATCATGAACTTAGGATATAATTAATTAATAACATGAAATATTAATTAAATCATGACTTAGGTTATTTTAATTATTAGTTTATCATGACATTAATTTAACCTAAGTATTTTATGTTATAAGTTATAATTAATTAATTATTAAAACATGCCTATAATTAATTAATTTAGACATGACTTAGGTTATATTATTATTAATAATAATACACATGTTAACCTAAGTATTTTCATTTCATTTTAATTAATACATGTTACACTTTAATTAAAATGCTTAACCTATAGTTTAATTAAAATACATGAAATAATAATTAAACTATACACTATATCATATGACTTAAGAATAAGCTTATAACACTTAGACTTATATGTTAGCTTATGAAATCAGCTTAATTCTAATTATGGAAACTTCTATTTATAGAAACTTAATTAAATAAGGCAACTAATCTAATTATGGAAACCTTCTATATATGGAAATCAATCTATTTCGGGCAGCTAATCTAATTATGGAAACCTTCTATATATGGAAACTTATTTAATTAAGGCAGCTGATCTATTTTTGGAAACTTTCTATTTTTAGAAACTAATCTATTTTAGGCAGTAAATTCTATTTTTGGAAACTTTCTATTTTTGGAAACTTTCTATTTTTGGAAACTTTCTATTTTTGGAAACTTTCTATTTTTGGAAACTTTCTATTTTTGGTAACTTTCTATTTTTGGAAACTTTCTATTTTTGGAAACTTTCTATTTTTGGAAACTTTCTATTTTTGGAAACCTGCTATTTTTGGAAAGTTACTTATTATTATACAGTAAGTATATTAATACATGAAACACCAGTAATACTTAATCAGATAAACCAGAAATACAAGATAAACACAGTTTAAGGCTTTAAACAGTGAACCATGACCTAAAACATACCAAATCAGCTATAACAAGACACAGAACCCAGTACGTAATCAGTGAATCGATACTTATACACGTGTGTATTCATGTAGCATTAGTGATCCAGAAGTAGGAGTCTTTCTTCCGTTCATTTCACTGGACTTGAGGTACGGATTCCCGTCCTTTCAGTATGGACATTCCTTCCTTATTAGGATTTCCCCGTATGCAGCCAACTGTTTTCCCCAGCATTTGTTTTATTGTTTTGAACTGCTTATGTTAATTTAGCATAAACTATAGCCATATACAAGCATGACCAGTTTCACCTAGTTATGGAGGTACCATAACCATAGCATTGGAGGCACCGATGTTATGACTTCCCCACGGCAGAGTGATTGCTCGTGGCGTCCCTTTTCAGTTTGGCCATATTATTATATCTGTCGGGGCATATGGGTGCATCCTAGTTACATGTTTTATTCAGTTTATCATGGTGAATGTGGTGTGTGCCTTGCACCCTTCACAAGGAGCTGATCCCTCCTACCCAAACCAGTATATTGATTAGAGGCATCCCCTCTAATCAGCATGATGAGGTCACCCCTCCAAGTATTCATGCACGTGACCTTTTCATGACCTATATGGGCTATGGTATATATATGTTAAAACAGTTTTCACAGGTTAAACATAAGGCTTTTCAAACTATAAAACCAGTTTTCATGTTACTTAACCAGTTTACTCAGTACTTAGTCTTCCGCTGTTATATGTTACATGCTTATCCTATATCATGCTTTATTGTACATCCGTGCACTGAGCGTCTTGCTCAGCCGTTTTCCTTTTCATGTTCCCAAAACGGCAGGTACTCAGGGACGCTCGTAGATCTCAAACGTAGGTGCATATGGACTGGAAGCTTTACTGTCTTTCTTTACTTTATGCATTTCCTTTACTTTGATGCAGTTGCTTTGGACATTGTTTCGTCCTTCCTTTTTCAGTATTTATGTTTGTGTGTGATGAGCTTTACTTTGGGATACCGATGTTTGATTCCGATATTTCCTTTTATGGTTGAATAATGCTTAGACATTTATCCTTGTATGCTTTGATGACACGCCATGATATGCGTAATATTCCATTTCCAAAATGGGGTGTTACACAATATCTCCCTCGGGATCAAAATTCTCACTATCAAACTCACTAGGATCAAACGGTGTGCTAAGGTAATCATCAATTTCCTTCTCGATTTTTGAATAACCATTATTCTCAAGCTCTCCAAGAACGAAGTCACCTCCCTCAAATGGAGTTAGTGGAGGCTTAGCCGAAGAGATAATAGGATTCGATGAAGTGGGATTGCCACTTTTAGAAGTATCCGAAAAACCAAGCATATCTTGCGAAGCCTCTCCACTAGCAACATCAATCACATCGACTTGATTGATTGATTCCTCGTCGTCTTCGGAAGAAAACTTCGAGATTTTACCAACATTAAGAGTGATACTTTCATCATCAAAACGTAAAGTCAACTTTCCCTCTCTCATGTCAACTAAAGAACTAGCCGTATTTAAAAACGGTCGTCCCAAAATAAGAGGCACTCGAGAATTTTCCGGATAATCACAAATGACAAAATCCGCCGGAAAAATGAGCTTTCCTACTTTGACTAATACGTCCTCGGCTATACCTTTTGGAAAGGCGATCGATCGATCCGCTAGCTCGATAGTCATCTTTGTAGGTAAAAGCTCGGGAAGTGATAACCTTTTCCATACGGAAAGAGGCATCAAGTTAATGCTAGCGCCAAGATCGGCTAATGCTAAGCATTCTCCCATATTAGGGAAATCACATGGTATCAAAAATTGACCGGGGTCTCCAAGCTTTTTGGGAAACTTTTTAGAGAGAACCGCGGAACAACTTTCATTTAAAGAGGTAGATACTTCAACTAACTTCTCCTTATCATTCATCAACCTTTTAATTGTAGAAGCAAATTTAGGCATGCTAAGCAATGCATCCGCGAAACTAAGATTAATATACATTTTCTTAAACACATCTAAAAACGTAGAAACTTGAGCATTGGTCTTTTCGCGGAGCTTCTCTTTGGTAAGTCTCGAAGGGTAGGGTAGTGTGGGTTTAGTCTTCGGAAGCTCGGGTTCCGGAATAGGCAATTGGTCTACCTTTGGTGGAATAGGAATTTCCTTTTCTTTAACCACCTCGGGTTCTTGCTCCACTTCCCCCACCGGAGAGGTACTCACATGTGGAAGCAAAGGTCCGTCTAAAGCTTTCCCACTCCGTGTGGTTATGGCTTTCATCTCACCCTTCGGGTTTGGAATGGTATTACTAGGTAAGCAACCCGAAGACGAGGAAGGTTTGGTCATAAACGATTCAAACATTGAAAGCAATTTATTTTGACCTTGTTCCATACTTTGTTGCATTCGATTTTGACTTTGTTCAAACATTTGCTCAAATCTTTGTTCAATCCTTTGTTGATTAAGCTCAATCTTGTTATTTTGCCCTTTAATCGTATTTTGAAACTCATTTTTCAAAGTTGCCATTTGTCCTTGAATGTTATTTTGAAAAGCTTTTAAACTTTCCTCGTTAATGTAGCTTGACAAATCATTTTGATTATGGCTTTGAAAACCTTGATTGTTTCGATTAACATTAAACCCATTTCCTTGATTAAAATTCCCTTGGTTACCACGGTTAAAATTATTCCCATTATTACCATTGTTGTACCTATTTTGAACCAGTGGAAAACCCGGTGGAGCAACATAATTTTTACGAGGAACTTGACCGTTGGAGCCATAAGTTCCCGTCGCGGCAAAAGCATTAGCTTGATCAAAACCCGTGTTTAAACAAGCATAATTAGGATGTGCTCCACCACATGATACACAAAAGCTCTCAACCATATTAATGGATCCATGAGGATTCTTCCTAATCTCACTCAACAAAGTCGCAAATCCACTATCAATCTTAGAGTCCAATCTAGCAATCTCGTGATAAGATGAATCCACATTGGAAACAACCGGTGTGTTTCGTGAATATTGTGCTCTAGACTTATCCTCAATTATTCCCCACGCGTCTCTCGGAGTTTTTCTTAAAAGATTACCACCCGCGGCGGCATTTAAAGAATCTTGTTCAATCATATTAAGCCCATTATAGAAAGTATTTATTTGATGTAATTCCGAGAAACCGTGGTGTGGACATTGTCTTAACAAATCTTTAAATCTTTCCCAAGCAACCCCAAACGATTCATGCACTTTTTGTTCAAATCTAGTTATCTCATTTTTAAAGTGTGTTGTCTTGGACGGTGGAAAGAAATAATTCATAAACTTCGACACTAAATCATCCCAAGTTAAAATTGAACCCGGTGGTTCTTTTTCATACCAAAGCTTAGCATTACCCTCGAGCGAGTATGGAAAAAGCATGAGCTTAATCACGTCATTCGGCACATCTCTAAACTTGAGAGTCGAGGTAATTCGATTAAAATTCCGAATGTGAGAATGCGGACTATCGATCTCATTGCCACGAAATGGGTCGGCACGAATGAGCGATACAAGATCCGTCTTAATCTCAAAATGATCCGCCAAAATAGCCGGCACAACGATTGCTTCCCCATACCCTTCGGTGGGTGCACGGAGCAATTCCTCCATTGTACGGTTATCGGCCATCTCTACAACAATAGGTGGAAGCTCGGGTTCCACTATTCGTTGTTGACGATTTCTATTTCTACGAGGTATATTTTCAAGCCTATTAAAATCTATCACAAGACGAGAAGAACGTAATTGCATACACTACAAAGACGAGAATTTAGAGGATTGAAGAAAAGAAATTAGACAAGAAGAAGATTATTTTTGGTATTTTATTTGGTATTGCTCAATCAAAAATGATCGATAAAAAAACAAGGAATAAGGATAACTACTATGGAAGTAAATTACCCTCGGTCGACTTTGAAACGATAGGTGAAAACCTAAACGTCTCGAGGTTCAATAAGTAAACAACAAAAATAAGATTTATTACTACTTGAGTCGGCAAACCAATAATAGGTCGTCCCTCTCAATATACGCACAAGCAAGCGGGGAAACGAGGTGGCACAAAGCATTTAAAAACCTTTTTCCTTAGACGGCCTTTTATAGCACGTCGCCTTATACCCACCTTATAGTTTGTATAAATCGAGTTCAAACTTCTTATTAGTATTTATCTATTTTGCCTTTATTTTTGTTATGGGTTCGAATACAATAGCTAGGTGATGAAATCCCAACTAAGGCTTATTTGAAAAGTATTTAAAATTATTGTTCTACGTAATACAATATATTATTCACAAAAAATCGAGAAAAACGATACATACTACTTAATAGAAAAATAACAAAACTTTCCGAGGACGGAAAGGGTCTTCAAATCCACGATCAACAAATCTCAACAAAAGCGAATCGTACAAAAGATCCCCGGCAGCGGCGCCAAAATTTTTGATGTATCGTGGAAAAAGTAATTAACCAAAAATAAGTCAAAGACGGATACGATTAAACACGTGAGTGAACCAAGTTCGTTGTACACGAAGATCTTATGAATTTGAGACGTTTTGCTTTGATTTGGACAATTGATTTGAATGTGTCGTTGGTTTTTAAACTAGAAATTAATTCTACCAATTTTAAGCTATTTAAAATTATTCTAAAGTGCATGAATCGTTAACCCCGCTATTTTAAAAATCTACTAACAATTAATTATTTAGAAATAAAACACTATTTAAAAATTAATCTAATTAAAAATTAAAAAAAAACTTTTAATCTCTTAAAAATCTAAATACACTTTTTTTTTTTAAAACTAATTAAACTTTATTACAATTACTTTTTTTTTTAAACTAGTCTATTTAAAAGCTATACTTATCTAGATCAAAAGTTAATAAAATTTAAACTAATTTAAATTTAAACTAATTAAACTATTAAAATTAAAACATTTTTATTTTTTTATTTTATAAACTTAACTTTCATTAAAATTTTAAAAGTAATAAAAATAAAACGTGACAAAAAATAATAAGCTAAAACAAATACTGCTACTATGAAACAAACTATATTAACGAAATAGCTGGTAGTAAAATTAAAAATGTGTGCAGCCCAGATGGCTATCACACTGGACCTACAAACGGGAGGGATCGAGTTCGAATCCCACAAATGACATAATTTTTGGATTATTTTTCTTTTTGACAGAAAAGATTACAACCAGTCACAGGAGGTGACTTATGAATAAGCTTATTATGGTTAAACTGATTAGGTAAACAGCTTATGAGCTTATCAGCCAATTGGACTGATAAGCTGATACTTAAACAAATATGCAGAAAGAACAATTATGCATATAAATTAAAACTATGATTCAGCACACAAATAAATATCAAACAAAGCAGCAATTCACACCTATAAAATATTCAACAACCATAAACTAAAAAGAATCCCAGTTAAGCAGGAACAATACTAAATCAAACTTATATTAACCAAGATCTATATTTAGCAAACATTACTGAAAACTTTAATCAGTAAAACAAAGTTGCAATTAACCAATGAACTGAATAGTTTCATTCAACGAGTTTATCAGTTACTCAGCAAAACATTCAGGATAATTCAAAACTTAGGTTTCGTTTAATAATCAAAGCAGATTAGAAATCAGAAAAGGTTATGAAGTCGACACTAATGAACATTCAGTAGTCTTCTAAATTTAACAAACTCTTATCTTAACAGCATCCTTATAGCAAATAAAAAAAATCTCATAATATTATTCATAACCAGATAAATTTCAAACAAAACAAGGCAAACTCCTATTTAATCAGTAAAATCTAAACGGTTTCAAACATAACAAACTGATGCAATATCAATTAGCTGAATCTAATCAGAAAATCATCTAGTTGAAGTCTTTCAGCAAACGAAATAATCTCTTAACCATTAAAATCTAAAACAGTAAAATCCAGCTAACATCAAGCAATCTAAATCAAATCAAATCACGCCAACAGTCAAAAGCATAATAACATACAAATAAGTTTAATCTATTAGACATGAAAAATGTAATAGCACCTTTTTGACGAAACCATTGGGCAGTAGGAGTGCGCTGAGCATCCTAAACGAATCGGACCACCACCACCATTACTCGATCACCATTTATCTCCATTCGAACAGTCACCATCATCTTGGATAAATACAGTAACAGTAACACTAATTTTTACTTTCCGGTGGGGAAAGTATTTCCCAATCTTTACTTATATTATTTAATCCAAGCTATCAATTAGCTTAATTAAACAATATCAATTATTATTATTAAAATAAGATCAAGATTAATTGAAGAAAAACAGTAAATTAAAAATGAAAACACGATTGAAACAAACTCACTTTTATTAATAATCTAAAATTGTTAAAATACTTTTTAAAAAGAAATACAATTAATCTAATCTAATTTCCTCATAATAACATTAGGAAGTAAAAATTGGAATACATTACACATAAAAATGGGGGTATTTATAGCCTCCCAAGGCTTGCTGAGAAGCGGATATACGGATCTTGAGAGGAATATTCCAAATAATTTCCAGCCTTTGATCTTCTCCTCTTCATTCTCTCTCCTTTCTGTTAATCATCCAAGGGTGGAGGATTGATCTCTCCTCACACGGATTGCCAAGGTGGCAATCCTTGTGTTTGTTGTGCTTGTTTTGAGCATTGTGATTGGCTAGATTGATGGTGTGAGGTGTAGCATCCAATGAAACGCAGCCACGTAGCATCCCCTCTCCCTCTTTTCTCTTCCTTAAAAACGGGGAATTAATTCCCAAACGTGTGAATGACTCGTGTGGGTAAAAAGCCCCTTTTTATTTGATTGAATTAAATATTTAGGGTTTGGAACAGTGATTATTTACAGGTTTTTAGGGTTGGGGTAAATGGGGTTCTGGTTATTTTTGGTGAAGGAGAAAGAAGAAAAACATAGGGAATATCGAAACAAAGTGTGGTTGTGGTGAGAATAAAGAAAACGTGTGAGTGGGTGAAAAGAGAGTTTTGTTTTATATTTGTGAAGATAGTAAGTGACGTGTGGTTTTAATATGTGTAGACATAAAGCAAAAACCCTAGGCCCATGATTGATTCGTTTCTCATTCATTCAAACTTGAGTTGGGCTTGAGGCCCTTTATCTCTTTTCAGCCGAAATTTAAACCCCATTTTGGGCCTTGAATTGGTCTTGATAAAAATTCTTAAAACTTGTTTTCATTTTGGGCTTATGGGCCCAATTCCCAAATGTGGGACCCACTTGACTTCAACTCTTGATAAATCCGTGAATAAATGAGCTTGAATTGGCTTCCTCGATCTTTTCCTTCAAACTCGTGTTGTTTTTGCCGGATTTCGCGATCTTTGGTACCTACACACACGAAACACGAAACAAACGAATACAAGGCCAATTTCATGATATTTATGCATTTATTGTCCATTTATCGATACAAAAGATATGAGTAATTTAGCTCATATCACGGCGCGAGGCACTTAAGAGCCTTTTTCCTTTAGGTCGTGAAATACAACCGCCTTATACCCACCTTATAGTTTGTATTTCTCAAAATCGAGCTTCACGAAAGTATTTATCTATTTTTGCCTTTTTCTTTGGTTTGAGATTCGAATACAATGATTGGGTAATGACCTCCCAAGTCAAGGTTGTGATTTCTCACGTATTTGGAGTACTTGTAAATATATTGTTCTACGTATACAATATAGTAATAGTATTCACAAAAAAATGAAAAACCGATAATACGTATTAGTAGAGTGCTACTAATACAATTACTTTTATGGCTATATATAAAAAAAACAATGGTTCAACCAAAACACAACACGCCTCCCCGGCAGCGGCGCCAAAATGATGTTGGAGTTTTGTACACCTTTAGGAAAAGGATGCACAAAGTAGGGCAAGTGTGCACGACGATTTAGGAAAACCGTGTGTGAATGACCCTAAGTGAGTTCGTTCTCGAGGAGGCAAGTGCGTTGTGTATTGAATTGATATTGATTTGTGATTATATGATTGAGAAAGAAATGGTATTAGAAGAGAAAGACGGTTACAAAGACGAATTAAACTACGACGAAAAAGGCGAACACGTAAAACCGTAAATAGTGCCAAAATTAAAATTTTAACCTAAAAATTCCTAAAAATTACTAAAAATCCCCAATAATATTCTAAGAGTTTACAAAAAATCCAAACTTGCTAAAACCTTTTAATTAATTAGATAATGACTTTTTAATGCTAATTAAAGCCCTAAAAATCACTTTTAATTATTAAAAAGCCTTAAACAAGATCTAATAGTTTGTAAACCTCAAAAATATCCTAATTAAGCTAAAAACTATTTTTTAAAATTTTAAAACCAAATTAAACTATTTTTAAACACTTAAAAACTATTAATATCTATTAAATCTTAAATTAATTCTAGAAATTAATTGAAAAGTCTAAAAAATATTTGGAAAGTGACAAAACTCCTAATTAAGTGTCCTTAACCTAGGAAAAATGTAAAAACAAGAAAAAATAAAACTTCAATTTTTAATAATAAAATAATATTAAAATAATCAAAAAAATTCAAAGTTTACCAAATAATTCTAAAAAATTACCAAAAATCCTAAATAATGTAACTAAAACAAAAATGCAATCCAAATTTTCTGAAACTTATTTAATAATTTTATATTAAATTTTAAAGTTGCTTAAAAACCCTAAAATCCTATAAAATCAAAAATAAGCTAAATTGAAAACTTAAAAAGCTGTAAACCTCAAAAATGTAATTCAAAACCTAAAAACTATTTTTCCAGATTTTTAAATTACTTTTTACTATTTTTAAATGACTTTCTAAAAATTAAACTTAAAATAATCCTAATAAATTAATTAATAAAGGGAAAATTATACTTTTTGCTCAAAAAAGTCAAACACCCTAATCTAAACTTAAGAAAAATGTTAAACAGAAAAAAGCTTAAGGAAATAAGCTACAAACAGCTTATTTAAAAGCTGTTAGCCAAATAAGCTATAAAACAAACACCACTTAAATATCTAATGAAATGAAGACTAAACGTAAAAAGCCATCTAGATCACTGGTTAACACGTTAGTCCTTGGAAAGCAAGGTCGCGTGTTCGAGCCCAGGCAAGGTGAGCTTTTTACAAAACTTTTTTTTTTTTTTACTTTTAAAACACAATCCAGTAACCTTTAAACTCACTAAAACACAATTCCCAATCCAAGATAACTAAGATTAAGGCTTAGGAAAGCCAAAACGTGCCTAGTTTTGCACTTTTTCTGATGAACACAAGTGAAGTTTCTTCACTTGTGAATAAATGATCAAGAGGTCTTGATCTTGTGATTTGGTGTTGTTTTTGGTGGACAAATGGCACCCTTATACTCTTTGGAGTATAAGGAGTCAATAATAACAAATACAAGCACACTCTTAGCCAAAAATCACACAAAAATAAGCATACAAGTTACTGATATTGCATATATGTGTCTGGGTGTATTTTGCTGATACACTTGGCACTCAAATGGATTTCAGTAGCTAAAACCTTGCACACAAGCTCACAAAACAGCATGCAAACAACACACAATCCCTAAATAATCCAGTATCTAACAGATTACAAGATTTGGTGATAAAATTTCAACAAAATAAGCAAAAACAAGCAGTTTACTGATTAAGGCAATGTTTTCACTTATTTTAGCATGCAATGTGTTCAAAACTTGTTCAAACAGAAAACCAGTTACACTTAACACCTAATAGCAACCTAAGAGTAATGTCTAAACAAGTTTTAGCTCACAAAACTTTACAAATCTCAATCAAAAAACTAGATCCAAACACCCCTTAAACTTGACTGAAATCAAAATTTTCAAAGCAACTCTTTTTAAAACCTAATCAAACTGAATCAAACTCAAACTAACATGCATCTAGTCATGAATTGAACACAACCAAACACTTATCCCAACACTTAACAACTTATCATGCAGAATCATATAAAACACCAATTTTTTTGGAAAACTGAAAATGGAAAAGAGGATCAATGAGCTACCTTAAGGGTCCTACATCCATGACCCTTAGTGGTTGAAAAACCACCTCCCTATAGGCTGGGGCCTATGCAGAACTTTGTTGAGATGTTGATGGAATTTTACTTAACAAAAAAGGATGAAATATGGTCCTTGTTTAGAACTGCTAAGAAAGAAATCAAAAGGGATTGTGTAAAGAGCTCAAGGCAGACCCCTAGCTTATGGAATAAGCTAGAAGTGGGCTTTTAGCTTATGAATGAGACTAAGATAAGCAAGGAAAATGACCAACCAATGGCTATTTCAAGCTTGGGTACCCACTACACCAGAACAAGCCATGGTGTCTTGGACATACCCAAACTCAAACTCCATCAAAGTAATACACTTAATCACCATTGTATCAGGTTTGTATGAAAATTTAAGATATAAGAAAACTTTGAAAAAGAAACAGAAACTTTGAAACTTAAAAAACTTTTGCTGAAATTAAACCAAACTCAAACAATGAACTTAAATCAACTGAAATTTAAAGGGAACTCAATATTTCTCATCAACAACACTTAAACCATTTATATTCCTTAATAAACTGGATTTACAAAGCTTGTGAAAAAGGAGAAAAATCAAGAACAGGAACTATGCTAAGTCCTATAATGCCTTTATATAGAGGCTACAATGTGATTCTAGAACTGAATAGAAGCTGAAAACCCTAACACTTGAACTTCCAATCTTGCCCTTGGACGATTTTGAATTTTTCAGTCAAAACAAAGCCATGTGAAGATCTTTGGCAGTTTGTGGGATGCCAGCAATGAAAAGAGGATCTTGGACGTCCATTTAGCCTTTGGGAACACGAAATTGTTGTGGGATGTTGATTTGCTGTCCTCATTTTGTTTGAGAGTGAATAGTGGGGCAGGGGAGGGTTGCACAAGCATGTGAGGTGATGGTGATGGGAGTTTAAGGGTGGTTTTGGGTTTAAGTGGTGTTTAATCAATGATCTGGAAATAATTACCCCAAAACCCTTTGATTTAATTGATGTTCTTCCTGGGAAAAATTAGGGTTTAAGGGTGGATTAGGGACGGGTTTAATCCAGTTTGGGGGTTTAATTATATAAATTTTGTGTTTGGAGGGAAGGGTTAAACTGATTAATTAAATCAGTTATAGTGAGTGGAGAGGTGACATGGAAGAAAGGGGCGTTTTGATTGAGTAATGGGTGTGAGTGGGTGAGGTGTCAGCTTGTGAGTGGAGGGTTTGTCTTAGGTTGTCTGGCAGGAATGGTCCTTCTATTTTCATTCTTTGTTCAAGTTGTATAAAATGCCTATCAACGCCCATATAACACATATAAACTTTTGAACATTGGCAGTTTTGGCACAACAAGTTTTGAAACTTGTTTTAAGGACTACAAGTGTAATTTTGGCAATCTTCAAGGGCTGTTTTTGACATGTCTTGATACTTTAAGGCCTTGACTTGTTTGTTGACTTCTTGGAGGACCATTATTGACAATTTAGATTTGTTGAGGGACTAAATTTGCCAATTCTTCAAAGTTAAGGGTCCTTTTTGTAATTTTGACAAACTTTAGGGACCAAACTTGTAATTATGAAGATACAAGGGTATAAAGTGTCAATTCTTCAAACTTGGAGGACCAATCTTCAAATCTTCAAGGGTTTTCTTTGGAAAATTCTTCATTAGGGCTTGGTTCATCGTGCGGCTTCGTTTCCCGTGTTCGTTTTTGCATGATTCTTGTGATCTTTTGTCATTTTCTCAATATCCGTACCTAAAATACACAAGCAACAAACACAAGCATATATTTGGGTATTTTGATGATATTTTATGCATTTTAAGCCCAATTTGGACGATGAGACTATGTATAAAAGTAGTCTCATCAACAAGTCAGTACACAAGTCGGAATACCACAAGTCGGAATCCTCACAAGTCAGAATCCGTAAACTGATACACAATTTGGAATCCATAAGTTGGTACACAAGTCGGAATACCACAAGTTTTTAATCCGGAATGCGTTATCCTAATGACAAGTTGGAATCCATTTTTCCTTTTCAGAAGTCGGAATCTTTTTTCCTTTAACTAAGTCGGAATATGTTTTCCTTTACCTAAGTCGGAATCTGTTTTCCTTTACATAAGTCGGAATCCGTTTTTCCTTTTCAGAAGTCGGAATCTTTTTTCCTTTATCTAAGTCGGAATCCGTTTTCCTTTACCTAAGTCGGAATCTATTTTCACTTACATAAGTCGGAATCCATGAACTTTATGTAATCCGGAATATGAATCAAAACACTAGTTCGGAATACGTGTTGTGTAATTCGGAATATGGAAAACAAACCTCATCCGGAATATAGAAAACAATCCTAATCCGGAATATAGAAAACAAACCTAATCCGGAATATAGAACACAAACCTAATCCGGAATATAGAACACAACCTAATTAGGAATATGTTTAACGAAGTTAATTCGGAATAAAGTTTAACAATAATATAAGTCGGAATATTGCAAGTATACAATTCGGAATCCTGTGGTTTCTAAATAAAATTCAGATAAACAACAAAGTAACTAGTTCGGAATAAGAAAGTATATGCTAATCCAGAATAATATACTTAAGCTAATCCTGAATCCATTTTCTAATTCGGAATACCCAAATTGACAAACAATTCGGAATAAGCTAAACCCTTGTATTCCGACTTATGAAACCCTGTTACTCCGAATACTTGAACTAACCAAAAGCTTAATATGACGAAATTTTTACCCAATAATCAATCCAAAACTTCTAATGTTTTCGTGAAAATCACCAAAATGACTAACACAAATTCCTTCCACAACTTTGTAGGCAATTTGTACAAAGATTTTTGAGCTCGAAAACACAAAAAATTTTGAGACGAGATGATTTGATGATAAAATCACACGAATAAAAAACAATAACCACAAACTAAACACGAATCTACCCATGGCGATTGATACCAATTGTAGTCCCTAAATAAGATGATAGATTATAGAAATAAAGAAGAAAAATAGATGGATTCTAGAGAGAAAGTAGTGAGAGAAAGTAGAGAGAGGGTGGAGAAAACTAGGTGATATTAGATTGAAAGAAAAATGAAAGATCCAACCTCTCCTAACATGCTAGGAGAGGTTTATATAGTCGGGCTTGCATGTGGCCTTAATGGACTATATTGTTAAACGGGTCGGGCTTGTCTTTTGGGCTTTAAGTAGCTTAAATCCAAGCCCGTGAACCACGAATAATTAACTAACTATTACAACGTTCTAATAAATGTTACAATATAAAACTATGACCGAACATTCTTGTTTGAATCAATATTTTGAGGCTAACAAACAGTGGTTTAATTCTCCAATGAATTTAAACACGTTCTAGGCCTCTACGCAATATCCTAGTGATCTTGCCAGAACACTCAGAGTGACAATCTTTAGTGTTCATAGTGATGAGTTGAAATCCTTCTAATGTTAACCTCAAACAGCACTTGGTAGGTAACTTGCAAGATTCAATATGAATCAAGCTAGTGACAACTGGAAAGAAACAATGATGTGGTTCTTAAATGAATTTCACTTGTTCTAGGTATATGTATTGACGGCTTCAATCATGCGGATATTTTTATCCAAATGATTCACTCTTTACGTTTGTAGTCAGCTTTGGACGGTCGAGTAAAGAGAACGGGTTTACCTGCGAAATCTTGTCAAGGAGGTTCTTAATTGAAACTACCTACCACAAGTACGATATTTAATATCGTCCAACGGTCTTCATCGATCGGAGGTAAAATGCTACCGAATTAGAATGAAATGTTCAAGGCCATTTCATCCGTGTATATGTTTTGCTGCTAACTGTCTTATGCACCATAACAAGAAGGTGGCATTGCGGTGTACAATCTAGAAGAAGTCGCCACCACATGCTTATACTCTAACAAATTCAAGAAAGTCTAAAAGTCAAGTCTTCCGCTGTATCATACTCTGAAGCTTTCAAGAATTTATAAAAGTATAAGTATGTGGAACATGAAATCACAAGAAGGCGAATATCACAAGTGATGAATGCACAAGATCAAGGCAAGGAAACATGCTAAAGACTAAAGTCAAAGATCACATCAACATATTCACAAGAACAAGATCGAAGACTTAAGCATAGTATGCTAGGTTTAAGATTTTGTAAGAAGATGTGACCTCCCTTAGGGGGAGATTGTTGGAAATACGTTTTTCCTAATAAAGTCTCGGTCACATCTTAGTTAGCATAGATTACGAGATATAGACTATTTAGGACTTTGTCTCTTGGAGCGACCTCCCTTAGGGGGAGATTTTTGGAAATACGTTTTTACGTATTTAGAAAGGATCGGTCACTCCAACAAGATATATCTAGTATGGGCTCGTGATCTGATATTGTAACAATATAACCCATAAATCCCACATGTAGGGTGGGCTATATATACCCCTTCCTAGCATGTTAGGAAGGGTTGTTCATTCACATTTTCTATCAATCTAATATTTCTCCTTTTCCTCTCCTTTCTCTCTCTAGATCTTATCTCTTTCTCTCTCTTGTTCTTCATCTCCTTCCCTCTTTATTAATCAATCAAACACATCAATAATCCAAGGATTTCATGGACCTACAAGAAGTAAGTTTCTAAACAATTCTGTTCTCACTTAAATAATCTTTAAACTCTTACTTAAATATTCACCACCTCTATCAAAACGAAGAGCTTTAATTATCTTTCCTAGTTGCAACTCTACTTCTGCTTTAAACACTTTGAATGTTTAAAATACCTCATGTTTATGCTTAAGTAAATAAACATAACCATAACGGCTATAATCATCCGTGAAAGTTAAGAAGTAGCTAGCACCTTTCCTTGACACATGTCTAAGTGGTCCACACACATCCGTATGTATCAAACCAAGTAGTTCAGTAGCCCTTTCAATATTGTTATTAAAAGGTTTCTTGGTCATCTTTCCAGAGATATAAGACTCGCATTTATCAAATGATTCGCCATTGATATTGTAGGATGTTTACACACGAACCAAATAGGTAAAGTCTTGAACTTTATGTATCAAAATGAAGAGATGACGAATTAGATAATAGAACAAGTATATTGATGATGAATAACTAATAAAGATGATGAAATAGAGGAAGATTAATCAAGGATTAATGTAAAAAAGAAAGATTAGATTAAGGAAAAAAAAGATGGTGTTTTTCCTAGTGAGAGAAACAAAACACCTTTCTCTCTCTAAAACTAATCAAATAAAAAGCATACACACAAATGAGGATTAGGAAGCCTTTTATACTAACTAACACATGCTTATGAGGCCTTCTTCATTTGTGTGTTCGGGACTAAATCCCGTTACATAAAACAATAATAACTAAAAACTCTCGACATCATTAAATAACATTTTTCATGAGCTTCGCAACGATATATTATATGACCATCACTTTAATTACTTTTAACAATCTCCCCCTAAGGGGTGGTCATGTAATATGTGACTTCGCTTCTTTGTTGTTGCAGACTTTGAAGCTCGATGTCTTGAGAGTTTCTTCATAGTTCCTTTCATGACTTGTGATCTTAGATCTTTGATCTTTGCCTTGACTTGATCTTGTAACTTTGCTAGCTTGTGTTCTTGTGTCTTTCTCCACATACTCAGGTTTTGTGTTGACCTGAAAGCTTGTTAACAATCTCCCTTGATCATCAGAGAAGCGGAAGTCTTTGTCTTTAGATGTTCTTGAGCTTTCTTCATTTATATGAGCATGTGGTCTTGAATTACGACTTCTTGAAGTTACGCCACCGTTTGCATTCCTCCGGTTTCCCGTTATACAGTAAGAATATTGTACCTGTGATTAGGTAAGTTCAAAGAACTTCCTTGACAGGGTTTCCGGCTGTGGTAGCCGTTCTCAATACTTGAATTTATCGAAAGATAATTCATAGTAAGGAGTGAATCATACAGTTCCATTCTGCTGATTAAGTCGTCAATTTAATTTCCTGGAACAAGTTTGAATCAATTAAGAATCAAACCATCGTTGCTTTCCAGTTGACACAAGTTTGATTCATATAGAATCGCACAAGTTACCTACCGCAGTGCTGTTTGATGATGACACTGGAAGGATTTCCATTCGTCACTGTAAATACTGAAAAGTATTACTCTGAATGTTCTGGCAAGATCATAAAGATATTGCGTCGAGACCTGGAACGAGTTTGAATCAATTAAGAATCAAACCACTGTTGCTTTCCAGTTAGCATATGTTTAATTCAAACTGAATCGTACATATGACCTACCGTAGTTCTGTTTGATGTTAACATTGGAAGGATTTCCATTCATCACTGTGAATACTAGAGAGTATCACTCTGAATGTTCTAGCAATACCACAAGGATAGAGCGTAGGACTTTGTAAATTATCGCATGTGTTCTTGTGATGAACGACATTTGATATATGGAATAAGTGTCCTAATGAGATTTATTGATGAATCTCGTTGGCTCTAGACTCTATAAGTACACGTTTATTTGGTGATCGGAGGTTGGAGCAGACTGCCACCTATTCAATATCTACTATCTCGGAGTGAGAAAGTCGATAGAAATGAGTTGAACTCCGTGACAATAAAACAAACTTCTTTTGAGAGAAGCTTGAGTAGGCTGGGAAGGGTTGTGCATTGCATCACTGGGTCCATGATGCTTTGTATTCAATACCAGAAATCATCAACATGATTCTGATAGTAGATGTATTGACCCGGTTTCTGCCTAAGTTGTATGGAGGGCTATTTCTTTTCACCCTTTATCCTTACATTTCTTTTTCATTCTTCAACCCCTTCAATGCTTACCAAGACGTCATAACTAGCACCTTGTTGTGATTGTTCTAGTGCTAGCTTAAGTCATTAGTCGGCATTATTCCCGTACACTCAACTACTCCATCTTTCCTAAGGACTTCTAAGTTCTAGTGGATTGTCTCTGGAAAGATCCCTTCGGTTTTGGTGAGATCATAGGACGAAAACCTAACCACCTTTTGACACCAATATCGTCGTGAATAATAGTGTTGTAGGTATAGATATCGTAACCAGAAACCCTTTCTAAATTACCAAAAACACTCCCCCTACATATGTGCATAATAAAAGGAAAGGTTTTTGCACATATTAGGAAGAGAAAGAAAGCACTTATATCAAAGATAACACATCTTAATCACTATTCTCCCCCTCAAAAATTACATGAAATTGAAATTTTTGTGAAACTAGTGATGAAACATGGAGAGAATAATGTGTCATGAAACTTTGGAACAAATGTTTATGAAATCATTATACTCCCCCTCGAAAAGAGATTCTATTTAGAATAGGGGAGTATATGAGCACATTGTTTTGAAATACTTTGAAAAATTGTGCTCAAAAGTCTGAGAAAAATTGTGTTCATGAGCTTAAAACTTTGAATGTTTTGATATAAGCTCATGACCGTGAAAAACGAATTTCTCGTTGTTGAGGATAAGTCAAAGACTTTCCTTTATTTAGGGACCGGGTTATAGTCTGACATATATAAGCCATTATGAGAAGAAAAATAGAAAAGACATGTTTTGAAAACATTTGAACTCTCATTCGAACTTTATGTACGTACCCGTGTCGTTATTGAACAACATTTCTAAGTACGTCCATATCGATGCTGAGAGACATGTCGAAGGAGAATATTTTTGGTATTTTGAAAGATTTTCTCATTTTTTATTTTGTTTTTATAGGTTTTATATTTTTGTATTTTGATTTTCTGATAAATATATACAAGATTACTGCGAATGTGCAAGACGTTCAAGTTCATCAGGTGTGAAACTACGCATACCAAGTCGACGAACTAAGAATTCAAATCTGTCTTGAGAAAGAGCTTTGGTGAACATGTCGGCTAGTTGGTAGTCCGTCTTGACAAAATACAGTTCGATCATTCCTTTTTCCACATGCTCATTTATGAAATGGAATCGGACAGCTATGTGCTTGGTCTTGGAGTGTTGGATCGGGTTGCAGGATATGGCTATGGCTGATTGTGAATCACAATAAATAGGGACTTTGTTAAAGTAAAAGCCATAATCCGTGAGTTGTGTTCTCATCCAAAGGACTTGGGAACTACACACGGATAGAGACACATATTCTGCTTCCGCGGTGGACAACGCCGTACAATCTTGTTTCCTTGATGACCAGCTCACTAGCTTCTCGCCTAAGAATTGTGCCCCACCGGAAGTGCTCTTGAATGTATCATGACACCTTGCATGGTCGGCATCTGAGAAACCAGTGAGATTAAAACCAGAATCCTTCGTATACCAGAGACCCATGTTAATGGTTCCCCGGAGATAACGAAAGATCCTTTTAACCTCCTTGAGGTGCTTCTCGGTTGGCTTAGCCTGGTACCAGGCACATAAACAAGTAGCATGCACAATGTCCGGTCTGCAAGAGGTTAAGTACATAAGGGACCCGATCATACTTTGGTATTTTGTAGCATCTACAAATGTCCCTTTCTTATCCAAATCAAGCTTGTGTTTAGTGTCCATTGGAGTACCAATAGGATCACAGTTATTCATACCAAATTTTATTAGAATCTCAAGCACATACTTTGACTGATTTATGAAAATACCACGGGGGGATTGGTGAACTTAGAGACCAAGAAAAAACATCATTTCCCCCATCATGGACATTTCGAGTTGACTTTTCATAAGGTCGGCAAATAATATGGAATATTTTGGGTTAGTAGAAACAAATATAATATCATCTACATAGACCTGAGCCACCAAGATGTCGTTGCCGTAGTGCTTGATAAACAATGTTGGATCAATAGTTCCTTTGTTGAAGTGATTTTGGAGAAGAAATGATGATAATTCGTCGTACCATGCCCTCGGTGCTTGTTTCAAACTATAAATTACCTTTTTCAACTTGTAGACATGGCTTGGATGTTCGGTGTTGATGAAAACTTCAGGTTTACATACATACACATCTTCTTTTAATGACCCATGCAAGAAAGCCGTCTTCACGTACATTTGATACACTGTGAATGATTTGTGTGCGGCGTATGCCAAGAAAATCCAAATAGCTTTCACCCGAGCAACCGGGGCAAAGGATTCTGTGAAGTCAATTCCCTCCTTCTATTTATAACCTCTCACAACTAACCGAGTCTTGTTCCTAATGACCGTTTGCTCCTCATCCATCTTGTTTTTGAATAACCATTTCAGAGTAAGGGGGTCGATATTGTCCGGTCGAGGTACTAACTCCCATACATCAAGCCGGATGAACTGATTGAGTTCTTCTTGCATAGACTCAATCCATGATGCATCGGTCATTGCTTCTTTCACACTTGCTGGTTCCATTGTGCTGACTGATAGTGCATAGATGCACATATCACCGTCGGTACGCAGCTGATTTCGTGTTGAGACTGGTTGTGAGATCGCCAGTCACTTAAAACCAAAGGATGATTCTTAGTCCATTTGTGTTCATGTGGAAGTGTATGAGAAACTTGATGCGAGCTCGAATGATCCACATATAGTGTTGAAGGTTGAGTAGAACTTGTGGAAGCTGCAAATGGATTAACAAACTCGTGTTCGTTGAGCATCGCATTGTTTGCATTTTCAGCAACTATTTCATTCTGAAGATGAACATGATTTGGAATTTGCTGAGAATGTTGTTGTGTAGCGTCAGCAGTCGGAGACGTGGTTGGGATGTTTGGAGTCAATATGGTTGAGGTTGCCGTAGATGGTGTAAAACGGATGTCGTTGGTGTAGATGCAGCTGGTGGTTCTGGAACTACCGCAGCAGGTGCAGCCGTGGCATTTTGAGGAACACCAAATGACGAAGGACCCTCCATATATTCATCATAAATTGGCCCAAATAAAACTTCCAAGTCATGTTCCGAAGGTTGTAACGATGAGATTGCTGACGGTGCAAATTGAAGAGCGAGTCCTGAACTTACGTGTCCAGAAGTCTGACCTTGAAGCTCGGGATGTGAACTTCTATGCTGAGATGCCATACCCGAGAGTTCATCAAAGGTAACGTTCATAGTCTCCATTACCTTTCTTGTCCTTCGATTATAAACCCTGTAAGCACAAGCAGTTGAAGAATAACCAATGAAAAAGCCAATATCACCTTTAGGTTCAAGTTTACCGATATCTTCACGATCATTCTTGGGATAACATAATGCGCCGAAGACATGTAAGAATAAGATATCCGGTTTTCTTCCATTAATGATCTCATAAGGTGTTTTGTTGAAACGGGTGTGAATTATGGAGCGGTTTTTAGTATAAAATGCAGTTGCTATAACGTCAGCCCAAAGAAATAACGGTGCACTGGAGGATAGAAGCATTGTTCGAGCAGCTTCAACTAACGTACGATTCCTCCGTTCCACAGCTCCATTTTGCTCTGGAGTTCTTATAGCCGAAGTTTGATGAGAAATCCCAACTTCGTCAAAATAAGCTTTCAATTTCTGATTGGTGAATTTTGTGCCGTTATCCGTTCTTACAATAATGACAGGGGCTTGCAGTAGTACTGATGTTTTCTTCAGGAAATTAATAATTACATTAGGGGCTTCATCTTTCGAAGCAAGAAAATGAACCCATGTGTAACGAGAATAGTCATCCACAATGACAGGACATACCGCTTTCCATTAATGCTTTTGATTCTCATTGGGCCACACAAATCCATATGTAAGAGGTGTAACCTATTCGTTGAGTTGGGAACAGGTTTGGGTTTGTGAGGCTTCTTCTTACTTTTACCTTGCTCACAGGAAGGACAAAGATGGTCTTTTGTATATTTAAACTTTGGAAGACCGGTAACGAGATCATCTTTCGCAAGTTGGGTGATGGCATCGAAATTGAGATGAGATGTTAGCCTCAAAATATTAAGCCAAACAAGAATGCTCGGTCATATGTTTATTATGTATCGTATTTTAGAACGTTGTAATAGGTAGTATATTAGTCGTGTTATTACGGGCTCAACTTTAAGCTAAGGTTCATTAATAAGTAACCAAAGCCCAAAAGGAAAGCCCGGCCCAAACCATATAGTCCATAAAGAAGCCCGCATGTGGGTGGACTATATATACTACCCTCCTAGCATGTTAGGAGGGTGGGTGATTCATTTTCTCTTAATCTAATAGTTCACAAATTCACACACTTCTCTCTCTTTTCTCTCTCTAGTTTCTCTCTCTAAAACTCATCTCATTTCTACCTTTCTTTCTTTAAATTCGTGCTAGAATCATCACATATTAGGGACAACAATTGGTATCAATCGCCATGGGTTAGTTTTTGTGATTCGTTGTTGATTTACTACTTAATTCGTGTGATTTTTCCATAAAATCTACTCGGATTCAAGTTTTTTTTCTTATGCTTTTCGTGCTCTAAATCTTCTTCCTTTAATCTCTACATCTTTCATTCGTGTGGTAAGATTTTGGTTACTTTGGTTTGGATTGAATCACGAAATCCAAGGAAAAAATCCACTCTTTCTTGTTGCTCTTAAGTTTCGGCTTAATTTTGGGGGTACGATCTGATTTTGTGGTTGCATAAACCCTGGGGGTTTCTACTTGCGATCCATAGTCACGATCCATTGTTACGATCTAACTGCGATCATAACTTAGATACACAATACGATCCACCAGTACGATCACGTAGTACGATCCACCAGTACGATCACGTAGTACGATCCACCAGTACGATCACGCAGTACGATCCCAAGTACGATCCAGAATCCTTTGCTGAGTACGATCAGGTTCACTACGATCAGGGTGCGATCAGGTTCATTATGATCAGGGTACGATCAGGTTCACTACGATCAGAGTACGATCAGGTTCACTACGATCAGGGTGCGATCAGGGCACGATTGTTTAGTACAATCCGACTGCGATCTAGTAGTACGATGAGAGTGCGATCAGACTACGATCAGAGTGCGATGGACATCTAATTTTTTGTTCGAGTATTTTTTAGACTTAGCCACTATCTAGACTAGTCTCAGCACGTAGTTTACACGAAGATTAAAAAAAAAAAAAGAGTTGAAATTTTTTAGGTCTAGTAAAATCAAATTTTTTCCATACTAGTTTTAGGCTATTTCTAGCTCGATTTCAAAATTTGGTGATTACAAATTTTTTAGGTCTACCGTTTTGTCGGACTGAGGAATTTATTGTCGGGCTGAGAAAAAATCGCAATTTTTCAGAATTTCAACAATCAAACAATCACAACACAACTACTTAAGATCCACATTCGATTCATCATTTCAGAGAATATTGAGATGGATTCTACTGCCGAATATCGTGTGACGAACAACCACATAATGGTGGCAGGTAACAAGGAAAGACCACCAATGCTTGTGTCAGGTCGATATGATCAATGGCAATCCCGTTTTATACGTTACCTTGACACAAAACCTAACGGTGATGCTTTAAGGCAATGTATTTTGGAAGGACCCTATAAACTCTCAAGGATTCAAGTTCCTGTAGTACCAGCCACAGACATAAGTGACGCACAACCCGCATATGAACGTGATGAGAAGAGGACCGACCTCACCCCAGAGAACCGTGCGTGGTTTGATGCAGAGAAGGAAGCAATCTACTTAATTCTCAGTGGCATTGGAGATGAAATTTACTCTACAGTTGACGCATGTCCTACTGCTCAAGAAATGTGGACGGCCATTGAAAGATTGCAACAAGGTGAATCACTTAACAAACAAGATGTGAAAACTAACATGTTTTGGAACTTTGGCAAGTTTACATCAAAGGATGGGGAATCAATTGATTCTTATTACTCCCGATTCTACAAGATGATGAATGATATGACCCGAAACAACTTGCAAGTTTCCACCATGCAAGTCAATGTCCAATTTCTACAGCAACTTCAACCAGAGTGGACACGGTTTGTCACCTTGGTGAAACAACAACAAAAGTTAGACGAAGTTTCATATCACAAGCTCTTTGACATCTTGAAACAATTTCAAAATGAGGCAAATGAACTTCGAGCTGAACGAGTTGCAAAGATTTCCAATCCACTTGCTTTGGTGTCTACCACTCAACATTACCCAGATTATCACTCCCGTACTTCAAAGACCTACTCTACTCAATCATCATCACCACGATCATCCATTATCTCTAAGTCACATGCTCCAACACGATCCCGAGGCAAAGAAGTTGCAAGAGAACCATCACCCATACCTGAGCAATCATCCGAAGAAGACAGTGATGAAGAAGTAGCTCAAAGGGATAGGGAATTCAAGCAACAAATGGCTTTCGTTATGAAGCAATATAAGAAAATCTACAAACCCACCAACAACAACCTTCGAACATCTTCAAACTCGAGGAACACCCATGCACAGAGTCTTACAAGGTATGACACACGAAGACGTGTTGAGAGTCCTCCAAAGTATGATCGACAACCTAAGTATGATAATCAGAGGGTGGCTACTGTTGTTGGAAATAGGGAAACTGTTGGTACTCAAGTTGTGCAACAAAGTGGGATTCAGTGTTTTAACTGTAGAGGTTTTGGGCATTTGGCTAAGGAATGCAGGCAGCCAAAGAGGGTTAAAGATTATGGTTATCATAAGGAAAAGATGCTGTTGTGCAAGAAAATAGAAGCTGGAATCAAGTTATCAGCTGAGGAAGGAGAAATGCTTGACGACACAGATGATGAACTATCCGACCAAGAACTCGAGGCACATTATTCATACATGGCAAAGATTCATGAGGTCCTTAACGTCACTGAAGATGACAATGGTACCGAGCTAATTGATAAGGTACAAGATGATGCTGAATATAATGTGTTTGGTGATACACATGAGCATAGTGATCTACCAACAACAATTACTGACACATGTATGATGGAAACGGTTGATAGCAATACCACACCCGATTCATCAGACATGTGCAATAATGAGTTTGAGGATGATCAACATGCAAATGAGTATGATGACGAGGAGCGTGTCGCGCTTGCTAATTTAATTGCTAGTTTACAAAAAGATGTCAATGAAAATAGAAAGAATCAAAAGCAATTAAAGAAGGCAAACGCAGCGCTCACTCAAAACTTTGAAGAATGCAAAGCCGCTCTTATAAAATCTAGTGAGACTATTGATAGTTATAGGGCTGAGCTTCTTCAAAAGACCAACGAGCTTGAGGGGTACAAAAGTCGTGTCATCAACGTTAAAAAGGACGATTTTGAAAATAAATACAATGAAGCTCTTGCTTTGTTAACTAAAGAAAAACGTCAATTTAATGTTTTATTAAGTGATGAACGTCAAAAAACGTACCTTGCCACAACAAAATTTAATGAACTTGAACAGAGGCTTTCTATGAACACCACCGATTCTGCTAAAATTCTTGACGAGAAGAAACAAGAGGTTGAAACATTAAAACAAGATTTCAGAAATAGACAAAGTAAAGATACTGAAAAAGTAAAGGATCTCGAAGAACAAGTCGATTTTTTGAAAAAAGTTGTTTATAATACAGATGACTCTATTCAAACCGTAAGAATGATAGCACCTCGGTCGTTTTTCAAGGGTCAACCTAGCTTTGCCACCCCCAAGTACCTCGAACAAGCTCAAGCTGCAAACCCCCATTTATATCTTGACGAGTCCGAATGGACCAATCTTGACTGCCCTGTAGCTAACCTCGATAGGGAAGAGACGTTCCTTTGGGATGAGGAGAGTAGATCTCAGGTCAATAAAGATTTTGTGAAACCATATAACTATGCTTATGAAAACAGTCTTTATGGTCTTTTCACTTCACAAAAACAGAAGTCTCGTGAGGAATTATTTTTAGAATGCAAACAAAAAAGAATTCAATGGAAAAAAGCTTTTGCCACTAAGAGGAAAACTAATGTTTTTAAATATATTAACTATTTGCCTCTAGATGCTTCTAAAAGCAAAAGTAGAAAAATACTTGGTTTTCTTAAACACCACGTTAATAATGTTCAATCAATTGTTGAAAGCGATTGGGAGAAACGTCAAAAGGATAAGTGGAAAACCGAGATTTCTCACGACATAACTGTGCTTGTGAAAGAACTTTTAATACCAAATACGAAGATAATAAAAGAACATGTTCTTGAGTTTGAAAATTTAATTCAGTCTGAAATGTTTGATGATTTGAAATATGTTGAGTCTCTTGAAAAAGAAATTGATGACCTTCAAAATGACAAATTAGAATTTTCAAACGAATATGATCTACTCTTAGAAGAATGTCTCTCCAAAGATATTTTGTGTGTTACTCTTCAATCTTGTGCTGATATCGATGAATATTCTGATGTTGCATGCAAATATCTTGATAAAATCAAAGAGTGTGAACGTCTTGAACTTGAGCTTTCGAAACATAAAGAAAATGTTGATAAAAAGGCTTTTGAGTTACTTCAACACAAAACTGATTTCCTTTAAAAACATTGTCATTCTCTTGAACTTGCTTTGCAAAAAGACGTTGGTAGTTTTCCACATGATAATAAATTGCAAGAAAAACTTTCCCAAACGTTTCGAGAAATGAACGAACAGAATTTGGAAATTAAAGGGTTGAAAGCTCAGTTACAAGACAGGGACAGAGCGATAGCAGAGTTGTAGAAACTCATTGCTAAGATGGGTGGGAAGATTGTGGAACCTAGTGTTAAGAAACCTGTTGTAAGACAACCCAATGCTCAAAAAGTGACTAGACCCTCTGTCTTGGGAAAACCATCTGTTTTCTCTAATTCTGCATTTGCAAAACCTGCGTTTGCCCCTAAGACGGATGGGAAGGATAGGTTACCACAAAACACTCCCAAAACAAATATTCGATCACAAAGCATTAAGAACACAAATATGGTTAAACCAGGGATGTATAGATTGACCACTAAACCCACACCAAACAAAGAAAGTCAATCACCTCAGACTTCTAGAAACACTAATAGACGTGTGTCTTTTACTACAGGAGTAGTCCCCACTGCTAGTGTTAGCCGGCCCCAGCTTAAGAGCACTCGCATGAATGAAAAGGTCTGGCAAAAAAAAGTCAAGGGACGATGAAGGAAGTAGAAGACCACCCTAGGATTTTCAATGTTTCTAAGAATAAAACGTCTGTAATCGCGTGTAATGACGATTTGAATGATTCGACTTTGAATGCTATGAAAGTTAAGTTTGTTTGTGTGAAATGTGGAAAGTGTGCTAATGCTAATCATGCTATGTGTGTTTCGAATAATCTCAAAGGCGTAGAAACTAGAACTAAGAAGCAGACTGTGATGCCTATTAGTGCTAGAAAACCCAAACGCAAAGTGAACCATTCTGGTGCAACCCCCCCTAAGAAAAGTATTGCATCAGACTCCACCACTAAGAACCCTAGAAGCAGAATTAGGGAATTATATGAATCTGCTAGCAAGCCTTGGAAATGGTGGTTTGCTAATCAATGTCCTCCAGGATATAAATGGATGCCTAAGGGTAGGACAGAAAATGTGACTACGAGCGTTAGTGTGCCTCTAAGTGATGAAACTAGGGAAACTAATGAATCAGAAATCACAACTAACATGGAATCCAATTTAGCAAATGCTCCATCGTGTTCTAATTCTTCTGCAGGTGATCGAAGTAATTCTCTTCATAATGGACTTCGGATGCACGAAGCACATGACGGGGAATCTCAAGATTCTAATTAACTTCGTGGAGAAGTTCCTGGGTACGGTCCGATTCGAAAATGATCAATTTGCACCGATCCTAGGATATGGAGACTTGGTTCAGGGGAATATAACTATCAAAAGGGTTTACTACGTCGAAGGGCTCAATCATAATCTTTTCTCGGTTGGTCAATTCTGTGATGCGGATTTGGAGGTTGCTTTTAGAAAGAAGACATGTTTTGTTCGTGATTATGATGGGAATGACTTACTTACCGGAACACGGGGTACTGATCTCTACACTATTTCACTACAAGACTCCACATCTTCAACTCCAATCTGTTTCATGGCTAAAGCTTCAACGACTCAAGCTTGGTTATGGCATCAACGTTTATCTCATCTTAACTTTGATACCATCAACTTGCTTTCCAAGAAAGATATTGTGCGAGGCCTTCCTAACTTGAAATTCATCAAAGATCATCTTTGTTCTTCTTGTGAGCTTTGTAAAGCTAAACGGAGTAGTTTCAAGACAAAGACTACACCTAGCTCTAAAGGACGGTTAGATCTTCTTCATATAGATTTGTGTGGTCCCATGCGTGTTCAAAGTATCAATGGGAAGAAATACGTTATGGTAATTGTCGATGACTACTCAAGGTACACATGGACTCACTTCTTGAGATCCAAGGATGAAACACCCGATGTTCTCATCAGCTTCCTTAAAGTGATACAACGTGGTCTTCAAGCTCAAGTTAAAGTGGTTCGTACTGACAGAGGTACTGAATTTTTGAATTCAAAACTGAGAGACTATTTTGAAGCTGAAGGAATTGAACATGAAACATCTATTGCTCGAACACCCGAACAAAACGGCGTTGTTGAAAGACGAAACCGTACTTTAGTTGAGGCTGCTCGAACATTATTATCTGCTTCAAAACTTCCACTATACTTTTGGGCCGAAGCCGTGTCAACCGCATGCTACACACAAAACCGCTCCTTAGTTATCCCAAGACACGAAAAGACACCATATCACATAATTAATGATCGCAAACCTTCACTCAAACACCTTCACGTTTTTGGATGTACGTGTTACATTATTCGAGATGGTGAAAATCTGGACAAGATGAAAGAGAAAGGTGATGCATGCATTTTAGTGGGATATGCAACTCAGTCTAAGGGATACAGAGTATACAACAAGAGAACAAAATTGATAGTCGAGACTATTCATATCAGATTCGATGAATTACAAGAAATGGCACTTGAACAAAACAGTTTAAGTCCCGATCCACAAAGACAAACGACTTCCGTTCACAACCGCACGGAACTCGGAACTCAAGACCACAGCAATGAACCGTCAAGTTCAAAGCTGGTTCCTGAACATGTTCCTAGAGCAGATATGACAGTGGACACGACACTTGAAGAGTTGGAAATGTTATATGGACCAATGTATGATGAATATTTCACGGGGGAGAAACAAGTTGCATCGAAGTCTTCCGCTGTCACTCATGATACGAATGATGATACCGTTCATCGTCAACAAAAGGATACAACTTCATCTACTTCAACACGGGTTGTTGCAGATTTACCTCCTCAGAATATCACATTAACAATCGATCCTACAACATCCACAACTACTGTCATTGCTCCAGAGAACACACATCAAGCAGACGATGCATTATCTGACGAAGACGAATTTATCAACCCATTCGGTACACCGGTACACGAAACTGGAGAGTCTTCTACTCGCCATGTTGATCCATCAAATATGCATACGTTCTATCAACGACATCCTTCAACACATCATTGGACCCGAGATCATCCTTTGGTTCACGTAATTGGTAACCCTTCACAGCCTGTTCGTACAAGACGACAACTAGCAACCGATGGCGATGTTTGTATGTTCGCACTCGCCGTGAGTATTGTTGAACTGAAAAACATCAAAGAAGCCATGGCTGATCATGCTTGGATTGAATCGATGACGGATGAACTTCAACAATTTGAAAGACTTAAAGTCTGGGAACTTGTTGACAGACCATACGATGTGACTCCTTTAAATCTTCGTTGGATCTGGAAAAACAAGATGGATGAAGAAAACACGATCATCAAGAACAAAGCTAGGCTAGTGGCTAAGGGGTATGGCCAGAAAGAGGGAATTGATTTTGAAGAATCATTTGCACCAGTAGCTCGAATGGAAGCAGTCAGGATTTTTCTTGCTTATGCTGCACATAAGGGATTCACTGTCTATCAAATGGACGTAAAGACAGCATTTCTTAACGGTCCTTTGAAGGAAGAAGTCTATGTCACGCAGCCAGAAGGATTCGTCAATCCTCATTATCCTGACAAGGTGTATCGTCTCCACAAGGCACTATATGGACTCAAGCAAGCTCCAAGGGCGTGGTACGACGAGCTCTCAAAATTTCTGGTATCCAAAGGTTTCTCAAAAGGTTCCATTGATCTAACTTTGTTCACTTATAAATATGGGGATGACATTCTGCTTGTGCAAATTTATGTTGATGACATTATTTTCGGGTCTACAAACCCAAAACTTTCAAAATGGTTTGAAAAAGTAATGCACAACAGATTTGAAATGTCTATGATGGGCGAACTAAAATTCTTTCTAGGAATTCAAGTTCACCAATCCCCAAGTGGTATCTTTATAAACCAAGCTAAGTATTGTCAAGAGATAATCAAAAAGCATGGTATGACCTCATGTGACCCTGTTGGGACACCATTATCAACCACATCCCTAGATGCTGACTTGGAGGGATTACCCATAGATCAAACGAGATATCGTTCCATGATCGGGTCCCTCATGTACTTGACAGCAAGCAGACCAGATATTCATCATGCTACATGCTATTGTGCACGATATCAAGCACGACCCACTGAAAAGCACCTCAAGGAGGTTAAACGGATCTTCGGTACCTTAAGAATATCATTTACATGGGACTCTGGTATCCGAGGGAAACCGGTTTCTTTCTAACGGCCTATTCAGATTCTGATCATGCAGGGTGTCTTGATACACGTAAAAGTACTTCTGGTGGTGCACAATTTCTAGGACAAGATAAGCTTGTGGGATGGTCTTCCAAGAAGCAGGATTGCACGTCACTTTCATCAACCGAAGCGGAGTATGTGTCTCTATCTGCGTGTTGTGCTCAAGTTCTTTGGATGAGAACACAACTCACGGATTATGGCTTCCACTTTGATAAAGTACCTATGTACTGTGACTCAAAGTCTGCCATAGCCATCTCCTGCAACCCGGTACAGCATTCTCGCACGAAGCACATCGATGTCAGATACCACTTCATAAAGGAACAAGTTGAAAGAGGTATCGTTGAATTATACTTTGTTGGAACGGATTACCAATTAGCCGACTTGTTTACGAAAGCTCTGTCGAAAGATAGGTTTGAGTACCTCGTTAGGCAAATTGGTATGAGATGTTTGACTCCAGCAGACCTGGAGATTATGGCAAAGGTGCCTGCTTGATTTATCTATCAAACATCAACTTGTAAATATCTTTGAAAAAGCAAAATACAAAAATATAAAACACATAAAAGCAAAACACAAAATTAAAAATCTTTCAAAATCCAAAAATATTCTTCTCGACATGTCTTTCAGTATCGATAATATGGACGTGCCTAGAAATGTCGCTCAATAACGACACGGGTGTGTACATAAAGCTCGAATGAAAGTTGTAAATATTTTTCAAAACATGTCATTTCTTCTTTTAATAAAGGAAATTGTCTATTTTGGACAAATATTTCCAAACAACGGGTAGAGCAATCTATCACGGGTTGAGCTTGTCACAAAACATTCAACGTTTTGAGCTCAACACAATGGCTTGTAATCACTTTCAGATTGCAACCCGGTTCTATATTCACGGGGGAGTGTACGATTTCGTGCTCTTACCCTCAGCAAAAGAAGAGAAATCTTCTTACACTTGAGTGGATTCGTCAAGACATTCAAAGTCTATGAACTCAAGTTTATGCTTCGGAAAAACCTCTTCGACAAAAAGAAACAGGATTTTTCAAAAAGCGTTGAACACAATTGTTTTTCAAGAATTTCTCAATGATTATTCAAAATCTTTCAAAAATTGTGTGTTCAACAACTCCCATCCTCAAAAAGCGAAATGTGGATCATATCCTCATAATGACAATTCAATTGGATCAATTTTTGAGGGGGAGCATTTTAACTTCATGCAAACGATTAACACATCTTTCTCCCAGAGATTTCAAGACTATTTTTCAAAATATATTTTAATCAAATTTGGTATCTCTAATATCAAAAGATTTTATATATTAGAGATAGGGGAGAAAATGTGATTAAAATGTGATCTAATATAAGACTCAAGCACTTTAACTCTTACCTACATGTGCGAAACACTTTCGATTATCGATGCACATGTAAAGGGGGAGCATTTCTGAAACGACAAAACTAGCAAGGTGTTAAATGTTTTTCAAACACTTTGTTAGAATTTAAAGTGGTTTTCATGGTTACGATCAAATACCCACAACATCTTTAATTCACGACGTTATTGGTGTCAAAAGGGTGGTTAGGTTTAAGTCCTATGATCCAACCAGAACCGGAGGGATCTTCCCAGGGACAATCTAATAGATTATTAGAAGTCCTTAGGAAAGATGGAGTAGAATGTGAACGTAGCTGAATGCCGACTAAGTACTGATGATAGCACTGGAACAATCACAACAAGGTGCTATTAATGATGTCTTGGTAAGCATTGAAGGGGTTGAAGAATGAAAAAGAAATGTAAGGATAAAGGGTCTAAAGAAAGAAGCCCTCCATACAACTTAGGCAGAAACCGGGTCAACTCATCATGAAGATAAACTCATCATGGACCCAGTGATGTGAAGCACAACCCTTTCCTAGCTACTCAGGCTTCTCTCAAAAGAAGTTTGTTTTATTGTCAAGGAGATCAACACGACTTCTATTGACTTTCTCACTCCGAGATAGTTGATATTGAATAGGTGGCATCTGCTCCAGCCTCCGACCACTAAAAGTGCACAAATAGAGTCTAGAGCCAAGAGATCAATCAAATCTCGTTAGGACACACGGATGAAGATCAAGAGAGTCCTACGCTATATCCTTGTGATATTGCTAGAACACTCAGAGTGATACTACTTAGTATTCACAATGATGAGTGGAAATCCTTCCAGTGTTAACATCTAACAGCACTGCGGTAGGTCATATGGAAGATTCTTTATGAATTGAACATATGTAAAACTGCAAAGCAACAGTGGTTTGATTCTGAATTGATTCAAACTCGTTTCAGGTTTCTACGCAATATCTTTATGGTCTTGCCAGAACATTCAGAGTGATATTTATTAATATTCACAGTGACGAATGGAAATCCTTCTAGCGTCAACCTCAAACAGCGCTACGGTAGGTGACTTGTGAGATTTTTGTGAATCAAACTTGTGTCAACTGGAAAGCAACAATGGTAAGATTCGTTAAGAATCAAACTTGTTCCAGGAATTTGATTTGACGACTTTAATCAAGCGGATATCTATCCAATTGATTCACTCTTTATGTTCGCAGTCTTGCTTTGAGACGGTCGAGTAAAGAGAACGGCTAGTACAGCCGCGAAACCCTGTCAAGGAGATTCTTAATTGAATCTACCTGATCACAGGTACGATATTTAATATCGTATAACGGTCTTCACCGACCGGAGGAAAAACGCTACCGATTTAGGACGAATGTCAAAGCCATTCAGTCCGTGTCTATGTTTTGTCTCGAGAAGGTGGCGTCACGGTGTACACAGCAAAGTCAATGATTCAGAAACCACATACTCATGCCTAAAGACATATTCAACAATTAATAGTGTGAGCATGTGGATGAAGACACAAGATCACAAGATGGCAAAGACAAGTCAAGGATGATTTGAAGATCTCAAGCTTAAAGACAAAGTCGAAACACAATGACAAAGGCTCAAAGATCACAGCATGAAGCAACAAGACTACGATTACACGTTCAAGACTCATTTATGGCGAGATTAGTAATCTCTACAAATTTCCTAAATGACCAAGGTTTATGACCTCTCATTGGGGGAGATTGTTAGCCTCAAAATATTGAGCCAAACAAGAATGCTCGGTCATATGTTTATTATGTATCGTATTTTAGAACGTTGTAATAGGTAGTATATTAGTCGTGTTATTACGGGCTCAACTTTAAGCTAAGGTTCATTAATAAGTAACCAAAGCCCAAAAGGAAAGCCCGGCCCAAACCATATAGTCCATAAAGAAGCCCGCATGTGGGTGGACTATATATACTACCCTCCTAGCATGTTAGGAGGGTGGGTGATTCATTTTCTCTTAATCTAATAGTTCACAAATTCACACACTTCTCTCTCTTTTCTCTCTCTAGTTTCTCTCTCTAAAACTCATCTCATTTCTACCTTTCTTTCTTTAAATTCGTGCTAGAATCATCACATATTAGGGACAACATGAGATAACCTTGATGCCATAACCATGACTTTGTTGATGTGGCTCGGGCCATGAGACAAATTGGAGAAGCAGCAGACATTTGAAAAAGATCAATGGTGTAAAGGTTGGTGGTACGATTTCCTTTCAACAAATCAATTCCTTCAAGATCTCTTACAAAACATGTATGACTTTTGAAAGCGACCTCCAAGTCTGAATCACAAAATTGCGCAACCGAGAACAAATTATGTCCCAAGCCATCAATAAAAGAGACTCTGGTGATGATTATATTTCCCCAATAAAGATCACCATAGCCTAGAATTGCCGCAACATGATCATTTCCAAATCGAACAGTTCCCATGAAGCGCCATACAAAGTTTTTGAGAAGGCTTCGATTCCCAGTCATATGTTTGGAACAGCCTGAGTCCACGCACCAGAGACAAATTTCAACAGCCTGCCAATGATAAGAGAAGAAAATATTTTGGCAACCGATGAAATAGGTTCCTGAAGGGTTAGATGATAATTAAGCCATATCACATACCGACGTTTCACTACCAGTATGAGATCTACTAGTGTCGATAATTTTGCCACTACAGTCAAAATTTCTACCAGTAGGCAACCATTTAGAGGTGAATCTAGGGCTACTAGGCTTAGCAAGACTTTCTGTGGACCCTACATGCGTACTTTTTGGAACATATACCTTAGCCTTAGGAGTGCGTTGTTGTTCACTGACTGACAGCTTGTCAATTCGAGTGTAACCACCATAGTTCAAACCATTCATAGTCAAACCGCAAGCATCATGACTAAAAGTAAAGAAACATTTATTACATTTAGCACAAATAACTTCAGATTTTTCATTCTGAATAGCAAGCCTAAAGTCATTACGTTCAGATGAATTAGGTTTCTGATTATGATTAAAAAGCGGTAAATTCCTAGGGTGTTCTTCTACTTCCACATTATGGATCTTGGGGCGACTACTTCTAGAGGAAAAAAGGACCCTATCATTCCTTGTATTGCTCGTAGGCTGTGGCCTTCTGCTCTTAGTGTAGTTGTTTAGTCCTATAGAAGAAGACACGCGTCTATTAGAATTAGCACTTTTTAAATCAGTAACTTGTGGTTGAGTTATAGTGATCGGTTTTGTCCTAACGCTTGCTTTACGTTGTTTGCTAGGCACAGAGGGAGAACTAACATGAAACATTCCTGGGGCAATCACAGCAGTTTTCGTTCCAGCAACCTTGGGAAAAGGTGTTACAGCAATACGAGTGGGTCCCGAGGTTGCTGGTTTTTGGATCAGCGTATCCACAATCGAGCTAGGTTCAGAAGTCTTATCTTTTAACAAGGCCTTTAACTTACAGTTCTCACAGATTCTATCAATAAGTTTCTGATAGACAGACTTACTTTGTTCAATAGAGTGCTTATACGAAACAACAACAGATTCTAAATCTGCAATCTTAGCCTTAAGCTTCTAAACATTACTATCACTAGCACTCTCTAACCCTGAAGAGGCAAAATTCGTTTCCGTAACCTCTCCTAACTGAGCCTGCAATCGAGCAATAGTTTGTTGCATTACATTGTAAGCTTTTTCATACGAAATCTTGTCATATTTGCATTCATCACATTTTTTGACAAATTTATTCCAAAGATCGGTGAATTCTTTATCCTTTTTAATTACATAAGATTCTATTTTCTCTTTCATAAGATCAAGCTCAGTTTGAAGGTTTGCATTATCCAAAACAGAGGTACCTAACTCAACTGGGCTACTATCAATACTATCACTTGCTTTAGAGAGACGGTCGAGATCGTTTTCCAAAACTTTGATTTTATCAAGAGATTCATCAGTTTCCTTCGCCAAAGATTTAAAGTCTTCAACAAAGTTGGAAAATTCTTTTAGAAAAGCATTTTCCAAATTTCCTAACCGAGCATCAACTTGATTAATAATCGGATTAATATCGTTTTGAAGAATTTTCTGAACCTCAGTCTGAACAGGTGATGTAAAATTTCCTCCGGTGATTTTGGAATTAACAACACGTTTAAGAATGACAAAGTTATCTTTAAGCTCGTTTAGAAATCGACATGTGATACTCGATTTAGGAGGGTCATCAGTCAATTCCTCACTTGGGAGCAAAAGCATTTCAGTACTCGTTTTAGACCGAACAAAAATAGTTGGAGGATTAATTTTCGGATAATAAACGGGTGTCACTTATTTATCAAGCTTTTTCATTCTTAAACGAGTCTCTTCAGCAAGTTCAGTAGTTTCCTCGGAATCATGCACACTAGGAGGATCATGCTCATCAGACAATAGCACACTACCATTATATAAAGTTTCATTAGTGGCCTGAACTTGCTTAAGGTATCCGGGATTAGGGGGAAGAGGGCAACCTAAAGCCAATTTGTATCGAGTGTAATTTATCACATTCACTTTTGGTGCGAGCATATTTATCGTCTGCATAGTTTGGCCACGTTTAACTAAAAGGTTGTCTAATTCTCTAATCCTATCCTGAGCTTTGCAAAAATCCTCAAGAAGCCCATCTTCTCGAATTTTGAAATCATGTTTCAGCTTTTTTCGTTCTTCTTTTAAATCCAAAATAATAGATTTTTCAGTTGAAAGCTGTTTATTAAGAGAAGTGATTTCATCATTCAATTCGCTTATCTTTTTAGCACTACTTAAGTGTAAGGCATTTAATTTCTTAGTTGTGCATTTTTCTTGATAAACCGATGTAGCATGAGCTTGTTCAAGTTCCTTGATTTTAGCATGATGAATCTCAAAACTTTTCTCCCGTTCCTTATATCCCGCAAGCTCAGTGGTCAATTTGGCATTAGTTTCTCTAAACTTATTATTAACCACCGTAGCATGATCTACATCCTTAGCAAGCTTATCAAATAGAGATTTATAATACGCATGTGTCTCATCAGGAAGGGTTGTAGGCTGAGCAACTTGATCCACACTAAGGTCCACACTAGGCTCATTCGAAATAATATTACTATTATTCGTTTGATCCTCGTGTGTCTCAATGTAGGGCTCAAGCATCTCAGTATACTCTTCCTCCTGATTAGACATATTATATATATCATTATCATCAAACTTGGGTGTACCTCAGAGGGACCGTCTGAATCATAGATGGGAGCTCTGTCATCATGCATTCCTGAGGTTGATGCTTGCTGTAAGTTTGCCATCAAGATGTAGTTGGCATTCACCTCTTCTTCCTCGTCATATTCTACAGCAGAAGCCATAAGATCAAATTCCTCAGCTTGAAGTGGAATCCCTGCCTCTTCCTTTTGTGCTATTAGAAGCTGAGTCTGAAGATAAGCAACATCCCTCTTCTTTTTGGCTGTGCAATCTCTAGCATAATGACCAAATCCCCTGCAGTTGTAGCACTGAACCTGACGATTGTTGTTTCCATTTCCCGTACCAGTATTCTCAGCCCTTGCAGCCACAATGTTTCCCATCTGGTTACCAACTGCTGGCACAACTATTAACCCATTCTGATTACCCGCATTCGAAACACCCGGATTTTGACCACGGTTTTGACCATACTGATTTCCTGCATTGCCAACGGTCTGCCCAGCATTCTAACCATATTGTTGAAACTGAGTCCACGTGTTTCCAGCAACTACCAATTGGTGATCTTGATTCGCATTCATGAAAGGTTGAGAAATCTACCTATTTCTAATGTTCGAGGAGATTCTCTGATTGTTGTTGGTGGGGTTAATGGTGAATTTGAATGCCTTTGCAAGAAGGGAAAGACCATTATTAATAGCATAAGTAGGATCGGTGATGTCATCAAAACAGGCAATGGGTTGTTGTAAGTAATTCATAGCAGCAGGAGGTTGATATCCATAAGCAGTGAGTTGTTGTTGTTGTTGTTGTGGCATAAAGTTACTTGATGAGGGTTGATGGTAGGGTACCATGGGATATGACATAGATGATGGAGAGTTTGCCATAAAAGCCAATGGATCTTGTGTCTTGGCACGTCTTTCTTCCCTAACTTTGTTAGCTTCATCTTGATTCATCTTCAAATAGTCATAAACTTGATTGTAGTCCACGACATGAAGATCCTTGGTTTGATTGACAAGAGTGACATATCGTGACCATTCAGAAGGAAGATTATCAAGAAATTTGATGTTGGCAGCAATTTGTGCAGGTTCATGTTTGTTTCTTCTAAGATGGTTCATGAGGGTTGAAAACCGATGATAATAAGGTTCAATTTGTTCCCCTTTAGTAGACGTAAATTTCTCCCATTCACGAAGCAACTTAGTTTCCTTTTCTTGTAAACCGATTTCACTGCCCTTCATCATTTTCTGAATCCTAAGCCACATCTCGTGTGCGGTTTCACAACTATCGACAGCAGCATAAACATCTTCAGGAAGTCCCATGAGAATGACTTGAATTGCTTGATCATCAGCGTCGAGTTGTTTGGATTCAGCTTCAGTTAATTCTTCATCTGTTTGCTCATGACTTGAGTCAGCTACTGGGTTAGCATTCGTAGGGTCCCCAGGCACAATAATTGTTCTTCTAACATACGGACCCTTTTGAATCGAGTTGACAATCAACTTTCCCAAATGTTTACATTTTGCATAACTAAGGAGATGACTAGCCCATGTAGTGTAGTTCTCCTTGGTAAGCATGGGTGGACGATTTTCGGTACCCACAGCATAAATACCTTGTTGAGATGTCATCGAAAGAGTCATGTGTAAATCAGGATCTCAATTCATAGAAAGCAGAGTGAAAGGTGTAATAGATAAATCCCCTAAAGAAGAAACCAAACCAAAAAAAAACTTCAATGTAAAATTACACACAATTTACAAAATCACGTTTTTCGAAAAACTTGAAAATTTTCCAAAGATATGGCAATATGAAAATTCCTCAATAAAGTGCAATGATTTCGCAATACTTAGAGTTGAAACAAATTCGTAATCCTTGAAATGGATACAAATCCGCAATTAAATCAATGATTTCGCAATTCCCAATTGCGAAATTATCACAAAATTCCGCAAATGTAAGAAATCAAGAATTCGCAATTACACAAATCAAGAATTAGCAATATACACCAAAAATGCAAGATTTCGCAAACCACTCAAATCCAAGATTTCGCAATAGTCACCAAAAAGCAAGATTTCGCAATCCAACAATGCGTAATACCCTAATTCCGCAAATATCACATTTCCGCAAATATCACAATTCCACAATACCACATGATTTCGCAATGGGGGTCTAATTCCACAATACCAATAATTTCGCAATGGGGGTCTAATTCCGCAATACCAATAATTTCGCAATGGGGGTCTAATTCCGCAATACCAATAATTTCGCAATGGGGGTCTAATTCTGCAATACCAATAATTGCGAAATGATGCACCAAATTCCGTAAAAAGCAAGAATTCGCAATTGATTGGATAAATTCAATTCCACAATAGAGACAATATTGTGGAATTATGTACCTTTTTCCTAGAAAATAGGATCTCGGACAAGGACGAGAAATGGCTCACTTTTTCGCAATTTTGAAGGATTTTAAGCCAATAAAAACCACCAAAACGCTAACCACGAATCCATTGGCGAATGATACCACTTGTAGGATGTTTACACACGAACCAAATACGTAAAGTCTTGAAATTTATGTATCAAAATGAAGAGATGACGAACTAGATAATAGAACAAGTATATTGATGATGAAGAACTAATAAAGATGATGAAATAGATGAAGATTAAGCAAGGATTAAACTTAAAAAGAAAGATTAGATTAAGGAAGAAAAAAAAAGATGGTGTTTTTCCTAGTGAGAGAAACAAAACACCTTTCTCTCTCTAAAACTAATCAAATGAAAAGCACACACACAAATGAGGATTAGGAAGCCTTTTATACTAACTAACACATGCTTAGGAGGCCTTTCTCATTTGTGTGTTCGGGACTAAATCCCGTTACATAAAACAATAATAACTAAAAACTCTCGACATCATTAAATAACATTTTTCATGAGCTTCGCAATGATATATTATATGACCATCACTTTAATTACATTTAACAGATATTTTCCAAAAGACCATCACGTTGAAGCTTTTGTATGCGCGTCTTCCCAATATGGGCAAGTCTACAATGCCAAAGATAAGAAGAGTTCTTGTCTAACTTTCTCTTCTTATTCATGCTAAAAACAGAATCATTATTACTCTTGGAATTATTATCATGCATGTCAATTTCAAACACACCATTAACAGAAATTGCATTAAAATAGAATAAACTATCTTTGAAAACAGACGTTCCATTATTATCAATAGTGTGAATAAATCCAAGATCCGACAAATAAGAAAAGGAAATGACACCCCTAACAATTGAAGGTGCATAATGACAATTGTTTAAGATGAGTACTAAACCCGAAGGTAAAACTAAATTAAACGTTCGTATAGCTTCAACAGCTGCTTGTGCTCCATTGCCCACCTGTAGATATTGTTCCCCATATGATAGCTTCCTTTCCAACTCAAATCCCTGCAGCGTATTACAAATGTTAATACTGCATCCCATATCATATACCCATGAGTTTTATTTGTATGTTAGATTAAATAACTCTATCATAAATAAGTTACATGAAGGTGTTGCAGCGCCTAGCTCAGCCTTCTTCTTATTTTCTTGCAACTCATGGAGGTAAAGAGGGCAGTTCCTCTTCCAGTGACCACCTGATTTGCAATGGTGACAAGTCTCATCCTTTTGAGATTGATTCTTCTTGACAAAGTTCTGCTTAGGTTTTTGAAGGAGTCGCAATGTAAAACCCGCATGCTTTTACCATGAATATTACCCTTAAGATCGTACGTACTAGATTAAAACTTTCCTAATATAGCATGATTACGATTACGTGTTAGGATTTTACGTATTACGTACGTGTTAGAACACGATAAGTATTTACTACGCACGAGCACGTAATAATTATTTGACAATAATTAATCGCAAACATGCGATCATGAAATCATGAACGTAATTAAAACACGAACTATTATTAATTACGTATATATATTTGTTACGAGCGTAAATAAATATATTAGATCACGATAATTACGTAACGAGAACACATAAAACGCGAACACAAATAATCATGAATGAATAACTAAACATCGAGACACAGAAAAAGGTACGGGTACCCCATGTGGGGCCCCCTACCCGCAGCTACAAGGAGCAAATGGGCCAAGCCCATTTGTATTTTTACTAAAGGAGGGTTATGGTAAAAACACTACTCATTTTTACATTACAGAAGATTTTAACAAAAACCTAAAAACCCTCCTCTCTTCTTCTTTTTTTGGCCGCCACCTTCAAAACACCACAAGGGGGTGTTTGTTGATCTTGGATCTTGGAATTCTTGTTGGTGTTCGTGTTTGTTCTTCGTTCTTTTGATCCACGTATTCGGTAAATACTTTTAAACCTTTTTCTTTTGATTTGATCTTTTATTAATTAAGCACATGTTATGTTTTTTCAAAAACCCTACTTAAATAATAGATCTAACATGAATTGGGATTTAATAAAATCAAAAGTAATGTTTTAAGGGGTGTTTGTTTTGGCCGCAGCCTACACCGAACCCGAGGGGGGTTTCGGTTTGGCCATCCGACCACCACCGAGACCATATGGTCCCGGTTGGTTGGTGTGGGTCCCACGGCAGCATCAAGACAAGGGGTACCCCGATTTGGTTCGGGCTACGGTGTCGATTTCATGTCCGGTTCATGGTTTTTAGTCTAGATCCGGTTCATGGTGTATGTTTAGTTTTTATTTTTTTTATGATCTTATGTTAAAAATTAAATTAATAAAATGACATGATTAATTTAATAACATGACTTAGGTTATTTTAATTATTAATAATCATGAAATTAATTAACCTAAGTATTTTTATATTTTAGACTTATAATTAAATAATTATTTAAAAACCATGGTTATAATTAATTAATTAACATGACTTAGGTTATATTATTAATAAATAATAATACATGTTTTAACCTAATTATTTAACCTTATTTAATTAAAAACATGTTATACTTTAATTAAATATTTTAACCTATAGTTTAATTTAATTACATGAAATAATTATTAAACTATACATTATATCATATGACTTAGAAAATAATCATGAAAACACTTAGGCTTATATACTTAGCTTATTTAACCAGCTCATTTCTAATTATGGAAACTTTCTATTTTTAGAAACTTAATTAAATAAGGCAGCTAATCTATTTATGGAAACCTTCTATTTTTAGAAACTTATTTATTTCAGGCAGCTAATCTGTTTATGGAAACTTATTTAATTAAGGCAGCTGATCTATTTATGGAAACTTTCTATTTTTAGAAACTTATCTATTTTAAGCAGTAATTCTATTTTTGGAAACTTTCAATTTTTGGAAACTTTCTATTTTTGGAAACTTTCTATTTTTGGAAAATTTCTATTTTTGGTAACTTTCTATTTTTGGAAACTTTCTATTTTTGGAAACTTTCTATTTTTGTAAACTTTCTATTTTTGGAAACTTTCTATTTTAGGAAACCTGCTATTTTTGGAAAGTTACTTATTATTACACAGTAAATATAATAATACATGAAATACCAGAAATACTTAATCAGATTAAACAGAATATAAGATAAACACGGTTTAAGGCTTTAAAACAGTAAAACATGGTAAGAACACATAAAATAAGCTAAGACATGACATAAAACCAGCTACGTATTTAGTAAGCAAATACTTATTCATGTATGTATTTATGTAGCACTAGTGATACGGAAGTAGGATTCCTCCCAGTTCATCTTCTTCGTTCACTGGACATAAGGTACGGATTCCCGTCCTTTCAGTATGGACATTCTTTCCTTATTAGGATTCCCCGTATGCAGCCAAATGTTTTCCCGTAGTATAAGTTACGTGTTTGATTGCTTATGTTTAATTAAGAATACCTATAGCCATATACATGCATGACCAGTTTCACCTAGTTATAGAGGTACCATAACCATAACATTAGAGGCACTGATGTTATGACTTCACCACGGCAGAGTGATTGCTCGTGGCGTCCCTTCAGCTTTTGGCCATTTATATTATATTTATCATGTGGGGCGTATGGGTGCATCCTAGTACATGTTTTCAGTCAGGATTTCATGGTGAATGTGGTGTGTGCCTTACATCCTTCACAAGGAGCTGATCCCTCCTACCCAAAAACCAGTATATTAAATTAGAGGCAGCCCCTCTAATTTACATGATGAGGTCACCCCTCCAAGTATTCATGTACGGTGGATTTTCATGACCTATATTGGCTAATGGTAAAATATGATAAACAGTTTTTACAAGATAAACATAAGACTTTTCAAACTATAAAACCAGTTTTATCAAGACTTAACCAGGTTACTCGGGACTTAGTTTTCTTCCGCTGTTATATGTTATATGCTTATCCTATTCATGCTTTATTGTACATCCGTGCACTGAGCGTATTTGCTCATCTGTTTTCCTTTTCTATGTTCCCAAAACGGCAGGTACTCTGGGACACTCGTAGACTTTAAGAGTACGTGCATATGGACTGGAAGCTGTTTAGCCTTCTTTACCTTATGCATTTCCTTTCTTATGATACATTTGCTATGGACATTGTTTAGTCCTTTCCTTTATTATACTATGTTTGTGTGTGATGAGCTTTACTTTTGGACTACCGATGTTTGATTCCGGTATTTTCCTTTTATGGTCAAGTAATGTTTAGACATTTTTCCTTGTATGCTTTGATGACACGCCATAATTGCATGTGACATTTCCATTATCAAAATGGGGTGTTACAATTATGGTATCAGGGCCAAGGCTTCGACCTGTAGGCTCTTAAATATGACCTGTGATTAGTGGGTAGTCACTACGGTCTTCCTAGAACTGACAGTTGTTTTCATGCATTCATCATTTTTAAGCATACATATATATGTCATTGTCGCAGATTTTTGACTAAGTAATGGTTGGTACAGGACTGGCCCTATTTAGTCGCATGTGTTTTATCGAAACTTTTAAATTTGGGACCGACCCATAGGCGTCCCCTCGCCATGTCTTTTGTTTTGGGTGAACTGACCATAAGCGTTCACTCTCGAGCATACAAAAGTTTTCATAAAACTGCATCAAGCATTCATACACAGAATTTTCTTGCATAAAATTTTTCTCGTGAAATTTTGGTATAAATTTTTTTCATGAATATATATATATATATATATATATATATATATATATATATATATATATATATATATATATATATATATATATATATATATATATATATATATATATATATATATATATATATATATATATATATATATATATATATATATATATATATATATATTATGTTTTGATCTGTTTAATCATATGTTTTATGTTATACTGTCAGATGGCAAACACAGACAATCTCTGGGCAATATTTGCAGCTGCTGATGCAGAGATGCAAGACGCCCTTCATCAGAACGACGGTTATCCTCCCCCGACTAACATCTTTCCCATGGAAGGAAGGAATCGGCTCATGAGGTAATACTATACCCTTAGACAGCGACCTGACGAAGACAGCAATGACTTCATGCAGCGTTTCCTTCGCTACGCTGGTGTCCTGAGAGCAGCTTCAGGCACCACTAAAGAACAGGCACTACATTTTCGTTGGGCTCTTAATCCAAGGATCGCCAATAACTTATCAGGTGCTTCGTTGGATACGGTAGCACAAGTGGCCGATGTAGCACGTAAGCTGGAGATGCTGCAGGAGATAGATGAGTTCGGGGAAGCTGAAAGACCCGACAAGAGGTAAACATTCGTATTCAAGCGGTGATCAATCCGTATACTTTCCATACATGTCAATTATTCATCTCTTTAAAATGTATCTTCCAGGCAGAAAACTGGGGACCGGTCTCAGCCGGCTACTCAGCAGCAGCCTCATCAGCCTAAGGGAAACGATCAGACTAACGACCGTTCTGTTACGGATAGGCGTGGCGGTAATGATAATTACCGTAACAACGTTGGGCACTCCAACAGCAGCAGGTCCTAATACTTAAGCATTTCCTTATGATTTCATGTTATAACTCATATTCTGCCACTTTAGCAAAACTTCTACCAGGAACCATGGAAACGGTAGGGACCAGAACCAGAGAGGTTCGCAGCCTAGCCGTCCAGCTATCACTGGTATTCAATCTTACGATTATCCGCTTTGTCCTTTGTACCCAATTATCATGTCTTATGTAAAATGTTTTATCAGGTTCCCAGCCAGCCAGAGCACCTGCTGGAGGATTCACTCATCCTCTTTGCTCTACTTGCCACCGTAGGCACCCAGGACCATGTCGCCGTAATACTGACGCGTGCTTCAAGTGTGGTCTTCCTGACCATATTATGAAGGATTGCCGTAAGGGCGAGATGGAGGGTACATCGGGACATGCTGATACCAAGCCGCCTCCTACTACCGGGCGTGTCTACACGACATCTCGAGACCAGGCCAACAAGTCTACAGGTACCATCACTGGAATCTTGTATATGTATGGCCAAGCTGCATGTGTTCTTTTCGATACGGGTGCTACTCACTCGGTTATTTCTACTTCTTATGCTAAGAACATTAGGATGCTCCCCATGCCACTAGAAAATAGGCTTACTATTTCCACGCCTTTGAGGGACTCTGTATTAATCACCCATGTATACAAGAGTCTTCCCCTAGAATTTGACGATAAGGTTCGACCTTTTGACGCACTTCCGCTGGACATGAATGACTTAGACATGATTTTGGGCATGGATTGGCTATCCAAGCATCATGCTACCATAGACTGCCATTCATATCGAGTTATCTTCGGTGATGTTAATGCACCAGAGTACATTCATAATGGGTTCATACCCGGAAGATCTGTACAAATCATATCTACCCTGCAAGTGCGTGCACTACTGTCACATGGATGCGATGGTTATCTAGCTACGGTTCACGACATGGATGATGAATCCCCATCAATTCAGGATCAACCTATAGTGTCGGAACTCCAAGATGTTTTTCCAGCAGAACTTCTGGGCATACCACCTGCACGAGAAGTGGAATTCAGTATCGAGCTCATTCCAGGATCTGAACCAATCTCAAAGGCTCCTTATCGCATGGCTCCCATAGAGCTGAAGGAGCTGAAGGATCAACTGCAAGAACTTCTTGAACGAGGTTTCATTCGACCGAGCGCATCTCCATGGGGCGCACCGGTCTTGTTTGTTAAGAAGAAGGACGGCAGTATGCGTCTTTGCATAGACTATCGCGAGCTCAACAAGATTACCATTCGGAATAGATATCCACTGCCACGCATTGACGATCTGTTTGACCAACTCCAAGGGGCCAAACACTTCTCCAAGATTGATCTTAGGTCAGGCTATCATCAGCTACGGGTCAAGGAGCCGGACATCGCTAAGACTGCCTTTCGTACCCGTTATGGCCACTACGAGTTTGTAGTTATGCCATTTGGCCTGACAAATGCTCCAACAGTGTTCATGGATTTGATGAACAGAATCTTCCATGAATTTCTGGACAAGTTCGTCATTGTTTTCATCGATGACATCCTGATTTTCGCAAAGTCCAAGGAGGAACACGAAGACCATCTTCGTACAGTACTACAGATTCTTCGCCAGAAGCAGCTGTATGCTAAATTCTCCAAGTGTGAGTTCTGGTTAGACAAGGTGGCATTCTTAGGTCACATTGTATCAGCAGAAGGAATCACTATGGATCCAGCGAAGGTTAAGGCCATTACTAAGTGGCCAAGGCCGACATCAGCGACGGAAGTCCGTAGTTTCTTAGGCTTAGCTGGCTATTACCGTAGGTTCGTGGAGAACCTTTCCCGCCTAGCACTACCATTGACCAAACTGATGCGGAAAGGGGAGAAATTCGTCTGGACTGAAGATCGAGAGAAGAGCTTTGAAGACCTGAAGCAGAAACTAGTATCTGCACCTATTCTTACTCTACCATCTGGTACGGGTGGATTTCAAATCTACAGAGATGCATCGGGGAAGGGACTTGGCTGTGTTCTCATGCAACATGGGAAAGTGATCACGTACGCTTCACGGCAGCTTAAGCCTTATGAAGAAAATTACCCCACGCATGACCTGGAACTTGCAGATGTGGTGTTTGCATTGAAGATATGGAGGCACTACTTATATGAAGAATCATGTGACATTTTCACGGACCACAAGAGCTTGAAGTATATCTTCACTCAACGTGAATTGAACATGAGGCAGAGGAGATGGTTAGAGATGTTGAAGGATTATGACATTAATCTACAGTATCATCCCGGAAAGGAAAATGTAGTAGCAGATGCTCTTAGCAGGAAGTCCGGAATGATCAACGGCATTAAAATCGAAGAGGAAATCATAAGAGATTTGGAGCGACTAGACATCGAGATCATGGTACGTGGACAGCACGGCTACTGGGCTAATCTTAGAGTAGAACCCGAGTTACTCTCTAAGATCAAGGAATCTCAGAAGGATGACGGAGAAATCTGGGCGATAGTACAGAATTTGGAAAAACAGACGGAATTCAGAGTAGATGCAGATGGTATCGTATGGCAGGGCACGAGACTTTGTGTTCCTGATGACCAAGAACTCCGGGAAGCTTTGTTAGCTGAAGCTCATATCTCCCCATTCTCTATACATCCTGGTTCGACTAAGATGTACCATGACATCAAGCAGTACTTTTGGTGGAGTGGTATGAAACAGGATGTGGCCACTTACGTCTCCAAATGTCTTACCTGCCAGCAGGTTAAGATCGAGCATCAGCGATCTGGCGGTCTCCTTCAACCGTTAGATATTCCAGAGTGGAAGTGGGACAAAATCACCATGGATTTTGTTACTGGTCTTCCGCCTACCAAGAGGAAGCACGATGCAATTTGGGTTATCGTAGATCGACTTACCAAATCAGCTCATTTCTTACCGATCTGCAAGGAAGATCCGGTAAGTAAACTCGCAGATACATACAGAAGAGAGATCATGAGACTCCATGGTGCACCATCCAGCATCATCTCAGACAGAGATCCTCGATTCACTTCGCGCTTTTGGAAAAGTCTGCAGAAAGCTTTGGGTACACAACTTAATCTTAGCACGGCTTTTCACCCTCAAACGGACGGACAGTCAGAGCGAACCATTCAGACATTGGAGGATATGTTGAGGTCATGTGCGTTGGAATGGACGGGTGATTGGGACGATTACATCTGTTTGGTGGAGTTTGTATACAACGACAGTTGGCACGCAAGTATCAAGTGTGCTCCATTTGAGATGTTGTATGGCAGAAAGTGTCGCGACCCAATCTGCTGGGATCAGGTTGGTGAGCGAACACTCGAAGGACCAGAAATCATAGAGATGACCAATGAGAAGGTCACAGTAGCTAAGCAGAAAATTCAGGAAGCACGGTCATGTCAGAAGAGTTACGCCGATAAGCATCGTAGGGACATACACTTTAACGTAGGAGATCACGTCTTCCTTAAGGTTTCGCCGGAACGTGGTGTTAGACGCTTCGGGATTAAAGGGAAGCTCGGTCCTCGTTTCATCGGACCGTTTGATATCATTGAACGAGTCGGTGAAGTATCTTACCGATTGGCGTTACCTCCGCAGCTTTCGCATGTGCACAATGTGTTTCATGTGTCCTTACTCAGAGGGTACCAGTATCATCCCCTTCACACGTTTCAGTATCCACTGGAACAGATACGTGAAGATCTCACTTTTATAGAAGAACCCGAATGAGTTATTGACAGACAAGAACGAGTCATGAGGAAGAAGACGATTCCATTCGTCAAAATCCTATGGAGCGGGAAGCCACTTGGGAAACAGAGGAGTCTATCTGGAATTCTTACCCTCATTTCATATTTTGAATTCGGGTATGTTCTTCTATTCCAGTTTACTTTATCTATAATTCGGGGACGAATTATTCTTTTTAGGGGGGAAGAGTTGTAAAACCCGCATGCTTTTACCATGAATAGTACCCTTAAGATCGTACGTACTAGATTAAAACTTTCCTAACATAGCATGATTACGATTACGTGTTAGGATTTTACGTATTACGTACGTGTTAGAACACGATAAGTATTTACTACGCACGAGCACGTAATAATTATTTGACAATAATTAATCACGAACATGCGATCATGAAATCATGAACGTAATTAAAACACGAACTATTATTAATTACGTATATATATTTATTACGAGCGTAAATAAATATATTAGATCACGATAATTACGTAACGAGAACACATAAAACGCGAACACAAATAATCATGAACGAATAACTAAACGTCGAGACACGGAAAAAGGTACGGGTACCCCATGTGGGGCCCCCTACCCGCGGCTACAAGGAGCAAATGGGCCAAGCCCATTTGTATTTTTACTAAAGGAGGGTTATGGTAAAAACACTACTCATTTTTACATTACAGAAGATTTTAACAAAAACCTAAAAACCCTCCTCTCTTCTTCTTTTTTTGGCCGCCACCTTCAAAACACCACAAGGGGGTGTTTGTTGATCTTGGATCTTGGAATTCTTGTTGGTGTTCGTGTTTGTTCTTCGTTCTTTTGATCCACGTATTCGGTAAATACTTTTTAACCTTTTTCTTTTGATTTGATCTTTTATTAATTAAGAACATGTAATGTTTTTTCAAAAACCCTAATTAAATAATAGATCTAACATGAATTGGGATTTAATAAAATCAAAAGTAATGTTTTAAGGGGTGTTTGTTTTGGTCGCAGCCTACACCGAACCCGAGGGGGGTTTCGGTTTGGCCATCCGACCACCACCGAGACCATATGGTCCCGGTTGGTTGGTGTGGGTCCCACGGCAGCATCAAGACAAGGGGTACCCCGATTTGGTTCGGGTACGGTGTCGATTTCATGTCCGGTTCATGGTTTTTAGTCTAGATCCGGTTCATGGTGTATGTTTAGTTTTTATTTTTTTATGATCTTATGTTAAAAATTAAATTAATAAAATGACATGATTAATTTAATAACATGACTTAGGTTATTTTAATTATTAATAATCATGAAATTAATTAACCTAAGTATTTTTATATTTTAGACTTATAATTAAATAATTATTTAAAAACCATGGTTATAATTAATTAATTAACATGACTTAGGTTATATTATTAATAAATAATAATACATGTTTTAACCTAAGTATTTAACCTTATTTAATTAAAAACATGTTATACTTTAATTAAATATTATAACCTATAGTTTAATTTAATTACATGAAATAATTATTAAACTATACATTATATCATATGACTTAGAAAATAATCATGAAAACACTTAGACTTATATACTTAGCTTATTTAACCAGCTTATTTCTAATTATAGAAACTTTCTATTTTTAGAAACTTAATTAGATAAGGCAGCTAATCTATTTATAGAAACCTTCTATTTTTAGAAACTTATTTATTTCAGGCAGCTAATCTATTTATGGAAACTTATTTAATTAAGGCAGCTGATCTATTTATGGAAACTTTCTATTTTTAGAAACTTATCTATTTTAAGCAGTAATTCTATTTTTGGAAACTTTCTATTTTTGGAAACTTTCTATTTTTGGAAACTTTCTATTTTTGGAAACTTTCTATTTTTGGAAACTTTCTATTTTTGGAAACTTTCTATTTTTGGAAACTTTCTATTTTAGGAAACCTGCTATTTTTGGAAAGTTAATTAGTATTACACAGTAAGTATAATAATACATGAAATACCATAAATACTTAATCAGATTAAACAGAATATAAGATAAACACGGTTTAAGGCTTAAAAACAGTAAAACTTGGTAAGAACACATAAAATAAGCTAAGACATGACATAAAACCAGCTACGTATTTAGTAAGAAGATACTTATTCATGTATGTATTTATGTAGCACTAGTGATTCGGAAGTAGGATTTCTCTCAGTTCATCTTCTTCGTTCACTGGACATAAGGTACGGATTTCCGTCCTTTCAGTATGGACATTCTTTCCTTATTAGGATTCCCCGTATGCAGCCAACTGTTTTTCCGTAGTATAAGTTACGTGTTTGATTGCTTATGTTTAATTAAGATTACCTATAGCCATATACATGCATGACCAGTTTCACCTAGTTATGGAGGTACCATAACCATAACATTAGAGGCACTGATGTTATGACTTCACCACGGCGGAGTGATTGCTCGTGGCGTCCTTTCAGCTTTTGGCCATTTATATTATATTTATCATGTGGGGCGTATGGGTGCATCCTAGTTACATGTTTTTAGTCAGGATTTCATGGTGAATGTGGTGTGTGCCTTGCATCCTTCAAAAGGAGCTGATCCCTCCTACCCAAAAACCAGTATATTAAATTAGAGGCAGCCCCTCTAATTTGCATGATGAGGTCACCCCTCCAAGTATTCATGCACGGTGGATTTTCATGACCTATATTGGCTAATGGTAAGATATGACAAACAGTTTTTATAAGATAAACATAAGACTTTCAAACTATAAAACCAGTTTATTTAAGACTTAACCAGGTTACTCGGGACTTAGTTTTTCTTCCGCTGTTATATATTATATGCTTATCCTATTCATGCTTTATAGTGCATCCGTGCACTGAGCGTATTTGCTCAGCCGTTTTCCTTTTCTATGTTCCCAAAACGGCAGGTACTCAGGGACGCTCGTAGACACTAAGAGTACGTGCATATGGACTGGAAGCTGTCTAGCCTTCTTTACTTTATGCATTTCCTTTATTATGATACATTTGCTATGGACATTGTTTAGTCCTTTCCTTTACTATACTTATGTTTGTGTGTGATGAGCTTTACTTTTGGACTACCGATGTTTGATTCCGGTATTTTCCTTTATGGTCAAGTAATGTTTTAGACATTTTTTCTTGTATGCTTTGATGACACGCCATAATTGCATGTGACATTTCCATTATCAAAATGGGGTGTTACATTTTGCTTGATTGCGGATTTGCATAAACGTAATGTACAACGTGGGGTGAGCAAAGAAGATTCATTTTTTCTATTTTTGGTAACTTTCTATTTTTGGAAACTTTCTATTTTTGGAAACTTTCTATTTTTCGAAACTTTCTATTTTAGGAAACCTGCTTATTATTACACAGTAAGTATAATAATACATGAAATACCAGAAGTACTTAATCAGATTAATCAGAATATAAGATAAACACGGTTTAAGGCTTTAAAACAGTAAAACATGGTAAGAACACATAATAAGCTAAGACATGACATAAAACCAGCTACGTATTTAGTAAGTAGATACTTATTCATGTATGTATTTATGTAGCACTAGTGATACGGAAGTAGGATTCCTCCCAGTTCATCTTCTTCGTTCACTGGACATAAGGTACGGATTCCCGTCCTTTCAGTATGGACATTCTTTCCTTATTAGGATTCCCCGTATGCAGCCAAATGTTTTCCCGTAGTATAAGTTACGTGTTTGATTGCTTATGTTTAATTAAGAATACCTATAGCCATATACATGCATGACCAGTTTCACCTAGTTATGGAGGTACCATAACCATAACATTAGAGGCACTTATGTTATGACTTCACCACGGCGGAGTGATTGCTCGTGGCGTCCCTTCAGCTTTTGGCCATCTATATTATATTTATCATGTGGGGCGTATGGGTGCATCCTAGTACATGTTTTCAGTCAGGATTTCATGGTGAATGTGGTGTGTGCCTTGCATCCCTCACAAGGAGCTGATCCCTCCTACCCAAAAACCATTATATTAAATTAGAGGCAGCCCCTCTAATTTGCATGATGAGGTCACCCCTCCAAGTATTCATGCACGGTGGATTTTCATGACCTATATTGGCTAATGCTAAAATATGATAAACAGTTTTTACAAGATAAACATAAGACTTTTCAAACTATAAAACCAGTTTTATCAAGACTTAACCAGGTTACTCGGGTCTTATTTTTCTTTCGCTGTTATATGTTATATGCTTATCCTATTCATGCTTTATTGTACATCCGTGCACTGAGCGTATTTGCTCAGCCGTTTTCCTTTCTATGTTCCCAAAACGGCAGGTACTCAGAGACGCTCGTAGACTTTAAGAGTACGTGCATATGGACTGGAAGCTGTCTAGCCGTCTTTACCTTATGCATTTCCTTTCTTATGATACATTTGCTATGGACATTGTTTAGTCCTTTCCTTTATTATACTATGTTTGTGTGTGATAAGCTTTACTTTTGGACTACCGATGTTTGATTCCGGTATTTTCCTTTTATGGTCAAGTAATGTTTAGACATTTTTCCTTGTATGCTTTGATGACACGCCATAATTGCATGTGACATTTCCATTATCAAAATGGCGTGTTACACGCAACTTGTTTGCCCTTATCACCTTTGCCTTTGCCTTTGCCTTTCTGCTTTTTGTTCACTTGCGGTTTTGGCTTATTCACTCTACCTTTTTGTACATAAAGTACTTGAGGAGTAGAAGTAGATGTATTTGCCTTGTCTTTTAAACCCTTTTCATAGTCAATGAGCATTTCATGCAAATCATTAACTGTCTTCCCCTTGCAATGCATATTGAAGTTCCTAACGAAATCATTGAAGTCCTTGTTAAGGGACCTATTGATTAGGTTGATCGCCATATCATTCTCATAGGATTTCCTAAATGCGATGAGTTTTTCCATGTAACCCTTCATCTCTTGATAGTGTGCACTTACGGATTTCCCAGGGGCATGCTTACAACTATGCAAAGCATCTACTAAGTCGTAGATCTCCACAGCCTGAGGCTTCTCAAACATTGTCTTGAACTCTTCAAGCATTTGGTTTAGAGCAAATAGTTCAAACTTTCTTTGTAACAAAGGTGTCATTTTTTTTAGCATTAAGCAAGCCACATCATTGTGCTTCTTAACCTCATTCTCATAATTCAGTCTTTCGACTGGAGTACCTGTAAAACCCGCATGCTTTTGCCATGAATAGTACCCTTAAGATCGTACGTACTAGATTAAAACTTTCCTTTTATAGTATGATTACGTTTACATGTTAGGATTTTAAGTATTACGTACGTGTTAGAACGCGATAAGTATTTATTACGTATGAACACACGATAATTATTCAAATAATAATTATAATCACGAACATGCGATCATGGAATCATGAACGTAATTTAATCACGAGCTAATATTAACTTCGTATATATATTTATTACGAACACGAATAAATATATTAAGTCACGATCGATAATTAATTAAAACACGTAAAACACGAACACGAGAACACACGTATTAATTAGACACGGAAAATGATCGGGTTACCCCATGTGGGCCCCATATGCCACGAAATTAGGAAGGAGGATGGGCCAAGCCCATCAAATTTTACTAACATGAGGTAAACGGTAAAATCTTGTTCATTTTTTCACTTTACAGTAAACTAAACAAAAACCCTAAAAGATTTTTCTCCTTCCTCCTTGTCCTCTCTTTTGGCCGCCACCTATACAACAAGAAAGGGGGTGTTTAGTTGATTTTGATCTTGAATCATGAACGTGTGTTCGTGTGTGTTCATCCTCGATTGATCCACGTATTCGGTATAACCTTTTTAATCCTTTTCTTTTATGTTTTGATTTAATAAATTACATAAGATCATGATGTTTTTAAAAACTAATTAAAAACATTATTAAACATGTCTATGATTATGGGGTAGATGAAAACAAGGGTTTTTAGGGGTGTTTGTCTAGCCGACGCCTAAACCGAACCCCTAAGGGGTCTCGGCTTGGCTTATGGACCACCACCGAGACCTCAAGGTCTCGGTTTGGTTGGTGTGGGTCCCACGGTAGCATCAAGACAAGGGTAACCCCGAGTTGGTTCGGGGTATGGTGTCGATTTCATGTCCGGTTCATGGTTCTTAGTCAAGATACAGTTCATGGTTTATGTTAGATTATTTATATAATCATATGTTAAAATTAAATTAATAAATATGACATGATTAATTTAATAACATGACTTAGGTTATAATTTAATTATTAAAATCTTGAAATTATTAACCTAAGTATTATATATTTTTAAGACTTATAATGAATTAATTATTTAAAAACCATGGTTATAATTAATTAATTAACATGACTTAGGTTATATTATTAATAAATAATAATACATGTTTTAACCTAAGTATTTAACTTTATATAATTAAAAACATGATATACTTTAATTAAATATTTTAACCTATAGTTTATTTTAATTACATGAAATAATTAATAAACTATACATTATATCATATGACTTAGAAAATAATCATGAAAACACTTAGGCTTATATACTTAGCTTATTTAACCAGCTTATTTCTAATTATGGAAACTTCTATTTTTAAAAACTTATTTAAATAAGGCAGCTAATCTATTTATGGAAACGTTCTATTTTTTTAGAAACTTATTTATTTCAGGCAGCTAATCTATTTATGGAAACTTATTTAAATAAGGCAGTTAATCTATTAATGGAAACTTTCTATTTTTAGAAACTTATCTATTTTAAGCAGTAATTCTATTTTTGGAAACTTTCTATTTTTGGAAACTTTCTATTTTTGGAAACTTTCTATTTTTGGAAACTTTCTATTTTTGGTAACTTTCTATTTTTGGAAACTTTCTATTTTTGGAAACTTTCTATTTGAGAAAACGTGCTATTTTTGGAAAGTTACTTATTATTACACAGTAAGTATAATAATACACGAAATACCAGAAATACTTAATCAGAGTAAACAGAATATAAGATAAACCTAGTTTAAGGCCTAAAACAGTAAAACATGATAAGAACATATAAAATAAGCTAAGACATGACATAAGACCAGCTACGTATTTAGTAAGCAGATACTTATTCATGTATGTATTTATGTAGCATTAGTGATACGGAAGTAGGATTCCTCTCAGTTCGTCTTCTTCGTTCACTGGACATAAGGTACGGATTCCCGTCCTTTCAGTATGGACATTCTTTCCTTATTAGGATTCCCCGTATGCAGCCAAATGTTTTCCCGTAGTATAAGTTATTTGTTTAAATTGCTTATGTTTAGTTTAGAATACCTATAGCCATATACATGCATGACCAGTTTCACCTAGTTATGGAGGTACCATAACCATAACATTAGAGGCACTGATGTTATGACTTAACCACGGCGGAGTGATTGCTCGTGGCGTCCCTTCAGCTTTTGGCCATATTATTATATTTATCATGTGGGGCGTATGGGTGCATCCTAGTTACATGTTTTCAGTCAGGATTTCATTATGAATGTGGTGTGTGCCTTGCATCCTTCACAAGGAGCTGATCCCTCCTACCCAGAACCAGTATATTAAATTAGAGGCAGCCCCTCTAATTTGCATGATGAGGTCACCCCTCCAAGTATTCATGCACGGTGGATTATCATGACCTATATTGGCTAATGGTAAAATATGTTAAACAGTTTTCATAAGATAAACATAAGGCTTTTCAAACTATAAAACCAGTTTTATGAACATGTTCCAGGTTTTCCAGGACTTATACATTTCCGCTGCTATTAAGTCTTTATTATGTTATAGTCATTCATACTATGTCTATATCCGTGCACTGAGCGTTTTGCTCAGCCGTTAATTTCCTTTCCATGTCCCAAAATGGCAGGTACCCTAGGAAAGACTCGAGCATTTGGAGGACGTGCATAGGATGGAAGCTGCTAGAGACTTCTTTTCCTTTTTGCCTTCATATACTTATGCTTGTTTAGTCTTTCATTCATTTCTTTTGCTTTATTATGTTTTGGGCTTATGTTTGGGAACCGATGTTTGATTCCGGTTATCCCTATGGTCATGTAATGTTTCAGACATTTATCCTTGTTTGCTTTGATGACACGCCATAATTACGCGTGACATTCCATTTATCAAATGGGGTGTTACAGTAGCAGTAGGGCAAGGGGCGTAGGAAACGCCTTGGTCAAGTAATCAGAAGTACCCACCACGCTCAAGACAATTATCAGTGAGCGGTACCAATCATTGAAGTTTGGGCCAGTTAGTTCTTGACGTTCAAAGTAAGTTTTGAAGGCAGAACTCAAAGTGTTATTGTCGGGTTGAGCCATTTCTACAGAAATAAGTTCAAAATATTAGTATTTTCGATAATACCTGTGACAACCGTGGTTTTGAGGTTCGTCACTTGGTCTTATTTTTATAGGTTATTTTATGTGTGACTACATGATTTGCGTGTTTACGTGTTTATTTTGTGTGAACGAGGTTGGTGTGGTTATCGTTTATGAGTATAGAGTACTCATAAGTAAATCGAGGAACGGATATTTTATGTTCATGAGCTCACAATTAGTGACTATGAAATGAAATGGTGATATTTTGGTGTTTACGTATACGTATAAGTATTATAGTAATAGTGTATTTTTTTAGGTTTTACGGTTTAGCATTTAGAGGTCTCGAATGAGGTAATTAGTCATATGATTATTTTTCGGGATGGTTTTAAGTCATTTAGGACTTAGTTATAAAGTTTATTTCAAAATTTGAGATTTTTTTTAAAAGTGCATATTTTACGTCTTTTACGGTAAAACGCGTAAATTTGACTAGTTTTACGGTTTTAAGGTTTTGGAAACTTTAGGAGCTGAAATAAATTAAGACAAATTAAGGTAATATTAGTAATATATTATTAAACAATAAAAAGAAAAAAAAATAAAAAAATGCTTATAAAAGTTGGTTAGAGCCGATTGGTAAAAAAAAATAAAAAAAGGAAAGTGTTTTGGGCTATGGGTTGGACTTGGGTTCACCCATACCCTATATAAAGTTATAACTAAAAAATAAAATCATATTTTTTCTTCCTGGAACCTTTTAGTCGACGGCAGCAAGAAGTTTTTAGGGTTTTCTGTATTTTTTTCATCTTCTATTGGATTAAAGGTAAAACCTTCTTAAACCTTTTGAATTAAATTGTTTTTATGTTTAATTGATCATCTTATGATGGATTTAGGTTAGGTTTAATTTTAAAAACAGTGAATTAATGTTGTAATAATCATATTAGGATGATTACATGAATTAGGGCTTGTAATTAGAGGAATTAGGGTTAATTAATGTGGTTGATTTTGTTAAACCCGTTTTTAAAAACTGGGCAGAATTTTGAGTCAATTGTTTTGGTCATATTGGGAGTACTACAAACTCTTATTTTACGATCCACATATCCCTGGAAATCTATTTGAAGTGGCTTTCCAGTTCAAGAAACTAGGACTAAATTGGAGGTCGGGAAGTGGGTCAAAAACAGGTTACAACAGTCGGAGGTCAAAACAGTTTTGAAGTCAGCCTGTTTTCTTTTTAACTTTTGGGTTGTTTGGGGTACTTAGGGTTGCATTGGGATCTTCTCATGAACATGAGAGATGGTTTACATATTGTAGTAAGTATCTGTACTTGGGCTAAGGTTGTGGTTTAGGGTAAGACCCCTTAATGGTAACAAACTTTTAGTACGTTTAAAATAAGGAAATCTGGAATGACAAAAGTATATATATATATATATATATATATATATATATATATATATATATATATATATATATATATATATATATATATATATATATATATATATATATATATATATATATATATATATATATATATATATATATATATATATATATATATATATATATATATATATATATATATATATATATATATATATATATATATATATATATATATATATATATATATATATATATATCGGGGCCTTAACAGTAGCTTTAAGGTTAAGGCAAGTGGGAGGTGTTAGCCAACATATGTAAGGGTATGAATATTCCTTTTTCAGAAACCATGGGTATGTTTAAGTGGACGTTTGACTTAAAGTTTTGAGACCTAAAATTTGGGACTGTTTGTGTAAAATATGAACGGGATAGTTATTAAACTTAACCAAGCTAAGGACTTGTTAGGGAAGGGTAATGGGGTGGTTAGAGATTATCAATGAGGTATTTATATGGGAATAGGCTAGATGTCCATCATAGGTTGATGAGCCATCTTAGTGATTGGTTCGTGTATTGATTTCGTGTTTTTGGTTTGTTAGCTTGTTGTTAGTGCGAGAACTTGTGAAGAAGCAATCAGGTGAGTTTCATAGTCCCATGTTTATTGTTGATTTTGACTTCCAGATGGGATGGAAGAGACACTGTTTTGAGTTATTTTCTAAATTGATGTTGTGAATGTTTTTGTGATTTGAGATGGACTTGTGTGTACATTATGTGATTAACTGCTATGCGGTTCTTGTTTGTGTATGATTTGGATTGGGATAGGTACATAGCGTGATCGTCTATGGGACCAATGGTTAATGACAAGGTAGTGGCCTTGGGATAGCTACATAGTGTGATCATCTATGGTACCATGATGTTTGGTAAGGCTGAGGGCCTTGGATTTGGTTTGAAATGTTTGATCTTGAATTGTTAGTTGTTAATGCATACTTGTAACACATTGTCCATATGTTATTGTGTTGATGTTTGATATTCACAGCTTATAACTGTTTTGGCGTTGGAGTCTAAACCTATGACTCTCACCAACTTTATGTTGACGTGTTTTAGTGTCTCTTTCAGGTGATGCTATGGGTAGGCATGAGAACTTAAGTGGCTAGGATTTAGAGAGCGTAGGAATGCATATAGAAGGATATCCCCATTTCCTTCGTAGTTTTTTTTATTTGTTCATTTACTAAGTGATACTGTGGCACACAATATGTTGGTTTGGTTATGTTACTTGTTTGTCTTGGGTAAGAGGTAGGACTGTTACCTACTTACCTAGACTCCTGCATTTGATGAGATATTGTCATGACTTTTGTGTCACCATTTTATGACATTTCTTATTTCATATAGTTATCTCTATAGACACGCCATGTTGTGATGATATCCATACGTCACGCCCCATATTCCGCCATGGTGGGGTGTGACAGAATGGTATCAGAGCTAATGGTTATAGAGAATTAGGTTGCCTAGTCGTGTAGCCTAGTCTATAGCTTAAGGGTCCCTGCATATAGGCGTCATAGGAGTATGTGTGCATTTTATTATAATTGATGTGATTGGATGTTATTTTGCCATGTGGTTACGTTAGGAACTAATATGGTTCATACTTGACCACATAATATTTTCCTTTTGGGTTTTGACTAGTGCGGGTTTAACTACCATCGTCCAGGCTAGTCATTTTTGTACTTTGCTAGAAAATGTATGTTATAATTTATGATTTAATGCATGATAGCATCTGCCTTTTGTTGTGTTATACTATGTATGATGAGATGGCATTTATACATGATCTCATCGTTCTTTTCGGGCTTTAAATGCATTAAAATGTCATAAAATACCATATATATGGTATTTTGTTTGTTTACTTGTGTATTTTAGGTATGGATATCGTGAAAAAGACAAAGGATCACAAGATACAAGGAAAAACAGACACGAGAAACGAAGCCGTACAAAGAACCGGGCCCTAAATCATGGAAATCTCAACAAAATACCTTGAAGATTTGAAGACAAACAAGATTGATCCTCATTTATTGAAGAAATGACACTTAAAACCCTTGTATATTGATAATTACAAGTTTGGTCCCTTAAGTTTGTCAAAATTGCAAAAAGGTCCTTCAACTTTGAAGAAATGACAAGATTGGTCCCTCAACAAAATCAATTTGTCAATTATGGTCCCTCATGAAGTCAAAGATACAAAGAAGACCTTTGAAGATCAATAAAGTCCAAGATCAGTCCCTGAATTATCCAAGAATGGCAAAAACAACCCTTTGATAACCTTTTTCCAAAGTTTGTGCCAAAAGTGTAAAGAGTGGAAAGATGTTAACAAAGGAAAAACGTTTTTAGGCTGAAAAAACCTTATTTGCCAAAAATGTCAAAAGATAAGGACCAAAGTGCCATACTCAAACATTCAAATCAACAAAGTGCGCCAAACACCTTTTTTCCCCCAAATACGGATCAAACAGAGTTACTGTTTACCCTCTTCACCCCCAGTTTTTACCCCACTTAAACCTTGGTTAAAAATCAATTAACCTTGCACATGTGTGATTCACACACACAGAAACATTTCCCACACACAAAACCCTCACCCCATTCACTGTGGACCCTACCCCCAAATTCCCTTTCCACCAATCACATCACACCTTGGCCTCCAAGTATTATGACGTGTCCTAAATCAACAGTCATGGTTTATTGCTTACTCCCAACGCATAAAGGAACGTCCAGGATCAAATTTGACACCACATCACTCAAAACGCGTCAAGGGCATTTTGGAGAATTTCTAGATTAGGGTTTGTGATTTTAAGCATTCTGGAATAGTCTTTAGGTAGTATAAAAGGAGACCCAAGCTTGTTGGTGATCCCTTGTTCCAGTTTTTTTAGCTTCTCACTTGTAATCCCTTTTTAATGAAATAAAAGTTTGGTTTTTGTGTTAAACAAGTATAATTCCTTTTTAGGTTTGTTAAAATTTGTGTATTGTGTTGAAAGCTAAGAAAACTGAGTTCCATTTTTAATTTGGTGAAATAATTTTGTGTTTCAAAATTTATTTCAAGTTTTGTGAAATTGAGATTATTTGGTGTAATCTGTTTCAAGGATTAGTGTTAAGAGTTTAAAGTAATTGGTATTTATAAAACGTTTTAAGAAGGTTTGAAAAGTTTTTGGAAGGTTTTGAGAAGAAAGAAAAGAAAACAGAAAGAGTATATTGAATATTGTACTTGTGTTCTTGTTTGATTTCTCTTAGCAGGTGGTGATATTCTGTTGATTATTGATCTGCACAGGCCTCCAGCCTTGTGGGAGGTGGATTTACATCCACTAGGACCTTGGATGTAAGGTTCTAAGGTAATTCCATTTTTCCTTTTTAAAATTTCAGAAATTGTGTGATGTGGTGATTTTGCATGCTAAGTGTTATTTGCAGGTTTAAATTGTTTGATTAGAGTTGTTTTATGGTGTTATGCATGTTAGATGCTATTTTGATCAGTTTGAATAGGTTTTAGAGTGTGTTGATTTGAAAAAGTTGCATAAAAAGGTTTTAAAAGGGTGTTTGGAAACGGGTTTAAGCAGGGTACAACATAATTGAAAGTGTTTGAAAAGGTGTTAGAAAGTTGTAATAGGTTGCCATATGTTACATGTTAGTTGGTAAGTAAGATTGGGACAAGTTTTGTAACAAGTTCAAGTGATAAAAAGGAAAAGTGAAGCTCAAATCTGCATAACCACCTTTCTGCTTGATCTTCCTTGTTTTGGTGCTAAAATCTTTGAAATCTGTTTAGTGTTAGGTTAATCTAGGGTTGCATATTGATTGTGTGCTATTTGGTGATTTAGTGTGCTAAATTTGGGCAATTGAAGTTGGTTTGTGTGCAAGTACTTAGCTCATAAGCCACCAGACCTAGTATAGTTATCACAGAAACTTGCTTTGGCCTGTGTATGCATTTTTGTGATCATTTGGTGTGCTAGGTGTTGCTCTATCTGCTTGTTTTGACTCCTTGTGCTCCAAAGAGCACAAGGGTGCCCCCCTTGTCCAACAATCAACTCCAAACAATCCACAGCCAAGACCTCTTGGCTAAATCCACAAGCAAGAACACTAAGCTTAACCTGCTTGTGTTCAAGTTGAACCTGTCCACGTTTTTCAATCTTATTTGTGTTTAATCTAGTTAAAAAAAAAGGAAGTTGGATTAAGTTTTTGAGCTTTTAAAGTGCACAGATTGGTTGGAAAAATAAAAAAATAAAAAAGGAAAAAAAGGCAAAAAGCATACCCGTAACAGGACTTGAACCCCAGACCTCTCGTTGGAGGAGTAAGGGCTCTACCGTTAAGCTAGATAGCTTTTTACGTCTAAGGTTGATTTCAATATCTATTTAACACGTTTTTGAGTTTGCTTAATAATAAAAAGCCGTGAGCAAATAAGCTCATTTGAGCTTATTGGTTTAACGTTTTTGCTTATTTTTATTTTTCCTAGGTTATAAATAGTGTTTAAGATTTTCCTAGATTGGTTTCATATTTTTCCCTTTATTTGTTTATTTTTTATGCATTTTTATATAGCCGGTTTTTATTAAATCATTAAAAAATAGAAAAAAGAGTTTTAATTTTTAGGAAAAATTATTTTTAGCTTTTAAAATAATATTTTGAGGTTTACATTAGGTTTTGGTTTTATAAACTTTTATTTTTAATTTTATATTATTTTAAGGTTTTTTATAAACTTTAATAATTTTTATAAAATTATTAAAAAGGGTTTAGGAACTTTAGTTTGCATTTTTCTCTTAGTTAGATTATTTTAAGATTTTAGAAATTTTTTAGAATTAATTTTATAAACTTTTTATTTTTAGTATTATTTTAATATTATTTTATTATTAAAAATTCAAAGTTTTATTTTTCTTTATTTTTCATTTTTCTTAAGTTCTTTAGCATTAATTAGGACCTTTTCCATTTTTAGAATATTTTTATAGCTTTTAGATTTATTTTTATAATTATTTTAAGTTTAATTAGTTTTTAATAATTTTAAATCATTTTTAGAGTTTTAAAAAATAGTTTTATTAGCTTTTAATTTTTAGAAAATTACTTTTTAGTCTTATAATAATATAAGTTAAGTATTAGTTCAATAAAATCATATTTTAGACATTTTTATTAGTTGTATTTAGTTTTAGGGCTTTAATTAGCATTTAAAATTAAATATTTAATTAATAAAAGGTTTTAAAATATCTTTGTTGGATTGTTGTCTTTATTTATATTATTATTGACTTCTTTTTAATCTTTTATTTACTTTGTTTTTGGTTTTAGTTAAATTTTTAATTTGGGTAGTTTTTCACGGCTTTACGTTTACGTCGTAGTGTAATTTTAACGTAACCGTCTTTTCATCTTTTCATCCCCATTCTTCTCAATATTAATCTCAAATAACTACAAGTTAAATCACACACATATACCTCCTTGGGAAACGAACTTCCTATCTTTTTTTTTGATTGGGTCATTAGTGTTGATTTTTCCTAAAATCATCACTCGATACTTACCGCTCATATACGTTCTTTTGTTTTCCTAAACAAGAGTCGTATTTTACTACAATCATTTTTGGCGCCGCTGCCGGGGAGGTGTGTTGTGCTTTAATTTGGAAGCTTTTGTTTTTGATATTATCCATAATAAGTATTTGTGTTAAGTGGAACTCCCTTAACACGTATTATCGGTTTTCTTGGTTTTTCTTGTACAAATATTATTAATATATTGTATTAAGTATCACAATCAATATACAATATCTCCAAAAGTGTGAAAACACAACCTTAATTGGGATTTGATCTCCTAATTATTGTATTCGAATCTCAAACAAAAAGAAAAGGCAAAAATAGATAAATACTTTCGTGAAGCTCGATTTTGAAAAATACAAACTATAAGGTGGGTATAAGGCGGGTATTATAAAATATACCCTAAGGAAAAAGGCTCTTAAGTGCTTCGCGCCGCCTCGTTTCCCCGCTTGCTTGTGAGTATTTTGAGATTGACGGCTAATCGAGGGTTTTGCCGCCCAAAGTATTATTACGTATACTATATTTGCTTGGTTTCTTTGTGATTAAACCCTCTTGAACAATTTGGTTTTCACCAAAGTTCTAAAGTCATTCGAAGACGTTCACTCCACGTGATCATTTTCATTCCTTTGAGGCTTCTTTAATCAAGAGTTTGATTCGAGGAGAGATTTTGGTAGATTGTTGTCTACGAAGATACACCAAAATCCAAAAAAATTAAATATCATCAAAAACACAAAAAAATTGAAAAATCCACAAAACACCCAAAAGAATCTTCTTTGCTCACCTCCCATTCTTCGTGAAGTTTATGATCACTCGTAATCAAGCAAAACGAGCTCGTAAACGACTTCAAAAGCAAGCAAATCAAGGATCGTTGATTGTTGAAGAACCTCCAATTGTTGAACCTATTGTAGAACAAGAAGTCGTCATGGCTAATCGTACTATGATGGAGTTGCTACAAGCACCCACCGAGGGTTTTGGAGAGGCTATTGTGATTCCCGCCATCCTTGCGGAGAATTTCGAGATTAAGACGGGTTTAATGTCTATGTTGCAAGCAAACAAGTTTAGAGGTCACGAGAAAGACAACCCGCATTACCATATTAGGAATTTCAACCGTCTCACCGCCACTAGCAAATTTAAGGATGTTCCACATGACGCCATTAAGATGATGTTGTTTCCATATTCGTTGGATGGACCCGCAAAAATTTGGCTCGAGAAAGAACCGCCAAATTCGATTTTGACATGGACCGATCTCGTTTCTAAGTTTGTGAACAAGTTTTTTCCACCATCTAAAACAACACACTTAAAAAATGAGATTTCACGATTTGTGCAACGTAATAATGAAAGTTTTTCAATGGCATGGGAACGATTTAAAGAGATGTTACATGAATGTCCACACCATGATTTTACGGAATTGCATCAAGTGGATACTTTTTATAATGGGCTTAATGATCATGAACGAGATTATTTGAACGCCGCCGCGGGTGGTAATTTTTTGTGCAAGACGACAAATGAGGCTTTACAAATCATTGAGAATCGATCTAAGGTTTATAACCCTCGTAACACACCGAGTGTTGCCAATATGGGTTCGTCATCTTCGTCACAATCGTCTCGTAGCATTAACGCCTTACATGATGAAGCTAATGAGGAAAATCGGTTTTTTGATAGATTTGCTAATCTTATGTCCCATTGGAAGGCTCAAGAAGCTTCCAATTCCGCTTCGGTTAAAGCGGTTGCTAAGAGTTGTTTATCTTGTGGTGGAGCTCATGATCTTTCCGAGTGCATTACCGCGGATGGTAACACTTCGAGTGCTTATGTAGCAACGGGAACTTACAACCAAAACGGCCAAGGTTCCCGCCAAAATCAAGCTCCACCAAACCAAAATGTTAATAATTATCGAAACAACAACCAAGGTAATTACCAAGGCAACACACGCAACTACAACAAAGGGAATTATCAAAGTGGGAATTGACAAATCTCTAATCAAAACCAAAACCGTGATTTTCAAAACACTACACAAGGTTTTCAAAATGCTCACACGAAAAATTTGCAAGGAGAATTTTTGGATTATGCTAAAGCAAATGATGCTAAGTTTGATAACATGCAACGTGAGATGATTAGCTTAAGATCCGAGTTGAAAAACGAGCTTAAAAATGAACTTGCTAATGAACTTAAAACTCATGCAAACAAAATGGAAGGAAATGTCCAACGTCTTCAACAAAACCAACAAAAGATGGAATTAGGACAACATGAGATTAAGCAAGAGTTATTGAAAGCGGATGCTAGGCAATCAAAATTTGAGGACCGAATGGCTAAGATGTTTGAAGCTATCATGTGTAAGCCCTCTTCTTCGGGTGGTCTTCCTAGTGATACCATTAACAACCCGAGGGGAGAATTGAAGGTTGTTGCTACACGAAGTGGTAAAACTTTCAAGGAACCAATCTCTCGTCCAAGTACTTCTAAGGAGAAGGAAATCGAGAAAGAACCCGAGGTGATGGTCGAAAAGGAGCACATTACAATCCCACGAAGTACCGCTCATACCACACCTACGGTTGAACCAATACCAATTGTGGAACCCGAGTTTCCAAGGCCGTTGCCTAATGACCAACCCACACCACCTTTACCCTACCCTTCGAGACGTAACAAAGAGAAGGCACAAGAACGGAACAATTATCAATTTGAGCTATTTATGAAAATGTTTCGTGACTTGCATTTTAACATAAGTTTTGCCGACGCTCTAATCATGATGCCTCGATTTGCCGCAAATTTCAAAAGTATGCTAAACAACAAAGAGAAGTTACAACAATCGTCTAGTTGTTCATCGGTTTTTCTTAGCCGCATACCACAAAAAGTCGGTGATCCCGGTAAATTTTTGATTCCGTGTGCTATACAAGATATGGAGGAATGCTACGCCTTGGCCGATCTTGGCGCTAGTATTAATTTAATGCCTCTCGAGATTTTCAAATCGCTTTCGCTTCCGGCTCTTACTCCTTCGAACATGTCTATCGAGATGGCCGACCATTCTACGATTTTAGCATGTGGAGTAGCCGAGGACGTTTTCGTTAAAGTCGGAAAGTTTTTCTATCCCGTTGACTTTATCGTTGTAGATATTCCTATCGATCGAAAAGTTCCTCTCATTTTGGGTCGTTCATTTTTGGATACATCAAGAGCACTTATCGATGTTCATGCTCGAAAAATCACCCTTCGTTTCAATGAAGAAGAACTTGTCATCAATGCAACACAAAACTCCAATCTTTCTCATGTCTATTCTATTGCAACTTTAAACCATGGTGATTCAACCAATGTCATTTGCAAGGAATTTTCACCAAGAGTTTTAGGAAATGTCGCCAAAAACAATTTACCATTTCCTCCGCCGGTGGAGGATATGAGTGTAAAGCCTACAAAGAAGAAACCGTCAATACTTGAATCGAAAAATCCTTCACCTCACCTCGAACATTCATTCTTGAAAAGTGTTGATAAGTTGCCGGTTTCTACGGAAGATCTTTCGGATGATGAATATGTGGACCCCAATGGGGAGGTTTTCTTCGTCGATAAACGTTTTGAGAACTTGCCACCACCAAAACCAAAACGGTTTCAAAATGTGAGAATTTTTAGTGTAACTAACATCGTCTTAGAAACACCGAATATTTTCGACATAATCAAAAAGGGTTTTCATAAGGAGAGTTCAAAAGATAAAAATGGAAAAGATCTTAAATGTGATTTAATTGATTTTTCTACAAATCTAACTCCGTCATCACCACGTGTTTTGAGTGCTACAAACTCGTCTACTCCTTTTGACGATGATTTGTGTGGTCTTAGTATGGGGGAAGCCCCATTTGTTCCCTCATCCTTGTCCACCGAGGACGAGATATTCGATCCCGGAATTTCATGTAAAGGGAAATCTCGGTCTTCCACCGATGCAATAAATAGAAAATCTTTCTATTTGCTTGGTGCGAGTCTACCTCGAGTAGCTCAAACGTTTGTCTTACCAATTGTCTCACCCTTCTACTTCTCTTCTCTTTTCTTCAAACTCTTTGAGTTTATGGCACATGTTGAAGTGGTGTTGATTTGTTTTTCCAATGAAAACGAGAACGCCATTTTCGACCCCGGTATTTTGCATCATCTAAGGACTTAGTCCTTTATACCGGTTGCTTTTTGGGCCTTGTTTATCATGTAAGCCCCATCAAAAATTAACCATGAATTTCCCTAAATGTTCACATATTGAGGGGATCGAGTCGAGCTCATGACTCGGTAATCAAAAACGAGGTGCCTCGTGGGGGAAATCCCATGCTTATCTTTTATATTCACTAATAAGGGGACTTGTACCCTTCCAACTCGTTGTCTCGTGGTTGTTTGTGATTGTGTTATCTAGATCATCATCATCATCTACGATTGAAGACTCTCGTGTTCGTTTACGTGAGCCTCCATCGTTCGTTTGAAGAAGTTTTTCACGATTCCATGACATATCCTTTATTGTTCTAACAATTATCTTTTAGCATAATTAATAAATGGCTTTAGATATATTGTTGATCACCCTTTCCATGCTAGATCCTAAGCATTCAACTCTTCGTCTCTAGTATGGGGGTGCTCCACCTTTAGACTCGAAACATTGAGGACAATGTTTACTTTTAGTATGGGGGGTGAATAGGTACTTGCTTTGCTACGCCCTCACGTTTTCCAACTTTCAATGTTTTGTTTTGCTAATAAGGCTAAAATGGCCAAATTTTAAAATTTTTCTTAAATTTCATAAGTGTTTTTAAGACACGAATGTATATTTTCCGATGGGTAGAATAAGAGTTAATTTTTAACTTGATGGGCATTTGGAGCCATTTACATTCCTTAACCCGCTCAATTCAAGTTTTGCTATACTTTTATATAGGGAGCTTTAAAACGCGAAAGTCTTAATTCATTCGGGTTAAGAACAAGAACTTTTCGCAAGTTCCTATAATTGATTCTAGAAAGTCACTTATCAAGGGAACTATAAAACGCATTCTCTAAACTTGAAAAAGTCCAAGAAAGTGCAAGATCCTATAGGTGGCTTGAAAACCCAAAACTTTGATTTGATATAGTCTTAATGAAAGCTAATCCAAATTTGGCTTAATTTTGACTTGCATGGCTAAGTATTCACGAGTCTCTTTAATTAGAGGTCTTTATATAGTGAAGAACGAGAAATGATAGAGTTAGACAAGTGATCATGCTAAACGTAGAACATGAAAGTGTTCTTTCAAAAACTCATATGTTTTTAATTGTGGCTTTTTCTTCCCATAAGATCAATGCATTAGGAATAAATCATAATTGCAATAAGTAAGGTCATACGATTTGAAAGGTTACTTAGCCTCTAGCGCAAGATCGTTTAAAAGTTGCTCGGGGTTGAATAGAGTTCATAGCCAAGGCATAACTTATTGAAGCGGGACGCGAAGATTGGCGATCATCCAAAAAGGCCCTAACAAGGCATGAGGAGCTCTATTTTTGCTAAAGATCCAAAGATGATGTGAAGTATCATTATTCCTAAATCAATATAAAGGATCGAGACACACGACGAGAAGCTATTACTCCCCTAAAGAATGGAGAAAGTCTATCCAAAAAGACCCTAACAAGGTATGAGGATAAATATATCCAAGTCCGAAAAGGAGGCGGATCATTGTATATCAAAATCCAAAGTAAAGATTGAAGAAAAATGATGAAGTCGTGGTCCTATATGAAGAATCTCTCAAAAACGTCAAGTGAAGAAATTCCAAAATATGAAGAGAAGACCATTATTTCAAGAACGTCTTCCCAAGATTTGAAGTATGAAGTACATGCCAAATATCGGTCCGAGAAAGGTCTCAAATCGTGAAACGAGTTATGCCAAGATATGAACTTAAGGAGATACACGAGAAGCCGTTTTAAAAGATTTTGTCCTTCGGCTAACTATTGATCAAATCGTGCTACTTTGCTTTCGGACTAATAACTACTCAAATAAGTCAATATGAATCACTTGTGATCCATGACAAATAGATAAAAAATGCTAGTAACCCATTTCCTTTTATAATAACTAGGATTGCGGGGAGAAAAAGTATTACACAATTTGGACGTATGAGAAGTGTTAGCATTGTGACTTGTACCAACAATGATCTTGTTTTTGCACTTAGCATGGAATGTATGACAATCAAGGATGACAAAGTTTACTCTAAGGGACATTAAATTGTTTCTATTCTTTGACCCTAAAAGTCACCTTTTGGTGATGAAAATCATACATTATGTCTTTACACATCATCGTAGTTTGTTGCAAGTCTTTTACTTTTCAATAAAGGTTAATAAAATTGAATTTTGGTGATGCTTAGATACTTTATTCTAGCATGGCGTGAGGGCACGGCAATGGCTTAGTATGGGGGAGTGATGAGATGGCATTTATACATGATCTCATCGTTCTTTTCGGGCTTTAAATGCATTAAAATGTCATAAAATACCATATATATGGTATTTTGTTTGTTTACTTGTGTATTTTAGGTATGGATATCGTGAAAAAGACAAAGGATCACAAGATACAAGGAAAAACGGACACGAGAAACGAAGCCGTACAAAGAACCGGGCCCTAAATCATGGAAATCTCAACAAAATACCTTGAAGATTTGAAGACAAACAAGATTGATCCTCATTTATTGAAGAAATGACACTTAAAACCCTTGTATATTGATAATTACAAGTTTGGTCCCTTAAGTTTGTCAAAATTGCAAAAAGGTCCTTCAACTTTGAAGAAATGACAAGATTGGTCCCTCAACAAAATCAATTTGTCAATTATGGTCCCTCATGAAGTCAAAGATACAAAGAAGACCTTTGAAGATCAATAAAGTCCAAGATCAGTCCCTGAATTATCCAAGAATGGCAAAAACAACCCTTTGATAACCTTTTTCCAAAGTTTGTGCCAAAAGTGTAAAGAGTGGAAAGATGTTAACAAAGGAAAAACGTTTTTAGGCTGAAAAAACCTTATTTGCCAAAAATGTCAAAAGATAAGGACCAAAGTGCCATACTCAAACATTCAAATCAACAAAGTGCGCCAAACACCTTTTTTCCCCCAAATACGGATCAAACAGAGTTACTGTTTACCCTCTTCACCCCCAGTTTTTACCTCACTTAAACCTTGGTTAAAAATCAATTAACCTTGCACATGTGTGATTCACACACACAGAAACATTTCCCACACACAAAACCCTCACCCCATTCACTGTGGACCCTACCCCCAAATTCCCTTTCCACCAATCACATCACACCTTGGCCTCCAAGTATTATGACGTGTCCTAAATCAACAGTCATGGTTTATTGCTTACTCCCAACGCATAAAGGAACGTCCAGGATCAAATTTGACACCACATCACTCAAAACGCGTCAAGGGCATTTTGGAGAATTTCTAGATTAGGGTTTGTGATTTTAAGCATTCTAGAATAGTCTTTAGGTAGTATAAAAGGAGACCCAAGCTTGTTGGTGATCCCTTGTTCCAGTTTTTTTAGCTTCTCACTTGTAATCCCTTTTTAATGAAATAAAAGTTTGGTTTTTGTGTTAAACAAGTATAATTCCTTTTTAGGTTTGTTAAAACTTGTGTATTGTGTTGAAAGCTAAGAAGACTGAGTTCCATTTTTAATTTGGTGAAATAATTTTGTGTTTCAAAATTTATTTCAAGTTTTGTGAAATTGAGATTATTTGGTGTAATCTGTTTCAAGGATTAGTGTTAAGAGTTTAAAGTAATTGGTATTTATAAAACGTTTTAAGAAGGTTTGAAAAGTTTTTGGAAGGTTTTGAGAAGAAAGAAAAGAAAACAGAAAGAGTATATTGAATATTGTACTTGTGTTCTTGTTTGATTTCTCTTAGCAGGTGGTGATATTCTGTTGATTATTGATCTGCACAGGCCTCCAGCCTTGTGGGAGGTGGATTTACATCCACTAGGACCTTGGATGTAAGGTTCTAAGGTAATTCCATTTTTCCTTTTTAAAATTTCAGAAATTGTGTGATGTGGTGATTTTGCATGCTAAGTGTTATTTGCAGGTTTAAATTGTTTGATTAGAGTTGTTTTATGGTGTTATGCATGTTAGATGCTATTTTGATCAGTTTGAATAGGTTTTAGAGTGTGTTGATTTGAAAAAGTTGCATAAAAAGGTTTTAAAGGGTGTTTGGAAACGGGTTTAAGCAGGGTACAACATAACTGAAAGTGTTTGAAAAGGTGTTAGAAAGTTGTAATAGGTTGCCATATGTTACATGTTAGTTGGTAAGTAAGATTGGGACAAGTTTTGTAACAAGTTCAAGTGATAAAAAGGAAAAGTGAAGCTCAAATCTGCATAACCACCTTTCTGCTTGATCTTCCTTGTTTCGGTGCTAAAATCTTTGAAATCTGTTTAGTGTTAGGTTAATCTAGGGTTGCATATTGATTGTGTGCTATTTGGTGATTTAGTGTGCTAAATTTGGGCAATTGAAGTTGGTTTGTGTGCAAGTACTTAGCTCATAAGCCACCAGACCTAGTATAGTTATCACAGAAACTTGCTTTGGCCTGTGTATGCATTTTTGTGATCATTTGGTGTGCTAGGTGTTGCTCTATCTGCTTGTTTTGACTCCTTGTGCTCCAAAGAGCACAAGGGTGCCCCCCTTGTCCAACAATCAACTCCAAACAATCCACAGCCAAGACCTCTTGGCTAAATCCACAAGCAAGAACACTAAACTTAACCTGCTTGTGTTCAAGTTGAACCTGTCCACGTTTTTCAATCTTATTTGTGTTTAATCTAGTTAAAAAAAAAAGGAAGTTAGATTAAGTTTTTGAGCTTTTAAAGTGCACAGATTGGTTGGAAAAATAAAAAAATAAAAAAGGAAAAAAAGGCAAAAAGCATACCCGTAACAGGACTCGAACCCCAGACCTCTCGTTGGAGGAGTAAGGGCTCTACCGTTAATCTAGATAGCTTTTTATGTCTAAGGTTGATTTCGATATCTATTTAACACGTTTTTGAGTTTGCTTAATAATAAAAAGCCGTGAGCAAATAAGCTCATTTGAGCTTATTGGTTTAACGTTTTTGCTTATTTTTATTTTTCCTAGGTTATAAATAGTGTTTAAGATTTTCCTAGATTGGTTTCATATTTTTCCCTTTATTTGTTTATTTTTTATGCATTTTTATATAGCCGGTTTTTATTAAATCATTAAAAAATAGAAAAAAGAGTTTTAATTTTTAGGAAAAATTATTTTTAGCTTTTAAAATAATATTTTGAGGTTTACATTAGGTTTTGGTTTTATAAACTTTTATTTTTAATTTTATATTATTTTAAGGTTTTTTATAAACTTTAATAATTTTTATAAAATTATTAAAAAGGGTTTAGGAACTTTAGTTTGCATTTTTCTCTTAGTTAGATTATTTTAAGATTTTAGAAATTTTTTAGAATTAATTTTATAAACTTTTTATTTTTAGTATTATTTTAATATTATTTTATTATTAAAAATTCAAAGTTTTATTTTTCTTTATTTTTCATTTTTCTTAAGTTCTTTAGCATTAATTAGGACCTTTTCCATTTTTAGAATATTTTTATAGCTTTTAGATTTATTTTTATAATTATTTTAAGTTTAATTAGTTTTTAATCATTTTAAATCATTTTTAGAGTTTTAAAAAATAGTTTTATTAGCTTTTAATTTTTAGAAAATTACTTTTTAGTCTTATAATAATATAAGTTAAGTATTAGTTCAATAAAATCATATTTTAGACATTTTTATTAGTTGTATTTAATTTTAGGGCTTTAATTAGCATTTAAAATTAAATATTTAATTAATAAAAGGTTTTAAAATATCTTTGTTGGATTTTTGTCTTTATTTATATTATTATTGACTTCTTTTTAATCTTTTATTTACTTTGTTTTTGGTTTTAGTTAAATTTTTAATTTGGGTAGTTTTTCACGGCTTTACGTTTACGTCGTAGTGTAATTTTAACGTAACCGTCTTTTCATCTTTTCATCCCCATTCTTCTCAATATTAATCTCAAATAACTACAAGTTAAATCACACACATATACCTCCTTGGGAAACGAACTTCCTATCTTTTTTTTTGATTGGGTCATTAGTGTTGATTTTTCCTAAAATCATCACTCGATACTTACCGCTCATATACGTTCTTTTGTTTTCCTAAACAAGAGTCGTATTTTACTACAATCAATGTATCCAATGAGTGATATTTTCTTCTAATGTTTAAGTCATGCCCCCTGAGAGACAAGTAGTGGTGCAAGCCACTGGAATTACGAGGTTAAAATGCCACAGACGTACAAACTATAGGAGGACAATTCCAGAGGCGTGGTATCCATGCGAGGCGATAGAACGCATGTCTAGGGTAAAAGTGAACCGGGCGTGGGTATATAAGACAGTCCTAACGATAACAGCTAAGTAAGGGAATAAGGAGGTACTATTGAGGACTGTCAAGACTAAACCAGTTTATCCATGGGATAACAATAATGAAGGAGAAGTAACCGATACCGAATCTGATACCGAATCCACTACATCCAATAGTTATTTGTTTTAAATTTTACGACTCTTATGGACGGCATGCCTTAAAATTATTTATGTTTTCATTTGGATTATGTCTACGCTAGTTTAGCTAGACCATGGATTTGTGATGTTTCAAGTTTTGACTATGTTATTTTAATAAATGGAGTTTTAGATCTTATTTTGTGTGGCTATGTGCTTGTGAGTTGATGGATTATGTGTTATGTGTAGTATTAATTTCTTATAAGTGTCATCATAGGAGGGAGTACATTGGTGAAGGGAACATGTATAATTATGGAGGCCTACATAATTATATATGTTCCACAACACCACTGGACTTTCAAGTATGATTACATGAAAGAGAGTTGATACATGCTTGTATAGTATATGTTGGTAGTATGTATGGTTATGATTAGGCGTGTGTATGGTGGTAAGTATACTATATGGAGTATTTTGGTAGTTGTTAACGGGTGTCATGTTTTTACTATAGCATGGTGAACACGCGAAATGGTGCTGGTGGAAGTGGTGGTGATGGAAATCCTGATTTGGCTACTTTGATTGCTGCTCAAATGGCCAACATAATACCAACCATTGTTCAGCAGGTGACTAACAACCTGAACAACAATAACAACAACAATGGTCAAGGAGGAGGTGGAAACAATGGTTGTAGCTATAAGGCATTCACTTCTTGTGGTGCAAGAGAGTATGATGGGAAGGGCGGCACGGTAGTACTTACCCAATGGATTGAGAAGATGGAAAATGTGATTCAGATGAGTGGTTGTTTACCCAATCAAATGGTCATGTATGTAACTGGTTCACTGGTAGGGAAGGCTTTAACTTGGTGGAATACTCAAGTTCAAGCAAGGGGAAGAGTTGATGCAAATGCTATGGCTTGGGCCGATTTTAAGGCTCTTATGACTACGGAGTTTTGTCCAAGCAATGAGATGGAGAAGCTGGAAAACGAGTTTTGGGGACATGCTATGGTTGGAGCGGCTCATGCAGATTACACGGATCGCTTCCATGAATTGGCAAAGTTGGTTCCCCATTTGGTTACCCCTGAGGCAAACAAAATCAAGCGGTACATTGCTGGATTGCCTACTCAGATTAGGGGAATGATTAAGGCTACTCAACCTAACACGATACAGCAAGCTATACTTACAGCAGGAATACTTGTTGAGGAGGCGGTATCTAGTGGAACCTTGGTAAAGGCGGGGGATAAAAGAAAGGAGCCAGAATCCGCGAAATCGCTTGACACCAACTAGAAAAATGTTAAGAAGGCAAAAGATGGAAGAAATGTTTCCATGAGGGTACCTCAAGGTTCTGGAAATCGGAACAACAACAATGCTGCCTGCCGAACCTGCTCTAGGTTCCACCCAAGAGGTACACCATGCCAGACATGCTACAATTGCCAGAAACCGGGCCACTTTGCTAGAAAATGTGACGCACTAACAGGAACGCAACACCAATCCAGTCTGTGAGGATGAATGTCACCGGGGGAAATTGTTTTGAGTGTGGACAACCCGGGAATTTCCAGGGGGAGTGTCCTAGATTGGTTGGAGCAACCAACCAGGGCAGAGGCCAGCTAGCTTTGGAGGGAAATCGAGGAAACCAAGGCGGTGGAAACCGGAACAATGCTAACCGCAACAATGGAAACACTGGGAATCGGAACTAGAATAGGAACGAGGGAAATCAGAATAGGGGAAATCGGAATGGAGGCAGGGTTTACCTTGCAAATGCAGTAGAAGTGGTTCAGGACCCGAATGTAGTAACGGGTACGTTTTCTGTTAACAATAACCTCGCTACGATTCTTTTTGACTCTGGGGCAGATTTTAGTTTTGTGTCTTCTCAATTTGTGCCTTGGTTAAACTTGAACCCTAGTGTAGCGAAACCAGGATATGTGATTGAAATAGCTAGTGGTAAGCAAGAAGAAGTAGATGAGATATTTTTAAACTGCAAATTAGAGTTGGGAGAATTTAAGTTCACCATAGATTTAATCCCTCTAGGACATGGGAGCTTCGATGTGATCATTGGGATGGATTGGTTATCGAAGCATAGGGCTGAGCTAAAGTGTCATGAAAAGATTGTTAAGATCCCCATAGGTGATGATAAGGTGTTATACGTGTACGGAGAAAGGAAGGAGAAGAAGACCAGGTTCCTTATGAATGCCAAGGATGAGGAGCCACAAATCAATAAGATTCAAGTAGTAAGAGAGTTCGTTGATGTGTTTCCGGATGACTTGATGGGGTTACCACCGGTGAGACAAGTAGAGTTTAAGATTGACTTAGTACCCGAGGCAACACCTGTAGCGAAGTCACCATATCGTTTAGCACCGTCAGAGATGCAAGAATTAGCCGAGCAACTCAAGGAATTGCAGGATAAGGGTTTCATTCGACCAAGTTCTTCTCCATGGGGAGCACCGGTGCTATTTGTTAAGAAGAAGGATGGATCATTCCGGATGTGTATTGATTATCGGGAGTTGAACAAGCTGACCATTAAGAGCCGTTATCCTCTCCCAAGGATTGACGATTTATTTGATCAGCTGCAAGGAGCAAGGTACTTCTCAAAAATTGACCTTAGGTCCGGTTATCACCAACTAAGGGTCTGTGAGGAGGACATACAAAAGACCGCGTTCAGAACAAGGTATGGACACTTTGAATTCACCGTTATGCCATTCGGATTGACAAACGCGCCAGCAGTGTTCATGGACCTAATGAACCGAGTGTGCAAGCCATATATGGATAAGTTTGTCATAGTCTTCATTGATGACATACTTATCTACTCTAAGACGGAGAAGGAGCACAACCAACATTTGAGGTCGGTGTTAGAGCTGCTCAGGAAGGAGAAACTTTATGGGAAGTTCTCCAAGTGTGAATTTTGGCTGCAAGAAGTACAATTTCTAGGACATGTAATTGACAATGATGGCATACATGTAGACCCAAAGAAGATTGAAGCAGTGAAGGATTGGAAGGCACCTACTACACCGTCAGAAATAAGGTCATTCTTAGACTTGGCAGGATATTACAGGAGATTTATAGAGAATTTCTCTAGAATATCAAAGCCTTTGACATTGTTGACTCAAAAGAATCAGAAGTATGAATGGGGCGAAGAGCAAGAACAGGCGTTTCAGACACTAAAGGATAGGTTGTGTAATGCACCGATCTTGTCCTTACCAGAAGGGGTGGAAGATTTTGTGGTTTACTGTGATGCGTCCAACCAGGGTTTAGGATGTGTTCTTATGCAGCGAGATAAGGTCATAGCGTATGCATCACGTCAATTGAAAAACCATGAGAAGAATTACACCACACATGACTTGGAACTAGGAGCTGTAGTATTTTCTCTTAAGATATGGAGACATTACTTATATGGGACACAGAGTGTGATCTATACGGATCACAAAAGCTTGCAGCACATCTTTGATCAAAAATATTTGAACATGAGGCAGAGGCGGTGGTTGGAGTTATTTAGTGATTATGATTGTGAGATTAAGTATCACCCTGGAAAGGCCAATGTGGTGGCGGATGCCCTAAGTAGGAAGGAGAGGCTGAAACCTAAAAGAGTAAGGGCAATGAGCATAACTATTCAGACAACCCTTAGAGATAGAATACTAGCAGCACAAGTAGAGGCCGTTAAGGAGGAGAGGCTGGTGGAGGAAAATCTACATACTATGGATCAGTACATGGAAGAAAGAGGAGATGGTTGCAAGTATTACTTGGATAGAATCTGGGTTCCGTTGCTTGGCGATACAAGGAAGTTTATATTGGACGAAGCTCATACGTCAAGGTATTCGATACACCCAAGAGCTGATAAGATGTATCGGGACATGAGGGATATGTATTGGTGGCCGGGAATGAAGAAAGATGTAGCTTTGTACGTCAGTGAATGTTTAACTTGCGCCAAGGTGAAGGCTGAACATCAAAGACCATCAGGGTTACTGCAACAACCGGAGGTTCCTAAGTGGAAGTGGGAGAATATTGCCATGGACTTCATTACAAAACTGCCAAGGTCTAACAGTGGTAATGACATGATCTGGGTAATAGTGGACAGACTGACTAAGTCTGCACATTTTGTGGCAATGAGGGAGGATGATAAGATGGAAAAGTTTGCCAATAAGTACTTGGAACATGTGGTGGCAAAACATGGAGTGCCGGTTTCGATCATATCGGATAGGGATAGTAGGTTTACGTCCAGGTTTTGGGGGCTATTGTAGAAAGCCTTGGGAACGAGACTGGATATGAGCACAGCGTATCATCCGCAGACGGATGGACAGGGTGAGAGGATTATACAAACGTTATAGGATATGTTGAGGGCGTGTGTGATAGACTTTGGAGGAAGTTGGGAGAATCATCTGGCATTGGCAGAATTCTCGTACAATAATAGCTACCATACTAGTATAGAGTGTGCACCGTTTGAAGCACTTTATGGTAGGAAGTGTAGGTCACCGTTGCTATGGGCTGAAGTAGGAAGTAGTCAACTAATTGGACCGGAGATGGTACAGGAGACTACGGATGCGATAACCGTGCTTAAGGAGAAATTAAAGGCGGATAGAGATCGACAAAAGAGCTATGCAGACAAGAGGCGTAAGCCGTTGGAATTTGAGGTTGGGGACAAGGTTATGCTAAAGGTTTCACCATAGAAAGGGGTGATGTGATTCGGGAAGAAAGGAAAGTTAGCACCTAGATTTGTGGGTCCATTTGAAATCCTTGAATGGATTGGGCTAGTAGCGTATAGGTTGAGATTACCAGAAGATTTGAGTAGTGTACATGATGTGTTTCATGTCTCAAACTTGAGGAAATGCTTAACAAGAACTGACTTGCAAGTGTCGGTGGACGATATTAGTATAGATGCGAGCCTTCGTTTTATTGAAGAGCCGATAGAGATTATGGACCATGAAGTTAAAACCTTGAAAAGAAGTAAGATACCGTTAGTTAAGGTTAGGTGGAATTCTAAACGTGGACCGGAGTTCACGTGGGAACGGGAAGAGTTTATGAGGAATAAGTATCCTCAGCTGTTTGTTAATGATGATCCTAAGGAGTAAATCTCGGGACGAGATTTCTATTAGGAGGGAGTGATGTGACAACCGTGGTTTTGAGGTTCGTCACTTGGTCTTATTTTTATAGGTTATTTTATGTGTGACTACTTGATTTGCGTGTTTACGTGTTTATTTTGTGTGAACGAGGTTGGTGTGGTTATCGTTTATGAGTATAGAGTACTCATAAGTAAATCGAGGAACGGTTGTTTTATGTTCATGAGCTCACAATTAGTGACTATGAAATGAAATGGTGATATTTTGGTGTTTACGTATACGTATAAGTATTATAGTAATAGTGTATTTTTTTAGGATTTACGGTTTAGCATTTAGAGGTCTCGAATGAGGTAATTAGTCATATGATTATTTTTCGGGATGGTTTTAAGTCATTTACGACATAGTTATAAAGTTTATTTCAAAATTTGAGATTTTTTTATAAGTGTACATTTTACGTCTTTTACGGTAAAACGCGTAAATTTGACTAGTTTTACGGTTTTGAGGTTTTGGAAACTTTAGGAGCTGAAATAAATTAAGAAAAATTAAGGTAATATTAGTAATATATTATTAAACAATAAAAAGAAAAAAAAATAAAAAAATGCTTATAAAAGTCGGTTAGAGCCGATTGGTAAAAAAAATAAAAAAAGGAAAGTGTTTTGGGCTATGGGTTGGACTTGGGTTCACCCATACCCTATATAAAGTTATAACTAAAAAATAAAATCATATTTTTTCTTCCTGGAACCTTTTAGTCGACGGCAGCAAGAAGTATTTAGGGTTTTCTGTATTTTTTTCATCTTCCATTGGATTAAAGGTAAAACCTTCTTAAACCTTTTTAATTAAATTGTTTTTATGTTTAATTGATCATCTTATGATGGATTTAGGTTAGTTTTAATTTTAAAAACAGTGAATTAATGTTGTAATAATCATATTAGGATGATTACATGAATTAGGGCTTGTAACTAGAGGAATTAGGGTTAATTAATGTGGTTGATTTTGTTAAACCCGTTTTTAAAAACTGGGCAGAATTTTGAGTCAATTGTTTTGGTCATATTGGGAGTTCTACAAACTCTTATTTTACGATCCACATATCCCTGGAAATCTATTTGAAGTGGCTTTCCAGTTCAAGAAACTAGGACTAAATTGGAGGTCGGGAAGTGGGTCAAAAACAGGTTACAACAGTCGGAGGTCAAAACAGTTTTGAAGTCAGCCTGTTTTCTTTTTAAGTTTTGGGTTGTTTGGGGTACTTAGGGTTGCATTGGGATCTTCTCACGAACATGGGAGATGGTTTATATATTATAGTAAGTATCTGCACTTGGTCTAAGGTTGTGGTTTAGGGTAAGACCCCTTAATGGTAACAAAATTTTAGTACGTTTAAAATCAGGAAATCTAGAATGACAAAAGTATATATATATATATATATATATATATATATATATATATATATATATATATATATATATATATATATATATATATATATATCGTGGCCTTAACAGTAGCTTTAAGGTTAGGGAAAGTGGGAGGTGTTAGCCAACATATGTAAGGGTATGAATATTCCTTTTTCAGAAACAATGGGTATGTTTAAGTGGCCGTTTGGCTTAAAGTTTTGAGACCTAAAATTTGGGACTATTTTGTGTAAAATATGAACGGGATAGTTATTAAACGTAACCAAGCTAAGGACTTGTTAGGGAAGGGTAATGGGGTGGTTAGAGCTTATCAATGAGGTATTTATATGGGAATAGGCTAGATGTCCATCATAGGTTGATGAGCCATCTTAGTGATTGGTTCGTGTATTGATTTCGTGTTTTTGGTTTGTTAGCTTGTTGCTAGTGCGAGGACTTGTGAAGAAGCAATTAGGTGAGTTTCATAGTCCCATGTTTATTGTTGATTTTGACTTCCAGATGAGATGGAAGAGACACTATGTTGAGTTATTTTCTAAATTGATGTTGTGAATGTTTTTGTGATTTGAGATGGACTTGTGTGTACATTATGTGATTAACTGCTATGTGGTTCTTGTTTGTGTATGATTTGGATTGGGATAGGTACATAGCGTGATCGTCTATGGGACCAATGGTTAATGACAAGGTAGTGGCCTTGGGATAGGTACATAGTGTGATCATCTATGGTACCATGATGTTTGGTAAGGCTGAGGGCCTTGGATTTGGTTTGAAATGTTTGATCTTGAATTGTTAGTTGTTAATGCATACTTGTAACACATTGTCCATATGTTATTGTGTTGATGTTTGATATTCACAGCTTATAACTGTTTTGGCGTTGGAGTCTAAACCTATGACTCTCACCACCTTTATGTTGGCGTGTTTTAGTGTCTCTTACAGGTGATGCTATGGGTAGGCATGAGAACTTAAGTGGCTAGGATTTGGAGAGCGTAGGAATGCATATAGAAGGATATCCCCATTTCCTTCTTAGTTTTTTTTTATTTGTTCATTTAATAAGTGATATTGTGGAACACATATGTTGTTTTGGTTATGTTACTTGTTTGTCTTGGGTAAGAGGTAGGACTATTACCTACTTACCTAGACTCCTGCATTTGATGAGATATTGTCATGACTTTTGTGTCACCATTTAATGACATTTCTTATTTCATATAGTTATCTCTATAGACACGCCATGTTGTGATGATATCCATACGTCGCGCCCCATATTCCGCCATGGTGGGGTGTGACAATACCATTCAAGAAAATAAAATTACCCCAGTAATAAAAACCATAGGATTTTCCTTGAAACTAGAATCCACATTGACATAAACTCATCACATCAGTTGATCTGCTAGTGATAAATGTATTCAACATGGTAACTTGTCAAACAATAATTGACAAACAAATTTGCAATTCCTAGATATTTTAGGGATTTATATTGCCAAGTCATTTTGCATTGTAAACATGTTTCATCCCTACTTTATGCCTTAAGTTTCTAGATCTCACTGAGTAACTTAATTAAGTCGACTAATCTAAAGAACGTAAAACATTCATGCGAATTCTCATTCTATGAACGTTTTCTTTCCATCACAACATCGTCCAGAATCTCATTATGATGACAATTGTAACTTCAAGTGTTCGTCAATTAGAGGGCATATGACTTAAATTTAGGGTATAGATTTTTGGTGTCAAAATCATGTATGGAGAAGCATGCATACATCTCCATAGCATAAGTTTAATAAAAAATTTAGTAAACTTTTTGATGAGTCTAAATATTTCGCCATATATTGCAAGTAGAGGTATTGGTTAAACCAATAAAAAAAATTTACCCACAACTATTCACAACTTACGTTCCTAGAACTTGGCTAAAGCACAAAGCAATAACCTTATTCATTGTGTTTCGGATGTGAATTTGCGGCAAATCAACCTTAAGATATAATGCAAATAATAATCGTAGGTAATTTCAATTTGACGCACAGGCGAGCCGGGAATTCGGTCAGCGACTAATGGCATAACACCTCCTTCCTTAACCGGGTACATGACCAGCGGTGCGTTATACCCACTTTATAGTTTGTCAAAAGGATTAGGCCGTTAAATTATCATTGCAAATTATCAATCAACACAATTCTTATGTAATTTAAATCTCAAAACAATTCATTAATTTTGATATGATTTAGTCCATATTATTTTTCTTGGAAAAACTTACCCTTGTTTACAACATACAATTAATATGAAACGCATGAAAACAAGTAGATACAAAAAAACTAAATGAAATATCCACATGCATAACAATTTATTCAAAGAACATCAAATCTAGGGTTTTATAAATATATAAAAGTCTTCCCTAATTTTAAAAACTTTGAATCAAATAAACCAAATAGCACATAAAATCATATGATCCGTGAAAAACATGCATGTTCATCACGGATCTCCCACGTAATCTTAACAATTAAATCTCTACGGATCGTAACCATACATGACATAACAATTAATTCATGCAAACATCTAAAGATTATAACAACATGCAAATTTTAGGGTTTCAACAAAAATTATAAAAAAATCGGCTAGGCCGATTTATTGAAAAAACAAAACCCTGATTTTTGTGAAAACCTAAAAAACAACATGTAGTTTTAACTCAAATAATTATTAGTTAAAAAAATTTAGATCTCGATAATTATAACATGTTAAAACGGCTATCGATGCCACTGAATGTTTATAAAGCTCATAACAATTATACAAAACCCTAAATAAGATCAAAGCACACATAGCGGAAGCGATTTAACAAGATCATAATAATAACACAATTATAATTAATCAAATTAGGATTACATACCTTTATCCTAGTGTAGATCCACAAGATCACCAACGAATCACCAATTAGGGTTTATGACGAACACCATCAAGATACAGTCTAAAGTAAGACTATATTACGTTCTTGTACACACGTAATACAACGAGCTAATCGTGATTCTAACACGTGTAAACCGAGCTTCTACGCTTGTGGAAAATCTACCCAACAACCCTAGAGAGGGTCTAGGACTAGATTCAAGAAACCCGAACCAAAGGTTAAAAGGAACCCTAAAAAGGTGTTTGCCTTTGGTTTTGATCGTAGGAAAAGGAAGAGAGAAAGAAAATGGGGTGAAGAATTATGAGGGTAAGGGGTGTGTTTATATAGGCTAGCAAATCTTGGAGCCCAAGCAATAAACCAAATTAGGAAGTGTAGGTTTACGTAATCCTTTGATTATTCTAAGTGTTTGATTGATCTAATTAGTGAGAAAGAGATGAAGATGAGATGATGAACTAGAGAGAGAAAGTAGAGAGAGAAAGGAGAGAAAAAAGGAAATATTAGATTAAAGAATAACCAACCACCAACCACCCCTCCTAACATGCTAGGAGGGGTTTATATAGCCCACCATACATGTGGGCTTTGTGGGTTATATGTTACATACTGGATCACGAGCCCATACTAGATAAATCTTATTGGAGTGACCAAACCTTCCTAAATACGTAAAAACGTATTTCCAACAATCTCCCTCTAAGGGAGGTCGCTCTAAGAGACAAATTCCTAAATATTCTATTGCTCGTGATCTGTGCTAATAATGATGTGACCAAGACTTCCTTTGGAAAACATATTTCCAACAATCTCCTCCTAAGGAAGGTCACACCATTTTACAAAATCTTAAACCTAGCATACTATGCTTGAGTCTTCGATCTTGTTCTTGTGAATATGTTGATGTGATCTTTGACTTTAGTCTTGAGCATGTTTCCTTGCCTTGACCTTGTGCATTCATCACTTGTGAAATTTGCCTCCCTGTGACTTCATGTTCCACATACTTATACCTTTATAAATTCTTGAAAGCTTCATAGTTTGATACAGCGGAAGACTTGACTTTTAGGCTTTCTTGAATTTGTTGAAGTATTAAGTGCAGAAAATATAAGCATGCGGAGACGAATTCTTTTGGTACACCGCGACGCCGCCTTCTTGTTACGCTACATAAGACAGTTAGCAACAAAACATAGACACGGATGAAATGGCTTTGAACATTTCAACCTAATTAGGTAGAATTTTACCTCCGGTCGGTGAAGACCGTTGGACGATATTAAATATCGTACTTGTGGCACGTAGTTTCAATTAAGAACCTTCTTTACAAGATTTCGCGGATAGACCCGTTCTCTTTACTCGACCGTTCAAAGCTGACTGCGAACGTAAAGAGTGAATCATTTGAATAGAATTATCCACATGATTAAAGTCGTCAATTCATGTTCCTGGAACAAGTGAAATTCAATTAAGAACTGCACCATCGTTGCTTTCCAGTTGTCACGAGCTTGATTCATATAGAATCTTGCAAGTTACCTACTAAGTGCTGTTAGATGTTAACACTAGAAGGATTTACATTCGACACTGTAAATACTTAATCGTATTACTCTGAATGTTCTGGCAAGATCACTGAGATTTTGCGTAGAGGCATGGAACGAGTTTGAATTCATATAAGAATTAAACCACTGTTGCTTTTCAGTTATCACAAGTTTGATTCATAAAGAATCGCACAAGTCACCTACCATGAGATTTTTTATATTTGCTCAAGAAGGATTTCCATCTTCATTGTAATTACTTGCGTATTACTCGGATGTTCAGGCAAGATCATGAAGATTTTGCGTAGGACTCTTAAGATCTTTCTTACTTTTCACTGTGTATGAAGAAGCAAGGAATTATGAAAGTATGTCCTAATGAGATATTTGATGATCTCAAATGGCTCTAGACTCGATCGTGCATTTTGGGTATTTTAGTGATCGTAGGCTGGAGAGGAGTGCCACCATTTCAATATCAATATATTCCGAGTGAATAAATTGATAGATAATGTGCTGATCTCCGTGTGATTAAAACAAATACCTTTTAATATATATCTGAGTTAGCTGGGATGGGTTGTGCATTGCATCACTGGGTCCATGATGTCTATCTTCATTATCGAGCATCATTAAAAATGATCTCAATAGCATATGAGTTGACCTGGTTTCTGCCTAAGGTTGTAAGGAGGGCTACTTTCTTTACACCCTTTATCTTTACAATTCTTTTTCATTCTTCAACCCCTTCAATGCTTACCAATACGTCATAACTAGAACCTTGTTGTGATTGTTCCATTGCTAAGTTAATTACTTGGTCGGCATTCAGCTACGTTCACAAACTTTCTCCATCTTTCTGAAGGACTACTATTTCTAGCTATGGAATGTCCTTGGGAATATTCCTCCGGTTATGGAAGAATCATTGGACTTTAACCTATCCTACCATCCTTATGTCACCACAATCATCATCGTCGTGAAATAAATGGGTTGTGGGTAAGTATAAATCACCATGAATTCCATTTTTGATGTACAAATCCATTTTGCTCCCCTTAACATATGCCACGATATTCGAAAACATTTTCTCCCCCATATTAAAAATATAAACCCAATCGATGTTTTTAATATCAACTGATTTAACGAAATTTTAAGAAAAATTGGGAAGAAATGCAAATCCAATTATCCACATGATTATCACAAGCTCCCCCTCAAATTAATGAAGGTGTACTCGAAACGTAAATTAAGTACCTTTTAAACACAAGTGTAAGGTACTTATCACGTGCAAAGATCATATATGATAATGTATTCACAAGATTGATAATGTACGAAGTTGGACCTAAATGATAAGAACATCATGTGATAAGATCATGTGGTTCTTGTTGACGAATGTTGGTCTCCTCGTAACGTCTGAAATTATCTCCTCCTTGACACCATATGTAGGATTGATATCATTGTCTTGACACCAATTAGTAAACTTGGCACTTTCGGCATCGAAGATTCTGAACGCTTGACAATTTCTCCCCCTCAATTGTTGACCCGTGTTCTATCTAAAGAGTTGTAGTAGTCGTTTGAGTAGTCGCATCGTCGAGTATGTAGATATCAATTGAAAATTGCTACGGTTTGTGGATATGATAACTTCATAAAAACAAGATTTCTCACGTTTTAACAAATAAATGCAATAAAACGTACATATGTTCGTGTTAGATTGTGTTATTATGTAAACACAATCCCTTACATGGTTATAAAATAAACCATGCCCGAGAAAATTAATTCCCGTTGTTGAGTCAAAGCTTTCCGGTGAAATGCTTGACTTTAATATGAAAAACGGGTTACTATCAGAAATAATAGCAAGCCATAATGAGCATGTTTTAAATCATTTAAACTTCTGCTCGAACTTTATTTATAACTCCGTGTCATTATTGAACGACATTTCTAGGATCGTAAATATTTTCGATTCCAGAAGACATGCTCTTTTATCAAAACGTATTTGAACACACAATTTTGAAATATTTAGAAAAACATTTTGAAAAATTCTTGAAAAGTTGTGTTCAAAGTTTTAAAAACCAATTACTTGAGCTTAATATGTTGAATATCTTAGAAAACGAGCTCAAGTCCGAGAAGTTGTAAGCTTCCCGTTATTAGGAAAAGTTTATCATCGGCGATAAACTTTACTTTTAACTGAAGAACGAGTCCTAAGTTGACATTTACTTAGAAGTCGTTTTCATGAGCTTGAAAACTTTTGAATGTTTTAACGTAAAGCTTATGACCGAGAAAGATGAATTTCGCGTTATGAGGAAAAGTTCTCTTATTGAAAAGATACACTTCCCTTTATGAGCTTTAAAACTTGGAATGTTTTAATACAAGCTCATGGCCGAGAAAAAATAATTTCCCGTTTCGAGGATAAGTTATCATTAAAGATAATCTTTCCTAAAATGAAGTCTGAGTTATGGTCTGATATTTAACTGTAAATCATTGTGCATGACCTTAAAAACTTCGAATGTTTTTAATATTAGCTCATGCCCGAGAAAAATTAATTTCTCGTTGTAAGGATAAGTTATCATCGGCGATAAACTTTCCTTTAATTGAAGTCCGATTCATCGTCTGATATTTAACGATGAGCCATTTACACGAGCTTAAAACCTTTAAATAGTTTTAATAATAGCTCGTGTCCGAGAAAATTTAATTTCTCGTTTTGAGGGTAAGTTATCATTGGCGAGATAAACTTCCCTTTATTTGAAGTTCGGGTCACAATCTGTAATGTGACTGTGAGCCATTGTTGTAAACTTAAGCGTTGTTTCTCTGATATCTGCTTCTTCGGTATACAACAGTTGGATCTTTTTGTTCTTGATGAACGTTGACTTTAGTACCTGCATTTGCATCAACAATTTGCATACTCTCACATGGGTTAGTGATAACTATGCTTGTAGCCTGCAGGGGTTCACATCCAACTTTGGGGGTGCTAGAGGGAAACACCTTTCCTGTAGGAACCCATTGAAGATTAACAGATTTGATAATCCTACCCGAGGGTTGCCACCTAAGATTGGATCTAGGCGACATGGTTCTCTTATGCAAAGCGGAAGACTTAGCGGTAGAAAACCTATTTCCTTTGGAATTCCCTATGTTAGCACGGGATTTTAACTCCTTTAAGACTTTTGTAACACAAGCCGCATGATTTGTCGTGAAGACACTTTTCATGCATATGGAACAAACACCGTGTTTGTTGTCCGAATGAGATCTAGAAATCCTAGTTCTTGCTTGTGGTATTTTCGTAGATGCATCTACATAGTGATTATTAGGCATGCTATTCGACCTATGTTGTGGCATATTCTTAAAACTATACCTAGAATCACTAGTAGCAGTCTTGTTTATAGGTTTTGCATAAGATAAGTTGAGCACATTAGGCCGAGATAGTAGAGTGACTGGTCTAGAACTATGAACCATATCAACTTGGTAGGCAAACCGCGGTCTCAAGTATTTTGGTCAATCGAATCTAAATGCAGGCGGTTGACGAACGGACTGATTTTTAGGCGGTTTCCCCAAGATTGATGGTTTTTCAAGCTTAGTGTCCACACTAGTGCCCTTAATTTTCCTTAGCTCGTTTTTCAGAGCAGCTATAGCAAAAACCTTTTTCTGAACCTGAGCCTTTAAATCAGCATTTTTAGTAGTTAATAAGGTCGTTGACTCTAGAGTTTTAAACCTTAAGTCTATGATAGTATCATTTAACTCATTAAACGTTGTTTTAAGGTCTCGTGTTCCTTTTGTAAGATGTCTTGGGATGCCAACTTAGATTCTAGCAAAGTAATTTGTTTCACAAAATTATCTCTTTCGGCTTTAGAATCTTGAATTTTTTGATCTAATTTTCGTTCAAGAACAACGTTTGAAATTTCAAGTTTTTCAAAATACTTTTCAAATTTTTCCGTTTTCTTCGAAAATTCAATTTGGGCATCCTCAAGCTCTTTTGATTGCTGAGCTAAAATCATTTCAATCTCTTCAATCCTAGAAGTATAATTGTTTAAAGAAGGAGTTATGAGGCATATATCATGATTTTGAGCATTTTGATCATTCTCTTCCCCATTATGACTCACATCGGATGAATCAGAAGTGGAATCACCCTTTTCCATCCCATGTTTGTCATAGGTGGCTTATGAGTTCTCAACATGTTGTAGATCATTGTGATATTCAATATTCAATGGTACCTCAACTATTGGCTCTTCGTCATGCATGCTTGAGTCATGTTGTCGTGATGCATTGACGCTGCTGTCATCGTTAACCAAAGTGGTCTCCTTTGAGTCATCTGTAAGACCATTTGTTTCCTCTGGCATCTGCATCGGATTTTCTTGCTTCCAGTTATCATAATCAATTTGAGGTCGTGCTCTTTCTTGAAACAATTGCGTAAGAGAGTTCACGTATTTGCACACGGTTCCTTAGAAGTCTTAAATCTCGATATGCAGGTCTTCAAAGAATGACTGACAGAGCCCTTAATTTCTTTCTTGGCAGTATCAAATTGAAGAAAAATCGATAATTGTTTCAACAGAACTTGAATTGCAGATTCAGATTCAATATGACTAAAGTCTTCTTTGTCAAGTTTCTGCTCAAGAATATCCAAGTTTATCATCAGAGCCTCCATGAAGAAAGGAGCAGCTTGACCAAAAACTGCCACAAAGGATGGTCCGTAGTGTAGCTTGGTAAGCTCGTAAAAATGACATTCAAATCTTCTAAATAAGACTTGACATCTTTTTCTTGCTTCTTCTTGCATCTTCTGCAATTCTCCCTCTTGATATGTCGAACTCAACCAATCCATTAATGATTAAATCCTCTAAATATGTTCTCGAGAAACCAAAAATTCTCCAAGGTAAAATTACACACGATTGTTAAAAAAATTCAAAAACACGTTTTTGAAAATATTTTCAGAATATTTTGAGATCTTCGGAATAATTGGTGTTTTCGGAAAAATGTACCTTTTTCGGATAAATGTATTCTTTTCGGGAAAATTGTTGTTTTTCGGATAAATGGCTAATTTCGGAATAACGCAATTTTTTCGGATAAATGACTGAATTCGGATAAAATAAAGTTTTCGGAAAAAAAAACTGAATTCGGATAAAATCTATTTTCGGATAAACTACTATTTTCGGAATAACGCAATGTTTTCGGATAAATGACTGAATTCGGATAAAATGAAGTTTTCGGAAAAAAAACTGAATTCGGATAAAATGAAGTTTTCGGAAAAACACTGAATTCGGATAAAAGTTGTTTTCGGATAAACTGCTATTTTCGGAATATCATTGATTTTCGGAAAAATGATGTTTTTCGGATAAAATCCCTTTTTCGGATAAGAGTGTGTTTTCGAATAATTTGCAGTTTTCGGAAAAATGAGCTGATTTCGGATAAAATTGCAGTTTTTTGGAAAAATGAGATGTTTTCGGATAAAAGGATCTTTTCGGATAAATTGCCTTTTTCGGAAAAATTTGTTATTTTCGGAAAAAATTGATTTTCGGATAAATGTGATTTTCGGATAAAACTTCTTTTTCGGATAAATCACCTTCTTCGGATAAAAACCCCTTTTTCGAATAAACCCTCTTTTCGGATAAACTCACTTTTCGGATAAACCCTCTTTTCGGATAAACCCTCTTTTCGGATAAACTCACTTTTCGGATAAAACAAGCAGCTGACACCTTGTTATCAGATCTAAACCCACTGTGGTCGAAAAATACCCCGAAAATCACCCAAATAATCAAAAATTTCGCGATTTTGACCAAATCAATTAACCCAAATCACTATCACATCTATGTAGTCGATTTGTTAACAAATTTAAACAACAAAAACGCAAAACATTTCAAGATTTGAGCTTGATTATATCAAAACCCACCAAAATCAATCAAAACAAAAACAAGAATAAACCAATCTAACCTTGGCTCTGATATCAAATGTAGGTCTACGTAATCCTTGGATTATTCTAAGTGTTTGATTGATCTAATTAGTGAGAAAGAGATGAAGATGAGATTATGAACTAGAGAGCGAAAGTAGAGAGAGAAAGGAGAGAGAAAAAGAAATATTAAATTAGAAGAATAACCAACCACCAACCACCCCTCCTAACATGCTAGGAAGGGGTTTATATAGCCCACCCTACATGTAGGCTTTGTGGGTTATATGTTACATATTAGATCACGAGCCCATATTAGATACATATTACTGGAGTGACCGAACCTTCCTAAATACGTAAAAACGTATTTCCAACAGGAATGAAATCTCTCCCCCTTTATGCCCATAACCGACGGTCGACACCCCCTATAGGGGTGTTCCGGAGTCTTCTTTTCTCTTCTAAAGTATTCCACAACGTCCGTTTACTTAACTCTTATTATTTAACGACCGTTAAGTTAAAGCTTGGTTTAATTTAATAAATACAATAAGGGGCATTTACCTATATCCCCACCAAAAATTATATTTATCAAATAAATTAACCCTTTACGTATTGTGTGTAATCTCGTAATCTCGTAATCTCGAGTTCGATCCTACACACGACTATTAAATTTATGTCCATAAACTTTCAATCTTCTATGACACCATTGGTTAACTCATTAGCACAATTTGGATGTAATAAGCTAGAAATTTGCTTGTTACCCTGTAGAATATAAGATGATATCAGTACAAAATCTCACCAGGAATGAATTTTTTATAGAGCATAAGGTTAATTTGTTTCTATATCAAATTACAGCATAGAACTAGTGTCTGAAATATTTAAATTACTACTCTAAAAAACATTAGTGAAGTCCAATTATACAAAGCTGTTTTTAGCATCTACACGAACAAAAAAGTGTGAATTGAGGTACAACCTGTGGCCTGCTATAGATCGTATCTTTATATAATCAAACTGGACACAATAAGGTTACAATTACCATAATAGCTGCTTGTAGCTTCTTGAATGGTACTTTCAACTTCTTGTTTGACATCCTCGATGTAAGGGGTTTGATTTTACCTCCAAAGACGAAATACTTTCTTCCTCTGCCACAAATCTCTTTCTTGCTCCCAATGCTTTTCTAAGTAATCGTGATGATTTGTGATCATTTTGAAAACATGGGACTCTCTTGCCCTGGAGTTGTTGTCGACATCTACTAAAAGATAATGCATCATCACCAACTTTTTTACCAAAAGGGAACATAAAATGCGGCAAGCACCTCAGTAGTGTTAATATAATCGGCTCCAACAAGATTAGATAGTTGCGGCCAGTCGTCCACAAGAATTCAAAGACATAATCAACATTATCTTTTGTGTGAGTGTTCCTCAAGCATATCGTAAGACAGCTACTGTCAAAAGGGAGCAACGCCAATAGCTCATTATCACAACACACTTCATTAATATTCCTACAAAAGTGTGGTAGACAAGTTCCAAGTGTCCTCCCGGAAAGTCCCTCCCAGATTTTCAAAGGAATCAAATCACAAGTTTCGTTATAAACCTGAATAAAGGGCAACAGATCATCATCTTCCAAATTAACAGAATAACCGATCAGTTTGATTGCAAACTTGGGATCGTCATCCATCGATGAAAAGGGTATAAAATCTTCGTTCACATGAGTACTCATCCAAACTTGAGCAAGAGTTAAGTAATGTGATTCACAAACAATCTCTAATGCCTCTTCAATTTCATATGTGGCCGCTTTAAGAGCAGGTACAACCTGTTCCAGGAAATTGAAGCATGTTTATACATGTCTAGTTTTTAGTACTAGGAGTAACAAGCCATTTGCTTTAACAAAAGGGTTAATGGCCTAAAATGTATCATAGTTGTCACGATTTCCTTTAATATGTAACGAACTATTGTTTTTGCTATTCTGTGTACTAAACTTGCATTTTTTTGGCATTTTAGTGTACTTTATGACTATTTTACCCTTCATTTTATTAACTTAGGAGGTGCAAATAGGTCATTAAAATACATTAAAATGCCCAAATATACAAGTTATAGAATAGCGAAAAAAATAGTTGGGTTCATATAAAAGGAAATCGTGACGACTATGATACCTTTAGAGGCCATTTTAACAAAAAAACACGCGTCCTTTTTGTTTCAGAAAAATTTACCTTATATGGCCGACATTCTTGTACTTGAAACGTATACATACCAACACTCTGCAAACACAAGTAAGTAAAAAAAACTATATAAAGATTTTCACTAAATACAATACAATACTTAAGACAAGTTTACGAAGCTTTCAAGCAAAACATACCACTAGTACTCTTCGTAACTCCTTAAAAGATAGATCAAGATGAGATCTTGTCATCCTTGTCCTCGTAGAATACTCAACAACGCCAACACATGATTGTTGACAAAAGACATGCAGCAGTAAAGAAGACATCAAATCACATTCCAAAGCAGCAGAACCCACCGTTAGACTCTTCGTGAACCCTCATCGTCCATCTCCTACTGCTACTAATACTACTATTCAAATCCATAATAACTTCAGGCAAATGGTTTCGGAATGCAGTGGTAGGAACTTTAATATTATTATAATCAAAATCAACATTATAGCTATACCGCATACAACAAACCATGTATGTAATGACAGAGTCGATATGCTGAGTTACAAAAGGTTGATCAAAAGTAGAAACTAAGCGTCTCCCAGATATGTTTACAGGTGCCCAAAACTGAATTAACCCCGCGTTTAAATACGACCAACAAACATTACTAAGTGTAGATTTTATCTTTTCTTGAACAGCCACATGAACATCTGTGTAGTTTAGAAAAACAAAATGGCCTTAACAAACAAAAAAAACTGACAACGGTTAATTAGAAAAAACTGTCAAATTTATTTAAAGGGTAAATGATAAAAATACCCAATGTACTTTCCCAGATTATCCGTTATATACAATTTACTATTTTAAGTGAAAAATACCCATTTGAATCAGTTTTCAAACTTTGACTTTCTTTTTTATGTGTTGGACCGGGCCCACTAATTAGGCTACTGATTATTGCCAAACCCACCCATTTCTTCTTTCACACATACGATCATCATCGCTCCCATTCATTCTCCACTTCGCCTCCAGTAACACCAGTAACGATCCAAACACCTATTTCTTCCCCCAGAACTACTTCTCCATTTCTTCAAGAACACCATTTCCAACGCTTTTGTTCACTCAAAGGTATGTTATACTAATTCATTATTAGAACCCTAATTCATTATTAATTATTTGAACTCCATTTGTTTATATTGTGTTAGGTAATTCATTTGTTTATATTGTTTTGTTATTGATGATCCCTAATTCATTATTAGAACCCTAATTTGTGTTCTGAACTGGAGAAAGTAATCACCCTAATTGAACCTCATGATGCTGAGTTAGATCATATTGTTTGATAGAAAGTATTGTACCAGTAAGGATATATGGCTTTGATAGATGTTATGTGCTTTGATAGAATGTTATCTGCTAGTAAAATCATTGCAGTAAAATCATAGCAGTTACATATGGGTTAGGATATATGGCTTTGTCAAAGTATAATAATTTTAGTTAACTCCTATTTAGGTAAACTAGTGCAGATTGAATAGGTTAAAAAGTCACTCCATTTTGATAAACAAGTTTTTGCTATCTTTAGTGCAGATTGAATGAGTTAAGGGTTTTTGCCAATTATTTAGTTACACATTTAGGTTAAGGGATTTTGCCATTCTTACCTTGTTTAGGGTTTCCTGCATAAAATTTGGCCAAAGGTTCTTTGAAATAGCATGTATATGCTTGTGTCAATATTTCTTGGTCTGATTTATCTGACTTGGTATAAGCTTGTGTGGTTCAGCCAAAATATTTCGAGAAATCCTTTCATCTTATGGCTAGCCTTAAACAAGACATTAAAAACTCAGGATAAGGTTGTTATTTGGAATAAAGTTGATATCTTGAAATGTTCGAGAAATGCTATTTGGAATAAAGACTAAATACTCACCTGGGCTAATGTAGTCACTCCATTTACTTATGTATTTGAATAGTTGTTATTTTTTAGTTACACATTTAGGTAAACAAGTGCAGATTGAATGGGTAATTTTGAGTTATACTAAGAACTTGTGGGGATCAAGTGCAGATTGAATGTGTTTGTTTATTACTCCCTTTAATTGTGTTTATGTTAGATTACCCTCCATTTGTTATGACTAATAACTTCAATGTCTAACATTAATATCTCAGATATAAAAAATGACCAAAAAAGTTCAAGTCATTGAGTTGAGTGAGTCTAGAAGCGGAGATCTGTTTTGTCTTAGTATAGATGGTGGGTGGATTTAACCGGGGTGTGAAGGATCTTCAAAGCACCGTGCACTTCCTCCCTTAGGAACAGCCAAAAGGCCTAGGCTTGCTGTTACGGCTGAGGTTGCTTACATGTTTAGGATTGGTTATATCTCAAAGGAGATTCTACAATGGTATGGATATGTTGATGTTGCTGAGTATAAAGCCGATTCACAATACTGGGAGACTTGGGATGAAGATAAAGGTAGTCCATTTGCTTATTCCTCTTCTGATGATACAGATGATGCTGATGAAGAACTTGAGTTCTATGAATACACCCTAAAGAAAAGAGGTCCTAATGTAAACTATGTAGCAAAAAACATTCTGAAAAAGCCCAACCCTTATTAACAATGCCGTTCTTGGACTTGCTAACAATACAACTTGGGAACAGATTGTCCAAAAAATGAGGAAAAGGCCTGTTGGTTCCAAGGGGAAGGGTAAGGCAAAGGCTGAAAGCTTTTTACATTTGTTTAGGTGTTTATGTATTTTCCTATAAACTAATTTTATCTATGCTTGTTAACACATTGGCAGTAATCATGTAATGTCACTTTTATGTAATGAAACTTGTATGGTTATGTTAACTACTATGTTGATGTAAAGTCACTTTTATGGTTATGTTTGTGTTTGGTTCATCCTTCACTTGTTATGTTGTGTGTAGGCTTACTGTAACCTCACATAAGTTGAAACTTGCTATAAAGTGTAGCATTGGTATGGGCAAATATGGACATTCACATTCACAAACATAGCACAATAAATTGTAACATAGTTCATCCTTTACTTGTTATGTTGTGTGCAGGCTTACTATAACCTCACATAAATTGAAACTTGCTATAAACTGTAGCATTAGTCTGGGCAAATCTGGACATTCACATTTACAAACATAGCACAAGAAATTGTAACATAAACTAAATGCATTAAACTTGAAACTTTTAAATTGTTACCAAATACAAACATACTTAACTACCATTGTTCAAATACTAACTGTTTATGAACCAAATACAAACTAGCTGATGCATCATACTTTCTTTTTACCCTGCTTGAGGATATGCTCCCAAGTTTTCCCATTTGATGACCCTAGCACAACTATTGTTACTAGAACAGGGCTTTTGCTAAATCCACAATCTTTGGTTCTGTTACCCATACAAAGATACTTTCCTTCAATGGCTTTTGTTGAAGTACCTGCACATTGTGATATAGCAACATTGTGACATAGCAAGCAAGGCTTATAAAAATATTTACATGTATGCATGGTTGGTGTTCCAAAAAAGGAAATAAATATATGGAAACCTTTTAAAATTTTAAAAATGGTATGCAGTCATCAAGTGGGATTGTGTATGCAGTCATCAAGTGGTGCCAATTGAGTATCTTGTTGAAAAGTAAGTGATTTTGACACATTTGTCTTAACCAATATGTGGATACTATATTTGAGGGATTATTTTTTTATCTACTTTGGGTAAGGGATGCTTTGGTGAGGACATGTGTTATAGGAAAGTGTGTTTCCAAGTTGTAAGCGAACTAAGTTGGTTGTAAGTGTGAGATACTTGGTTATCTACTTGGACTAAATGGTAACTGGAATCTCAACTGTAGAAACAGTAGAGTCCCAAGTTATGCTATTTAAGGACATGTGTGCATTTGTTAATCTCACACAAATCAGTTAACTACTTTTCCAAACCTTAACAAAGAAAAAATGGCATATGTTCCTAGAATATGGGCATTGGAAGCTGAGACCGGGGCTACAGATTTAGGCAGCCTGTTTATTTGTTATATGGGCAAGGACATCAAAGCAGACAAAGCAAGGAAGACTAAACTGGAGAGGGTCCGCAGAAAGGTTTTCAATGGCGTCGTCGAGCATGAGCACTTTATCCAAGAACTGAAGACCTTTCCAATCGACCATATGAATGGCATGATGATAGCCTTGCGGGACAAGAAACAGGTGGAAGAGAATGCTTTCATCGAGAAGCTGCATACATAGGCAACTACGATCCAGAATATGATCGCTTTGAAGGAGGGTTTTCTTGCCAAGCTTAAGGCCAACGGACCCTCGTGAACGGAGTCTGTGGTTGTTGGTGTTCAGGTCTATAATAAAAGTCCTAGGTTTTTGTGTGTCCAGTCTTCAGGGTAATGTCTTTATATATCCATGTACGTGTTTTCTTTGTGAGTATAATGTTGTGTCTGTATGATCGGGTCAATGAACCGTTATTAATGTAATATATTTTGCTTAAAACGCTTCTAGTTTGGTGCACATGTTTTCAGCGTAGATGACCATAGGCTAATAAACATGTTATATGAATATGCTATATTAGAGATTAGAAGTAAAGATGGCGCACCTATTTCTGTTGGGAGTTTGTTTGATGGACCTTCCATCTTTGAGGCATTGGTTGATGGGCATTCTCTAGTTGTTTTGACATTCTTGGATGCACCAACAACACTCTTGGATGGTTTGCTTTCTACTTCATCAGTTGATTCTTTTAAAACTTTTCCCGGGAAACCACCAATTGTGTTTCTTACAAAAATCTTCATGAAATAGTCAGACCTATCGGAGATACATGTATGTTCATACTCTTCTTCTAACCTAAAGCCATGAAAGTCTAGGAATTCTTGTGTTTCACCTTGAGTTCTCAATTTGTAAATGGATTGTTTTGCTTCAACAGTTATAGGAAACCTAGGATCATTTTCATAATCTTTATGTCTACCCGGTTCCTTAAAAACCCCGATGGTATGTTTCACAAGTGATTTTATGTAATAATCTGACACATAATGCAAACAATAATTTTTAAACTTTTCTATTGAGTCTCCACAACCATGATAGTCAAGCAATTCAAGACTTGGACCTTCAGTTTTCAATTTTCTTAAGGCTTGTTTTGACTTTTCTGTGATAGGCGACCCAGGTTCCAAAGGAAATGAGTCGATGCTAAAAGAATATATTGGATCATAACTAGACCAAGAAGATAAATCACTAGAAACTGGGGTGGCTTTGTTACTAGGTTTAGGGTCACTGATGATACTAGCAGCTATACCTAATGAAAATTAAATATAAATCATAGAAGAACTTAACATAATCATCTTTTCTGGAAACAAATTGAAGCTTAATAAGAATCATACATTTACCTTTATCCATTTAGCTTAGTTATCTAATTAAGATCAAATTAAGTGTATTATTAAATCTTCATTTTTTAGGGTTCTAATAATGAGCTAGCATCATAAATAACAAAACAAACATCAAAGATAGAAGAACTTACCTTGATGTTTACAAATATGATGGTGATGTGTTGTTGGTGTTCTTGGCGAAATGGAGCCAAAATGGATCGAGTATGTGTTTTTTGGATCGAGTTGGAGGCGAAATGGAGAAGGTTCTTTGTGTTCTTGGCGAAATGGGGAAGAAGAAGGTGTTTGGATCGTTACTTTGTGTTCTTTGTGTTCTTATACTCCACTGGAGGCGAAGAAATGTTTTTGGTGATCTCGTATGTGTGAAAGAAGAAATGGGTGGTTTTGGCAATAACCGGTAACCCAATTAGTAGGCCCGGTTCAACACATAAAAAAAAGAAAGCCAAAATTTGAAAACTGATTCAAATGAGTTTTTTTCACTTAAAATAGTAAATTGTGTATACTGAATAATTTGGGAAAATACATTGGGTATTTTTGACAGTTACCCTTATTTAAAAAGGAGGACTCACCATCGTCTTCTCCACAACTCATATCGTCTGCCTAATAAACAGGTGAACCGGTGAGGATTTTATTGCTACGGTTACCGAAAGTAAGTCTTTAACTCGTAATGTGAGGCATATATTCCAGTTTCCGGCCCTTTTCCCTGACCACCAACGTTATGCACTTGATTGAGGTTTAAACCCTAAAACCCTTTTCCTATGACCGTCTTCCATAGCTTCTTTATATTTATCCATTTAACAAAGTTACAATATAAACCCTCCTTCCCCGTTGGTGAAACATGCTTTGCTGTTAAATTTTAGGACCTAATCAGATACCTCAACTAACCTTTAGGGACTTATTGTGGATGTTTATATTGTTTCAGTTATAGCTTGAATGATTGGTGATAGCAGCTTGTGAGGTGGAGGACTATTCTTGCCATCTATGGAAACTTTGAAGCCCATGCTACGTTTTTAGCCGAAGACTCATTGAAGCCCACAAAGGACTTCCAACGTCTCTTTGTGGTTTGTATACATTCACAACGCTCCCTTCGTTGACTCTTATCTGGGTTATTTCGTCTATGTGTTTTTGAGTTGTTCTCTCTCTTTCATAAAATGTAACCCATATCAAGTTTTGATCTTTTGTTCTTGTAAAGACTATTATCATTTAGATTATAGGATCATACAAGATTAGTTGTGGTGATCTTGTTTTATTTTTATCTTCAAACTCGTTTATCTATTTAAAGGTTTTGATTCTGAGTTCATATCTTGTTCCTTTTACTTTTATCCTGCTTTTCTTCATGGTATCAGAGACTGGTTGCTCTGGAATCGTTGAGAAAAAATTAGGGTTTCAAAAACATTTGGGGGTTTTTGAAATTGACATGTTTTTTGGTAAGATCTGCTATTTAGATAGCTGGATTTAAAAAAAGTTTCTTCTATTTTACGTTTTAATCAGTCAAAAAAAAATTAGGGTTTCAAAAAAATTTTGGGGGGTTTTGATTTTCTATATGCTCTAACCTTGTTCTTGACTTCTTGGTGCAGAGAAGTTGTTCTTTGGATCTATTGCATAGATCCGTTGTTGATTGCACTTTCCCTAATTTTTCAAATTAGGGTTTGGTGGGGAGGTTCTGTTTTCTTCTAGACTAAGTGAATCTAGAAGAAACAGTTTGATTGGGCTTTTGTGTATGCACTGTAACACCTTTGCTCTCTCCTTTTTTGTTGATTGTTTATTGGCTTATTTATCTTCATATACGTGTTTTTTGGCTGATTATTATGATTATTACTCTCTCATACATAGTTACTCTCTCGTTTGTTGGGTTTGTTATTTTTTGTTGGGGTATACTTTATATCCGGACCCTTAATGTCTGTCTTGCCCTTGACCTGTCACCCTTGAGTGGTTTGGAATCCTGGGAACTTTGTTGACTTTGATTAAGTGTTTTTTGGGGGGGTTTGTGTTTGGATCTGTGACTGCTCACCATGACTAGTGTTCAAGGTGACATAGACACTGAACACCAAGAGGACCAGATAGAGAAGAATCTGTCACCTTCATTGGTAAACTTGACATTAGTGACCCTTTTCATCTTCACCCTAATGACTCTACCACATTGACTGTGATTTCTATCAAACTTAAAGGAACTGAAAACTACCAAGTGTGGTCGAATGCCATGCTCTTAGCTTTGGAAGGAAAGAATAAAACTGGTTTTATAAATGGTTCTTGTAAAAGATCTTTAACTAACCATGTTTTGGGAAAACAATGGGACAGAGTCAATGTTGTTGTGCTTGGTTGGATTCTTAACTCTATATCTGATGAGTTGTTCTTAGGTCAAATTTTTTCAAAAAAAATTAAACATGTTTGGAATGATTTAAAGGAGACTTATCATAAGGTTCATGGGTCTGTGATCTTTATCTGCATCATAAGATTAATACGTTAAAACACAATGGCTCGAATTTGTCTGATTACTATCATGGCTTGAATGCTTTGTGGAAACAGTATGATGCTATGGTTGAACTTCCTAATTGTGTGTGTTATGCTACTAATGAATTTAAGAATCATAACAAGTTGTTAAAGTTAATGCATTTCTTAATGGGACTTGATGACTCTTACATGACCATTAGGAGCTCTATACTTTCTAGAGAAGTTTTACCAGATGTCAAAGGTGCTTATGTTATCATCTCTAGTGACGAGTCTCACATAGTTGCCTCTGGCAATGTGTCTAGTTCCTCTTCGAGGAATCAGACATCAGCATTCTTTTTAAATGGGCCCACCAGGAATGTGGTTCAAAGAAACCAGAGTAACAACTCTGGTGGCTTTAGACCTAACTACAATAGTAACCCTAGACCCAACATGGCTAATAGACCTAATAATTATAGACCTAATGGCAACTCCACTGGGAACCCTGAAGTGTCTGTGAAAATTGTGGGTACAATGGGCATACTATTGATAGATGCTTTAAACTCATTGGTTACCCTGCTGATTTTGGAAAGAAGAGACCAGGACAAAACCTTATAGGAAAAAATGTTTCTAACAATTCTATGGGAAATAACTCTAATCTTGTGTTTTCTGATGAACAACTTTCTGCTTTACTCTCTCTTATCAAAGAAAACATGGTTCGGAAAAAGGTGTGCAAGCCAATATGGCAGGTACTTACCTTAATTCTAGCAAAGCTTTTAATGATAACTTTGGGAAATTCTTTTGTTCTAATATTCATTCAAAAGTCACTCAGCATGGGAAAGTTGTTGACTCTGGGGCAAACCAACACATGATAAACAATGAAAAGAATTTGGATAGTGTGGTTGACATTTCTCACCTTAAGATCAAAGTTAGTCACCCTAATGGTACTGAAGCTTTCATATCTAAAATTAGAAACCTTAAATTGGGGAATGGTCTTGTCTTGTTTGATGTGTTGGTTATACCTGAATATTGTGTTACCCTTATTTCTGTTCATAAATTAGCTAAAGATAACAAAATCTTTGTTGTGTTTGATGAGAATAAGTGCTTATTTCTGAATCAGGATTTGAATCTGAGAAACATTCTAGGGATTGGTAATCAGTGTGGTGGTCTATACTACTTAGATACTAAAGGTATTAAGAGTAATGTTAGTCAAACTGTCCCTGTTTGTTCTCTATCTTACTATGACTGGCACTGCAGGCTTGGCCACCCTGCAGACCCTGCCTTAGACACCTTAAAGGAGACCTTGAAAATTAATAAACATGATAAATATGATTGTTGTGAAGTGTGTCAAAGAGCAAAAAAAAAACAGAAAGTCTTTTCCTTTGAGTGACCATAAGACCAAGTGTTTGGGGGACATTGTTCACCTTGATTTGTGGGGTCCTTATAAGGTGACAAGGCATACTGGCCATAGATACTTTCTGACCATTGTTGATGACTTTACAAGAGCTGTTTGGGTATATCTCATTAAGTCCAAGGATGAAGTTGTCACTTTTATTGATGTGTTTTATAAAATGATTAAAAATCAGTTTAAAAGAAGCATTAAAGTCTTTAGAAGTGATAATGGTACTAAGTTTGTTAACCATACTTTCAACAAGTTTTGTAACAACAATGGCATACTTCATCAAACTTCATGTGCATATACCCTATAGCAAAATGGGGTGGCTGAAAGGAAACATAGACACCTTTTAAATGTGGCTAGGTGTCTTATGTTTCAAGGGGGAATTCCTATGAAATATTGGTCTGAATGTATTCTAACTGCTACTTTTCTCATTAACAGATTACCCTCTTTTGTGTTAAATGGAAAGTCCCCTTATGAAATGATTAAAATACTTGTCCTAATCTCTCTCTTATCAGAATGTTTGGCTTGACTGTGCTTTGCTACTATTTTAAATAGTCATGGTAAACTGTCTAATAGATCTGAAAAATGTGTTATGATGGGTTATTCTGGTTCTCAAAAGGGCTACAGGCTTTTTAGTCTTGATAGAAATCAATTCTTTGTCTCTAGATATGTGAGTTTTTTTAGTCTATTTTTCCTTTTACGGATTTTGTCTCTAAGAACAAGCATGATGAGTCTAATGTTCCTAGTGTTAGTCAAGATAAAAATCTGTTAAACTTTTTTGATTTAGATAACCCTGAGCTACCTAATGATGATGAGAGAGTAACACCTAATCAGAATAGTGACCATGAGTCACATAGTGAGGGTAGCCACTCTCCCAACCAAGGGAACAATATGGACACTGTTGATTCTCCAATTTTTGGGGATGATGCTCATAACAGTGATGATATTGAAGCTGGGTTGGAAGAGGAGGCAGCAACACTTGATGATAATAATAATGAATCTGAAGGTAATTTGGATCAAAATCCAAGTACTTCAGCTCAGGGAAATCAAAATGCTAGTCAGGGTGTTAGAAGGTCTTCTAGACCTTCTGTTTTCCCTAAAAATTATAATGATTTTGTGGTTAACTCTAAAGTTAAATATGGTCTTGAAAAGTTTACGGGATATTCTAAACTTAATCATGAGAACTTCTGTTTTGTCATCCAACTTAACAAAAACAGTGAACCAAATTTTTTTTTTGAAGTCTCTCAAAATCCTTATTGGGTTGATGCTATGAATTCTGAACTTGCAGCCCTTCTTGAAAATGACACTTGGGATATTGTTGAACTACCAAAGGGTAGAAAGGCATTAGGTAGTAAGTGGGTTTGGAAACTGAAGTTTAAGTCTAGTGGTGAAATAGAAAGATACAAAGCTTTGCTCCTGTTGTTAAGATGGTTATTGTTAGATGCTTACTTAATCTAGCTGTTGTGCAATCTTGGCTTGTTTTCCAACTTGATATTAACAATGCCTTTCTTTATGGTGACCTTGATGAGACATTTTACATGAAACCACCTCAAGGATATCTTCCTGGTGGTGATAACATGGTCTGTAGGCTTAAAAAATCATTGTATGGGCTTACAAGCTCCTAGGCAATGGAATGCTAAGCTTACAGCGGTTTTGAGTGAAAATCGCTTTTTCAAAGTAAATCTGATTATTCTTTATACACTAAGTCTCTTGGTAATATTTTTCTTGCCTTACCTGTGTATGTTGATGATATCATCATTACTGGAAACAATGTTGTTGAGATTGAAAAAGTTTAAAACTTTTCTGAAAACTAAGTTTATGATTAAGGACTTAGGAAAGTTGAAATATTTTTTGGGTATTGAGGTTGTTGATATTCATTGTGGCATATGTCTGAATCAAAGGAAATATGTGTTGGACCTTCTTTCTGAGTATTGTATGCTTGCTTGTAAACCTGCTAGCACCCCTTTGGTTACTAAACTTGCTATATCTAATGAGCCCACTATTAATGATCCCTCTCTTGATAATGTTGTTGATTATCATAAGCTGATGGGTAAGCTTATCTATTTGACCAATACCAGACCTGACATATCTTATGCAGTTCACTGCCTAAGTCAATTTATGCACTCCCCCTCGAAATCTCATCTTAAGATAGCCTTCAAGATATTAAGATATCTCAAAGGCTCTCTAGGTTTGGGCATTCACATTAAGAAGACATGTGATATGTTTCTAAATGCTTATTCCGATGCTGATTGGGCTAAGTGTGTTGTCACTAGAAAATTTGTTACTGGTTATTGTGTGTTTGTTAACAACAATCTTGTTTCTTGGAAGAGTAAAAAACAAAATACTCTCTCTAAATCTTCCACTGAAGCATAGTATAGAGCTCTTGCTTTAGTAACCATTGAGGTTATCTGGGTTCTTAAGGTTTTAAAAAGATTTACAATGTGAAAACCTTTTGCCTGTAACTTTGTACTGTGACAATAACTCAGCTATCAATATAGCTGCTAATCTAGTTTTTCATGAGAGGACTAAACACTTAGAAATTGACTTACACTTTGTAAAGGAAAAAAATTCTAAATGGTGTAGTTAAAACTTGTAAGGTGGATTCTGCTAATCAAATAGCAGATATCCTCACAAAAGGACTAGATACATTGCAACACAATATCCTTGTTAAAAAAACTTGGAATGCTAAATCTGTATGAGGTATCTGATTAAGGGGGATGTTAAATTTTAGGACCTAATCAGATACCTCAACTAACCTTCAGGGACTTATTGTGGATGTTTATATTGTTTCAGTTATAGATTGGATGATTGGTGATAGCAGCTTGTGAGGTGGAGGACTATTCTTGTCATCTATGGAAACTTTGAAGCCCATGCTACATTTTTAGCCCAAGACTCATTGAAGCCCACAAAGGACTTCCAACGTCTCTTTTTGGTTTGTATACATTCACAACGCTCCCTTCGTTGACTCTTATCTGGTTATTTCGTCTATGTGTTTTTGAGTTGTTCTCTCTTTTTCATAAAATGTAACCCATATCAAGTTTTGATCTTTTGTTCTTGTAAAGACTATTATCATTTAGATAATATGATCATACCAGATTAGCTGTGATGATCTTGTTTTATTTTTATCTTCAAACTCGTTTATCTTTTTTGATTCTGAGTTCATATCTTTTTCCTTTTACTTTTGATCCTACTTTTCTTCATTTGCAGTGCGATTTAACATCTTATTTTATGTTGCCTGTTTTTTATCCTAGCTCTAGTTCTTATTGTGTTGGTGTCGTTGAGTGTTGTACAAGTATGGAGCTCTCTTGTTTTTATAAGATATTCAGAGAGGTTAAACGTGCACTAAAGGTATGTCTTTTCAGTTTGTTTGCTCGATCCTCATGTTAAAAACAATATTTTTATCTCCATAAGTTTCTAACGACACTTGTCTTTGTAGACTGTTGGTTTGAGCACTCTTAACGTACAAGAATGTCGCCCATACAAGGTAATTAAATACATGTTTTATGAAAAGAAAAAACTGGAATCTGTTGGTTTTTTATGTTATTACCTTAATTACTCTTGTCTAATCATCTACTAGTATATAAATATATGTAATGTAAAAGGGTATACCCGCTTTCAAACGCGTCATAGATGAGATTGAAGAAGCATTAGTAATCGTTTGTGAATCCCATGACTTACCTGCTGCCCAAGTTTGGATCCCTTGTGGAAATGAGAATCATTTGCTGTATGAACCTTACATGGATGGCACTCGAACAAAAGGAATGTTTGCTGTCAAATTGGTTGGTTATTGTTAATTCGGATGATCGTCTTTGTAAGTCATATTATGATACATGTGACACGCTTCCTTTGAAAATAGAGGATGGCCTTGTTGGAAAGACTCTTGAAACATACCAGCCACACTTTTGTACAAATATTTATGATATGGGTCGTTATGAGCGGACCAAGGATAAGACACTACTGGCTTTTCTCTCTGCCACTACTAGATGTAGCTGTTTTGTGATATGCATGAGGAGCATTGACACAGGAAACATTGATTATGCATTTGAATTCTTATGGCCCCAAACTCGTAACTATCCAATCCTGCTGGAGTCGATGTTGTTAACATTAAAGATGTGTTTGCCACATTTCAAGTTTGCTTCTGGTGCACAACTTGGTGATGAGTTGCATGTTATAGATGTCGAGAACTCTACAGGAGGTGGAGGATTAGGATATTTTATGATTTTCCAAGGACCTAAAGCATTGGAAGAAAGGAGAAGTTTCTTGGTGCCTGATGATTGCATATCCTCCTCCTCATCTTTACCGGATGTCAAACAACAACTTCGAAGATCCACAAATGAAACCGCAAATAATCTTAATGGTAACCATACAATCTCCCCCCACCCCTTTCAATAGCCCATATGGGACTTTTCATGTCTCAAACATCCAAGATTCTTTTCTTATTTCCTGATATTATTATCTGTTTTACAGGGTGGTGGCAAAGACCAAATTTTGTCAAGAGAAAGTTATCTGATGTGTACGAGAGTGACTGTGACTCGAATGAAGAAGTAAATAACAGAAGTGGAATTCAAGATGATCGTATATGCATAAAATTAGAATGGGAAGGTAAAGTGTTTAAGTTCTACCAGCATAACTCATTAACACTTGCAGTTCTTAAGAAGGCTATTAACAGGCGCAGAAACTTGAATCCTGGGACTTACAAGCTCAAGTACTTGGATCACGATAGAGATTGGATCTTAATGAATTCTGATAAACACTTGAGACAATGTATTTCAAATCATATATTTGTAAATAGTGCTTATATACGACTTCGTGTGCTACCATTAAATCAACTGTAATATTAATTTATCATCAATTACTCACTAATTATGATTATGAATTGCTTTCTAGTGTTTTACCTAACTATTTAGATACCTTATAATGGTTTGTTCTGTTACTCCCATGCTTCGGTTTTGGTTGCTGGTCTCTGTCTGCTATCATATTATAACCATACAAGTAGAACGTGCAGATGACTTGTTTAAGTTCGGCCAGCTAAACTCATTAACAACACTAGCAGTTCTTCAGAAGGAAATCAACAAGCGCTGCAACTTGAATCCTGAGACTTACAAGTTCAAGTACTTGGATCACGATCAAGATTTGATCTTAATGAATTCTGATAAACACAGGAAATGTATTTCAAATCCGAATTTTGTAAAAGGTTCTCATATTCGACTGTGTGTGCTACCGTTAAATTAACTGTAATGTTAATTTATCATTATTCCCTCACTTAGTATGATACCTGATAAATTTATAACTTATCGACAATATTTAGTGTGTAAGGTTGATAATTGTGATAAGTATATACAGTGACTATCTAGATTCTTTGTAATGGTTTGGTCCTGTAACTGTAACTCCCCTGCTGCGGTTTTGGTTGCTGGTCTTTATCGTGTTTGGTTTGTTCTCAGTTTGCTCGTAAATTGTGTTATCTATTCTGTTCTTAGTTATTTTCTGGTTGAATGATTGTTGCGCACTTGGATCAAGTAGTGTGCATATAGCGATCATTACTCTATTAGTTCACCTTGGGGCTCATCTTGTTCGGCTCATTTTTTATCTTTTTTTCTGTGGGATTCTAGCACTCTGCATCTAGTAATAAAGGCGACACAATCAGATATTTTAACTCAGCCTGTCGCCTTGTTGTGCTCATTCTTGAAAGTTTAATAAATCCTCTGCAAACACGTTAGCAGAGAGATGTCCGTTAACAAACAAACTATAACATATATTCATTATTATTTGCTTTCCACAATGGTTGATTTATCATATAACTATTCGTTTAATTTGCAGCAAAGAAAACTAAGATACACACATTTTTACTAAAACGAGTACAAATCACGATTTACACATAATAATCAATATCTGTTTTATCTAATTCTAAATTGTTTATATCTATTTTATCAAGCGTAGGTAAATAAGAACAAGGGACAACAACTCAACAAGTATCTCATATTATGATACCCTTTTAGTTATGACTTATATTCATTTAGATTGTTTTTTCGTCCATGTTAAGTAGTCTTTGCTATTTATTTCTCTTTAGAAAGTTCTTACTGCTGGTAACCATTATAAACTATACATTTGATAATCATTGATTCAGGTTAATCAAACATAACGAAAATCATATTATAGGTCAAGAGTAGGTAAATAAAAACAAGAAAAGCATGGACGACGAGTATATCATCAAACACAACACATCTCCCTACTTTCTTCCTTATAAAACTCATATGTTCAATGCTTTACAAGGGGTCAACTATGGAGTTATGTGATCATACACAGGATGGTAGTCAAAATTCAGGAACAAAAAGGTTAGTCTACTTGTTTTACATATCATTCTTAGCTTAGAATCTATGTGTTTTACAAGTGACAATAATTGTGACTTGTTACTGCACAACATGTAATTTTAATTATCTGTTTGTTTCCGGATGAAATGTATACATTTGATTAGAAAAAGTACGGTGATAAAGGATTTTTTTTATTTTTTTGATCAATGCAACACTAAACACAACTGCCTGTATTGTCACATATTGTTCCAGGTGACTAAAGAAAACTAAAACTGCATGTCTGCATATGGTTTGTCTATAGTCATAGAATTAGCTAAGGAGTTGGCTCAACTAAAAAGATTTGTCAACTGCGTTGGAGGATTAGGGTCACGAGCTAAAAATGAGTAACACATGAGTTTACATGCGATCTTTATTTTTATCATATGGAACAAATGATTAATATGTTTCTAAATAACATGAGTTAAAAGCTATAGTTGTTAGATTTGTCATCATTTATATAGTATCACCTCTAGTTTTTCCTTGTTTCCCCACGGAGTACTTTATGTACTATAAGTATCATCTTTTCCACGAAAGCAATTGAGAGTTAGAATGTGTTTTTCGGTTTGAAGATTAATAGGAAAAGTTGCCATTGTAACCGGTGGAGCAAGAGGAATCGGAGGTGCAACGGCAAATTTAATGGCAGAGAACGGGGCACATGTTATAGTTGCAGATGTATTAGATGAAGTTGGTGCAAATCTTGCTAACTCAATTAAAGGGCTTTTTATACATTGTGATGTTTCCAAGGAATCTGATGTTGAATCTGCTGTGCAACTTGCTCTATCTTGGAAAGGCAAACTTGATATCCTCTTCAACAATGCTGGAATTCTTGGTACAGAAATTTTCTTACAATCTTATATTGAGGATATGAATGTCTGCGTATATGGGTACTTGGCCGTTTTCATGTCTGACTAGAGGTGGCAAAATGGGCGGGTCAAATGAGTCCATGTAGTTAAGTAACAAGGCAAATGATTTAGGCCAAAACAAATAATCTTCGAGTATGAGTCAGAACACGTTGGGTTTGCCAGGCAGACATTTTTCTGAATAAGTAATTAGTGTGTTAAAGTTTATTATAGTTAGCGTCTTACTAGCTCAAGTGACTTTTTACATCATGAGTTTACCATTTTGAACCCGTATGAGGAAAATACAGCTAATAATAAACACATTTGTATACGAATGGGTTAAAACTAGCCTATACACTTAGTTCACTTTGCGGCTCTATAGTTCTCATTTTCTTAGAAAATTTGGTTTTAGATAGCGGAAGGAGCATCACAAATCTTGAAATGAAAAAGTTGTCGACTTTAATCAATGTTAACATACACGGTGTTATACATGGGATAAAACACGCTGCACGGGCAATGATTTCAGTAGGCAGCAAGGGTTCAATCATATGTTCATCAAGTTCAGCAGCTATCATGGGAGGCCTTGCATCACATTCCTACACATTAACCAAAGGAGCCATTCTTGGAATATCAAGAAGTGCTGCGTGTGAGTTAGGTATTCATGGCATTCGTGTAAATTGTGTTTCACCACATGGGATTCCTTCGGAGATGCTCATGAAAGCATATAGAGAGCATCTAGGAAAATCAGATATGACTATAGAAGAAGTGAGCAATATAATTAGTGAAGAGGGAAGCTTACTACATGGGAAATGTGGCAGCTTTGAAGATGTTGCACAAGCTGTGTTATTTCTAGCTAGCGATGAATCAGGATTTATAACGGGGCATAATTTGGTTGTCGATGGGGGATATACTTCGGCTTCTGTCTTAATGAGTTTTATTTATCGGGATAAAATGATATGATCATTAGTTAAACTCTTAGGCTGTTTTCTATGATATATATAGTTTTGTAATCAACTATGAATCAAGACGAGTTATATATCGTTTATGTGATGTTGATCCGAATTGCTAGACTTGCAAAAATATCCCGTGAATCCCTAACCCATACACTACTTACATGAAGAAAAAAACAACGAGCTATACATAAACAACAAAAAGTTATGCTGAGCGCAAGTGACAAAAAGAGTCAAGAACAGAATATAATATATCAATAGATCAATGTAAATAGCTTTCTCAACTAGATCAATAAACAAATTCGTAATTAGCCACCAAAGAGTAACAATTATGAAACCCGAAAACCTGGGTTGCAACTTAAGCAAATATGAGACTCGATATTCATTGGACTATGAGCATGAAATTCTATGTTTTAATAAGCACCTAGGATTGGACATAAGATCCTATCTTTCGCAGTGGGTGACTTATGGAACACGTAATCGTTATCGACCCATCAGTTCCTCTTGAAACAATGAGAGAGCACAAACAATATTCTTGCAAACCTTGCGCGTTTTACATGATAGACTTCACTAAAAAAACATCAGGAAATTGTCTCAAGCTGCTTATTTTGCAGAAAAAGAAGCTGAATTGCTGAAATAGTAAGCAATCGCAGTATTGAACATATAACAGTAATGAAAAGAATTAATAAATGAGGATATCAAAAATTTCAAGGTGATGAATAAGTTGAGGTGAATATTCATCAAAATCATTATCTGCAGGTTGTCTAATTCTTGCTGTGCGTTCCTTCTTTTCATACACAATTGGGTTTGCATTGAGCCATTGATCAAAGCAGGTGCCTGGTATTGATATTACAGTCCCTTTTTTTATTTTCTCATGTGAAGGTGTATTTTGCAGCGTTTGGATTATGGTTTCATTATGATAAAATGACGATTTCTTATATTAATCGAGTTTATTAAGCATATATAATCCAAAAATAGATCCAAGCAAAAGTTAATATAAAACCAACCCAAAACAGTAGTGTTTTGATAAGAATTTACTAATAATTGTACGCTGTGTTCTCGAGATCTTTCATTTAAGGAAAGAAAATGAAATGGAAGTAAACTAAAAAGAAGTTATGTTCTCTAAGTCTTTCATTAAGGAAAAGAAAAGGAAATGGAAGTAAAATATAGTGTTATTTGGGTGAATTTGGAAGTAAAGTGTTTCCTCCCAATATTTGGATGAAACACTTTACTTCCCTTTCATTTCCTTTTCTTTAATGAATGAACTCGAGAACACACCGGTAGTACCCAATAACATTAAAAATAAAATAAAAAATCCTAAACCATGTTTCAGTATATAAATTCCCAGATCTGCAAATTAAAATATGTAACAACAGAAATTGACATAAAATAAACTGATATTTCCATTCCATATTGCAATTACACAAAGATATATCGAGTTTATAAAACATCTAAACAGATCTGAAACCTAACCCCCAAAACCGTAAAGGGTACGGCCTTGCCTCTTGAGAGCATAGACAACATCCATAGCAGTGACAGTCTTCCTTCTAGCATGCTCAGTGTAAGTAACAGCATCACGGATGACATTCTCCAAAAAGATCTTCAATACACCTCTGGTCTCTTCATAAATCAACCCACTGATACGCTTCACACCACCTCTACGAGCCAAACGACGAATAGCAGGTTTGGTGATACCCTGGATGTTGTCACGAAGAACCTTCCTGTGACGCTTTGCTCCTCCTTTACCTAATCCCTTCCCTCCCTTTCCTCTTCCTGACATTCTTTTTTTTAGCTTTTGGTGAGTATGTATTCAATTTGTGTGGTTAGATTGGGTGGTGTTTGGGGGTTTTTATAGAGGGGGAGGTGTGCAGAGCGGGGTTTTGAAATTTTTTGAGTTTTTGGAGAGCGGGGAAGGGGGAAATGTGAGGCATTGGATTGAGATGTGATTTATGTGAATGGACGGTGGATTGAGGGTTTGGGATCGTGATCCGTGTGGTGTGCTTTCTATGTGAGTGTAAACTGGTTTTCTTTCTATTTTTTGCGCATAGGAACTTTTCAATGGTTATTTGATATAAATCATATAATTTGTTAGGCCAAAAAGGTGAAAATAATTAAAAGTCGTAGTAATTGTGTAATACATTGCATATGTAAAAGGTTATTTTGTAAAATTATTTTTTATTTGTGTAGTGGGTCATCGCTGTCACGGTAGTATTTCAAAACAGCATTCAGGAGTGAATTTGCAAAGTCGTTTTGTTCACTTTTGAGTGTCATTTTAAAATACTACCGTGACAACGATGCCCTACTACGGGAATAAAAAACAATTTTATAAAACAACCCTTTACATATGCAATGTATTACAATTTCAACCTTAAACTTTTAGGGTGCATTTGGTATGAGGTTTTTAGACATGGGGGATGGACTCAAAGCAAAAACAATTGTTTGGTATGCATGCATGGGTTTTAAAATAAGGTCACAGACCCTCAAAAGTGAGGTTTTCACAATCCTGGGGAGGAGCCCAGGTTTTTAACATATGTTTGCTGGGTTTGTTGTCAAATTATTTTCAGCCACTAATTTTATTTCTTTTTTGTTGTTTTTTATTTATTGCTTTTGTTCTTATATAGCAAAGAAGAACCCACAACCAAATGGAATTATTATATTTGTAGGAAACCAAACACTGGTTTGGATTTAAAGATTACAATTCTAAACTGCCAAGTTATCATCCAAAGCTAACAGTGATTTTTTACTTTGTACCAAACAGCCCCTTAAATATCTTCACTTCTTTAGCATAACAAAATATATTTATCAAATATGGAACATATTTCTATCGATTCTTTTTAAAGAAAAATATTATTTAGAAGTCCGTCTAATCGCGAACCTAATATGCAATGCTTCTCGTATACGTAAGATCTTGTAAAAAATATTTAAATTTAATACACATTTAAAATATTTCTTTATTGAAATAGTTCTTGAGATTATTCGTTCCCCGTAAAGCTACTTATTAACGCGAATAATTCTTCGTAATATCGGTCTAGACTGCAACTGTTAGTCTCCGTCGCAAAATACGAGCTAAACATCTCGTATATATTAAATGTGACCACAAACGACGTCGTACAAACCTTTACAAAGTCGTTTCACTCATTTCCAGTGTCGTTTTAAACCCCCATAAAAAGAAATGGCCCACTTACGTGATATAAAGAAACAAGAGTTAACTGTTTTTTTGGTCCTCGTGGTTTGGTCCAGTTTTCACTTTTGGTCCAAAAATTCAAATAATTTCGATTTTGATCAAAAGGTAAACTATTTCTTCAATTTTGATCCATTTTTTAATTCCTTCAGTTTGAATAGCTTGACCGTTTGTTAAGAGGGCATATATGTCTTTTCGTTATATCATATATTTTTTTTTCTTTCCTCATATCTAATTGGCTAATTATATCTAGTTGGCTAACAAGATGTAACAACCAAACCTAAACATGAGATCTAAAACGTAAGACATAATAGCAACCACTTCCTAACTAACCCCCAAAACCGTAAAGGGTACGACCTTGCCTCTTGAGAGCATAGACAACATCCATTGTCGACGTACAGTCGGTCAAGGGCCCAGCCCGACAGGCCCGTGGCCCATACACCTTACTTACCCTTCAGGAAACCCTAGCCCTATATAAACAGGAGGAGGGGTCTCATTCTACATCAGGTTATCTCTCTCAACCACACTTCTTTTACAATATATCATCCCGATACTAACTTGACCGTCGGAGGTGGACCCCGGGGCTCCGGTCTCGGGTCTGTGTCTAACCGGTTTACCTTTGTTTGCAGCATTACTCAGCACCCGGGAAGACGATTAACGGCCCAGGTGAGTCGTCGAACCGGCCCAGCCAAACTATGCTTCAACAAGTTGTCGTCATCCGTGGGACCCTGACTAAATTATGTCACGTGGTCTCATATTACCAAAAAGCAACGATCCATAACGAAAGTCAGTAATCCTAAATCTATCGTACTTTTACTTTTTTATGCAACTTGTTACGTGTTCTTTGAATATAGAATCTTATGCAAGATAAGCATACATGCGAATGTAAGACACGTACATATAAGATGCTAAAATCTTAAACAAAATTATTTGAATAAAAAATAGAGATACATGTTTATAATCATACATGGATTATGGTTATGATGGCAAAATATTATTATCGCATGTGTTGCTGTTTGGATTCTTAGATTTGCTTAGGATAGACTAATGGAAATCATACTTGATATGTTATGCGAATAATATGTACTTTCACGCTTTACTATTTGTGGCTAATATCTTGAGGTATGTGGTATATATCACGCATAATTTGAGAAACAATCTTTCAACTTTATAAAGATATTATCAAATATTAATCTGTAATTTGTCGCGGTTATGGCTCGTTCATTCGCGTTGGTCTGTACGACCAGACCTATTTTATTTTTTATCAGCATGTTCGGATCTCTTTTGTTTTTTATCCGCGGTCTCGAGCCGCGTCCTTTCGCGTTAGTCCACATGTTCAGGTATATTGTTTATATTAATAAAGGATATCACACATATCATTTAAATTACTACAAGATTTTACTTATCTTTTCGTTAGGATATATTCTGATATTATTTATAAAAGATATTATATATATCTTTAAAATCGGTAAGATATATTACATATATTTTCTTTAAATAGTATATTTTATTTGTCATCCGCGGTCATGGTATGTCTATCCGCACTTGTGTGCACGTTTCGAACATCTTTAGCGTACGGGCGTACATGTACTTATCGTTCTCATGCGGAATAAGAGGATTGAGTGAACCTAGTAATTCAACTTGTCGTGTAAGAGGGACGCAACCCCAACAACCACGGATCATGTATCCTTGTTAGACACCTTGCTTTCAAGACGTTGAAGTAAGTTACGCAAACCACATGACTTATGATGGACTTGCAAAAGACACACTGTGCACGTCTAGCAACTGGTCAAAATCCTTGACCGTCCTTATGGTAGTAGTGGTACGCCATATGTAATGGCATCGTCCATCCCATAAGTTAGTTAAGATACGTCTTATACTATGTGACAATTTGCTGTTATGGCACGCCCATCCGCAATGATCCGCACGTTCGGACCCAAGTTCTATCTTTTGAACGCGTTTTTGGTACGTCCATTCATTTTGGTCTACGTGACCGTCATTTTTTGAATACTTGATTAAGTTTAATACTACTAATCGAGTGTAGCACCATTAAACTTGGGGGCCACCAGGGTATAATAATACCCTTATTTTCGTGCACGTCACGCAAATATCTTTGGATGTATTCCTTTTCCGCAGAAGTCCACCCTCTATAGGTTCATTCCTTTGCCACGGAAGTATCCCTTCCGTTTGCTTATTCCTTCGCCGCGAAGTATCTCTTCCGCGCGCTTATTGTCTTCGCCGTAGAAGTACTCCTTCCACTGGCTTATTGTCTTCGTCGTGGAAGTACTCCTTCCACTGGCTCATTGTCTTCCACGTGGAAGTACTCCTTCCACTAGCTTATTGTCTTCGCCGTGGAAGTACTCCTTCCACCGGCGCATTGCTTTCGCCGTGGAAGAATCCTTCCACGGGCTCATTATCTTCTCCGTGAAAGAATCCTTCCACGGGCTCATTATATTCGTCGTGGAAGTATTCCTTCAACTGGCGCATTGCTTTCGCCGTGGAAGAATCCTTCCACGGGCTCATTATCTTCGCCGTAGAAGTATTCCTTCCAGTGGCGCATTGCTTTCGCCGTGAAAGAATCCTTCCACGGGCTCATTATCTTCACCGTGGAAGTATTCCTTCCACTGGCGCATTGCTTTCGCCGTGGAAGAATCCTTCCACGGGCTCATTATCTTCGCCGTGGAAGTATTCCTTCCACGGGTTCATTATCTTCTTCGTGGAAGTACTCCTTCCACGGGTTCATTATCTTTCACCGTGGAAGTACTCCTTCCACGGGTTCATTATCTTTTGTCGTGGGAGTATTCTTCCACGCGCTCATTATCTATCGTAGTGGAAGTATTATTCCACGCGCTCACTATCTTTCACCGTGGAAGTATTCTTCCACACGCTCATTATCTTTCGCCGTGGGAGTTCTCTTCCACGGGCTTATTATCTTCGCCGTGGAAGTACTCATTCCACGTGCTCATCATCTTCGCCTTGGAAGCACTCCTTCCACGGGCGCATTATCTTTCGCCATGGAATTATTCTACCAAACGCTCATTATCTTTTGTCATGGAAGTGTTCTTCCACGCGCTCGTTATCTTTCACCGTGGAAGTACTCTTCCGCAGGCTCATTATCTTTCGTCGTGGAAGTATTCTTCCAAGTGCTCATTATCTTTGCCACGAAAGTACCTATTTCGTTGGCTCATTATCCTTCATCGTGGAAGTGCTCCTTCCACTGGCTCATTATCTTCGCCACAAAAGTACCTCTTTCGTTGGCTCATTATCCTTCGCCGTCGAAGTACTCCTTCCACCGGCTCATTATTTTCGCCACGAAAGTACTTCTTTCATTGGCTCATTATCCTTCGCCGTGAAAGAACTCCTTCCACTGGCTCATTATCTTCGCCACGAAAGTACCTCTTTCGTTGGCTCGTTATCCTTCGCCGTGGAAGTACTCCTTCCACTGGCTCATTATCTTCGCCGTGGAAGTATTCCTTCCACTAGCGCATTGCTTTCGCCGTGGAAGAATCCTTCCACGGGCTCATTATCTTCGTCGTGAAAGAATCCTTCCACAGGTTCATTATATTCGCCGTGGAAGTATTCCTTCCACTGGCGCATTGCTTTCGTCGTGGAATAATCCTTCCACGGGCTTATTATCTTCGTCGTGGAAGTATTCCTTCCACTGGCACATTGCTTTCGCCGTGGAAGAATCCTTCCACGGGCTCATTATCTTCGCCGTGGAAGTATTCCTTCCACTGGCGCATTGCTTTTGCCGTGGAAGTATTCCTTCCACTGTCGCATTGCTTTAGTCGTGGAAGAATCCTTCCACGAGCTCATTATCTTTCACCGTGGAAGTACTCTTCCACGGGTTCATTATCTTCTCCGCGGAAGTACTCCTTCCACTGGTTCATTATCTTTCACCGTAGAAGTACTCCTTCCACGGGTTCATTATCTTTTTCCGTGGAAGTATTATTTCACGCGCTCATTATCTTTCGCCATGGAAGTATTATTCCACGTGCTCACTATCTTTCGCCGTGGAAGTATTCTTCCACGCGCTCATTATCTTTCGTCGTGGAAGTTCTCTTCCACGGGCTCATTATCTTCGTCGTAGAATTACTCCTTCCACGTGCTCATTATCTTCGCCGTGGAAGCACTCCTTCCACGGGCGCATTATCTTTCGCCGTAGAATTATTCTTCCACACGCTCATTATCTTTTGTCGTGGAAGTATTCTTCCACGCGCTTATTATCTTTCACCGTGGAAGTACTCTTTCACGGGCTCATTATCTTTCGTCGTGGAAGTATTCTTCCACGTGCTCATTATCTTCGCCACGACAGTACCTCTTTCGCTGGCTCATTACCTTCGCCGTGGAAGTACTCTGTCAGACACGTAATTGTTCAAGTTTTTAGTGCTAATATCCCTTCATTTTTGGTATAATAAATAGCAAAACGTGTATTTATAGTGCATTTATCGTTTATTTGTGCTATTTATTATTGTAGGTACGAATAATAAAGAAAAGGAGCAAAAACGATGAAAAAGAGCTAAGACGAGCACAAGAAATGAAGAAAGCGCGGAAAATCGAGTTTGACGGTGCATTCGTATTTTATTGGGCCGGCCCGACACCATTTAAATGGGTCGAACCGACCCATTAATACATCTTAAAGCCACAAGCCCAGCAAACCAACTCAGCCCAACAAGAATTTTTAAAAGCCCAGCAACAAGAAAAATATACGCAGCCCAGAAGCCCAAGAAAATGAAAAGAAAAAGATCAGACTGGGGAAGCTTATATATGGACGCAGCACTTTTATTTTCGGGGGTTGTTCTGTATTTTTTAAAAGCTGCGTAGAAAACAAGCAGCAAAACATGTCCTTATTTTTCTTTCTTTATCTTAAGTAAGTAGATAAACAAACAGATCCTCATTTTTTGTCTCCTACGTTTTTTTAATTTTATTTTTTATAGATCTGATTTTGCTGTATGGAACGCAGGACTTATTCCAAGTTTTTTTTATATATGGTAATCAGAAATTTTCGGTCTTATTTTTTTTGTTTGTGGATATATTTTGATTTTGCAGTTATTAATCATTCCAAAAATATATCCTATCTTTTAGATTATTTTTTTTCCCCCGCGTTTAATTCATAGATGGATAGATGCTATTTTTTTTCTTTTATTTGATTTTTCTTAGTTATTCCTACGTTTTAGTTTTTATAGAATAGGCAGCATAGAAAATCAGATTTGGGGGGTGTGTGAACCTGCGTAGAAAAAGAAAAAAAAATAAACAGATCTTCACTTCTTAACTTTCATTCCCTGCGTTTGTTTATTGGGTAGAGGTAGAGCATCTCATTTTATTTATTTATTCCTTGTTTTCTTTATTTATTTCTGTAGGTAAGGTACCATGTTTTGATAGCCCATTAGTTGCTTTTAATTCGCCTATATATGTTTATGATGTTTCGGTTTTATTGATATCTATAAGTTCAAAGTTTCAACATTAGTTTTGTAATCATTATGCTCATTGTTTTCTGATTGCTAAACTTTAGTTAATCAATTTTGTTTTATAATGGTAAATGCCTCCAAATTTTTAGATAACACACAGGATCTATTAATTACTTTTAATCTTTTTTATCAATCTATACTTTAGTCTTTTTCAAATGTTGTTTTGCTTTATCTTTATTATCTTCCCGTTTAGTATATTTTTTTATTATTATTTGCTTTTAGCATAACTTGCGAGATGATTAGAGAGTAGTTTAGTTATATGTTTGTTAAGTGGCGGTGATTTGAGATATAAGTGTGGATCTTATATATCGTTGATTAGTGATTTTCGTTAGATTAATTAAATTTTGGTTTTAGAAAAGAGCAAAAGTCGGAGAAATAATTTAGAGTTGATTTAGAAATTAATATTTTTTATAAAAGTGCATTTTCAAAATAAACGACCGTTGTGAGAGAATATATTTTTATAGAATTATTAATTTGTCAATATAAAATAAAAATTCACACTTGTTGATCTAATTACCCCACTTGATAAGCATGTTAGTTAGCATCTTTATTGTTACTATTATTATTTTATATATTTTTAGCTTTATCTTTATAGTATAATTGTCATTTTTATAGTTTAATTTTTACTCATTAATTTTAGTAGTTTAAATATTAGAATCAAAATTTTTTTTTTTTATTATTCGAGCATCAAACTTTGGACATTAACGCGGATTTCCATTCACACTTCGCCAGGAACTACGATAACCTTCGGGTGTACAAAAACGATTCAACCAAATGGCGCAGCTGCCGGCTTTGTGTGTAGCGATGTTTGCGTTGTGTTTTTAGTTAGTGACTTGAAGATCCTTTCGATTTGAAAGTTTATTTTCGTATTTTTTTATATATATATATATAATAAAAAATTTTTAAAAATCCAAAAAAATATATAAAATTTATAAAAACAAAAAATATTTTCTTATTTTATTTTATTTTCTTTATTACTATATATATCATATTAAAAAAAAGGTTTTAAAAAATATTCTTCTTTATCTTCTATTGTGTTTAATTCTTTTCTCTACCCCTCTTATTTTTAATTCTTCATGGATTCGTCTTGCGTACGGTGTGGGAGACCATGGCATGGTTTTCAAACATGTCAATGGTGTACTTGTGAGCGGTGCGGTTTTGATATCGATAATACACAATTTGGATTTTGTCTATTTTGCAATTCAACGAATTCGTACTTCTCCTCTTACAATACTTTCTCCCCCCTCCCGTCTATGACCATCCCTATCCGCAACATGAACCGGGTTTTTCTCAATACTCGTGTTGCAATCATTGTGGGGGCCCTCACGATACTTCGTATTGTCAGCCAATGAATTATTATGAGCCAAATCTGTGTCCTCATTTTTCTTCACCGATGGATTATTATGAACCAAATCCGTGTTCTAATTCTTCTCAACCGATGACTTCCTATGAGCCACATCCGTGCTATAATTCTGGTTTTCATAACTATGAGCCCCCACATCCCACCCTCAATCATCAATCCTCTCATAGAATTCAACAAATCAATGCTTTGAATGACGAAAGAAAAGCCCTTCTTTTGGAACTTCATGACGGCTTAATTCGACTGACCGAGACATTGGAGGAGCAACAACGACAACGACAAGAGCAAGTATCTAATCTTAGTGATTATACTCCGCCTCTTATGCGTTCTTTCTATTATGATGATGATGACGATGAGAATACTATTTCTTGGAATGATCTTTGTGCTCAATGTCCTAGTGCAATTGTAATTCCTTCTCTCGACTTGCCGGCTCTCGAGCCTAAGGATTCTACCACTCCTATTCTCGATTCTTCCACTACGGAGCCCGATGCCTCTCTCATCATGGGGGATGAGGGTCTTGTCACTATTCCTTGTGATGAGACTCTTATTCCAATCCAAAGTGAGCCTACGGTTGCTTCCGATAGTGACGATGAGTGTGAATCTCTTTCTAGTGATGACTCATTACCTCCCACCGACATCTTGGGAAACGATTCTTTGGCTTTCTCAAATCCCATTTTTTATCTCGATGATGATTTTACTTCTAGTGATAACGAGTCACTATCCGATGAAGACGTTCCGAAGGAAAATTTCAAGATTTATTCGAACCCTTTATTTGATTTTGATGACGCCTACATCTCTAGTGAGGTGAATCCTCTCTTTGAAGAGGGGATTGAGGACATTGATAGCTCCGACTCTCTTGCTATTGATGAGCATTCTTTGTTAGCCATGCCAACTCCCATCGTAGAGGAGGTGGAGAGATTTGACCCTACCTTCCGTTTGATTCGGTCTGGAGTGGTGACGCGGGTGGTAGATATGTCTTCTGATATTTCTCATACTATGTTGCCACCCCGTCCTACCGCGTGCACACCCACGCGGGTGATGTATCACTTTTACTCTCCTCATTTCATACCGGGGAATGAGGATGAGTGTTTTGATCCTGGAGGAGACGTTGATGTTGCTATTTCTTGTGATGTTTTACCGATTATCCCATCAACTCTTGCTTTGAGTTTATATCAAGTGTCCTCGGGTGACACTTTGATATCTTTTTCTCCCACCCTCCCGCCCTTGGCGAAGACGAGTATTCTTAAGGATCGCCTATATTCCTATTTCTCGTATGTTATAAGAATCCTTCTGCTTTTCTTCACTTATTCTGTGGATTCTTCTTCTTTATTCTCATCCGGTAATGAGGATAAGATCTTTGACCCTGGCATATCTGTTTTGAGCCAGTGGTGATTCTCTTGCTCCCTCATGGACCATTTAATTCGGGGTCGAGTCAGGCTCGTGACTCGGTTAACAAAAACAAGCGCTTCTCGGGAGGCAACCCGATTATTTATCTATTTTATCTTTTTCTAACATAAGTGTAGGGGCGTGCTTCTCTCCATGTGTGCTTGTTGGTATTTGTTTTTGTGTACAGGGTTCCCTTGGATCGAGAAGACTTTCAGAGGGTTGATGTTGCTGTTTTCCATCATCTTCTTCATTCAGTCTCCGATCGATCTTTATGTCTATATCAGGGGAGTACTCAGTTCTTATCTTTATCCATGCATATCTGATTGTGTTCTCCTTCTTACACTTGGAATTCTAGCATTTGCCTTTTGTGTTCTTAAGTGTAGGGGTAGCACCTTATCACTTTTGAACATTGAGGCCAATGTTCGGTTCTAAGTGTAGGGGGTTTATATCATATGGATCATATTTATGCCTACTTGTTTGCCCTCTAGCATCCTATTTTGAGCAAATGTATGTTTGTTTTTTTATTTCATTAAAAATAATAAAACGTTTTTGACCGTGCGTGATTGACTTGTCCCGTAGGCTAGAACAAAGGGGATCCTGACTCTGCCTGAGTGTTGATCTGGCTGCTCCCTTTACTTTTAGACTAAGCTTTTAGGAATTGTGCAAATAAAAATGCTACACGTGGAGTAGTTGGTTCTCTTTAGAGCTTATATGAGTAACCTATGGCTTTTCCTCCTATATTGTAACTAGACTAAATAAGTGTGTTTTTTTTTTCTCAAGCCTTTGAACGTTAAAAATTGTGTTGTTATGCAAAAAATAAATTCTTATGCAATTTTGATATAGAGTCCTAGTTCAACTTTTTATTTAAATTTGAGTGAAAGCATACTTTCTTAAATTTCAAATAATGTTGCGTGAATAAATATCTTGAAAAAAAAAAGAGAAAAAAAAAATTTGAAAAAAAAAGAAGAGAAGTAAAGAAAAAAAAAGGCAAGAAAAAATAAAAAGAGAAAAAAAAAATATATTTGAAAAAAAAATAAAAAAAAATGAATAAGAGTTTTATGTTTTTGTTGCTTTATTTATAATTGTGAGAAACTTGCTTTTTCTTAAATTTAAATCCGAAGTTGAACTAGAATTCGTCAATTTTATATAAGAGTTTAGACGGTAATTGAGAATGTAGAAGTCAAAGGTCCCGTGAACTCCGATACTATTCTCAAGGGTGTAAAAACCTAGCCTCCTAAGCTTTGCTAAAGGACAAGCTGAGAAGAAAGTCGCTACATGGAGTGATCTCTCCTTTGAATCTTCATTCTCTAATTACCGTCGTTGTTTTTTCATCTAAGTGGCTTTTATTAGCTTAGCGGTGATTTCAAGATCTTTGATTTTAAAATCCCGTCAATCCCGGTACTATTCTCCGTGGGGTGTCAAAAGCCCGGGCACTTAACCGATGAGGTTGGGACGTTCAGAGAAGAAAGCCGCTACATGGGAAAGGCCATTTTTGAATCTTAAATCTCGTCATTTTCGGTGAGTTTAATATTCCACTTAGATGACTAGCAACCATAACAAATGTCGATTTGAACGATCAAACTTTTGAAAAAGAACACACTTGCCTAGTCTTTTATAATTATAGGAGTGATAAGTTATATTTACATAGGTTATTAGTATAAGTAGTGTTAGCATTTTGCTAAAACGTTTGCACAAGGAGTCTTAGCTTAGTTGGGAGTAATAAAAAGAGGATGACGATATTTATTCCCTGGAGACACCCAGTTTGCGTGTTTCCCGTTCTATGATCCTTATACCTTAAATAAAAAGTCGAGCATGGCGGGTCACTATGAATTTTTATTTTTCTTTATTTTTTATTATTTTCTTTTAAAAAAAAAATCGAATAAAATAGTCTTTAAATTGTTTTTGGATTTAACGTTTGTGATGATAGTTGCTTGGGGGCAAGCAACGTGTTTAAGTGTAGGGGTGTGTTAGACACGTAATTGTTCAAGTTTTTAGTGCTAATATCCCCTTATTTTTGGTATAATAAATAGCAAAACGTGTATTTATAGTGCATTTATCGTTTATTTGTGCTATTTATTATTGTAGGTACGAATAATAAAGAAAAGGAGCAAAAACGATGAAAAAGAGCTAAGACGAGCACGAGAAATGAAGAAAGCGCGGAAAATCGAGTTTGACGGTGCATTCGTATTTTATTGGGCCGGCCCGACACCATTTAAATGGGTCGAACCGACCCATTAATACATCTTAAAGCCACAAGCCCAGCAAACCAACTCAGCCCAACAAGAATTTTTAAAAGCCCAGCAGCAAGAAAAATATACGCAGCCCAGAAGCCCAAGAAAATGAAAAGAAAAAGATCAGACTGGGGAAGCTTATATATGGACGCAACACTTTTATTTTCGGGGGTTGTTCTATATTTTTTAAAAGCTGCGTAGAAAACAAGCAGCAAAACATGTCCTTATTTTTCTTTCTTTATCTTAAGTAAGTAGATAAACTAACAGATCCTCATTTTTTGTCTCCTACGTTTTTTTAATTTTATTTTTTTATAGATCTGATTTTGCTGTATGGAACGCAGGACTTATTCCAAGTTTTTTTATATATGGTAATCAGAAATTTTCGGTCTTATTTTTTGTTAGTGGATATATTTTGATTTTGTAGTTATTAATCATTCCAAAAATATATCCTATCTTTTAGATTATTTTTTTTCCCCTGCGTTTAATTCATAGATGGATAGATGCTATTTTTTTTCTTTTATTTGATTTTTCTTAGTTATTCCTACGTTTTAGTTTTTATAGAATAGGCAGCATAGAAAACAGATTTGGGGGGTGTGTGAACCTGCGTAGAAAAAGAAAAAAAAAATAAACAGATCTTCACTTCTTAACTTTCATTCCATGCGTTTGTTTATTGGGTAGAGGTAGAGCATCTCATTTTATTTATTTATTCCTTGTTTTCTTTATTTATTTTCGTAGGTAAGGTACCATGTTTTGATAGCCCATTAGTTGCTTTTAATTCGCCTATATATGTTTATGATGTTTCGGTTTTATTGATATCTATAAGTTCAAAGTTTCAACATTAGTTTTGTAATCATTATGCTCGTTGTTTTCTGATTGCTAAACTTTAATTAATCATTTTGTTTTATAATGGTAAATGCCTCCAAATTTTTAGATAACACACAGGATCTATTAATTACTTTTAATCTTTTTTATCAATCTATACTTTAGTCTTTTTCAAATGTTGTTTTGCTTTATCTTTATTGTCTTCCCGTTTAGTATATTTTTTTTATTATTATTTGCTTTTAGCGTAACTTGCGAGATGATTAGAGAGTAGTTTAGTTATATGTTTGTTAAGTGGCGGTGATTTGAGATATAAGTGTGGATCTTATATATCATTGATTAGTGATTTTCGTTAGATTAATTAAATTTTGGTTTTAGAAAAGAGCAAAAGTCGGAGAAATAATTTAGAGTTGATTTAGAAATTAATATTTTTTATAAAAGTGCATTTTCAAAATAAACGACCGTTGTGAGAGAATATATTTTTATAGAATTATTAATTTGTCAATATAAAATAAAAATTCACACTTATTGATCTAATTACCCCACTTGATAAGCATGTTAGTTAGCATCTTTATTGTTACTATTATTATTTTATATATTTTTAGCTTTATCTTTCTAGTATAATTGTCATTTTTATAGTTTAATTTTTACTCATTAATTTTAGTAGTTTAAATATTAGAATCAAAACCTTTTTTTTATTATTCGAGCATCAAACTTTGGACATTAACGCGGATTTCCATTCACACTTCGCCAGGAACTACGATAAACTTCGGGTGTATGAAAACGATTCAACCATACTCCTTCCACTGGCTCATTATCTTCGCCACGAAAGTACCTCTTTCGTTGGCTCATTATCCTTCATCGTGGAAGTACTCCTTCCACCGGCTCATTATTTTCGCCACGAAAGTACTTCTTTCGTTGGCTCATTATCCTTCGCCGTGGAAGTACTCCTTCCACTGGCTCATTATCTTCGCCACGAAAGTACCTCTTTCGTTGGCTTATTATCCTTCGTCGTGAAAGTACTCCTTCCACTGGCTTATTGTCTTCTCCGTGGAAGTACTCCTTCCACTGGCTTATTTTCTTCGCCGTGGAAGTACTCCTTCCACTGGTTTATTGTCTTCGCCATGGAAATACTCCTTCCACTGGCTCATTGTGTTCCATGTGGAAGTACTCCTTCAACTAGCTTATTGTCTTCGCCGTGGAAGTACTCCCTCAACTGACTCATTATTTTCTCCACGTAAGTAGTTCTTTCGTTGGCTCATTATCATTCGCCGTGGAAGTACTCCTTCCACTGGCTCATTATTTTTGCCACGAAAGTACTTCTTTCGTTTGCTCATTATCCTTCGTCGTGGAAGTACCCTTGCCACTAGCTCATTATTTTCGCCACGAAAGTAGTTCTTTTGTTGGCTCATTATTCTTCGCTGTGGAAGTACTCCTTCCACTGGCTCATTATCTTCGCCACGAGAGTACCTCTTTCGTTAGCCCATTATCCTTCACCGTGGAAGTACTCTTTCCACTGGCTTATTGGCTTCGCCGTGGAAGTACTCCTTCCACTGGCTTACTGTCTTCGCCGTGGAAGTACTCCTTCCACTGGCTCATTGTCTTCCACGTGGAAGTACTCCTTCCACTAGCTTATTGTTATCGACGTGGAAGTACTCCTTCCACCGGCTCATTATTTTCGCCACGTGGAAGTACTCCTTCTGTTGGATCATATATTTGTTGTGGAAGTACGCCTTCCGCGACGAATTACTTGGCCCGACTACGGAGTGAATTTCCAAAACTTATATCGTTTGACGTTATTTAGATGGAGCCTGATCAACTGCGTTTACTTCGGGGAAAACCGTAACTAAATTTTGGAAGTCATTATCGAATGTCGTGGCCGTAAGACGGATGTATTATCCGCATCCCCTTGCCACACAGGTACTTCTTTTTTTGGCCTTAAGACGGATGCATATTCGCATTATGCTGCATCATTAATGGATATAAGGAGTACGCCTTCAAAATGTTCACGATGCAGCATACAGGTTCCACCTCTACCTTCACAAAACCTTCTTATCATCCTCCCGTTAGCAATGAACAAGAATTATACCTTGCTGATGCCAGTGTTACCCCGGCTATAGAACACGTTTTCTTATTACGGGGTCCTTACCGTCTAATCGCGGGAAACCAAGCATTCTGGCACAAACACCCGTCTTACGTATACGGGTTCCCTATTTCTTTCGACGTAGATACGCTTACAGGTAGCGGATATGGTGTAAAGTCTAGTAACCTTGGTGACAACCTCGCATACTAGACTGGGGGGGACATGATGACGTATAGTGGTGAAAGTCCCTTAATATGACAATTGTTGATAAACTATAACTCTTGTAACCACGAAACACAATGAAATACTTTTCAAACGCGTAATGCTTTATTAAGTATTATAAATAAAGTATTACAAAGTGATATGAATACACTCGTTGAATGACAACAAGATATGAACCCTAGAAACAAGTAAACTAGATTCGAGAATCAAGTTTACAAGGGAACCAATGAGACGCTGGTAGACAGCTGGGGGCTCAGCGGTTCCAAGGTGAGAAAGAACTTAGATAAATTATCCAAGCACAAGGGTTGAGTTAATTCTTCTTTCTCACTCCTATTTATAGTGTACGAGGTTGCTTCCTTAGTGGGAGTAGTTGATACGTGTCACCTTCTGAATGGAAGAGTACAACGTATTAAATGCATGTCCAAATCAAGACATACCTTTAAACAACTTTAGGTGAACAGTTCTGCCAACTGTTCACCTTTTGTCCCACTAGGTCGTACTAGGCTTTATCTTGAATCTCTTGTTTTGTCCCGCTCAAACACTTGGAAGATTCTCCCGCCTAAACTATAAAGGATTGGATAAGCTTTGCTTATCCCAGACTTCTAGGGTTCTTAAGTGATCTTTGAGTGTTGTCAACTCAGAGATCCTTGAACACCAGTACATTCCTTCAACATCCCAGCTATCCATAATCACTGGTGAGTCTGACTTCAGATTGTCTTTGACTTCTCTGACGTTGTCTTTGACTTGAATGTTCCTGGTGTGCCAGCTGAGGCTTTGCCTTCCACTGGACTAGTCTCTGTCGCTGTTCCTCTCAGCGATCAACAAACACTTAGTCTAATTAAACAAATCTAGACTCAGCCATAGTTAAAACTTTCATTGGCCTAACAATGGCTTCGTTCACTATTCGCAACCCCAACCCATCATCTTTTTGCTAAATGTAGCCCATTTACGAGTGGAGCCATATGTTACGGACGACCCACGAGGATGTCCTAGCAGCAAGTTGCACACGGTTGTTTGTGAGCGTGATACATGAATGAGTCTAGCATAACATGATCATGGACCATGTCATACTTGACTGGGGGACATGTCAACGTACAGTAGGTCAAGGGCCTGGCCCGACAGGCCCGTGGCCCAAACACCTTACTTACCCTTCAAGAAACCCTAGCCCTATATAAACAGGAGGACGGGTCTCATTCTACATCAGGTTATCTCTCTCAACCACACTAACTTGACCATCGGAGGTGGACCTCGGGGCTCCGGCCTCGGGTCCACGTCTAATCGGTTTACCTTTGTTTGCAGCATTACTCAGCACACGGGAAGACGATTAACGGCCCAGGAGAGTCGTCGAACTGGCCCAACCAAACTATGCTTCAACATCCATAGCAGTGACAGTCTTCCTTCTAGCATGCTCGGTGTAAGTAACAACATCACGGATGACATTCTCCAAAAAGATCATCAATACACCTATGGTCTCTTCATAAATCAACGCACTGATACGCTTCACACCGCCTATAAGAGACAAATGACGAATAGCAGGTTTGGTGATACCGTGGATGTTGTCACGAAGAACCTTCCTGTGACGCTTTGCTCCTCCTTTGCCTAATCCCTTCCCTCCCTTTCCTCTTCCTGACATTTTTTTCAAATTGAAACTGAATTTGGGGGTGTTTGGGTAAATGGATTGTTTTTATTTGTGTTTGTGTGTAAATTTGAGGTGTGATTGTTTGGGTTTATATAGTGGTGGCTGGGAAGTTTGTGCTTTCTTAAGAGTTGTGGTGATCGTTGGATTATAAAGATGTCAAGTAAGGAGGGTGATAACTAGGTTTTTGCCTAATTAAAAAGTTCGTTATAGTAGTCTAATCGAATTGATCTGGTTAACTATGCGACTCAGTCGTTCTTTGGTGAAACAAAAGTGTGTCGTTGTAGTATTAAATTAAATGTGCAAAGACGTAAAAGTAAATGACGTTAAAGTAAAATGGCGTTAAAATAAATCTAAGTCTAACTTAAAATAAATGACGCAATATTTAAAACTTTGAAAAGTAAATAACTAAATGACGGGAATTTAAAAGCGTGACGAAAATTAGAATTTGACAAAGTATTAAAATGAGAACTTAAAAATTAAACAAGACAAAATAGAAAACAATACCCAATCGAAATATATTCCGATCGGAATGCCCTCACCTTGACCTGATCGGAATGTACTAACCTCCTAATCGGAATATTGATCGGAACCCTTGGATCGGAATGCTGTCACCTATCCTGATCGGAATACCAACTTACCCTGATCGGAATGTCACAATCCTAGATCAGAATATGGTAAGAATACCCTTGGTCGGAATACTCAATCGGAATGAGTCTAAAGTACCCAATCGGAATGACAGATCGGAATCCCTAATCTGAATATCAAAACCCTTATCCGATCACTATGATCGGAATGATAAACCCTTATCCGATCACTATGGTCGGAATACAGTAAAGAGAACCGAAAATAAGCTAAACTAATAAGCTATTACTCAAATAAGCACACACTTAAAATCCTAATCAAAACTCGTATAAGTAAAACGAATAAGCTAAAATTTAAAGACTTTTGAGAACACAAAATGAGAAAAAGTATACGAAAACAAACTTTATATAAAAATAACTTTTATAAAAACTTTAGAAACTTAAAGATAAACACAAATAAGCTATAAGAATCAATAAACCAAAACAATCAAAAGCATAAAAACATAACCTTTAATCAAATAAGCATGATAATAAACACATAAACATAAAGATCAAGCAAAGAAAGAAAGGTAGAATGAGAGATTAAAACAAGAAAATTAAAGAACACTTACTTGGAATTTAAAGGTATTAAAAGTGCAAGACAAGTATTTAAATTGACATGAATTTAAAGAGCAAGTAATTAAAAAGTGAAGACTAATTGTCACCTTAGCCAACCAAAGTAAAAATGAAATGATAATGATCTATATAGGGGAGGATTAGGGAATGCTTAGGAAGCTTCCTCCCCTCCTTCATTTCTTCTTAATTGCACCATTAAGTCCTTCCCTTCTTAATCTTTTATTAATCTTGGACTTTAATGACTTTTGGCTCGGGATTTCTTTAAACTCGTCTTTTAATTCTTCAATAAATAAGACTTGAGTTCTTCGGCTTTTAGTAAACTTCCGTCTTTTGGCTTTTTCTTCGATAAATCTTCAGAATTGGTCTTGGACTTCCGTTCTTTTTGCACTCTTGACTTCTTGACTTCGTCTTTCGTCTTTTTCTTCAATAAAAACCCGTGAATGCTCGTGTTTTCTCCACTTTTCACCTTTTCGTCCTAAATCACAACAAAAACACAAACCACGCATAATTCCGACATAAAAGACATACAATACACGTTTTGGCCCGGTTATTATTGTAATTAAGTGGTAAAAAGGATGGGTGTTTACACACCTATCAAATCCCCTACAATTGACCATTGCAATGTCCTCATTCAATGCATTAGTTACAAAGCACGTTTACATTTTTCATCATAATCAATCCACGTTGGCCTTTATTAAAGAGATAGAAAACTATAAATATTCAAAGTAAAGAAATCAAAAACATACCTTGGGTTTTGGAAATGTCATGAATAATCATCATCCTCAAGTTTTCACTTTCTCCAAACCAAGCTTAAAAACGAGATAATTGTTATTATAAGTTAGCAGACTAACACGAATTCATGTGGGCCAATTATTTACTTAGACTCCCTTATTCCTAGGTGTATCTCTTATATTTTGTTTTTGTCTTGAATGATCACGAGGATGCATTGTTTGACTTATTTCGATAGTTATTTAGTCCGAAAATAAAGTGAACGATTTGATCAATAGTTAGCTAAAGGACAACATCTTTTAAAACTGCTTCTCGGGACCTCATAAAGTTCATATCTTGGCATAACTCGCTTCACGATTTGAGACCTTTATCGGACCGATATTTGGCAGCGACTTCATACTTCAAACCTTGAGAGACGTTCATGAAATAGTGGTCTTCTCTTCATAATAGGAATTTCTTCACTTGAAGTTTTGAGAGATTCATACTTGGACCACGACTTCTTCATTTTTATCCAATCTTTATTTTGGACTTTGATATACAACGGTCCGCCTCCTTTTTGGACTTGGCTTTATTTATCCTCATACCTTGCTATGGTCTTTTCGGATAGACTTCTCCATGACTTTTGGGGAGTTTTTGCTTTTCGTCGTGTGTCTCGATCCTTCATATTGATTTTCGATAAATGATTCTTCACATCACTTTGGATCTTTAGCAACAAAATATAGCCCTCATGTCTTGTTAGGACCTTTTTGGACTCGCCAATCTTCGCATCCCGCTTCAATAAGTTATGCCTTGGCTATGAACTCTAATACATACCGAGCAACTTTTAAACGATCTTGGGCTAGAAGCTAAGTAACTTTTCAAATCGTACAACCTTATTTATTGCAAATAAATTTATTAACAAGCGATGGGAGAATAGGCTTATAATTAACTCACATAAATTCACGAAAGAATACCAAACTTATAATTGACTCTATCATCTCTCGTTCTCCACAGTTTAAAATCTCAAGGAATGAGACTCGTGGATGCTTAGCCTATTAAATCAATGTTTTGGGTTTTCGAGTCGACTATAGGATCTTGCAACTTCTTAGACTTTTTCAAGTTCAGAAATCGCATTTTAAAGTTCACTTGATAAACGACTCTCTAGGATCAATTATAGGAACTTGCGAAAAGTTCTTGTTCTTAACCCCTGAGAGTTAAGACTTTCGTGTTTTATAGCTCCCTATATAAAAGCCTAGCAAAACTTGACTTAAACATGTTAAGGATACTAGCTAGAGTAACTTAGATAAGTAAACTCGGGTTGAGTCAAAAGATTCATAACGTTTGAAAATTAAAACCACTTTATTAAAATTTATTCTAGCAAAGAAGGAAAAATAACTATACAAAGGTAAAAACTAATAGGCCAAAATAGATCAAAAATTTCGAAAAATTTCGAAAAATTGATTTTTCGGTTAAAATGAGGACAATATACAAGGAAAAGACCACTTAACTTCGATAGAAATCCCCTACACTTAATATAAACATTGTCCTCAATGTTTAAGCATGTGGGAGTAAACTCCCCTACACTTAGGACATTGTGCACGTTGTTTAAATCTTGCTAAGGAAGAGAAAACTAAAGAGATTCCTATTTGAATATTGAGAAATATAAAATAGTGAATCGAAAAGAGTTTAGGATAGAACCGGGAAGAAGGGAACACGGAATCACGGGTCGTCAAGAATCATCAAGAGTGGATCATTGAGCGCTTGAATCCCTGATTAAGAGAGGAGAGGAAATAGCAAACCAACGGGTCTCCCCTACACTTAGGATAAAGAAAGCGAAAAGATAGATACATGGGTTGCCTCCCAAGAAGCGCTTGATTTTTGATTACCGAGTCGTGAGCCTGACTCGACCTTGATTACCATAGGAAGAACCACGAAACATATCCACCGGGATCAAAGACATAGTTTTCATCCATCAAATAGCACAAGCTTAAGGCGAACAAGGCAAACCAAAGAAGAATAGGCAAGGTTCCCTTAAGCAGCGATGGAGCACGGTGGAAGCAAGGGTGAAGTGCAAGCATGTCTTCAATAGTTCCAAAGATTTTTCCTTTTATTTCATCAGGTGGATACTGAGATGGCTGCAGAATATTGATACCGGGGTCGAACACCTTTTCCTTTAGGGGAAAATAGCACTCAGGCTCATCAGAATGTGAAGAAGATCCGCGAAGAAGATGCACAACCTCGTCCTCAGCAGGTGGACAAAGAGGTGTTAAATCATATGTGCTGCGGATATTAGTGTCGACCGGTTTCTTCTCCTTTGAAAGAATTTTCTTCAAATCCAAAGTAGGATCAAGACGATAATCTTCAAAATCTAAAGGAGGTGCATCACTCTCATGAGGGAAGTAAGTATTGAGAAAAGTAGAGAAGTCTTCCTCAAATGAGTAATCGTCCAAAGTAGGATCGAGTGATGGCGGAGGATCTTCATCATGCGAAGAATCACTCGAAAGAGTATCGGCCTCATCAAAATCATCATATGTGGGCAGGTCGGGATACTCAGAATTAAGGTCATCATAATCATCCGAATCTGAGCTAGAATCATCATCATAAGCATCGAAGATCGGTGGAGAATCATAAATGGGAGAAGCGTCCAAATTGGATAGAGAATCATCCACATCATCTTGAAACAGTGGATTAGCAATGCAAGAATCGAATAGAGGATTGTTGTAGACGACAAAATCATTAAGCACATTAATCATATTCACTGATTCTCTTCCAAAGGATTTGCTTGTAAGCTTCCCCATTTTAAAAACTTGTGAATCATTCCCGACTCTTAAGATTAACTCACCTTCGGCAACATCAACTAAAGCTCGTCCGGTTCTCAAGAATGGCAGACCAAGTATTAAAGGAATACGAGGGTCCATTTCATAATCAACAACGACAAAGTCGACCGGGAAAGTAAATGTGCCAACTTTAATGAACACGTATTCGGCTATACCAACGGGGTAAGCGACAGTGCGATTTGCAAGTTCAAGAGTCATCTTTGTTGGAGTGAGGTCGGGTAATGATAGTGTTTTCCAAACACTCAAAGGCATAAGATTAATACTGGCCCCGAGATCAGCTAGGGCAGCAAATTCTTCGGTTTTGTTGAAAATGCAAGGCAACACAAAACGACCGGGATCTCCAAGCTTTTCCGGAAGTTCTTTAAGAATAACTGCAGAACAGTTTTCATTTAAGCGTGTGTTGGCGAGCTCAATCAACTTCTCCTTCTTGTTAAGCAATTCCTTAAATGCTTTGACAAATTTTGGCATGTGGACAAGTGCTTCAACAAGGCTAATGTTGATGTTCATTTGAGAGAGCATTTTCACATAGCTCTGCACTTGACAGTCATTCTTGGTTAGCTCGTTGGTCTTGCCTAAGCGAGAAGGATATGGGATATTGAGTTTGGGTGGTGAAGGTGAAGGTGGTAAAGGTTTAGGTTGAGATGTTGAAGGGTCCTTCCTAGGTACATCGTCATGACGAGGCGGAGACGGTAATGGTGCACTAATACTAGGTGTAGGAGGAGTAGGGATAAATGGTGGCGGAGGAGGTGTAGATGATGGGGGCGGGATAGGTGGATCGACAATGGTAATTCCACTACGGGTAGTAATAGCACTCACATTTGCTCGCGGATTGGTGACGGTGTTTGAAGGTAGAGAACTCGAAGAAGAGGGTGGAGCGGCGGGCAAGAAACTAGCAAGCATATTCTTCAAATCATTTGTTTGAGTGCTAAAGGAGGATTGAATATTATCTCGAAGCTCGGATCTAATGTCATTCCCTTGCTTGGTAATATCTCCTTTCAGATTGATAATTTGGCTCTGTAGATTCTTGATTTGCTCACCTTGGGTTCTCATGATGGCTTCAACATCGGGGTTAATGGGTGGGGTTTGTTGAGCGGGTGGGTGATAAGGATCATAAGCTCTTGGTGGGATTTGGTTGCTTATATTGTAGTTGTTGGCGGGGTTTTGGTTTTGAGGAGAAAAACCGGGTGAAAGGTAGTTGTTGGACCGGTAACTCAGCAAATTTCTATCCCCTTGAGGTCGAGCTTGGTAATTTTCCGATGAATAATTACAATAAGCTGCATACACATTTTCCAGATTTCCTTGTGTAGAAGGACAATCGGTGTATGAGTGAGGACCGCCGCATGTTTCACAAGGATTAGCAACCGCTTTAACTTGTTGTTGGTTTGAAGCGAGAAGCAAGATACTTTTACTCATTTCAGTCATCATGCGGGTGAGTTCGGTCATATCAGGGTTTGCTGAAGTAGAAGATACATTGACTCTCGGGTTGTTCCTTGAAGAAGCGGAGGAATCCCAGTTTTTGTGGTGAGTAGTCATGTTCTCAATAAGCTCTCTACACTCCTCGGGTCTCCTTTTCATAAATGTGCCACCGGCGGCTGCATTAATCGTATCACGATCTCGAAAAGTCAAACCGTTGTAGAAAGTATCAATCAATGTGACTGGAAGCATGTTGTGGTTTGGACAACGATCAATCAAGACATTATATCTTTCCCAAGAATCAAAAAGAGATTCATCAGGGTCTTGCATGAAACCGCTGATTTGATTGCGAAGGCTCGTGACCATGGATGGTGGAAAGTAGCGCGACAAAAAGCGTTGAGTCATGTCATCCCAAGTGTGAATAGAATTCTTTGGAAGACGATCAAACCATTTCTCGGCATGATGTGATAAAGTATGTGGAAAGAGTTGTAGGCGAAGAACATCCATTGTGGCACCAGGTAACTTCATGCTTTGAGTGATTGTAATGAACTTGTCGAGGTGTTTGTTGGCATCATCATCAGGCAGTCCACGGAAAGGATTTGTTTACACTTGCTGAATCATGTGGTGCTTCAACGAAAATTCCGGAGCCGTGATTTGCATCGGCGCAATCGGTCCTCCTCGTCCAAACATGGTAGGTTGACAAAGCTCCTCCATTGTCCGAAGATCGGGCTGTGGAAGAACATTGTTGTTATTGTTGAGGTGCGGTGGATTATTGTTGTTGTTAACACCTGACATACTTAAATCTTCTCGAGTCTCGGGCTCTTGATAATTAGAAGATCTAGTACGCATACACCTACAAAGACAAAAGAAAACAATACCAAATACAAAGACAATATATATACACAATAATTTTTTATTTTTTTTTGGATTTTTGAAAATTTTAATTTTTATGGATTTTTAACAATTTTTGATTTTTATGGTTTTTTGAAAATTTTTGTGCAAGAAAATAACGCTCACAAGTGAACGGATCCCAAAAAGCAACGCGTCTCTCACAGAAAACCGTTAATCTTTACGAAAAGAGTCGGCAACGGCGCCATTTAATAACTAGGTTTTTGCCTAATTAAAAAGTTCGTTATAGTAGTCTAATCGAATTGATCTGGTTAACTATGCGACTCAGTCGTTCTTTGGTGAAACAAAAGTGTGTCGTTGTAGTATTAAATTAAATGTGCAAAGACGTAAAAGTAAACGACGTTAAATTAAAATGGCGTTAAAATAAATCTAAGTCTAACTTAAAATAAATGACGCAATATTTAAAACTTTGAAAAGTAAATAACTAAATGCCGGGAATTTAAAAGCGTGACGAAAATTAGAATTTGACAAAGTATTAAAATGAGAACTTAAAAATTAAACAAGACAAAATAGAAAACAATACCCAATCGAAATATATTCCGATCGGAATGCCCTCACCTTGACCTGATCGGAATGTACTAACCTCCTAATCGGAATATTGATCAGAACCCTTGGATCGGAATGCTGTCACCTATCCTGATCGGAATACCAACTTACCCTGATCGGAATGTCACAATCCTAGATCGGAATATGGTAAGAATACCCTTGGTCGGAATACTCAATCGGAATGAGTCTAAAGTACCCAATCGGAATGACAGATCGGAATCCCTAATCTGAATATCAAAACCCTTATCCGATCACTATGATCAGAATGATAAACCCTTATCCGATCACTATGGTCGGAATACAGTGAAGAGAACCGAAAATAAGCTAAACTAATAAGCTATTACCCAAATAAGCACACACTTAAAATCCTAATCAAAACTCGTATAAGTAAAACGAATAAGCTAAAATTTAAAGACTTTTGAGAACACAAAATGAGAAAAAGTATACGAAAACAAACTTTATATAAAAATAACTTTTATAAAAACATTAGAAACTTAAAGATAAACACAAATAAGCTATAAGAATCAATAAACCAAAACAATCAAAAGCATAAAAACACAACCTTTAATCAAATAAGCATGATAATAAACACATAAACATAAAGATCAAGCAAAGAAAGAAAGGTAGAATGAGAGATTAAAACAAGAAAATTAAAGAACACTTACTTGGAATTTAAAGGTATTAAAAGTGCAAGACAAGTATTTAAATTGACATGAATTTAAAGAGCAAGTAATTAAGAGTGGAAGACTAATTGTCACCTTAGCCAACCAAAGTAAAAATGAAATGCTAATGATCTATATATAGGGGAGGATTAGGGAATGCTTAGGAAGCTTCCTCCCCTCCTTCATTTCTTCTTAATTGCACCATTAAGTCCTTCCCTTCTTAATCTTTAGTTAATCTTGGATTTTAATGACTTTTGGCTCGGGATTTCTTTAAACTCGTCTTTTAATTCTTCAATAAATAAGACTTGAGTTCTTCGGCTTTTAGTAAACTTCCGTCTTTTGACTTTTTCTTCGATAAATCTTCAGAATTGGTCTTGGACTTCCGTTCTTTTTGCACTCTTGACTTCTTGACTTCGTCTTTCGTCTTTTTCTTCAATAAAAGCCCGTGAATGCTCGTGTTTTCTCCACTTTTCACCTTTTCGTCCTAAATCACAACAAAAACACAAACCACGCATAATTTCGACATAAAAGACATAAAATACACGTTTTGGCCCGGTTATTATTGTAATTAAGTGGTAAAAAGGAAGGGTGTTTACACACCTATCAGAGGGACGTTGGATGGCGATCTGTGTGATTGAAATACTTTGGTGTCATTAGTGGAGTTGTGTAACTGCGGATAAGAGAGCTTGTTGAACTTTTATTTAACTTCATAATTAATTGAAATAAAAAGTGCATAGAGGTTATATTACCAATAAACATCGTGCACGCGCGAGGTTACAAATAAATCAACTTAATATATATATATATATATATATATATATATATATATATATATATATATATATATATATATATATATATATATATATATATATATATATATGGAGAGAGAGAGAGATAATTTGTGTTTAATATTTTGTAATTATAATATTATTAAAATATTTATTAATTTTTTAAACTTATGAAAATTTATAATTTCTACTTAACATTATCAAATTTATTTAAAATTTAATCACTAAACTCTTAGTTATAACCTCTTTTTTTTTAAGTTTTTATAATAAATTTGACACTTATAATTTCTCCATTAAGTTTTACCATCAATTTTTTTAAAAATTTTACTAAATAAAAAAAAATATTTTTTTTAAAAACATAAAAATAAAAATAATAAATCAAGAAAATATTTTTTATTAAATAAACATTCTTTTGAAAAACTCTCAACTTTAAATTTTGATTTAAAAAAAAGACTTCGCATTAACTATACCAAGTTTGTAATTTACTTATTTTTGTAAAGCAAAACCTAAGTTGAGACTTTTTCAGAAAAATGTTTTTTTAATAAAAAATATTTTCTTGATTTATTTCTATTTATTTTTATGTTTAAAAAAAATCAAAAATATCTTTTTTTTATAATAGTTTAAAAAAGAAATTAATGGTGAAATATGATGAAGAAAAAAAAGACATGAAATTATAGGTGTAAAATTTATGAAAGAAAATTTAAAAAGGAGGAAGTAGCAAATAAAACTTTAGTGGTTAAATTTTAAATGAATTAGATGATACTAAATGAAAACTAACTTTTATATTTTTTAATAAGTTTTAAGTTAACAAATTCCATTTACATTTTATAACCTAATAATATCACAATTACAAAATATTAAACACCGATTTTTTTATATCACTATATTAAACTAAAATATTAAATTTAATTTAATTTATTTGTAATCTCATGCATGCACAGAAGTTATAACTTGTATAGACAAAAAAAAATAATGTAATCTAATGAGTTATTTTTTTATAAATATCTAGCGTAGGTCATCCGCATTATTTCTACTTTATGAAGAATGATATTTCAAAAAAAAAAGTCTCAACTATCCAACCATATCTTCATCCAATGGCTACAATTCAACCTACCAATCATATTTAAAAAGGGGCCAATTATCAAAAGAGTCCATTACCTTTTTTCCAATTCCCACAAGAGCCTTTAATTCTTCTATTTCCGAAAAAGGACTTATTTTTTAAGGCAACAGGGCAACGGAAGCAGAATTTGACACTTGACAAATACTGTCAGTATTTGTCGGGTATAAATACGGTTTTGTACTTTTGGGCAATATTTTGAATATGGGCAATTGGTATTTTGGGCAACTGGTTTATTCGTCATTTCCCTCCCGCGAAAAGGTACACCCAATTTTTGGGCAGCTAAAAATTTTGGGCAACCGAAAGTTATTATTTGGGCAACTTAACAAATTTACCCCATTATACATTCTATTTGGGCCTGTCTTCAAAACCAAAAAAACATATTTATTATCTTCTTCTCTCGCGTTACTTCTTCTTCCCCATTATAAGAGTTAAAATTTACAAAATAAGAAAATAATCGACGCTCAAATGAATTGAACTACTAAAAGTCGTATATAATTTTGATGAGTATGAAAAGGGGTGATCATCTCATAATGTGATTTATGTGGTGTTATCCGAAACGGAATATGGGAGAATTGTATACTCTTGCTGGTAATCAAACTTGTTGTGTTTTCTAAAAACGTGAATTTGTGATCCGACTTATTGTGTTAGTCCGTATTATCTTAGTAATTTTTGAATTCATTTGATTATTAAAACATCATCTTCGTAGTATTTGTATACTATTGGGATTATCTGTGATGCTTATGATATGGTTTCTAACAAATAGTACCGTATATTCAAACCCCATTTCATTAGTGGACACAACTCTTTCTTAACCACAAATCAAAACCTTGTTCATTAGCATCGGCCTACATGAAAACTGGGCAGCCGAAAGTTATGATGGGTTAGTTCATTAAAAAACAGTTAGTACTCGGTTTTGATTTATTTTGGGTAGCTTGTGTGTGTGTTTTGAAAGAGGAGGGTGAGGGTAATAGAAATAATAAAATACTCGGTTGCCCTATAATTCGTGTTGCCCAAAGTACAATTGGCCAAAATAATAATATATATTATTCAACCACTTTTTAATAAAATAACCAAAAACCCAAGTTGCCCAATATTCTAATTACCCATATATGTTAAATTGCCCCAAAAACATCTCTTAAACAATACGTACTTCATGTGTACTTTATACGGACACATGGCGGATTCTTCCATCATTGCCCAAATACGCTGTTGCTCTAGACTGTTTGAGGAAAAATATGTTTTTTTGACTAAACGTCATGTTGCTCTAAATTAGTGGACTCTTTTGATAAATTTTCCTTAAAAACACATATTATCCCTCATTTATCCACCTACTTTATCTCTCTACAAAACATACATATCTCCTACATACCCTCCTAACCACCACAACCACCTACCACCGAAAAATAACAACCCCGACCATCACCACCACTGCCACGCCGGAAACCTTAACCACCAACACTTGGCTCTAACGTAGATCCACCAGCCTCGCACTACTACCAACACCTTATGTTGATATGTCGTCGCAACACCATGACCAATTCAACTTGACCACCACCACCCCAACCACCACCACCCCCTAATCGCCCCACCTTCGCACCTCTATCAGAAAATATAGATATGTGATGATAAATGACGTAATAATTTGATTTGATGTCTTGTCGAAAAATGTATAGATCTGATATAAGTAAAATGTATGAGATTATAAATGATGTAATCTGATGATGTGATGATAAATGATGTGATGATTAGATGTATATATATGATTTGATGTGATTATAAATGATGTGATCATCTTATCTTATTTGATGTTTAGCCGGAAAATGTGTTGATGATGTTGGAAGAGTTTACGTAATGAAAAAAGGAATACTCACAATGAATTTTTTGAGGAAAATTACATGTGATTTAACCCATATCTCATGTGATTTTACCCCAAACAAAAAATGTGAAGAGTATTGTGTGAGTATCAATGCGAATACCAAAAAGACTTGTCGGCTAGGTCCAAAGGCGATAACGGTTGCAAAAGCAATGTATAACACTATTCAATTTGATTTTTTTTACTTCATAAATAATTTATATGTTTTATTTTAATTTGGTATTTGTGGATTGTACCTCCGCATAAGACTCAGAGATGTTGATTGTTACTTTTATATGTCCATTAAAACTTAAATAAAAAGAATACTGGATTTTAATTTTCACTTTACTAAGTTATTTTGTTATAATTATAAGTTTGTTAAACGATATTTGATAATCATAAAAAGGCACAAGAAATATGGCCAAAATCACAAGTAATTTGGCATAAATCATATGTGATTAGGCATAAATCACATGTAATTTGACACATATCACAAGTGTTTGAAAAACTCACTTGCGTTTTGGCCTGATTTTGGATACGGTATAAATCACTTGTTAGTTTGGCCTAAATCACTTGTGATTCGGACCAAATCGCTTGTAACTATCACTGAATCACATGTAATTCAAGCAGAATTACATGTGGTTCAAACAATATCACATGTAATTCATAAGCCAATTTATTTTATATATTTTATATGAATGACAACAAAACATTTAATATATTGATAGAATTACATGTGATTCATCTAAAGTGGTTTGTTAGAAAAAGTTAAGGTTGCTAAATGCTTGAATCACATGTAATGCAAGCAAAATCACATGTAATTATCAATAAATTACATGTAATTCAAGCAAAATTACATGTGATTCAAACAAAATCACATGCAATTTAGAAGGCAATTTGTTTTCTATATTTTACATGAATGACAACAAAATATTTTTATATATTGGCAAAATTACATGTGAATCATCTAAAGTGGGTTTGTTGGAATAATTTAAGGTACTAAAATACTTGAATCACATGTAATGCAAACAAATCACATGTAATTATCAGGGAATCACATGTGTAATTCAAGAAAAATTACATGTAATTCAAACAAAATCACATGTAGTTCAGAAGACACTTTGTTTTCTATATTTTATATGAATGACAACAAAACAATTTTATATATTGACATAATTACATGTGATTCAAACAAAATCACGTGTGATTCATCTAAAGTGGGTCTGATTGAATCACATGTAATGCAGGCACAATCACATGTAATGCAAGCAAAATCACATGTAATTCAAGCAAAATTACATGTGATTCAAACAAAATCGCATGTAATTCAGTAGGCAATTTGTTTTCTATATTTTACACGAATGACAATAAAACATATTTATATATTGACATAATCACATGTGATTCAAATAAAATCACATGTGATTCATCTAAAGTGGGTTTGTTAGAAAAAGTTAAGGTTCTGAAATGCTTGAATCACATGTAATGCAAGCAGAATTACATGTGATTATGCTTGAATCAGTAGCCAATTCCGTCATCATTAGCAGTTCTAGATGAAGCCATTGAAGTTATTCAAAAGAACACATTTCTTGATACAATTTGATAAATAATACGTAGTACTAAATAACATTCACTACAAGAAAAGGGGGCTTTTAGGACCTTTTTGTAGGACCCCTTATAATAGAGTGTCCTAACAAATAATTTATACAACCAATTAAATATTAAGTCTCATTAAGTTGTTTTTAATAGCACACTTAATATGTGAATCCTAATAAACTAGTTTATAAAACACATTTTTTGTAGGGTTTTATTATGATGAGACATTATAGGACACTTGATACAAAGGTCCTAATATATTATATTTTATAGGACGCTTATTGGTAGTGGTTTTATTATTATGCAACTTTATAGGACACTTAATAAATGGGTCCTCTTATTAGATCTTAGAGGACACTTACTTGTCTAAGGTTATATTATGATTAAATGACATAGAAGACAAGATACAAAAGCCCTATACCAAAATACGTTTATGTGTGACTTGTTTTATGGTCTTATCTAGCTTAGACATTTATATCATGATTCAAATAAATTAAGTTTTAAGAAATTATTATTGTACTTGAAATATTACGATATACAAAACTGTCAAAATATTAATCGCTTAAGTCACCGTGTGTTAGAAATACGTTTTTACGTATTTAGGAAGATTCGGTCACTCAGACAATATACTTAGTAGTAGCTCGTAGTCTAGACATCTTTATTAAACAAACAAAGCCAAGCCTAGCTTACAACATGTGTAGGCCGGCCCAACAATGTAAGCCCAAGCCCATCACAAGGCTTGGGTATATAAACCCTCTCCTTTGATGGAGAGGGTGTGTGGTTTCATAATTTTCACATAGTTATTCTTACTTTCTCTCTCTAAGTTTGTGTGAAATCCACCATCTCTCTATCTCTTTCTCTCTCTAGAAACATAAGAAAGATTTACAATCCTACAAATGGTATCAAGAGCCATGGGATGATTGTATTGTTCATGTGTTTGTATTCTTGGTTCATACGCCATTTTTGATCCATTTTCACACGTCCAATTTTTTTTTTTTTGTGTTTTTGATAGTTTTTTCTTGATACAAATCTTCTACATAGTTGTGGTAGGGATTTGGTATAGTTACTTTGGCTAAAAACACAAAATTTTTGGGTGTTTTGATCATTTTTGGCTTAAAATCACGAATTGGTTGAGTTTTGTCCGAGAAAAGTGGGAAATATTCCGATCTGGTCATCGGAAAGGGGTTTCTAGTACATTCCGATCAGTGTAATCGGAATAGGGTTTAGGCATTCCGATTGGTATTCCGATCACGACATTCCGATTGGCATTCAGATTGGCATTCCGATTGGTATTCCTATTGGCATTCAGATTTGGTATTCCGATCACGGCATTCCGATTGGCATTCAGATTGGCATTCCGATTGGCATTCCGATTGGCATTCAGATTTGGTATTCCGATCACAACATTCCGATTGGTATTCAGATTGGCATTCCGATTGGCGTTCAGATCAAGTATTCCGTTTAGGTTTTCCGATAACTCATTCCGATCATCATTCCGATCACTATTCCGATAACAAAATTATTCCTTAAAAAATTTCGCGTGTGTAATTTTGACTTGGAATTTTTGGTTTATTGAGAACATATTTTAGGGGATTTTAACATTGTTTCTCGACTTCAACTCACAACAACAAACACATTTACTTTCTTTCATTGATCGATCAAAGTTTGTAAATCTTAACTTATTAAAATGGAGTACACATCTCTTACGGATAAGTCCATCCTCTCGGGTACGGATAATCGTCCACCAATGTTGGTGAAGACTATGTGTGACAATCCGTCAATTTATGATTGATATTTTATTCTCAATATTTATTTGAAAATATTATTTTAATGTTACAAGATGAACTCACTTATTTTTGGGAAGAAATTTGGATTTACGTCTTGAAGTAGCATCGACTACGTCTAAACCGGAGGATTCAACGTTACATGCTTACGTTTACATACACCGTCTTTGGTGACAGTCCGACATTTCAGAAAATAAATTTATCCGTGAATATTATTTTGGAGTTTTAAATTTGTGTTGGTTCATAAACTCACAAATTTACGAGAAGAGATTAGGACTTACGATTTAATTTTAACGTCCTTTACGACTAAACCGGAAACCCTAGGATTACGTATTTACGTTTTCGAACTCCGTTTTTGATAAAACAATTTTTATTGGATTCGTTTTGTGACGTTGATTCATAATTTATAAAAACGTTTTTCGTAAAACGACCCGAGGGCACGCAAATCGAGAAAACTAGAATCGAGGAGTACCCGTAAATAAATGGGATGAGACAAGTGGGACACTTGTCCCACCCCACTCCAAAACCAGCCCAAACTAGTGTCTCAACACCTTAGGTGTCAAGTTTATCTCACAAGTCTTACACTTGTCTTAGCTTACTAAGTAAGCCTTCCACTACATCAAAACCAACAATCAAAACCACTTCCTCATTCTCCACTCATGCAAACCACACACATTTTCCCTCTCTCTCTCTAGAAATTCGTCCATATCTCACCCAAGAACACCCTCATTTGATCAAAATCAACCATAAATTCTCATGTTATTCATACACATGTTGATGCCCTTTTGAAGCCATATTGATTGGTGCAAGTTATAACATCCAATGAGAAGTTTTCATGGAGTAGTAGGGCTGATTTTACACAAGGTGTTTAGGAAGAATGGTGGTCTTGAAGATGGTCTTGGTGCATCACAAGTTTCTCCATCAAAAATCCATGTTTTGATCAACCTACATCATCATGGTGGTATAAAGATTGTCCTCCTCAACTTCTTGTTATTTTGATTATGTAAACATGTATTTTACTTCCTATTGTATATGTATATGATGATTATATGATGATAAAAATGTTATGTGGGGATTTGTTGTTAATAATCATGGATAAAAAGATGAAAAACTATAAGTAAAAATGGGTAAATCTTGTTTAAATGATAGGCTGTATAAAAACAGTAAAGCACCACATGTTAGACTGATAAAATGATGAAGTAAAATGGATTTACAGTAAGCTATGTGTCTTGTACACATGTGAGAGTTGGCCATGCAATGGAATCATTGTAATGAGTGAGATATGATCAAAACAAGTTTAAGATACAAATCTGAAGTTACTGTTTTGGACGATTTTTAGAAAATATTTAGAAGATGATTCAACAGTAGCTATAGAAGAGTTAAATGTAGAACATATCATTTAGTTTATGTGATAAAAATTTGAGCTTCTATCTCCATATAGAACTCAAGATATGGCAGTTTTGGTGAAAGTGAAAATAAAAATCAGATTTTTGGAAATTAAAGAATAATACTATTATATAAGCACTCAAAACTTTAATGTATAAAATATAAATTAAAACCCACTAACTTATGGATTCTATTTATATAAATATGTAAAAGGTGGAATAAGTGTATAAATTATAAAAATGGTAACTTGTTAAGTTTTATAAGTTATAAAACTATAAACATGATTTTTACGACTTTTTCGGCTATTTCCGTAAAATTAACGTTTTTGTTAAATAAAACTTAGATGGTTGGACCCGTCTAATGAAAACTTTATAAAACTTATATACTGATATATAAACATGTATAACAAGTAAAAACCGGTAAAAACCGAACTATAGGACATACGGACGTTAACGGACTAAATTAACGTTATGGGACTAACAATACAACAAAAATAGACAAAAACACTTATAAACTTATTATTGGGCTTAACCCATTTAGACCCAACTTTTAAAGTTTAAATACTGATAATATAAGTGTAAAAAGGATTAAAACAAGTTAAGAACTTATAATAGGCTTATTGAACCTAAAACGTGTAAAGAGGTAAAACGAGAAAACTAGTATAAAAGTTATCGACATATAACTCTAAAATGAGTAAACGAGAATATGTAAACCCACTTGATCATCATATATATATAATCATCATATGTATACATAATTGATATTTTATAAAGTCATTGGACAAACGTCTAAGACCGAGTATTATTTGTCTAGGTTTCCGTGATTGAAGCACGTACCGTACGTCCGAATTGCCGATCACCCGCCTTCCCATATCAACGTGAGTTCATAGCCTCGCACTCTTTTAACTGTTTTATAAATGCTTTATAAACCCGCGAGGGAGATAGCATGTTAGTTTTTATAAAAGTTTGGACACCATTTGTCCCGATTGTTTGTTTATTGATTTTGGACCCGAATGATTGAATGACCCGATTGTATGACCTGATAAATGATTAATGGACCCGATAGATGAAATTAAATGGATTATTAAAGTTAGGTTATGTCACTAAAAGTCCCATTAGCATGAATTGTGAACTACCGGGAGTTGGTAGACGCTTATGCATTTAATAGTACTATTTGGGGACGATCACCCCAGTTCGCGCCTTGACGGTTGATCCCCGTCGTGCCACATTGATTGGTAAGCGAATTTATGTATGAGAAGATTTCAATAGCGTGACCTTTGTGACGAAACGCTACTTTAGATGGGCAAAATTGGTATCGGGTTAGCTACCCGTTTTGTTTTAGTAAGGTAACAATGTCATGCGGCTTGTAATAATCCAAAACTTAACGAAATACTACTAGACGCTCCGAATTACGAGGTATTGCCTGACTAGCAATACCGGGTCATACTATTGATATTATGTTTGTATTTTCGTTTTCATAACCATACTCATATAACGGTTTTTATTTTCATACAACGTCATAAGACGTATTGTATGATGTTTTTACGACATTGGCTCGTATATTGATTTTAAGGCAAATGCCTATATTATGATTTTCGATAAGGATTTGTATAAAATGATTTTGGCTACTTTATGGCCTATTACAAGGATTTGTATAAAATGATTTTGGCCATTTTACGGCCTATTACAATGATTTGTACGAATTGATTTTTGGTACTAATTTTATACCAAAGTTATATTGATGGAATTTACTAAACTCTATGAATTCACTCGGCGTTATCGCTGACCTTTTCTTTTAACATGTTTTATCTCAGGTACTTGAAGGTAATTCTCGGGAAGACAACAAGAATTCATGGCCCGCACCTAAACAATATTTTCCATTCAAACACTTTGTAAAACTTTGTATGAAATATAATGACTTGGGACCTATGTAACTTTGATGTTTATGAATGGAAATGATTTATTATTAAACGACGCGATTTTTATGCGTTGTCTATGATGTGAGTAATGTGCTATCCCGTAACACCAACTAGTCTTCCGCTGAACTGATTTGTATAAATTTGGGGGTGTTACACTATGTATGAGGAATGGGCTTCCCGAATGGAACTTTATATGTTGAACAAGGAGAATGGACATCTAATTTGGGCATCGGTGCTCAATGGACCATTAGATTATGGTACAGTGACGGAAGGTACGACTACTCGTCCTTGCACAACGGGTGAGTTGACTGGAGATATGAAGATTCAAGATAAATGTGATAAGTATGCTACAAACATCATTCTCCAAGCCCTTCCTCCAGATGTCTATAAACTCGTCAGCAAACACAAAGTTGCCAAAGAGTTATGGGATAGAATTCGGGTTATAATGCAAGGCACCTCGTTAACTAAACAAGAACGAGAGTGTAAGCTTTATGATACTTTTGATAAGTTTGCCTATGTGCCAGGGGAGACTCTCAATGATTACTATATGAGATTTACCCTATTGTTGAATGAGCTCAATATCTATGGCATGACAATTCCTACCTTTCAATTGAACACCAAGTATTTGAACACTCTTCCTTCAGAATGGAAAAAATACGTGACGGATGTTAAATTGGCTAAGGACTTGCATAACACCAATGTGGATCAACTTCAAGCCTTTCTTCAACAACACGAATGCCATGTGATCGAGGCTCGGTTGTCTACACCTCAAGTTCATGATCCACTTGCAATGTATGCTTCTCAACAAAACATGGCTTATACTTATCAGCAACCATCATACTTGCAGCAGACACCACCACACATCTATCAACAACCATCCTATCAACCACCAATGATGCCACAACAAGAATATCAACAAAGTGTTCATCAACAATCTTTTCCACAGCAACCACAATATCAGACATCACCATCACAAGCCAACACTTCTCCAATGGGCTATACTCCTCAGCAAGGATATTTTCCAATAGAAGCACAACCAGCACAGGCTTTTTACTCTAATGAACTTCCACCAATCCAAGCACCGGTCTTTACTCCAAATGATACGCCAGCTGATGTTCTAAACCATCTCACTGCTTACTTGTCAAAACTTGTTGCTACTAGAGGATTTCCACCAACAAACAATCAGCTCCGCACCTCTTCAAATCCTCGACAACAAGCCACTGTTCAAGATGGTCAAGTGACCGTGCAACCTATTCAGGGAAGGCAAAATTCATATGGACCTCCTACAAGGACTGGGAACAATCAAGCTGTGAATTCTCAAGCTAGTGGAAATGGGAGTCCTATTGGTCCTAAGAAGGTTGTGACTTGCTACAATTGCCGAGGACAAGGTCATATGGCTAGGGAATGCACTCAGCCGAAAAGGAGGAGGGATGATGCATGGTTTCGTGAGAAGATGTATTTGGTTGATGCTCAGTCTAAGGGGAAGATTTTGGATTCAGAGGAGTTGGAATTTCTTGCAGACCCAGGGGCAGCAGATACTGAAGGCATTGCAGTCGTTTCTACTTCTAATGCAGCTTATCAAGCGGACGATCTTGATGCATACGATTCGGATTGTGATGACATTCACTCTGCCCAAGCTGCTCTCGTTGCTAATCTCTCTCACTACGGTTCTGATGTCATCAGTGAGGTACCAACCACATCTAATAATATTGATGATAACCAACATCAAGTTGGGCATGCAAATGACAACCTCGAACAGCATTCGGGAACTAGTAATTCAAATGATGTGGTACCCAAACCTACACATTTGAGTGAACCTCAACCAAATGCTACGACGGGTATGGAATCTTATGCTCAACATGATTTGGTCATGGTGCCTAAACATATTATTGATCAAATGCATATGGCCCTCAGACAATCCGTAGATACGAATTCCACCCTAACTGCTGAGCTTGCGTTGCATAAAGAAAAGGTCAAAGTTTTTGAAATGGTCCCTCAAGCAGAGAAAATAACATGTTCTGAATTTGACCAATTTCGTTTTGAAAAGATTGAACACTTGAAAGAAATAGAATCATTAAAAGCTAATCTTTCCAACGAATTAAAAGAAAAAGAGTCGGTGGTCAATGATTTTCAGAAACTTAAAATGGATTTCGAAACTCTCGAGTCTAAAAAGGTTGAATCAGAAATTAATGCTACCAAACTTCTTAAATTCAAGGAACAACAGCTTTTAAAACAATACGCTTCCACAGAAAAGGTTCATCTTTTAACTAAATCATTTCAAGAATTCGAACTTAAGCGTCTTCAAGATTTACCACCTAATCCCGGTTATGCAAAACAAGCTCAGGAATATATTCCCGGTCTTTATGATATGACAATAATTGGCAAATCCAAAGAAGCACCTTTTGTTCGTAGTTCTGACGCGACACAGTCACTTGCGGATGAAACTCATTCTAAAATGCTTTCAAAATTCCATACAATTGATTATGATCAACATAACAAAGATCAATTTTCTAAAAAGACCCGCATTCGCTTACAAAAAGAATTAGCTGAATTGACAGTTCTTGTGCCCCAAAGTTTGTCAAATGAAAACCCTCCCAGTACGTCTCCTACACTTGTCAAAAAGGATTTAACGAAGTTAATTCCACCGGTAAGTAAGTCGTCCGTTAACTTAAATGCGGTACACCAACACTTAGCCGATTTTGACAAGGTCATTTTGGAACGTACGACGGCTTCGGCCATAACGGAAGGTGAATGGAACTTTGAGCACACTAGAGCTGCGTTCCGAGACGAAATTATTCCGTTTGTAAAGAATGTTAAAGCTTGTCTTAGTAATCTTGATCAAGATTTGTATTTGGAAATAGAAGAAGTTAAACGTGTTTTCAATGAAATGGATGATGCTTATGAAAACAGTTTACTTGAAATAGAACGAGTTTCACGCCAAAATGATCAGCTTCTGAAGCAAGTGATGTCTCATGATATAGTTTCCGTCTGTGTGAATAAATGTGTTGATAATGATTCTACTGTGCATAATGTTGAATGTGTGGATAATGTGGTAGATAGTACTTGTCACGAATCTGACGCTTAATTTTTAAAGCTTCAAGATTCATATTCTTCGCTTTCAAAACGTTTTGATGAGATTCAAACACATTGTATTTCGCTTGAATGCAAGCAACATTTATTCAAGAAATCTTTGAAACGTCATTCGAAGGTGTTAATATCGATGATGCAAATTTTGAAAAGAATTTTCGATTGAATTTACAATCAAAACAGCGTCAGCCAAGTGACAAAGTTGCTAACTCTTTGCTGATAGAAATAGAGAAATCTAAGGAGCTTAACTGTGTGAACGTACTTGAGGCCGCTGAGAATTTTAGACTTGATCTAGATAATCGAGTTTCCAAGATTTTGTCCAAAGTTGATAACTTAAAACAGAAAAATACACGACCCTTCGATTCAGTACAGCCCGCATGTGTTGATACCACTGCACAGAATCAATCATTGATTGAACAATTGAATCGAAAGTCGGTGGAAATATCTGATTTGAGGGAACAAATTTGTGATAAAAATCTGGTCTTGGCTGAGTTAAAGGAAACACTTCGTACTCTAAAAGGTAAGAATGTTGCGGATAACGCAGCCACTATCTCAGCTTCGTCCTCTAGTGCAATCAAAAGGAACCTAATAGCCGTCACACCACTTAACAAGGTCCCTAGGACTAAACCTTCTCAAACATTGGTCACTAAAGATAAGGCGGAATCAAAACCAGCTTCTAATATTCCCGTGTTGCCTTCTACAGGAGTAAGCACCACTACTAAGGCTCAAAGATCTAAGCTTAAGAGAAACAAGAAGAATGATAGGATCTTGCCCCCATCTAGTAGTCAAGTGAAGAAGAAAGTAGAAGCCCATCCTAGGAATGTTATTTATGTTTTGAATAAAAAGAATCATGTAGCTAAACCTAAAGGCTCTGCGGTTGTGCAGCGTTCTAAGCCTACTGTGAATTCTAATTTAAAATGTTGGAATTGCAATGAATGTATGTTTTCTAGTCGTCATGATTCTTGCCTTATTGACCATGTGAATGAGATGTATGTCCGGAAACATGGATTAGAATGGAAACCGACTGGGAAAGTGTTCACCCAAGTTGGTTGGATGTGGCGCCCCACTGGTAGAACTTTCACTATAGCAGGAAATATGTGCCCTTTAACTAGGATCACTCCCACTGAAGTGAAGAAAGCGTGCCCTTTAACTAGGAGTACCAAGGCTACCAAAACACAAGCGTGTCCTTTAACTAGGAACACCGACACTACTGTAGGAACTAAGTGCCCTTTAAATAGGTCTACTCCCACTGTAGTGCCCGCGAATAATCCAAAACCTAAGAAAGTTGGAACAGTAATACCTGTTAGTGCTAAAACTATCATTAGAAAACGCAGGAAATCTAAGGGTCTCAAAAATGTTAGCAATTCTGATAATTCTATATCTGTATCTGCTAACACTCCGGAACCAATAGTTTCCAATGCATTGTCTACTGTTGTTGTTGAAAACAGGTGGTCCAAATTGTTCTCTGGTATTTGGACTCTGGTTGCTCCAAGCATATGACCGGAGATCGCTCTCAGCTCAGAAATTTCGTCAGCAAGTTTCTTGGTACGGTTCGATTTGGTAATGATCATATTGCTAAGATAATGGGTTATGGTGAATATCATATTGGGAATGTTATAATTTCAAGAGTGTATTACGTGGAAGGTCTTGGTCACAACTTATTTTCTGTGGGACAATTTTGTGATGCAAACCTAGAAGTTGCTTTTCGAGAGCATACCTGCTTCATTCGTAATTTGGAAGGGGTTGATTTATTGAAAGGTACTCGAGGGAATAATTTGTATACTTTGTCTCTACAAGACATGATGGCCGCTTCTCCCGTATGTCTTCTCTCCAAAGCATCGAAGACTAAGTCTTGGTTATGGCATCGACGGTTATCTCATCTTAACTTTGACGCTATTAATCACTTGGGGAAAAACGAACTTGTTCGTGGTCTTCCTAAACTATCATTTCACAAGGATCATTTGTGTTCCGCGTGTACAATGGGAAAAAGCACTAAGAAATCTTACAAACCCAAGACGGAAGACACCAACCAAGAGAAACTTTATCTTTTGCATATGGATCTTTGTGGGCCAATGCGTGTTGAAAGTCTTAGTGGCAAAAAGTACATCCTCGTCATTGTCGATGATTACTCTCGGTTTACATGGGTGAAATTTCTTAAAGCAAAGAGTGAGGCACCTAAATTCATCATCGGATTTCTCAAGATGATTCAAGTGCGTCTCAACACTACTGTCCGACGCATTCGTACAGATAATGGAACCGAATTTGTGAATCAAATTTTGCGTGATTATTATGAAGAAGTTGGCATTTCTCATGAAACATCCGTTGCACGCACTCCACAACAAAACAGTGTCGTTGAAAGGCGAAATCGCACACTTATGGAAGCTGCTCGAACGATGTTAATTTACGCAAAGGCTCCATTGTTTTTATGGGCAGAAGCAGTATCTACAGCAGTGTACACCCAAAACCGGTCACTAATTCGTAAACGCCATGGTAAAACACCTTATGAGCTTCTCCATGGAAAAGTACCAGATTTATCATATCTTCATGTATTTGGTTCTCTTTGCTATCCAAATAATGATGGTGACAATTTGGGAAAACTTCAACCAAAGGCTGATATTGGTATTTTCATTGGTTACGCACCCTCAAAGAAGGCATACCGAATCTACAACCGTAACTCTCGCAAGATCCTCGAAACTATGAATGTTGATTTTGATGAGCTGACAGCAATGGCTTCTGAGCAAAGCAGCTCTGAACCCGCACTTCATGAAATGGGACCCAGTAACATTAGTTCTGGTCTTGTCCCAAACAACCCTACTTCATCATCATTTACACCACCTTCTAGGACTGAATGGGATACGTTGTTTCAACCGTTCTTTGATGAATTCTTTACTCCTCCAACTATTGTTGCTCCAGAACCTGAGGTAATAGCTCCGGTAACCGAAGTTGTCGCTCCAGCAACCGTTGCACAATCAGATACATCTGCACCTACAATTGGTCAAGATATACCTTCAACAAGTAATTCTCAACCAACACATGTTTCAACTACCCATGTCATGCCTATTGATGATGAAGAGGATGATGATGATCACGATTTGGAATTCGCTCAAATGCGTGAACTTCCATTCTTTGGTGTATCTATTCCCGACCCTAATCAAGCCGGGTCGTCCACCTCAGAGGAAGCTCCTTCTACAGTTTACTCCAATCCTCATTACGCAAGGCTTCGCTAAAGGCAAGGTGGATCCCACGCTGTTCATTCAGAAACGAGGTAAAGATATGATTATGGTACAAATATATGTTGATGATATTATATTTGCAGCCTCGACCCAAACCTTATCGGATGAGTTTGGGACACTCATGTCTTCCAAGTTTAAGATGTCAATGATGGGCAAGGTATCATTCTTCTTAGGTCTTTAGATATCTCAGAGTCCCAGAGGCATCTTTATCAATCAATCCAAGTATGCCCTTGAATCGCTTAAGAAGTATAAGATGGAATCTTGCGACCCCGTGGATACTCCAATGGTGGAAGAACTAAGCTTGATGCAGATCCACATGGAGTTTCCGTTGATCCGACACTTTATCGTGGAATGATCGGTACTCTTCTGTATATCACAGCCAGTCGACCTGATCTTCAGTTTGCTATATGTATGTGTGCCAGGTATCAAACTAGGCCTACTGAGTTACACTTAGCTACTGTTAAAAGGATCTTTCGATATCTTAAAGAAACCATTAATCGGGGACTTTGGTATTCGAAGGACTCTTCTATTGCTCTAATGGCATATGCAGATGCGGATCACGCGGGTTGTCAAGATACAAGGCGTAGCACGAGTGGAACTTTGCAACTACTAGGAGATCGACTAATCAGTTGGGCATCGAAAAGGCAGAAAAGCGCTGCAATTTCAAGTACGGAAGCAGAATACATAGCTATGTCCGGTTGCTGTGCTCAAATTCTTTGGATGAGATCGCAATTAACCGACTATGGTCTAGGTTTCAACAAGATTCCGATGTACTGTGACAACAAGAGTGCAATTGCCTTATGCTGCAACAACGTTCAATTTTCCCGGTCGAAGCATATTGACATTCGCTACCACTTCATCAAGGAGCAAGTGGAAAATGGAGTAATCGAGCTTTACTTTGTCCGATCTGAGTATCAATTGGCGGATATTTTCACGAAGGCTTTAGATCGCGCTCGAATTGAATTTTTGGCCGACAAGCTAGGAATGAGAACCTTCTCGCCTGAGACTCTTAATGAACTAGCAGATGAAGCGAAATAATAGTGGTGATAAAACTATTCTCCGTATCCTTGGTGATCATCTGTATATATTGTGTATATTTTTATCCTCAAAAGCAAAATACAAAAATATAAAACCATATAAAAACCATAAAAATTGAAAAATCTAGAAAAATCCAAAAATATTTTTACTTTATTTTTCAAAGGCATGTCTTTTGGTACGATAATATTTACAGCCTTAGAAATGTTGATTAATATCGACACGGCGCCATAAATAGAGTTCGCACAAAAGTTGTAAATATTTTATAAAACATGCCTATATGGCTTGTAGTTATTTCAGACTGCAACCCGGTTTTCACATTAAAGTCAAGTATTTCTTATGAAAGCTTTGGCTCACAACGGGAATTAATTTTCTCGGGCAAGGTTTACTTTAAAACCTTGTAAGGGATCAAGTTTACTTTATAACTTGGTCTAACACAAATCAATGTACGTTTCAGTGCATTTATTTGTTAAAACAAGAGAAGTCTTGTTTTTATGAAGCTATCATCTCTACAACCATAGCAATCTACAATTGGTATCTACATACTCGACGATGCGACTACTCAACCGACGACTACAACTCTTTCAATAGAACACGGGTCAACAATTGAGGGGGAGCAATTGTCAAGCATTCAGAATATTCGATGCCGAACGTGCCAAGTTCACAAGTTGGTGTCAAGACAACAATACTAATCGTACATGTGGTGTCAAGAGATGACTTCAGACGTGACGAGGCGACCAACATATGCTGACAAGAACCATTTGATCTTATCATATGATGTTCTCATCTATCAGGTCCAACCTTGTCAATTCTTTTCTAATATGGTGAATATGTGATCATGTTACAAATCGGTATCATATATCATACGTTTGATATCATGAAGGTAAAACGGTCTTGCATTTTTCTTCCCAAAACCTTTGTTAAAACTTCATTAAATCAATTGATATTAAAAACATCGATTGGGTTATTATTTTTAATATGGGGGAGAAAATGTGATTTAATATGGGATATTATCACAAATGGTTTGACTTAATGTGCTGGCTCATCCCGACATGTGCGAAATGTTTTCGAATATCGTGGCATATGTTAAGGGGGAGCAAAATGGATTTGCTATATCAAAATAGATTTTCATGGTGACATATACTTACCCAAAACCCATTTATTTCACGACGATGAAGATTGTGGTGACATAAGGATGGTAGGATAGGTTAAGTCCTATGATTCTTCCAGAACTGGAGGAATCTTCCCAAGGACATTCCATAGCTAGAAATAGTAGTCCTTAGGAAAGTTGGAGAAAGATTGTGAACGTAGCTGAATGCCGACCAAGTACTTAAGTTAGCACTGGAACAATCACAACAAGGTGCTAGTTATGACGTATTGGTAAGCATTGAAGGGGTTGAAGAATGAAAAAGAATTGTAAAGATAAAGGGTGTAAAGAAAGAATCCCTCCTTACAACCTTAGGAAGAAACCGGGTCAATACATATGCTATTGAGATCATTTTTAATGATGCTTGATATTGAAGATAAGACATCATGGACCCAGTGATACAATGCACAACCCATCCCAGCTAACTCAGATATCTCTCAAAAGGTATTTGTTTTAATCACACGGAGACAACACGTTATCTATTGATTTATTCACTCCGAATAAATTGGTATTGAAATGGTGGCACTCCTCTCCAGCCTCCGATCACTAAAATCCAAAATGCACGATCGAGTCTAGAGCCATTTGAGATCATCAAATATCTCATTAGGACACACTTTCATATTCCCTTGCTTCTTCACACACTGTGAAAAGTAAGAAAGATTTTAAGAGTCCTACGTAAAATCTTCATGATCTTGCCTGAACATCCGAGTAATACGAAAGTATTTACAATGAAGATGGAAATCCTTCTTGAGCGAATATCAAAAAGCTCATGGTAGGTGACTTGTGCGATTCTTTATGAATCAAACTTGTGATAACTGGAAAGCAACAGCTGTTTAATTCTTAACTGAATTTAAACACGTTCCAGGCCTCTACGCAATATCTTAGTGATCTTGCCAGAACACTCAGAGTGATACCTTAGTGTTCACAGTGATGAGTGGAAATACTTCTAGTGTTAACCTCAAACAGCACTTGGTAGGTAACTTGCAAGATTCTATACGAATCAAGCTCGTGACAACTGGAAAGCAACGATGGTGCGGTTCTTAATTGAATTTCACTTGTTCCAGGAACATGAATTGACGGCTTCAAATCATGCGGATATTATTATCCAAATGATTCACTCTTTATGTTCGCAGTCAGCTTTGGACGGTCGAGTAAAGAGAACGGGTTTACCCGCGAAATCCTGTCAGGAAGTTACTTAATTGAAACTATCCGTCACGGGTATATATCTAATATCGTCCAACGGTCTTCACCGACCGGAGGTAAAATGCTACCGATTTAGAATGAAATGTTCAAAGCCATTTCGTTCGTGTCTACTTATGTTGCGGCATTTGAAGACGGTGGCGTTGCGGAATCCAAGAAGAAGTCGTCCCCGCATGCTTATACTTTATGCACTTAATACCTCATCTAATTCAAGAAAGCCTAAAAGTTAAGTCTTCCGCTGTATCGAACTCCGAAGCTTTCAAGAATTACTAAGGCATAAGTATGTGGGACGTGAGGTCACAAAGAGGCGAAGATCACAAGTGAAGGATGCACGGGATCAAGGAAAGAGATTAATGCTTAAGACTGATATCAAAGATCACATCAGCATGTTCACCAGAAAAGAAAAAGAAAAGAAAGACGAAGACTACGAGCTCAAGACAAGCATAGTATGCTAGGTTTATTTTATTATTGTAACTAGGGTAACACCCTTGTTTGGAGTGACCTCCCTTAGGGGGAGATTGTTAGAAATACGTTTTTACGTATTTAGGAAGATTCGGTCACTCAGACAATATACTTAGTAGTAGCTCGTAGTCTAGACATCTTTATTAAACAAACAAAGCCAAGCCTAGCCTACAACATGTGTAGGCCGGCCCAACAATGTAAGCCCAAGCCCATCACAAGGCTTGGGTATATAAACCCTCTCCTTTGATGGAGAGGGTGTGTGGTTTCATAATTTTCACATAGTTATTCTTACTTTCTCTCTCTAAGTTTGTGTGAAATCCACCATCTCTCTATCTCTTTCTCTCTCTAGAAACATAAGCAAGATTTACAATCCTACACCGTGTAACCTTCGCAATTCGCTACCAACTATAAGCCGAAAGCCCGAGATTTTTACAAAAAAGTAGACTTTTCTCAAAGAATGTCAAAATTATGTGTTACTTTTATATAATAACATACAACATTTTTTTTCTTTTGGTAACCATGCTTTCTGACACATTATCCGACTAATCCAAATATACAACAAATTTACTACTTAAAAATGTATGATGAAATTACAACAATATATTCTCTTATAAGTAAGTATGATTTGTTTGAATGGATAAAAGTTAATCTTGTTGTTGGTATCTCATTAACGTGATAGTTCAAGACTTAGTCGAGGTTTTCACCGAAGTATAAATATGGAGTTTTTCATTAGTATATATTTTTAAAATCGAGTAAATTGAATAAATTTTAATGTTTAAATCGGCTATGGCTCAAGCTAAGATTAGGTCTCGACATTTAACTTAGTGTCGGAAAATAATGTAAGCAACGTTGTAAGGTTTTCTCCGCCAAGAAGGGAGCTTGTGGATATAGTGGAAATATCGAGTAAGGTGTACTCGAGGAGTGGAGTAGGAACGAGGATAGAGCCTTGTTGCCGAAACACTATAAATCTTGGTGTCTTCCTACTAGGTTGTTTCTTTCCTTATTCATTACTTACATTCATTATCATTATACTTACTACACATTGTTAATGCATTAGAATTGAACCTAATCATTATGCAACTAGCTTTCAAGTAAAAGATAGTTTTGTGCACTCACCTTATTGAAAGGAATTTTAATTAGGAGATAAACCGATGAAAACTATTCAACCCCCCCCCCCCCTTTCTAGTTTCTACAATTGGTATCAGAGCGATGGTGACACAAGATCTTTGAAGTATATTATACTTTAAAACTTGGATCGATCAATTGTCTCCTCAAATTAGAAGGTTAAGTTGTACAAAAGTTTTTCTTTGGCAAAACTATTTTTTGTTGAAAATAAGCCTTTTAAATTGTTAATATTGCATCTTATTTAGATTAGTATTATTAATGAATTTTAGATTTACTCTTGAAATGTATCTACTAGTTTGCATCTTGTTATGTGTAGATACTCATGAAGATAAATCATTCTATTGATTGTGGATTGAGTTACTTACACTTGTAGAAGACTCATCTTCTTTGATTTCCAACATCATTGAATGATGATATCAAGATGGGTAGGAGTGATACTATTCTTTGAAGACTTAGTAGTCACTATTAGTCATAGTTGGGCTTTCCATTGATTCCTTAAAAGCTCGGAATGCAAATTGTGGCCAAGGTACGTTTTCGTTCTTCCACACGCCCTATTGATCATTCTTTTGATCATTAATTGACTATATGGTTGTTCTTGGCATCCTTGCCTTGACATTTACTTGTGGTTTGTGATTCTTTCCTTTCTCCCTCTCAAACCTTCATTGCTTGGATACTTGACTCACTATGGAGATGTAGGGTGAGTTAGTAGAAGCTTAAAGTATCAAGCATGATTTCCATGGTTTGCACCCTTACGGTTAGTAGGCCCAATATCATGTGTAGCTTGTGCAATTAAGCTCATCTCTAGGATGATTAGTGAATCCCTTGAGATACCAAACTACTTCATTAAGTTGTAGGTGGATTTTACACATTTGGAATTGAAATATTCCAAGGATATTATTATTGTTAATTCTAGAAATAATTATCTGATCATGTGGGAGAGAAAGTGAATCTATACTTTGCTCATATTTTGAAATAGAATAAGACTACTCTTAAAAATGATCTTATTCTATGCATCAAAATTGCTTGATATAATTCATTACCAAAGCCGTTTAGACTTTCACCGGAAAGGCACGTCTTAAACCACTATATATGACACAAGCTCTTCACCTCTCCAATTTAAAGAATGTCATTTGTCTCTTGAGAAATGTTCTTGGTCTTGATTCACTTCCCTTGACTCCTCTCCTCTTTGCTTCTTTGCTACGAGTATTCGTTTGTTCGTTTCGGTCTTTTCCTATCTCGATTCAACTCGTAATCCTTCAACAAGGCATTATTACCCAGTGTTGTGGTGGTCCAATGATATCCTAAAAGGTTTGAGATATATTTTTAAGTATTTTAAAATTTTTGGTTTTCAAAAATTCATTGTTTTTCTTTGATAAAAATCTGCCTCTGTAGGCGGTTCTTTATCTCTTGCGGTTCTATATCTTTGTCAGTGCGCCAGTTTTTATAAAATACCCTTTTTCAAACAAATCCTTCTCTCTCTTTCTTTATCATAGTCGACGGGTTTTTTGATTTTCCACCATTGTTGAAGGTTCAAAAACCTTCAATCACTCAAATTAATTGATTCCAAGTTGTGGGTTTCACTCATCCTTCATCAAACATCTATCTTGTTCTATGGTTCATCCTTTCATAGTTGGGGATTTTTTAAATTGAGATTGAATTAGAACAATGATAGGAATGTGGGTTGATATAGTTATTTTATTATGATTCCTTAAGTTCATAGTCATTTGTAAATGATCACTTAATGTGTTAAGTATGTTTACTCACGATTATCCTCTTGATCTCCTTCTTTACCTTGTCCAAAGAGAAGATCACTCACACACTTGTGATGTGATTAAAGATGAAGCCATTGATGAAGATCACCTTATCCTAAAGATCTAGTCATGTTCATCATTTGTTTATTTGTGTCTTGTGTAGATCCAATGTATTTGTGAATACTTGGACTAGTTGTGTTCATCCAAGCTATATGTAAATAGATGGATTAGAGTTGTGTAAATCCATTGCACATTTGTGTCCTTAGATTTGTGTTGTGTAGATCCAAGCTACATGTGTGTACTTGGATATGTTTAGTTTAGTTGTAATTAGTTATGTTAGTTCTCACTAAACTATAAAGTGATGTGGTTGTGTCTTGTGAGTTCTCACTAAACTATAAAGTGATATGTAGTTGTGTTGTGTGAAGTTCTCACTTAGCTTCAAAGTAAAGAGTCGTGAAGATTGGATCTAGCTTTGGATTAGAACTCGACATCTAGCCTTGTGTCAGAAAATGGTGAAGTAGGCAACGTTGTGAAGATTGGTTCTAGCTTTGGATTAGAAATCGACATCTAGCATTGTGTCGTAAAATGGTGAAGTGAGCGACGTTGTGTAGATTGGTCCTATCTAAGATTAGGTCTCGACATTTAGCTTAGTGTCGGAAAATAATGTAAGCGACGTTGTAAGGTTTTCTCCGCCAAGAAGGGAGCTTGTGGATATAGTGGAAATCTCGAGTAAGGTGTACTCGAGGAGTGGGGTAGGAACGAGGATAGAGCCTCGTTGCCGAACCACTATAATTCTTGGTGTCTTCCTACTAGGTTGTTTTTTTCCTTATTCATTACTTACATTCATTATCATTATACTTAATACACATTGTTAATGCATTAAAATTAAACATAATCATTATGCAACTAGCTTTCAAGTAAAAGATAGTTTTGTGCACTCACCTAATTGAAAGGAATTTTAATTAGAAGATAAACCGATGAGAAACTATTCAACCCCCTTCTAGTTTCTACAGTTCCAACCCGTCAACTCGTATCCGCAAACAAGAAATCAACTTGAATTGTCACCTAAATTCATATAGATTCAAACATGGTCGAGGACTAATTCTTCAAGGTTAACGGTAGGCAATAAAAGAAATACTACGTATAAGTTTGAGCTTGGCTTGTTCACACTAAAGTTGCAAATAAGTCATACTTTTAACAAGCAAATTAAGGTCAAATTTGAGCTTGACTCGATTAGTATCCCTAGTTCACACCTAAAATTAGGGCTAAGCATCGATAGAGAATCGATTGGACCAAAAACCCGAACCGAAAAACCTGAACCGAAAACCGATTTTAGAAATAATAGGAACAGAAAATCGAACCAAAGTGAACCGATCATAATCGAAAAATAAACCGGAACAAAATCGAAAACCGAGTTTAGAAAAAAATAGGAAATGAAAACCGAACAAAAGTGAACCGAGCATAACCGAAAACCAATCTGAACCGAGTAAAATGGATTGGTTAGGTATATTTTTCCTCGCTTTTACCCGAACCGTACCGAATCGAGAAACCGGAACTGAAACCATAAATATTTGAAACCGAAAAACGAACAAAAAATTATATGTTTAGTTTCTGCTAGTTTGGTTTTTTGTTGGAATTGCTGAGGCCCGACTCAATTAGTTAGACATATACTAGCAGGATACCCGCGAGATGCTGCGACGACTACCATGTGATTAATCGAGAAAGATAAAAAAAATGATCCCGATCAAGCCTGGTTCGCTCATTTGCATAGGTTTCGACTATTTTTATTTTTGCTTTTGATTAAACCCGTTGACATGGTTCAATTATAAAACCATATTTACCACCAACTTATAAGTTATATGAGTTTTTTTGTGTTTTAATAGTTGTAAAATATGCATTATAAGATGTATTATTTATTTTACGGATATTTTTAAAATATTATTAATTAAAGTGTTTAATATTTTAATTAATATATATTTGTAACATATGTTTATAACAAGTATAAATAGAAATTAATTTTAAAAATTTATGGTAATGGTTACTTGACTTGTATAATATATTTTAAAATTTATATTACCTAAAAATTTAATGAATAAAAAGTGTATAAATTGTTTATAAAATAATATAATATATTTTTTAATTGAGGAAACCGCGTTCTTTATCCCCGTGAAAATAAACCCGCCAATTGATTTAGAAAAATTAGAATTACATTAACAAACTTATAGAATAAATTAACAAGAGCATTTTTCAATAACATTTATATGACACTAATTATTTTCGAATTCCTTCTATTTAAAAAACAAAGTTTATAAATTAAAAACATCAGGTCCTTTTTCCAGAAATTTCCCCAAAATCAAGCCTCCCTCCCCAAAAAAATTTCCCAAAAAAAAGCTGCCCTCCCCATTTTCATTGAAGTCCCGCTCTAAGATTTCACCAAAATCAAAATATCCCTCCATTCTTTTTTCTAGATCCGTAATTCATTTTTATTTTTAGACAAAACCTACTACTTCCCCTTTTTTCTCACAACATCAAAACAAAAAACCCACTTATAATTACCACCATTTATAAGTTTGTATCAAAAACCACTAATTACAAAGCCCATTCGAAGTCAATTGTTTCATAAATCAGGTAGTTTGCCGTATTTTACCTTCAATTAGATGTGTTTATGGGTCAATTTTATGTTTTGATGATTTTCAATTTAGGGTTTATGAACTTGAAACATAAGCTGGATTATTCATCCAGAAACTTATGCTTTAAATTAGGTTTTTGCACCAGAATATATGCTTAGTTTTCTATGTTAATGGTTGTAAATGAATCTTCAATATTGGGTCGGGTGAAATCAGATAACGCTAATTGGGTCGAGTGAAATTAGGTTAAAAATTATAGCCGGTTTATTTTGACCCGAACCCGATAACCCGATTGTGTTATTGGTTTGGGTTAGGGTTGGATTAAGTTTCATATCGGGTTATCGAGTCAACCCGATAAGACTCGGAAATTAGTTTTTTTTGTTTTTACTTGATCCGTATATGACATTATGGAAAATATGAAATTGGGCTCACTTTCTACACTATGCATTTGTTAGTTTATGACATTATGGCAAATATGCAATTGGTCTCACTTCTCTGCAATAAGAATTTGTTCATGTAGTGTGCTTTGGCATTTGATTTGTTTTAACTTATTCATTATTAATGTAATTTGCAAACACAAATACCAAAGCCCCTAGACATGTGTGCTAATAGTCTGCACTATTGTTTCAAATTTATGACTTTTGCCAATACAAATGTTACTATTGTTTCAACATTCTGACTATCGCTAACAGTGTCTGTACGACTCTTTTATAAACAAAGCTTTGTCACTTTCGAGTATTATTTTTCTGTTTAATCGAAATCATATATCATTTTGCTAATTCATTGTTGCCCTATTTTCTAGTAGTGCATTCCAAGTACATATTTTTATACACGGAAACGTTAATCTCCCTAGTTATGTATCACGTGTGTGCAAGCGGTCATTTGGTCTACCGGGTACTTCATTTGGAAATAAAGGAATAACCGTGTTTTTCTAATAAGATATTAAGAACTAACAAGATTGTTCAAGACATTTAATTGAAAAGTTACGAGTGGATTGTTCGAAGATCTAACAAGTATAAAGAGATAGAATAAACAATGGTTATGGGATCCCATAAATATTCGGTTACATTAAGTATGTGAGTGTTCGCGCGGGGTTGTCTATGCAGGGTGGTGTCAGCTGCACCGGGTTTGTTTTCTGATTCTTTAGCTACTATAGTTACAATTTAATGGTATCTCTGGTATCTATGGTCATGGGCTGCTTCAAATTTTAAGTGTCTGCTATGATAATGTATGTGAGCGGGTTTTTTCGCGGGGTGTGATAATGTCTGTTGTGATGCAGGGCGGTTCTGTTTCTTGTTCTGCTTCACTTCAGTATCTATGGTATCTATTGGTCTGCGTCAAGTTTAGAGATTGTTGTGCTAGTGTTTGTGCGTCGGTTGTCTACGTAGGGGGTCTGCATCGTGACCGTGCTCTGCGTTTTTGTGCTTTCTGTGTGCAACATCTGCAACTTGCTGATGTGATGGTCTCCTCAGTTCTTCATTTTAGTTTTAGGATAACTGGGTTGGGTCAAATGGTTTTAGAGCTTGTGAACATACAGGTGCCAAGTGATTTTTTGTCTCTTGTGGCCTGTGTGTTTTGAGGTCTATTTGTGGTTGTTTGTTTTCCATCCCTTGTTTCCAAATTTTTGCTTCCTGTGTTAGTGGTCAGTTTGGCGTTATGTAATCCTTCTCTTTTGCTTCACGGTCCTATTCTCAGTTCAGCCTCTTGTTTAGCTGGGGTGGGAGGACTTGTATTGTATCTTTTTTGGTTCTATGTTATTATTTCCTTTCTAAAAAAATTATATTTTTATAAATTGCAGGTTTTTTATGTCTAGTTCATACATTTATTTGCCTCAAATAATGTTTTTACTTAATGCATGCAGATATCTGAAACTTTATACAAGAAATACATCGAAAAGATGTCTCTTTTTAAGGATTTCTCTTCGATGTTCATCAATCACATTGTAACTCGAGTGCACGAAGAGTTTTTTCTTCCAGGTGAAGTGATAATGGAACAAGGCATTTCAGCAGATCAACTATATTTTGTGTATCATGGCAACCTGGTATAGCCTAATTCCTACTTGCAAGTTATTCTTGTTTATTAACTTTATAAGTTTACGAATTAAACTAAATAGTATCATTTTAAAACGTCATGACTCATTTGGAGATAATTCCATTCTATGCAACATTTCCTAACCATACACAGTTCGAGTTCGTGACCTTTGTAGACTATTACGGCTTGATAAACAATCTTTCACTAGTATCCTAGAGATATATTTCCACGATTTTACTAGAGGTGATAATCATGTACTATATTTTTAACCTTTTAAATTAGTATCCTCTATCTAAACTTATATATGGTAACAGGGTAAAGAAAGTGATGCTCGCATGAAGCATACGGTGACTTATATTTCTGTTCATATTGGTATGCAAGAGGCGGAACTTGCACCAAGGGTTAATAGTTCCGCTTATAATGGAGATTTTTCTTAGCTGAAAAGCTTAATTCGATCAGGGGTTGATCCAAACAAAAAAGATTTTGATGGAAGGTCACCGTTGGTATGTTTTCATCATTAAACATTCTTATGCAGAGTTATTGCATACTGTTTGTTGACAGGTATTTGCATGAATAGCATCTTGTGGCATCAAAAGGGCACAAAGACATTACACGTTTCCTTATTCAACACGGTGCATAAGTCAATAATTTATATAATTTTGGTAACATGCCCTTGTTGGAAGCTATTAAGAACATACATGATAATATAGCTTCACTACTTGCCGCATGAGGAAGATGGATGATGGAACACAATTTATCAGTTTCTAGCTCTCCTTTTGTTACATCTGCTACTACTACATTATTTTGTTATATTAAGACTTTATACTTAATGTTATTTCTTAGTTTTTTAAAACATCTTTTACATAAATGAAATATTATTTTGCTTATTGAATGTCATCCTTTCTGGTTACTTGCTTCAAATTCAGTTGAGTTTACTTTATTGCAATTTTGTTTTTGAGTTAAGTAGTTTTAATATGTTGCATACCTGAAGTCTAATATAACATGTCTAATATAACACTAATTTCGGTCCTAATAAATACCCTATCTATTAGGACCTTTTCATTAGTACTAAAATATGACTCTTTCCATTATGTTCTTGTCCTATGAAAATGTATGTTAGGACCTAGGAAAGTGTCCCAAAATATAACAAATGATTAAGCATGTATTAGAACTCCAGATAGCATCTTATAACGTGTTCTATTAAGACACTATTTTGGTTGCATAAACATTTTTACGGGACCAGATAATTTGTTTCAAAATGTCCGAGTTTATTAGGACGTCGATGAAGGTCCTAAATATCTATTACAACCCCTTCCTATGGGACACATTTTATTTGGTCCTATTAGATGAATGGTCCTATAAACTATTTTTATAGGACACTAACACGTGTCCTATAAGCTCCATTTTCTTGTAGTGATTACAACAGCCCCTGATACATTTGCTTGAGTAGTAGCAACTACTACTTGTGTTGTTTTACAACAAATAATATAAATTTGTACATCCATAACTTAACAAAACATGACTTGTGATATCTATATTCATTCGCCGTCCTTAACTTTGGCTTCAACATCAATAACAACTCTATATGAAGCTTCCCTGCAAAAACTATGAGTCAGAACCTCGATGCATCACATAAAGTTCATATTATTATTAATAAGCTAAGCATAACGCTACATTAGCATATGAGTAGTTGTTGGAAATTTAGTGTAATTATGGGATATGGTTAGACTTGTAAATGGGTTTGGAGGTACGGAGTGTACACCCATTAAGTCCCTGGCCACCCTGGACTCATTATAGTGGTTTGCTTATGCCTGTCAGAGGCTAGAATTTGGCCTGTCAGAGGCTAGAATTTGGCCTGTCAGCGACTATAATTTGGCCTGTCAGCGGCTAGATTTTGGTTTGTCAGAGGCTAGATTTTGGCTTGTTAGGGGCTAAATTTTGAATTTCAGTGGCTATTTTACCCATCAGCGGGTAGACTATCCATCAGTGGGTGGGTTGTCTTTGTAACCTCTTTGGCCGTTTCAAAAGGGGTTTAAGACTAACTTAATGACCATGATTATGGTCATATAACCACTATGTAATCATGTGGAAAATAATGAGATTAATTGGCCGATTAATACTCATTATTCCTTTGACTATGAGTTACATTATTAAGAGTGGGATCACTATTAATAGTGATCATACATGCATGATGAAACATCTAGAAAACGTAAACACTTATTCACATAGGGTTCTTGATTTATGCCTAAAACAAGAACAAACACTTGGTTTTATCCCAAGGAGGTATTCGTGTTAACCCAGACATAGGTTCGAATAATCTTCTTTGGAAAGTGATTACACGATTTCAAGTGATATCCGGTAACCAATTCATTGGTACGTGGTTAGGCTATTGGTTATCTTTACCCTGTTGGAAAGAAGTAAACCCCAACGATCAAAGAAGATTATTGTGTGATAATAAAAGGCGGCTGCAACAAAGTATATGGTGGCTAACTTCTCCAAAATGGACAAGTTTGAAGGGGTGGACTTTAGGAGATGGCAAAAGAAGATTCACTTTCTTCTTTCTACTATGAACGTGGTGTATGTGCTGACAACTCCTATTCCTGATGGTGGTGATGATGCTACTTTAGAGGACATGAGGAAAAGGAGCAAATGGGAGAATGATGACTATGTGTGTCGCGACATAATTCTCAATGGCTTAATATTGCTTCTAGTATAAATGTTGATACTGACTACCACTAAACTGAATATTCATCACTATGGCATGCTAGGCTAGACCATGTCCACAATAAAAGGATGCAAGATATGTATAAGGATGGGTTAATCTCAGGTTTTGACATGGACACTGAAAATTGTCAAACTTGTATACTGAGTAAAGTTACTAAGAAACCATTTCAAGATGTAAAACATGAAACTAAAGTCTTGGAGCTAATCCATAGTGATCTATGTGATTTGCATGCTACTCCCTCATTAGGGAATAAGAAAATACTTGGTAACATTTATTGATGATGCTTCAAGGTTTTGTTATGTTTATTTGTTGCATACTAAAGATGAAGCATTAGATAAATTTAAAGTATTTAAGTCTGAAGTTGAATTACAAAAAGGAGTCCAAATCAAGATATTTAGGAATGGTAGGGGAGGTGAGTACATGGACACTTTGTACTTTCAGTCTGTTGGAATAATCCATGAAACAACTACCCCCTATACTCCACAACAAAATGGTATATCTGAAAGGAAAAATAAAGTACTAAAAGAGATGGTTAATTCCATGTTGTCCTATTCAGGACTAAGTCAATGGTTTTGGGGGGAAGCTATGTTAACATCTTGCTATTTATTAAATAGGGTTCCCAATAAAAGGAATAAGATTACCCCTTATGAACTATGGACTAAAAGGAAACCAAACTTGAACAATCTCAAGGTTTAGGGTTGTAGGGCTGTTGTAAGACTCCCTGATCCAAATGTGAAAACCTTGGGTGAAAGAGGCATTGAATGCATCTTTATTGGATATGCTAAGCATTCCAAGGCTTATAGGTTCTATGTTATTGAACCTAATTATTCAGTTTCAATAAAATCAATCATTGAATCAAGGGATGCTAACTTTGAGGAGACTAGGTTCTCATTAGTCCCTAGACCAAGCCTTAGGACTCCTACTGGAGCTGAGGACATTGGTGCTTTAGTGGAACCTCAAAGGTTCACTGATAAGGTCGTGGTTCAGCAACCTGAGCCTGAGCTTAGAAGAAGCACAAGGCAAAGGATTCCAAGGAATTTTGGGCCTGAGTTTCAACTATACTTAGTTGAAGGAACAAGGGATGAGGTCTCTGACCAATACTACTATTGCTTTAATGTTGGGGATGATCCTAAAACATTTGATGAAGCAATGAAGTCCCAAGATGTTGCTTTCACGAAATAAGCAATCATGGCGAGATGGACTCCATCATGGGCAAAAACACTTGGGTGTTGGTTGATCTACCTCTAGGTTGCAATCCACTTGGATGGAAATGGATATTCAAAAGAAATATGAAGGTAGATGGAACTACTGAAAAGTTCAAGGCAAGGTTAGTCATTCAAGGCTTTAGGCAGAAGTCAAGGATAGACTACTTTGATACTTATGCTTCATTATCACGCATAAGTACCATAAGAATGTTGATTGCCTTGGCAAGTATTCACAATATAATTATTCATCAGATGGATGTGAAAACAACATTCTTGAATGGTGATTTGGATAAGGGGGTTTATATGAACCAACCTCAAGGTTTCATCATGCCTGGTCATGAAGTTAAGGTGTGTAAACTGATTAAGTCCTTATATGGACTGAAGCAGGCACCTAAGCAATGGAATCAAAAATTTGATGAAGTGCTTTTGTCTAATGGTTATTTACTTAACCAAGCTGACAAATGTGTATATAGCAAGTTTGATGAATCTGGTAAAGGAGTCATCATTTGCCTATATGTTAATGACATGTTAATCTTTGGTACTGACCAAGTTCAAGTTGACTTAACCAAAGAGTTTTTGTTATCAAGTTTCTATGAAAGACATTGGGAAGTCTGATGTTATCCTTGACATAAGGATTAAACATGAAAGTGATGGTATTGTAATTCCTCAGTCTCATTATATTGAGAAGGTCCTTAAGAAATTCAATCACTTTGATTTTATTCCAGTGAGTACACCTATGGATACAAGTGAGAAACTAATACCTAACAATGGTCAGGATGTCTCCCAACTTGAGTATTATAGGGCGATTGGTTGCTTGATGTATGCCATGACTAGTACTAGGCCTAACATTGCTATTGATGTTGGTAAACTGAGTAGGTACACTATAGTCCTAGTACTCAGCATTGGCGAGCAATTCAGAGGGTACTGAAGTATTTTAAAGCAAAAATGGATTATTGTTTGTCATATATTGGATATCCTTCAGTGTTGGAAGGTTACACTGATGCAAGTTAGATCAGCAATACTGAGGATAGTTCATCTACAAGTGGTGGGTGTTCCTTCTTGGTGGTGGTGCAATTTCTTGGGCATCCAAGAAGCAAACTTGCATTACTAGTTCAACAATTGAATATGAGTTTGTAGCTCTACCAGCTGCTGGTAAAGAAGCTGAATGGTTCAGAAACTTTCTTCATGAGATTTCATTGTGGGTCAAACCTATGGCACCCATATATATATATATATATATATATATATATATATATATATATATATATATATATATATATATATATATATATATATATATATATATATATATATATATATATATATATATATATATATATATATATATATATATATATATATATATATATATATATATATATATATATATATATATATATATATATATATATATATATATATATCCGTTGTGACAGTGCAGCTACTTTGTCTAATGCTTATAGCCAAATGTACAATGGTAAGTCTAGACTCTTAGGTGTTAGACATAGCATGATTCGTGAGCTGATCATGAATGGGGTGATATCAATAGAGTTTGTGAGGTCTCAACAAAACTTGGATGATCACTTGATAAAGGGATTGGCTAGAGACTAGGTTATAAAGTCTGCTAAAGGGACGAGTTTAAAGTCCAAACTAGTCACTGAATGCTAGGTCACCCAACTCCCCCCCTAAGGAAACTTGGGAGTTGAGTTCAATGTGGAAAGCCTAACATTCAGGGGACTGAAGCACATGTATTACATATCATCCCAAGGATGTGCTTGTGGATGATGAACTTATAAACTTCTCCATGGTTAATTTCTTTGAAAAAAAATGCTTAAGCAGGAGTATGAACTAAAGAGGAACCACCAATGTAAATATTGAAGTTTCGCCGCCTCAAGGAGCATGGACATTGGCTCTTACAACATTTATGAATTGGATATGGACACGTGGCTTGTATGGTGTCAAGAGCGATTTTAAGTGTTTGAAAACTTGTGTGTATTTTATCTTCAGGTATTCAAAGTAGTTGAAGGGTTCAATTCTTAGAACACCCAGATTCTCAAATATTTGAAGTGGTGTACTAAGATGGAAATTCAATCCTCATGAAATTTTCATTTATGCACTATTTTTTTAATGTTGATTTTCATGCAAAAGGAATTGTACTAAATTGGGGAGGATTGTTGGAAATTTAGTGCAATTGTGGGATATGGTCATACTTGTAAATGGGTTTAGAGGTACGGAGTGTACACCCATTAAGTCCCTGACCACCCTGGACTCATTATAGTGGTTTGCTTGTGCCTGTCAGAGGATAGAATTTGGCCTGTCAGTGGCTAGAATTTGGCATGTCAGCGGCTAGATTTTGGCTTCTTTTGTCAGGGGCTAGATTTTGCTTGTCAGTGGCTAGTTTACCCATCAACGGGTAGACTATCCATCAGCGGGTGGGTTGTCTTTGCAACCTCTTTGACCGTTTCAAAAGGGGTTTAAGACATAGTTAATGACCATGATTATGGTCATGTAACCACTATGTAATTATGTGGGAAATAATGAGATTAATCGGTCGATTAATACTCATTATTCCTTTGACTATGAGTTACATTCTTAGGAGTGGGATCACTATAAATAGTGATCATACATGCATGATGAAACACACATAAAACATAAACACTTATTCGCATAGGGTTCTTGATTTGTGCCTAAAACAAGAACAAACACTTGGTTTTATCCCAATGAGGTATTCATGTTAACCCATGCATAGGGTCGAGTAATCTTATTTGGAAAGTGATTACACGACTTCAAGTGATATCCGGTAACCAATTCATTGGTACGTAGTTAGAATATTGATTATCTTTACCCTGTTGGAACGAAGTAAACCCCAATAGTAGCAAGTCTACAACAATCTTGAGCACAACAATGTGACACTTGATTGAGATGTTTTATGTTTCATAACCTTTTATAAACAACATAAGAACCTAAATCATTCCTTAATACCTAACTTAAACAAAAGGCTAAAATTAACAGTTCATTAGTATAATACATCATTATAACTGTAGAAACTAGAAGGGGGGAGGGGTTGAATATTTTCTTAATTTTACTTGTTTAAAGATCGGTTTTAAAAATCCTTTTTCATAAACTTAGACTTCAATGATTATGTGATATCTTTTTATATTTTGAGGCTAACAATCTCCCCCAATGTGAGGTCATTCCTCTTCAAAATTTGGAGATCAATGGAGATTGCGAATTTCGTCATAAATAAGTCTTGAACATGTAATAGTGGTCTTGTTCCATCATGATGTGATATTTGAGCCTTTGTCATTGTCTTTCGACTTTGTCTTTAAACTTGAGATCTTCAAATCATTCTTGACTTGTCTTTGCCATCTTACGATCTTGTGTCTTCATCCACATGCTCATACATTGCACAATCTTGAAAGCTTGCTAACAATCTCCTTTGAAGAGAGGTCATTCTTCTACATTAATTGATAAGGAAGATTTTGATCATCAGAGTTGCGGAAGTATTTTGCTTTCTTGATTGTTGAATATGTCTTTGGGCATGAGTATGTGGTTTTGAATCTTCGACTTTGCTGAATACACCGTAACGTCACCTTCTTGAGACAAAACATAGATGCGGACTGAATGGTGTTGGGAATAAATTAAGGCCAGATCACTTGAGCGCTGACAAGAGTAAAACAAGCGTTGACAAGAGCAAAACAAGCGCTGGCAGCTCAAGTGTTGACAAGATAAAGTCAAGCGTTGATACATTGAAGACAAGCACTAATGGGAAGATATACTCTACGCGTTTATTGTATTCTAGTTTACTTCTAGTAAAGATAGGAACAACAATGTATTTTCTATATTTATCTTTACCTAGAATAGCTGATACGTAGATTATTGTACAAGGCTTCTTATGTCTATAAAAGAAGACCTTTAGGTTAATGTTTCATATAAGTTTTCATTCGTAAACTACTTTCATTGTAAGCATGTTTGATATCATTAATCAAAGTGAAAGTTTGTTTATATCATTGTGTGTTCTTGTTTAAGTGTTAATTCCGCATAACACTTAGATTATCATAAGCATATACAAAGGTTTCTCTAAGTGTATTACTTCGATCTAATCTCGTATACATAAAGCTAAATCGATCTAAGTTTGGGATCAACAAGTGGTATCAGAGCTTGTTGAGGAACTTTTGATCTTAAAGAACACAAGAACCCTAAAAATCACCAAAACCCTAATTTTCTCAAAAACCCTAACAACATCATGTCTGAAGCAATAACCTCCTCCTCCTCATCTTTACCAAACATCAAGATTCCCATGCTTGATGCAACCAAATTTGATTTGTGGAAATTCAACTTTGAGCAATATCTGGGGATCTATGACTACACACTCTGGGAGATCATTGAATATGGAAACACATTCGACAAAGCCCAAAAGATTGCTGATGCTATTACTCAAAGATCAGCTGTTGCTGGATGTTCTGAAGAAGATAAGAAAGAAAAACCTGGAGATGGTAGAGCTGTGTCTGCTGATGACATAGCAAAGAAAAGGGTCGACATGAAAGCCCTAAATATTCTGAAAGTCTCTTTGGGACAAGAGAACCAGCATATATATATATAGAGGCTATGAATCTGCTAAAAACCTTTGGGAAGCTCTTGAAGTTGCATATGGTGGCAATGCAGACACTAAGGAAGAGAAGAAAAAGCAACTCATGCATGATTATGCTGTCTTCAAGGCTTAACCCAATGAGAAACTGAGTAGTGTGAGAAGCAGATTGCTTGACATTACAAGCAAGTTGTCCTTCATGGGGACACAACTTGGTGATGTTGACATTAATGCTACCTTTCTTAAAAGTCTTGGTGAGGCATGGAAGATTGAGGCAAGATCTATTCTTGCCAACAATACTTACAAGAGTTCCACGTTTGATGACATCTACAACAAACTGAGGTTGTTGGAAGATGAAACTCTTTTAGAGCATGGAAGCAAGTCTACCAACAGTAACATGGCCTTTTTCTCTCATAGTGAAGGTCAATTCAATCAGAAGGACTCTTTCATACATCCAGTTACTGGATCATCTTGTGTCAGCGCTGGAGCATGTCCTGTCAACGTCTCCTTTTCAGACGTTGACACATTCAAAAGTAACTCACCAAGAGTTAAACCTGCTGGTTTAGGTTTGGATACTGTATGTGCTTATATTGCTTCTTTGCCCAATGGTTCAGTGATTACATATGAGGACCTTGAGCAGATAAGTGATGAGCACTTGGAAGAGATGGACATTAAGTGGAACATGGCTCTTGCTAGTATAAGAGCAAATAGGTGGAACAGAAGGTTTAAGAAGAAAATGACCTTCAATGCAAAAGACACGGCTGGATTTGATAAATCCAAAGTTGAATGCTACAACTGTCATCGTATGGGGCACTTCATGAGGGAATGCAGATCTCCTAGAAGATCTGATGCTGGTAAACCCTCAAGTCAGGTTGTTAAAGCTCAGGATTCCAAAGCCATGGTTGCAGTTCAAGGAATTGATGGTATGGGATGGGATTGGAGCTATCTGGCTAAGAATGTTGAAGAGGATAAAGCTTTGGTTGCTGAGGTTGAAGAAGAAGAGCATGTTGAATATGCTCTCATGGCACACTCCTCCTCTTCATCTGATAATGAGGTATACAATTATGCTTTTTGTAGTAAAGGTTGTAGGTTAAACACTGAGAAACTTAACAAAGAGGTGTTAAGATTATTAAGTGATGTGAGTACTGAAAAGTGCAAACTGTCTAATTACCAAGTAGCTCTCACTCAAACTGAGAAAACCGTTTCTGAATACAAGAAAATGGAATTTGACTTAAAAGATAAAATAAATATCTTAAAACATGAGTTAAATGCTAGTATGGATATTAGAAACATCATGGAAAGGGTTAATGGTGAGTTACAGGCTAAGTTAGATGAGGCCATTAAGAATAAAGATAATGTTGGCCTTAAAATTCAAAGATTTGATAGAGCCACTCAAACCCTAGGAGACTATGTGAGTAAACAAAGGGATCCTAAGGACATGACTGGGATTGGGATGAATGATTACTCTTTAGTTCCACCACCAGCTGGTGACTTCTATGGTGTCCAACAAAAGGACCTATCTTGGACTAGTTTGCCAGAATTCCAAGAGGAGGAATTCATTCCTCCACCAAGAGTTGTCACTCCAGTTGAAGAGTACCAACAAAAGTTGACTGATCTGAATGAATGGAAGAAAGCTAACCCTACTTTGTTTGTTAAGGGTGGCTTACTATGTGAAAGTCCCAATGAGTCAACTCCCATTAAGGTTACAAACCCAGTCACTGGTAAAGCTGTTGACCTAGGCTCAAACACTGATAGAAAACCTAGCATTAAATATGCAGAGATGTATAGGAATACTAGGTCACCCAAGAGCCAAGTTAGCAATAATGGAACAGGCTTCTTCTCTTCTAGACCTAAGGCTGTGTCTAGAAAAGCTTGTTATACTTGTGGTAGCTTTTCACACTTGGCATACAAGTGTGTCAACGCTCCCAAAGCCAGCACTGACAGGAACAATTTCAGCGCTGACAGGAACAAAGTCAACGTTGTTAGAAAGTCAAACGTTGTCAGACCCAAACCTTGTGTGCAGCAAAGTCCACAAGTGATTTGACCTGCCCCATTCTTTACTAGAGGGTCTAACACTCATGGACAAAGACCATTTTAAAAGACAAACACCTGGTCTAATAGGCAATGGGTTTCTGTAGCAAACCCTAGGTTCAACGCTGACAAGGGTAATCTCAGAGTTGACAAGACCAATTCCAATGCTGACAAAAACGTGACCAGACCTAAATATTTGCAACCACTGGGTAAGGGGTCTAAAGCTTCTTCAAGCTTAACATGGAGACCCAAGAAAGATCAAAACCCTAATGATAATGGGATCTCAATGACCTGCAACAGATTTAATTACATTTCAAAGGTCATTACAAAACCTATTGGGGTTAACTGGGTATTTCATCCTAAGAAGGATGAAAATGGGGTTGTTGTGAGAACTAAGTCTGTTCTTATTAAACAACCAGATGAATCCAAGTCTTCTAAGGCTTGGGTTCCCAAAGAAAACTAACTTGTTTTCTTTATGTGCAGGGCATTCAAAAACAGGTCAATGATTATGGATATTGGGATAGTGGATGCTCAAGGCATATGACTGGGAAGGAAGACTATTTGACAAACTTCACTCCCATTAAAGATGGTGATAAAGTTTACTTTGGAGACGGATATGGTACTATCACAGGCAAAGGAACCCTTCTCACCAAGAATTTGCGTTTTGAAAACGTATTTTTGGTAAAAGAGCTTGATTACAACCTTTTTAGTGTATCACAAGTTTGTGATAACAAAAATAAAGTTCTGTTTACTGATACTGAGTGTTTGGTGTTAAGCAAGGATTATAAGATCCCTGATGAGAGATATATTGAGTATAGAACACCTAGGCATAAGGACATATACAATGTGAATCTAAATGGGATTATAATGAACAATAATATGTATTGTTTTTATGCTAAAGCTTCAGTAGATGAGAGTAATTTGTGGCACAAGAGACTAGGGCACATAAATTTTAAGAATATAATAGGCTTGTGAGACTTGGCTTGGTTGATGGTTTGCCTGAGAAGGCCTTCCACAATGACCACTCTTGTGTTGCATGTCTTAAAGGCAAGCAACACAAGGTCTCATTCAAGTCCAAACAGGTGCATACTAGTTCTAGACCTCTTCATATGCTACACATGGACCTCTTTGGTCCAACCAATATAGAAAGTTTGAATGGTAAGTCATATTGCTTTGTCATCACAGATGACTTGTCTAGGTTTACTTGGACATTCTTTCTAGCTATGAAGAGTGACACAACTGATATTCTAATTGATTTTATCACTCAGATTGAGAAGAGGTCTGGCAATGAAGTTAAAATGCTTAGGAGTGATAATGGTGGTGAATTTAGGAATAAGAAGCTAGATGATTTCTGTGCCAGGAAAGGAATTACTAGGCAATTTAGTATTGCTAGAACCCCACAGCAAAATGGGGTTGCTGAGAGGAAAAATAGAACCCTAATTGAAGCAGCCAGAACAATGTTGGCTGATGCTCATTTTCCTATAGCCTTTTGGGCTGAGGCTGTTAATACAGCTTGTTATGTTCAAAATAGAGCATTGGTTAACAAAATTCAGAACGAAAAACCTTATGAGTTACTTTGGGGAAGAAACCCTAATATTGGGTTTCTCAGACCTTTTGGTTGTCATGTAGTAGTTTTGGATACTAGTGATGCCTTAGGGAAATTTAGTGCAAAAGGTGATGAGGGCTACTTCATGGGGTATTCAGTGCAGAGCAAGGGATATAGGGTTTATCTTAAAGAAGAAAAACGTATACTTGAAAGAGTACATGTTAGGTTTTTAGAAAATAAACCTAGTGATCCTGAGAGTGGTCCTAATTGGTTGTTTGACTTGGAACCTTTATCTAGAACTTTAAATTATATGCCTGTCACTAATCCAGACATTGTGAAGGTAACTTCAAATGTTATGGAGGAAAAAGTTGTTGATGTTTCAGGTACTCAGGTTCATGAAAAGGTTGGATCACAAGCAGAAAAGACATCTCCTATACAAGAATATGTTACAATTTTCATTTGGACAGATGCTTTTGCTGCTGCTGCTGGTAAAGATAATGGTGGTCTTCAAGTCCCACCAGATACAAACATGCATGGTTCATCAGGCGCTGACAAAGGCAAATCTAGCACTGACAAGACTAATTCAGACGTTGATGGTTCAGACGTTGACAACAACAGTTCAAGCGTTGTTAGCCCAAGCGCTGACAAACAAGGTTCAGGCGTTGACAACGCTTCTGCACATCTTTTCTCTTCCATTTTTGAACAAGGTGAACCTTCTAATCTATATGAAGAGGTTCATCCTCATGTTGATGAAAGAGAGTCTGATGAAGAAGATATTGGCAACATGGAGAATGAGGTTGAAGACACCAGACTTTTTGAAGGAGGATTTCTCACTTCCACTATGAAGAATCACCCCACTTCTCAAATCATTGGTGATATTATGAATCCAGTTCAGACTAGAAGATCTCATAAAGATCTTGGTGGGTTTATTGCCAATATACACAAGAAGGTTGATACCCCTCTTGTGCAAGCATGTTTGTTTGCCTGTTTTCTGTCACAACAGGAACCCAAGAAAATATTTGATGCTCTTAAAGAACCAAGTTGGGTGGAAGCAATGCAGGATGAGCTTCACCAATTTGCAATTCAGGATGTTTGGGAGCTGGTTGATTGTCCTAGATATGTCAGACCTATAGGGACAAGATGGGTTCTAAGGAACAAGAGAAATGAAAGAGGCATTGTGGTCAGAAACAAGGCAAGGTTAGTGGCTCAGGGATATACACAAGAGGAGGAGATAGACTATGAGGAAGTCTTTGCACCCGTTGCAAGGATTGAAGCTATAAGGATCTTTTTAGCCTATGCATCTTGCATGGGCTTCACTGTCTATCAAATGGATGTCAAGAGTGCCTTCCTCTATGGAACTATTGTTGAGGAAGTATATGTGATGCAGCCTCCTGGTTTTGAGGATCCAGAGAATCCAGATAAAGTGTATAGAGTCAAAAAGGCTATGTATGGCCTTTATCAAGCCCCTAGAGCATGGTATGGTACTTTGTCTACCTATTTGGTGGACAATGGATTCAAGAGGGGCACTATAGATCAGACACTGTTTACAAAGAAGAAAGGCAAGGATGTGTTGCTTGTCTAGGTCTATGTTGATGATATCATTTTTGGGTCTACTGATCCAAAGATGAGTGAGGATTTCTCCAAGCTTATGACAGACAAATTCAAGATGAGTGCTATGGGGGAGATGAACTTCTTTCTTGGTTTACAAGTTCAGCAGAAAGAAGATGGTGTCTTCATCTCCCAGGATAAATATGTGGCTGAGATCTTGAAGAAGTTTGGCTTTTCTCGACATGAAAAGAGGGCTACTACTCCTATGGATAGAGAACACCCTTGGGGAAAGATTGGAGATGGGAAAGATGTTGATGTCAGGCACTATAGATCCATGATTGGATCCTTGATGTATCTTACTGCCTCCAGACCTGATATCATGTTTGCTGTGTATGCTTGTGCACGCCATCAAGTGACTCCCAAAGAATGTCACCTTTATGCTGTGAAGAGGATCTTTAGGTACCTAAGATGCTATCCTGGTCTTGGTTTGTGGTACCCAAAGGATTCACCATTAGAACTGATTGCATATTCAGATAGTGATTATGGAGGTGATAAATTTGATAGGAAATCCACAACTGGTGGATGTCAGTTTCTTGGGAGCAGGTTGATATCTTGGCAATGCAAGAAACAAACAACGGTGGCTAATTCTACAACTGAAGCTGAGTATGTGGCTGCAGCTGCTTGTTGTGGACAAGTTTTGTGGATTCAGAACCAGCTGTTGGACTATGGGTATAATTTCATGCATACCAAGATATTTGTTGACAATAACAGCACTTTATGCATCATTAAGAATCCTGTACATCATTCTAAAACTAAACACATAGAAATTAGACACCATTTTATAAGAGATTGTTTTGAAAAAGGTTTAATACAACCAGATAGGGTTGACACTGAGGAAAATGTGTTAGATTTACTAACTAAACCTTTTGATGCTGGGAGGTTTCAATACTTGGTGACAAGTATTGGAATGGTCAATCTCACATAATATGTGTTTTGGAGTCTTTTTTTTAAAAGTATGTACAGGATGATGCATTGTTATTGGTCTTATGATGATTTAGATTTTCCACTATATTTTTCTAACACTGACAAAGGTTGCTTGAACGCTGATAAGTGTTTTTGTAACCTTGTCAACAATATAATTGTCTAACGCTGACAAATCTTCCCTCAACGCTGTCATGTGTTATCGGGGCGTTGTCAGCAACAATGTTAGTTTTGTGGTTTTCAATCTAAATGTACAGATGGTGTTAGCAGTATACCATTGGATACAGAGTTGCTTATGGATCAATGGAGAAGCATTTGGACAAGTTTTTATTTATGGATGATGGTTGGAATTTTTAATTCCTATCTTGACATAAATTTTTATGTTCATGCATATTTTTGGCAACTTATGTATCATAGTTTAAGGGGAGGTTTTAGGAACCTTTAGGATGTTTGGGTATCCATATGATACTCTTATCACAATTCTAGATTGTTTCCACAGGTGAGTATGAGTTAGTTTTACTAAATCATGAGGCATTGTAGCATGCAAAGTTGATATACTATGCATGCTGCCAAGACATTTTTGGCCTAGAATTGGTTGTGGTCTGTTGGGAGACTTGGGAATAATTTTGTTATGGGATTTACCTGGGAGTAACAAGGAATTTTATAAGGTAACTTGGTTGTTAAGAGTTTTGGTTAGCAAGGGACACTAGAGGACTGTTATGTCTATCTTGCTTAAGCAAGTGTGCATAACTGGACAGTGCTTGCCGCCCTATAATAATTATCAGCTTTTTGGTTATCTTCTCTAGGATAAATTACTTTGTTAAGGTCATTTTTCATTTTTAAAACATTTTTATTTTTGGACGCTGACAAGAATTTTCCAAGCGTTGTTGTGACCAATTTAGACGCTGACATGGCTATAGGCAAACGTTGACAAGATTATAGCCGTTGGGCGTTGATAGGTTATTTTTGACCGTTGACACTCAATGGGTCCTACCCAGTTGTTACTTTTTGACATATTTTTAGGCCGTAATTTTGGGAGTTGTTACTTTTCATTTAATACATGAGATAAACTTATAATTTTTCAATATTTTCATGATTACATTTTGAAAATACTTGCCTCTTTTTGGGCCTATCACATGCATTTTATTCTCCTATAAATTTGGCTCCTGTTTTTAAACAGGGTATCTATACTTCTTGTCTAACACAATTTTCTCTTATCAACTTCATCTTCATCAATCAATTTTAACAGCTTTCAACAATGGCACCAAAGTTTAAACCATCAGAATTGAAATTGGGGTTCAGAACTCAACACAACATGATCGCGTATCTTGAAGCTGATGATACTCTGTTTCCCCAATACACACAAATGGTGGCGTATTTGTACGCATCCCCCTTAAGGTATGCTCTTTCTCATGCACCACTCATTCCAGTCACACATATTAAACAGTTTTGGAACACTGTTAGTTCCTCAACAGTTAATAGAGTGACTACATTGACTTCTATTGTTCATTGGAGATATTGGGTGGTTACTGAGGCTTTGGTACGCCAAGCCTTGCATCTTGATGATGCTGATGGTATAGACACCCTTCCCATTAATGAAATAGAACAAGGACTTAGGGCTTTGGGATATCCTTTTCCTCATGAAGGTACTCTAAACAAGTATCATAAGCAGGAATTTCCCCCAGCCTGGAAGTACCTCATACATGTCCTCCTTCAATGTTTGAGTCCCAAATGCACTACACACAATGAGATCAATAGATCTATTGCTAGTGCTATTGTGTGTATTGCAACTGGGCAAAAATTTAATTATTCTAAAATGATTTTTGAGGGCATGTGTAAAAATAAGGGGAACAAAATGACTTTAGCTTATCCCCGATTTTTGCAAATGGTTTTTGATGTTCAAGGATACTACACAAGGGATCATAATGATTTTTATGAGATCCCTGTGCAAAAGAAAGCTATTTTTATGAAGATGAACTCACCACCCCATCGTGACCTACCCTTAACCCAAGCTATGCTTGCTGTTATTGCAGCAACTCAACCCCAACCAGACCCCCAACCACAAATTGACCCAATACCTGAACCATTACCTTCACCTGAACACATGCAAATTGACCAAGAACCCTTCAACGCTGACACATTAAATGTTGGCGTTGATGTGCCTATTTCCAACGTTGACACCCAACCTTCACAAACCCAAACACCCCTTAACCAACCCACATCCACCCATTCTTCCACACCATCTTCCACACCCCCTGAATATAGGTTGATGAAACGCCAAAGGACTACTGGAGTGTTCTCCTCTGGTGGTCCTAGCCATGTAGCAGAGGGAACCACCACCATAAGTGTGGCTGGTGACATGGATGAGGCTGGGACTATTGGTTCTGGCTTAGATACTGGCCAAGGCAGTCCCACCATCATTAAGTCCTCATCCATGCCCAATGAATCTGACTTGGGAAGTCAAATCCCCATTTTAGAAGAGGGCAGACTGGAACCAATGACTCTTATGGAATTGACGGCAGTCTGCATGAGCTTGCAAAAGCAAAATGCAGACTTAGTACAAGTTGTCAGCTCACAAGGCCTTGAACTCAAGCAATTGAGGGAGAGGATTGTTGTTTTGGAGACTGCAAGTGCAAGGAGAGGTATGGAGGAATCTTCCAAAGGGGAGGAAGATCCAATAAATCTGAGTGATAAGGGCAGCCATGATGGTCAATCTTTGGATGTTGCTGAGGCCCTTACAACATTGAAGAAACAAACAGGTTTTGATACGTCCTTAGTTTCTCCTACCAACTTGAATTTATCATTTACAGCCATGATGGAGGAGATTGCAAAAGGCGCTGAGACAGGAAATTTGGGTGTTGACAAGGAGAATTTAGACGCTGATAGAAATATTTTGGGCGCTGACACAGCAAAATCGGGCGTTGACAGACCTGCACATGAGGGTGATGTATCCCAGTCATCATCCATCATCAAGGAGGTTTCTACACAGGTATCACCATCTACCTTACCAACAATTGCTTCATCAGATAAGGGTAAGGGTATTATGGTAGAAGAGAGTGTTCCAAAGGATGCAGCTCAAGTTGAGTTTGATAGAAGATTGGCTGCACAAATCATGGAACAAGATAGAAAGGAGGTGAAAGAGTCACCATTTGTTGTTACTTCAGAAGAAGGAAGTGATGGAGCTAGCTCAGAATCAAGTGTTATGATTATAGAACCAGAAAGGCTTGAGTATGGAGATGAGTTGGCTGAGGAGAAATTGAGAGAATTGAAATTGCAGGTTGACTTTGACATGCCAGAGGTGGTTCAAATGTATAATGCTTGGGAAGAAAGATGTATGGAGAATCCACACTTGACTACTTCAGATCAAATTTGGGGTTTGGAGATTCTCCTCAGAGTTCAAAAGGATTGCCAGGTAATTTTGAAACACAAGGCAAGCAATATTCTCTCATAGTTGAAAAGGGATATAAGGGAGCTATACTGCATGTTGCTCAGATGTCATGGAGTAGGATGGACTTACCAGAAGTTGAGGGCATTGACATTTGATGAGTTGGAATGCAAGGCTTATCCCATTTGGGTGAGATTGCAGGAAGCAAACACTCTCAGACTTCTTTCTGATGAAAGAAAGGAAGAACTTGCAGAAGAAATGGAGCTCAAGAAAGCTATGTTTGTTCCCAGACCAGTGAAAAAGGGAATTTCTCTTGAGTTTCCCAAAGATATGGATCCACTATATCCAAGTGAAGCTGTCATAAGAAAGAGCCTCAAGCTCTCACCATTAGAAGCTTCAGATATGGTGCAAGTGATACCATTAGATTCCAGAAACCCAATTGTGAGCTATGAAGAAGATGAATGTGGGTTTTGGAAAATTGGCAGGTATGGCAAAGAGGTACACACTTTTACCACTCTTATATCTTTGTTTGCAAGTTGTGATAGAGAAGACTTGGTAGACCTATGGAGGTTGCTAGAGACCAAGTATGAGGTTGAAGCATCAACTTCAGCTAATGGAATAAAACTGTGGTCCACATTCAAGAGAATGTGTGGACCAAAAGATGAGGATCCTGCTGTTTGGAAGGATCTTGAAGATGACCTCAGTGGTCTTCAATGGAGATTATATTCAGCTGCTGGTGTTTACCATTTGAGTTCTACAAAGTTTGCTGAGTATCTACTTGTGGATGGTCAGTATTTCATATCCAAGGCTATTTTGGAGAAGATGAAGGACACTCAGCTGGAGATTGATTATTCAAGTGACGTGGCAAAAGACTTGATCAGATTTATTCATTACCAATATGAGAAGGTTTGTAAGATTCCTCCTAGTCCTTAATGCTTATTCAGAAACTTGATCATAAGAGTGGATATCAAGTTTAGGGGAGGATTGTTGGGAAAAAATTAAGGCCAGATCACTTGAGCGCTGACAAGAGTAAAACAAGCGTTGACAAGAGCAAAACAAGCGCTGACAGCTCAAGCATTGACAAGACAAAGTCAAGCGTTGATACAATGAAGACAAGCACTGATGGGAAGATATACTCTACGCGTTTATTGTATTCTAGATTACTTCTAGTAAAGATAGGAACAACAATGTATTTTCTATATTTATCTTTACCTAGAATAGCTGATACGTAGATTATTGTACAAGGCTTCTTATGTCTATAAAAGAAGACCTTTAGGTTAATGTTTCATATAAGTTTTCATTCGTAAACTACTTTCATTGTAAGCAAGTTTGATATCATTAATCAAAGTGAAAGTTTGTTTATATCATTGTGTGTTCTTGTTTAAGTGTTAATTCCGCATAACACTTAGATTATCATAAGCATATACAAAGGTTTCTCTAAGTGTATTACTTGATCTAATCTCGTATACATAAAGCTAAATCGATCTAAGTTTGGGATCAACAAATGGCTTTGACATTCGTCCTAAATCGGTAGCGTTTTACCTTCGGTCGGTGAAGACCGTTACACGATATTAAATATCGTACTTGTGATTAGGTAAGTTCAATTAAGAACCTCCTTGACAGGGTTTCGTGGCAGTACTAGCCGTTCTCTTTACTCGACCGTCTCAAAGCAAGACTAAGAATATAAAGCGTGAATCAATTGGATAAATATCCGCTTGATTAAAGTCGTCAATTCAAGTTCCTGGAACAAGTTTGATTCATTACGAATCTTACCGTTGTTGCTTTCCAGTTGACACAAGCTTGATCCATAAAGAATCTCGCAACTTACCTACCGTAGCGCTGTTTGAAGTTGACGCTAGAAGGATTTCCATTCGTCATTGTAAATATTAATGAATATCACTCTGAATGTTCTGGCAAGACCATAAAGATATTGCGTAGAAACCTGAAACGAGTTTGAATCAATTAAGAAACAAACCACTATTGCTTTTCAGTTTTACATATGTTCAATTCATAACGAATCTTACACATGACCTACTGCAGTGCTGTTTTGATGTTAACACTGGAAGGATTTCCACTCATCATTGTGAATACTAAGTAGTATCACTCTGAGTGTTCTAGAAATATCGCAAGGTTATAGCGTAAGACTCTCTTGATCATCATCCGTGCGTCCTAACGAGATTTGATTGATCTCTTGGCTTTAGACTCGATTAGTGTACTTTTAGTGATCGGAGGCTGGATCAGATGCCACCTATTCAATATCAACTATCTCGGAGTGAGAAAGTCAATAGAAGTCATGTTGTTCTCCGTGACAATAAAACACACTTTTTTTAGAGAAGCCTGAGTAGATGGGGAAGGGTTGTGCATTACATAATTGGGTCCATGATGTGTTAACCCGGTTTCTGCCTAAGTTGTATGGAGGGCTTCTTTCTTTACACCCTTCATCCTTACATTTCTTTTTTCATTCTTCAACCCCTTCAATGCTTACCAAGACATCATTACTAGCACCTTGTTGTGATTGTTCCAGTACTAGCTTCACTACTTAGTCGACATTCAGCTACATTCACATTCTACTCCATCTTTCCTAAGGACTTCTAATAATCTATTGGATTGTCCCTGGGAAGATCCCTCCGGTTCTGGTTGGATCATAGGACTTAAACCTAACCACCCTTTGGACACCAATAACGTTGTGGATTAAAGATGTTTTGGGTTTTTGATCGTAACCATAAGTGCTTCAGTCTATAGATCACATTTTAATCACATTTTCTCCCCCTATATCTAATATATAAAATTGTTTGATATTAGAGATACCAAATTTGATTAAAATATATCACGAATAATAGTCTTGAAAACTTTCGGGAGAAAAATGTGCCAAACTTAGCATGAATTATCGGAACATTTTATGTTGTGTCGAGCACATAATTTTTGAAAGATTTTGAATACTCATTGAAAAACTCTTGAAAAAATTGTACTCGAACACTACATGTTCATGAACACATAAAAGATTGTCGTTGAAGAATATGTGCACCAACATCAAAGCTTTTTATGTGAATAATACCCAATGATACTTACACACAATGTGTTGGATACATAAAATTGTTTTGATAAAACATATCCAACGACATTAAAAACTTTGATTTTGGAAAGCTCCCCCTAAAAAATTGATCCAATTGAATTGTCATTAGAGGATGTGAGCCACATTTAGCTTTTTGAGGATAGGAGTTGTTGAACACACAATTTTTGAAAGATCTTGAATAATCATTGGAAAATTCTTGAAAATTTTTTTGTGTTCAACACTTTTTGAAAACCATTTCTTTTTGGAGACATTGTATTTCTTAAAGCATAAACTTGATTTCATAGACTTTGAATGTCTTGACGAATCCACTCAAGTGTAGGAAGATTTATCTTGTTTTGCTGAGGGTAAGAGCACTAAATCGTACACTCCCTCGTGAATATAGATCCGGGTTGCAATCTGAAAGTGATTACAAGCCATAGTGTTGAGCTCAAAACGTTGAATGTTTTGTAACAAGCTCAAAGAAAGATAGAATGCTCTACCCGTTGTTGGAAAAATTATCGAAAATATACATTTTCCTTTATAAAAAGAAGAAATGACATGTTTTGAAAAATATTTACAACTTTCATTCGAGATTTATGTACACACCCGTGTCGTTATTGAGCGACATTTCTAGGCACGTCCATATTATCAATACTGAAAGACATGTCGAGAAGAATATTTTTGTTATTTTGAAAGATTTTTTATTTTTTATTTTGTTTTTCTAATGATATTTACATTTTATTGTATTTTTGTGTTTTCTCAAATTTTTCGAAAATAATCAAAAATAGACTTTTGTACAGCAGAAGAAGGTGATACCGAATGTACAGAATTGGAACCCTTTGTAGAAGAAGAAGTGGGTTCAGAATCCGCTGTTGTACCTACAATAACAGAAGAAGAGTTTTCACAAATACTAGTGTTAGGAGTAACAGATTCCTTGTCAACAGCCAAAACATTCGCATTCGTGCTAGCGCAGGTTTCATCACTCTTCTCTATTGGAATCCACTTAAGACCAACTTCCTTCAAGATCCGACCCGTTGGTTTCCACTGAATACTAGGTTTAGGAGTAGTTTTCTCTTGCACAGCGGAAGACTTATTTGGAGAGAAACTATGTCGTTTTTGAATCCACGTTTCAGATTTGGTGTGATTGCTTTTCTTTGCGACGGGTTTGTATCTCCTTGTTGTCTTATGGGATTCTGCATTCTTCCTTTGTGAAAAAGCACGGGATTTGACCTCATAAAGGTATTGTAGAATGCAATGATCATGGTTGTCATTGTGAATGCCCTTTTTGCAGGTGGGGCAAGTAGGAATATGGGATTCACGAAATTCCTTGTATTCCTAGATTTTCAAGATTGTTCAGGCGTAGTGTTCGAAACACGACTATTCATGGATGGTTTCCAATTCCTAGATTGCTGGTGAGGGATCCTAGGTTTTGGTTGACTACCATTAGGAGTGTGTTGAACTCTAGACGAATTTGGTGAAATAGGTTTTGAATACATGGGTTTTGCTTTCTGAATCTTCCCTATTTGCTTAGCATCCTCTAGGTTGTTGGTATGAACTAAGTCATTTGAACCTACAGATTCCTTTGTGGACGCAAATGTCACACGCTTAGGAGGAGTCCTAGAAGTGCTAGGTGCATTCACATGGTTGGGTTTAGCAACAATGTGCTTTCTAAATGGAGGAACATAGGGTGACATGGATGGTTATGGAACACTTGGTTGCACATCAGTCTTAGGGGGTAACCTAGATTTTACATGAGAAGAATTTGAGAAGGGAGTCTGTTTTCCTAAGATAGATGGCATTGGATCCTTGTAGGCATTGGGTTATCGAATAACAGGTTTCACAACTTTAGGTTCCATAGTTTTCCCACCCATTTTGGCAACGAGTTTCTTTAACTCTTCGATCGCTATATCCTTCTCTTGCAACTGAGCTTTCAAGTCTGTAATTTCCATACTCTTTTTGTTCATTTCTCGACACGTGGCGAAAAGTTTCACTAGCAGGTTATTATCATTTGGACCTTTTTCGACGTGTTTTCGCAAAGCAAGTTCAAGATCATGACAATGTTGTTGAAGGAAATCACATCGGTGTTGAATTAACGTAAACACCTTTTTATCAACATTTTTTCTTGTGTTTCGAAGCTCAGTTTAAAGACGTTCACACTCTTTGATCTTATCAAGATAATTGCATGCCACGTCAGAATATTCGTCTATATCAGCACAGGATTAAAGAGTAACACACAAAATATCTTTGGAGAGACATTCTTCTAAGAAGAGATCATATGCATTCGAGAACTCTGATTTTTCCGTCTGAAGTTCATCAATTTCTTTTTCAAGAGACTACACGTATTTCAAATCATCAAACATTTCAGACCGAATTAACCTTTCAAATTCAAAAACAGTTTCTGTTATGGTTGCCATATTCGGTATTAAGAGATCTTTCACAAGCAAAGTTATATCTTTAGGAATCTCTCTTTTCCACTCGTCTTTTTCTCGTGTTTCCCAGTCTCGTGTAACGATTGATTGAACATTAGCAATGTAATGTTTAAGAAAACCAAGTGTCTTCCTACTTTGGCTTTTTGAAGCATCAAGAGGCAGGTAGTTGATAAATTTAGAAACGTTAGTTTTCTTAGTGGCAAACGCTTTCTTCCATTGAATTCTCTTTTGTTTGCATTCTAAAAACACTTCCTCACGAGAATTCTGAGTTTGTTTAGTGAAAAGCCAATAAAGACTATTCTCATAAGCATAATTATATGGTTTCACAAACTCGTTATTAACCAGTGATCGAGTCTCGTCATCCCAAAGGGTAGTCTCGTCACTATCAAGCCTAAAAATCATGCAATCAAGATCAGTCCTTTCAAACTCATCAAGATAGAGGCGCGGGTTCGCAGCTTGAGCTTGGGCAAGGTACTCAGGACTTGCAAAGCTAGCTTGACCCTTAAACATCGACGGAGGTGCTATCATTCTAACAGTTTGAATAGAATCATGCGTTTTATAAACAATTTTCTTCAAAAATTCGACTTGTTCCTCTAGTTCCGTTACTTTTTCAATATCTTTTTTCATGTCTACTTTTGAAGTCTTGTTTTAACGCTTCAACCTCTTGTTTCTTAACCTCAAGAATTTTATCAGAATCAGTAGTGGTCATAGAGAGCTTTTGTTCGAGTTCATTAACTTTGGTAGTGGCAATGTACGTTTTTTGACGTTCATCCATTAATAAAACATTAAATTGACGCTTCTATTTGGTTAATAACTCAAGGATTTCGTTGTATTTCTTTTCAAGATCGTCCTTTTGACTTTTTAACACACTACCCTTGTACCCCTCAAGCTCTTTGGTCTTTTGAAGAAGCTCCTCTCTATAGATATCTATGGTTTCACTAGACTTAATTAGAGCAACTTTGCATTCTTCACAGTTTTGAGTGAGTGTTGCGTTTGCCTTCTTTAATTGCTTTTGACTCTTTCTATTTTCACTGACATCATTTTGTAAAGTAGCAATTAAATTAGCTAGCGCAACACGCTCCTCCTCATCATACTCGTTTGCATGTTGATCATTGTCAGACGCATTATTGCACGTGTCTAATGGATTAGGTATGGTATTGCTATCAACCTTTTCCGTCATACATGTGTGAATAATCGTTTGAGTTTGATCACAATGCTCATGCGTATTAGCATTGGCAAACACATTAAATTCATCATAGTGTACCTCTTCCAATGGCTCAGAATCGAAGACAGGGCCATTATCATAGGAAGGTGTATTGCCGATGACTATCTCAGAATCGATGCCTTGTTTGCTAAAGCTGTTGCTGTCTTTCCCAGAGTTGTTGTCATCATTCCCTGAACTATGCGTGGGGAGTCTCATATATGTAGCTTGTATTCTCAATATCTGATGCGATACCACAACTGGCATTGAGTCTTTCATCAATCGTTTGTTGCGTCTGTATTGTGTGGTTCACATAGGTTACAATGAAGTCGATGTTGCGGGTTATCCGATCTTTGTATGATAAAGCATCCATTCCATGATTTCTCTTGAAACAATCCTTGGTATGCGAAGACTTGATGAATTCAGAAGTAAACGTCGTTTCAAGTGCTGTCTTGAGATCAGTGAAAGTGGTATTGCATTCTCTAGCAATGGTTCTTTCGTTGACAAGTTGTGTTTCAAGTTTATCCATGGCATGAGTTAATGTTTTTCTGAATGTGCTAGTGGATGCACTTAATTCGAGCAAGACTTTTGAAAGGTGCTGAAAAGAATCTTGAAGTACTCTAAAACCGTCCATGGCGTTTTTTCTCAAGATACATATTCGTTGTTGTAGTCGTTCCATTTCGAGGTCTTCCACTTTTGAACCTTCAGTAACCGTATTACTCGTTGTCATGATGACCGTCTCTCTTTTAATGAAGTGACTTCGAATCTTAAGTAGATGTGGTTGTGATTGGGTTGTGGTTGAAATTACGAAAATCGCGATTTTTCCTCAGTCCGACAATAAATTCCTCAGTCCGATATAACGGGAAACCGAAAATTTTTGAATTACCAAATTTTGAAATCGAGGTAGAAATATCCTAAAACTAGTTGAGAAAAAAAAATTTGAGAAGTGAAAAAATTTGACGAAAAATAAAACCTAAAATTGCCTAAAAATGGTATAGGAAAAAATAAATTTTACTATGGTTTTCCCGCCAAAAAACTCTTTTTTTTCTTTTTTTTTTGTAAACTATGATCCGGGACTAGTCTACAGGGTGGCTAAGTCTAAAAACACTTCAAACAAAATTTGGATTAATTCAGAATGTTTACCTTAGGATCTTCGGAGTATTTGTATCTTCTGAATAGAGTTGCACTTTGGAATACCAAGAACTTCAGAATTCCAATTAACTTCGCAATGATACCAAAAATTAATTTCAGAATGAACCCACAAAGTTATTTCGCAATAATCAAGGAACAAAATCACTTCGGAATAATTGAGGAGGCTAACTTCGGAATCTTGACCAAAGAACAACTTCGCAACAATTTTTTTTTAACTTCGGAACCTTAAAAAATTTATCTTCGGAATGTTGGAATCTTGGTAACTTCGGAATCTCACTTCGCAAATTTGACTTCGGAATATCACTTCGCAAAAAGTTCACTTCAGAAAAACGTTACTTCGGAAAAAAATCCACTTCGGAATGATTTCTCTTCGGAAAAACCACTTCGGAATCCTGAGACTTTACAACTTCGGAATGTTGAAAACTTTAACTTCGAAATTCACTTTGGAATTTTTCTGATTACTACTTCGGAATAATACAAATGAGATAACTTCGGAATAAATCAGATTTACTTCGCAATCTAGATTTGAACTTCAGAATTTTGGTACTTCGGAATAAAAAAAATTCGGCACTTCAGAATAATGTTGTATGGACTTCGGAATAAAAATATTTATGGACTTCGGAATAAATTTTTTTACACTTCGGAATAGTCAATTTCATTCAACTTCGAAATAATCCAAATATATTAACTTCGGAATTAAAATTATTTATATCTTCGGAATATTGTGTTTTTGTTTTAACTTCGGAAAGAAAAAAAATACAAAGGGACTTCGCAATTGTTTCTTTTTCACTTCGGAATATGGAGCTTGGTGACTTCGCAATAACAAAGGAAACTGAGTATCTTCGGAATAGAATACTTACCCACTTAGGAAAATAGAAACCCTAGAGGGTACTTCGGAATATGCCTATAATTCCGAAAAAGACAAGAAAAAAAATATAATTCCGAAGCTTACTTGTTGCGAATCTTCGAACATAATACCACCAAAATCAATCCAAACGCCCTAAAATCTCGCGATTTTAACCACAATAACTAACAAAAATCCCTAACACAACTATGTAGGAGATTTATATAAAGATTTAGAGCCCGAAAAACGCTAAATTTTTTATTTCGAGATGATTTATAGATCAAATCACACGAATCAAATTTAAAACTAAACAACCAATCACTAATCTATCCCGTGGAGATTGATACCAATTGTTGTCCCATATTTTAGATCACTTCACCATGGTTGATTATATGAATTCTAAAGAGAGAAAGTAGAGAGAAGGTGGAGAAAACAAGGAAGGATTAGATTAGAAAAATGAAAAATGCCAACCTCTCCTAACATGCTAGGAGAGGTATATATAGTCGGGCTTACATGTGGCCTTAATGGACTATATTGTTTAATGGACCGGGCTTGTCTTTTGGGCTTTAAGTAGCTTAAATCCAAACCCGTGAACCACGACTAATTAACTAACCATTACAACGTTCTAATAAATGTTACAATATAAACCTATGACCGAACATTCTTGTTTGACTCAATATTTTGAGGCTAACATTAATTAATTATATTCCATGTCTTAATAATTTAATTAATACTATAGTCTAAATTAAATAAATAAATACTTATGTTAAAACATGTATTATTTAATAAATAATAATTAACCTAAGTCCATGATTAATTAAATTAATTATATGTCATGTTTAATTAATTTAATATCTTGTTAAAAATAATAACTTGTAAAAATAAAATACTTGAATAATTTTAGTCATGAACCGAACCCGTGAACTTAATTTAAACATGTCGTGAACCGGACCCAAAACCCCATGAACCGGACCGAAACAAACACCCCTTTAACAATGGCAAATCGGTGTGACCTGTTGCCACTGCCTTGTTAAAACTGCCACCGGCTGCTGCCGGTGGTTCCATTCTCTCGGCTAGCCGCTGACCATCAGGAAGTTCCCACCGACTGTGTGTCGGTGGTTCCCCCTGCTGTCGCTGCGTTCCCCCTGCTTGACCCAATCTGCCACCGGCTGTGTGCCGGTGGTGTGGTTGCTTGCTGCCGAGACCCAGCCGAACCACAAGGATACCCCGACTCGAGTCGGGGTTCCTTGTTCCTTGCCGCCGACCGAACCAAACACCACCGAGATCATAGACCTCGGTTGGTGGCGTGATCAAAAAACACGCCGAGAGCCTTGGCTCTCGGTTTATGTGTCGGCCGAGCAAACCAAACCCAAAAACAACCCTTAATTTTACCCCTTGATCACGTGACATGTTTTAATCCTTGTTTTTATTTAATCCATGTTCATGTGTGAATATGTAATAAAAAGAATAAAATAAAAGGGTTTATGGATTACCGAATACGTGTAAAGATTGAAGAACAATAACACGAACACGATCTTGAATTTGATTATCCAAAAATCAAACAAACACCTCTTTGGTACTTGTGGTTGCCGCCGGCCAAGAGAGAGAAAGAAAATTGGGTTTTTGATTTTCTTGAAAACTCTATAAAGTGAAAAGTGTTTTTACCCTTTTTGTTATTTACTAAAAATCAAGTGGGCTTGGCCCCTTTCTCTCTTGGTGCCGCGGCTTGTAAGGCCCGCAAGGGAAAACCTGAAGTTTTCCCGTATTTAAATTTACGTGTTCGTATGATCTTATATTCGTGTTATATTTAAATACTTGTATGTAACGATATTAATCGTATTATATTAATTAAGTACGTAGTTACGTGTTCGTGATTTTTACGTTCATGATTTCATGTTCGTGATTATAATTATTATTGTTAATAATTATCGTGTACTAACACGTACTTAATACTTATCTTGTAATAACACATATGTAATTCTTCTAATTAATATTCGTGACACGTGTTCGTGCTATAAAAAGAGATTTTTAATATATACGTATGTTTACTAAGTGTACTGTTCATGGTAAAAATATGCGGGTTTTACAGTATTTGTAGAAGAGAAGAATCGGACTTTAAAAATGCTACCCTTGGTGCTTACTCCCCCTTGCTTGGGGTACCAAGGAATTCAGCTATGGTGACAAGCTTCATAGAAGGGTTAGAAGAAGAAAAGAAACACCCAACAAGATATAGCAAAGGTCACACAATAAGATAAATAAGAGAAGGAAAACAATAACCAAGATCCATAATAAGTCATGTTAAAAACATGAAAAAGATACAAGGAAACAAGTCATACAAAGATGTATGAGATACAAGCCTAAAGAAAAGTATAAATCTAATCCTAGTTAAACTAGAACTCTAAGATTTGCTTGAATTAGATGTCTTAGAAATAAGCAATCCATATGCTTAAATAAAAGACAAAGAGGTGGCGGAAGGAGGTGGCGGTGGCTTGGGAATTGTCTCATAGTCGTAGTGAAGGGGAGGCTTGACTAGGAGAATTTTGATGTAAATCAACTCCTCATAGATATGAGCCATGCCAAGATGTTAATATTGACAACAATGACTATATGTTCCATGATGCATGACATTATCATGTGAAGGAGGAAGAACACAAAATGGTAGTGGTGGAATAGAAGAGTTTCCAAAATCAATTTTCTTAGAAAGAGAAGAAATTTGATTGAATGTGTTCTTGGGTGAATTTTAGTGAAAGAAATTGGGGGAAATAGAGGAGAATCAAGGCTTTCATTTGGTGAATAAGACATTCTGATTTGAGAAAAGGATGCAAAATGCTTAGGGTTAAGTAGAGAAAGAACAAGATAGTTTTAGGATGCTTAAAGGTTTGAAACAAAGATTCCAAAAAGTGTTGGACCAAATTTGGAGTCACAGAAAACTCAAATTCGTAGGCTGTTGCCTGTGTTTCTTTATCTCTGTATGCGGTTCGTTAATGATAATGAGTCGCGGGTTAAATAAGGAACCACCCACAAAGGGTGTGTTTTGGGAGATAAGGAGATTTTTTCAATTCAACAAATCCTAATTTTCTAGTCTAACTAATCATAGAGACATTCTTAAAAGCAATAATAGACTAAGAAACACACAAGAACTCAACAAATACGACTTTGACCAAATACAAGATTTAAAAAAAATCGATGTTGGAGATGTGTTAATCTATACACATAGTCATGACACAATGATCCTCCGTAGTTCAATTTTGTTCTTGCTACATTTGAGGGACTCATACATATGAATTATGTATGCTCGATATCAATAGCAAGAAGTCGTGAAAAACGTTTTTATATTGAATTAACAATGCAAAAACATTTCTCGCCCATTTTCGAAAGTACTTTGAGATATTTGAAAAAGAGAAGAGAGATTTTTTCAAAAAGGGTTTAAAAGACTCAATAACTTAAAGTAAGAAAAGGCTCAAAAGAGAAAAAGACTCGATTAAGAAAATGCACAATTAAGGTATATGTTCCATTAAACCTAGACCTAGACGCAAGTAATTAAAAGGTTCCCTCTTAAGTGGCTTAGTGAAGATGTCGGCTAAGTTTTCTACCGAGGGTATCTTCTCAATCGAAATGTTCCCCTTTTAAACATTATCCCTAAGGAAATGGTGGAAAATCTCTATGTGCTTAGTTCGCGAATGTTGCACGAGATTCTTACTAAGGTCTATTTCACCCTTATTATCACACATGATGGGAACATCATTGAGTGTAGTCCCGTAATCAACAAGCGCTTGATTCATCCATAGAGCTTATTGACAAGCTTTTCCGACACTCACATACTCGGCTTCTGTGGTGGATATAGCAAGAGTGGTTTGTTTCTTGGAGAACCAAGAAGTTAAAAAACAACCCATGAAGGTACAAACTCCACTAGTGTTTTTCCGGTCCACATAGTCTCACGCGTGATCCGAGTTCACGTATACTATGGTTTATACGCCGGTCCCTTTAGGATACCATAATCCTAAATTTATAGTGCCTTTAATGTATCGGAAGATACGCTTAACCGCTTCAAGGTGAAAGGTTTTGGGAGCCTCTTGGAAGAGAGCACAAAGGCAAACACTAAACATGACCCGGTCGACTTGCCGTAAGGTACAACAAAACTACCAATCATACCTCTATATTTTTTGTTGTCTACCAACTCACTATCATCATCTACGGTGAGTTTAGTATCTAAGGCCATAGGGGTCTTCATAGGTCTAGAGTCTTTTAATCCAAATTTTGTTAGCATTTCTTTAACATACTTAGATTGACTAAAGAAAATACCATCGTCCATTTGTTTAATTTGAAGTCCTAAAAAGAATTTAAGTTCTCTCATCATGCTCATTTCAAACTCATCATGCATGATTTTGGCAAAGTCATCACACATACTTTGACAAGTTGAACCAAATATAATGTCATCAACATATATTTGTACGATTATGAGGTGAGAACCTTTCTTCTTAGTAAAAAGTGTATTGTCTACCATTCCCATGGTATACTCATGCTTTACAAGAAACGCTTTAAGTATATCATACCAAGCTTTGGGTGCTTGTTAAGACCATAAATAGCTTTCTTAAGCTTGTAAACATGATCCGGTTTCTCAAAATCAATGAAGTCGGGAGGTTGAGCCACATATAGCTCCTCATTTATCAAACCGTTAAGAACTACACTTTTTACATCCATTTGTTGAAGCTTAAAATCTAATACACAAGCATAAGCTAAAAGGATCCTAATAGACTCTAACCTTGCTACCGACATATATGTATCATCATAATCAATCCCTTCTTCTTGATTATAGCCTTGAGTTACAAGTATAGCCTTATTACGAGACACAACATCGTTCTCATCTAACTTATTCATATACACCTACTTGGTTCCTATGATTGTAGTACTTCTAGGTGGAGGAACAAGTTCCCAAACGTCATTAGCAATGAATTGATTCAATTATTCTTGCATGGCAATGACCGAACTCTCATCCATCAAAGCTTCTTTAACATTCTTTGGTTCAATCAATGAGACGAAACAAAAGAGGTTACTTTGATCTTGGACTTGAGATCTAAGGGTCCTTTGAGCAAGGTCACTTATGACTTTTTCGAGAGCATGATACTTAGACTCCGTAATGTTTACTCTCTTTTCAACATTAAGGTCTTTAACTCCTATTTTTCTAACCTCTTTGGCTTTAACTATGCCTAGTTCATATAAGTCATCATCTACCAAAGGTGGTGTCTTAGATAAAGGTGGAGTTTCATCGAATTTTACGTTGAGTGATTCTTCAATTACACCCGAGGTTCTATTAAGGACTATATGCTTTAGTAGTTTGAGAATAACATAAAAAGATACCTTCGTACGACTTTGGGTTGAACTTTGTAAGGTAGTCTTTCGTGTTGAGAATGAAGCACTTGCTTCCAAACACCTTAAAGTATTCCAATGAGGGTTTCTTACCTTTAAGAATCTCATAGAGGGTCTTATCTAGGAAAGGTCGATTAAGAATTCGGTTGAGAATATAGGTCGATGTGTCAACGGCATTGCACCAAAATTTTTGAGGCAAAGATTGCTCATTTAGCATTGTCCCTACTTATCTCTTGGATAGTCCTATTCTTCCTTTGGACTCCCCCATTTGATTATGGAGTGCGAGGAGCCAAGAAGTTATGGGTAATACCATGAGCTTCACAAAAGGCACCAAATTGCACTTCATTATCAAATTCCCTGCCATGATCCGTCCTAATAGAGATAATTGGACATCCTAATTGATTTTGGATTTTCCGACTAAAGATTTCGAAATGATCGAAAGCTTCTTTCTTATTAGCCAAAATTATAGTCCAAGTGAATCTAGAATAGTCATCAACTATAAGTAGGGTATAAAGGTTACCTCCATAACTCCGTATGGCGGAAGGTCCGAAGAGATCCATATGAAGGAGCTCTAGGCACCGAGAGGTCGATACCAAATTCTTGGCCTTGTGACTTGAGTGAAATTGCTTTCAAACTTTGCAAGCATCACAAAAGTGACTATCAAACTTAATATTGGGGAGATGTCATACCAACTCCTTAGAGACTAAAGATTGAACTAAACACATATTAGTGTGACCTAATCTCCTATTCCAAAGAGTAGAACTATCATCTAAAGTTGCTAGACATAAGTTGTCTTTAGACTTCCTATTGACCTTCATTACATAAAGCCCATGCTTTCTAACACCTTTTCCAATGATCTTTCCATCTTTTATGATTTCTCTATCATGTTCTGAAAAGATGACCTTACACTTATTGTCACAAATTTGACCTATACTTAGTAAATTAAAACCTAGTTTATCTACGTGCTCAACAATTTCAATGGTCATGTAGTCAAGGGAAATTGTACCTTTTCCAATGATGTTACCACGTAGTATACTAGCAAAAGTGACATTACCTCCATTATATGCTTTGTAAGTAGAGAACAAACTTTGATTACCCGTCATGTGATTAGAACAACCACTATCCTTAATCCACTCATCAGGCTCCAAATAAATTCCCAAGCATATCGAGGCAACAACACACAAAATCAAAGATTTGGTCCCCAATATCTCATGGGTCCAAAGTTGTTAGCTCCAAACATCTCTTGCATTTGGTTGGGATACATGAATGGAGGACACATACCCCACGGAGAAAAACATTGTTGAAAATTATTTCAATTCATATGAGCATTTTGATATCCATTGTTTTTCTTAGGAGTCTTTGATCTTGACCTAGAGTTATTATTGTTTCTAGGTGTTGGTGTTTTACTTTGTAGGTCTATATAATCCTTGAATTATCTAATCTATGGAATGATTAACAAAGAGAGAGAGAGAGAGAGAGAGAGAGAGATGAAGAACTTAGAGAGAGAAAGTAGAGAGAGGTTGGAGAAAAAATGTAATATTAGACTTATGAGAACCAACAACCAACCCCTCCTAACATGCTAGGAGGGGTTTATATATCCCACCCTACATGTGGGCTTTGTGGGTTATATGTTTGACTATGACTACGAGCACATACTACTTATATATTGTTGGAGTGACCGAACCTTCCTAAATACGTAAAAACGTATTTCCATCAATCTCCCCCTAAGGGAGGTCACTCCAAACAAGGGCGTTACTCGAGTTACAATAATAAAATAAACCTAGCATACTATGCTTTGTATTGAACTCGTAGTCGTCTTTTCTTTTTCTTGTGAATATGCTGATGAGATCTTTGACTTTAGTCTTGTGCATGTTTCCTTGCCTTGACCTTGTGCATTCATCACTTGTGATATTCTCCTCCTCGTGACTTCATGTTCCACATACTTATACCTTTATAAATTCTTGAAAGCTTCATAGTTTGATACAGCAGAAGACTTCTTTTAGGATTTCTTGAATTTGTTGAAGTATTAAGTGCATAAAAGATAAGCATGTGTGGACGACTTCTTCTGGTACACCGCAATGCCACCATCTTGTTACACTGCATAAGACAATTAGCAACAAAACATAAACAATGATGAAATGGCTTTGAACATTTCAAACTAATTAGGTAGCATTTTACCTCCAGTCGATGAAGACCGTTGGACAATATTAAATATCATACTTGTGGCAGGTAGTTTTAGTTAAGAACCTCATTTACAAGATTTCGCGGGTAAACCCATTCTCTTTACTCGACCGTCTAAATCTGACCGCGAACACTAAGAGTTAATCATTTGGATAAAATTATCCGCATGATTGAAGCCGTCAATTCATATGCTTGGAACAAGTGAAATTATATTAAGAACCGCATAATCGTTGCTTTCTAGTTGTCACGAGCTTGATTCATATAGAATCTTGCAAGTTACCTACCAAGTGTTGTTTGATGTTAACACTAGAAGGATTTCTACTCATCACTGTAAACACTTAAGAGTGTCATTTTGAGTGTTCTATAAAGATCACTAAGATATTGCGTAGAGGCCTGGAACGTGTTTAGATTCAGTTAAGAATTAAACCATTGTTTCTTTCCAGTTATCACAAGTTTGATTCATAAAGAATCGCACAAGTCACCTACCATGAGCTTTATAATGTTCGCTCAAGAAGGATTTCCATCTTCATTGTAAATACTTTAAAATTACTCGGATGTTCAGGCAAGATCATGAAGATTTTGCGTAGGACTCTAAATATCTTTCTTACTTTTCACAGTGTGTGAAGAAGCAAGGAAATATGAAAATGTGTCCTAAAGAGATTATTGATGATCTCAAATGGCTCTAGTCTCGATCATCCATTATAGGTTTTAGTGACCGGCGGCTGGAGAGGAGTGCCACCATTTCAATATCAATATATTCGGAGTGAATAAATTGATAGATAACGTGTTGATCTCCGTGCGATTAAAACAAATACCTTTTGAGATGTAACACCCCCAAATTTATACAACTCAATACAGCGGAAGACTCGTTGGTGTTACGGGATAGCACATTACTCACATCATAGACAACGCATAAAAATCGCGTCGTTTAATAATAAATCATTTCCATTCATAAATATCAAAGTTACATCGGTCCCAAGTCATTATATTTCATACAAAGTTTTACAAAGCATTTTGAATGGAAAATATTGTTTAAGTGCGGGCCATGAATTCTTGTCGTCTTCCCGAGAATTACCTTCATGTACCTGAGATAAAACATGTGAAAAGAAAAGGGTCAGCGATAACGCCGAGTGAATTCATAGAGTTTAATAAATTCCATCAATATAATATCAGTATAAAAGTATTACTGAAAATCATTTGTACAAATCGTTTTGATAGGCCATAAGCCAAAGTCATTTGATACAAATCCTTATCGAAAATCATAATATAGGCATTTGCCTTAAAAATCATTATACGAATCATTGTCGTTAAAAACACCATACAATACGTTTTGCAACGTTGTATAGATTAAATAAAAACCGTTATATGAATATGGTTATGAAAACCAAAACACAAACATAATATCAATAGTATGACCCTGTATTGCTAGTCAGGCAATCCATCGTAATTCGGAGCGTCTATTAGTATTTCGTTAATTTGGATTATTATAAGCCGCATGACAGTGTTACCTTACTAAACCAACAACCGGTAGCTAACCCGATACCAATTTTGCCCATCTAAAGTAGCGTGTCGTCACAAAGGTCACGCTATGGAAATCTTCTCATACATTAATTCGCTTACCAATCAATGTGGCACGACGGGGATCAACCGTCAAGGCACGAACTGGGGTGATCGTCCCCAAATAGTACTATTAAATGCATAAGCGTCTACCAACTCCCAGTAGTTCACAATTCATGCTAATGGGACTTTTAGTGACATAACCTAACTTTAATAATCCATTTTATTTCATCTATCGGGTCCATTAATCATTTATCGGGTCATACAATCGGGTCATTCATTCATTCGGGTCCAAATCAATAAACAAACAATCGGGACAAATGGTGTCCTAATTTTATAAAAACTAACATGTTATCTCCCTCGCGGGTTTATAAAACATTTCATAAAAACATTTAAAAGAGTGCGAGGCTATGAACTCACATTGATATGGGAAGGCGGGTTATCGGCAATTCGGACGTACGGTACGTGCTTCAATCACGGAAACCTATATAAATAATGATCGGTCTTAGACGTTTGTCCAATGACTTTTATAAAAATATCAATTATGTATACATATGATGATTATATATATATGATGATCAAGTGGGTTTACATAGTCTCATTTACTCATTTTTGTGCTATATGTCGATAACTTTTATACTAGTTTTCTCGTTTTACCTATTTACGTGTTTTAGGTCCAATAGGCCTATTATAAGTACTTTAACTTGTTCTAATCCCTTTCATACCTATATTATCAGTACTTAAACTTTACAAGTTGGGCCCAAATGGGTTAAGCCCAATAATAAGTTTATAAGTGTTTTAGTCCATTTTTGTTGTATTGTTAGTCCAATAACGTTAATTTAGTCCGTTAACGTCCGTATGTCCTATAGTTCGGGTTTTATCGGTTTTTACTTGTTATACATGTTTATATATCAGTATATAAGTTTTATAAAGTTTTCATTAGACGGGTCCAACCATCTAAGTTTTATTTAACAAAAATGTTAATTTTACGGCAATAGCCGAAAAAGTCGTAAAAATCATGTTTATAGTTTTTATTACTTATAAACATTATTTCACCACCATTTATATAATTTATCCATTTGATTACCCTTTTATATATATTTATATAAATAAGTTTTATAAGTTAGTGGGTTTTTATTTTACATTTTATATATTAAAATGTGAGTGCTTATATAATAGTATTATTCTTTAATTTCCAAAAATCTGATTTTTAACTTCATCTTCACCAAAACTGCCATATCTTGAGTTCTATATGGAGATAGAAGCTCAAATTTTTATCACATAAACTACATGATATGTGCTACATTTAAATCTAGTATAGCTACTGTTGAATCATCTTCTAAATATTTTCTAAAAATCGTCCAAAACAGTAACTTCAGATTTATACCCTAAACTTGTTTTGATCATATCTCACTCATTACAATGATTCCATTGTATGGCCAACTCTCACATGTGTACAAGACCCATAGCTTACTGTAAATCCATTCTACTTCATCATTTTATCAGTTTACCATATGGTACTTTACTGTTTTATACAGCCATCAAATTTAACCAAGATTTTAACCTTGTTTCTTATGGTTTTTCACCTTTTTAATCATGTTTATCAACAACAAATCCCCACATAACATTTTTATCATCATATAATCATCATAAATATATACAATAGGAAATAAATACATGATTACATAACCAAAAATAACAAGAAGATGAGGAGGACAATCTTTATACCACCATGTTGATGTAGATTATGATTTGGACATGGTTTTTGATGGAGAAGCTTGTGAATAACCATGACCATCTTCAAGGCCACTATTCTTCATATACTCCTTGTGGAAAATCAGCCTCAAGACACCATAGGAACTCCTCCTTGGATGTTATGATTACCACTAATTAATAGGGCTTCAAGAGAGCTTCAACATGTGTATGAATAACACTTGATTTCATGGATGAAATTGATCAAAGGTGGTGTTTGATGGGGGAAAGTGGACGGCAAACAAAGAGTGGGATGAGAGGATTTGTGGTTTTTGCATGTAGTGGAAATGAGTTGGTGGTAAGTTGAAAGTGGTTTTGATAGTGTTAGCTTACTTTGTAAGCTAAGTTAAGACATGTGTTGTGCTTGTTGTGAGGTTTTGACACCTCATGTGATGGTAGCTTAATGTGGCCGGTTTGAGTGGGGGTGGGACAAGTGTCCCACTTGTCTCATCCCCATTTATTTACGGGTACTCCTCGATGTTAGTTTCCTCGATTTACGTGCCCTCGGGTCGCTGTACGAAAAACGTTTTTATAAATTATGAATCAACGTCACAAAACGAATCCAATAAAAATTGTCTCATCAAAAACGGAGTTCGAAAACGTAAATACGTAATCCTAAGGTTTCCGGTTTAGTCGTAAAGGACGTTAAAATAAAATCGTAAGTCCTAATCTCTTCTCGTAAATTTGTGAGTTTATGAACTAACACAAATTTAAAACTCCAAAATATTATTCACGGATAAATTTATTTTCTGAAATATCGGACTGTCACCAAGAACGATGTATGTAAACGTAAGCACGTAACGTTGAATCCTCCGGTTTAGACGTAGTCGATGCTACTTCAAGACGTAAATCTAAATTTCTCCCCAAAAATAAGTGAGTTCATATTGTATCATTAAAATAATATTTTCAAGTAATATTTGAGAATAAAATATCAATTGTAAATTGACAGATTTTCACAGCATTTACCCCTAAACAGGATCTTTGTCCTCAAAGATCATCTTACCTTACTACTCGCTTCTTATAGAGTTAAAGCCATGTGGGTATTCCCTCCACATTCGGTCTTTTCTCACAAGTTTAATTCATTACAATACGCGAGTTTCATCAAACATAACTACGGGAATAAGATCAGGCTAAATGTTGACTTACTTTCTCTATCCATGATGTTCACGGGTTTTTGATGAATGCAACTTTTTGCCGATCTAAGCTCTACTAAGAATAATCAGATTCTCACTTGATAGATATTCCATCAAGTTCGATATACGAAACATAATTCACGTAGTCGTTGAAGTCCTAGGGTAGATCCAGCTTATATGCCTTTCAATCCCAACTTTTACATCATCTCAATGGTCCCATACAACGGGGACTTATATCCCATGATTTGTCAGATCATGAAATCATTTTTCCAAGGTTAAAAATTGTGGCATAACTTCGCTACCCATTTAGCACTTCAAGATCTACATTTCACATTCACATAACCTCTTGCCCACTACCGGCAGTCAATAATCAAATCCTAATTTCAACAATCATTTCAGATCTCGCGGGTCGGGTATTTTGTAAGGTTAGGTTCGCCATCATAGGAAACCTTAAACCTAAAAGACATGTCCAACTCACAATGGGTGTATGTCGGATGTCTTCATTTCAATTCTTGCTTACAGATGCTCTAATATAGATCCTAACAAGATTCGATCTTAATCCTAACACGATGATTATCAATGATAATCTTTCCAAAGGAAAACGATTATACGGTCTATTACCAAAGGTCAATCATTCAAACATAAAACAGCACTTATATTACTTTGTATCGTTACTTTACCTCGTCCCTTCGATTTGGGGTGGTACATAGTACTCTCATCAAGGTTCGTTCTCAATGATTTCTGAGCAAATCTCTAGAAATTCGATGCGAAGCGAGGATCTTGATATAGATGATCGATACAGGCATGCTACGTTTACATAACTCTTTTGCATTTATCATTAACGAGAATGATATTAGCAGATTTGGTCAGTCTGTCGACGATGACCCAAATCGAATCAAATTCAGATGATGACCTTTGCAATAGCTAGACGTTTACTAATGTATGAGGCGATGTCTGCCTTCATAATTGCCATTAGTACAACTTCTTCAAACAAAGATACTTTTAGTCATAAAATGACATACATATAATACTTATACTTACAAATTCCAACATAACTATATCTCACAATCCTCCATATTTAGACAATCACATGTGGTCTTTAAAATATTTAACGCCATTGGCTTCTCAAATCTGTTGGTTCACATTAGCCGTGAAACCCTTCACTATTTATATTATCCCTTTTTTTTTTTTTTGCAAACATTGTTTATTTTTATATCGTTCGGCAATTTATTCTGCACCTTCATTATTAAGGAACACGTCCTAACTGGTTCTTTATCTTTTATACATAATGCGTCGGTATCTATTTTCACTTTTCATGATGATATAATTATCATGTCCACAATTCACTCAGATATTCTTTCAATATTATGCGTCAGTAATTATGTTCACTTTTCTTCATATTTTCTAAGTTTCAGTTTCGTCTCATCTATCATTTTTATCCGTTTTACTCAATCCGTCGTCTAAAGCGTCGATAATTATTATAATTAATTAATTAATTATTAGTTAATTTTTATGAAGCGTGAAAGTTTTAAATTTCTTAGTTCGACCAATTATATAAAATGTTCAAAAATAAATTTGAATTTAATTAACAAGATTTTTGGTTGATTTATCGAAAATAATTAATAAGATTCGTAAATGTTTGAAAAACCTTTGTTTATACTTTGGTCAAAGTTTTCTTAGTTAAAAGGCAGAAATTATCGTTTCAAATTTCAAGTTATGGTTTTAATGGGTTTTTTTTTTCAATCTCCTTAAGTTGTCTAAAAGTATACACAAACATTTACCCCTAAACAGAAGTTTAGTTAAATGGTTTGTGTATAAGGGAATAATCCCTTAAAATCCTTTGTTAAAATATTTGTCAAAACATATTTCCATTTCTTTTTGGTAAAATCCAAAGTCTTTAAAAGGGCTCTTAGTTTTTAAAGAGTCAATTTATATTCCATTATCCTTTTAATCACATAGTCAAATCATGTAAAGTATTAAGTTTTTAATCACATGTTAATTATTCAAGGTTCAGGTTTACACTGTTCGGCCAATTCAGGGCAGTCTATAAATAATTATTACTTCTTCTTATTCTTATAAACAAACAAATGGTCCTTAATGATCACAAGCATGAATTTATCAAATTACAGCCAACACATGTGATTCACCAAATTTATGAATACTACATGTGCATCGGTCAATCCAAAGGACATCACGTGAAACTTATAATGTTCATTACAAGTACCGGATGTAGTGATTGGAATAGATAATCTCTTTCACAGATGCGAAGTTGATGATAACCATGCTATGGATCAAATTTTCTAGAACCTTGTAAATGATCGAACAATTCTTCCATTTCGAGTTATGGATATCGTTTTCGATTGTCAATTTACTCAGTCACAGTAATCTATAAATATAAGGAAAGATAACACCATAGCTCTTCAGGATGACAGGCTTGGTATAATAAAATCTTTCTCCGACAACTTTCTCAGTTGTATGGTAATTCCTTTAATTTAGATGGTGCTGACGTACAGTGCACAAGCCACAAGTGCAGCACCGGAAATATAATCAATATCAATTTCAACTTGCCTAAATGGCAAAAGTCTAGGTAATTCATCAATAAATACCTCCTAAAGTTTCAGATAAGATAAACATCTTTTAATAAATTCACTTTAAGTTATTTCTAGATTATAATATCTATAACTAGTTCACAACCATTCACGGTATAATTTCAAGTCTAAAAGCAGGATATGGTCATCCATCAAGAATTATCTAGTTCACTTTTGATAATCAACATCTTATCTTTTAGGGAATTCTACTCGAGTTCCCATCAATTAAGACAATGTCGTCTTGTCATAATCAATCAATCCATTCTACCGGCATTATCAACTTTTCAGTTTCATTGCCGTCGATAAGATGTGAACTTCTCAAAATACTAATAATAATTCATAATCCTTCACAAATTCAAGGATATATGGAGACACAACTACCATTAAAAGAGTAAGGTCAACGCATAATCTACGCGAGAGAATTTCAAATCAGATTTAGACGAAAACATTTAACGAATATGAATATATCCCATGTTTTCATAATTTGAGTACGCATTCGAAAGCTCCTCGGATCGTTACCCAGGTCATTCAAATGAAATCAAATCAAAATAAATGATAAGAATGTCAATACATCCAGTCGGGTATCAACACTCGGTAATTAGATACTTTTCCTAAGAATCTTACTACGGGAGAATTGGACAAGAAAGAATTGTCGATTGTCAAATAAGACAATTTCCACAGATGAGTAAATTCAACTCAGAATAATAGATGCTACAGGCACATATGTAGGTGTCCCTAACACTATGTCCTTATTTTTCACTTCTTGCAGATTTCATAAATTTTTAATTCTTCTCAATCTTCAAAGAAAATTTAGTGTTTATTAATCAGTTTTATGGTGACTACTAATCAGCCTTGCATGGTCAATTCTAAATTGTATGTAGGCGCGCAACTATATACAATTTCAAGATTAACGATGCAATACTCAGTTCGTCAAAATTTTATCATCATGTTTATAATAAAAACATTTTCATACTTAATTCTTTAAATAAGAATCAAAAATAAATTTACAAAGAATTTCTTTGTTATGGAAATAATTAAGTTTCCAAAGTGTTTTATAAACAGCTTCATTTCAATAACAATCACTTATAAATCTCACTATGAATAATCCTTATAGTGATGAAAAATTCAATTTTTCTCAAGGCATACTGTTTTATCTTGTAGAAACAACGAGTGATCTGCAAAAGAGTGATGAAAAGTTGTTCACCAAGAACTAACTATAATATATCAGGAAATGAGCTTAGCCACTTAATCATGAGGTTCATGATCTCGATGGCACTCTAAAAAGAATAATGTACAACGTAACTCAAATCAAAATGAGTACTTGTTCAATGGTTGCATCACTAATGCGAACATTAGGATGAAGCAATAAAAGATAGATAACATCGATACATGTAGAATTTAGCAATCAAAGGTAGTCTTTTTCATTAATCACAAACAAGTCAAATTGTACCGTAACACATTATGTGTCACTATGTCATACAATTCTCAGAACTTATCCTACCAACTGATATCTCAGTTAAGTTAGGGATTATTTTTAAAAGATACCACAATGAATACTAATCTACAAAAGTCATTAGGTGTTCCACATGTCCCAGAAGATCCATCGGTCCTAATTTAGAAGAAGATTTCTTCAATTTATTTATTGGACACTGGGCATCCTCGTTAGTGGACAATGGCCTAGGAAAAACCCTTAACACGAATCAACAATCAATTAAAACCTTATAGTTTAATCACAAAACTTAACGACTTCCTCTTAACAATCTCATATTCCATATGGGTTAAATTTTACTTTATCCAAGTTTCAACCAATTTTATACTCAAGTCGATATCCTACTTCATTCTCCAATACTTTCAATCTTATTCTTCGGCCTTGTAAAGGCAATACAATCTCAATATGAATCAACACTTAATTTCCAATCCTATTAGCTCTTACAACAACAATTATCAAATGAGTCATTAATATGAAATGACTTGATCATTCAACTAGACTTCTCGGAAAGGTATTAGTGGCATGAGGCTTTTGGGTAATGGTTCCAATAACAGCCTCAAGTGCAACATTCACCCTTTCGATTTCAATTTAAGAATTGGATGACAACGAATCAGATGACATCTTTCCAGGTGATAACGTTTTGTCAAACTCCACTCTATAAGAAAAGATCGTCATGACATCGGTATCAGATTTAATCTCGCCAATTATTTTTCAATATCGCAATCAACTAATATCTACATTTCTATGAATATCAACCATTTGTTGGGATCATAAATATCCACAACTTGGTTTAGATCTAGGATAGCTAGAATTCCTACGAGAATAGCTTTGATTAATTTACTAGGGGATTTAGGGTACATTGTGACAATCTACGTCGTATAAATACCTTGTATAAAAATCAAAATAATCATCAAACAATCCTGTAATAAAATTACATCATATATATATATATATATATATATATATATATATATATATATATATATATATATATATATATATATATATATATATATATATATATATATATATATATATATAATCCAAGTTATATATATATATTAAAATAACACTTCTCAGTCTTGGCCTTGTCGGTAACTCGGGAATTCTTCGGCACCGTTATAGTCAAAAGATTTTTAGACATTTTTAGAAAAATGTTTATAGTTAAAAGATTTTGAAATGTTTTATTCGAAACCTTGGTTTTAAAAATCTTTCGTTCTCTATAACGAGAGCTCTGGTACCAAACTGTAACACCCCCAAATTTATACAACTCAATACAACGGAAGACTCGTTGGTGTTATGGGATAGCACATTACTCACATCATAGACAACGCATAAAAATCGCGTCGTTTAATAATAAATCATTTCCATTCACAAATATCAAAGTTACATCGGTCCCAAGTCATTATATTTCATACAAAGTTTTACAAAGCATTTTGAATGGAAAATATTGTTTAAGTGCGGGCCATGAATTCTTGTCGTCTTCTCGAGAATTACCTTCAAGTACCTGAGATAAAACATGTGAAAAGAAAAGGGTCAGCGATAACGCCGAGTGAATTCATAGAGTTTAATAAATTCCATCAATATAATATCAGTATAAAAGTATTACTGAAAATCATTTGTACAAATCGTTTTGATAGGCCATAAAATAGCCAAAGTCATTTGATACAAATCCTTATCGAAAATCATAATATAGGCATTTGCCTTAAAAATCATTATACGAATCATTGTCGTTAAAAACACCATACAATACGTTTTGCAACGTTGTATAGATTAAATAAAAACCGTTATATGAATATGGTTATGAAAACCAAAACACAAACATAATATCAATAGTATGACCCTGTATTGCTAGTCAGGCAATCCATCGTAATTCGGAGCGTCTATTAGTATTTCGTTAATTTGGATTATTATAAGCCGCATGACAGTGTTACCTTACTAAACCAACAACCGGTAGCTAACCCGATACCAATTTTGCCCATCTAAAGTAGCGTGTCGTCACAAAGGTCACGCTATGGAAATCTTCTCATACATTAATTCGCTTACCAATCAATGTGGCACGACGGGGATCAACCGTCAAGGCGCGAACTGGGGTGATCGTCCCCAAATACTACTATTAAATGCATAAGCGTCTACCAACTCCCAGTAGTTCACAATTCATGCTAATGGGACTTTTAGTGACATAACCTAACTTTAATAATCCATTTTATTTCATCTATCGGGTCCATTAATCATTTATCGGGTCATACAATCGGGTCATTCATTCATTCGGGTCCAAATCAATAAACAAACAATCGGGACAAATGGTGTCCTAATTTTATAAAAACTAACATGTTATCTCCCTCGCGGGTTTATAAAACATTTCATAAAAACATTTAAAAGAGTGCGAGGCTATGAACTCACATTGATATGGGAAGGCGGGTTATCGGCAATTCGGACGTACGGTACGTGCTTCAATCACGGAAACCTATATAAATAATGATCGGTCTTAGACGTTTGTCCAATGACTTTTATAAAAATATCAATTATGTATACATATGATGATTATATATATATGATGATCAAGTGGGTTTACATAGTCTCATTTACTCATTTTTGTGCTATATGTCGATAACTTTTATACTAGTTTTCTCGTTTTACCTATTTACGTGTTTTAGGTCCAATAGGCCTATTATAAGTACTTTAACTTGTTCTAATCCCTTTCATACCTATATTATCAGTACTTAAACTTTACAAGTTGGGCCCAAATGGGTTAAGCCCAATAATAAGTTTATAAGTGTTTTAGTCCATTTTTGTTGTATTGTTAGTCCAATAACGTTAATTTAGTCCGTTAACGTCCGTATGTCCTATAGTTCGGGTTTTATCGGTTTTTACTTGTTATACATGTTTATATATCAGTATATAAGTTTTATAAAGTTTTCATTAGACGGGTCCAACCATCTAAGTTTTATTTAACAAAAATGTTAATTTTACGGCAATAGCCGAAAAAGTCGTAAAAATCATGTTTATAGTTTTTATTACTTATAAACATTATTTCACCACCATTTATATAATTTATCCATTTGATTACCCTTTTATATATATTTATATAAATAAGTTTTATAAGTTAGTGGGTTTTTATTTTACATTTTATATATTAAAATGTGAGTGCTTATATAATAGTATTATTCTTTAATTTCCAAAAATCTGATTTTTAACTTCATCTTCACCAAAACTGCCATATCTTGAGTTCTATATGGAGATAGAAGCTCAAATTTTTATCACATAAACTACATGATATGTGCTACATTTAAATCTAGTATAGCTACTGTTGAATCATCTTCTAAATATTTTCTAAAAATCGTCCAAAACAGTAACTTCAGATTTATACCCTAAACTTGTTTTGATCATATCTCACTCATTACAATGATTCCATTGTATGGCCAACTCTCACATGTGTACAAGACCCATAGCTTACTGTAAATCCATTCTACTTCATCATTTTATCAGTTTAGCATATGGTACTTTACTGTTTTATACAGCCATCAAATTTAACCAAGATTTTAACCTTGTTTCTTATGGTTTTTCACCTTTTTAATCATGTTTATCAACAACAAATCCCCACATAACATTTTTATCATCATATAATCATCATAAATATATACAATAGGAAATAAATACATGATTACATAACCAAAAATAACAAGAAGATGAGGAGGACAATCTTTATACCACCATGTTGATGTAGATTATGATTTGGACATGGTTTTTGATGGAGAAGCTTGTGAATAACCATGACCATCTTCAAGGCCACTATTCTTCATATACTCCTTGTGGAAAATCAGCCTCAAGACACCATAGGAACTCCTCCTTGGATGTTATGATTACCACCAATCAATAGGGCTTCAAGAGAGCTTCAACATGTGTATGAATAACACTTGATTTCATGGATGAAATTGATCAAAGGTGGTGTTTGATGGGGGAAAGTGGACGGCAAACAAAGAGTGGGATGAGAGGATTTGTGGTTTTTGCATGTAGTGGAAATGAGTTGGTGGTAAGTTGAAAGTGGTTTTGATAGTGTTAGCTTACTTTGTAAGCTAAGTTAAGACATGTGTTGTGCTTGTTGTGAGGTTTTGACACCTCATGTGATGGTAGCTTAATGTGGCCGGTTTGAGTGGGGGTGGGACAAGTGTCCCACTTGTCTCATCCCCATTTATTTACGGGTACTCTTCGATGTTAGTTTCCTCGATTTACGTGCCCTCGGGTCGCTGTACGAAAAACGTTTTTATAAATTATGAATCAACGTCACAAAACGAATCCAATAAAAATTGTCTCATCAAAAACGGAGTTCGAAAACGTAAATACGTAATCCTAAGGTTTCCGGTTTAGTCGTAAAGGACGTTAAAATAAAATCGTAAGTCCTAATCTCTTCTCGTAAATTTGTGAGTTTATGAACTAACACAAATTTAAAACTCCAAAATATTATTCACGGATAAATTTATTTTCTGAAATGTCGGACTGTCACCAAGAACGATGTATGTAAACGTAAGCACGTAACGTTGAATCCTCCGGTTTAGACGTAGTCGATGCTACTTCAAGACGTAAATCCAAATTTCTCCCCAAAAATAAGTGAGTTCATATTGTATCATTAAAATAATATTTTCAAGTAATATTTGAGAATAAAATATCAATCGTAAATTGACGGATTGTCACATGAGAGATATCTGAGTTAGCTGAGATAAGTTGTGCATTACATCACTGGGTCCATGATGTGTATCTTTAGTAACATATGAGTTGACCCGGTTTCTACCTAAGGTTGTAAGGAGGGCTTCTTTCTTTTCACCCTTTATCATTACAATTCTTTTTCATTCTTCAACCCATTCAATGCTTACCAATACGTCATAACTAGAACCTTGTTGTGATTGTTCCTGTGCTAACTTAAGTACTTGGTCGGCATTCAGCTACATTCACAATCTTTCTCCATCTTTCCTAGGGACTACTATTTCTAGCTATGGAGTGTCATTAGGAAGATTCCTCCAGTTCTAGAAGAATAATTGGAATAAACCTATCCTACCATCCTTATGTCACCACAATCTCCACCGTCGTAAATAGACATGTTGTGGGTAAGTATATGTCACCATGAAATCCAATTTGATATGCAAATCCATTTTGCTCCCCCTTAACATATGCCACGATATTCGAAAACATTTCGCACATGTCGGGATGAGCCAGCACATTAAGTCAAACCATTATTGATCTCGATATTATATCATATTTTCTCCCCCATATTAAAAATATTAACTCAATCGATGTTTCTAATATCAATTGATTTAATGACGTTTTAAGAATTTTTGGGTAGAAAAGTACAAATCCAATTGTTTGCATGACTAACACAAGCTCCCCCTCAAATTAATGAGGGTGTACATAATACGCAAATAAAATACCTTTTAAACACAAGTGTAAGGTATTTATCACTTGCAAAGATCAAATGTGATAATTTATTCACAAGATTATAAATTTACGAGGTTGGACCTGAATGATGAGAACATCATATGATAGAATCACGTGGTTCTTGTTCACGAATGTTGGTCTCCCTCGTAACGTCTGAAATTATCTCCTCCTTTTTTAAAAGCGGTAATCTTTCATGATACCACATGTACGATTGATATCGTTGTCTTGACACCAATTCAGGAACTTGCCACTTTTGGCATCAAAGATTCTGAATGCTGGACAATTTCTCCCCCTCAATTGTTGACTCGTGTTCTATCTAAAGAGCCGTAGTCGCCATTTGAGTAGTCACATAGTCGTGTATGTAGATACCAATGGTAAATTGCTACGGTTTGTAGAGATGATAACTTCATAAAACAAGATTTCTCACGTTTTAACAAGTAAATGCACTGAAGCGTACATATATTCGTGTTAGATTATGTTATTACGTAAACAGAATCCCTTACATGGTTATAAAGTAAACCATGCCTGAGAAAATTAATTTCTGTTGTTGAGTCAAAGCTTTCCGGTGAAATGCTTGACTTTAATATGAAAAGCGGGGTACTATCGGAAATAATAGCAAGCCATATTGAGCATGTTTTAAAACATTTAAACTTCTGCTCGAACTTTATTTACAAACCTGTGTCATTATTGAACGACATTTCTAGGATCATAAATATTATTGATTCCAGAAGACATGCTCTTTTTATCAAAACATTGTTGAACACACAATTTTGAAAGGTTTAAAAAAACCTTTTGAAAAATTCTTGAAAAATTGTGTTCAACGGTTTTAATAAACCAATTACTTGAGCTTAAGATTTTGAATATCTTACTAAACGAGCTCAAGTCCGAGAATTTGTAAACTTCCCTTGTGAGGATAAGTTTATCATCGGCGACAAACATTTCTTTTAATTAAAGAACGAGTCCTAAGTTGACATTTACTAAGAAGTCGTTTTCATGAGCTTGAAAACTTTTGAATGTTTTAACGTAAAGCTCATGACCGAGAAAGATGAATTTCTCGTTATGAGGAAAATGTCTCTTATTATAAAGATACACTTTCCTTTATGAGCTTAAAACTTGGAATGTTTTAATACAAGCTCATGACCGAGGAAAATTAATTTCTCGTTACGAGGATAAGTTATCATGAAAGATAAGCTTTCCTAAAACTGAATTCCGAGTTACAATCTGATATTTAACTGTATGTCATTGTGCATGAGCTTAAAAACTTTGAATGTTTTTAATATAATCTCATGCCCGAGAAAAATTAATTCCTCGTTGTGAGGATAAGTTTATCATTGGTGATAAACTTTCCTTTCTTTGAAGCGCGGGTTACAATTTGTCATGTGACTGCAAACCGTAGTTGTAAGATTAACTACAAATCTCTTGAGACACTTGTTTCTTTGGTATATGCTTCTTTAGCAACAAAACTCCGAGAGTGTCCTTGGTTGAACGGTATACAACGATTGGACCGTTTTGTTCTTGTTGAACGTTTACTTTGGTACGTGCATTATCGTTGGGAGCTTGTATGCTTTGATATGGGTTAGCGATATCTATTTTAGAACCATGTAGGAGTTCACAGTCAACCTTGGTAGTGCTAGAGGGAAACATCCTTTATGTAGGAACCCATTGACGATTACTCGATTTGATAATCCTACCCGTGGGTTGCCACCTAAGATTGGATCTAGGCGACATGGTTTTCTTATGCACAACGGAAGAATTAGCGGTAGAAAACCTATTTCCTTTAGGAATCCCTCTTTTAGCACTTGAGTTCAGATCCTTTAAGAATTTAGAAAATGTCAAATGTTAATCCCATTTAATCCATAACACAAGATTTAGAAGAGATATTTAGAGAGAGAAAGAGAAGAAAGTAGAGAGAGAAACAAGAGAGAATTTGGAAGGTTAATGTTTATTAGAGAGAGAAAGTAAAATGAACCAACACCCTCTTCCACACATGGAAGAGGGTATATATACCCTTGGCATATGGGCCGTGGGTATAAGTGACTTGGGCCGGGCTTGGCTTTGTCTTGGGCTTACGCCCCTAACTTATAAAATATTAGCTTAAAGTCCAAGCCCGGTTTTCCCGACTAACCTATTACGATACAAGACCATTAACGACTAAGATGACCTATTACATTCTTGTTCGACTATATAAAAATAGGGCTAACAATCTCCCCCAATGTATCGGTCATCTTAAAAAGCTTAAAAAGCATAAGATGATTGAGTGAATACATTCTTGTAGAGGAGATCTTCCTGCTTTGGTCTTGTATCTTGGTCTTGATCTTGTTTGTAACGGCTTTGTTCCTTCATGCCTTGTGATCCTTATCTTGAGCCTTTGTCTTTTGACTTAGAGTGCTTGAGATCTTCAATCTATCCTTGATAGTGTCATCTTGTGCTCTTGTGGCAAGATGACCTATTACATTCTTACATTCTTAAGTATCTTGATTATCGCCATCTTGTGCTCTTGTGACTTCTGAATCGACATTGGTTACACAGCTACGCCACCTTCTTGATATGCATCAATATATATAGACACGGATGAAATGGCTTTGAACATTTCACCCTAACTCGGTAGCGTTTTACCTCAGGTCGGTGAAGACCGTTAGACGGTATTAGATACCGTACCTGTGATCGGGTAGATTCGATTAAGAACCTCATTGACAGGGTTTCCCGGCGGTAGTAGCCAGTTCTCTTTACTCGACCGTCTCAAAGCAGACTGCGAACGTAAAGAGTGAATTGTTGGGAATAAATTAAGGCCAGATCACTTGAACGCTGACAAGAACAACTCAAGCGTTGACAAGAGCAAAGTGAGCGCTGACAGCTTAAGCGTTGACAAGTTAAAGTCAAGCGTTGACAGATTGAAGACAAGCACTGATGGAAGATGTGAGCTACACGTTTATTATGTTCTAGAATACTTCTAGTAAGGATAGAAACGACAATGTATTTTCTATGTTTATCTTTACCTAGAATAGTTGATACGTAGCTTATTGTACAAGGCTTCTTAGTCTATAAAAGAAGGCCTTTAGGTTAATGTTTAGAATCAAGTTTTTCATTAAGTTTTCATTCGTAAACATCTTTCATTGTAAGCAAGTTCGACATTCATAATCAAAGTGAAAGTTTTGTTTACATCTTGTGTTCTTGTTTAAGTATTAAATTCCGCATAATACTTAGATTCACAAAGCATATAACAAAGGTTTCTCTACGTGTTATACTTGATCTAATCTCGTATACACAAAGCTAATCGATCTAAGTTTGGGATCAACAAGTGGTATCAGAGCTTGTTGAGGAACTTTTGATCTTTGAAGAACACCAGAACGATATACGAACACCAAAACCCTAATTTTCTCAAAACCCTAAAAACATCATGTCTGAAGCGATAAATTCCTCCTCCTCATCCTTACCAAACATCAAGATTCCCATGCTTGATGCAACCAACTTTAACTTATGGAGGTTCAACTTTGAACAATATCTGGGGATCTTTGACTACACACTCTGGGACATTATTGAATATGGAAACTCATTCAATAAGGCTCAAAAGATTCAGGATGCCATTACGACAAGATCAGCTGTTGAAGGATGTCCTGATGAAGATAAGAAAGAAAAACCTGGAGATGGTAGAGCTGTAAGTGCTGAAGATATTGCAAAGAAAAGGGCTGACATGAAAGCCCTAAATATTCTGAAAGTCTCTTTGGGACAAGAAAATCAACACAAATATAGAAGCTATGAATCTGCTAAGGATCTTTGGGAAGCAATTGAAGTTGCATATGGTGGTAATGCAGAAACTAAGGAAGAAAAGAAAAAGCAACTTCTGCATGATTATGCTGTCTTCAAAGCTCAGCCCAATGAGAAACTGAGCAGTGTGAGAAGCAGATTGCTTGACATCACAAGCAAATTGTCCTTCATGGGGACACAAGTTGGTGATATTGACACCAATGCTACTTTTCTGAAAAGTCTTGGTGAGACATGGAAGATTGAGGCAAGATCTATTCTTGCCAATAATACTTACAAGAGCTCTTCGTTTGATGACATCTACAACAAACTAAGACTGTTGGAAGATGAAACTCTTTCAAGCAAAGCTAGCACCAGCAACATGGCCTTCTTCTCTCATAGTGAAGGTCAATTCAATCAGAAGGACTCTTTTATGCATCCAGTTACTGGATCATCATTTGTCAACGCTGGAACAAGTCCTGTCAACGTCTCCTTTTCAGACGCTGACACATTCATGAATGACTCCCCAAGAGTTAAACCTGCTGGTTTGGATTTGGATACTGTTTGTGCTTACATTGCTTCTTTGCCCAATGGTTCAGTGATTACATATGAGGACCTTGAGCAGATAAGTGATGAACACTTGGAAGAGATGGACATCAAGTGGAACATGGCTCTTGCTAGTATAAGAGCAAATAGGTGGAATAGAAGGTTCAAGAAGAAGATGACCTTCAATGCTAAAGACACTGCTGGATTTGATAAATCCAAAGTTGAGTGCTACAACTGTCATCGCATGGGGCACTTCATGAGGGAATGCAGATCTCCTAGAAGATCTGATGCTGGTAAACCCTCAAGTCAGGTTGTTAAAGCTCAAGACTCCAAAGCCATGGTTGCAGTTCAAGGAATTGATGGTACTGGATGGGATTGGAGCTATCTGGCTAAGGATGCTGAAGAGGACAAAGCTTTGATTGCTGATATTGAAGAAGAAGAGCATGTTGAATATGCTCTCATGGCACACTCCTCCTCTTCATCTGATAATGAGGTATATGATGATGTTTTTTGTAGCAAAGGTTGTAGGTTAAACACTGACAGACTTAACAAAGAGGTGTTAAAACTAAAAGAGGATATGAGCACTGAAAGGTGTAAATTATCCAATTACCAACTAGCTCTTACTGAAACTGAGAAAACCGTTTCTGAATACAAGAAAATGGAATTTGATTTAAAAGATAAGATAAATATCTTAAAACATGAGCTAGAGGGTAATATGGATATTAGAAATATCATGTCAAAGGTCAATAAAGACCTACAGGCTAAGTTAGATGAGGCCATTAAGAATAAAGATAATGTTAACCTCAAGATTCAAAGATTTGATAGAGCCACCCAAGCCCTAGGAGACTGTGTAGCTAAACAAAGAGATCCTAAGGATATGACTGGGCTTGAGATGAATGAGAATGATTACTCTCTGGTTCCACCACCAGCTGGTGACTTCTATGGTGTCCTTAGAAAGGATTTATCTTGGACTGGTATACCAGAATGCCAAGAAGAGGAATTCATTCCTCCACCAAGAGTTGTCACCCCAGTAGAAGAGTATCAACAAAAACCGACTGACCTAAATGAACGGAAGAAAGCTAACCCTACTTTATTTGTTAAGGGAGGTTTGCTATGTGAAAGTCCTAATGAATCTCCACCCATTAAGGTTACTCACCCAGTTACTGGTGAAGCTGTTGACCTAGGCTCCAACACTGTTAGAAGACCTACCATTAAATATGCAGAGATGTATAGGAATAATAGGTCACCCAAGAGCCAATTTAACAATCATGGAACAGGTTTCTTTGCTTCTAGACCTAAGAATGTGTCTAAGAAAGCCTGTTACACTTGTGGTAGCTTTTCACATTTGGCATACAAGTGTGTCAACGCTCCCAAAGCCAGCGCTGATAGGAACAAGTTCAGCGCTGATAGGAAGAAAGTCAACGTTGTTAGGAAGTCAAACGTTGTCAGACCCAGACCTTGTGTGCAGCAAAGTCCACAAGTGATTAGACCAGCCCCATTCTTTTCTAGAAGGTCTAACACTCATGGACAAAGACCTTTTCAAAAGACAAATACCTGGTCAAATAGGCAATGGGTTCCTGTAGCAAACCCTAGGTTCAACGCTGACAAGGGTAATTTCAGCGTTGACAGGACAAAATCCAACGCTGACAGAATCGTGACCAGACCTAAGTATTTGCAGCCACAAGGTAAGGGGTCTAAAGCTTCTTCAAGCTTAACATGGAGACCCAAGAAAGATCAAAACCCTAATAATAATGGAATTTCAATGACTTGCAACAGGTTTAATTACATTTCAAAAGTCATTACAAAACCAATTGGGGTTAACTGGGTATTTCATCCTAAAAGGGATGAGAATGGGGTTGTTGTGAGAACTAAGTCTGTTCTTATTGAACAACCAGATGAATCCAAGTCTTCTGAGACTTGGGTTCCCAAAGAAAACTAATTTGTTTTCTTTATGTGCAGGGCATTCAAAAGCAGATCAATGATTATGGATATTGGGATAGTGGATGCTCAAGGCACATGACAGGAAAGGAGGACTATCTGACGAACTTCACTCCTATTCAAGATGGTGATAAGGTATACTTTGGAGGTGGATATGGCAGCATTACTGGCAAAGGAACCCTTCTCACCAATAATCTACGTTTTGAAAACGTCTTCCTGGTAAAAGAACTGGATTATAATCTGTTTAGTGTATCACAAGTGTGTGATAACAAAAATAAGGTTCTTTTCACTGATACTGAGTGTTTGGTGTTAAGCAAGGATTTTAAGATCCCTGATGAGAAGTATATTGAGTATAGAACACCTAGGCATAAGGACATATACAATGTGAATTTAAATGGGATTAAAGTGAATACAAATATGTCTTGTTTTTATGCTAAAGCCTCAGTAGATGAAAGTAAATTGTGGCACAGGAGACTAGGGCACATAAACTTTAAAAATATAAATAGACTTGTGAGGCTTGGTTTAGTTGATGGTTTGCCTGAGAAGGCCTTCCACAATGACCACTCTTGTGTTGCATGTCTTAAAGGCAAGCAGCACAAGGTCTCATTCAAGTCCAAGCAGGTGCATACTAGTTCCAGACCTCTTCATATGCTTCACATGGACCTCTTTGGTCCAACTAATATAGAAAGTTTGAATGGCAAGTCATGTTGTTTTGTTGTCACTGATGACTTTTCTAGGTTTACTTGGACATTCTTTCTAGCTATGAAGAGTGATACAGCTGATGTTCTTATTGAATTTATCACTCAAATTGAGAAAAGGTCTGGCAATGAGGTTAAGATGCTTAGGAGTGATAATGGTGGAGAATTTAGGAACAAGAAGCTAGATGATTTTTGTGCCAGGAAGGGAATTACTAGGCAGTTTAGTATTGCTAGAACCCCACAACAAAATGGGGTTGCTGAAAGGAAGAATAGAACCCTAATTGAAGCAGCCAGAACAATGTTGGCTGATGCTCACTTTCCCATAGCCTTTTGGGCTGAGGCTGTGGATACAGCATGCTATGTGCAAAATAGAGCATTGGTTAACAAAATTCAGAACAAGACACCTTATGAGTTACTTTGGGGAAGAAAACCTAATATTGGTTTTCTCAGACCTTTTGGATGTCATGTAGTAGTCTTAGACACTAGTGATGCCTTAGGGAAATTTAGTGCAAAAGGTGATGAAGGTTACTTCATGGGGTATTCAGTGCAGAGCAAGGGTTATAGGGTTTATCTTAAGGAGGACAAACGTATTGTTGAAAGAGTACATGTTAGGTTCTTAGAGAATAAACCTAGTGATCCTGAAAGTGGTCCTAATTGGTTGTTTGATTTGGAACTCTTATCTAGAACTTTAAATTATATGTCTGTCACTAATCCAAACATTGTGAAGGTAACTTCAAATGTTGTGGAGGAACAAGTTGTTCATGTTTCAGGTACACAGGTTGACGAGAGGGTTGGATCACAAGCAGAAAAGGCATCTCCTACATTTGAATATGTCACAATTCCCATTTGGACTGATGCTTTTGCTGCTGCTGCTGCTGCTGGACAAGATAATGGTGGTTTCCAAATACCACCAAATACAAACATGCATGGTTCTTCAGGCGCTGACAAAGGAAAATCCAGCGCTGACAAGACCAATTCAGACGTTGACAACAACATTTCAGGCGCTGTCAGCCCTGACGCTGACAACCAAGATTCAAACGTTGACAACACTTATGGGCATCTTTTCTCTTCCAATTTTGAACAAGGTGGACCTTCCAATGTCCATGAAGAGATTCCTGTTGCTCAAAGAGAGTCTGATGAAGAAGATATTGGCAACATGGAGCGTGAAGTTGAGGACACCAGACTTTTTGAAGGAGGAGTTCTCACTTCCACAATGAAGAATCACCCCCATCTCAGATCATTGGTGATGTTATGACTCCAGTTCAGACAAGAAGATCCCATCAAAGTCTTGGTGGATTTATTGCCAATATACACAAGAAGGTTGATACCCCTCTTGTGCAAGCATGTTTGTTTGCATGTTTTTTGTCACAAGAAGAACCCAAGAAGATATTTGATGCTCTCAAAGAACCAAGTTGGGTGGAAGCAATGCAGGATGAGCTTCACCAATTTGCTATTTAGGATGTTTGGGAGCTGGTTGATTGTCCTAGATATGTTAGACCAATAGGGACAAGATGGGTTCTCAGGAACAAAAGAGATGAAAGAGGTATTGTGGTCAGAAACAAGGCAAGGTTAGTGGCTCAAGGTTATACACAAGAGGAGGGGATAGATTATGAAGAAGTCTTTGCACCAGTTGCAAGGATTGAAGCTATTAGGATTTTTCTAGCCTATGCATCTTGCATGGGCTTTACAGTCTATCAAATGGATGTAAAGAGTGCATTCTTGTATGGCACCATAGTTGAGGAAGTTTATGTCATGCAACCTCCTGGTTTTGAGGATCCTGAGCATCCAGATAAAGTGTATAGAGACAAAAAGGCTATGTATGGCCTTCATCAAGCCTCTAGAGCATGGTATGGTACTTTGTCCACTTACTTGGTGGACAATGGATTCAAGAGGGGCACCATAGATCAGACACTATTTACAAAGAAGAAAGGCAAAGATGTGTTGCTTGTGCAGGTCTATGTTGATGATATCATTTTTGGGTCTACTGATCCAAAGATGAGTGAGGATTTCTCCAAGCTTATGACAGACAAATTCAAGATGAGTGCTATGGGGGAGATGAACTTCTTTCTTGGTTTACAAGTTCAGCAGAAAGAAGATGGTATCTTCATCTCCCAAGACAAATATGTTGCTGAAATCTTGAAGAAGTTTGGCTTTTCTCCACATGAAAAGAGGGCTTCTACTCCTATGGATAGAGAACACCCTTGGGGAAAGATTGGAGATGGGAAAGATGTTGATGTCAGGCATTATAGATCCATGATTGGATCCTTGATGTATCTTACTGCTTCCAGACCTGATATCATGTTTGATGTGTGTGCATGTGCACGCCATCAAGTGACTCCCAAAGAATGTCACCTTTATGCTGTGAAGAGGATCTTCAGGTACCTAAGATGTTTCCCTAATCTTGGTTTGTGGTACCCAAAGGATTCACCATTGGAGCTGATTGCATATTCAGATAGTGATTATGGTGGTGACAAGTTTGATAGGAAATCCACAACTGGTAGATGTCAATTTCTTGGGAGCAGATTAATATCTTGGCAATGCAAGAAACAAACAGTGGTGGCTAACTCTACAACTGAAGCAGAATATGTGGCTGCAGCAGCATGTTATGGTCAAGTGTTGTGGATTCAGAACCAGCTGTTGGATTATGGGTATAATTTCATGCATACTAAGATATTTGTTGACAATAATAGTACTTTATGCATCATTAAGAATCCTGTGCATCATTCTAAAACTAAACACATAGAAATTAGACACCATTTTATAAGAGATTGCTTTGAGAAAGGTTTAATACAACCAGATAGGGTTGACACTGAGGAAAATGTGTCAGATTTATTAACTAAACCTTTTGATACTGGAAGATTTCAATACTTGGTAACAAGTATTGGAATGGTTAATCTCACTTAAGTATGTGTTTTGGATTCTTTTTGTAAAAGTATGTACAGGATGATGCATTATTATTATTGGTCTTATTGATAATTTAGATTTTCCACTATATTTTTCTAACACTGACAAAGGTTGTTTGAACACTGATAAGTGTTTTTGCAACGTTGTCAGCAATATAATTGTCTAACGCTGACAAAGCTTCCTTCAACGCTGTTATGTGTTATCGGGGCGTTGTCAGCAACAATGTTAGTTTTGTGGTTTTCAATCTAAATATGCAGATGGTGTTAGCAGTATACCATTGGATACAGAGTTGCTTATGGATCAAAGGAGAAGCATTTGGACATGTTTTTATTTATGGATGATGGTTGGAATGTTTCATTCCTATCTTGACATAAATTTTTTATGTTCATGCATGTTTTTAGCAAACTCTTTGTATCTTTGTTTAAGGGGAGGTTTTAGGAACCTTTAGGATTTTTGGGTATCCATATGATACTCTTATCACAATTCTAGATTGTGTTCACAGGTGAGTATGGGTTAGTTTTACTAAACCATGAGGCACTGTAGCATGCATAGTATATAAACTTTGCATGCTGCCAAGACATTTTTGGCCTAGAATTGGTTGTGGTCTGTTGGGAGACTTGGGAATCATTTTGATATGGGATTTACCTGGGTGTAACAAGGATTTTATAAGGTAACTTGGTTGTTAAGAATTTTGGTTCGCAAGGGACACTAGAGGACTGTTATGTCTATCTTGCTTATGCAAGTGTGCATAACTGGACAGTGCTTGCCGCCCTATGATAATTATCAGCTTTTGGTTATCTTCTCTAGGATAAATTACTTGTTAAGGTCATTTTTCACTTTTTGAAACAATTTTATTTTTGGACGCTGACAAGATTTTTCCAAGCGTTGTTGTGACCAAATTGGACGCTGACATGGCTTTAGGCGAACGTTGACAAGATTATAGCCGTTGGGCGTTGATGGGTTATATTTGACCGTTGACACTCAATGGGACCTACCCAGTTGTTACTTTTTGACATATTTTCAAGCCGTAATTTTAGGAGTTGTTACTTTCATTAAATGCATGAGATAACTTATAACTTTTTCAATATTTTCATGATTAGTTTTTGAAAATCTTTGCCTATTTTTGGGCCAATCACATGCATTGTTTATCTCCTATAAATTTGGCTCCTATTTTTAAACAGGGTATCTATATTCTTGTCTAACACTTTTATCTTATCAACCTTCATCTTCTACACTTCAAATTAACAGCTTTCATCAATGGCACCAAGATTTAACTCAGCAGAATTGGATTTGGGGTTCAAGTCTCAACACAACATGATTGCTTATCTTGTTGCTGATAATACTTTGTTCCCTCAATACACACAAATGGTGGCGTATTTGAACGCATCCCCATTAAGGTATGCTCTTTCTCATGCATCACTCATTACAGTCACACACATTAAACAGTTTTGGAACACTGTTAGTTCCTCAACAGTTAATGGAGTGACCACATTAACTTCTATTGTTCATGGGAGATCTTGGGTGGTTACTGAGGCCTTGGTACGCCAGGCCTTGCATCTTGATGATGCTGATGGTATAACCATTCTTCCATAACTGAATTAGAACAAGGGCTTAGGGCTTTGGGATATCCTATTCCTGATGAAGGTACTCTTAATAAGTACCATAAGCAGGAATTTCCCCCAGCCTGGAAGTACCTCATTCACATTCTCCTTCAATGTTTGAGTCCCAAATGTACTGCACACAATGAGATCAATAGATCCATTGCAACTGCTATTGTGTGTATTGCAACAGGGCAAAAATATAACTATTCCAAAATGATTTTTGAAGGGATGTGTAAAAACAAGGGGACAAAAATGACTTTAGCTTATCCCCGTTTTCTGCAAATGATTTTTGATGATCAAAGATATTGTTCAAGGGATCACAATGATTTTTATAAGATCCTTGAACAAAAGAAAGCTATTTTTACCAAGATGAATTCACCACCTCATAGAGACCTACCTTTAACCCCAGCTATGCTTGCTGTTATTGCAGCAGCACAACCCCAACCAGACCCCCAACCATCACAATCCCAAACACCCCTTAACCAACCCACATCTACCCATTCTTCCACACCATCATCCACACCACCTGAATATAGGTTGATCAAACGCCAAAGGACTACTGGAGAGTTCTCCTCTGGTGGTCCTAGCCATGAAGCAGAGAGAACCACCACCACAAGTGTGGTTGGTGACCTGGATGAGGCTGGGACTATTGGTTCTGGCTTAGAAGCTGGCCAAGGCAGTCCCACCATAATTAAGTCCTCATCCATTCCCAATGAACCTGACTTGGGAGGTCAAATCCCCATTTCAGAAGAGGGCAGACTGGAACCAATGACTCTTTTGGAATTGACGGCTGTCTGCATTCGCTTGCAAAAGCAAAATGCAGACTTAGTACAAATTGTCAGCTCACAAGGCCTTGAACTCAAGCAATTGAGGGAGAGGATTGTTGTTTTGGAGAGTGATCATGCTAGGAGAGGTATGGAGGAGTCTTCCAAAGGGGAGGAAGATCAAAGAAATCTGAGTGATAAGAGCAGTCAAGATGGTCAATCATTGGATGTTGCTGAAGCTCTTACTACTTTGAAGGAACAAACAGGTTTTGATACGTCCTTAATCTCTCCAACCAATCTAAATTTATCATTTATAGATATGTTGAGAGAGGTTACACAAGGCGCTGAGGGAAAATATTTGAGCGTTGACAAGACAAGTTTGGACGCTGATAGAGGTATTTTGGGCGCTGATAGAGGAAATTTTGGCGTTGACAGATCTGCATATGGAGGTGATGTATTCCAGTCATCATCTATCATCAAGGATGTTCCTACTCAGGTATTACCATCTACCTTACCAACCATTACACCATCAGATAAGGGTAAGGGTAAGTTGGTAGAAGAAATTGTTCCAAAGAATGCAGCCCAAGTTGAATTTGATAGAAGATTGGCTGAGCAAATGATGGAACAAGGTGAAAAGGAAAAGTCACCTTTTGTTGTGACTTCTGAAGAAGAAAGTGATGGATCTAGCTCAGATTCAAGTGTAATGATTATTGAACCAGAAAGACTTGAGTATGGTGATGAGCTTGCTAGGGAAAAGTTGAGAGATTTAAAGTTGCAGATTGATTTTGATATGCCAGAGGTGGTTCAGATGTACAATTCTTGGGAAGAAAGCTGTATGGATAATCCAGACTTGACCATTTCAGATCAAATATGGGGTTTGGAGATTCTTCTTAGAGTTCAGAAGGATTGTAAGGTGATTTTGAAGCACAAGGCAAGCAACATTCTCTCTGAGTTGAAAAGGGATAGAAGGAAGCTCTACTTTATGTTGCTCAGATGTCATGGAGTTGGATGGACACATCAGAAGTGGAAAGCTTTGACATTTGATGAGTTGGAACATAGAGCTTATCCTATTTGGGTGAAAGTGCAGGAAGAAAACACTTTCAGACTTCTTTCAGATGAAAGAAAGGAGCAACTTGCAGAAGAGATGGAAATCAAGAAAGCTATGATAGTTCCCAGACCAGTGAAGAAGTGATTTACACTTGAGTTTCCAAAAGATATGAATCAACTATATCCAAGTGAAGCAGTTATTAGAAAGAGCCTCAAGCTCTCCCCATTAGAAGCTTCAGATATGGTGCATGTGTTACCACTAGATTCCAGGAATCCAATTGTGAGTTATGATGAGGATGAATGTGGATTCTGGAAGATTGGAAGATATGGCAAGGAGGTACACACTTTTACCACTCTCATATCTTTATTTGCAAGTTGTGATAGAGAAGACTTGGTGGACCTTTGGAGGTTGCTAGAGACCAAGTATGAGGCTGAAGCACCAACTTCAGCTAATGGAATAAAACTTTGGACCACATTCAAAAGAATGTGTGGGACAAATGAGGAAGATCCTGAAATATGGAAGGATCTTGAAGATGACCTCAGTGGTCTTCAATGGAGGTTATATTCAGCTGCTGGTGTATACCATTTGAGTTCTACAAAGTTTGCTGAGTATTTACTTGTAGATGCTCAGTATTTCATATCCAAGGTTGTTTTGGAAAAGATGAAGGACACCCAGTTGGAGATAGATTATACAAGTGACGTGGCAAAGAATTTGATCAGATTTATTTATTACCAATATGATAAGGTTTGTCAGACTCCTCCAAGTTCTTAATGTTTATTCAGAAACTTGATCATAAGAGTGGATATCAAGTTTAGGGAGGATTGTTGGGAATAAATTAAGGCCAGATCACTTGAACGCTGACAAGAACAACTCAAGCGTTGACAAGAGCAAAGTGAGCGCTGACAGCTTAAGCGTTGACAAGTTAAAGTCAAGCGTTGACAGATTGAAGACAAGCACTGATGAAAGATGTGAGCTACACTGTAACACCCCATTTTGATAAATGGAATGTCACGCGTGATTATGGCGTGTCATCAAAGCATGCAAGGTGATATGTAGTAAAACATACATGACCATAGGGAAAACCGGAATCAAACATCGGTTCCCAAACATAAGCCCAAAACATAAATAAAGGAAATGAACTGAATAAAGACTAAACAAGCATAACTATATGAAGGCAAAAAGGAAAAGAAGTCTCTGGCAGCTTCCATCCTATGTGCGTCCTCCATATGCTCGAGTCTTGGGTACCTGCCGTTTTGGGACATGGAAAGGAAAGTAACGGCTGAGCAAGACGCTCAGTGCACGGATGTACAATAAAGCATGAAATAGGATAAGCATGTAACATATAACAGCGGAAGACTAAGTGCTGAGTAAACTGGTTAAGTATCATGAAAACTGGTTTTATAGTTTGAAAAACCTTATGTTTAACCTGTGAAAACTGTTTTAACATATAAATACCATAGCCCATATAGGTCATGAAAAGGTCACGTGCATGAATACTTGGAGGGGTGACCTCATCATGCTGATTAGAGGGGATGCCTCTAATCAATATACTGATTTGGGTAGGAGGGATCAGCTCCTTGTGAAGGGTGCAAGGCACACACCACATTCACCATGATAAACTGAATAAAACATGTAACTAGGATGCACCCATACGCCCCGACTGATATAATAATATGGCCAAACTGAAAAGGGACGCCACGAGCAATCACTCCGCCGTGGGGAAGTCATAACATCGGTGCCTCCAATGCTATGGTTATGGTACCTCCATAACTAGGTGAAACTGGTCATGCTTGTATATGGCTATAGTTTATGCTAAATTAACATAAGCAGTTCAAAACAATAAAACAAATGCTGGGGAAAACAGTTGGCTGCATACGGGGAAATCCTAATAAGGAAAGAATGTCCATACTGAAAGGACGGGAATCCGTACCTCAAGTCCAGTGAAATGAACGGAAGAAAGACTCCTACTTCTGGATCACTAACGCTACATGAATACACACGTGTATAAGTATCGATTCACTGATTACGTACTGGGTTCTGTGTCTAGTTATAGCTGATTTGGTATGTTTTAGGTCATGGTTCACTGTTTAAAGCCTTAAACTGTGCTTATCTTGTATTTCTGGTTTATCTGATTAAGTATTACTGGTGTTTCATGTATTAATATACTTACTGTATAATAATAAGTAACTTTCCAAAAATAGCAGGTTTCCAAAAATAGAAAGTTTCCAAAAATAGAAAGTTTCCAAAAATAGAAAGTTTCCAAAAATAGAAAGTTTCCAAAAATAGAAAGTTACCAAAAATAGAAAGTTTCCAAAAATAGAAAGTTTCCAAAAATAGAAAGTTTCCAAAAATAGAAAGTTTCCAAAAATAGAAAGTTTCCAAAAATAGAATTTACTGCCTAAAATAGATTAGTTTCTAAAAATAGAAAGTTTCCAAAAATAGATCAGCTGCCTTAATTAAATAAGTTTCCATATATAGAAGGTTTCCATAATTAGATTAGCTGCCTGAAATAGATTGATTTCCATATATAGAAGGTTTCCATAATTAGATTAGATGCCTTATTTAATTAAGTTTCTATAAATAGAAGTTTCCATAATTAGAATTAAGCTGATTACATAAGCTAACATATAAGTCTAAGTGTTTAAGCTTATTTCTTAAGTCATATGATATAGTGTATAGTTTAATTATTATTTCATGTATCTTAATTAAACTATAGGTTAAGCATTTTAATTAAAGTATAACATGTATAATTAAAATGAAATGAAAAATACTTAGGTTAAAATGTGTATTATTATTAATAATAATATAACCTAAGTCATGTCTAAATTAATTAATTATAGGCATGTTTTAACTTATAACATAAAATACTTAGGTTAAATTAATGTCATGATAAACTAATAATTAAAATAACCTAAGTCATGATTTAATTAATATTTCATGTTATTAATTAATTTATATCCTAAGTTCATGATTCATAAAAATTAACATGTAACATAGATCATGGTTTAACCAACGAACCGTGAACCGGGCATGAAATCGACACCGTACCCCGAACCAAATCGGGGTTCCCCTTGGTTCCTTGCTGCCGTGGGACCCACACCACCAAACCGGGGCCACATGGTCTCGGTGGTGGTTTCTAGGCCAAGCCGTGACCCCCTTAGGGCACGGTCTAGGTGGCGGCCAAACTAAACACCCCTAAAACAACCTTTTGATTTTACCCTTTAACCAAATACATGTTTATCTTATGTTTTTAATTAGGTTTTAAAAACATCATGTTCTTAATTAATTTTACCAAATCAAATCAAAAGAAATAATTAAAAAGAAAGGTTAAAAAGGTATACCGATTGTGTAGAAGAATTAAGGATGAACAAACACTAATACTTGTACAATATCCATGATCAAAATCAACAAGAACACCTCCTTTTGATGATTATAGGTGGCGGCTACAAAAGGGAAAAGGAAGGAGAGGAGAAAACTTTTTAGGGTTTTATGTTTATTTTCTTGAAAAGTGAAAATGAATGCCTTTTTTCCCCTTAACCCCCTTGTTTAGTAAAATGATGGGCTAGGCCCATTCTTCTTCCTAATTTCGTGGATATGGGGCCCACAAGGGGTAGCCCACATGTTTTCCGTGTCTAAAATATAAGTGCGACCTCGTGTTCGTGTTTTACGTGTTCGTTCGTGGTTAAACGTGTTCGTGTCTGAAGCGTGTTCGTGTCTGAAGCGTTTTTGTTTATTTTAACGCTCGTAATTATATTATATGTATTTACGTAATTATTCTAGTTCGTATTTTAAATGGTGTTCATGATTTAATTATGTTCACGTGATATATTATTAACTGTTTATCATGAGTTCGTACGTAATCGATACTTGTCATGTCATACACGTATGCACTTGCTTGATTATTAGCACATGAATGTGATCAATACTGAATAAGGTAAGTTTTAATCTAGGACGTACGATCTTAAGGGCACTATTCATGGTAAAAGCATGCGGGTTTTACAATTCTTCCCCCCTAAAAAGAATAATTCGTCCCCGAATTATAGATAAAGTAACTGGAAGCGAAACATACCCGAATCAACTGGAAAGGTATGCAAAATAACGGAAATGAAGGTGACATGGTAGAAGGGAACATGGAACGTGACATGTCCTGAAAAGACATGGAACGTGACGTGACTGAAAGGACATATCTAATCGATAAGAGAAAAAAATGGATAAGAAGTCCGGATGAACTTGTCCGTTTCCAAGTGGCCTCCCTCTTGGAACGGTTCCTTCAGAAGATCCTGACACTAATGATAAATCTTGGTCCTCCTGACCTTGACTTGGAATACGAAGAAATTCTTGGTTATCAACGGAAGGTAGATCCCCTAAATTCGATCGAGGAAATAAGAGTTAACGTGCAAGGGTACTGAAACGTTACGATGCAAGACCATCTGACTTAACTGATAATTAGAAACGATGAGCGAGACATAAAGAAACGTAGTACGTGAAAAATTTTGAATGTGATACGTGAAAAATTTTGAACGTGCTATGTGGAGATATGGCGAGTGTAGTATAAGTAAACATATCGTGATCCCTGATACGTGTAACCTATTTTGATCATGATATGAGAAACATGGAATGAACATGACATGTGAGACATATCGTGATCATAGAATATAATGGCGGTAACGCCAAACGCTACAAGGTGAGACGTGGAATATGACGTGAAACGTCTATCTGATGATGGAGAGTTATACTAAACTTGGGTCTGGTCTCACAAGTTCTTGCAAACTTCCCAGAATGAGAAAAGAAATGAACGTAAAATCGTAAGCCAAAATACGATCATGAACGTGAAAAGTGTCATGAACGTGAGCACGAAAGCAAGTCGTGGAATAGAATGAAGACATGAAGTAAGTTAGGAGTACAATTACGAATCTTTGTCTGACCCGATAGCTGAGGAATTGCCAAGTGATCGGATGAGCCTTGGCTGGAACATGTTCGTTCAATCTGTTGGTTCTGGAATCCGTACGGATGTAAGGATTCTGCAGACTTGATCAAACTGTTGACGATAACCCAGATAGCATCATGCTTCTTCTGAGTTTGCTGAAATCTGTAACTAAAATCCATGGAGATCTTGTCCCTTTTCGATTCACAATTTCATATGATGAAAACATCCCAGTTTGTTGGTGTCCTATCTTAACCTGTTGGTATAACAGGTACCTAGATATGAACGTAACTGTATCTTGCTTCGTAGAAACTTGATACATAGAAGGTTGCGAAACTCTGAGTCTCTGAATTTAGACTTCTCCTAGCGTAGGATTTTATAGAACACCTAATATAGTGCCGGGTTCTCTTCTTTACTCATAAGCTGAGTCATGGTAAGATTAACCGTAGAATGCCATGTGATTCAGCGTGTCACTGAAATCAAACAGAATTGATATCGGAAAGAATTCCAGGGTAAAATTTCTCTTGTCATAGAATTTGCAACGTAGTGCAGATATGGTCTTCCTGTTCTTCTCCAGGCTTAGAGGAAATCAGGTTATCCTCAATGAAAACGCACTAGAATTTGTTTAGGAGTTCATGGAAACTCAATTTATTAAGTTCATAATGCGGTTGGAGCATTGATGAGACTAATTCAAAATCATAAATCTGGCATGACCGAGTCATGCACGAATAGCAGTCATGGACATGTCCTGCTTTTTCACTCGTCACTGTTGGCAGCATGATTGTGAGTTCGATCTTGGAAAAGTGATTAACACTATACTGTTGATTGGACATGTCGTCAATACGTGGAGGAGAATAACGGTCATGAATGGTGATTTGTTTAAGTCGACGGTAGTCGACACATAATCTCATGGTACCATCCTTCTCCTTGAAGGTTCTTCTGGAGTGTAAGGAACAATTTTGGAATAATCCGTTGGTTATGCGTAAAAGGACCTTAGTAGTCGTGTGTTACTGACAGCTAGAAAATTTTAGCAATTAAGGCTAACAAAGCACGTGCTTGAAAAGCATAGATAATTGTACAGATTTTCCTGATGGAAAATCAAGCTGAATGTATTCAGGAGCCTGAACATTACTGTACATAATTATGAATCATAGCATGGTGTGGTGTTCATAGTACGTAATTAGCATAAAATTCATCTTGTGTCTGTCTGAGGAAATGCGTTAGCAGCTTGGGTCTTATCATTAAGCTGAAGGAAAACCTTCGTATGCGTGGGAATACGAAAGGCGTCCTTCATGGTCATGAATACATGAAATATGGTGAAAGAAATGAAAGTGACATCGGCAACGTGACAGTTCTCACTGATGCGCCGATAATGGTATTGAAATTCTTGTGGCCTGATTAATACATGGCACAACAACATAGATATACCCATGGAGGGTACCCTGAATTTCTTAGAAATGTTCCATAATTAGACGTGAGTCATGTGTCTTGACTCGTGTCTTGAGAAATGTAAGCGTGACATATGTCTTGATTGGTATCTTGACATGTGTCCTCAGAAAGTATACGTGAGACATGTGTCTTGACTGATGTCTTGACATGTGTCTCGAGATGTGAAACAATTAGAACTACAAATATTAGGTTAATATGCCAGAATTGGCGGATCGGTTGGACTACTGATCATTTGTATGTCTGATCACGTCCGTGGCCGGAGCCTCGGTTGCGATTTCTAGGCTGGTTGCTGTCATAGTAGTGGTTACTATCATCTTGTCTGTCGGATCCATGACGGTCATTCTCATGACCGTGACTCATGTAACTATTTAGCTGAGTGGCTGGCTGGTACTGGTTTGCACTCATATGGCTGAAATGACAGCCGAACGACGTGTGACATGTAACTATGAATTTAGGACAATGATTGATGGGAATTGTCTGATGGTGAAGCATCTTCTCGTCCAATTGCTTTGCTCCGACGCCTTTGTCTTCGTCTTTTAGGATCTCCAGGTTGTGAACAGCATCAGCATCAGCATCTCGTAGCGTCTCCCAACATCAGCAGCGTCAACCTTCAGTAACATCTCCAAGCTATGAGCGGCATCGACAATCTTGTAGAATATCAGCAAGTGAACCTACGCCTGACATGATTTAGAATCGACTAGCGAATACTCGTGAAGTATTGCAAGTGGAATACACATGGATTAAGGTACATGTAATACACATGAAATACGGTACGTGGAGTACACATGGAATACACATGAAATGATCGGTATGGGGTCGGTCATTTATCATGATTTAAGGGAAGTATAACGGTTGAACAGTTAGAAAAACCATCATGATAACCTGGCAGTATTAGCATAGACATCATTCTGGTTGCATAGAGAAACGCTAAAGTGTGGTTACACAAAATTCAACGATGATTTGCCTGACAGCATGATCAATGGAAACCAACCATGACTATCATGAAAGCATGATTCAAGAAATCTAACAATGTCTTGCAGGACAACGTAAATAACAAAAGAGGCGTGAAACATAATCAACATGAAGATGGAATTATCATGAGGAAACATGAAACCATCTATTACTAAAAAGTGTATAACATAATCAGCATGAAATTGAAGTTAACCATGACAGTATGAAAACATACTTGACATACAAACATAATAACCTATGAGGGGACATGAAAAAAAAAAATTTATGCCAATTTAAATCATGAGAAAAATTTTATGCATGAAAAACAGTGCATGAATGCGTAATGTAGTTTATAAAACCTTTATATGTGCGAGGGAACGCCTATGGGTCGGTTCCCAAAACAAAAGACATGGGGAGGGGACGCCTATGGGTCGGTCCCAAAGTTAAAAGTTTCGATAAAAGCACATGCGACTAAATAGGGCCAGTCCTGTACCAACCATTACTTAGTCAAAATTCCTGTAACAGATGACATATGATATAAATGCATGAATGCATGAAACATAATAATTAAAAGTCATTGTCAAAACTTAACAGAAAAAATTTTATGTGAAAATTATGAACTACTGGGGTTCAGTTCACATAATCACAGTTCACTAGGAACATCATGCATAGACACTGACACATAACTAAGTATGGATGGCGGTTGTTCATTCCATATTAGTAAGACGATACTGGTGAAAACATCATGGTGAAAACAACAAGGTGCTGAAAACGTCATGGCTAAAACAAAAAGGTGCTGAAAACGTAATGGTTGAAACAATAACGCGCTGAAATATCAATACGTGGAATAACAAACGTTGGCTTAGGAAGCTCCTGGTGACTACCCACTAGTCACAGGTCGAGTTTTAGAGCCTACAGGTCGAAGCCTTGGCTCTGATACCATAATTGTAACACCCCATTTTGATAAATGGAATGTCACGCGTGATTATGGCGTGTCATCAAAGCATGCAAGGTGATATGTAGTAAAACATACATGACCATAGGGAAAACCGGAATCAAACATCGGTTCCCAAACATAAGCCCAAAACATAAATAAAGGAAATGAACTGAATAAAGACTAAACAAGCATAACTATATGAAGGCAAAAAGGAAAAGAAGTCTCTGGCAGCTTCCATCCTATGTGCGTCCTCCATATGCTCGAGTCTTGGGTACCTGCCGTTTTGGGACATGGAAAGGAAAGTAACGGCTGAGCAAGACGCTCAGTGCACGGATGTACAATAAAGCATGAAATAGGATAAGCATGTAACATATAACAGCGGAAGACTAAGTGCTGAGTAAACTGGTTAAGTATCATGAAAACTGGTTTTATAGTTTGAAAAGCCTTATGTTTAACCTGTGAAAACTGTTTTAACATATAAATACCATAGCCCATATAGGTCATGAAAAGGTCACGTGCATGAATACTTGGAGGGGTGACCTCATCATGCTGATTAGAGGGGATGCCTCTAATCAATATACTGATTTGGGTAGGAGGGATCAGCTCCTTGTGAAGGGTGCAAGGCACACACCACATTCACCATGATAAACTGAATAAAACATGTAACTAGGATGCACCCATACGCCCCGACTGATATAATAATATGGCCAAACTGAAAAGGGACGCCACGAGCAATCACTCCGTCGTGGGGAAGTCATAACATCGGTGCCTCCAATGCTATGGTTATGGTACCTCCATAACTAGGTGAAACTGGTCATGCTTGTATATGGCTATAGTTTATGCTAAATTAACATAAGCAGTTCAAAACAATAAAACAAATGCTGGGGAAAACAGTTGGCTGCATACGGGGAAATCCTAATAAGGAAAGAATGTCCATACTGAAAGGACGGGAATCCGTACCTCAAGTCCAGTGAAATGAACGGAAGAAAGACTCCTACTTCTGGATCACTAACGCTACATGAATACACACGTGTATAAGTATCGATTCACTGATTACGTACTGGGTTCTGTGTCTAGTTATAGCTGATTTGGTATGTTTTAGGTCATGGTTCACTGTTTAAAGCCTTAAACTGTGCTTATCTTGTATTTCTGGTTTATCTGATTAAGTATTACTGGTGTTTCATGTATTAATATACTTACTGTATAATAATAAGTAACTTTCCAAAAATAGCAGGTTTCCAAAAATAGAAAGTTTCCAAAAATAGAAAGTTTCCAAAAATAGAAAGTTTCCAAAAATAGAAAGTTACCAAAAATAGAAAGTTTCCAAAAATAGAAAGTTTCCAAAAATAGAAAGTTTCCAAAAATAGAAAGTTTCCAAAAATAGAAAGTTTCCAAAAATAGAATTTACTGCCTAAAATAGATTAGTTTCTAAAAATAGAAAGTTTCCAAAAATAGATCAGCTGCCTTAATTAAATAAGTTTCCATATATAGAAGGTTTCCATAATTAGATTAGCTGCCTGAAATAGATTGATTTCCATATATAGAAGGTTTCCATAATTAGATTAGTTGCCTTATTTAATTAAGTTTCTATAAATAGAAGTTTCCATAATTAGAATTAAGCTGATTACATAAGCTAACATATAAGTCTAAGTGTTTAAGCTTATTTCTTAAGTCATATGATATAGTGTATAGTTTAATTATTATTTCATGTATCTTAATTAAACTATAGGTTAAGCATTTTAATTAAAGTATAACATGTATAATTAAAATGAAATGAAAAATACTTAGGTTAAAATGTGTATTATTATTAATAATAATATAACCTAAGTCATGTCTAAATTAATTAATTATAGGCATGTTTTAATAATTAATTAATTATAACTTATAACATAAAATACTTAGGTTAAATTAATGTCATGATAAACTAATAATTAAAATAACCTAAGTCATGATTTAATTAATATTTCATGTTATTAATTAATTTATATCCTAAGTTCATGATTCATAAAAATTAACATGTAACATAGATCATGGTTTAACCAACGAACCGTGAACCGGGCATGAAATCGACACCGTACCCCGAACCAAATCGGGGTTCCCCTTGGTTCCTTGCTGCCGTGGGACCCACACCACCAAACCGGGGCCACATGGTCTCGGTGGTGGTTTCTAGGCCAAGCCGTGACCCCCTTAGGGCACGGTCTAGGTGGCGGCCAAACTAAACACCCCTAAAACAACCTTTTGATTTTACCCTTTAACCAAATACATGTTTATCTTATGTTTTTAATTAGGTTTTAAAAACATCATGTTCTTAATTAATTTTACCAAATCAAATCAAAAGAAATAATTAAAAAGAAAGGTTAAAAAGGTATACCGATTGTGTAGAAGAATTAAGGATGAACAAACACTAATACTTGTACAATATCCATGATCAAAATCAACAAGAACACCTCCTTTTGATGATTATAGGTGGCGGCTACAAAAGGGAAAAGGAAGGAGAGGAGAAAACTTTTTAGGGTTTTATGTTTATTTTCTTGAAAAGTGAAAATGAATGCCTTTTTTCCCCTTAACCCCCTTGTTTAGTAAAATGATGGGCTAGGCCCATTCTTCTTCCTAATTTCGTGGATATGGGGCCCACAAGGGGTAGCCACATGTTTTCCGTGTCTAAAATATAAGTGCGACCTCGTGTTCGTGTTTTACGTGTTCGTTCGTGGTTAAACGTGTTCGTGTCTGAAGCGTGTTCGTGTCTGAAGCGTTTTTGTTTATTTTAACGCTCGTAATTATATTATATGTATTTACGTAATTATTCTAGTTCGTATTTTAAATGGTGTTCATGATTTAATTATGTTCACGTGATATATTATTAACTGTTTATCATGAGTTCGTACGTAATCGATACTTGTCATGTCATACACGTATGCACTTGCTTGATTATTAGCACATGAATGTGATCAATACTGAATAAGGTAAGTTTTAATCTAGGACGTACGATCTTAAGGGCACTATTCATGGTAAAAGCATGCGGGTTTTACATACACGTTTATTATGTTCTAGAATACTTCTAGTAAGGATAGAAACGACAATGTATTTTCTATGTTTATCTTTACCTAGAATAGTTGATACGTAGCTTATTGTACAAGGCTTCTTAGTCTATAAAAGAAGGCCTTTAGGTTAATGTTTAGAATCAAGTTTTTCATTAAGTTTTTATTCGTAAACATCTTTCATTGTAAGCAAGTTCGACATTCATAATCAAAGTGAAAGTTTTGTTTACATCTTGTGTTCTTGTTTAAGTATTAAATTCCGCATAATACTTAGATTCACAAAGCATATAACAAAGGTTTCTCTACGTGTTATACTTGATCTAATCTCGTATACACAAAGCTAATCGATCTAAGTTTGGGATCAACATGAATCATAAGGATAAATTATCCGTCTGATTAGAGTCGTCAATTCAGATTTCCTGGAACAAGTTTGATTCTAAAAGAATCGCACCATTGTTGCTTTCCAATTTGTCACAAGCTTGATTCATAGAGAATCTTGCGAGTTACCTACCGCAGTGCTGTTTGATGTTGACACTGGAAGGATTTCCATTCGTCACTGTGAACACTAATGAGTGTCACTCTGAATGTTCTGGCAAGATTACATGGATTTTGCGAAGAAACCTGAAATCAAGTTTGAATCAATTAAGAATCAAACTTAGTTGCATTCCAGTTCTCACAAGTTTGATTCGTGTAGAATCGCACAAGTTACCTACCATGAGCTTGTTTGATGCTGGCTCAAGCAGGATTTCCATCTTCATTGTGAATCGTATCACTCAGATGTTCTGGCAATATCACAAGGATGACTCGATTGTGTCCTAATGAGATGATAGATAGATCTGGTTTGGATCTAGACTCAATAAGTGCATTTTGGTAATCGGAGGCTGGAGCAGACTACCACCTTTTCAATATTGACAAACTCGGAGTGATAAAGTCAATAGATACGTGTTGATCTCCGTGACAATGAGACAAGTTTCTTTTGAGAGAAACTCGAATGGCTGGGGAAGGGTTGTGCATCGCATCACTGGGTCCATGACACTTGTCTTCAAAAGATGTGTTAACCCGGTTTCTGCCTAAGTTGCATAGAATATTCAACTCCTTCAATGCTTACCAATACGTCATCACTAGCACCTTGTTGTGATTGTTCCAATGCTAACTTAAGTAATTGGTCCGCATTCAGCTTCATTCAACTCCATCTTTCCTAAGGACAACTATTTCTAGCTATGGAATGTCCTTGGGTAGATCCCTCTGGTTCTGGTTGGATCATAGGACATAGTTTCCTATCCTAAACCACCTTTTGACTCCATCGTTCCGTCGTGGATAGTAGGTTGTTTTGGGTAAAGATCGTAACCATAAAACCATTGAAAACCATTCAAAGTATTTGATAAAAATCAAAACTATTAACACTTGAAAGTTTTATATTTTCAAAAAGCTCCCCCTACACACATGCATCGATATACGAAATAGTTTAGCATGTGAAGGAAAGAGTTGCACTTGAGTCTTTAAGATCACATGTTGCGATATATTACATTTTAATCACATTTTCTCCCCTATCTCTAATATAAAAATATAATATTAGAGATACCAATAGATTAAAATATGACAATTTCTGAAAAATCGACGGGAGAGAAACATGTGTGCACGCATGAATCATGGAACATTTTCAGTCGGGACGCTCCCCCTCAACAATATATGTGTGTCTTGAAACAAAATTTGACAAAATTTTAGAAAAACGACACCACAAAATATGTTGAGGTACGGAGTTGAGATGCCTTTACCGATAATATATATGACAGATTTAATCACATTTTCGGAATGTGTTGGATACATAAAAATGACAATTTTAGAGATGTACCCAACAACATTAAAAGGCTTGATTTTAAAACGCTCCCCCTCAAAAAGTGATCAAAATAACATATGACATTTTGAGATAAAAACCTATTATGAGGAAGGGAGTGTTGAACACACAATTTTAAAAGATTTAGAAAAACCTTTTGAGAAAGTCTTGAAAAATTGTGTTCAACGGTTTTAAAATAATCAGGATAGAAGACTTCTCTTCTATTGCTTAGGGAAAGCGCACTGAAACGTACACTCCCCTTGCGGGTCCATTTTTCATGAGCTCAAAACTTTGATTGTTTTGTGACTAGCTCATGACCGAGAAAAATAAATTTCCGGTTGTGAAGGATAAGTTATCATCCGTGATAAACTTTCCTTAAGTTGAAGTTCGAGTTCTAAGCTGACATTTACTTAGAAATCGTTTTTCATGAACTTAAAAACTTTGAATGTTTTTATGAGAAGCTCATGACCGAGAAATATGAATTTCTCGTTGAGAAGGATAAGTTATCTTCCGAGATAAACTTTCCTTAGTTGAGGTCCGAGTCCTAAGCTGTGATGCGCTTAGAAGTCATTATGAGAGAGTATCAAGCAGCTTCATTTGCCAAAACCTCCAAGTCTTCTGGAGTCATATACTTCATACCAAGACGGCCAACGAGATACTGAAACCTATTTTGTGATAGGGCTTTAGTAAACAAGTCTGCTATCTGGTACTCAGTTCTGACAAAGTATAATTCCACGATACCACGTTCCACTTGTTCCTTGATGAAGTGATATCTGACGGCGATGTGCTTGGTACGGGAGTGTTGAACCGGATTGCAATAGATGGCTATGGCTGACTTTGAGTCACAATACATAGGTATTTTATCAAAGTGGAAGCCATATTCTGTGAGTTGAGTTCTCATCCAGAGGACTTGAGCACAACACGCGGATAGAGCCACATATTCTGCTTCAGCTGATGAGAGCGAAGTGTAATCCTGCTTCTTTGACGACCAGCTCACAAGCTTGTCTTCCCCTAGAAATTGTATGCTACCAGTAGTGCTTTTTCGACTATCAAGGCAACCTGCGTGATTGGAATTTGAAAAAGCCGTTAGATGAAAACCGGTTCCCTTCGGATACCAGAGTCCCATGTGAATGGTATTCTTAAGGTACCGAAAGATCCGTTTAACCTCTTTGAGGTGCTTTTGAGTAGGCCTGGCTTGATATCTTGCACAATATCATGTGGCATGATGAATATCAGGCCTGCTGGCTGTAAGGTACATAAGTGACCCGATCATACTACGATATCGCGTTTGATCTACGGGATATGAGTATAAGTCAGCGTCTAGGGATGTGGTCGACAATGGTGTACCAACGCGAGCACATGAGGTCATACCATGCTTTTTAAGTATCTCTTGAGCATACTTAGCTTGGTTTATGAAGATACCACGTGGGGATTGATGAATCTGGAGGCTTAAAAAGAATTTTAGCTCCCCCATCATTGACATTTCAAATCTGTTGTGCATTAATTTTTCAAAACGTTTTGAAAGTTTTGTGTTCGTAGAACCAAAAATAATGTCATCAACATAAACTTGCACCAACAGTATGTCATCCCCATATTTATTAATAAAAAGAGTAGGATCAATAGAACCTTTGGAGAATCCTTTCGAGACCAAGAAGTTGGATAGTTCTTCGTACCATGCCCTTGGAGCTTGTTTAAGTCCATATACTGCCTTCTTAAGACGATAGACTTTGTCAGGGTGATGAGGATCGATGAATCCTTCCGGCTGATTCACATACACTTCTTCCTTCAAATGACCATTGAGAAAAGCAGTTTTAACGTCCATCTGAAAAACCGTGAAGTCCTTATGTGCAGCATAAGCGAGGAATATCCTGACAGCTTCCAATCGAGCAACTGGAGCGAATGATTCATCGAATTCTATCCCTTCTTGTTGACGATACCCCTTAACCAAAAGACAAGATTTGTTTTTGATGATGGTTTGTTCTTCATCCAGTTTGTTTTTCCAGATCCATTTGAAATCTAAAAGCAAAATTCCATAAGGTTTGTCAACAAGTTCCCAAACATTTAGGCGTTCAAACTGATGAATTTCGTCTTGCATTGATTCAATCCACGCATGATCAGTCATGGCTTGTTTGATGTTTGTAGGTACAGTTGAACTCACGGTGAGTGCATACATACACACATCGCCATCGGTGTTGAGTTGTTTGCGTGTTCGAACCGGTTGTGAAGGATTTCCAATTACTTGCTCCAATGGATGATCACGAGTCCAATGGTGAGTGGATGTATATCTTTGGTAGAATGTATGCATGTTGGACGGATCAACATGTTGAGTAGAAGACTCTCCGACTTCGTGTACCGGTGTACCGAACGGGTTGATAAATTCTTCTTCGTCAGGTTGTGCATCGACTGCTTGATTGTTGGTTCCTCCTTCAGCATTGACGGTTGGTGATGTTGGTTGTATGATGGTTTCTAGAGTTTGTTGAGTATCCGATGGAATAGTCTCTTGAGCAACGGTTGCTAAAGTAGAGTCAGTTGTGTCTTGTTGATTTTGTTCAGGTGCATCAGCAGTATTGACAGCGGAAGGCTTTGACACAACTTGATTGTTTCCATAGTAATATTTATCAAACATTGGATCATATAAATCAACCAACTCATTCATATGTGTCGAATCCGTCGATTCTGCTGTAGGAGTATTTTCTTGACATTCTTGCACGAGACGTACACTGTTGTGTGTACGTGCCATTGCTGGACATTGAGATGCGGGACTTGAGCTGTTGTGATCAAGTACCATGTGTGGCAATTCGTCAAAGTTCACATGAATTGTTTCGACAATAATCTTTGTTCCCTTGTTATAGACCCGATATCCTTTCGACAATGTCGCATACCCCACAAAAATACATGCATCACCTTTTTCTTTCATCTTGTCGAGATTCTCACCGTCTTTAAGAATGTAGCATAAAGATCCAAATACGTGAAAGAATTTGACAGTAGGTTTCCTGCCATTGATGCGGTAAGGTGTATTTTCATGTATAGGGATAACGAGAGAACGATTATGAGTATAACAGGCAGTTGCAATTGCTTCGGCCCAGAAGAATAGCGGTAATTTTGAAGCAGAAAGCATTGTTCGAGCTGCCTCAACCAAAGTACGGTTCCACCTTTCGACAACACCGTTTTGTTCAGGAGTTCGAGCAATAGACGTTTGATGTTCGATGCCTTCTTATTGAAAGTAAGATTGCAAGTTCTTGTTCAAAAATTCAGTACCCCTATCGGTTCTTACGGTTAAGACTTGAGCTTGAAGATTGCGTTGTATCATCTTGAGAAAGTTTTTGAGAACCTCTGGTGTGTTTCATCTTTGGACCTTAAGAAGAAAGTCCATGTGTATCTAGAGTAATCATCAACAATCACGAGAATATACTTTTTCCCGTTAATACTCTCTACACGCATGGGACCACATAAATCCATGTGTAGAAGTTCCAATCGTCCTTTTGAGCTTGGGGTAGTCTTTGATTTGAAAGACTTCCGTTTTGCTTTCCCCAACTCACAAGAAGAACAAAGATGGTCTTTGAAGAATTTTAACTTTGGGAGACCGGTCATAATATCATTTTTCGAAAGCAAGTTGATGGTGTCAAAGTTGAGATGTGACAATCGTTGATGCCATAACCATGCTTGAGATGATGAAGCTTTAGCCATTAAGCAAATTGGATTTGTTGAAGATGTGTCTTGAAGAGTTATTGTGTAGAGATCAGAACCACGAGAACCTGTAAGAAGGTCATTCCCATCGTAGTCTCTAACATAGCAAGTAGTTTTCCGAAAAGCCACTTCCAAATCCGCATCACAAAATTGACCAACCGAGAATAAATTGTGATTCAGTCCCTCGACGTAATAAACCCGTTTGATAGTGAGATTTCCTTGAACCAAATCGCCATATCCAAGTATCGGTGCAAACTGATCATTTCCAAACCGCACCGTACCCAGAAACTTCTCCACGAAGTTAATGAGAAGCTTGAGATTTCCTGTCATGTGCTTTGTGCACCCGGAGTCCATTATGAATAGGATGATTTCGACGAGCTGCAGAAGAATTAGAAGACAATGTAGCATTTGACAAATGGGAGCCCTTGATAAAAATGAGTTCCAAAATAGTAGTGGACCTAGATTCTAAAGGCAAGCTAACATTCATAGACCCAATTAGAATAGGGGTTGTCTTAGGTACCCATTTGTATCCGGGTGGTGTAAATATTGAATACCCCCGTGTACATGTCCTAATCATGTTCTCATAAAGCTTCTTTAACCTGCTTTGTTTACGTAGAGTAGTGGATTTTAACGCACTTAGTTTCTTAAGTGGTTGATCAGTGGATTGGTTCAAAGTTCTTGTGGGTTCACTAGTACTAGTGGGCACACGAATAGGCTTCCTAGTTCTAGTATTCACGCCATTATGATTAAGAGCACAAGCATCATGACTGAAAGTACGAACACATTTGCCACATTCAACACAAACAAATTCAACATTCGATGTCTTAGCATTTAAACTGTCATTACATGCAGTTACAGACGTTTTATTCTTAGAAAACTTAAAATTCCTACGGTGGTCTTCTACTTCCAACTTCTTTCCTTGACTATTGTTAGGCATGACCTTATCTTGCATTCTATTGCTCATTCGATGTCTTAGCATTTAAACTGTCATTACATGCAGTTACAGACGTTTTATTCTTAGAAAACTTAAAATTCCTACGGTGGTCTTCTACTTCCAACTTCTTTCCTTGACTATTGTTAGGCATGACCTTATCTTGCATTCTATTGCTCTTAAGCTGTGGTCCGCTAACGCTAGTAGTGGGGATTACTCCTGTAGAAGAAGACATACGTTGATTAGTTTTCTTAATACTCTGAGGTAACCGCGATGTTCCAGTTTGAGTGGGCTTAGTGTTCATCTTATACATTGCAGGTGCTATCACATTGGTACTCTTATCATTTCCTATCTTAGGCAAAGTCTGTTGGGATTGTCCCAAAATAGATGATTTAGGGCATTTAAACGCATTCGGTTGACGAACGGCGGATGCTTTACCCAAAACAGACTTTCCTTTCATTTTCTCAATGAGTTTCTATAACTCACTTATGGATATGTCCCTTTCTTTTAGCTGAGCTTTCAAATCATTTATTTCGAAATCTTTTTCATTTAGTTGACGAAACGAAGAAGCTGACATTTCTTGACACTTTTTATGATTATGAGATTTTTCACCTTTTTGTAAAGCAAGTTCAAGAGAAATGGAGTGTTTCTCAAGTTGAGTAAAACTTTTCGAAAGTTTGTTATATGACTGAATTTGTTTCGAAAGCTCTACTTCAAGATTGCGACATTTCTAGTCCGATTCTGACGCTAGACATGCTACATGACAATATTGATCAAGATCGGTATACATACCAAGCATAACATTCATATGGTCAGCATAAAAGTATTCCTTAGAAAGTCGATCAATTTCGTTAGAAAGTTGGTGTTCTTGTGTTTTTAATTTAGTTTGAAGAAAATCAGCTTCATCTTCAAGAGATTTAACATAACTTAAATTAGTTAACATTTCCTCAGTGAGAGCATTATAAAACATTTCCACATTTTTTGAAAGATCATCAATTGTTGGAACAATGCATTGTTGAATGACGACTTCTACTTGTGGGTTAGGTTTAATATTCCAAATGGTATCCCTAGAAACTTTTTCATAGTCGACGACACCTTTGTAAAAATTTAAAACCCCTTGTTTTATAAACTCAAATTGCTGAACACTTTCACTTTTCTCATCCCATTTACGTTTTCATCCGAAATTTGTTTTTCTAACAAAATTGATTACTTTTTGAAACTCCTTTTTAAAGAAACTTTCTTTTGGGGTTCAACACTTGGTGGTGGAACACTATTGTACATCTTTTGTTCTTTGGAAAGTTCTTTTTGAGGAACAAACTTAATATAATTATCAGAGTCAGAAAGGTTTATTAAATCACTTAAGTTTGATCGACTTTCTTCTTGTTGACGAATGATTTCGTCGCAGTCAGGGGAAAGCATAAGAGCAAGATTATCAACATAACAACCGATATCATAAAGAGCAGGCTTGGTACCTTGAACTTTCTTGAGATATTCAGGCTTGACAAAACTCGTTTTCATATTTCTATTGAGCATATTCATGGTTTGAATAGACTGACCCTGTAACGCCCCCAATTTCGGTTCATAGCAGCGGAAGGGTCATTGGGTGTTACTATCATGGTTCAACCTCAATATCATAGAAAACGCCTCAAAATGAGTCGTTTTAACAAAACATACATCCATTCATTTGTTTAAAAATAAAACGGTTCACACACGGTCCCAAATAGTTTTAAAGTTTACACAACCAACCAACAATAAAAGTTTCTTAGAATGGACATAGTTTAGTAAAGCGAGCCAAAACATTTTAATTTAGCAAGCTGCGTGAAACCGCCTTCCTTGAGTGCCTTCTTCATGGACCTGAGATAAAACATGCTATAAAGTCAACAAAAATGTTGAGTGAATCTATAGAGTTTAAATTAAATAAACGAACACAAGTATTCTGAATAAACTTTCCGTGGTTGACAATCATGTGGATCAGACATAATTATCGTTGTTATTTCATAAGTCTCGTGAAATTGAACGTTAACATATATTATTTCAGCCCAACACACCTAGCCAAGTGCGTATATTTCTCTTATACAATTGCATCCGATGTTTCATTACTGGTGCATCACAACACCACGCGATAGCTAGTCGCGACCGGACTGGGTGTCACCCCGATAGATCTATCCATAGTATTAGCGTTCCTTTCGATTAACAATTCACGATTCATGGGTCTTTTCAGGCTAAACAAACTTTTATAACAACTTTCATCTAAGCATACAATCGGGTCCTTTGTGTTTAATTTTTAAAAGAAAGAGGGTTTACCACAACTTCTCGTTGTACCCTTCATTTGCTACTAAATGTTTTTCCAATAATAAGGGTTTCCACAACTTCTCGTTGTACACCTTTTATTTTAATAAAACAAGCATGTTATCCCCCTCGCGGGTTTTATAAAACAAGTAAACATGTTAAAGCGAGGCTATAGACTCACCTTGGCACGATAGCAGAAATGTGACGATCGCCGACGATTTGTGATGCCCGTTAAACACGAAGACCGTAACCTACCAAATAAGGTGCGTTCGTTAATAAACGACTCAAGTATAAATAATACTTAAATAATACGAAAGTCAATTTCGTAAAACCATGAAAATCCCGAAAAATTAACAACATAAGTGTACTTCTATACCCTTTTACTCAACACTTATACATTTAAAACACTTGCGCCCTCGACATTGACCCGTCATAAGATGCCAAGTCAACGCAAGTCAAACCATCATTTTACTTCCCTCGGACCAGTAACTAAGTCATTTATATAATGACTTAACACTTGAGTAAGTCACCATTTCCAATAGTGAATACTCAACTCACGCCACACAAGTATTGAACTACGTGTCCAAAAATACCAATTAGCATATACACTCCAAATGTACACACCAATCTAACCTATCTAGACATGTCCGATTTCGACGAAACTTCGTGACAAACTCACACATAATATGAATAAGACTCAGTATAAATTTCATTCGAAAATATTACTTCTAAGACCTTCTGTCCGACACACCTTCGTGTTACAAAAACCGGACAGTTTTATGCCTTTGACTTGTAAAACCATTTTGACTTATCTAAACAATTCCGTTTGCAAAACCGACACTCGGGGTTTGAAAATAGACTCATGACCTGAGGTTTATCAACCTACAACAGCCCTTGAACATTTTTAAAACTCATTTTATAGTCCCCGAGATTCGTTCCAAATATCGACAACAATTTTCGGATTGTGCCGATACCCGTCTCCCGGTACACAAATACTAAAAGTAGCATAACTTTTCGCTCGTAATGAGTTAGAAGCTCTACTTTAGCTCAAGTCGAAGCTAACGAAATTCTCTACGACCCTGTCTTATTAGTTTACCAAGTTTATCACAGTAACAATTTCAAAAATGGCCTTAAAGTTACTGCCTAAAATAGACCATCTAAAAATCATACCAAAACACATTTTCAACCCATTCCAACAATTTATATGGTCCTAATATCATCCTAATATCATACTAACACATCTAACTAACTCATAACACCCTCAAATTTAATCTCACAAAAATTAAATAATTAAAAACCTTACATGCAACAACAACCCACTATGAATATAATAATATTAACACATTCATCACCATAAAAATGGATCAAACATGATGTTCATCATCAAAAATTGAAAATAAAAATTAAGTGGATGCATGTGGGAAAAATTTATACCAATATGAAGCTCTTTGAATTTCTAGGATGGGACTTCTTTTAGTTTTGCTTGATTCAAAGTAGAAATAAAAAAAAAATTGATGGATTGTGGGTGAGGGGTGGACGGCCAAACTCAAGAACAAGAGAGAGAGAGATTTTTTTTTTGTTTAAAATGAATTTTTAAATGAAATGAGTTAGTGGAAAAACCTTATATAGTGGGGTGAGGGTAGATTTTGTCATTTATGCATTCTTTTGGTCCAAAAATGCAAGTAAATAGTTTACAAGGTAGAAAATGTAAATTGTAAATTTTAAAAATATTTACGGGGCTCGGGTTTCGTAAAAATACTTTTTGAACGTTAAAACGCTTCAAAATATAATAACAAAGCTTCGACACGACTTAAAACGCAATTAAATCGAAAACGTCAAAAATATACAATATCGAGAAAATCGATAATAAAACGTAAATTTTTGGGCATCCGTCGGTATCACGATCACTAATAGTTATCGTCATTCGTTAAAACGTAAAACACGAGAAATAAAGATTAAATATAATAAAAATCATTTTCATGATTATTTGAGAATATAACATCGATACCTAACATATTCCTTGTCGGTTTTCATCTAATCGACATTCTTACGCTAGTTTCAAGTCGTAACCTTCTCGGTTAGTCGAAAATTTAAAATTCTCATTAAAGTAAACACGTAATACGTAATAGTCGAGATTAAAATAACGACCTGAAATTGAGGGGTTGTCACATCATCCCCACCAAATTAGGATCTTCGCCCTCGAAGATCAACTTGCGTTCTTGCCCGATCGCTTGTTGAAATCAAAGAGATGAGGGTAATTCTTCCACATTTGGTCTTCTCGTTCCCAAGTAAACTCCGGTCCTCTTCGAGAGTTCCATCGAACTTTGACAATAGGTATTCGGCTTTGCTTCAGTTGCTTGACCTCGCGATCCATCATCTCGACTGGTTCTTCGATAAAGTCCAGCGTTTTATCAACCTTAAACTCGTCTAACGGTATAATGAGTTCTTCATCGGATAAACACTTCTTCAGATTCGACACGTGAAAAGTGTTATGAATCCCATACACTTCTTGTGGTAGTTCCAGTTGGTATGCCACGGGTCCCACTCTAGATGTAATCTTGAATGGTCTGATATAACGAGGACTTAACTTCCCACGTTTTCCAAATCGTACAACACCTTTCCATGGTGATACCTTTAGCATAACCTTATCTCCCACGTTAAACTCCAATGGTTTTCTTCTCACATCCGCATAACTCTTCTCTCGGCTTCGAGCAGACAACAACCTATTCTTAATTTGCACGATCATATCCGTCGTCTCTCTAATCAAATCTGGTCCAGTGAGTTGGGCATCACCAACCTCACTCCAGCTCACGGGCGATCTACATCTTCTCCCATAAAGTGCTTCAAAAGGTGCAGCTTTAATACTCGCGTGATAACTGTTATTGTACGAGAATTCGGCCAAATGTAAGTGCTTATCCCAGCTACTTCCAAAGTCTATCACACAAGCACGTAGCATATCCTCCAAAGTTTGAATTGTTCTTTCGCTTTGCCCATCAGTTTGCGGATGATAGGCTGTGCTCATATCCAAATTGGTTCCTAACGACTTTTGAAGTGATCTCCAAAATCCAGAAGCAAAACGACTATCTCTATCGGAAATGACTGAAATAGGAACACCATACTTGCACACGATTTCCGTCAGATAAATATCGGCGAGTTTTTCCAAACCGAACCTCTCGTTGATTGGAATAAAATGAGCGGATTTAGTTAAACGATCGACAATAACCCAAATTGCATCGAACCCAGACGGTGTCGTTGGGAGTTTTGTGATGAATTCCATCGTAATTCGCTCCCATTTCCAGACTGGAATTTCAGGTTGGACAAGTAATCCTGACGGCTTCTGATATTCGGCTTTCACTTTTGCACATGTTAAGCATTTCGCGACGTATGTTGCAATATCAGCTTTCATATTCGGCCACCAGTATATCTTTTTCAAGTCTTGGTACATTTTGTCCGATCCAGGATGAATAGAATACTTGGACTTATGAGATTCTAACATAATCAAGTCTCTCAGTCCACCATAAAATGGTAACCAGATTCGACCTCTCAAACATTTGATACCATCGGCTCGCGTCTCAAATGTTTCACCGTCTCCTCTAAATCTTTCGGCAGCAATATTTTCCTTCTTGCATGCTTCGACTTGTGCGTTCCGAATCTGCTCAGGTAAGTTATTATGAACTGTCACCACCAAAGCACGCACTCGAATCGGTTTCTCCCTTTCCTTTCGACTTAACGCGTCAGCTACCACGTTCGCCTTTCCCGGATGATAACGAATTTCGCAGTCGTAATCACTCAATAGTTCAACCCATCGACGTTGCCTCATATTCAGCTCCTTTTGATCCAATATGTATTGTAGGCTTTTATGATCAGTGAATACTGTACACTTCGTACCATTAAGATAATGTCTCCAAAGTCGCAGAGCAAAAACCACAGCGCCCAATTCCAAGTCATGGGTAGTGTAGTTCTCCTCATTCTTCCTTAATTGTCTAGAGGCATATGCGATCACCTTTTCACGTTGCATGAGAACAACACCATATCCTCGAAGAGATGCATCGCAATAAACAACAAAGTCTTCACTTCCTTCAGGTAATGATAAAATCGGCGCACTACAGAGTTTCATCTTCAGGGTTTGGAAAGCTTCTTCTTCATCATCGCCCCACACATACGGGTTATTCTTCTGAGTCAGCTTCGTTAATGGTTTCGATATCAAAAATAATCCTTCAATAAACCTTCGGTAATAACCAGCCAAACCTAGAAATTGTCGTACTTCAGTTGGAGTAGTCGGAGCACTCCAATTCTTGATGGCTTCTATCTTTGCAGGATCAACATGTACTCCACTTTTATCGATCACATGTCCGAGAAATTGTACAGAATTAAGCCAAAAATCACACTTTGAGAACTTAGCGTACAACTTTTCGTTCTTCAACAAGTTCAAGATAATCCTTAAGTGTTCGGCATGCTCTTCATTGCTCTTGGAGTAGATTAGAATATCATCTATGAAAACGATCACGAATTTATCAAGATACGGCTTACAAATGCGATTCATTAAGTCCATGAATACAGCAGGTGCGTTAGTCAAACCAAAAGGCATAACCAGAAACTCATAATGACCATAACGAGTTCTAAACGCCGTAATAGGAATATGTTCCTCACGTATGCGAAGTTGATGGTAACCAGAACGAAGATCAATCATGGAGAAAACACGAGAACCTTGAAGTTGATCGAATAAATCATCAATTCTTGGAAGCGGATAACGATTCTTGATCGTTAGCTTATTCAACTCTCGGTAATCAATACACATACGAAACGAACCATCTTTCTTCTTAACGAATAAGACAGGGGCTCCCCAAGGTGACGAACTCGGTTGTATAAAACCCTTATCAGATAGCTCTTGCAATTGCACAGATAACTCCTTCAGCTCGGATGGGGCTAAACGATATGGCGCACGAGCCACGGGTGCAGCACCAGGAATTAGATCAATTTGGAATTCTACTTGCCTTGGGGGAGGAAGTCCAGGCAAATCTTCCGGAAACACTTCAGGAAAGTCTCGGATAACAGGTACATCTTCAGCACGTTTCTCCTTCGATTCCTTCTCCACTACTTTAGCTAGGAATAACTCACAACCTCTTTCGACATACTTACGAGCCTTAATGCACGAAACGATTTTTAGTCGTGAATTACGTTGATCACCTTCGATAACCATGGTCTTGTCATCTAAGGGAATCCTAACTTTCTTTTCTCCACACAAGATAAACGCATTATACTTGGATAGCCAATCCATTCCGATAATAATATCAAAACTTCCCAATTCGACAATCATCAAGTCTATCTTAAAAATACGGTTCAAGAGATTAAGAGAACATCCTAGGAGCGCACGATTGGTACTCACTAATTTACCGTCAGCTAGTTCTACCTCATAACTTGCGTCTAATTCGACCGGTTTGATATCAATTAAGGTACTAAAACTTGTAGACACAAAGCTTTTGTCCGCACCAGAATCAAATGAAGCTTTAGCATAATGGTTGTTCAGTAAAAACGTACCAGTGACAACTTTCGGGTTTTGCTTCGCTTCGGCTTCACCCAACTGATAAGCTTTTCCTTGGTTATCTCCAGCACGTGCATTCTTCGGAGGTTGAGGGCATTGGTTCCTCATGTGACCTTTACCTTGGCAGTTATAACACGTCACTCCCTTCTTTCCTGGTCCCCAACAGTCTTCAGTCTTGTGACCTAACTTGTTGCACTTTCCACACTTAGCACATTCACCAGTATGAGACTTCTTGCAGCGTTGACATCTGGTTCCCTTATCAGCAGTTGCATCTTCAGTCATCGCATTAGCGTTACCCCTCCTTCGGTTTTGATTTCTGTTGTGAGATTGACGGTTATCACCACGATCATCACTGTCATTTTCAGCTCTTCTTTTGTTGCCTTCAGAAACACCATCAGCCTTGTCTTGGATGATTTGACCCATTAGTTGGTAGGCCATACGAACAACTTCATCAATATTGGCAGGTTTAGATGAGGTCACATCCCCACGGATGTTGGTAGGTAAGCCTCGAATATACTGCTCTACCTTCAAGTATTATGGGTTAACTTTGTTTGGACAAAGTAGAGCAAGCTCATGGAACCTGTTTGTGTATCCATCGATGTCAGTACCCTTCAGTCTCAGCTGATATAGTTCATGTTCTAACCTCTGAATAACACTCCTTGGACAGAATTCCTCAGTCATCCATCTTCTTACTTCAACCCAAGGTGTAGCATAAGCAGCATCCATACCCAATGATGCCATTCTTCCATTCCACCAAGTTAATGCTCGCCCTTGAAGAGTAGCAGAGGCAAACATCACTTTATCTCCTTCCTCACTTCCACTAAATCGAAACACGGATTCTAATTTCTCAAACCATTGCATTAACCCAACAGCACCTTCAGTACCCTTAAAAGTTGGAGGTTTGCATTTCATGAACGAGGTATAATTGCACTTCTTGTTTTCAGGAATCACTGGTCTATCAGCATTACCAGTTCCAGCACCAGCATTGCCAACTCCCGTATTACCAGCTCCAGTATTATCGGCTCCAGTAGCGCCAACTCCAGTATTGCCAGCTCCAGTGTTGCCAGCTCCAGTATTGCCAGCTCCAGTGTTGCCAGCTCCAGTATTGCCAGCTCCAGTGTTGCCAGCTCCAGTATCGCCAGCTCCGCCAGATCCACCAGCTCCACCAGATCCACCAGCTCCACCAGACCCACCAGATCCACCGGCTCCATTATTCAAATTTGCCATAAATGCATTCATAGATATCTGAAATTGATCAGCTACTATAGCACGTAACTGAGTCTCAGTCAACTGTTTTGGCGGCATGATCCTGTTACACAATTCACATCAAAATGAGTATTCATTTAACGCTTGTGATAACAAAACATGCATAACATAAAATAAGAATAGATAGATGAAAAGAAACAAGAATGGATGATAGAATAAGGAATAAAATTTAGACAAGGAACGAAGATTCACGAGGAATGAGTCAAAATACAGGGATTTCTATGGTGACAATCAGCGTCGTTTGTAAATCACGTATTAGTATTATAATAATCAAATAAAAAACATTTATAAATAAATAAATGTAATCCATTATGCTTTAAGCATAAATAATAATTAAATATGTATAACATATATATACTTTTCTTGTTCTCGTCCATTGGCACTCGGAGGTTTCGCTTGCAGATGTTATTGTCAAAAGATTTCAAAATTTCATTTTTGGAAAATCTTTTCGTTCTCTATAACTTGAGCTCTGATGCCAATCTGTAACACCCCCAATTTCGGTTCATAGCAGCGGAAGGGTCATTGGGTGTTACTATCATGGTTCAACCTCAATATCATAGAAAACGCCTCAAAATGAGTCGTTTTAACAAAACATACATCCATTCATTTGTTTAAAAATAAAACGGTTCACACACGGTCCCAAATAGTTTTAAAGTTTACACAACCAACCAACAATAAAAGTTTCTTAGAATGGACATAGTTTAGCAAAGCGGACCAAAACATTTTAATTTAGCAAGCTGCGTGAAACCGCCTTCCTTGAGTGCCTTCTTCATGGACCTGAGATAAAACATGCTATAAAGTCAACAAAAATGTTGAGTGAATCTATAGAATTTAAATTAAATAAACGAACACAAGTATTCTGAATAAACCTTCCGTGGTTGACAATCATGTGGATCAGACATAATTATCGTTGTTATTTCATAAGTCTCGTGAAATTGAACGTTAACATATATTATTTCAGCCCAACACACCTAGCCAAGTGCGTATATTTCTCTTATACAATTGCATCCGATGTTTCATTACTGGTGCATCACAACACCACGCGATAGCTAGTCGCGACCGGACTGGGTGTCACCCCGATAGATCTATCCATAGTATTAGCGTTCCTTTCGATTAACAATTCACGATTCATGGGTCTTTTCAGGCTAAACAAACTTTTATAACAACTTTCATCTAAGCATACAATCGGGTCCTTTGTGTTCAATTTTTAAAAGAAAGAGGGTTTACCACAACTTCTCGTTGTACCCTTCATTTGCTACTAAATGTTTTTCCAATAATAAGGGTTTCCACAACTTCTCGTTGTACACCTTTTATTTTAATAAAACAAGCATGTTATCCCCCTCGCGGGTTTTATAAAACAAGTAAACATGTTAAAGCGAGGCTATAGACTCACCTTGGTACGATAGTAGAAATGTGACGATCGCCGACGATTTGTGATGCCCGTTAAACACGAAGACCGCAACCTACCAAATAAGGTGCGTTCGTTAATAAACGACTCAAGTATAAATAATACTTAAATAATACGAAAGTCAATTTCGTAAAACCATGAAAATCTCGAAAAATTAACAACATAAGTGTACTTCTATACCCTTTTACTCAACACTTATACATTTAAAATACTTGCGCCCTCGACATTGACCCGTCATAAGACGCCAAGTCAACGCAAGTCAAACCATCATTTTACTTCCCTCGGACCAGTAACTAAGTCATTTATATAATGACTTAACACTTGAGTAAGTCACCATTTCCAATAGTGAATACTCAACTCACGCCACACAAGTATTGAACTACGTGTCCAAAAATACCAATCAGCATATACACTCCAAATGTACACACCAATCTAACCTATCTAGACATGTCCGATTTCGACAAAACTTGGTGACAAACTCACACATAATATGAATAAGACTCAGTTTAAATTTCATTCAAAAATATTACTTCTAAGACCTTCTGCCCGACACACCTTCGTGTTACAAAAACCGGACAGTTTTACGCCTTTGACTTGTAAAACCATTTTGACTTATCTAAACAATTCCGTTTGCAAAACCGACACTCGGGTTTGAAAATAGACTCATGACCTGAGGTTTATCAACCTACAACAGCCCTTGAACATTTTTAAAACTCATTTTATAGTCCCCGAGATTCGTTCCAAATATCGACAACAATTTTCGGATTGTGCCGATACCCGTCTCCCGGTACACAAATACTAAAAGTAGCATAACTTTTCGCTCGTAATGAGTTAGAAGCTCTACTTTAGCTCAAATCGAAGCTAACGAAATTCTCTACGACCCTATCTTATTAGTTTACCAAGTTTATCACAGTAACAATTTCAAAAATGGCCTTAAAGTTACTGCCTAAAATAGACCATCTAAAAATCATACCAAAACACATTTTCAACCCATTCCAACAATTTCTATGGTCCTAATATCATCCTAATATCATACTAACACATCTAACTAACTCATAACACCCTCAAATTTAATCTCACAAAAATTAAATAGTTAAAAACCTTACATGCAACAACAACCCACTATGAATATAATAATATTAACACATTCATCACCATAAAAATGGATCAAACATGATGTTCATCATCAAAAATTGAAAATAAAAATTAAGTGGATGCATGTGGGAAAAATTTATACCAATATGAAGCTCTTTGAATTTCTAGGATGGGACTTCTTTTAGTTTTGCTTGATTCAAAGTAGAAATCAAAAAAATTTGATGGATTGTGGGTGAGGGGTGGACGGCCAAACTCAAGAACAAGAGAGAGAGATTTTTTTTTTGTTTAAAATGAATTTTTAAATGAAATGAGTTAGTGGAAAAACCTTATATAGTGGGGTGAGGGTAGATTTTGTCATTTATGCATTCTTTTGGTCCAAAAATGCAAGTAAATAGTTTACAAGGTAGAAAATGTAAATTGTAAATTTTAAAAATATTTACGGGGCTCGGGTTTCGTAAAAATACTTTTCGAAAGTTAAAACGCTTCAAAATATAATAACAAAGCTTCGACACGACTTAAAACGTAATTAAATCGAAAACGTCGAAAATATACAATATCGAGACAATCGATAATAAAACGTAAATTTTTGGGCATCCGTCGGTATCACGATCACTAATAGTTATCGTCATTCGTTAAAACGTAAAACACGAGAAATAAAGATTAAATATAATAAAAATCATTTTCATGATTATTTGAGAATATAACATCGATACCTAACATATTCCTTGTCGGTTTTCATCTAATCGACATTCTTACGCTAGTTTCAAGTCGTAACCTTCTCGGTTAGTCGAAAATTTAAAATTCTCATTAAAGTAAACACGTAATACGTAATAGTCGAGATTAAAATAACGACCTGAAATTGACGGGTTGTCACAGACCCGTTTTGTAAACAATGTTATTTAACGTGTCGACTCTCTTTTCCAAAGCAAGGATTTTTTCAACATCCTTTTCTTCACGAGTTTTATAAAGCTCAGTTTGTTCTTTGTTAACTGACTCTAACTCAGTAATTTGGAGTTTATGTAGCAGCAGTTGTTCTTCAAGTTCCGATATCTTTTGTTTTAACATATGAATTTCGTGTGTTACTTCAGAACAATATTGTTCGTTGAGCACCTTACGTTCATATACCAAACCATTAGCTATTGCAACTCGTCGATCAGCTTCTTTTACATAATCACACTCTTTAAGCCTGTCTATCTCCTCGGCTAAGGATGTGTTTGCTTGCTTCAAACGTTTATTAGCCTCTTTGTTTTCCTCAATTTCATGTTTTAAAGAATCAATAATAGACGCAACCAAATCACGGTCCTCGTCCGAGTCAATATCCTGAACAGCTTTTCCGTCATCATTACACATATGTTGTGAATCCGTAGAGATATTGCTATCCTCCGTGTCCATTAAATATGTGTCATTGATGCTTTCGGGTTGCTCAGGATGACGTCGTTCATTAGCAAACACATTATAGTTATCATGTGATGGTACCTTTTCAAGTGGCTCAGAATCATAGATGGGTCCAGAAGTATCATCAGTCTCTGGGATCACTTCTTGAATCTTTGCCATGTACACATAATGTGCCTCCAACTCTTGATCATCGGCTTCATCATCAGTGTCATCACGCCAGTCAACTTCATCTGCTGTGAGTGCAAAAACCTTTTCCTGAATATGAGCCTTTAATTGCTCATTTTGTAGAAGTAATTGAGCGACACGTTGTTCTAACTTAATATTCATATTGTCAAATATGTCGTTCTCAGAATTCGCGTCATTACTGTCTACAGTGTCGATAGATTGCACAGATAATTTAGTTAATGAAGCAGGCGGAGGACTTGGATTTTGAGAAGCCAACTTTGATTCCAACAAATTTATTTGTTTCACAAAATGTTCTTTTTCCGCGTTAAAATCTTGAATCTTACGATCCAATTTTTGTTCAAGAACAACATTTGCTTTCTCAAGTTTTTCAAAGTAAGCCTCAAATTTGTTATTTTTCTTTGAAAAATCAAGTTTGGCATCCTCAAAATCTTTAGTCTTCTGAGCTAACAGACTTTCAAGCTCGTGAATCTTAGAATCAACATCCTGAGAAGTCTCTCCTCCATTAGTACTCGTATCTGATGAATCAGGTGTGGTATTGCTATCAACCTTTTCCACTAGATACATGTCAAGAATGGGTTCAGATTGCTCAGTATGTTGATGAACATCGTATTCAGCATTTAAATGTACCATAGCCATTGGCTGATCATCATAAATGGGTCTGATATCCGCATCATTGGTTGTTTGATCATTCCCTTAGCTGGTACTGATATGCTGCGTTTCTAATTCTGTCCCGCTGCTCTCTGTATCAACCGAAGAAGCATCCAATGCTTGACCCTTATCGACGTTGCTGTCTTTCGTCTGCATCAGTCGTTGATTCACCCTTCATTTAAATTGCCTTTGATGGCGTGTTCTTTCAGCAATTGACTTCTTTATATTGCTCATATGTTGAAGAAGTGTCTCTTTGAACGCTTGAAGATCTACGAGAGTATATTTGGTAAAGTATGTGCTTCTGAACTCTCGATCGTTTTTGGATAAGCCACTTGAGTCAATGAATTGCTGGAACTGATTGTTGAGAGCTAAAAGGACCTCCATGGATATATTCTCGTGAAAATCGTCTCTGTCAAGTTCTTGTTGAAGATGGTCCACATTAAGTAGCATCGTTCTGATGAATGTCTCAACATCTTAACCAAATAGTAGAAAGAATACCCGTTTGAATCCAATTTCAAGACGAGTGCCTTTTAGGTCTTCTCTTGAAAGAACCTGAAGGTGTGACTGAAGCAACTTTATGTATTCCATGCATATTTATTTTGCTTTCGACATCTTGTATTTGATTGCATGAACGGTTTTGGTGGTAGAATCCTTGTTAGAAGGTTTACTGATTGGAGTCTCAGTATTTGTCTGAACCTCTGGATTCTGCATCTTCTCTTTATTCATCTCAGTCATGGATGTTGTTGGTGTTGAATCCACGAAGATTTCCATTGAACGGATGTCTCGAAGAGGATGATGTGTATGGATTACGAATCTTAGTGGATGTGTTGTGATTTGATTGTGGTTGAAATTCCGAAAAATCTGATTTTTTTCTTAGTCCGACAATAAATTCCTCAGTCTGACAAAACGGTAAACCCAAAAAGTTTGAATCACCAAATTTTGAAATCGAGTTAGAAATAGCCAATAACTAGTAGGGAAAAATTTTGAAAGATGAAAATTTTAAAGAAAAATAAAACCTGAAAAATTTGAAATTTGGCATAAAAATTTGAATTTTGGTCGAAAATTTGAATTTTTAGTCGAAATTTTTTTCGCATCGCCAAAATTTGAAATCGAAGCTTAAATGGCCTAAAAATGGTCTAGGAAAAAATAATTTTTTCTACGGTTTTCCCGCCAAAAAACTCGTTTTTTTTTATTTTTTTATTTTTTATTTTTTTTAATTCTTCGTGTAAACTATGTTCCGAAACTAGTCTAGATAGTGGCTAAGTCTGAAAAATACTCGAACAAAATTTCCATCGGAATGTCCATCAGAATACCTATCGGAATGTCCTATCGGAATAACTATCGGAATGTTCTGTCGGAATGTTCCGTCGGAATGTACTGTCGGAATGTTCCGTCGGAATGTTCTGTCGGAATGTGGCTGTCGGAATGTTCTGTCGGAATGTTCCGTCGGAATGTTCTGTCAGAATGTGGCTGTCGGAATGTTCTGTCGGAATGTGGCTGTCGGAATGTTCTATCGGAATGTGGCTGTCGCAATTTTGGCAGAGTAACGTCGCAATATGCCTTAAATTCCGTCGGAATCCATGATCGCAATGTACGATCGGAATAACTCGTCGGAATTAGGTATCGGAATCCTTGTGATCACAAAGTAAAACCCTTGGGTTATTGCGATCGAGCCTCACTCACTTGTACTTTCCGATGGTGTCACTTGCTAGAAATTCGGTAAGATGAAAAACAAGAAAGTTCTTAACTTTTGATCCAAAAGATTTGTGTTTTAACCAAAACCAAGATACCCAAATCACTACTACTAGTATGTAGATGATTTGTATCAAGAACAGACCATAAAAAACACAAATTGTTTTTTTGGGACGTGAGATATAGATAAAAAAAGCCACGAAAAATCAAGAACACCACACACGAATCTTCAATCACCTATCCACTATAGGCTCTTGATACCAAATGTTATCTTGGATTCACTATGAACACGGGTTCGATCCGGAGGTCGGGGAGGGTGATAGAGGTGTTTAGCCATTGTTAGTGAGAGAAAGAGATGCTCTAATAAATGTGTGTTTATTAGAGAGAGAAAGACAAGAAAGAAATGAACAACCTCACCCCTCCATGGAAGTATGGAGGGGTTTATATAGCACGGGACTTAGACTTTACATATGACAATATTAGTCCCTGCAAGTCCCGGCTATGAAACTAATGTAATTCCGTTAGTCGCACACATTTTAAGGCTAACAAGTTACACAAGCCGCATGATTTGTCGTGAAAACACTTTTCATGCATACGGAACAAACACCGTGTTTTGGGTCCGAATAAGATCTAGAATTCCTAGTTCTTGCTTGTGTCCTTTTATTAGGTTCCTCTACGTAGTGAGTATTAGGCATGTTATTCAACCTATGTTGTGGCATGTTCTTAGAACTATACCTAGAATCACTAGTAGCAATCTTGTTTGTAGGTTTTGCATAGGCTGATTTGATCACATTAGGCCTAGATAGTGGAGTGACTGGTCTAGAAAGATGAACCATATCAACTTGGAAGGCAAACCGCGGTCTCAAGGATTTTGGTCGCTCGGATCTAAATGCAGTCGGTTATCGAACGGACTGATTTTAGGTGATTTCCCCAAGATTGATGTTTTTTCAAGCTTAGTGTCCACACTAGTGCCCTTAATTTTCCTTAGCTCATTTGTTGGAAATACGTTTTTCTAAGGAAAGTCACATCATTGTTAGCATAGATCACGAGCTATAGACTATTTAGGACATTGTAACTTGGAGTGACCTCCCTTTGGGGGAGATTGTTGGAAATACGTTTTTACGTATTTGGAAAGGATCAGCCACTCTAATGATATTGGGCTCGTGATCCAATATATCCCATATAGCCTACATGTAGGGTGGGCTATATATACCCCCTCCTAGCATGTTAGGAGGGGTTGGTCACTTTGTTCACAGACACTTACACTTAATCAACCATCTTTCTTATTTCTCTCCTTTCTCTCTCTACCTTTCTCTCTCAAGTTCTTCATTTCCCATCCATCTCAATAGATAATTCATACAATGCTTAATCCTTAAAACGTAGACCTACAATTGGTATCAAGAGCTTGGTTGATTCTTCGGATTGACACGTTTTAATCTATTATTTTGGTAAAGTTTAATTTTATATTCTTTCTTTCTTTTAAAGTTCATCTTATTTTTTTGTCACGGATCACAATTTTTTTTCAATATTCAGATACCATTCTTGAAAAATATCAGTTTTTATTTTCTCAAAAGTATCAATTTGCTTTTTTTTTTAATTTTTTATCAATTTTTTTGTCTTATCTGAGTTTAAGTTTCAGTCATATTGTCTAGCATATCACTTTTCTCGTATTCATCAATTTTCCAGGTTTGTTCTTTGCGTTTTTCACATCCATCGGAAAGTATCAGTTTTGCACATTACGATCGCAATTACCCTCGGGTTTTACTTTGCGATCACGTATTCCGATACCTTATTCCGACGTGGATTTCGATCGCACTTTGCGATCAAGATGGGTTTAAGGAACATTGAGACGAAACTCTGCCGAAATTTTTTCGTAACATTCCGATGGTGAGTTTTTGAATATTGCGATGGAAAGTTTTATTGCGATGGTTGCATGACTGAGATTGCGATGGGAGTTGGACTCTAATATTGCGATGAATATTTGGGATATTGCGATGGAATAGGTTTAAGTATTGCAATGAGAAATATAGGTTTGACTATTGTTTGAACCTAAGACTTAACACACCAAAAACTTAATCCATCCCCACTCGACACAGACTCACACTCCACCAACGCATCAGACCCACTCATCACTGTTGTCCCGATTACAAAAACCAAGACTCGTTTTAACCAAAACATCAAGACCTCACAAAGCAGACTCACGACTCACACACAACCCACGAATCAGACCCACATACTCAAGACTCGACACACCCTCAAAACAAACTCTCGACTCGCAAGACTGTTTTACCAAACACTCTCGAATCAAAACCCTTACTTCTCAACTGTTACAACAATACACCACCCTCACCCTCGTCACCTCACCCAACCTCCCTCAACTAGACTCAGCTGACTCAACAACACTCTCGTATCACCCACCCACCCTCGACTCGACACTTGACACATAAATCTGACCACACAACTCTCAACTCAAAACACCACTCGACCCACACCCACACACCCACACGACAAACTCTAAAAACAACTCATCTCGAACCCACGACAATAACACAAAGATCTCCGTCACAGTAAAAACATCCTTGATCAAAACGAAAAACCCACATGCAATAACATAAAACATACCCGAGACCATTTACATGATCTTGACGATTTCTTTCTTCTTGTCTAGTTCTTAGCCCCTCAGAAATCTGATCTTCGTGGGTTGGTATAGAGATCAAAGTATCTCGTTTGATTTTAATACTTGATAATTAAGAATGATCGGTTGTCAAAAGGAATTAGGACTAAGATTGGGATTTATTTTTTTTGGAGATCTGAAAAGTGATAAGGGAGGCGAAAGTTTGGCTCTAGATTAGCATCTATGGTTTTGTGGCTGCAAGGTGTTTAGACCTTTTTAGTAGAAGAGTGTTTAGGAATATAAGTGTTTTGGGAGAAAGAGAATATAAAAGGCGGAGTAACTTAGGTCTGTGTTTGGGAAAGTCAAAGAAGACTATTGGTTATACTTCATATATATCATCACCCGACCAGTACACAATTTACTTTTATCTTTACACGTGTCTTTGTTTACACGTTTGTTTAGGAGGGTTCGTCCACGGTATTACATGTGTTCTCTATTAATGTTGTATGAATCGACAAGATAAAAACATTTTCAAATGTTATAATAGTGTTTGTGAGTGGGGCGGTGGACAAGTTTTTTTAGAATTCTTTTTATCTTTTTCTAATCAACGACACATGGGAGTATATTATTCTTGCATTTCCGCATGTTTAGTTTTGCAAAAATATTGAACATACTCGTGGAGGTGTAGTTAAACTAACAAGTATGTATCAATAGGATAGCTCAAAATAACTTTAGTTGTCCACCGAATTTTTGAAAGTATTCTTGAGTTCGTTGATTAGGATTTCTAAAGGTATTAGTGGGCCATTTTTATCATTCAACGTTTTATCAAATCATTTTCAAATTTTGATATATTACCCAACAAAGTATTATCAATTTTTTTTCAAAGTGACGGGATTTATTTTTAGTGGCTACGACTTTTTCATTGGGTATTATTATTCTTTGCAAGTGAAGACGGATTCTTATCATCAATCGAGGATTACTTTTTTTAGATTTACTATGGATCTTTTGTTGGTGTTGTCATATCCACAATCATCTTTCATCGACATTCAATGGATTAGTTGACATCAACGTTTCAAGAGGGAGAATTGCATATAATGCAAGACATAGCTAGAGAAAGTGGTATCACTGCAGTTCGACTACTTCAGTCACATCTTATGACCATTGCATGGGTTCAAGGAGGAAGCGAACTTGTGACACTCTTTGGTCAAAATCATTATACATTCATCGATTCCCTATTCCTCAACTTGCACCAACTTGCTGATCAACTTCAGAAAGAAGACTTTAATCACTCTGCATCGGCACTTGCTTATAAGGCTCTTGTGACACAACTTACGCCTTTCCTCCAATTCAATATCATCAAGTCTGACAATTCAGTGATATGCCGGTCATCTCTTCAATACACACATAATGAGGATAAAGACTTCCGTGATACACTGTTGAAATTTATGACATCAGTTTCGTTTTCGATTTATGAAAGATCCAGACTTCAGCAAGCGTATGATAATGGAGTGCAAGAATCTATGATGTCGATGCAAGAGGTGAATGGTCATACGGTTGACCACTTGGAGCCTAACGATGGCAAGAGCACGGAATCAGGAGGACAACATGATACCAGTGGCACGTCAGGGAATGTTCACGAGATCTCTTTTGATGACACCTTACCGGTTTATGACGAAGAGCTTGCGAACATGGTATAATGTAATGTTGTTTATGATGGATACGCTGATGAAATGCCGCATATTGAGCATTCTGAACCTAATTATGACAAACATGAGATGGAAAAGAGTGATAGAAATACCACTTCTTATTCATCCGGTGTGAGTCATAATGGGGGAGAAAGTGTTCAAAATGCTAAACATCATGATAATTGTCTTATAACTGCTTCATTGACTGAATCCGATTCCAAGATTAAAGAGCTTGAAATGATTTTAGCTCAGCAATCCAAAGAGCTTGAGAATGCCAAAATTGAATTTTCAAAGAAAGCGGAAAAATTTGAAACATATTTTGAAAAACTTGAAAAGTCAAACGTTGTTCTTGAACGAAAATTGGATCAAACTGTTCTAGATTCTAAAGCTGAAAAGGATAATCTTTTGAAACAAATTAAGTTGATTGAATCTAAATTGGCATCCCAAGATAACTTGCTCAAAGAGAATGAGACTTTAAAGGCTCAAGTACAGGAAAAGGTTTTTGCTATAGCTGCTTTGAGAAATGAATTAAGGAAAACTAAAGGAACTAGTGTGGACACTAAGCTTGAAAAACCATCAATCTTGGGGAAACCGCCTACAAATCAGTTCATTCGACAATCAACTGCATTTAGATCCGAGCGATCACAATCCTCGAGACCGCGGTTTGCCTCCCAAGTTGATATGGCTCATATTTCTAGAACAGTCACTCCACCAACTAGGGCCAATGTGACTAAAACAGCTTTTGCAAGACCTAATCACATGATTGCATCTAGTCTCCCTAGACATAGTCCAAAGAATAAGTCTTGAACTAGTTCAAATGACGTTCGCCATACATTTGGTCTAAGGGATACTAAGCAAAAGACACAAGTAAGAGATAAGAATTTCAAACCTAGTAAGATGCCTTCTAGATTACCCAACATTGCTAACCGTAGCATGTCACATCCTAGGAGCATCAATCAATCATCTAGGAATTATAGATCTTACTCGGACATTAAATATGCTACTTGTAAAACATGTAGGAAATGTGTCTTTTAAGCCAATCATGATTCTTGTATCAAGAAATTACTTAATGAGGTGAACTCCCGTGCTAGACTTAAATCCTAGTGGGTCGCTAAAATCAAACCCATTGGTAAAATGTGGCGCCCCACGGGTAGAACTTTCACATTTGTAGGAAACGAGTGCCCTTTAACTAGGATAGTCTCCGATTCTACTAAGACTACTAGGGAGGAAATTGAAAAGGATGATACATCACTTAAGCCTGAACTTAAGGTTTTCTATAAACGGAAACGTTTACCAGCTAAGACAAGTGAATCATCTACTCAGGTCACCTCTGACACAAGAAAAGACAACTGTGAATCCCCACTTGCTTCTAAGATAGATATCGCTAACCCATTTCAAAGCATGCAAATTCTTAATGAGAATGCAGGTACCAAAGTTGCTGTTCCAAAAGAACGAAGCGGTCCAATCATTGTATACCGTTCAACTAAGAACACTCTCAAAGTTTGGCTACTAAAGAAGCATATATCGGAGAAACAAGTGTCTCAGGGGATTCATGGTTAAGCTTACCAACAAATGGTTTATAATCAATTACAGACTGTAACCCGAGCTCACAAGACATGAAAGTTCATCCCAATGATGACTTATCCTCAAAACGAGAAATTAAATTTTCTCGGACACGAGCTTACATTTAAAACTATTCAAATGGTTTTAAGCTCGTGTATAAGGCTTATAGATAAATCACAGTCTGTAACCCGTTCTTCAAAGAAAGGGAAGTTTATCTCGCAACGATAGCTTACCCTCAAAACGAGAAATTAAATTTTCTCGGACACGAGCTTCCGTTAAAACTATTCCAAGGTTTTAAGCTCGTGTATAGGACTTATAGTCACATCACAGACTATAACTCGTTCATCAAGGAAAGGAAAGTTTATCGCCGATGATAAACTTATCCTTACAACGAGAAATTAATTTTTCTCGGGCATGAGCTTATATAAAAAACATTCCAAGTTTTTAGCTCATGCACAAAGGCTTATAGACAAATCACAGTCTGTGACCCGCTCTTCAAAGAAAGGGAAGTTTATCTCGTCAACGATAACTTACCCTCACAACGAGAAATTAAATTTTCTCGGACACAAGCTTACATTTAAAACTATTCAAAGGTTTAAGCTCGTGTAATATGGCTCATCGTTAAATGACAAACGATGACCCGGACTTTAGAGACAGGGAAGTTTATCTACGCAACGATAACTTACCCTCTTAACGAGAAATTATGTTTTCTTGGACACGAGCTTATCCTAAAACCATTCAAAGGCTTTAAGCTCGTGTATAAGGCTCATCATTAAATATCAGATGATGACCCGATCTTCAAATAAAGGAAAGTTTATCGCCGATGATAAACTTATCCTCATTAACGAGAAATTAAATTTTCTCGGACGCGAGCTTACATTAAAACTATTCAAAAGTTTTAAGCTCGTGTAAATAGCATATAATTATATTTCAGATTATACCCCGGACTTCAAGGAAAGGAAAGTTTATCACCGATGATAAACTTATCCTTACAACGAGAAATTAATTTTTCTCGGGCATGAGCTAATTAAAAACATTCGAAGTTTTTAAGCTCATGCACAATGATTTACAGTTAAATATCAGACTGTAACTCGGACTTTAAATTTAGGAAAGCTTATCTTTCATGATAACTTTTCCTCGTAACGGGAAATTAAATTTTCTCGGTCATGAGCTTGTATTAAAACATTCCAAGTTCTAACCTCATAAAGGAAAGTGTATCTTTTAAATAAGATAACTTTTCTTCATAACGAGAAATTCACTTTTCTCGGTCATGAGCTTTACGTTAAAACATTCAAAGTTTTTCAAGCTCATGAAAACGACTTCTAAGTAAATGTCAACTTAGGACTCGTTCTTCATCTAAAAGGAAGGTTTATCGCCGATGATAAACTTATCCTCACAACGGGAAGTTTACAACTTCTCGGACTTGAGCTCGTTTTGTAAGATATTCAACATCTTAAGCTCAAGTAATTATTTTTCAAAACTTTGAACACAATTTTTCGAGAATTTCTCAAAAGGTTTTTTCTAAATCTTTCAAAATTATGTGTTCAAAAATGTTTTTATAAAAAGAACATGTCTTCTGGAATCGATAATATTTACGATACTAGAAATGTCATTCAATAATGACACGAGGTTGTAAATAAAGTTCAAGCAGAAGTTCAAATGTTTTTAAAACATGCTCAATCATGGCTTGCTATTATTTCAGATAGTAACCCGATTTTCATACTCAAGTCAAGCATTTCACCGGAAAGCTTTGACTCAACAACGGGAATTAATTCTCTCGGGCATGGTTTACTTTATAACCATGTAAGGGATTGTGTTTACGTAATAACACAATCTAACACGTATTTATGTACGTGTCAGTGCATTTATTTGTTAAAACAAGAGAGATCTTGTTTTTATGAAGTTATCATCTCCACCAACCGTAGCAACTTACAATTAATATCTACATACTCGACGATGCGACTACTCAAACGGTGACTACAGCTCTTTCAATAGAACACGGGTCAACAATTGAGGGGGAGCAATTGTCCAGCATTCAGAATCCTTGATGCCGAGAGTGCCAAGTTCACATATTGGTGTCAAGACAACGATATCAATTATACACATAGTGTCAAGAGATAACTTCAGACGTGACGAGGTGACCAACTATCGTGAACAAGAACCATGTGAATCTTTCATATGATGTTCTCCATCATTCAGGTCCAACCTCATAAATCGCTAATCTTGTGAATACATTATTATATATGATCTTTGCACGTGATAAATACCTTACACTTGTGTTTAAAAGGTATTTCATTTACCTTTCAAGTACACCCTCATTAATTTGAGGGAGAGCTTGTGTAATTCATGAAGATAATTGGATTTACATTTTTCTTCCCAAATTTTCTTAAAATGCTATTAAATCAATTGATATTAAAAACATCGATTGGGTTAATATTTTTAATATGGGGGAGAAAATGTGATTTAATATGGGAAATGATTAATCATAAATGGTTTGACTTAACGTGATAGCTCATCCCGACATGTGCGAAATGTTTTCGGATATCGTGGCATATGTTAAGGGGGAGAAAAATGGATTTGCACTTAAAAATGGATTTCATGGTGACATATACTTACCCAAAACATCTCTATTCACGACGGTGAAGATTATGGTGACATAAGGATGGTAGGATAGGTTAAAGTCCAATGATTCCTCTAGAACCAGAGGAATCTTCCCAAGGACATTCCATAGCTAGAAATGGTAGTCCTTAGGAAAGATGGAGAAAGATTGTGAACGTAGCTGAATGCCAACCAAGTACTTAAGTTAGCACTGGAACAATCACAACAAGGTGCTAGTGATGACGTATTGGTAAGCATTGAAGGGGTTGAAGAATGAAAAAGAATTGTAAAGATAAAGGGTGTAAAGAAAGAAGCCCTCCTTACAACTTAGGCAGAAACCAGGTCAATGCATATGCTATTAAGATCATTGTTTAATGATTCTTGATATTGAAGACAGACATCATGGACCCAGTGATGCAAGGCACATCCCATCCTAGCTAACTCAGATATCTCTTAAATGATATTTATTTTAATCACACGGAGACAACACATTATCTATTGATTTATTCACTCCGAATAAATTGGTATTAAAATGGTGGCACTCCTCTACAGCCTCCGATCACTAAAAATCCAAAGTGCACGACTGAGTCTAGAGCCATTTGAGATCATCAAATATCTCATTAGGACACACTTTCATATTTCCTTGCTTCCTCACACACTGTGAAAGTAAGAAAGACCTTAAGAGTCCTACGCAAAATCTTCATGATCTTGCCTGAACATCCGAGTAATACGAAAGTATTTACAATGAAGATGGAAATCCTTCTTGATCGAATATCAAAAAGCTCATGGTAGGTGACTTGTGCGATTCTTTATGAATCAAACTTGTGATAACTGGATAGCAACAGTGGTTTAATTCTTAAATGAATTTAAACACGTTCCAGGCCTCTACGCAATATCTTAGTGATCTTGCCAGAACACTCAGAGTGATACCTTAGTGTTCACAGTGATGAGTGGAAATTCTTCTAGTGTTAACCTCAAACAGCACTTGGTAGGTAACTTGCAAGATTCTATACGAATCAAGCTCGTGACAACTGGAAAGAAACGATGGTGCGATTCTTAATTGAATTTCACTTGTTCCAAGAAAATGAATTGACGGCTTCAAATCATGCGGAGATTATTATCCAAATGATTCACTCTTTATGTTCGCAGTCAGCTTTGGACGGTCGAATAAAGAGAACGGGTGTACCCGCGAAATCTTGTCAAGGAGGTTCTTAATTGAACTACCTGTCACAAGTACGATATTTTATATCGTCCAACGGTCTTCACCGACCGGAGGTAAAATGCTACCGAATTAGAATGAAATGTTCAAGGCCATTTCATCCGTGTATATGTATTGTTGCTAACTGTCTTATGCAGCGTAACAAGAAGGTGGCATTGCGGTGTACAATCCAGAAGAAATTGTCACCACATGCTTATACTGTATGCACTCAATACTTCTACAAATTCAAGAAAGTCTAAAAGTCAAGTCTTCCGCTGTATCAAACTCTGAAGCTTTCAAGAATTTATAAAAGTATAAGTATGTGGAACATGAAGTCACGAGGAGGAAAATATCACAAGTGATGAATACACAAGGTCAAAGCAAGGACACATGTTCAAGACCAAAGTCAAAGATCTCATCAGCATATTTACAAAAACAAGATCGAAGACTCAAGCATAGTATGCTAGGTTTAAGATTTTGTAAAATGGTGTGACCTCCCTTTGGGGGAGATTGTTGGAAATACGTTTTTCCAAGGAAAGTCTCGGTCACATCTTTGTTAGCATAGATCACGAGCTATAGACTATTTAGGACTTTGTAACTTGGAGTGACCTCCCTTTGGGGGATATTGTTGGAAATACGTTTTTACGTATTTAGAAAGGATCGGTCACTCCAATGGTATTGGGCTCGTGATCCAATATATCCCATATAGCCCACATGTAGGGTGGGCTATATATACCCCCTCATAGCATGATAGGAGGGGTTAGTCACTTTGTTCACAAACACTTACACTTAATCAACCATCTTTCTTATTTCTCTCCTTTCTCTCTCTACCTTTCTCTATCAAGTTCTTCATTTCCCATCCATCTCAATAGATAATTCATACAATGCTTAATCCTTAGAAAACGTAGACCTACATCATTTTTAGAGCAGCTATAGCAAAAACCTTTCTCTGAACCTGAGCCTTTAAATCAGCATTTTTAGTAGTTAACAAGGTCGTTGACTCTAGAGTTTTAGACCTCCTCTCTACGATAGAATTATTTAACTCATTACAACGCTGTTTTAAGGTCTCATTTTCCTTTTGTAAGAAGTCTTGGGATGCCAATTTAGATTCTAGCAAAGTAATTTGTTTCACAAAATTATCTTTGTCGGCTTTAGAATCTTTAATTTTTTGATTTAATTTTTGTTCAAGAACAACGCTTGTTTTTCAAGTTTTCAAAATATGTTTCAAATTTATCCTTTTTCTTCGAAAATTCAAGTGTGGCATCCTCAAGATCTTTTGATTGTTGAGCTATTATCGTTTCAAGCTCTTTAATCCTAGAAGCAAAATTGGTTAAAGAAGCAGTCATAAGGCATTTATCATGATTTTTAGCATTTTGATCACTTTCTCCCCCATTATGACTCACATCGGATGAATCAGAAGTGGTATTGCTATCACCCTTTTCCATCCAACGTTTGGCATAGGTAGGTTCGAAATTCTCAACATGCTGTAGATCATTGTTAGATACAATATTCGATTGTACCACCGTTGTTTGCTCTTCGTCATGCATGCTTTGACGTGAATCTATGACACTACTATCATCATTAACCAAAGCGGTCTCCTTTGATTCATCCGTAAGACCATTTGTCTCCTCTGGCATCTGCATCGTAGATTCTTGTATTCCACTCTCATGCTCTAGTTGAAGTTGTGAACTTTCATAAATCAAAAGTGATATAGATTTCATGAAATCGAGCAATCTATCACTGAAGTCTTTAACCTCAATTTGTGCGACTTCAAGGAATGACTGGCAGATCATTAAAGTTTCAACCTTGGTAGGATCAAATTGAAAGAAAGTCGAAAATTTTTGCGCTAGAACTTGAAGTGCATGTGCAGATTCAGTTTGGTTAATGTCTTCTTTGTAGAGTTGCTTTAGTAGTTGGTTCAGTTTGAGGAGCATTGGGTGGATGAAAATAGTACGATCTTGATCGAAGAGTGTCACAAATTCGCTTCCTCCTTGAAATAATGAAATGGCCGCTAGATGGGACCGAAGTAGTTGAAATAAAGTCAATCTACTGTCTCTAGCTTGAAATTTCATGTGACGCGATTCTCCTGCTTGAGAGTTCGAATACAACAAGTCCATTGAAGTTCGATGAAAAATTGACGGTAAGGATTACTTGTCGATCGAGCAATGAAAGAAAGTAATTGTGTTTGTTATTGTCAATTAAATCCCTTGATTAGTGAAGAAAATTGATTGAATCCCCTAAGTATGTGTTCTCAAGAAACCAAAAATTCTCCAAGACCAAAATAACTCACGATACGAAATTTTCTAAATCATGTTTTTTGAAAATTTCCTAAATTCAGAATTTAAAACATCCACAGTTCGGAATAATGATATGCCTAATTCGGAATAAATCTTTAATTCCTCAATTCTGAATTTGGAATCTGCCTTAAAACCTTAATTCTGAATAACCCTCAAAAATTGAATTTGGAATCTGGTGTATATCTTCAATTCGGAATAAGCAAATGACTTCAATTCGGAATAACTAAACTGGCTTGAATCCGGAATAAGTAACACTTGAATTCTTAATATGCATCAAAATCTGAATTCAGAATATACGTCAAATTCTGAATTTGGAATATGGTTCAGAATCTGAATTCGGAATATGGTCAAAAGCTGAATTCAGAATATGATTCAAAAGCTGAATTCGGAATATGGTTCAAAAGCTGAATTTGGAATATGGTCAAAAGCTGAATTCGGAATATGGTTCAAAATATGAATTCGGAATATGGTCAAAAGCTGAATTTGGAATATGGTTCAAAAGCTGAATTCGGAATATGGTAACTAATGGATTCGAAAAAAAAAACTCTAGATTCAGAATATGCAATAGGTTCGGAATATGCCTATATTCGGAATATTTTCTCAATTATGAATATCCTCGAATTCGGAATCTGCCAATTCGGAATATTACCCACTGTTGATTCAGAATAATGCTTAAAAATCGGATCTCGGACAATAGTAAGTAAAAACGTGATCTTACACCAAAAATCGAGCCAAACGCCAAATGTTTTTGTGTTTTTAGCCAAAAAAAAAAGATACCAAATCACTACCACAACTATGTAGATGATTTGTAAGAAAGATTTAGAGGCGAAAAACACAAAAAAAATTTGGACGAATTTATTTAGATCAAGAATCACGAATCAAAGATGAACAAACACAAAAACAAAGCAATCATCCCATGGCTCTTGATACCACTTGTAGGTCTACGTAATCCTTGGATTATCTAATCTATGGAATGATTAACAAAGAGAGAGAGATGAAGAACTTAGAGAGAGAAAGTAGAGAGAGGTTGGAGAGAAAATGTAATATTAGATTTATGAGAACCAACAACCAACCCCTTCTAACATGCTAGGAGGGGGTTTATATAGCCCACCATACATGTGGGCTTTGTGGGTTATATGTTAGACTATGACTACGAGCCCATACTACGTATATATTGTTGGAGTGACCGAACCTTCCTAAATACGTTTTACGTAAAAACGTATTTCCAACATACTCCTAGGTCGTGACTTAGAGTGATCATTCCTTTTAGGTGTTGGTGTTCTACTTCTAGGCCTTGAATCATTTCGTACTCTTGGAGGATTAGATGATTGTCTTGATAAATTTCTCATTCCCACTAAAGGTTTACTCAAAGGATTGTAGAATTTATCAAGTTCATTTCTATAAATTATAGGTAATTTAACATTGTTAACCACAATATGTTTTGGACCTTTACCTAAAATTTGATTTTCATATATTACATCTTATGTCCGCGCTTCCTTAATGCAACCCGCGGTTCCATAATTATATGGAACCGCCCCATACTTTGGCGAACCGCGGGCAGTGAGATGTTTTTATGAAAATCTGACTTGATTTGGTTCACCAGTAGATGCTTCATTAGTGTTGAATCCCAAACCAAGTATTTCCCTAGAATGAATTGTCTACTTAACAAATCATCAAGAGCACTATTACTTTTCATGAAATTTTCCAAGTTATTGGAGGTACTCTTGAGATCTTCATTCTCTTGTCTGAGACTTTCACAACTTAGACAACCTAAATCAACTTCTTTATTTTTTTATCAAGCTTAGCTAATTTATCTCTTAGCTCACTAATCTCATTTTCAAGCTTGGTCCTAGACCAAAATAACTCACGTTTTTTAAAAATTTCCTAAATTCAGAATTTATAACATCTATAGTTCGGAATAATGATATTCCTAATTCGGAATAAATCTTTAACTCCTCAATTCTGAATTCCCGAATCTGCCTTAAAACCTTAATTTGGAATAAGCCTCAAAAATTGAATTCGGAATCTGTGTATATCTTCAATTCGGAATAAGCAAATGACTTCAATTCGAAATAAGTGAACTGGCTTGAATTAGGAATAAGTAACACTTGAATTCTGAATATGCCTCAAAATCTGAATTCAAAATATACGTCAAAATCTGAATTTGGAATATGGTTCAGAATCTGAATTCGGAATATGGTCAAAAGCTGAATTCATAATATGGTTCAAAAGCTGAATTCGGAATATGGTCAAAAGCTGAATTCGGAATATGGTTCAAAATCTGAATTCGGAATATGGTCAAAATCTGAATTCGGAATATGGTTTAAAAGCTGAATTCGGAATATGGTAACTAATGGATTCGAAAAAAAACTCTGGATTCGGAATATGCAATATATTCAGAATATGCCTATATTCGGAATATTTTGCTCAATTCTGAATATCCTCGAATTCGGAATCTGCCAATTTGGAATATTACCCACTGTGGATTAGGAATAATGACTAAAAATCGGATCTCGGACAATAGTAAGTAAAAACGCGATCTTTCACCAAAAATCGAGCCAAACGCCAAATTGTATTGTGTTTTTAGGAAAAAAAAAAGATACCAAATCACTACGACAACTATGTAGATGATTTGTAAGAAAGATTTAGAGGCGAAAAACACAAAAAAAATTTGGACGAATTTATTTAGATCAAGAATCACGAATCAAAGATTAACAAACACAAAAACAAAGCAATCATCCCATGGCTCTTGATACCACTTGTAGGTCTACGTAATCCTTAGATTATCTAATCTATGGAATGATTAACAAAGAGAGAGAGAGATATATGAAGAACTTAGAGAGAGAAAGTCGAGAGAGGTTGGAAAGAAAATGTAATATTATATTTATGAGAACCAACAACCAACCCCTCCTAACATGCTAGGAGGGGGTTTATATAGCCCACCCTACATGTGGGCTTTGTGGGTTATATGTTAGACTATGACTACGAGCCCATACTACAGATATATTGTTGGAGTGATCGAACCTTCCTAAATACGTAAAAACGTATTTCTAACATACTCCTAGGCCGTGACTTAGAGTGATCATTCCTTTTAGGTGTTGGTGTTATACTTCTAGGCCTGGAATCATTCCGTACTCTTGGAAGAGTAGATGATTGTTTTGATAAATTTCTCATTCCCACTAAAGGTTTACTCAAAGGGTTGTAGAATTTATCAAGTTCCTTTTTATCAATTATAGGTAATTTAACATTGTTAACCACAATATGTTTTGGACCTTTACCTAAAATTTGATTTTCATATATTACATCTTATGTCCGCTGATGTGACTCTAATTACACATCATATTTCCTCGTAAAATGTGCTAAAAATGGATAAATAATCATCATAAAGTCCAAATATATGTGTGTTTTGTCGTTTGTGCGGTTGCAGGTACGAATATCAAGAAAATCACAAGAAACGAAGCCAAAGATCCAAAACGGACACGAGACATGGAAAGAAGACAGGAAATCGAGTCCGACGGTGCCTTTATATTTTAATGGGCCGACCCAACACCATTTAAATGGGTCAGACCGACCCATTATTATACTACATACAAGCTGCAAGCCCAACAACCACACAAGCCTAGCAGGAATTAACAAGAAAGGCCGCAGGCCCAACAGCTGAAGAAGCCACACAAGACTCAAGCCCAGTAAAAGAAATATCCATAAATGCTATGCATAAAAAAGATGAGATCTGTAGCTTAATGGAGAGCAACTTTCATTATTATTATTTACTTTCCCTGTCTTTCTTTTATATGTCGTAGGATTTAGGTAGGGTTAGTTTTAATAAAAACCAACATCATAGCTTCCTTAATTTTTTCGAATCTTCATTTTTATTCCAGTATTATTCGATTAATAAATTCAACACAACTTATTTCTATTTTTCATTGTAACCGAATCTCAGTTTTGCATTTTGATTAGATTTAAATAAAACGCATCTCATTTTATCCATATATATATATATATATGTCTTTTTTTCCGTATGTTTAGAGTAGGGTAGGAGTAGATCTAATTAATTTGTATTTCATATTCCAACTTTTTAATAAATTTCAGTTCGATTTAGATTTATAATGATTCGAGTCTCGGTTTTAGTTTATGATTAATGAAAGTTTTATTTCGTAATATAAGTTTGTGTTTGATTTGTTCGGTTCAATTGCAGTTTTGATACCAGCTTGGTTCGTTTCGATCGTTTCGGTCCGTTCGGCTGGCGTCGCCATCAACGGCGTGGCTTGGTTCAATATTTAATATAAATATCAGCTAGTTTCGGTTCGATAATCAGTTTCGTTAAGCAGCGTTATCGAATCAGCGGACTGGCCTGGAGTCGAGGTTACTTTCTTTTCAATTTTTTGCAATTATTTTAGTTAAATCTATTAGTTAAAAATTGTAGAATAAACTTCGATTGATTACTGTTGAATTGTTTGTATCTTGTGCTATTAGTTCTTCATTTTTTTACTTGTTTGATTTGTAGACATAAGATAGTAGTCTAATTCTTTTGTAGGCCTACAACTCAAGTTTTAAATGTTCAGTTGGTCATTGTTTTTAGCTCTTTTGTTTAATTTTGTTGATACATAACAATAGTATAGAAGTAATAGATGTGTTTTTGAAAGTATCTAGGTAATTTGTTTAGGAGTTTAATTGCTAGTGTTAATTGTAGTGTACTTTTAGTTTAAATTTGTTAGTTTTGCTTAGTCGAATGATGTTTGCAATATGTTCTTGCTTATAGCTCAGTTTCGGTTAAATTTGTAGTCTGAATTTTCTTAAAAGCTGATATAGGAGTGTTTGGCACTAATAGATTTAGGTTGCTCTTTCTGAATTTTGATTATAGACTAAGCTGTAATCATTGGAATTATTAGTTAGTGCAATTTTAGTCGAGTTTAGAAGTCCTACCTTCAGTTTCTGCATTTTAAAGTTCAAACTGTTATGATATAGCATTTCTCGTTTAGACGTAGGATGCTTTTAAGAAGTTTAGTTGTTGTACACATTTAGTCCTCTATAGTGTGTTTGTTAATTTCGCTCACAGTCCTTAGTTACTTGCAATTGGGATTCTTTAGGCCAGCTCTTAGAATAAAAGTTGCGTTATCTGTCCCTGACTGTTAGTCAAAGAAGTAATACTGTTAACTGTTAACTGTTACTTGGGCTCGATGTGAACTAATTTGCATCTGATAGATTACATGTTAGTGTAGTATTGATTTTAGTTTAATAATAACAATAGCATTTTTTTACTTCACCTACGTAATAACAAATTGGGCTTTAATTCTAGATTGTGACATTACTTGTTTTTTTGTACTGATTTGTTTTTTTTAAGTTGTTGCTTTTGTTAGTTTAATTTTTTTAGCTATTTCATTTTTAAGTATAAAATTAGTATTATAACAATAATAGTATAATAATAATAGTATAGTAATAATAGAATACTATGTTAGTCTAAATTTTCGTTTTGCGTGCTAAGTAGTATAAATACCAAAAACGCTTTTATTAACCAAAAACGAATTTAGTCTTAACTATAAAACGTAAAATCAATTCGAGTAGAGTCGAGGAAAAACGATATACTAAAAAAACGAATATTAAAATGGCGCCGCTGCCGGTTCGTGCTCGTTACGATTGACGATTTTTCGTGAGACGATTTGGATTTTGGGATCCGTTCACTTTTGAACGTTATTTTTCATTGCAATAAAAAAAATCAATAAAAACCAAAAATATTTTTTTATTTTATCTTCTTTTCTTTATTATTATATATACCCTTTTAAAAAAAATATTAATTTTTTTTTCTTTTATATTTTATTTTTCTTTAGCTATATATTATATATTATATATAATATTTTCTCAAAAAATTAAAAAAATAATAAAAAAATAATTAAAAATTCACAACAAGCAATTCTTTCCTAAGTTTTGCAACCAAAAAAAAATATTACAAAATCACAAAAGTGACGCTTTCCTAAGTTTTACACCAGAAATATTCTTCTTTATCTTCTATCGTGTTTAATTCTTTTTCTCAACCCCTCTTATTTTCAATTATTTATGGATTCGTATGTCGATTGTGTAGGGTGTGGGAGACCATCGTCTGGAAGTCAATCATGTCAGTGGTGTTCATGCGAGTGGTGCGGAATGGATATCCCTAATTACGAATTTGGACATGGTTCATTTTGCAATTCGATCAATTCATACTTCACCTCTAATGACACTATCTCACCCTTTTCCATATATGACGATCCGTATCCGCAACATGCACCGGTTTTTTCTCAATACCCGTGTTGCAACAATTGTGGGGGCCCTCACGATACTTTTACTTGTCAAGCGATGAATTATCATGTGCCAAATCCGTGCTATAATTCCGGTTTTCATAATTTTGAGCCCCCACATTACACCCTCGATCATCAACCTTCTTTTGCAATGAGTGAAGACCAACGAGGCACTATTTTGAATGCACTCCTAAAAGTTCAAGACGAATTAGATCGACTTAAAGATAAATTGCAAAAGGAAAGGCGACAAGAGTATCTAGTCTTAGTGCTTATACATCTACGCCTCGTGTGATTCCTTATTGTTATGATTACGACAAGGATAATATTTACGATCTCAATCCATCATGTGAGATTGCCACTCCTATTCTGGATTCTTTCACTACGGAGACCGATGCCTCTCTCATCATGGGGATGAGGGTCTTATCACTATCCCTTGTGATGAGATTCTTATTCCAATCCAAAGTGAGCCTACGGTTGCTTCTGATAGTAACGATGAGTGTGTATCTCTTTCTATTGATGATTCATTACCTCCCAACGACATCTTGGGAGATGATTCTTTGGCTTTCTCTAATCATCTTTTTGATCTCGATGATGATTTTACTTCTAGTGATGACGAGTCACTATCCGATGAAGACGTTCTGAAGGAAAATTTCAAGATTTATTCGAACCCCTTATTTGATTTTGATGACACCTACATCTCTAGTGAGGTGAATCCTCTCTTTGAAGAGGGGATTGAGGACATTGATAACTTCGACTCTCTTGCTATTGATGAGCATTCTTTGTTAGCCATGCCACCTCCCATCGTAGAGGAGGTGGAGAAATTTGACCATACCTTCCGTTTGATTCGGTTTGGAGAGGTGACGCGGGTGGTAGATATTTATTTTGATATTTATCATATTATGTTGCCACCCCGTCCTATCGCGTGCACACCCAAGCGGGTGATGTATCGCTTTTACTCTCCTCATTTCATACCGAGAAATGAGGATGAGTGTTTTGACCCGGGAGGTGACATTGATTATTCTATGATTGATACCTTTACGGCTTTGCCGTCTAGTGACCATCAAATGTCCTTGGGGGATGACATTTTGATTTCTTTGCCCACTCCACCTCCCGTGGATGATGACTTCACATACTTCTCGTATGTTGAGAGGACTTTTCTACCTTTCAAGACTTATCCCCCGGCCTCTCATTTATTATTTTCATCAGGGAACGCAGACAAGATTTTTGATCCCGGTATAGACTCTAGAGGCATCCCCAAGGACGAATGATTTCGGGGATCGAGTCGAGCTCATGACTCGGTTAACAAAAACGAGCGGCCTCGTGGGGGATTCCTATGCTTATCATTTCTATATTCTTTCTTATTTTTAATGTGAAGGGCTTGTGCTTTTTCATTTGTTCTCGTGTTTCGTTTGTGATGTGATTTTAGGTTTCTCATATATCGAAGACTCGTGTTCATTTTCATCACGTATTACTCAAGTTTCGATCCTTCATTTGAGACATCCGATATCCGATGATTATATCCTTTAATAACGCTTATTTTTATTGGCATAATTAATAAAGGGCTTTTAATTATTTGCGTCATACCCTTTCCATGCTAGAATTTTGCATTCGACTCTTTGTCTCTAGTATGGGGGTATTATACCCTTAGACTTGAAACATTGAGGACAATGTTTGGTTTTAGTATGGGGAGTATCTATCGATATGCTTTTCCTTTTGTTCGTTGTCTTCACGTACTCCGTTTTTCATAAATGTGCTTAAAATTGCATAAATTTTTGTTTTTTTTTCATATTTTAATAAGTGTTTTTGACACGAATGTAAGCTTTCCGTTGGTGAAAATAAGTATAGTTTTTGACTTGACCAGGCGTGTTGAGCCCTTAGCTCATTCCTTAACCCGCTTAGATCAAGTTTTTCTAGACTTTTATATAGAGAGATTTAAAATGCAAATTCTAGCTTGAAAAAGTCAAGGATTTACAAGTTCCTATAAATGATCCTAGTTAGTCTTTTATATAGGGAGCTTTAAAATGCAATTCTAACTTGAAAAAGTCAGGATTTGCAAGTTCCTATAATTGACTTTAAAATACGAAACTTGATTTAATATAGTCATAATTAAGCTAATCTCAAGTAGATATGCTAAATCTTGACTTGCAAGGCTAAGCATCCACGAGTCTCATTATTTGAGATTTTAAATTGTGGAGAACGAGAGATGATAGATTTGATAATAAGTTTAAAGGTTAATTCTTCCTTACATGAGTTTTTGTGGTTCTTTCTCCCCGCTTGTATATTTAATTGCTTAATAAATGAAGTTTTTTGAGGTTTAGATTCGATATTTTAGCTCTTAACCGAATCTTTCATTTCCCTTGTAATTAAAGCAAGAACACAATGAGGGTGTCAGCGTCGTGGACTTCCGACTAAGGTGGCTCATAACCACTAAGTAGGAGGTATTCAGACCATGGGATTTCGAAATTTGGCATACTATATTTATAAAAATAAATAAAGCACAAATGTGCTAAAGTATTGTGAATAAGGCAAAAATGCCAAAAGTATAAGTATACAATCCAAAACCGATAAAGGTCGCCTACTTCGATGCCAACTTGACAGCGAGGGGGTTCTAGATCCTAAGGTGGAGGAATATTATCCAAGGTCGTAATAAAAAGTCTGAAGATCGCCTACTCCGACGGCTACTTGACAGTGGGAGGGGGGGGGGGGGGGTTCTAGATTCTAAGGACAAATAAAAGACCAAGGAATATCAATTTTTATGTATGTATATTAATAAAGTTTTTGTTATTTTATGAAGTATTAATAAATAAATAAGCCAAATTTCGGGTCCGGGATGATCTTAGACTTCCGCTCCTGGTCTCGTAGTTGAGATGTCGAGGTCGTCAATACAAGAGATTCCCTAAATCGTGTTAAATTATCCTTGATGTGGGCTCTCTTTAGTGACAACGGTTTTTGAGGATGAGGTTAGGTTCTAAGTGTCGGGTTTACACCGTTTTGCCTTCATTTTTGGACTAATAATTATTAAATAAGTTAAATGAGCCTACTGGTGAATGACAATCCTTAAAATCTAGAGATACAACTTAGGAATAATGGAGAAGGAGTTCTACACAAATGTCTTATATAAGTGGTCTTAAAATGAGAACTTGTTATTTACAATGATCTTGTTTTTGAGCTTGGCATGGAAAGAGTGAAAAGTCGAGGACGATGAACCTATTCAAATTTTGTGATCCTAAAAGTTATTTTTGAATAATGAAAGCGATACATTATGTCATTTACACATTGAATATTATTAACAAATGAATAAATGCTTTTAATAAATGAAAAACGAAGTTGCTTTATACTTTATTCTAGCATTGCGTGAGGATACGACAATGTTTTAGTAGGGGGGTGTGATGTGACTCTAATTACACATCATATTTCCTCGTAAAATGTGCTAAAAACGGATAAATAATCATCATAAAGGCCAAATATATGTGTGTTTTGTCGTTTGTGCGTGTGCAGGTACGAATATCAAGAAAATCACAAGAAACGAAGCCAAAGATCCAAAACGGACACGAGACATGGAAAGAAGACGGGAAATCGAGTCCGACGTTGCCTTTATATTTTAATGGGCCGACCCAACACCATTTAAATGGGTCGGACCGACCCATTATTATACTACATACAAGCTGCAAGCCCAACAACCACACAAGCCCAACAGGAATTAACAAGAAAGGCCGCAGGCCTAACAGCTGAAGAAGCCACGCAAGACTCAAGCCGAGTAAAAGAAATATCCATAAATGCTATGTATAAAAAAGATGAGACCTGTAGCTTAATGGAGAGCAGCTTTCATTATTATTATTTACTTTCCCTGTCTTTCGTTTATATGTCGTAGGATTTAGGTAGGGTTAGTTTTAATAATAACCAACATCATAGCTTCCTTAATTTTTTCGAATCTTCATTTTATTCCAGTATTATTAGATTAATAAATTCAACACAACTTATTTCTATTTTTCATTGTAATCGAATCTCAGTTTTACATTTTTCTTAGATTTAAATAAAACGCATCTTATTTTATCCATATATATATATATGTCTTTTTATTTTCGTAGGTTTAGAGTAGGGTAGGAGGAGATCTAATTAATTTGTATTTCATATTCCAACTTTTTAATAAATTTCAGTTCGATTTAGATTTAGAATGATTCGAGTCTCGGTTTTAGTTTATGATTAATGAAAGCTTTATTTCGTAATATAAGTTTGTGTTTGATTTGTTCGGTTCAATTGTAGTTTTGATACCAGCTTGGTTCGTTTCGATCGTTTCAGTCCGTTCGGCTGGCGTCGGCATCAACGGTGTGGCTCGGTTCAACATTTAATATAAATATCAGCTAGTTTCGGTTCGATAATCAGTTTCGTTAAGTAGCGTTATTGATGTAGTGGTTTTACTACTCTTTAGGAAAAGAGAGCAAAAGTGGCAAGTATTAAGTGTCGGTTTAGGAAAACCAAGCACTAATGACCAATTAAGTTCAAGTTCGTTTCCCAAGGAGGCTAGTGTGTTATGTGTGTAATGATATGGATTAATTTGTGATTATATTTGAGAAAGAAAAATAGAAAAGGGATTAGAAGAGAATGACGGTTACGAAGACGGATTAAACTAAGTCTAAAAAGGCGTACACGTAAAACCGTAAAAAGTACCAAAATTAAAATTTTAACCTTAAAATTCCTAAAAATTACCAAAAAACCCTAATAATATTATAAGAGTTTACAAAAATCAAAACTTGCAAAAACCTTTTAATTAATTAGATAATGACTTTTTAATGCTAATTAAAGCCCTAAAAATCAAAATTAATTATTAAAAAGTCTTAAATAAGATTTTAAAGTTTGTAAACCTCAAAAACACTCTAATTAAGCTAAAAAGTATTTTTCAAAATTTTAAATCAACTAAAAACTATTTTTAAACAATTAAAAACTACTAAAATCAATTAAAACTTAAATTAATTCTAGAAAATAATTAAAAGATCCTAAAAATATTTGGAAAGTTGCAAAAATCCTAATTAAGTGTTTAGAACCTAGAAACAATGTAAAAACTTAGAAAATCAGACTTTTAATTTTTATAATAAAATAATATTAAAATAATATTAAAAATTCAAAAATCATAAAAAATTCTAAAAACTTGCAAACTAGCTTAATTTAACCTAAATAACTCAGAAATGAAAGTGAAATTACCTAAATACCCCTATTGGGCCTAGAAAATGGGCTAAACCCAAAACAGTACACTATTGGGCCAAATTAAGGCCCAATAAGAAAAATTGTTCAAAATAAGCCCAAAAAGCACAGGTTGACCCAAAATTTGATTTTAAACAACTTTTTCCAAAGGCCCAAAAGCTGAAAATGTGAAATAAGCTAACTTATAATAAGCAGCTTATTCTTAATAGGCTTTTAAGCCCATTAAGCTATAAGCTGATGCCATAAGCTAAAATTTGACACACAAGCTTCTTTTGACCTAACAAAGACTTCTGCAAAAAGAAATTTGAAATAAGCCCAAGGAATAAGCCTGAAAATGCAATAAGCAATCTACACAAAACGGCAAAATAGTCGTTTTTGAGTTCTAGGCCACCCCAAGTGCTGATTCAAGTTCCAAAAGCTTTTAAATGACTTAATTAAGCAAAATCAACAAAGAGTTTTCAAATAAGCACACTCAATAAGCTGGAAAGTCAAATAAGCACTTACGTTAAATGTCAAAGTAGTTGGTTTTCTAGTAAAAAGTCAAAGTCAAAGTCCAATAAGCTCCAGTCTACTTAAATGGGTCAAATAATGAAGACCTATTACAAAAAATAAGTTGTTGCAAGTCTGGATAAGCTAGAATAGCTTATTGATAAGCTGATGACAAAATTGCACTAGCAGGGGCTAGTTTTGGATGTTGAGCAGTGAAAACTTTTTCCACTGCTTGACTATTTTGACTTTTTGTCTTTAGTGACTTTTTTGGAGATTCAGATTACACAAAGGCACCCAAATGATCTTTGGATCAAAAGGAGTCAATCACAATCAAAATAACACAATCACTAACACCCAATTGATACAGTTTAATCAATTAATCATCAGACATTGCACAGACATGAACAATAAGCAGTTAAGCACTTATGAGCAGTTTTAGCACAAATAAGCCAGCGAAATTCAACCAAATGCACACACAAGCTATTATAAACTCCAATAAGCAAGTCTAAACAGATTTCATGCACTGGTTCAAAGAATTAAGCAAGATTCAAGCAATGAAAGTTACTGATGAACACTAACACATGCAGTTTTCTACTTTTGCTGATGTATTTGACACACAAGCCAAATTCAACACCTCAAATCTTTCAAACAGGTTATATTAACTTTGTTTAAACCACTTTTAGCCCTAAGCATGCATACACACTAAGTGTTCCCAAAATCCTAGGTCAAAACAAGCAGAAACAAGGTCTATATAGCAGATTGTTTGATTCAAGTGTTCAAACCCAAAAACTTGCAGTAAAATACTCTCAACAAGGTATTTATCAGATACAAAGCATAAACAACAACTTACCTTAGCACAATAACAAGTTACAAGCATAAACAGTTAGTCCCAAACACCCCTTTATCTTTTCCAAATCAAATTTTTCAAAGGAAAAGTGAGATTTCAGGCCAACCAAGCATCAATTAACACTAAAACAAGTAAGATAAACAGATTCAAGCAGATTTAAGCCACAAAATTCACAAGAACACAAGTTTCATACAAATATCACCAAAAATCACAAATTAAAGAGATTTTGAGATTGAGTATGCAAACCTCATGGATGTACATCCACACCCACGAATTTGGAGCTTATGTGCTAGCAAGAACAAGCACAAGCTTCCACAATAAGCCTGCTAAGATTGAACAAGGTTAAAGCACAATAACATAAAAATCAGAAACTTTGAAAATCTTGATTGATGCAAACTTGTTACCCTACACTTGATTATCCCCAAGTTATAAGCCTCACCACACCTTAACCAACTCAGTTAGGATGCTATGATCATCCCTATAGCCCAAGAATTCCAAGATCCTTAATCAAATAAGTTGGTTTTCTCTCTAACTTCTCTCTAAAAACTTCTCTCTAAAAACCCTAAAGCATTTTATTAAGAAATCATTGATTAATTTTTGATCCAACCATGGGATCATGAATTTTATTATAGATCCTTAATCTCCTATTCTTTATACACATTTTCATATAAAATTTCACCATTAAATCTTCCTGTTCACCCATTTTAAATACATTTTATTAAGTTTTTTCACTGTTTCTTATCCGCCAAAACCGTTTCATTAAATCTCCTTCTTGAACCTTAATCCTTTCCTTATTCTTTCCTTAACCCTCTTTTTTACCATGTATCATGTCTAATCAACCAGTTAATCCTATGGTTGATCCGGTGGATTCTGTTGAACCACCTCCGGTGGGTTCTGTTGGACCACCGCTGGTGGGTTCTTTTGTGCCACCGCCAAAGAGATCCGGGAGGTCATTGAAGCCAGTGAAGACAACTAGGAATATGAATCCTAGCTCAGGTAATACCATGAAATATGTGGATAAGGATTTTTTAGATCATACTGAAGGTATTGTTGTTAAAAAAGGGGTGAGTACCCGTTCTAGTATTAAGACTGGGGATTTGGGTAGTGCTGTTGAAGATATGGATGTTGTGAATGAGGTGGTAGTTGAGAAAGGTGATAAAAATGTCTCAGTACACTCAGGGGAGGATACTGAAATGTTTTGGGGTTCTAATGGTGATGGTAATAAGGGGAGTAGTACTAGTTTAGGTGTTAAAGATGTTAAGGAAAACATGAATATAGATGAGGCCAAGGGAGTAAGTGATACCAGTGTTAAGAGTAAGAAGGTGAATGTTGTTAAGAATATTGTTAGAAATTTGGATAAGGGTGGCCAAAATTTGGCTAGTGATAAGAGCTCCCTTATGCCGGTTCCATTTGCTGAAAATCCCGTGTTTAATCCTAAGGTCAATAATGGTAGCAAGCCTAGGAGTCCACCAAAGGTTAGTTTTAGTGAAGAGAAAAGACCAGGGATGTTTAAGGTTGATACTGTGGATGCCAATAAGGGAATAAAGTCGGTGAGTAATTTTGAGGTTGGTGAAGGAAGCGGTGTGAAGGACGAACAGATGAAGGATAGTAATGGTAGCAATGAGAAGAAGTTTTCGTTTGCTAATGTTGTAACAGGTGAGAAAGGGATTGGTAATAACAAGCTTAGATATATAGATGGAATGGTGAATAGTAAAGGGAAGAAGGTTGTCGATATGGACCCGGTGGTGGTTAAAGGTAGTTCTAAGTGGAGCAGAACTTTAATAGGGCATTTTGTGGGATTCCAAATGCCTCATAGAGAGTTGTTAGGAAATTTACGCAGAATGTGGAGGCAATTTCATTTTAAGGATGTTATGATGAACAATAGTGGCCTTTATTTCTGTAATTTTGACTCGATTGATGGTATGCAAGCTGTGGTGGAGAGTGGTCCTTGGTTAGTGGATAATAAACCGTTTTATGTTCAGAAATGGGAACCGGGAATCTGTATGTCTAAACTGGAGCTCACTAAAGTTTCAGTATGGGCAAAGATTTTTAATGTTCCGTTGGAAGCATGGAATGTAGAAGGGATAAGTCGTATTGCTTGCAGAATTTGCGCTCCGATTATTATGGATAGAATAACTACGGAAATGTGTGAAAAAACCTATGGTAGAGCTAGTTTTGCTAGAGTGATGGTGGAAGTGGATTCTTCTAAGGATTTGTTTTATGAAGTAGAGATTTATTATAAGAGTCTGGAGCGGTCTATGATTTTGGAGGTTGAGTATCCTTGGAAACCCCCGGTTTGTGAACATTGTAAGGTGTTTGGTCATACTATCAAGAGTTGTCAGGCTAAAGTAGGGGAGGTGGCTTCTAATGTTACAAATGCTGCGAGGGTGTCTAGAAACATTAATGTGGACAATATGAATGGTGATGGTTGGAGGGATGTGGTTAACAGAAGAGGTGGCTATAGTAGAGGAGGATTTAGTAATGCAGGAAGAGGGTCATTTGGTGGTGGTAGAGGTAATGCTGGTAGTAATGGTGGAAGAGGAAGCGGTGTAGCTAGGCAGTATGTTCCAGCGACTAAGAATGCTCAACCTAGTGTTAGCGTTAAACAGGTGGTTCAAGAAACTAAAGTTGAGAAGATTAATCCAGTTAATGAAGCTAAGAAGAAGGAGGAGGTATCAAGTGCTAAGAAACCTAGTCTAAATGGAAATCCTAAAAGTAATAGTGTGATTAAGGAGGTTGCTACAGGTAATAGGTTTGAGGCTTTGGGTGTTGATGAAACTAATAAGGAAAATGAGAAGTGGAAGAAGTTTTGTATGAGAATTGATATTTTGTGTAATGAGGGGTTTGTTATTTCAAAGGAGGAAAAGAGTAAATGGCCGGCTAGGGAGATGGAGTATTTTTTGAGTAAGGAGAACAGTATGAAGGTAGATGCTAATTCTCAGGATAGCATTCTTAAAAGCAAGATTGAAAGTCTTCAAGATAGGATTGTAGCTGCTAATGATGGACTTCATGAAAATGCTACTAGGATTGCTAAAAAGAGGATAGTGGATGAATGTGGAGGTAAAAAGAATAATGTTGCGTATACCAAGTTTTATGAGCAAGCTATAAAGAAAGAGACAGATAAAGTGAATATGATGGAATGGGAAAGAGATAAGTTTAAGGTGGATTTGTTTGTTTATTTAGGTACGCCTTTGACTGATGAGGTTAAAGCCACGTGGTCAGAGGATATGCTTGAATATTACAATGATGCCCTAGAGAATATCTATAATGATAGGATTAATGGACACTATAATGATGTAGAGGGTGTTTGAAACGTTACTGTAGAGTTTGTGTCAAAGGATGAAGTTAGTAATATTCATGATGTTACTATGGCAGAAATGCAAGGGGGTGTGGCTGCGGATTCTTCTAGTTTCCAATGATAGGTAAAATTGCAGTGTGGAATGTACAAGGGTTGAATAGTACCCTTATGCAAAAAGAAGTGAAGGATTTTATTACTGAAAATCATGTTAGTATGTTTGGTATTGTAGAATCTAGGCTAAGAAAGAAATCTGTTAAATCTGTTTGTGATGAGGTGTTTGGAAATTGGTCATGGGTTTCTAATTCGATAGATAGCAGAAAGGGTTGTAGGCTCATTGTGGGATGGGATCCTTTGGCTGTGAATGCGAGGTTGGTTTCTCACATTGACCAGGTTATTCATTTTGAGGTATTTTTTGTTAATGATCAAAATAAGTTTTTCGTTTCTTTCGTTTATGGTGAGATTTTGGAGAAGTACCGTAAGTTTTTGTGGAAAAACTTAGTGGATTATAAAGCGGATATTGGTGATGCCCCTTGGATTTTACTTGGGGATTTTAATGTTATGTTATCTTTTGAAGAGAGTTCTAACTGTTATAGTTCTAGAGTCGGGGGTATGGATGAATTTTGAGACTGTGTTCGTACTCTTGAGGTAGAAGATGTGTGTAGCAGCGGTATGTTTTACACTTGGATCGAGAAGCGTAATGACCCAAACAGTGGTATTCTTAGGAAACTTGATAGGGTCATGGTTAATGAGAGTTTTACTCTTATGTTTAGAAGATGTTTTGCTCATTTCATGCCATACTTGTCATCGGATCATTGTCCAGCTCTTGTTACTTTTCCTGATGTGACTAGTTTGAAGCCGAGATCATTCAGGTTCATGAATTTTTTGGCTGAGAAGGAGGGTTTTATTGATAGGGTCAAGGATAATTGGTTTGTTGATGTTAGAGGCTTTCATATGTTTGTGTTGGCCAAAAGATTGAAGAATATGAATAAGCATTTGAGAAGATTTAATAGAGAAAACGGGAATGTTTTTTATAAAGTTAAAGTGCTTAAAGATGAATTGAAGGATGTGCAGAAAAGGCTTGATCAAGAACCTCTTAATCCGTCTCTGAGAGAAGAAGAGATGATCTTTTCTAAAGCATATCATGATGCTGTCCTTGATGAAGAACGTGTTCTTAGACAGAAGACAAAGGTAGAATGGCTTAGAGAAGGAGACAATAACACGGCATATTTCTATAAGCTTCTTAAAGGCAAGAAGAGTAGGAGCAGAATTGAAGCTGTTTGTGATGATGAAGGTCATACCTACTATGGGTGTGATATCTATGATCGTTTTGTAGACCATTACAAAAAGTTCTTCAAGAAGGATGATGTTGTTTTCCAGATTGAAGATGTTGATAATTTGTTCACCAAGAAGCTTGATTCTTTGGTGGCTGAGCACATGATCAGACCCGTGTTAGATGAGAAAATCAAGATTGCTATGTTTGGGATTAAGGATGATAAAGCCACAGGCCCGGATGGTTATACTTCCAATTTTTTTAAGAAAGCGTGGAGTATTGTTGGACCGGATGTTTGTAATGCTGTGAAGGAGTTCTTTGTGTCAGGCAAATTACTAGGTGAGCTTAATACTAATCTCATTAGTCTTATACCTAAGCTGAAAGTTTCTAGGAAGTTTTCTGACTATAGACCAATTTCTTGTAGTAATGTGGTTTACAAATGTCTTAGCAAGGTTTTAACTAATAGGATTAAAGAGGGCCTTGATAGCCTTATAGATAGTAATCAGTGCGCTTTTGTTCCGGGAAGGCATATAAGTGATAATATTATGATTATGCAAGAGCTAATGGTGGGATATGATAATTCTACTAGTTCTAAGAATTGTGCGTTTAAGGTGGATATTAAAAAAGCCTATGACACAGTCAATTGGGATTTCCTTAAGACTATTTTAGCTATGTTTGGATTCCATAACACTATGATCAATTGGATTATGGTTTGCTTAACGACTGCTTCATTCTCTTTATGCATTAATGGAGAAGTTCATGGCTTTTTTAAGAGTGGTAGAGGTCTAAGACAGGGCGATCCAATATCACCCTATCTTTTTACCCTAGTCATGGAGGTTTTAAACCTTATGATTAAGAGGCATATTAGGCTGGATAATAGGTTTAAGTTTCATTCCAGCTGCAAGGAGCTTAACTTGACACACCTCTGTTTTGCGGATGATTTGTTATTACTTTGTCATCCTAATGAAATCTCTGCTAGCATTCTTAGGAGGGGGTTGGATGAGTTTAGTATGTGCTCTGGTTTATACCCAAGTATGGAGAAGAGCACTGCTTATTTTAGTAATGTTCCAATCGATATTAAGATGAGAATTGGGCTTGCCCTTCCATTTGCTGAAGGAAATCTTCCCATAAGATATCTGGGAGTTCCTATGGTGACCAAAAAGCTTTGTAGTAAGGACTGTATGATTTTGGTTGATAAGATCAAGTGCAGGATTTTGGACTGGAAAAACAAGTATCTCTCTTATGCAGGTAAGTTGCAATTGATTTCCTCTGTTCTTTCTTCTTTGGGCATTTATTAGGCTTCGATGTTTGTTTTGACAAAACATATTTGTGATAGAATTGATAAAGTGTTGAAGAACTTTTTATGGGGTTTTAATGAGGGTAGGAAGGGGTTCACTAGCGTAGCTTGGAAAGATATATGTAGGCCAAAGTTTCAAGGTGGTATCGGGCTAAAGTCGACTAGGAGTATGAATGATAGTCTGATGACTAAACATTTGTGGAATGTTTTTAGTAGGAAAGATTCGTTATGGGTGAAGTGGGTAAACAACTATAGGCTTAAGGGTAACAGTATATGGACCTGTCCGATTAAGAGTCATGCCTCTTGGTCTTGGAGGCATATCCTTATGCTAAGAGATAAAATAAAAGGTTTTGTTGGAGTTAAGATTGGGGACGGTAAAGATTGTTTTTTATGGATTGATAAATGGCACGAAAAAGGCTTGCTTTGTGATGTTATTTCTGATGTGCTTAAAAGATCCAGTGGTTATAATATTAAAGACAAAGTGGCAGATAGAATTAGTGAAACTGTTGGTCTTGGCCTCATGATTGGAATAGGAGGGATAGGACTTCTCTCAATTTTGAAGTTCCCGCCCTTAATGATAATAGGGATGTTGCTATTTGGTATAATAAGAAGATGGTGGCTACTAATTTTAGTGTGAGAGAAGTTAGTAAAGTATTGAGACATGATGATCCGAAAGTGTTATGGTCTGAGCATGTTTGGTTTCCTCAGTGTATCCCTCGGCACTCTTTTATTTTGTGGCTTGCGGTTAGAGGAAGGCTTAAAACTCAGGATAGATTATCCAAATGGTTTCATGTTGACATGGTTATGTGTCCATTGTGTAATACTGTGTTAGAAACAGCCCCTCACTTGTTCTTTGATTGTGTCTTCTCTAGATGTATTTGGGACAAGATGAAAGTGCTTTCTAAATTAGATGATCTCTCTTATGTATGGGCTGAAGTGGTGTCAGGTGTGTGTATTAGGAAAGCTAATAGGTCGGTTTGGAGTATTATCCAAAGACTAGTCTTGGGTGCTACTGTCTACTTCATATGGCAAGAGAGAAATGCAAGACTCTTTGCTAAAACTTCTAGACCTGTTGAAGCTTTGATTAGTATTGTTGTGAGTGAGGTCAGACTGAAACTTCTTGGTATAAAGTTTAATTGGTCTACTGATATTCATATTGCTGCTAGTTTATGGAATCTCCCTGGTCTTATAGCTAAAGATGGGAGTGATGGTGTGACTGACATGGATATCGATGATAGGTAGCTCTTTCATTTTTATGGTCTACTGCATGCTGATGAGAGGCCTGCAGGTTTGTTTGCTTTTGTTTGGTGTTTCTTGTTTCTTTCAGGTTGGCTTCTTCCTGTGGTGGAATGAGGGATTCCAAGATGATGGTTTAGAGTGTGGTGCAGCTAGGTTATTATCATGTTTGTTGCTGCGTCTTCAGGTGGTAAGGAAGGTATAAGCCTCTGTTGTACTCTTTTTTCCCTTTCTTGGTTTCCCACAGGGTTTTACTTGAAAGGGTTTTTTAAGGAGGCAATTTGGTTCATACTGCTACTCTGGCACTTCCTTTGAAGATTTTGTACTCCAGCTTGGTTGCAGGTTGTCTATTGCCTGTTTTCCGTTTATTATTTAGTCTTGGAAAGTGTCCTATGGGGGATGGATTGGTCTATTTTGGATGCTTCCTTTTGGGTTGATTCAAGTAGATCATGTATTCTGAAGTAGGCCTTTCTTTTGACTAAATAGTTGGAATTGGTTGTCCAATGGAGTGCAATGTTTTGTATTAGTTTTAGTCTAGGTTTCAAGTTCTTGTTTTTACTTGTATTCCTTAGACTATATCTAGTATTTGTATTATGAGCTTGGGTTTTGTCCAATGCCATATGCTTTTTGTTCATGCCTTAGTCTGTTAACAAGGGATGTGTCCTTGTTGATTTATTCTTTGTGCATTTTGTATCAAACTTGGCTACTTGCCCTTTGTCTCTTTATAAAATTTACCATTTAGAGTCAAAGTAGTTGGTTTTCTAGTAAAAAGTCAAAGTCAAAGTCCAATAAGCTCCAGTCTACTTAAATGGGTCAAATAATGAAGACCTATTACAAAAAATAAGTTGTTGCAAGTCTGGATAAGCTAGAATAGCTTATTGATAAGCTGATGACAAAATTGCACTAGCAGGGGCTAGTTTTGGATGTTGAGCAGTGGAAACTTTTTCCACTGCTTGACTATTTTGACTTTTTGTCTTTAATGACTTTTTTGGAGATTCAGATTACACAAAGGCACCCAAATGATCTTTGGATCAAAAGGAGTCAATCACAATCAAAATAACACAATCACTAACACCCAATTGATACAGTTTAATCAATTAATCATCAGACATTGCACAGACATGAACAATAAGCAGTTAAGCACTTATGAGCAGTTTTAGCACAAATCAGCCAACCAAATTCAACCAAATGCACACACAAGCTATTATAAACTCCAATAAGAAAGTCTAAACAGGTTTCATGCACTGGTTCAAAGAATTAAGCAAGATTCAAGCAATGAAAGTTACTGATGAACACTAACACATGCAGTTTTCTACTTTTGCTGATGTATTTGACACACAAGCCAAATTCAACACCTCAAATCTTTCAAACAGGTTATATTAACTTTGTTTAAACCACTTTTAGCCCTAAGCATGCATACACACTAAGTGTTCCCAAAATCCTAGGTCAAAACAAGCAGAAACAAGGTCTATATAGCAGATTGTTAGATTCAAGTGTTCAAACCCAAAAACTTGCAGTAAAATACTCTCAACAAGGTATTTATCAGATACAAAGCATAAACAACAACTTCCCTTAACACAATAACAAGTTACAAGCATAAACAGTTAGTCCCAAACACCCCTTTATCTTTTCCAAATCAAATTTTTCAAAGGCAAAGTGAGATTTCAGGCCAACCAAGCATCAATTAACACTAAAACAAGTAAGATAAACAGATTCAAGCTGATTTAAGCCACAAAATTCACAAGAACACAAGTTTCATACAAATATCACCAAAAATCACAAATTAAGCAGATTTTGAGATTGAGTATGCAAACCTCATGGATGTACATCCACACCCACGAATTTTGAGCTTATGTGCTAGCAAGAACAAGCACAAGCTTCCATAATAAGCCTGCTAAGATTGAACAAGGTTAAAGCACAATAACATAAAAATCAGAAACTTTGAAAATCTTGATTGATGCAAACTTGTTACCCCACACTTGATTATCCCCAAGTTATAAGCCTCACCACACCTTAACCAACTCAGTTAGGATGCTATGATCAGCCCTATAGCCCAAGAATTCCAAGATTGGAACAAGACTTAGCAAAATATCAAGAATGAGGAAAATTGCAAACTTTTGCAACCTCCAAGTGAAAACAGGTTTTTACTTCTAAAACTAACAAGTATATAACAATAGAAAGCAGTAACAAAGATTGGCCAATGACTTTTCTTCAATGTTTCAAACTCAATTTCATTAAACTTTGAAATGGGATTTACAGAAACTTGAACAAGGAAAAATAAAAAGCAAAGTATAAATGTTGGAACCCTAAGCCTTTATATAGGCATACATGAACTACTAGAAAGCATAAAAACGTTGCCCTAATGTTGCTGAAGTCCCCAAAATGCCCTCTTGAAGTTTGAATGCCTTGAGGATCATGTGATGTTTTCTTGGCTGTATATGTGAGTTGGCAAGTGTGGAATTTGATCAATGGCTCATAATCAGCTTAAGTTTGAAGCAAGGATGTGGGGCGTTGGATGGCTGTCACTGTTTTGTCATCTTCCTCAAGAGTGTGAAAAGCAGGGTAAAACATGTGACTAAGGAGTGATGTGGCAAGCTGTTTGTGAGTTGGGTTGTGTTTATGATTAGCTTAATCATAAATCTGGAGGGATTTAGTGTTTAATTTCAAGTAATGAACAAATCCCTAATTGTGTTCATAGGATGAATAGTTGTGGTTTTGATCCGGTTTAGGATTTAAATAAGTGTTAGGCGCCATAATTAAGTAACTAATTAATTTAGTTAAAAAATCTGGTGAGTGGAAGTGTGAGGTGGCAGTAGAGTGAGTTGTGATTGGTTGTGGGGATTGAGTGGGTGAGGTGGCAGCATGTGATTAGTTTAGGTATCTTAGGTTGTCTGCCAGGTTTAGTCCCCTATCTTCCAACTTTCTTTCACTTTGTAAATAAACACCTAAAATCCGGATTCCTTTGTTATCAAACTTTTCATTTTCACACTTTTGCCCCAAAATATTTTGTAAAGTAAATTCAGGGGTATTTCTTGCCATTTTTGAATTCTTCAAGGGCTGATTTGGTATTTTCTTCAATGATAATGGTCTAGACTTGTATAATTGACATTTTGGAGGACTGAAATTGCCAAGTCTTGATGATTGAGGGACCATTTTTGCTAAATATTGAAAGTTGAGGGTCCTTTTTGTAATTTTGAGATTTTTAAAGGACCAAACTTGTCATTTCTTGTACTTTGAAGGACTTCATGATGTATTTGACTTTGTGGATGATATTGGTTGACAATTTAGCTTTGTTGAGGGGCTAAACTTGCCAAATCTTCAAAGTGGAGGGCCCTTTTTGTAATTTTGACAAACTTTAGGGACCAAACTTGTAATTATGAGGATACAAGGGTATAAAGTGTCAATTCTTCCATATTGGAGGACCCTTCTTCATAATTCTTCAAGTCTTCATGGGTTGATCTTGGGAAAGTCTTCAATAGGGCTTGGTTCATTGTGCGGCTTCGTTTCCCGTGTTCGTTTTTGAATGATTCTTGTGATCTTTTGTCATTTTCTCAATATCCGTACCTAAAATACACAAGTAGCAAACACAAGCATATATATGGATATTTTGATGATATTTAATGCATTTTAAGCCCTATTTGGAAGATGAGACTATGTATAAAAGCAGTCTCATCACTCCCCCATACTAAACCATTGTCGTGCCCTCACGCAATGCTAGAATAAAGTATCATAGCACCTCCAAAATTCATTTTTATTCACTTTATTGAACGATAAACTAGCTACCCTACTACTATTGCTACTTCTACTTGTGTTTTAGACATAATGTATGATTTTCATCGCAAAATGGGACGTTTAGGTTCATAGAATAAGAACACGTGAATGCTTCGCTAGAAATAATTTCATCGTCCTCGATTTTCACCCAAATTCCATGCCAAGCGTGCAACGAGATCATTGTCATTATAAGTTAGTAATGCTTACACTACTCATATGCCCTAATCACGTACTTATCCTCCCATTATTCCTAAGTTGTATCTCTTATATTTTATATTGTCTTGAATGTTTCACGAGGATACATTGTTTGACTTATGCGATAATAGAGATTTAGGTCTAAAAATAGAGTCTTAACGGTGTAACTAAGACCACCAAATCAATAACCCCTCCCAATTGACAACGATGTTAAAAAATTAAGTTGACAAGAAGAATCGATAAACACGGTTTTATAACGGTTTTGAACATGAGACTTATTACCAAGACTTTTATACGCCCCCTAACGGAAGGGCCTTATTATCTTTGGTTTACCTCCATCTTTTATTCAACTTCGCCATGAAGCTTTTATTATGACTTCGGTCTTGCCTTGCCTTTTATTATCCACCTCATCGGTAGTTTTATTAGCCAAAGACGTATATCCTCACGCTAAGGCGAATTTTGGATCTTTAAAGCTTCGAAGATTAAGGCTTGATTCACTTTCAATTTTGCATAGATTTTTCGGCCTTGTGGGGCTTCAAATTGTTTGCTTGATTTAGGTGAGCACTTGAAATCTTATTATTAGGTGAAGCTTTTGATTATTGGGGTGCCAATACTTCAAAACCGTGACGCTGACGATACCTTAATGTCTTCCCAATTTAATTACACGGAAGCTACTAGAAAAGACTAGAAACCCAAGAATCCTAACTAAACCGCTAAGTCAATATTTATTAAGCAAAAAATATTTACATGCGAAGGGAGAATAAGCAAACAACGAGAACACATGAGTTTTTGAAAGAATACGAGTACTCTACGTTTAGCATAGTAACTTATAATTAACCCTATCATTTCTCGTCCTCATTTAAGAGACTTAGCCTAATGTGTAGTTAAGGAATCAAAGCTAAGTGCTCAACACGCACGGTCGAGTCAAAAATTACACTTATTCTCGCCATCGGAAAATCTACATTCGTGTCTTCAAACACTTACAAAACATGAGAAAAATTAAAATTTGGCCATTTTAGCCTTATTTTGCAACAAAAACGATAAACAAAAAGACAAACTTTGGAAAGCGTGAAGGTTTGGCAAGGCAAGTATCTATTCACCCCCCATACTAAAGTTAAACATTGTCCTCAATGTTTCGAGTCTAGGGGTGAAAACACCCCCATACTAGAGATGTAGTCGAATGCCTAATCTAGCATGGAAAGGGTGTAACCAATAAATTAATAGCCGTTTATGAAGTGTGCTATAAACCTAAGGTTAGAACAATCAAGGATATATCATGGATATTGAGAAAGTCTTCAAAGCAAACGATCAAGTGCTCCGATAAAACGAACACGAGAGGCTTCAATCGTGAAGATCATGATCATCTAAAGTTCACAATTCACAAAAATCCATGGAACAAAGGTTGGAAGGGCACAAATCCCCACACGTTAACTACATTAGAAAGCGATAATATGTACATAGGATAAGCATGGGACTCCCCCACGAGGCCCCTCGTTTTTGATTACCGAGTCATGAGCTCGACTCGATCCCCTCAATACTAATTATCATTGGGGAAGGTGACTTGGTCGAGGTAGTTCAAGGATGGAACTTCCCCGCCAAAGTAGTGCTTCAACCTATGTCCATTCACCTTGAAGTTAGGACCATCATCTTGAGCTAGCTCGATGGTCCCATACGGAAACACTTGAGTCACTGTGAATGGATCGGACCATCGGGATTTCAACTTACCGGAAAAGATTTTTAATCTTGAATTGAAAAGCAAAACTTGATCCCCAATGTTAAAAACCCGGTTTTTAATTTTTGAATCATGCAACTTTTTAGTTTTTTCTTTGTAAATCAATGAATTTTCATAAGCAATATCTCTCAATTCATCTAATTCATTCAATTGCATTTTCTGGTGTTTTCCCGCGGTCTCCATATCATCATTACAATGCTTTAGGGCCCAATAAGCCTTGTGTTCTAACTCGATAGGCAAATGACAATTCTTTCCATACACAAGCTTATAGGGAGTGCACCCAATGGGTGTCTTATGAGCGGTCCTAAAGGCCCATAAAGCATCGTCCAACTTATCCAACCACAATTGTCGGTTTTCCCCAACGGATCTCTCCAAAATCCTCTTCAAAGCTCGGTTTGAAACCTCGACTTGCCCACTCGTTTGTGGGTGATAAGCCGTAGAAAGCCGATGTGTAACCCCATATTTCCTTAGGACCCTTTCGAATTGGTCGTTACAAAAATGGGTTGCACGATCGCTTATGATAGCACGAGGGGTTCCAAACCGAGAAAACAAGCTTTTCAAAAACTTGACTACCACACGAGCATCATTGGTGGGCAAGGCCTTGGCCTCCACCCACTTAGATAGGTAGTCAACCGCAACAAGGATGTACTTATTACCACGAGATGATGGGAACGGCCCCATAAAGTTTATACCCCAAACGTCAAAGATCTCACACACTTGGATGATGTTTTGTGGCATTTCATCTTTTTGTGAGGCTTTTCCTTGTCGTTGGCATGAATCACAAGACTTCACAAGATCTTGTGCATCTCGGTAAATAGTAGGCCAAAAGAAGCCGGCATCAAACACCTTTTTAGCCGTGAGATTAGCACTGTGGTGACCACCCGTGGGTCCCTCATGGCAAGCTCTAAGGATGTTAGAAGCTTCGGTGCCAAATACACAACGTCGGATGATTTGATCCGCACAAGTTCGAAACAAGTAAGGGTCGTTCCAAAAGTAGAACTTGATGTCACGAAAGAATTTTCGTTTTTCTTGAGTCGTCATACCCTTAACGATGAAGTTACCCGCATGGTAATTTGCAAAGTCCGCAAACCATGGGGTGGAAGGATCAAGCTTAGAATTCACTACACCAAGTGTCTCGAGCGGAAATGTTTCGGTTATTTCCTTGGGCTCGTAAACACTTTGGTGAGGATCTTCCAAACGAGAAAGATGATCGGCCGCTAGATTCTCGGCTCCTTTTTTTTCAACGATGGTGTGATCAAATTCTTGAAGGAGGAGAATCCAACGAAGTAATCTCGGCTTTGCATCTTGTTTTGCCATGAGATACTTGATAGCCGAATGGTCCGTATACACTATGCATTTAGCTAAGACTAGATAAGGTCGGAACTTCTCAAATGCATACACCACGGCAAGGAACTCCTTTTCCGTTGTAGTGTATTTAAGTTGATCCTCGATCATCGTCTTGCTAGCATAGTGAATAGGCAAGAAGTGCTTATCATGACGTTGCCCCAAAACGGCCCCAATAGCGTAATCACTAGCATCACACATGAGCTCAAAGGGGAGGTTCCAATTGGGAGCAACAAGAATGGGAGCTTCGGTAAGTTTCCTCTTAAGGATCTCAAAGGCTCGTACACAATCTTCGTCAAAGACAAAACGTGCCTCTTTTTCAAGAAGATGTGTAATGGGTCGAGAAATCTTTGAAAAATCCTTGATGAATCGACGATAAAAGCCCGCGTGGCCTAGGAAACTCCTAACTCCCTTAACGGTTTTGGGATGAGGTAATTTGGAGATGAAGTCTACCTTAGCTTGATCTACCTTAATCCCCACTTTCGAGACCTTGTGCCCTAAGACGATTCCACTTCTAACCATAAAATGACATTTTTCCCAATTGAGCACAAGGTTGGTTTCCTCACAACGTTTCAACATTCTCTCAAGGTTCGACAAACACGAAGTGAACGAATTACCAAACACGGAAAAGTCATCCATGAAGACTTCCATCGTCTTCTCGATCATATCATGAAAAATAGCCATCATGCACCTTTGGAAGGTTCCCGGTGCATTACAAAGTCCGAATGGCATTCTACGATAGGCAAACATTCCATATGGACACGTAAACGTAGTTTTTTCTTGATCACGAGGGTCGATGGGAATTTGGAAGTAACCGGAAAAACCATCAAGAAAGCAATAGAAATCGTTTCCCGCAAGACGCTCCAACATTTGGTCCATGAAGGGCAAGGGAAAATGGTCTTTTCGAGTGGCTTCATTCAACTTTCGATAGTCAATGCACACTCTCCATCCGGTCACGAGTCTAGTGTGAATCAACTCGTTGGCATCGTTTGGCACAACGGTCATCCCTCCCTTTTTAGGGACACAATGAATAGGACTCACCCAAGGACTATCGGAAATAGGGTAAATCATTCCCGCGTCAAGGAGTTTAAGGACCTCCTTGTTGATGACGTCGTGAATTTTGGGGTTCACCCTCCTTTGACTTTGGATTGTGGGCTTGAAATCTTCCTCCATTAAGATTTTGTGGGTACAAAACTTGGGATCGATTCCCTTAATGTCGGATAACTTCCACGCAATTGCCCTTTTGTGGTCCTTTAGAACATTGACAAGTGCAGTTTTTTCATCATTCGAAAGTTCCTTCGCAATAATAACTGGCAACTTGTCGTCCTCCTCCAAATAGACATATTCGAGGTGAGGAGGTAAATCTTTCAACTCGAGGATAGGTGGTTCCTCAAGTGAAGATTTGGGCTCGATACTCATAACCTCCTCGGGTGGAGGTAATTGGAAATCGTTAAGAAAATCCTTGATAATCGAGAAGTCCTCATCGTTGTCGAGGTCTTCGTCACAAGTACGTGGAACATCGAATTCTTCCAACGTAAAACCACCACCTTCAAATGGAGTGAAGGTTGGTGTCGAATTATCAAGAATTGGATCTAACATAGTGGGATTGCCACTAGTTTCTTCATCACCAAAACCTAGAACTTCTTGTGAAAATTCCTCATAAACCATGTCAATCATATCAACGAGGTTTATGGTTGCAACGGAATAAACATGAGAAATTTGAGAGTTTTGAGTTGCGTTTATAACAAGTTCCTCGTCGTTGAAACGTAAGGTGATCTTTCTAGCATGCACATCAATCAAAGCCATAGACGTATCTAAAAACGAACGACCTAAAATGAGAGGAACTTGAGGATCCGTGGGGATATCAACGACGATAAAGTCTACGGGATAGTAGAACTTCCCCACTTTTCACAAAACGTCTTCCGCCAAACCACATGCGGGAATCGTGGAATGGTCGGCCAACTCGATAGACATTAGTGAAGGAGTAAGATTAGGAAGATTGAGGGACTTGAAGATTGCAAGTGGCGTCAAGTTAATGCTAGCACCAAGATCGGCCAAGGCGAAGCATTCCTCCATATCTTGGATTGCACATGGAATCAAGAATTTACCGGGATCACTGACTTTTTGAGGTATGCGATTAAGATAAACCGACGAAGAACTAGACAATTGGTGCAATTTCTCCTTGTTGTTCAACATACTCTTAAAGTTAGCGACAAAACGAGGCATCATGACCAAAGCATTGGCAAAACTCACATTAAAGTGCAAATCACGAAACATTTTCATAAAAAGCTCAAATTGATAATTGTCGCGCTCTTGACGTTTCTCCTTCCTAAGTCTCGATGGATAGGGCAAAGGTGGTGTGGGTTGAGGCATAGTAGGCATAGCCTTTGGAATCTCGGGTTCCAATGATGGTAATGGGTCAACCGTAGGTGTGGCATGAGCGGTACTTCGTGGGATTGGGACATGCTCCTTTTGCACCACCACCTCGGGTTCTTCCTCAATTGCTTCCTCCGTAGGAGCAATTGGTTGAGGAGTCGGTTCCTTAAGTGTCTTACCACTACGTGTGGTAATCACTTTCATCTCACCCTTAGGGTTGGATATGGTGTTGCTAGGAAGACCACTCGAAGACGGTTTACACATTATTGCCTCAAACATAGATGAGATTTTATCTTCAAAATTAGATTGCCTCAATACGGCTTCGGTTTGCCTTTTCTCGGCCTTAATCATCTCTTGTTTAATCTCATGTTGCCCTTGCTCCATTTTTTGTTGGTTTTGTTGCAACCTAGTGACATTTCCTTCCATCTTGTTGGTGTGGATTTTAAGTTCATTAGCTAACTCATTTTTCAACTCTTTCTTCAAGTCGTTCTTAAACTCGGATCTTAGGCTAATGATTTCTCTTTAATATTGTCAAACCTAGCATCATTACCACTAGCATATTCAACAAACTCACTTGGAAGATCTTTCAATGTTTGCAAACTTTTGTTGTTATTTTGAAAATCATTTTTGTTTGAAACTTGATTATTAGCCCCTTGATTCCCATAGTTTCCCTTGTTGTAATTGTTTTTGAAACCAACTTGATTGTTGCGATAGTTGTTGTTAGCATTTTGATTTGAACCAAAACCCTGTGGAGTCATTTGATTAGAGCGGGAAACTTGACCGTTTTGGTTGTAATTTCCCGTGGCCGCGAAGGCACTCGAAGTGTTACCACCGTTGGTAATGCACTCGGAGAAATCATGACCTCCACCACAATACATGCAAGAAACCTCAACCGCTTTAGCCGTAGCGGGAGCAGTTTGTTCACCAACTTTAAACTCAATCAATAGTCTTTAAGCTTATCAAAAATCTTATTTTCCAAGTTCGCCTCAATTTGGCAAGCATCGATGGTAGTAGACAAAGAAGGTGAAGCCGAAGACGAAGCCTTACGAACACTAGACGTGCTACGAGGACTATACACCTTAGATCTATTTTCAATTATCACCGAAGCTTCCTCAACCGTTTTACACAAAAAATTACCACCCGCGGCGGCATTCAAATAATCTCTTTCATGATCATTAAGTCCATTGTAAAACGTGTCAATTTGATGCAAATCGGAAAAACCGTGATGAGGACATTCATGTAACATTTCCTTAAACCTATTCCAAGCCGTTGAAAAACTTTCATTAAACTCTTGTGAAAACTTTGAAATCTCGTTTTTCAAGTGTGTAGTCTTAGAGGGCGGAAAAAATTGGTTCACAAACTTAGACATGAGATCCTTCCACGTCAATATAGAATTGGGTGGCTCTTTCTCTAACCAAATTTTAGCGGGCCTCGCTAAGGAATACGGAAAAAGCATCATCTTAATCGAGTCATTCGAGACATCCTTAAACTTGCAAGTAGCGGTAAGACGATTGAATTGGCGGATATGGTTGTGTGGATTGTCCTTCTCATCACCACAGAATTTGTTGTTTTGGATCATCGACAACAAACCCGTTTTCACCTCAAAATTCTCCGCAAGGATAGCGGGAATCACAATAGCCTCTCCATAACCCTCGGTGGGTGCTTGAAGTAACTCCATCATAGTTCGATTCGCCATGGTAGGTGCTTCTCTTACAATGGGTTCGTCAATAGGAGACTCCTCACTCGAATTGTTGGGAGTGGGAGTTTTGTTCTTTCGTTTACGTGCACATCTTGCTTGATTTCGAGTTAGCATAAACGTCACGTACAACGAGGGGATGAGCAAAGAAGATTCTTTTTAACACCCCCAAATTTATACAACTCAGTTCAGCGGAAGACTAGTTGGTGTTACGGGATAGCACATTACTCACATCATAGACAACGCTTAAAAATCGCGTCGTTTAATAATAAATTATTTCCATTCATAAACATCAAAGTTACATAGGTCCCAAGTCATTACATTTCATACAAAAGTTTTACAAAGTGTTTGAATGGAAAAATATTGTTTAAGTGCGGGCCATGAATTCTTGTCGTCTTCCCGAGAATTACCTTCAAGTACCTGAGATAAAACATGTTAAAAGAAAAGGTCAGCGATAACGCCGAGTGAATTCATAGAGTTTAATAAATTCCATCAATATAATATCAGTATAAAAGTATTACTGAAAATCATTTTGTACAAATCGTTTTGATAGGCCATGAAACAGCCAAAATCATTTTATACAAATCCTTATCGAAAATCATAATATAGGCATTTGCCGTAAAAATCATAATACGAGCCAATGTCGTAAAAACATCATACAATACGTCTTATGACGTTGTATAAAATCGAATAAAACCCGTTATATGAATATGGTTATGAAAACCAAAATACAAACATAATATCAATAGTATGACCCAGTATTGCTAGTCAGGCAATACATCGTAATTCGGAGCGTCCAGTAATATTTTGGTGATTTGGATTATTATAAGCCGCATGACATTGTTACCTTACTAAAACCAAAACGGGTAGCTAACCCGATACAAATTTTGCCCATCTAAAGTAGCGTGTCGTCACAAAGGTCACGCTATTGGAAATCTTCTCATACATAAATTCGCTTACCAATCAATGTGCACGACGGGGATCAACCGTCAAGGCGCGAACTGGGGTGATCGTCCCCAAATAGTACTATTAAATGCATAAGCGTCTACCAAATCCCGGTAGTTCACAATTCATGCTAATGGGACTTTTAGTGACATAACCTAACTTTAATAATCCATTTAATTTCATCTATCGGGTCCTTTAATCATTTATCGGGTCATACAATCGGGTCATTCAATCATTCGGGTCCAAAATCAATAAACAAACAATCAGGACAAATGGTGTCCTAATTTTATAAAAACTAACATGTTATCTCCCTCGCGGGTTTATAAAACATTTATAAAACATTTAAAAGAGTGCGAGGCTATGAACTCACGTTGATGTGGGAAGGCGGGTTATCGGCAATTCGGACGTACGGTACGTGCTTCAATCACGGAAACCTAGACAAATAATAATCGGTCTTAGACGTTTGTCCAATGACTTTATAAAAATAACATCTAGGTATACATATGATGATTATATATATATGATGATCAAGTGGGTTTACATATTCTCGTTTACTCCTTTTAGTGTTATATGTCGATAACTTTTATACTAGTTTACTAGTTTTACCCGTTTACGTGTCTTAAGCCCAATAAGCTTATTATAAGTTATTTAACTTATTTTAATCCATTTTGTACCTATATTATCAGTATGTATACTTTCCAAGTTGGGCCTAAATGGGTTAAGCCCAATAGATTCTTTTTACAAGTTTTTATCCTACTTAGTCCATTTATTAGTCCAATATGTTTATTTAACTTGTTAATGTCCGTATGCCCTATAGTTCGGGTTTTATCGGTTTTTACTTGTTATACATGTCTATATATCAGTATGTAAGTTTTATAAAGTTTTCATTAGACGGGTCCAACCATCTAAGTTTTATTTAACAAAAACGTTAATTTTACGGCAATAGCCGAAAAAGTCGTAAAAAGCATGTTTATAGTTTTATAACTTATAAAACTTAACAAGTTTCCATTTCCATCATTTATACACTTATTACACCTTTTATATATTTATATAAATAAGTTTTATAAGTTAGTGGGTTTTTATTTACATTTTATATATTAAAATGTGAGTGCTTATATAATAGTATTATTCTTTAATTTCTAAAAATCTGATTTTTAACTTCATCTTTACCAAAACTGCCATATCTTGAGTTCTATATGGAGATAGAAGCTCAAATTTTTATCACATAAACTACATGATATATTCTACAATTAACTCTTATATAGCTACTGTTGAATCATCTTCTAAATATTTTCTAAAAATCGTCCAAAACAGTAACTTCAGATTTATACCCTAAACTTGTTTTGATCATATCTCACTCATTATTTTGATTCCATTGCATGGCCAACTCTCACATGTGTACAAGACATTTAGCTTACTTTAAATGGATTCTATTTCATCATATTATCAGTTTACCACTTGGTTCTTTACTGTTTTATACAGCCATGCAAATTAATCAAGATTTTAACCTTGTTTCATATGGTTTTTCACCTTTTTATCCATGATTATCAACAACAAATCCCCACATAACATTTTTATCATCATATAATCATCATAAATATATACAATAGGAAATAAAATACAAGTTTACATAATCAAAATAATAAGAAGTTGAGGAGGACAATCTTTATACCACCAACTTGATGTAGGTTATGATTTTGACATGGTTTTTGATGGAGAAGCATGTGAATAACCATGACCATCTTCAAGACCACCCATCTACATGAACACCTTGATGTAAATCAGCCCTTGACTCCTTTTAAAACTCCTTGCTAGTTGTTAGAATCACCTCCAATCAAAAAGTCTTCAATAGGTTTCAATCTTATGCAAGTTAAACATAAGATTTATGGTAGAAAATTTGATGATCATTGTGGTGGTGGTGGTAGTATGGACGGCACAAGGAGAGAGTAGAGAGGAAATGGAGAGTGGTTTTGCATGTTGAATGAGCTATTTTGTGAAGGTTTGCTTGTTTTGGTGTACACTTAGCTTACACATTAAGCTTAAGTGACATGTGTAATGTTTAGCTAGAAACTTGCCACCAACTTGTGAGGTGGTGTTGTTATAGCCGGTTTTGATGAGTGGGGTGGGACAAGTGTCCCACTTGTCTCATCCCATTTAGTTACGGGTACTCCTCGATTCTAGTTTCCTCGGTTTGCGTGCCCTCGGGTCGTTTTACGAAAAACGTTTTTATAAATTATGAATCGACGTCACAAAATGAATCCAATAAAAATTGTTTCATCAAAAACGGAGTTTGAAAACGTAAATACGTAATCCTAAGGTTTCCGGTTTAGTCGTAAAGGACGTTAAAATAAAATCATAAGTCCTAATCTCTTCTCGTAAATTTGTGAGTTTATGAACCAACACAAATTTAAAACTCCAAAATAATATTCTCAGATAAATTTATTTTCTGAAATGTCGGACTGTCGCCAAAGACGGTGTACGTAAACGTAAGCACGTAACGTTGAATCCTCCGGTTTAGACGTAGTCGATGCTACTCCAAGACGTAAATCCAAATTTCTTCCCAAAAATAAGTGAGTTCATATTGTATCATTAAAATAATATTTTCAAATAATATTTGAGAATAAAATATCAATCGTAAATTGACGGATTGTCACAGCATTTACCCCTAAACAGGATCTTTGTCCTCAAAGATCATCTTACTACTCGCTTCTTATAGAGTTAAAGCCATGTGGGTATTTCTTCCACATTTGGTCTTTTCTCACAAGTGTATTATAATACGCGAGTTTCATCAAACATAACTACGGGAATAAGATCAGGCTAAATGTTGACTTACTTTCTCTATCCATGATGTTCACGGGTTTCTGATGAATGCAACTTTTCACCGATCTAAGCTCTATTAAGAAGAATTCAGATTTTTAACTTGATAGATATTCCATCAAGTTCGATATACGACACATAATTCACGCAGTCCTTGAAGTCCTAGGGTAGATCCAGCTTGTATGCCTTTCAATCCCAACTTTTACATCATCTCAATGGTCCCATACAACGGGGACTTATATCCCATGATTTGTCAGATCATGTATTCATCTTTCCAAAGTTTAAAAATTTTGGCATAACTTCGCTACCCATTTGGCACTTTAAGATCTACATTTCACATTCACATAACCTCTTGCCTACTATCGGCAGTCAATAATCAAATCCTAATTTCACCAATCATTTCAGATCTCACGGGTCGGGTGTTTTGCAAGGATAGGTTCGCCATCATAGGAAACCTTAAATTTAAAAGACATGTCCAACACACAATGGGTGTATGTCGGGTGTCTTCATCTCAACTCCAGCTTACAGATGCTCTAATTTCTAAATCTTAACAAGATTCGATCTCGATCCTAACATGATGATTATCAATGATAATCTCTCCAAAGGAAAACGATTATATGGTCTATTACCAAAGGTCGATTATTCAAACATAAAACAGCACTTATATTACTTTGTATCGTTACTTTACCTCGTCCCTTCGATTTGGGGTGGTATATAGTACTCTCATCAAGGTTCGTTCTCAATGATTTCTGAGCAAATCTCTAGAAATTCGATGCGAAGCGAGGATCTTGATATAGATGTTCGATACAGGCACACTATGTTTACATAACTCTTTTGCATTTATCATTAACGGGAATGATATTAGCAGATTTGGTCAGTCTGTCGACGATGACCCAAATCGAATCAAATTCAGATAATGACCTTTGCAATAGCTAAACGTTTACTAATGTATGAGGCGATGTCTGCCTTCATAATTTCCGTCAGTACACTTCTTCAGACAAAGATACTTTTAGTCATGAATGACATAAATAGAATACTTATACTTACAAATTCCAACATAACTATATCTCACAATCTCCATATTTAGGCAACCAAAAGTGGCCTTTAAAACATTTAATGCTATCGGCTTCTCAATTCTTAATGGTTCATATTAGCCGCGAACCCCTTTTAGTATCTATATTATCCTTCTTACAAACATCGTTTATTTTTATATCGTTTTGCAATTTATTTTGCACCTTCATTATTAAGGAACATGTCCTAACTGGTTTCTTTATCTTTTATACATAATGCGTCGGTAATTACGTTCACTTTCTCCTGATGAAATAAATATCACAACCGTATTTATTCAAAATTCTTTTAGTTTCAGTTTCGTCTCATCTATCATTTTTATCCGTTTTACTCAATCCGTCGTCTAAGGCGTCGATAATTATCATAATTAATTAAATAATTATTAATTTTTATGAAGCGTAAAAGTTTTAAATTTCTAAGTTCGACCAATTATATAAAATGTTCAAAAATAAATTTGAATTTAATTAACAAGATTTTTGGTTGATTTATCGAAAATAATTAATAAGATTCGTAAATGTTTGAAAAATCTTTGTTTATACTTTGGTCAAAATTTCTTTAGTTTGAAAAGCGTAAATTATTGTTTCAAATTTCAAGTCATGTTTTATATAGTTTCCTCAATTCCTCTTAAGTTGCCTAGAAGTATATACAATCATTTACCCCTAAACAGAAGTTTAGTTAAATGATTTGTGTATAAGGGAATAATCCCTTTTAAAAATCCTTTGTTAAAGCATTCGTCAACATATTTCCATTTTCTTTTTGGTAAAATCCAAAGTCTTGAAAGGGCTCTTTAATTTTTTTTGAAGAGTCTATATGCATACATCTTACCATTATTAATCCAACGGTCATTTTATGAAAAGGATTAAGTCCTTAATCACGTGTTAATTATTCAAGGTTCAGGTTTTCATTGTTTAGCCAATTCAGGGCAATTTATAACTAATTATTAACTCATTGTTATTCTTATAAGCAAATATATAGTCCTGAATGATCGCGAGCATGAATTTATCACATTTCAGCCTACACATGTGATTCACCAAATTTATGAATGCTACATGTGCATTGGTCAATCCAAACGACATCACATGGGACTCATAATGTTCGTTACAAGTACCGGATGTAGTGATTGGAATAAATAATCTCTTTCGCAGATGCGAAGTTGATGATAACCATGCTATGGATCAAATTTGCTAGAACCTTGTAAATCATCGAACAAATCTTCCATTTCGAGTTATGGATATCGTTTTCGATTGTCAATTTACTCAGTCACAGTAATCTAATTTAAGGAAAGATAACACCATAGCTCTTCAGGATGACAGGCTTGGTATAATAAAATCTTTCTCCGACAACTTTCTCAGTTGTACGGTAATTCCTTTAATTTAGATGGTGCTGACGTACAGTGCACAAGCCACGAGTGCAACACCGGAAATAAAATCAATACCAAATTCAATCTTGCCTTAATGGCAAAAGTCCAAGTGATTCACCAACAAATACTTCCTAAAGTTTCAGATAAGATAAATATCTTTTAATACATTCATATTAGGTTCTTTCTAGATTATAATATCTATGACTAATTTACAACCAATCACAGTATAATCTCAAGTCTAAATGCAGGATATGGTCATCCGTCAAGAATTATTTAGATCACTTTTGATATTCAACATCTTATCTTTTAGGGAATTCTACTTGAGTTCCCATCAATTAAGACAATGTCGTCATGTCATAATCAATCAATCCATTCTACTGGCACTATCAACTTTCGAGTTTTTATTGCCGTCGATAAGATGTGAACTTCTCAAAAGACTACTAATAACTCATAATCCTTCACAAATTCAAGGATATATGGAGACACAACTACCATATAAAGAGTAAGGTCAACGCATACTCTACGCGAGAGAATTTCAAATCAGATTCAGACGAAAACATTTAACGAATATGAATATATCCCATGTTTTCATGATTCGAGTACGCATTCGAAAGCTCCTCGGATCGTTACCCAGGTCCTTCAAATGAAATCAAATCATAAGAAATGATAGGAACGTCGATACATCCAGTCGGGTATCAACACTCGGTAATCAGATACTTTTCCTAAGAATCTCACTACGGGAGAACTGGACAAGAACGGAATATCAATTGTCAAATAAGACAAATTCCACAGATGAGTAAATTCGACTCAGAAGAATAGATGTTATAGGCACATATGTAGGTGTCCCTAACACTATGTCCCTATTTTTCACTTCTTGCAGATCTCATAAAATTTAATCTTTCACAATCTTCGAAGAAAATGTAGTGTTTATTCATTAGTTTTATGGTGACTACTAATCAGTCTTGCATAGTCCATTCCAAATTGTATGTAGGCGCGCAACTATATACAATTTCAAGATTAACGATGCAATACTCAGTTCGTCAAAATTTTATCATCATGTTTATAATAAAAACATTTTCATGCTTAACCCTTGAATAAGAATCAAAAATAAATTTACAAAGATTTCCTTTGTTATGAAAACAATTAAGTTTTCAAAAGCGTTTCTTAAACAACTTTACTTTGATAACAATCACTTATAAATCTTACTTCGAATAATCATTTTAGTGATGAAAATTCAATTTTTCTCAAGGTATACTGTTTTATCTTTATAAAAACAATGAGTGATCTGCAGAAGAGTGATGAAAGCTTGTTCACCAAGAATTAACTACGATATGATAGGAAATGATCTTAGCCAAGTAATCATGAGGTTCATGATCTCGATGGCACTCAGGAAGAATGATTCACAACGTAACTCAATTCAAGATGAGTACTTGTTCAATGGTTGCATCACTAATGCGAGCATTAGGATGAAGCAATAAAGGATAGATAACATCGATACATGTAGAATTTAGCAATCAAAGGTAGTCTTTTCATTAATCACAAACAAGTCAAATTGTACCGTAACACATTACGTGTTACTATGTCATACAATTCTCAGAACTCATCCTACCAAATGATGTCACAGTTAAGTTAGGGATTATTTTTAAAAGATACCACAATGAATACTAATCTACAAGAGTCATTAGGTGTTCCACATGTCCCAGAAGATCCATCGGTCTCAATTCAGAAGAAGATTTCTTCAATTTATTTCTTGGACACTGGGCATCCTCGTTAGTGGACAATGGCCTAGGAACAACCCTTAACACAATCTAACAATCATTTAAAACCTCATAATTCAATCAAAGGACTTAACGACTTCCTCTTATCAATCTTATATTCCATATAGGTTAAGTTTCACTTTATTCAAGTTTTAACCAATTTTTATACTCAATTCAATATCCTACCTCATATTCCAATACTTACAACCTTATTCTTCGGCCTTGTAAAGGCAATACAATCTCAATATAAATCAACACTTAATTTCCAATCATATTAGTTCTTACAACAACAATTATCAACTGAGTCATTAATATGAAATGACTTGATCATTCAACTAGACTTCTCGGAAAGGTATTAGTGGCATGAGGCTTTTGGGTAATGGTTCCAATTACAGCCTCAAGTGCGACATTCACCCTTTCGATTTTAATTTAAGAATTGGATGACAACGAATCAGATGACATCTTTCTAGGTCGTAACGTTTTGTCAAACTCCACTCTATAAGGAAAGATCGTCATGACATCGATATCGGATTTAATCTCGCCAATTCTTTTTCAATATCACAGTCAACTAATATCTACACTTCTACGAATATCAACCATTTGTTGGGATCATAGATATCCACAACTTGGTTTAGATCTAGGATAGCTAGAATTCCTACGAGAATAGCTTCGATTAATTTACTAGGGAATTTAGGGTACATTGTGACAATCTACGTCGTATAAATACCTCGTATAAAAATCAAAATAATCATCAAACAATCATGTAATCAATTTACATCAAATATATATATATAATCCAAGTATATATATATATTAAAATAACACTTCTCAGTCTTGGCCTTGTCGGTAACTCGGGAATTCTTCGGCACCGTTATAGTCAAAAGATTTTTAGACATTTTTAGAAAAATGTTTTTAGTTAAAAGATTTTGAAATGTTTTATTCAAAACCTTGGTTTTAAAAATCTTTCGTTCTCTATAACGAGAGCTCTGGTACCAAACTTTAACACCCCCAAATTTATACAACTCAGTTCAGCGGAAGACTAGTTGGTGTTACGGGATAGCACATTACTCACATCATAGACAACGCTTAAAAATCGCGTCGTTTAATAATAAATTATTTCCATTCATAAACATCAAAGTTACATAGGTCCCAAGTCATTACATTTCATACAAAAGTTTTACAAAGTGTTTGAATGGAAAAATATTGTTTAAGTGCGGGCCATGAATTCTTGTCATCTTCCCGAGAATTACCTTCAAGTACCTGAGATAAAACATGTTAAAAGAAATGGTCAGCGATAACGCCGAGTGAATTCATAGAGTTTAATAAATTCCATCAATATAATATCAGTATAAAAGTATTACTGAAAATCATTTTGTACAAATCGTTTTGATAGGCCATGAAACAGCCAAAATCATTTTATACAAATCCTTATCGAAAATCATAATATAGGCATTTGCCGTAAAAATCATAATACGAGCCAATGTCGTAAAAACATCATACAATACGTCTTATGACGTTGTATAAAATCGAATAAAAACCGTTATATGAATATGGTTATGAAAACCAAAATACAAACATAATATCAATAGTATGACCCAGTATTGCTAGTCAGGCAATACATCGTAATTCGGAGCGTCCAGTAATATTTTGGTGATTTGGATTATTATAAGCCGCATGACATTGTTACCTTACTAAAACCAAAACGGGTAGCTAACCCGATACAAATTTTGCCCATCTAAAGTAGCGTGTCGTCACAAAGGTCACGCTATTAGAAATCTTCTCATACATAAATTCGCTTACCAATCAATGTGGCACGACGGGGATCAACCGTCAAGGCGCGAACTGGGGTGATCGTCCCCAAATAGTACTATTAAATGCATAAGCGTCTACCAAATCCCGGTAGTTCACAATTCATGCTAATGGGACTTTTAGTGACATAACCTAACTTTAATAATCCATTTAATTTCATCTATCGGGTCCTTTAATCATTTATCGGGTCATACAATCGGGTCATTCAATCATTCGGGTCCAAAATCAATAAACAAACAATCAGGACAAATGGTGTCCTAATTTTATAAAAACTAACATGTTATCTCCCTCGCGGGTTTATAAAACATTTATAAAACATTTAAAAGAGTGCGAGGCTATGAACTCACGTTGATGTGGGAAGGCGGGTTATCGGCAATTCGGACGTACGGTACGTGCTTCAATCACGGAAACCTAGACAAATAATAATCGGTCTTAGACGTTTGTCCAATGACTTTATAAAAATAACATCTAGGTATACATATGATGATTATATATATATGATGATCAAGTGGGTTTACATATTCTCGTTTACTCCTTTTAGTGTTATATGTCGATAACTTTTATACTAGTTTACTAGTTTTACCCGTTTACGTGTCTTAAGCCCAATAAGCTTATTATAAGTTATTTAACTTATTTTAATCCATTTGTACCTATATTATCAGTATGTATACTTTCCAAGTTGGGCCTAAATGGGTTAAGCCCAATAGATTCTTTTTACAAGTTTTTATCCTACTTAGTCCATTTATTAGTCAAATATGTTTATTTAACTTGTTAATGTCTGTATGCCCTATAGTTCGGGTTTTATCGGTTTTTACTTGTTATACATGTCTATATATCAGTATGTAAATTTTATAAAGTTTTCATTAGACGGGTCCAACCATCTAAGTTTTATTTAACGAAAACGTTAATTTTACGGCAATAGCCAAAAAAGTCGTAAAAAGCATGTTTATAGTTTTATAACTTATAAAACTTAACAAGTTTCCATTTCCATCATTTATACACTTATTACACCTTTTATATATTTATATAAATATGTTTTATAAGTTAGTGGGTTTTTATTTACATTTTATATATTAAAATGTGAGTGCTTATATAATAGTATTATTCTTTAATTTCCAAAAATCTGATTTTTAACTTCATCTTTACCAAAACTGCCATATCTTGAGTTCTATATGGAGATAGAAGCTCAAATTTTTATCACATAAACTACATGATATATGCTACAATTAGCTCTTCTATAGCTACTGTTGAATCATCTTCTAAATATTTTCTAAAAATCGTCCAAAACAGTAACTTCAGATTTATACCCTAAACTTGTTTTGATCATATCTCACTCATTATTTTGATTCCATTGCATGGCCAACTCTCACATGTGCACAAGACATTTAGCTTACTGTAAATAGTTTCTATTTCATCATATTATCAGTTTACCACTTGGTTCTTTACTGTTTTATACAGCCATGCAAATTAATCAAGATTTTAACCTTGTTTCATATGGTTTTTCACCTTTTTATCCATGATTATCAACAACAAATCCCCACATAACATTTTTATCATCATATAATCATCATAAATATATACAATAGGAAATAAAATACAATTTTACATAATCAAAATAATAAGAAGTTGAGGAGGACAATCTTTATACCACCAACTTGATGTAGGTTATGATTTTGACATGGTTTTTGATGGAGAAGCATGTGAATAACCATGACCATCTTCAAGACCACCCATCTACATGAACACCTTGATGTAAATCAGCCCTTGACTCCTTTTAAAACTCCTTGCTAGTTGTTAGAATCACCTCCAATCAACAAGTCTTCAATAGGTTTCAATCTTATGCAAGTTAAACATAAGATTTATGGTAGAAAATTTGATGATCATTGTGGTGGTGGTGGTAGTATGGACGACACAAGGAGATAGTAGAGAGGAAACGGAGAGTGGTTTTGCATGTTGAATGAGCTAGTTTGTGAAGGTTTGCTTGTTTTGGTGTACACTTAGCTTACACATTAAGCTTAAGTGACATGTGTAATGTTTAGCTAGAAACTTGCCACCAACTTGTGAGGTGGTGTTGTTATAGCCGGTTTTGATGAGTGGGGTGGGACAAGTGTCCCACTTGTCTCATCCCATTTAGTTACGGGTACTCCTCGATTCTAGTTTCCTCGATTTGCGTGCCCTCGGGTCGTTTTACGAAAAACGTTTTTATAAATTATGAATCGACGTCACAAAATGAATCCAATAAAAATTGTTTCATCAAAAACGGAGTTTGAAAACGTAAATACGTAATCCTAAGGTTTCCGGTTTAGTCGTAAAGGACGTTAAAATAAAATCATAAGTCCTAATCTCTTCTCGTAAATTTGTGAGTTTATGAACCAACACAAATTTAAAACTCCAAAATAATATTCTCAGATAAATTTATTTTCTGAAATGTCGGACTGTCGCCAAAGACGGTGTACGTAAACGTAAGCACGTAACGTTGAATCCTCCGGTTTAGACGTAGTCGATGCTACTCCAAGACGTAAATCCAAATTTCTTCCCAAAAATAAGTGAGTTCATATTGTATCATTAAAATAATATTTTCAAATAATATTTGAGAATAAAATATCAATCGTAAATTGACGGATTGTCACATTCTTTTTGGGTGTTTTGTATTTTTCAATTTTTTTGTGGTTTTTGATTGTATTAACCTTTTGGAATTTGGTGAAATGAATTAAGTAGACACAAATCTACAAATCTCCTCCTTAATCAAATCTCTTGATTAAAGAAGCCTCAAGGAATGAAAACGATCACGTGAAGTGAACGCCTTCGATGACTTTAGAACGTTGGTGGAACACCAAAACATTCAAGAGGGTTTAATCAATAGAAACCAAGAAAATATATATGATACTTAGTAATACTTTGGGCGGCAAAACCCTCGATTAGCTCTCACAATCAAATACTCACAAGCAAGCGGGGAAACGATGCGGCGCGAAGCACTTAAGAGCCTTTTTCCTTAGGATATATTTTATAATATCCGCCTTATACCCACCTTATAGTTTGTATTTTCAAGATTAAGCTTCACGAAAGTATTTATCTATTTTTGCCTTTTTCTTTGGTTTGAGATTCGAATACAATGATTGGGTAATGACCTCCCAAGTCAAGGTTGTGATTTCTCACGTATTTGGAGTACTTGTGAATTTATTGTTCTACGTATACAATATATTAGTAATATTCACACAAAAACCGAAAACCGATAATACGTATTAGTAGAGTGCTACTAATACAAATACTAATTATGGTTAGTATAAAAACAACAATGCCAAATCAAAACACAACACGCCTCCCCGGCAGCGGCGCCAAAGTGATGTAGTGGTTTTACTACTCTTTAGGAAAAGAGAGCAAAAGTGGCAAGTATTAAGTGTCGGTTTAGGAAAACCAAGCACTAATGACCAATTAAGTTCAAGTTTGTTTCCCAAGGAGGCTAGTGTGTTATGTGTGTAATGATATGGATTAATTTGTGATTATATTTGAGAAAGAAAAATAGAAAAGGGATTAGAAGAGAATGACGGTTACGAAGACGGATTAAACTAAGTCTAAAAAGGCGTACACGTAAAACCGTAAAAAGTACCAAAATTAAAATTTTAACCTTAAAATTCCTAAAAATTACCAAAAATCCCTAATAATATTCTAAGAGTTTACAAAAAATCAAAACTTGCAAAAACCTTTTAATTAATTAGATAATGACTTTTTAATGCTAATTAAAGCCCTACAAATCAAAATTAATTATTAAAAAGTCCTAAACAAGATTTTAAAGTTTGTAAACCTCAAAAACACTCTAATTAAGCTAAAAAGTATTTTTCAAAGTTTTAAATCAACTAAAAACTATTTTTAAACAATTAAAACTACTAAAATCAATTAAAACTTAAATTAATTCTAGAAAATAATTAAAAGATCCTAAAAATATTTGGAAAGTTGCAAAAATCCTAATTAAGTATTTAGAACCTAGAAAAAATGTAAAAACTTAGAAAATCAGACTTTTAATTTTTTATAATAAAATAATATTAAAAATCCAAAAATCATAAAAAATTCTAAAAACTTGCAAACTAGCTTAATTTAACCTAAATAACTCAGAAATGAAAGTGAAATTACCTAAATACCCCTATTGGGCCTAGAAAATGGGCTAAACCCAAAACAGTACACTATTGGGCCAAATTAAGGCCCAATAAGAAAAATTGTTCAAAATAAGCCCAAAAAGCACATGTTGACCCAAAATTTGATTTTAAACAACTTTTTCCAAAGGCCCAAAAGCTGAAAATGTGAAATAAGCTAACTTATAATAAGCAGCTTATTCTTAATGGGCTTTTAAGCCCATTAAGCTATAAGTTGATGCCATAAGCTAAAATTTGACACACAAGCTTATTTTGACCTAACAAAGACTTCTGCAAAAAGAAATTTGAAATAAGCCCAAGGACTAAGCCTGAAAATGCAATAAGCGTTCTACACAAAACGACAAAATAGTCGTTTTTGAGTTCTAGGCCACCCCAAGTGCTGATTCAAGTTCCAAAAGCTTTTAAATGACTTAATTAAGCAAAATCAACAAAGAGTTTTCAAATAAGCACACTCAATAAGCTGGAAAGTCAAATAAGCACTTATGTTAAATGTCAAAGTAGTTGGTTTTCTAGTAAAAAGTCAAAGTCAAAGTCCAATAAGCTCCAGTCTACTTAAATGGGTCAAATAATGAAGACCTATTACAAAAAATAAGTTGTTGCAAGTCTGGATAAGCTAGAATAGCTTATTGATAAGCTGATGACAAAATTGCACTAGCAGGGGCTAGTTTTGGATGTTGAGCAGTGGAAACTTTTTCCACTGCTTGACTATTTTGACTTTTTGTCTTTAGTGACTTTTTTGGAGATTCAGATTACACAAAGGCACCCAAATGATCTTTGGATCAAAAGGAGTCAATCACAATCAAAATAACACAATCACTAACACCCAATTGATACAGTTTAATCAATTAATCATCAGACATTGCACAGACATGAACAATAAGCAGTTAAGCACTTATGAGCAGTTTTAGCACAAATAAGCCAGCCAAATTCAACCAAATGCACACACAAGCTATTATAAACTCCAATAAGCAAGTCTAAACAGGTTTCATGCACTGGTTCAAAGAATTAAGCAAGATTCAAGCAATGAAAGTTACTGATGAACACTAACACATGCAGTTTTCTACTTTTGCTGATGTATTTGACACACAAGCCAAATTCAACGCCTCAAATCTTTCAAACAGGTTATATTAACTTTGTTTAAACCACTTTTAGCCCTAAGCATGCATACACACTAAGTGTTCCCAAAATCCTAGGTCAAAACAAGCAGAAACAAGGTCTATATAGCAGATTGTTTGATTCAAGTGTTCAAACCCAAAAACTTGTAGTAAAATACTCTCAACAAGGTATTTATCAGATACAAAGCATAAACAACAACTTCCCTTAGCACAATAACAAGTTACAAGCATAAACAGTTAGTCCCAAACACCCCTTTATCTTTTCCAAATCAAATTTTTCAAAGGAAAAGTGAGATTTCAGGCCAACCAAGCATCAATTAACACTAAAACAAGTAAGATAAACAGATTCAAGCAGATTTAAGCCACAAAATTCACAAGAACATAAGTTTCATACAAATATCACCAAAAATCACAAATTAAGCAGATTTTGAGATTGAGTATGCAAACCTCATGGATGTACATCCACACCCACGAACTTTGAGCTTATGTGCTAGCAAGAACAAGCACAAGCTTCTACAATAAGCCTGCTAAGATTGAACAAGGTTAAAGCACAATAACATAAAAATCAGAAACTTTGAAAATCTTGATTGATGCAAACTTGTTACCCCACACTTGATTATCCCCAAGTTATAAGCCTCACCACACCTTAACCAACTCAGTTAGGATGCTATGATCAGCCCTATAGCCCAAGAATTCCAAGATTGGAACAAGACTTAGCAAAATATCAAGAATGAGGAAAATTGCAAACTTTTGCAACCTCCAAGTGAAAACAGGTTTTTACTTCTAAAACTAACAAGTATATAACAATAGAAAGCAATAACAAAGATTGGCCAATGACATTTCTTCAATGTTTCAAACTCAATTTCATTAAACTTTGAAATGGGATTTACAGAAACTTGAACAAGGAAAAATCAAAAGCAAAGTATAAATGTTGGAACCCTAAGCCTTTATATAGGCATACATGAACTACTAGAAAGCATAAAAACGTTGCCCTAATGTTGCTGAAGTCCCCAAAATGCCCTCTTGAAGTTTGAATGCCTTGAGGATCATGTGATATTTTCTTGGCTGTATATGTGAGTTGGCAAGTGTGGAATTTGATCAATGACTCATAATCAGCTTAAGTTTGAAGCAAGGATGTGGGGCGTTGGATGGCTGTCACTGTTTTGTCATCTTCCTCAAGAGTGTGAAAAGCAGGGTAAAACATGTGACTAAGGAGTGATGTGGCAAGCTGTTTGTGAGTTGGGTTGTGTTTATGATTAGCTTAATCATAAATCTGGAGGGATTTAGTGTTTAATTTCAAGTAATGAACAAATCCCTAATTGTGTTCATAGGATGAATAGTTGTGGTTTTGATCCGGTTTAGGATTTAAATAAGTGTTAGGCGCCATAATTAAGTAACTAATTAATTTAGTTAAAAAATCTGGTGAGTGGAAGTGTGAGGTGGAAGTAGAGTGAGTTGTGATTGGTTGTGGGGATTGAGTGGGTGAGGTGGCAGCATGTGATTAGTCTAGGTATCTTAGGTTGTCTGCCAGGTTTAGTCCCCTATCTTCCAACTTTCTTTCACTTTGTAAATAAACACCTAAAATCCGGATTCCTTTGTTATCAAACTTTTCATTTTCATACTTTTGCCCCAAAATATTTTGTAAAGTAAATTCAGGGGTATTTCTTGCCATTTTTGAATTCTTCAAGGGCTGATTTGGTATTTTCTTCAATGATAATGGTCTAGACTTGTATAATTGACATTTTGGAGGACTGAAATTGCCAAGTCTTGATGATTGAGGGACCATTTTTGCCAAATGTTGAAAGTTGAGTGTCCTTTTTGTAATTTTGAGATTTTCAAAGGACCAAACTTGTCATTTCTTGTACTTTGAAGGACTTCATGATGTATTTGAATTTGTGGATGATATTGGTTGACAATTTAGCTTTGTTGAGGGGCTAAACTTGCCAAATCTTCAAAGTGGAGGGCCCTTTTTGTAATTTTGACAAACTTTAGGGACCAAACTTGTAATTATGAGGATACAAGGGTATAAAGTGTCAATTCTTCCATATTGGAGGACCCTTCTTCATAATTCTTCAAGTCTTCATGGGTTGATCTTGGGAAAGTCTTCAATAGGGCTTGGTTCATTGTGCGGCTTCGTTTCCCGTGTTCGTTTTTGAATGATTCTTGTGATCTTTTGTAATTTTCTCAATATCCGTACCTAAAATACACAAGTAGCAAACACAAGCATATATATGGGTATTTTGATGATATTTAATGCATTTTAAGCCCTATTTGGAAGATGAGACTATGTATAAAAGCAGTCTCATCAGTTATCGAATCAACGGACTGGCATGGAGTCGAGGTTACTTTCTTTTCAATTTTTTGCAATTATTTTAGTTAAATCTTCTAGTTAAAAATTGTAGAATAAACTTCGATTGATTACTGTTGAATTGTTTGTATCTTGTGCTATTAGTTCTCCATTTTTTTACTTGTTTGATTTGTAGACATAAGATAATAGTCTAATTCTTTTGTAGGCCTACAACTCAAGTTTTAAATGTTCAATTGGTCGTTGTTTTCAGCTCTTTTGTTTAATTTTGTTGATACATAACAATAGTATAGAAGTAATAGATGTGTTTTTGAAAGTATCTAGGTAATTCGTTTAGGAGTTTAATTGCTAGTGTTAATTGTAGTGTACTTTCAGTTTAAATTTGTTAGTTTTGCTTAGTCGAATGATGTTTGCAATCTGTTCTTGCTTATAGCTCAGTTTCGGTTAAATTTGTAGTTTGAATTTTCTTAAAAGCTGATATAGGAGTGTTTGGCACTAATAGATTTAGGTTGCTCTTGCTGAATTTTGATTACAGACTAAGCCGTGATCATTGGAATTATTAGTTAGTGCAGTTTTAGTCGACTTTAGAAGTCCTACCTTCAGTTTTTGCATTTTAAAGTTCAAACTGTTATGATATAGCATTTCCCGTTTGGACATAGGATGCTTTTAAGAAGTTTAGTTGTTGTACACATTTAGTCCTCTATAGTGTGTTTGTTAATTTTGCTCACAGTCCTTAGTTACTTGCAGTTGGGATTCTTTAGGCCAGCTCTTAGAATAAAAGTTGCGTTATCTGTCCCTGACTGTTAGTCAAAGAAGTAATACTGTTAAGTGTTACTTGGGCTCGATGTGAACTAATTTACATATGATAGATGACATGTTAGTGTAGTATTAATTTTAGTTTAATAATAACAATAGCATTTTTTTACTTCACCTACGTAATAACAAATTGGGCTTTAATTCTAGATTGTGACATTACTTGTTTTTTTGTACTGATTTGTTTTTTTTAAAAAGTTGTTGCTTTTATTAGTTTAATTTTTTTAGCTATTTCATTTTTAAGTATAAAATTAGTATTATAATAATAATAGTATAATAATAATAGTATAGTAATAATAGAATACTATGTTAGTCTAAATTTTCGTTTTGCGTGCTAAGTAGTATAAATACCAAAAATACTTTTATTAACCAAAAACTAATTTAGTCTTAACTATAAGACGTAAAATCAATTTGAGTCGAGTCGAGGAAAGACGATATACTAAAAAAAAGAATATTATCCGCGGTTCCTTAATGCAACCCGCAGTTCAATAATTATATGGAACCGCCCCATACTTTGGCGAACCGCGGGCAGTGAGACATTTTTATGAAAACCTGACTTGATTTGGTTGACCAGTAGATGCTTCATCAGTGTTAAATCCCAAACCAAGTCTTTCCCTAGAATGAATTTGTCTACTTAACATATCATCAAGAGCACAAGTACTTTTCATGAAATTCTCCAAGTGATTGGAGGTACTCTTGAGATCTTCATTCTCTTGTCTGAGACTTTCACAACTTAGACAACCTATATCATCTTATTTATTTTTATCAAGCTTAACTAATTTATCTCTTAGCTCACTAATATCATTTTCAAGCTTGGTCCTAGTTGATTTTAGCGATTTGTTCTTTTCAATGAATTTTAGACTTAGTTTGCATAGCTTATTATATTGACCTTCTAATTCTAAATCATCTAGAGAGGAACTATCATTGCTATAGTATTCGGTTTCGGAATGTACATCTTTAGAAGAATGTGCCATGAGACACTTCTCGTCTTTAGCATCGCCATCACATTCTTAACCACTATCGCTCCATGAACCTCCAACAAACGCCACGTGATTCTTGTCGCGAGATGGTTTAGGACATTCCCCGATGAAATGATTTAGGTCACCACATCTAAATCATTTCCTATCACCTTTGTCATTTTTGACAACTCGGTTTTTGGAGAAGGCTTTCTTGTCGTTGCTTGGTTGTCTCACGTGTTGACCTCGTCTTTTAAATAACTTCTTGAAGTCTCTAACCGCCATGGCATATTCCTCACCATCACTATCCGACGAGGAGATTTCATGGTCACTTTGCATCGTCTTGGCCTTTAGTGCTAGAGACTTTCTTTCGCTCTTGGTTTTCACCATTTTCGAGTCCTTTAAGATTATCATTTCATGAACTTTCAAGTTGCCAATAAGTTCATCATGCGATAATGTGGTGAGATCCTTTGATTCTTCAATCGTCGTGACTTTAGCTCTCTGTTGGGTCCGTTAGTTATAGATCTTTCAGCCTGTTAAGGGTGATGCATGACTTCTGTAATGACAAGTCAATTCATAGAGAGACTCTAAAGAACACAAATTATTAGTGCGGAATACAAATACTAAGAACAAGAGAAACAGAATAACTTGATAAATAACTTGATCCTCTCTAAGGATATCTACTATATTGATATGAAATGAAACTGGTGAAAGGTGTGTCTCACCCTTCTGCCCATGGGTTCCTTTTATACTATAAGGAAACCCTAAACTACATTAATCACAAAACGTGTAACTACCGATATGCATATATTTTCCTAAGATATCTCATGCATATCCTATCAAACGACTACAAATACTACTGTTTGACTTTACTACTAGACTACGTGTTGCTCCTACTACTACTAGGACCAGGAGGAACTACATACCTACTAGTTCATCTATTACAAATAACCTATTACATAGGTCCTAACAATCCACCCGTAAACTTGAATTTGATTGGTTGAGTTCAAGTTTCTTGGTAGATCTTTGCAGAAACAAATTGAGTATTGAAACAACACATCCATAGCAGCAATAGAACCAGCATCCGTAAAAACACAAAGTATGCTGCACCGAAGAACTCTGAGAAGCGTCTTTAAAGCCTGGAAAACATCTGCACCTGGTAAATCTTCACAACAACATGAGCAGATTTTAGAAGCCTTTACCAAGTAGCTGCTCACTCTTGGGCTAGCCAGTCTTTGTGGTGGAATCAAGCATCACCCTAGGAGACCAGAACCTAGCCCAACTCTTAGAACGTAAATCAATGGTGAGTGGGAGAACCCTGGTGACTTTGGGCAAACCATCACAGCCGTCAACAGATTTGATAAAAGTCTTTACCATAAGCCGTACCCTTCTGGACTAGCAAACTCTTAGCAATCAAGCATCGGTGAGCTGAAAACCCTATAGCTTTGAGCAAGACATTACAGCTATCAACGGATTTGATGTATGTCTTTACCAAGAGCCGTACCCCTTGGACTAGACACTCTTTAGTCTAGGACCAAGGCGAGTGAAGACCATCCAATTTTATGTAAACTGGCAACCATCAACGGATTTGAGAATCACACCAGAGCCGTACCCTCATGGTGAATTAACTCTTTCTTGTATGCGAGACATGGTGATTTGAACACCATTTGTTGTGTGGAAGGATCCAACACCAGAAGTACACCTCAAAACAACCCAAGTGTGAAAATCCTTCGGAATGGAAAAGTATAATCAGATATTATATGATGTACAAACGTCCATTACATGGTTAAAGTATAAGCAGATATTATCTAAAAAGTATAATATTTTTATTTTTTTAAAGAACATGAGAGATTGTTAGTCACCAACCACTATACATATTGGTGAAAATAATGTAAAAGAAAGCAAAAGGATAGAATAAACATACCAACGACTAACCAGAAGCTGCAACCTTGTCCGCAAGAAGCCGGGCTTGAATGGATTCAAACAAAGTGGTGGCCATAGCAGACGCGTTACCAGAAGGAGCATTGGACACCACCAGGTGACACTCCAACATAGCTTCCATAGTAGCAATGGTAAGAGGATACTCCAAATCAACCATGAATACTCTCGCACCAGATTCCAACTCAAACACATGCACACCACACCCCGCATACAGCTTCCACCTAGAGATGACCCATCAGGGTTGTTCCGTCCATATTCCAGCACTAGGAGTACCAGGAGGACAATCCAACATAACCTTCAAGTCCCCCCAAAGGACCAAACCAGGCCAGGAAGGGACAACACTAGGAGCATCAGGGATAACAGCATCAACCATTCCATAGAGAAGTATAACATCCCGTCGATCCACCCAATATAAGATACTTTGGAGACCAGAGAAATACTTAGAGTGGCCATCACTTGAGCGGATCACATGTGTAAAGGTGCCTGCGAAAATGGGGGATAGTTGAATTTCCTAATGTACAATCTGGCCATGACCTAGGGGAATCTCATCATCGCTGTCAAAAGCAGCATCAATCAAGTGTGCAGAAGCCCACTTCTCCCATGGAATTGCCTTACCCCGGCGAGCCTTGTTCTTGTGAACAGACCGACGAGGTGTAGCGGAAGATGGAGAAGGTTCCGCCTTAACTTTGACATGTGGGACAGTAGCAGCACCAGAAGGAGACAGGTGATCATCATCCTAAATGGTCAATTCAACAAGCATGAGATCGGTAGTAGCTGCAGGAACAACAGGTGTAGGGGTTGGCACAAAAACCGGTGGAGGAGTAGGATCAACAGTAGGTGTGGAAGTAGTGGCAGCAGTAGAAGTACCCTCATCAGCAGGTGGGAGAACAAACGTACCGTCATCATGAGCACCAGAAGATTGAGTTGGGGCGACCCTAGGATTGGGGGATGGAGCAACAGGAGCAGATGGCTGAATCATGGCATTATCAGGCCTTCGAACCTTACCTCGTGCCAGCTGAATCATCTTGTTGTACAAAATCTTAAGCTCTTCATTAGACAACTTCTTTAACCTCTTCATTGTCCATCCAACTGTGAAGTAAGCCCCGGATTGATTCTTCACATACTGCTGCATGATCTTCTTCTGTTCAGCATAGGAAAGTGGCATGTTCCAACGAATTTCCCGAAGTTGAGCAACCAAGTCTTCTCTTTGCCGTTGAACCAGAGACATAGCCCGACAAACACAATTCCCTTGGTCGACATCCGCACCCAAAACATCAGTAAATTGAGAGATATTGGAGGTGAGGATGGTAACCACATCCATCCAATCAGTGTTGTCCCAATGCATTGCATTGTGCTTCACATGTTCATGGTATTGTTTCTTTAGAGCTTTATCATCAGCCGCAACCGCTGAGGCAGCCGCAACCTCTTGCTCAAGCTCCTCTTGTAACTTCTGGGCAGCCTCCTCTCCTAATCTTTCTTCCTCCAGTTGTCTGCGGGTTCTCTTCCTTGGAGGGGAGGGTGCATCAGTCATTGGGGCTTTACCCTTGTCAGCATGAGAGGGACCAGGAGTTGAATTTGAAGGACCAAAAGTGTCAGTCCTTGGCACGGGGCCAACATCAGATGTGGGAATTCTTGAAGCACTAGGAGGAGCAGTGATGAGACTGCTTTTATACATAGTCTCATCTTCCAAATAGGGCTTGAAATGCATTAAATATCATCAAAATACCCAAATATATGCTTGTGTTTGTTGCTTGTGTATTTTAGGTACGGATATTGAGATAATGACAAAAGATCACAAGAATCATGCAAAAACGAACACGGGAAACGAAGCCGCACAATGAACCAAGCCCTAGTGAAGACTTTCCCAAGATCAACCCTTGAAGATTTGAAGAATTATGAAGAAGGGTCCTCCAATTATGAAGAATTGACACTTTATACCCTTGTATCCTCATAATTACAAGTTTGGTCCCTAAAGTTTGTCAAAATTACCAAAAGGGCCCTTAACTTTGAAGAATTGGCAAGTTTAGCCCCTCAACAAAGCTAAATTGTCAACCAATATCATCCACAAAGTCAAATATATCATGAAGTCCTTCAAAGTACAAGAAATGACAAGTTTGGTCCTTTGAAAAATCTAAAATTACAAAAAGGACCCTCAACTTTCAACAATTGGCAAAAATGGTCCCTCATATATCAAGACTTGGCAAATTCAGTCCTCCAAAATGACAATTATACAAGTCTAGACCATTATCATTGAAGAAATTACCAAACCAGCCCTTGAAGAATTCAAATATGGCAAGAAATACCCCTGAATTCATGTTACAAAAGTTTATGGGCCAAAAGTGCAAAAAGTCCAAAGTTAATATAGCTTAAATGGGCGCTGATAGAGTTTTGTTTGCAAATGACAAGAAAGAAGGAAACAAGGGACCAAAAGGGGGCAGACAAAGAAGTTACCTAGACCAACCAGCTCTTGCCACGTGCCCCACTATCTCTTTTCAACCAATGGCAACTCACCTTTCCTCCATGTCACCATCCCACTCAGCCGGATTAAGATTAATTTAATCTTGGCGCCATTAACACTTATTTAAATATAATCCAACACAAAAACAAATCAAACCTGGCACTATTCACCTCAAGAACACAATTAGGGATTTCTTAATTTCTTGTAATTAAGCCCTAATAATTTCCAGAATGATGATTAATGGCCCTCTAATCATAACCCAATTCCTAAACTCCCATCACTCTCATGCATGTGACAATGCCAACCTTCCCCTGCCCCACTTCTCACTTCCAAACAAAAACCAACCAGCAATCCAACGTTTGAGACTTGTGCTTACTTTTTAAGCTTCATACACACCCTTGGATCAACTTAACACTTGCCAGCTCTTACATAACTCCAAAACAAGTCACATGATTCAAGAAGAAGACAAAGTTCTCAAGGGCAAATTTGGAAGATCAAGCACTAGGGTTTTAAGTTTTTAGCTGTTCCTTAGTCATTTGTATGCCTATATAAAGGCCTTAGGGTGCTTCATTAGACGTTTGCTTTTGATTTTTCCTTGGTTCAAGTTTCTGTAAATCCTATTTCAAGTTTAATGAAATTGAGTTTGAAATCTTGAAGAAAAGTCATTGGCCACTCTTTTTTACTGCTTTCATTTGTTATATGCTTTGTAGTTCTTAAAGTTCAAAAACTGTTTTCAAAAGAGGAGTGTGCACAAGTTTGCATATTTTCCTCATTTTCTTGATATTTTGCTAAGTCTTGTTCCAATCTTGGAATTCTTGGGCTATAGGGCTGATCATAGCATCCTAACTGAGTTGGTTAAGGTGTGGTGAGGCTTATAACTTGGGGATAATCAAGTGTGGGGTAACAAGTTTGCATCAATCAAGATTTTTCCAAGTTTCTGATTTTTCATGTTATTTTGCTTAACCCTTGTTGAATCTTAGCAGGCTTTTGTGGAAGCTTGTGCTTGTTCTTGCTAGCACATAAGCTCAAAATTCGTGGGTGTGGATGTACATCCATGAGGTTTGCTTACTTAATCTCCAAATCTGCATAAATTGTGATTTTTGGTGATATTTGTATGAAACTGTTGTTCTTGTGAATTTTCTTGCTTGTTCTTGCTTGAATCTGTTTATTAGACTTGTTAGAGTGTTAATTGATGCTTGGTTGGCCTGAAATCTTGTTTTGCTTTTGAAAATCTTGATTTGAAAAAGTTAAAGGGGTGTTTGGGTCTACTGATTTGTGCTTGTAATCTGAATTTGTGTTAAGGGAAAGTGTTGTTTATGCTTTGTATCTGTTATACCTTTGTTTGAGAGTGTTTTGCTGCAAGTTTTTGGGTTTGAACACTTGAATTGATCAATCTGCTATATAGGCCTTGTTTCTGCTTGTTTTGACCTAGGATTTTGGGAACACTTAGGGTGTATGCATGCTTAGGGATAAAAGTGGTTTAAACAAAGTTAACATAACCTGTTTGAAAGATTTGAGGTGTTGAAATTGGCTTGTGTGTCAAATACATCAGCAAAAGTTAAAAACTGCATGTGTAGTGTTCATCAGTAACTTTCATAGCTTGGATCTTGCTTAATTCTTTGAACCAGTGCATGAAACCTGTTTAGACTTGCTTATTGGAGTTTATTATAGCTTGTGTGTGCATTTGGTTGAATTTGGTTGGCTGATTTGTGCTAAAATTGCTCTTGAATGCTAAACTGCTTATTGTTCATGTCTGTGCAATGTCTGGTGATTAATTGATTAAACTGTATCAATTGGCTGTTTGTGATTGTGTTATTTTGCTTGTTATTGACTCCTTTTGATCCAAAGATCAATTGGGTGCCTTTGTGAAAACTGAATCCAAGAAAAAGTCACTAAAGACAACAAGTCAAAATAGTCAAGCAGTGGGAAAAGTTCCCACTGCTCAACATCCAAAACTAGCCCCTGCTAGTGCAATTTTATCATCAGCTTATCAATAAGCTATTCTAGCTTATTCTGACTTGCAACAACTTATTTTTTGTAATAGATCTTCATTATTTGACCCATTTAAGTGAACTGGAGCTTATCAGACTTTGACTTTGACTTTTCACTAGAAAACCAACTTGTTTGACTTTTAAGATAAGTGCTTATTTGATTTTTCAGCTTATTGAGTGTGCTTATTTGAAAGTTCTTTGGTTTATAAGCTTAGTTTTGTCAAAAGAAACATTTTGCAACTTGAATCAGCTTCTGAGGTGGTCTAGATCATAAAAACGACTATTTTGTCGTTTTGTGAATAAGTTGTTGACTTGTTTCTGGCTTATTGAGTGGTCTTATTTGAAATTTCTTTTTACAGAAGTCTTTGTTAGGTCAAAAGAAGGTTGTGTGTTAAATTTTAGCTTATGGCATCAGCTTATAGCTTAATGGGCCAAAAAGCCCATTAAGAATAAGCTGCTTATTATAAGTTAGCTTATTTCACATTTTCAGCTTTTGGGCCTTTGGAAAAAGTTGTTTAAAATCAAATTTTGAGTCAACCTGTGCTTTTTGAGCTTATTTTGAGCACTTTTTCTTATTGGGCCTTAATTAAGCCCAATAAGGGACTGTTTTGGGTTTGGCTCATTTTCTAGGCCCAATAGGGGTATTTAGGTAATTTCACTTTCATTTCTGAGTTATTTAGGATAAATTAAGCTAGTTTGCAAGTTTTTAGAATTTTTTATAATTTTTGGATTTTTAATATTATTTTAATATTATTTTATTATTAAAAATTAAAAGTCTGATTTTCTAGGTTTTTATATTTTTCCTAGGTTCTAAATACTTAATTAGGATTTTTGCAACTTTCCAAATATTTTTTAGGTCTTTTAATTATTTGTTATAATTAATTTAAGATTTAATTGATTTTAGGAGTTTTTAATTATTTAAAAATAGTTTAAATTGGTTTTAAAATTTTGAAAAATAGTTCTTAGCTTAATTAGAGTATTTTTGAGGTTTACAAACTTGAAAATCTTGTTTAGGGCTTTTTAATAATTAATTTGATTTTTAGGGCTTTAATTAGCATTAAAAAGTCGTTATCTAATTAATTAAAAGGTTTTTGCAAGTTTTGATTTTTTGTAAACTCTTAGAATATTATTAAGGATTTTTGGTGATTTTTAGGAATTTTTAGGGTTAAATTTTAATTTTGGTGGTTTTTACGACTTTACGTGTACGCCTTTTTAGACTTAGTTTAATCCGTCTTCATAACCGTCATTCTTTTCTAATCCCTTTTCTATTTTTCTTTTCTCAAATATAATCACAAATTAATCCAAGTCATTACACACATAACACACTAGCCTCCTTGAGAACGAACTTAATTGGGTCATTCACACACGGTTTTCCTAAATCGTCGTGCTCACTTGCCCTATTTATTGCATCCTTTTCCTAAAGGTGTAGTTTTACTCAACATCATTTTGGCGCCGCTGCCGGGAAGGCGTGTTGTGTTTTGATTTGGCATTGTTGTTTTTATACTAACCATAATTAGTATTTGTATTAGTAGCACTCTACTAATACGTATTATCGTTTTTCGGTTTTTGTGTGAATATTATTACTATATTGTATACGTAGAACAATAAATACACAAGTACTCCAAATACGTGAGCAATCACAACCTTGACTTGGGAGGTCATTACCCAATCATTGTATTCGAATCTCAAACCAAAGAAAAAGGCAAAAATAGATAATTACTTTCGTGAAGCTTAATCTTGAAAATACAAACTATAAGGTGGGTATAAGGCGGATATTATAAAATATATCCTAAGGAAAAAGGCTCTTAAGTGCTTCGCGCCGCCTCGTTTCCCCGCTTGCTTGTGAGTATTTGATTGTGAGAGTGAATCGAGGGTTTTGCCGCCCAAAGTATTACTAAGTATCATATATATTTTCTTGGTTTCAATTTGATTAAACCCTCTTGAACGATTTGGTGTTCCACCATCGTTCTAAAGTCATCGAAGGCGTTCACTCCACGTGTTCGTTTTCATTCCTTGAGGCTTCGTTAATCAAGAGATTTGATTAGTGAGGAGATTTGTGGACTCATTGTCTACTTAATACATTTCACCAAGTTCCAAAAAGGTTAATACAATCAAAAACCACAAAAAAAAAATTGAAAAAAATACAAAACACCAAAAAGAATCTTCTTTGCTCGTCCCCTCGTTGTACGTGACGTTTATGCTAACTCGAAATCAAGCAAGACGTGCTCGTAAACGAAAAAACAAATCTATCACTCCAAACAATTCTAGTGAGGAGTCTCCTATTGACGAACCCATTGTAAGAGAAGCACCAACCATGGCGAATCGAACTATGATGGAGTTACTTCAAGCACCCACCGAGGGTTATGGAGAGGCTATTGTGATTCCCGCTATCCTTGCGGAGAATTTTGAGGTTAAGACGGGTTTGTTGTCCATGATTCAAAACAACAAATTCCGTGGTGATGAGAAGGACAATCCACACAACCATATCCGCCAATTCAATCGTCTTACCGCTACTTGCAAGTTTAAGGATGTGTCTAACGACTCGATTAAGATGATGCTTTTTCCGTATTCCTTAGCGGGGCCCGCTAAAATTTGGTTAGAGAAAGAGCCACCCAATTCTATATTGACGTGGAAGGATCTCGTGTCTAAGTTTGTGAACCAATTTTTTCCGCCCTCTAAGACTACGCACTTGAAAAACGAGATTTCAAAGTTTTCACAAGAATTTAATGAAAGTTTTTCAACGGCTTGGAATAGGTTTAAGGAAATGTTACATGAATGTCCTCATCACGGTTTTTCCGATTTGCATCAAATTGACACGTTTTACAATGGACTTAATGATCATGAAAGGGATTATTTGAATGCCGCCGCGGGTGGTAATTTTTTGTGTAAAACGGTTGAGGAAGCTTTGGTGATTATTGAAAATAGATCTAAGGTGTATAGTCATCGTAGCACGTCTAGTGTTCGTAAGGCTTCGTCTTCGGCTTCACCTTCTTTGTCTAATACCATCGATGCTTGCCAAATTGAGGCGAACTTGGAAAACAAGATTTTTGATAAGTTGAAAGGACTTTTGATTGAGTTTAAAGTTGGTGAACCAAGTGCTCCCGCTACGGTTAAAGCGGTTGAGGTTTCTTGCATGTATTGTGGTGGAAGTCATGATTTCTCCGAGTGCATTACCAACAGTGGTAACACTTCGAGTGCCTTTGCGGCCACGGGAAATTACAACCAAAACGGTCAAGTTTCCCGCTCTAATCAAATGACTCCACCGGGTTTTGGAACAAATCAAAATGCTAACAACTATCGCAACAATCAAGTTGGTTTTAAGAACAATTATAACAAGGGAAATTATGGGAATCAAGGGGCTAATAATCAAGTTTCAAACAAAAATGATTTTCAAAATAACAACAAAAGTTTGCAAACATTGAAAGATCTTCCAAGTGAGTTTGTTGAATATGCTAGTGGTAATGATGCTAGGTTTGACAACATTCAAAGAGAAATAATTAGCCTAAGATCCGAGTTCAAAAACGACTTGAAGAAAGAGTTGAAAAATGAGTTAGCTAATGAACTTAAAACCACACCAACAAGATGGAAGGAAATGTCACTAGGTTGCAACAAAACCAACAAAAGATGGAACAAGGGCAACATGAGATTAAACAAGAGATGCTTAAGGCCGAGAAAAGGCAAACCGAAGCCGTATTGAGGCAATCTAATTTTGAAGATAAAATCTCGTCTATGTTTGAGGCAATAATGTGTAAACCGTCGTCAAGTGGTCTTCCTAGTAACACCATATCCAACCCTAAGGGTGAGATGAAAGTGATTACCACACGTAGTGGTAAGACACTTAAGGAGCCGATTCCTCAACCAATTGCTCCTACGGAGGAAGCAATTGAGGAAGAACCCGAGGTGGTGGTCCAAAAGGAGCATGTCCCAATCCCACGAAGTACCGCTCATACCACACCTACGGTTGACCCATTACCATCATTGGAACCCGAGATTCCAAAGGCTATGCCTACTATGCCTCAACCCACACCACCTTTGCCCTATCCATCGAGACTTAGGAAGGAGAAACGTCAAGAGCGCGACAATTACCAATTTGAGCTTTTTATGAAAATGTTTCGTGATTTGCACCTTAATGTGAGTTTCGCCGATGCCTTGGTCATGATGCCTCGATTTGCCGCTAACTTTAAGAGTATGTTGAACAACAAGGAAAAATTGCACCAATTGTCTAGTTGTTCGTCGGTTTATCTTAATCGCATACCTCAAAAAGTCGGTGATCCCGGTAAATTTTTGATCCCTTGTGCAATCCAAGACATGGAAGAATGCTTCGCCTTGGCCGATCTTGGTGCTAGCATTAACTTGATGCCACTTGCAATCTTCAAGTCGCTCAATCTTCCTAATCTTACTCCTTCACTAATGTCTATCGAGTTGGTCGACCATTCCACAATTCCCGCATGTGGTTTGGCGGAAGACGTTTTTGTGAAAGTGGGGAAGTTCTACTATCCCGTAGACTTCATTGTTGTTGACATCCCCACGGATCCTCAAGTTCCTCTTATTTTAGGTCGTTCGTTTTTAGATACGTCTTTGGCTTTGATCGATGTGCATGCTAGAAAGATCACCTTACGTTTCAACGACGAGGAACTTGTTATAAACGCAACTCAAAACTCTCAAATTTCTCATGTTTATTCCGTTGCAACCATAAACCTCGTTGATATGATTGACGTGGTTTGCGAGGAATTTTCACAAGAAGTTCTAGGTTTTGGTGATGAAGAAACTAGTGGCAATCCCACTATGTTGGATCCAATTCTTGATAACTCGACACCAACCTTCACTCCTTTTGAAGGTGGTGGTTTTACGTTGGAAGAATGCAATGTTCCACGTACTTGTGACGAAGACCTCGACAACGATGAGGACTTCTCGATTATCAAGGATTTTCTTAACGATTTCCCATTTCCTCCACCCGAGGAGGTTATGAGTATCGAGCCCAAATCTTCACTTGAGGAACCACCCATTCTCGAGTTAAAAGATTTACCTCCTCACCTCGAGTATGTCTATTTGGGGGAGGACGACAAGTTGCCGGTTATTATTGCGAAGGAACTTTCGGATGATGAAAAAACCGCACTTGTCGATGTTCTTAAGGATCACAAAGGGGCGATTGCGTGGAAGTTATCCGACATTAAGGGAATCGATCCCAAATTTTGTACACACAAAATATTAATGGAGGAGGATTTCAAGCCAACAATCCAAAGTCAAAGGAGGGTGAACCCCAAAATTCACGACGTCATCAAAAAGGAGGTCCTTAAACTCCTTGACGCGGGAATGATTTACCCTATTTCAGATAGCCCTTGGGTGAGTCCTATTCATTGTGTCCCTAAAAAGGGAGGGATGACCGTTGTGCCAAACGATGCCAACGAGTTGATTCCCACAAGACTCGTGACCGGATGGAGAGTGTGCATTGACTATCGAAAGTTGAATGAAGCCACTCGAAAAGACCATTTTCCTTTGCCCTTCATGGACCAAATGTTGGAGCGTCTTGCGGGAAACGATTTCTATTGCTTTTTAGATGGTTTTTCCGGTTACTTCCAAATTCCCATCGATCCTCGTGATCAAGAAAAAACTACGTTTACGTGTCCATATGGAACGTTTGCCTATCGTAGAATGCCATTCGGACTTTGCAATGCACCGGGAACTTTTCAACGATGCATGATGGCTATTTTTCATGATATGATCGAGAAGACGATGGAAGTCTTCATGGATGACTTTTCCGTGTTTGGTGATTCCTTTACTTCGTGTTTGTCGAACCTTGAGAGAATGTTAAAACGTTGTGAGGAAACCAACCTTGTGCTCAATTGGGAAAAGTGTCATTTTATGGTTAAGAGTGGAATCGTCTTAGGGCACAAGGTCTCGAAAGCGGGGATTGAGGTAGATCAAGCTAAGGTAGACATCATCGCCAAATTACCTCATCCCAAAACCGTCAAGGGAGTTAGGAGTTTCCTAGGCCACGCGGGCTTTTATCGACGATTCATCAAGGATTTCTCGAAGATTTCTCGACCCATTACACATCTTCTTGAAAAAGAGGCACGTTTTGTCTTTGACGAAGATTGTGTACGAGCCTTTGAGATCCTTAAGAGGAAACTTACCGAAGCTCCCATTCTTGTTGCTCCAAATTGGAACCTCCCCTTTGAACTTATGTGTGATGCAAGTGATTACGCTATTGGGGCCGTTTTGGGGCAACGTCATGATAAGCATTTCTTGCCTATTCACTATGCTAGCAAGACGATGACCGAGGCTCAACTTAAATACACAACAACGGAAAAGGAGTTCCTTGCCGTGGTGTATGCATTTGAGAAATTCCGACCTTACCTCGTCTTGACAAAATGCATAGTGTATACGGACCATTCGGCTATCAAGTATCTCATGGCTAAACAAGATGCAAAGCCGAGATTACTTCGTTGGATTCTCCTCCTTCAAGAATTTGATCACACCATCGTTGACAAAAAAGGAGCCGAGAATCTAGCGGCCGATCATCTCTCTCGTTTGGAAGATCCTCACCAAAGTGTTTACGAGCCCAAGGAAATCACCAAAACATTTCCGCTCGAGACACTTGGTGTAGTGAATTCTAAGCTTGATTCTTCTACCCCATGGTTTGCGGATTTTGCAAATTACCATGCGGGTAACTTCATCGTTAAGGGTATGACAACTCAAGAAAAACGAAAATTCTTTCGTGATGTCAAGTTCTACTTTTGGAACGACCCTTACTTGTTTCGAACTTGTGCGGATCAAATCATCCGTCGTTGTGTATTTGGCACCGAAGCTTCTAATATCTTTAGAGCTTGCCATGAGGGACCCACGGGTGGTCACCACGGTGCTAATCTCACGGCTAAGAAGGTGTTTGATGCCGGCTTCTTTTGGCCTACTATTTACCGAGATGCACAAATCCTTTGTGAAGTCTTGTGATGCATGCCAACGACAAGGAAAAGCCTCACAAAAAGATGAAATGCCACAAAATATCATTCAAGTATGTGAGATCTTTGACGTTTGGGGTATAGACTTTATGGGGCCATTCCCATCATCTCGTGGTAATAAGTACATCCTTGTTGCGGTTGACTACCTATCTAAGTGGGTGGAGGCGAAGGCCTTGCCCACTAATGATGCTCGTGTGGTAGTTAAGTTCTTGAAAAGTTTGTTTGCTAGGTTTGGAACCCCTCGTGCGATCATAAGCGATCGTGGAACCCATTTTTGTAATGACCAATTCGAAAGAGTCTTAAGGAAATATGGGGTTACACATCGTCTTTCTACGGCTTATCACCCACAAACGAGTGGGCAAGTCGAGGTTTCAAACCGAGCATTGAAGAGGATCTTGGAGAGATCCATGGGGGAAAACCGACAATCTTGGTCGGATAAGTTAGACGATGCTTTATGGGCCTTTAGGACCGCTCATAAGACGCCCATTGGGTGCACTCCCTATAAGCTTGTGTATGGAAAGAATTGTCATTTGCCTATCGAGTTAGAACACAAGGCTTATTGGGCCCTTAAGCATTGTAATGATGATATGGAGACCGCGGGGAAACACCGGAAAATGCAATTAAATGAATTGGATGAATTGAGAGACATTGCTTATGAAAATTCATTGATTTACAAAGAGAAAACTAAAAAGTTGCATGATTCAAAAATTAAAAACCGGGTTTTTAACATTGGGGATCAAGTATTGCTTTTTAATTCAAGATTGAAAATATTTTCCGGTAAATTGAAATCCTGTTGGTCCGGTCCATTCACCGTGACTCAAGTGTTTCCGTATGGGACCATCGAGCTAGCTCAAGATGATGGTCCTAACTTCAAGGTGAATGGACATAGGTTGAAGCACTACTTTGGTGGGGAAGTTCCATCCTTGAACTACCTCGACCAAGTCACCTTCCCCAATGATAATTAGTATTGAGGGGATCGAGTCGAGCTCATGACTCGGTAATCAAAAACGAGGAGCCTCGTGGGGGAGTCCCATGCTTATCCTATGTACATATTATCGCTTTCTTAGTCTAAAGTAGCTTACGTGTGGGGATTTGTGCCCTTCCAACCTTTGTTCCGTGGTTGTTTGTGATATGTGGTTTTTAGATCATGATCTTCACGATTGGAGCCTCTCGTGTTCGTTTTATGGGAGCACTCGATCGTTTGCTTTGGAGACATTTCTCAATATCCATGATATATCCTTTATTGTTCTAACCTTAGGTTTTTAGCACACTTCATAAACGGCTATTACTTAATGGTTACACCCTTTCCATGCTAGATTAGGCATTCGACTACGTCTCTAGTATGGGGGTGTTTGCACCCCTAGACTCGAAACATTGAGGACAATGTTTAACTTTAGTATGGGGGGGTGAATAGATACTTGCCTTGCCAAACCTTCACGCTTTCCAAAGTTTATCGTTTTGTTTATCGTTTTCTTGCAAAATAAGGCTAAAAATGGCCAAATTTTAAATTTTTTCTAGTTTTTCATAAGTGTTTTAAGACACGAATGTAGATTTTCCGATGGCGAGAATAAGAGTAATTTTTGACTCGACCGTGCGTGTTGAGCACTTAGCTTTGATTCCTTAACTACACATTAGGCTAAGTCTCTTAAATGAGGACGAGAAATGATAGAGTTAATTATAAGTTACTATGCTAAACGTAGAGTACTCGTATTCTTTCAAAAACTCATGTGTTCTCGTTGTTTGCTTATTCTCCCTTCGCATGTAAATATTTTTTGCTTAATAAATAGTGACTTAGCGGTTTAGTTGGGATTGTTGGGTTTCTAGTCTTTTCTAGTAGCTTCCGTGTAATTAAATTGGGAAGACATTAAGGTATCGCCAGCGCCACGGTTTTGAAGTATTGGCACCCCAATAATCGAAAGCTTCACCCAATAATAAGATTTCAAGTGCTCACCTAAATTAAGCAAAAAATTTGAAGCTCACAAGGCCGAAAAATCTATGCAAAATTGAAAGTGAATCAAGCCTTAATCTTCGAAGCTTTAAAGATCCAAAATTCGCCTTAGCGTGAGGATATACGTCTTTGGCTAATAAAACCACCGATGAGGCGGATAATAAAAGGCAAGGCAAGACCGAAGTCATAATAAAAGCTTCATGGCGAAGTTGAATAAAAGATGGAGGTAAACCAAAGATAATAAGGCCCTTCCGTTAGGGGGCATATAAAAGTCTTGGTAATAAGTCTCATGTTCAAAACCGTTATAAAACCGTGTTTATCGATTCTTCTTGTCAACTTAATTTTTTAACATCGTCGTCTATTAGGAGGGGTTATTGATTTGATGGTCTTAGTTACACCGTTAGGACTCTATTTTTAGACCTAAATCTCTATTATCGCATAAGTCAAACAATGTATCCTCGTGAAACATTCAAGACATCATAAAATATAAGAGATACAACTTAGGAATAATGGGAGGATAAGTACGTGATTAGGGCATATGAGTAGTGTTAGCATTACTAACTTATAATGACAATGATCTCGTTGCACGCTTAGCATGGAATTGGAGTGAAAATCGAGGATGACGAAATTATTTCTAACGAAGCATTCACGTGTTCTTATTCTATGAACCTAAACGTCCCATTTTGCGATGAAAATCATACATTATGTCTATAACACAAGTAGTAGTAATAGTAGTAGTGTAGCTAGTTTATCATTCAAATAAAGTGAAATGAATTTTGGAGATGCTTTGATACTTTATTCTAGCATTGCGTGAGGGCACGACAATGGTTTAGTATGGGGGAGTGATGAGACTGCTTTTATACATAGTCTCATCTTCCAAATAGGGCTTGAAATGCATTAAATATCATCAAAATACCCAAATATATGCTTGTGTTTGTTGCTTGAGTATTTTAGGTACGGATATTGAGATAATGACAAAAGATCACAATAATCATGCAAAAACGAACACGGGAAACGAAGCCGCACAATGAACCAAGCCCTAGTGAAGACTTTCCCAAGATCAACCCTTGAAGATTTGAAGAATTATGAAGAAGGGTCCTCCAATTATGAAGAATTGACACTTTATACCCTTGTATCCTCATAATTACAAGTTTGGTCCCTAAAGTTTGTCAAAATTACCAAAAGGGCCCTTAACTTTGAAGAATTGGCAAGTTTAGCCCCTCAACAAAGCTAAATTGTCAACCAATATCATCCACAAAGTCAAATATATCATGAAGTCCTTCAAAGTACAAGAAATGACAAGTTTGGTCCTTTGAAAAATCCAAAATTACAAAAAGGACCCTCAACTTTCAACAATTGGCAAAAATGGTCCCTCATATATCAAGACTTGGCAAATTCAGTCCTCCAAAATGACAATTATACAAGTCTAGACCATTATCATTGAAGAAATTACCAAACCAGCCCTTGAAGAATTCAAATATGGCAAGAAATACCCCTGAATTCATGTTACAAAAGTTTATGGGCCAAAAGTGCAAAAAGTCCAAAGTTGATATAGCTTAAATGGGCGCTGATAGAGTTTTGTTTGCAAATGACAAGAAAGAAGGAAACAAGGGACCAAAAGGGGGCAGACAAAGAAGTTACCTAGACCAACCAGCTCTTGCCACGTGCCCCACTATCTCTTTTCAACCAATGGCAACTCACCTTTCCTCCATGTCACCATCCCACTCAGCCGGATTAAGATTAATTTAATCTTGGCGCCATTAACACTTATTTAAATATAATCCAACACAAAAACAAATCAAACCTGGCACTATTCACCTCAAGAACACAATTAGGGATTTCTTAATTTCTTGTAATTAAGCCCTAATAATTTCCAGAATGATGATTAATGGCCCTCTAATCATAACCCAACTCCTAAACTCCCATTACTCTCATGCATGTGACAATGCCAACCTTCCCCTGCCCCACTTCTCACGTCCAAACAAAAACCAACCAGCAATCCAACGTTTGAGACTTGTGCTTACTTTTTAAGCTTCATACACACCCTTGGATCAACTTAACACTTGCCAGCTCTTACATAACTCCAAAACAAGTCACATGATTCAAGAAGAAGACAAAGTTCTCAAGGGCAAATTTGGAAGATCAAGCACTAGGGTTTTAAGTTTTTAGCTGTTCCTTAGTCATTTGTATGCCTATATAAAGGCCTTAGGGTGCTTCATTAGACGTTTGCTTTTGATTTTTCCTTGGTTCAAGTTTCTGTAAATCCTATTTCAAGTTTAATGAAATTGAGTTTGAAATCTTGAAGAAAAGTCATTGGCCACTCTTGTTTACTGCTTTCATTTGTTATATGTTTTGTAGTTCTTAAAGTTCAAAACCTGTTTTCAAAAGAGGAGTGTGCACAAGTTTGCATATTTTCCTCATTTTCTTGATATTTTGCTAAGTCTTGTTCCAATCTTGGAATTCTTGGGCTATAGGGCTGATCATAGCATCCTAACTGAGTTGGTTAAGGTGTGGTGAGGCTTATAACTTGGGGATAATCAAGTGTGGGGTAACAAGTTTGCATCAATCAAGATTTTTCCAAGTTTCTGATTTTTCATGTTATTGTGCTTAACCCTTGTTGAATCTTAGCAGGCTTTTGTGGAAGCTTGTGCTTGTTCTTGCTAGCACATAAGCTCAAAATTCGTGGGTGTGGATGTACATCCATGAGGTTTGCTTACTTAATCTCCAAATCTGCATAAATTGTGATTTTTGGTGATATTTGTATGAAACTGTTGTTCTTGTGAATTTTCTTGCTTGTTCTTGCTTGAATCTGTTTATTAGACTTGTTAGAGTGTTAATTGATGCTTGGTTGGCCTGAAATCTTGTTTTGCTTTTGAAAATCTTGATTTGAAAAAGTTAAAGGGGTGTTTGGGTCTACTGATTTGTGCTTGTAATCTGAATTTGTGTTAAGGGAAAGTGTTGTTTATGCTTTGTATCTGTTATACCTTTGTTTGAGAGTGTTTTGCTGCAAGTTTTTGGGTTTGAACACTTGAATTGATCAATCTGCTATATAGGCCTTGTTTCTGCTTGTTTTGACCTAGGATTTTGGGAACACTTAGGGTGTATGCATGCTTAGGGATAAAAGTGGTTTAAACAAAGTTAACATAACCTGTTTGAAAGATTTGAGGTGTTGAAATTGGCTTGTGTGTCAAATACATCAGCAAAAGTTAAAAACTGCATGTGTAGTGTTCATCAGTAACTTTCATAGCTTGGATCTTGCTTAATTCTTTGAACCAGTGCATGAAACCTGTTTAGACTTGCTTATTGGAGTTTATTATAGCTTGTGTGTGCATTTGGTTGAATTTGGTTGGCTGATTTGTGCTAAAATTGCTCTTGAATGCTAAACTGCTTATTGTTCATGTCTGTGCAATGTCTGGTGATTAATTGATTAAACTGTATCAATTGGCTGTTTGTGATTGTGTTATTTTTCTTGTTATTGGCTCCTTTTGATCCAAAGATCAATTGGGTGCCTTTGTGAAAACTGAATCCAAGAAAAAGTCACTAAAGACAACAAGTCAAAATAGTCAAGCAGTGGGAAAAGTTCCCACTGCTCAACATCCAAAACTAGCCCCTGCTAGTGCAATTTTATCATCAGCTTATCAATAAGCTATTCTAGCTTATTCTGACTTGCAACAACTTATTTTTTGTAATAGATCTTCATTATTTGACCCATTTAAGTGAACTGGAGCTTATCAGACTTTGACTTTGACTTTTCACTAGAAAACCAACTTGTTTGACTTTTAAGATAAGTGCTTATTTGATTTTTCAGCTTATTGAGTGTGCTTATTTGAAAGTTCTTTGGTTTATAACCTTAGTTTTGTCAAAAGAAACATTTTGCAACTTGAATCAGCTTCTGAGGTGGTCTAGATCATAAAAACGACTATTTTGTCGTTTTGTGAATAAGTTGTTGACTTGTTTCCGGCTTATTGAGTGGTCTTATTTGAAATTTCTTTTTACAGAAGTCTTTGTTAGGTCAAAAGAAGGTTGTGTGTTAAATTTTAGCTTATGGCATCAGCTTATAGCTTAATGGGCCAAAAAGCCCATTAAGAATAAGCTGCTTATTATAAGTTAGCTTATTTCACATTTTCAGCTTTTGGGCCTTTGGAAAAAGTTGTTTAAAATCAAATTTTGAGTCAACCTGTGCTTTTTGAGCTTATGTTGAGCACTTTTTCTTATTGGGCCTTAATTAAGCCCAATAAGGGACTGTTTTGGGTTTGGCTCATTTTCTAGGCCCAATAGGGGTATTTAGGTAACTTCACTTTCATTTCTGAGTTATTTAGGATAAATTAAGCTAGTTTGCAAGTTTTTAGAATTTTTTATAATTTTTGGATTTTTAATATTATTTTAATATTATTTTATTATTAAAAATTAAAAGTCTGATTTTCTAGGTTTTTATATTTTTCCTAGGTTCTAAATACTTAATTAGGATTTTTGCAACTTTCCAAATATTTTTTAGGTCTTTTAATTATTTGTTATAATTAATTTAAGATTTAATTGATTTTAGGAGTTTTTAATTATTTGAAAATAGTTTAAATTGGTTTTAAAATTTTGAAAAATAGTTCTTAGCTTAATTAGAGTATTTTTGAGGTTTACAAACTTGAAAATCTTGTTTAGGGCTTTTTAATAATTAATTTTGATTTTTAGGGCTTTAATTAGCATTAAAAAGTCGTTATCTAATTAATTAAAAGGTTTTTGCAAGTTTTGATTTTTTGTAAACTCTTAGAATATTATTAAGGATTTTTGGTGATTTTTAGGAATTTTTAGGGTTAAATTTTAATTTTGGTGGTTTTTACGACTTTACGTGTACGCCTTTTTAGACTTAGTTTAATCCGTCTTCATAACCGTCATTCTTTTCTAATCCCTTTTCTATTTTTCTTTTCTCAAATATAATCACAAATTAATCCAAGTCATTACACACATAACACACTAGCCTCCTTGAGAACGAACTTAATTGGGTCATTCACACACGGTTTTCCTAAATCGTCGTGCTCACTTGCCCTATTTATTGCATCCTTTTCCTAAAGGTGTAGTTTTACTCAACATCAAGCAGGTATGTCCTCACTAGGCGTGGCTGCAAAGGCGGCTTTGGCCAGAACAGCAAGACCATCCTCCTCGTCCTCGTCAGAATCAGAGAGTATAAGCTTCTTCTTTTGACGCGTCAGCAACTTCTCCAATGTCTTTACTCTATCAGCCAATGGAAGCACAAAGTCTCGAGTGAGCTGGCGATGTTTGTTGAGCTCACCCTCCAATGAGAGAATCTTGGCATAGTACCTGTTTACCAAAGCAAGTAAAGAAGTGAGAGTAACTGGTTCCTCCACTTCCCCACCAAGAGGACTTGGCTTTGGGGATGTATCATTGGGACCAGTAACAGGGTGATCAAGTTTGGGATCATGAGAAACTCGCACAAACGATCTAGAAGTCTCCTTAGTAGAAGGGTGATCATCACTAGGAGGTGGAGAATCAAGGAAGGGAGACACATGTGGGTGGGCAGAAGAAGTATCCTTTGAGGTGGATGGTATTTCTACCACCACCGCTGGAGCAGGTTCCTCGATCTCCACATGCGGATCCCCTGTAACGAGATCCTCCTCCTTCATAGGATCATCAACCAATTGATGTTCCTCCTCGGCTTGGTCAGCCGGAGGAACCACATTGGGACCCCCTTGGGCAAGGCCCATCATTGCAGCAGTGAAAGGCCTTTTTGGGCCAAGAAATCCTAGTTTCATGTTAGCATACACCTTAGGAGTGAGTCTAGAAGGCACATATTCTTTCCTATCCCTAGGCAAACACATGAGTATCTGTTGTAAGAACCTATGATATATAAGAAATTTCTTTTTCGAACCACCACCAAGATTGCCTATCATACCATCTAGCAGATAACGAGAGAAGTTAAACCTACGACATTGGGCGAGACAAACCAAACCAATAGCAAGGGAGATGGGAAATACATCCCAACTCCCAGCTTTGGGACTCAAACACTGAATCAAAAAGTGGACAAAAAGCTTCCATTGAGGTGAAAAACGATTTTTCTAAAAATTAAACTTTCCCTCATGGTTGTACCCAATGGCGGTCATCCCATACAAAACTTCCGCATTAGAAAGGGAAACAATGCCATCAGCATCTTGAAGATGCAAGGCAGTCCTAATGGAGGCCTCAGTCACCCCGAAGTAACGACCATCAATGGTGGCACGAATCTCTAAAGGATGACCTGAAACATCTCTATTGGTAGCAGTGGCCCAAAACTGGCGAATGACAGAGTCATACACAGTGGGGCAAATAGTCAAAGCATACCTGATGTGAGATGCCTCAATGAATTCCAAGATGTCCAAGAACTCCTCTCTTCTAGGGCGGCCATCACCAAGGTAAGCAATCTTGTTGTGATCAGGTTTGTATTGAAGAGCAGCCATGGATGATGATTGAAGATTGACAGGTAAATGCAAGAAGAAGGTGAAGGGTAGGAGCGTGTATGTGTGTTTAAGTTGTGATGATTGAGTCAAATGATCCCATTAACCATAAATAATGGTTAGGGAAACTGTTCATTGACCCCTAATTATGGGGGTTGCCCTTTCTAAGTTAAGGAATTAATTGCGTGTAACCACTTGCCCTTAAATTCATTAATAGATAGTGCCAGTTACCAAAAATATATAAGTAGAGGCACCAGAAGTAACTCACGTTAACTGAAAGTCAAACCGGCTAGAAGTCAACACTAGGAGCAGGGAGTGGTCAACAAAAGTCAACATAATGAATAGTGACCCAAAAAGATACTAGAATCCAACCGTAAGTGGATAATTAGTGAGATTGACCCACTAGGAGCAGGAGAGTACCACTAGGAGTAACCAAATTCTTCCACCAGAAGTTGCACACACAACAAAAACCCATGTAAAATGCCGAATGGAACGACCAAACATAAGAATGTACAAGTATACATGTACAACAAGCCTCCCCTTAGGCTATGCCTCCCCTCAATCCAAGACCTTAAGTATTGACCATACCAACATGAACCACCAAGTGGTTGAACCGTGGACCATCAAATGCTTTAGTCAACAAATCAACAACATTATCATCCGTATGGACCTTGAGAACCTGAATCAGTTTCTTTTCATTTACATCACGTATAAAATGATGGTGAATCTCTATATGCTTGGTTCTTTTATGAAATACCGGATCTTCACAATGCAGATAGTGCTTTGATTGTCAATGAATATTTTGGTGTTCATAAAATTGAACCCATAATCTAGCATCTGGTTTTGTATCCACAAGACTTGTCCACAACAACTAGCAGCAGCTACATACTCAGCTTCTGTTGAGGAAGTGGCTACTATAGTCTGTTTCTTACATTGTCATGAGATAAGCCTGCGTCCCAAAAACTGACAACCACCAGTAGACTTCCTATCATTATTAGCACCTACATAATCACTATCACTATAGGCTTCAAGAACAAACGGGGAGTCCCTTGGATACCATAAGCCTAGCTTGGGTTGTGCCTTGATATACTTGAAGATTTTCTTAACAACATTCAAATTTGACACTGTAGGTGCCACCTGATGTCTGGAACAAGCACTAACAGCAAACATAATGTCGGGGCGTGAACCAGTCAAATACATGAGTGAGCCAATCATGGACCTGTATAAATGGACATTAACAGGAGGATCTGGCTCATTCTTGAGTTTGACTTTAGTTACCTTATAAGGTGTTGCTGCTGGTCTAAGAGGTTCCACATCAAATTTTTGAATTATGTCACGAACATATTTATCTTGACTAATGAAGATGCCATCCTGCTGCTGCTTGACTTAGAGACCAAGGAAAAATGTTAGTTCTCCCATGGCACTCATTTGAAACTCTCCCTTCATCAAATGTTCAAACTCATCACACCATTCCTTCTTTGTAAAACCGAAGATAATATCATCCACATACACCTGAACCAGGATGATGTCTTTGGCATTCCTCTTAAGGAACAATGTTTTATCAATAGTGCCTCTTCTGTAACCATGCTTCAACAAGAAGGTGGATAGACGCTCATACCAGGCTCTAGGAGCTTGATGAAGACCATAAAGAGCTTTGACAACCTTGTAGACCTTATTAGGATGGAGTGGATCCACAAAGCCCTTAGGTTGAGTGACATACACTTTCTCGCCAATCTTTCCATATAGAAAGGCACTCTTGACATCCATTTGAAATACGGTAAAGCCAATATAAGAAGCAAAAGCAAAAAATAGACGGATTGCCTCAATGCGTGCAACAGGAGCAAAAACTTCATCATAGTCAATGCCTTCCCACTGAGTCTAATGGCTAGTATAGTAGTTTGTATATTCTGTTAAAAGAACTAGTATAGTATTATTAAGTGTCAAGTACCGTTAGTGTGCAACAAGAGCAACAAGAGCAACATGAGCAAAAACTTCATCATAGTCAATGCCTTCCCTTTGGTTGGATCTATATCCCCTTTAAGAACTAGTAGAGTATTATTAAGTGTCAAGTACCGCTGAGTCTAATGCGTGCAACAGGAGCAAAAACTTCATCATAGTCAATGCATTCCCTTTGGTTGGATCTATATTCTGTTAAGAACTAGTATAGTAGTTTGTAATCAAACCAAAACACTGTGAGAACTCTTACTCACACTAAATAAGTTATGCGGAATCTAACTTATAAAGCACAGAAGAACATAATTACTATTAACTATTTGTTCTCTTATTAATCGACTTGAATGAGGTACATGAATGTCATCGTACCTATGTTCCTTTTATAGAGTAAGGAACCCTAGAATCCTTAGAATATTTTATAAAGATAACTATATCACAGACGATATATTATCTATATTCTAACTATTAAGTGTATCACATAAGATATACTCTTACTATAAACTATGATATATCTTATACGAAGATATATTCGTCCTAAATAATATAGCAGTACTTTCTTAATAAGTAGCAGTACTTACTATGTACCGCGTTAACACTAACGGTACTTGAAAGATACTAATAGTACTTAACATTACACTAACGGTACTTGACACTTATAATAATTCCCAACAATCCTTCCTTAAACAAGAATGATAACTTGTTGTCGTCTTGTTTCTCTTTGTCCTGAATGTATCTGAATACATATCTTTAGTCTTTTCTTTAAACTTGGATTGAACTTGGAATCGTTACTTGTATCCAACTGAATGTAGCCAAACACTTCAAAGTAGATCTTCTTCTGATAAGATAACCTTCAAGTCTCATGAAAAACATCTTGATCTATGATCTTCTTGTGTCTTGTAAACATTCATTAATTGTGCAGCAACAGTAGTTGTCTTCTTTGAGTTAAATCTATGAACTCTGAATCATGAACTCTGTCTTGATTTGATGAGACAAAACCTTCTAAGTATTTATTTCTAATACTTCCTTACCTGCAACTTCTAACCTGAAATAAAACAGTTAACAAGAAAAACCAATATGTATTGGCTTCATGATTTTTAGCAAATCATCAGCTATCAACAGATTTAATTATTCTTTACCAGTTAGCCGTACCCTCTGGAATAGCCAATACTTTATTCATAAAGAATAAGGTGTACTGATAACCCTACAATTATTGGTAAATTGTCAACCATCAACGGATTTGAGAAAGTCTTTACCTAGTACCATTTGTCTAGGACTAGCAAACTCTTTGTCTTGAAACAAAGGTAGTTAGAACCCTATAGTTTTTAGCAAACTACCAGCTGTCAACGGATTTGAGAAGTCTTTACACCATAAACCGTTTGCTTATGGACTAGCCAGTTCTTATGTGTGTTAGACATGGTGACTGAGAACCATTTATGAAGTGTGACTGAAAGTCAAACACTTAAGGCTCTTTCTCAGCTTTTTCCTCTTGCTTCAAATCCTTGATTTGTTGTTTAACCATTCTGATCAACTCCAAAGCTCCAACAGATTCTTCTGAAACTTCCAATTGTTGTTCTAACATCCTTTCCAACAATCGTCTTCCAAAAGGATACTTTTTCTCTTGCAGCATGTAGTATGTAATATCATCTACATCCAAAGTGTGTACTCCACATGACCTATAATATCTCCAGTAACTAGGAACCTGATTCTCTAATTCCTTCAATATTTTCTGATCACAGTTGTGTGGTTCATACATAAAGAAAAATTCTCGATATAATAGTGATACCTCAGTTTTACCTTCACTGGCTTCCTGAGTTAACCTGGAAAGATCTTGAATATCTTGCCTGTCAAGAATATGCAGGATATCTTCTAACAGTTTAAACATTCTTGTTGAGCCATTTATCTTTGTATTCCATGAGCTTCGAGTCCTTGAAATGCAGTATATATCCATTTGACAATGGATGACTTCTTTCCAAGAATCTCTGTATCTACACATTGATCCTCAAAACTTACTATCTTTAAGTACTTTCTTAAGCTCTCATCATCATCGCTATCTTCTATGGTTGTGTTGAAAATACGTTTTACGTATTTAGGAAGATTCGGTCACTCCGACAATATATTAAGTAGTAGCTCGTAGTTTAGTTTATTTACATTAAGAATAAAAGGAAAGGCCAAGTCCATGGATTGTATGGACGAACCAATAAGTAAGCCCAAGCCCGCCTTGTGGGTTGGTATATAAACCCTCTCCTTAGTTGGGGAGGGTGTGGTTTTCATTCATAATTTACACATAGTTCTTTACTTTCTCTCTCTAAAATATGTGTGAAATCTACCATCTTTCTATCTCTTTCTCTCTCTAGAATATACATAGATTTACAATATCTTACAAATGGTATCAAGAGCCATGGGATGATTGTATTGTTTATGTGCTTATGTTCTTGATTTAGTGTCTATTTTGATCCAAAATCAATTGATCTAATTTTTTTTGTGTTTTTATGGTTTAATCTTGGTACAAATCTTCTACATAGTTGTGGTAGAGATTTGGTATTGTTTCTTTGGCTAAAAACACCAAATTTTTGGGTATTTGGATCAATTTTTGGCTTAGAATCACGTTTTGAGTGTGTTTTGTCCGAGAAGAAAGCCTCCGTGAGTTTCGTAAGAGGGTTATCAAAAAGTTCCGAAAGGTTTCTGCGAAAGATTTTCTTACGAAAGCTTTTCCTACGAAAGCTTCTCCTACGACAACTTTTCCTACGAAACAAAGTTTCTACGAAAGGTTTTTCACGAAAGGTTCTTACGAAAGGATTCTACGAAACAAAGTTTCTACGAAAGGTTCTTCACGAAAGGTTCTGCGAAAGCTATTCTACGAAAGGATTTATACGAAAGGTCTCACGGGAGGTTTCTACGAAAGCTTTTCTGTGAAAGGTTTCTACGAAAGCTTTTCTGCGAAAGGTTTCTACGAAAGCTTTTCTGCGAAAGGATTTCTAAAGGTTTCTACGAAAGATTTTATGCGAAAGGATTTATGCGAGAGGTTTCTACGAAAGCTTTTCTGCGAAAGGATTTCTGCGAAAGGTTTCTACGAAAGCTTTTCTGCGAAAGGATTTACGCGAAAGGTTTCTACGAAAGCTTTTCTGCGAAAGGATTTCTACGAAAGGTTCTGCGAAAGCTTTTCTGCGAAAGGATTTCTGAGAAAGGATTTATGCGAGAGGTTTCACGAAGGGTTTTCTAAGAAAGGCTTCTACGAAAAGTTGCGAAAGGTTTCCCGAAAGGTTTCTACGAATAGTTTTCTACGCAAGGTTTCTACGAACGGTTTTCTGCGAAACGTTTCTACGAAAGGTATTTTCTACGAAACTATGAAAGGTATTTTCTACGAAACTAATAAGTTACGAATCCTAGAGGTTCCGAAAGTCAAAAGTTACGAAACCCCAAGTGTTCCGAAACCCCTAGTGCTCCGAAAACCCAATTTCTTCGAAACTTAAATTTTTCCTTGAGAAAAATTTAGAACATTCATAAGTTTTTGAGTTTGCTTTGGAAGTTTTGGTTTATTATGAAGATATATTGGGGGATTTTAACATTGTTTCTCGCCTTCAACACACGAAATCAAACACATTTACTTTCTCTCATTGTTCGATCCAAAGTTGTAAATCTTTTGTTATCGAAATGGAGTATACATCTCTTACGGATAAGTCCATCCTCTCGGGTACGGATAATCGTCCACCAATGTTGGAGAAGACTATGTACGATGATTGGACTTCCCGAATGGAACTTTACATGTTGAACAAAGAGAATGGACATCTCATTTGGGCATCGGTGCTCAATGGACCATTTGATTATGGTACAATGACGGAAGGTGCAGTTACTCGTCCTCACACAACGGGTGAATTGACCGGAGATATGAAGATTCAAGACAAATGTGATAAATATGCTACAAACATCATTCTTCAAGCCCTTCCTCCAGATGTCTACAAACTAGTCAGTAAACATAAGGTTGCCAAAGCGTTATGGGATAGAATTCGTGTTCTAATGCAAGGCACCTCGTTAACTAAACAAGAACGGGAGTGTAAGCTCTATGATGCATTTGATAAGTTTGCCTATGTCCCCGGGGAGACTCTCAATGATTACTATTTGAGATTTACTTTATTGTTGAATGAACTCAATATCTATGGCATGGAAATTCCTACGTTTCAATTAAACACCAAGTATTTGAACATCCTTCCATCCGATTGGCGTAAGTACGTGATGGATGTTAAATTGGCTAAGGACTTGCATAACACCAATCTGGATCAACTTCAAGCTTTTATTCAACAACACGAATGCCATGTGATCGAGGCTCGGTTGTCTACACTACAAGTTCGTGATCCACTTGCCATGTATGCTTCTCAACAAATAACCCCCCACCAAAACATGGCTTAAACTTATCAACAACAATCATACTTGCAGCAGCCACCACAACACACATATCAGCAACCACAACAACCATCTTATCAACCACTAATGATGCCACATCAAGCATATCAACAAAGTGTTCTTCCACAGAAAACAACACCTCAGGCATCACCATCACAAGCTATCACTTCTCCAATGGGCTATACTCCTCAGCAAGGATATTTTCCAATTGAAGCATCACAAGCACAAGCCTTCTATTCCAATGAAATTCCACCACTTCAAGCACCGGTCTTTACTCCAAATGATTCGCCAACCGATGTCTTGAACCATCTCACTGCCTACTTGTCAAAACTTATTGCACCTAGAGGATTTCCACCAACGAACAATCAGCTTACACTTCTTCAAATCCTCGCCAACAAGCCACTATTCAAGACGGTCAAGTAACGGTTCAACCCATACAAGGAAGGCAAAACTCATATGGACCAATTCCAAGGACTATGAACACTCAAGTTGTGAACTCTCAAGCAAGTGGAAATGGAACTCCAATTGGTCCTCAAAAGGTTGTGACTTGCTAAAATTGTCGAGGACAAGGTCATATGGCTAGGCAATGCACTCAGCCGAAAAGGAGAAGGGATGCAACATGGTTTCAAGAGAAGATGTATCTGATCGATGCTTAATCTAAGGGGAAGATTTTGGATTCAGAGGAATTGGCATTTCTTGCAGACCCAGGGGCACCAGATAATGAAGGCATTGCAGTCGTCTCTACTTCTAATGTAGAATATCAAGCGGATGATCTTGATGCATATGATTCGGATTGTGATGACATTCACTCTGCCTCAGCTGCTCTCGTTGCTAATCTCTCTCACTACGGTTCTGATGTCGTCAGCGAGGTACCAACCACTACCAATCTTGTTAATAATGATAACCCAAATCAAGTAGGGCATGAAAATAACAACCTTGAACAACATTCAGGAATTAGTAACTCAAATGATGTAGTATCCAATCCTACACATTTGAGTGAAACTCAACCAAATGCTACGATGGGTATGGAATCTTATGCTCAACATGATTTGGTAATGGTGCCTAAACATATTATTGATGAAATGAATATGGCTGTCCGACAAACCGTAGATACGAATACCACCCTCACCGCTGAGCTTGCGTTGTATAAGGAAAAGGTCAAAGTTTTTGAAAATGTGACAATCCGTCAATTTATGGTTGATATTTTATTCTCAATATTTATTTGAAAATATTATTTTAATGTTACAATATGAACTCACTTATTTTTGGGAAGAAATTTGGATTTACGTCTTGAAGTAGCATCGACTACGTTCAAACCGGAGGATTCTATGTTACGTGCTTACGTTTACATACACCGTCTTTGGTGACAGTCCGACATTTCAAAAAATAAATTTATCCGTAAATATTATTTTGGAGTTTTAAATTTGTGTTGGTTCATAAACTCACAAATTTACGAGAAGAGATTAGGACTTACGATTTTTTTTTAACGTCCTTTTACTACTAAACCGGAAACCTTAGGATTACGTATTTACGTTTTTGAACTCCGTTTTTTATGAGACATTTTTTATTGGATTCGTTTTGTGACGTTGATTCATAATTTATAAAAACGTTTTTCGTAAAACGACCCGAGGGCACGCAAATCAAGAAAACTAGAATCGAGAAATACACGTAAACTAGTGAGATGGGACAAAACACATTGTCCCACCCCACTAGCAATGTTGGACGACACACTTGACACCACACCATGAAGGTGGCATCAAGTTAGCTAGTTTGTTCCAAGTGTAAGCTTAGCTTACCCTTTAAGCTTTCAACTTCCCAATTGTTTTCACAAAACCACTAGCAACTCCTCATTCCACCATTTCTTACATGCAATCAACACCAAACTCTCTCAAAACTCCTCCCCCTTGCCGTCCAAAATAAAGCAACAAACACCCATTTTGATCTCTTCTAGCCATGAAACACATGTTTACTAGCTCTAATAAGGAGTTATCTTGAAGCCTTGATCATTTGGTGGCCATATTAACATCATTGGAGGTGATTTGCTTGTGTCCTAGGGCTGATTTCCCAACATATGTTCTTGATATTTGATGGTCTTGGAGTTACTTGTTGTGTTCATCAAGTTCTTGTCTTCCAAAAACAAGGAAAACACTTGGTTGGTAAAGAAGATCATCCTCTCCATTTTTCTCTTGTTATTTTGTAAAGAAAAAATGTATTTTCTTTCATTTTGTATATGTATATGGTGTATATATGATGATAAAAATGTTGTGTGGGGATCAAGTGTTGATAGATATGCTTAAAAATGATAATAACTATAAGAAATGAGGTTAAAATCTTGATTATTTAGTTGGCTGTATAAAAACAGTATATAACTAAAACAAGAACTGATAAAATTGCATGGTATGATCCATTTACAGTAAGTACAAGATGTTATACACATGTGAGAGTTGGCCATGCAATGGAATCAAAATAATGAGTGAGATATGATCAAAACAAGTTAGGTGGTCTAATCTGAATAAGCAGTTTTATAGGGACTGTTAAGGCAAGATGAACTCAAAATGGGCAGTAGCTATAACTAGGTTAAATGTAGCACATAATATGAAGAACATGTCACCCAAAAATGAGCTTCTAATTCATTATAGAACTCTAGATATGGTAAAAATGGTGAACATGAAGATAAAAATCAGATTTTTGGAATTAATGTTTATTATTATTATATAAGCACTCACATTTTAATGTATAAAATGTAAAATAAAAACCCACCAACTTATAAAACTTATTTATATAAATATATAAAAGGTTAATTAAATGGATAAATTGTATAAATGGTGGTGAAATAATATTTATAAGTAATAAAAACTATATACTTGATTTTTACGACTTTTTCGGCTATCGCCGTAAAATTAACGTTTTTCGCCAAATAAAACTTAGACGACCAAACCCGTCTGATGTAAAGTTTATAAAAGTCATATACTGATATATAAGTATCTAATACAAGTAAAAACCGATAAAACCCGAACTATAAGAAATACGGACATTTACGAGCTAATTAAGCATATTGGACTAATAATTGGACTAAATAAGATAAAAACTTGTAAAAAGAACTTATTGGGCTTAACCCATTTGGGCCCAACATGGAAAGTATACATACTGATAAAATAAGTATAACAAGGATAAACAAGCTAAAGAACTTATAATAAGCTTATAGGACTTAAAACGTGTAAATAAGTAAAACTAGTAAACTAGTATAAAAGTTATCGACATATAACACTAAAATGAGTAAACGAGAATATGTAAACCCACTTGATCATCATATATATATAATCATCATATGTATACATAATTGTTATTTTTATAAAGTCATTGGACATGAGTCTAAGACGAGTATTATTTGTCTAGGTTTCCGTGATTGAAGCACGTACCGTACGTCTGAATTGCCGATAACCCGCCTTCCCACATCAACGTGAGTTCATAGCCTCGCACTCTTTTAAATGTTTTTATAAATGTTTTATAAACCCGCGAGGGAGATAACATGTTAGTTTTATAAAATAGGACACCATTTGTCCCGATTGTTTGTTTATTGATTTTGGACCCGAATGATTGAATGACCCGATTGTATGACCCGATAAATGATTAATGGACCCGATAGATGAAATAAAATGGATTATTAAAGTTAGGTTATGTCACTAAAAGTCCCATTAGCATGAATTGTGAACTACCGGGAGTTGGTAGACGCTTATGCATATAATAGTACTATTTGGGGACGATCACCCCAGTTCGCGCCTTGACGGTTGATCCCCGTCGTGCCACATTGATTGGTAAGCGAATTTATGTATGAGAAGATTTCCATAGCGTGACCTTTGTGACGACACGCTACTTTAGATGGGCAAATTGAGTATCGGGTTAGCTACCCGTTGTTGGTTTAGTAAGGAAACAATGTCATGCGGCTTATAATAATCCAAATTAACAAAATACTACTAGACGCTCCGAATTACGACGTATTGCCTGACTAGCAATACGGGGTCATACTATTGATATTATGTTTGTGTTTTGGTTTTCATAACCATATTCATATAACGGTTTTTATTTTCATACAACGTCATAAGACGTATTGTATGATGTTTTTACGACATTGGCTCGTATAATGATTTTTAAGGCAAATGCCTATATTAAGATTTTCGATAAGGATTTGTATAAATGACTTTGGCTATTTTATGGCCTATTAAAATGGTTTGTACAAAATGATTTTCAGTAATAATTTTATACTGATATTATATTTATGGATTTTATTAAATTCTATGAATTCACTCGGCGTTATTGCTGACCTTTTCTTTTAACATGTTTTATCTCAGGTACTTGAAGGTAATTCTCGGGAAGACGACAAGAATTCATGGCCCGCACTAAAACAATATTTTTCCATTCAAATACTTTGTAAAACTTTGTATGAATTGTAATGACTTGGGACCGATGTAACTTTGATATTATTGAATGGAAATGCTTTATAAATAAACGACGCGATTTTTATGCGTTATCTATGATGTGAGTAATGTGCTATCCCGTAACACCAACTAGTCTTCCGCTGTACTGAGTTGTATAAATTTGGGGGTGTTACAGTTTGGTACCAGAGCTCTCGTTATAGAGAACGAAAGATTTATAAAACCAAGGTTTTGAATAAAACATTTCAAAATCATTTAACTATAAACATTTTTCACAAAATGTCTAAAAATCTTTTGACTATAACGGTGCCGAAGAATTCCCGAGTTACCGACAAGGCCAAGACTGAGAAGTGTTATTTTAATATATATATAACTTAGATTATATATATATGATGTAATTTTATTACATGATTGTTTGATGATTATTTTGATTTTTATACGAGGTATTTATACGACGTAGATTGTCACAAGAAACCCTAACTCCCCTAGTAAATTAATCGAAGCTATTCTCGTAGGAATTCTAGCTATCCTAGATCTAAACCAAGTTGTGGATATTTATGATCCCAACAAATGGTTAATATTCGTAGAAATATAGATATTAGTTGATTGTGATATTGAAAAAGAATTGGCGAGATTAAATATGATATCGATGTCATGACGATCTTTCCTTATAGAGTGGAGTTTGACAAAACGTTATCACCTGGAAAGATGTCATCTGATTCGTTGTCATCCAATTCTTAAAAATGAAATCGAAAGGGTGAATGTTGCAATTGAGGCTGTCTTTGGAACCATTACCCAAAAGCCTCATGCCACTAATAACTTTCCGAGAAGTCTAATTGAATGTACGAGTCATTTCATACTAGTGACTCATTTGATAATTTTCGTTGTAAGAGCTATAGGATTGGAAATTAAGTATTGATCATACTGAGCTTTTATTGCCTATTAAGGCCTAAGAATAAGGCTGAAAGTATTGGAAAATGAGGTAGGATATCGAATTGAGTATAAAATTGGTTGGAACTTGAATAAAGTAAAATTTAACCCGTATGGAATATGAGATTGTTAAGAGGAAGTCGTTATGTTATGTGATTGAATTATAAGGTTTTAATTGATTGTTAGTTTGTGTTAAGGGTTGTTCCTAGGCCATTGTCTACTAACGAGGATGCCCAGTGTCCATGAAAGAAATTGAAGAAATCTTCTTCTGAATTGAGACCGATGGATCTTTCGGGACATGTGGAACACCTAATGACTCTTGTAGATTAGTATTCATTGTGGTATCTTTTAAAAATAATCCCTAACTTAACTGAGATATCAGTTGGTAGGATGAGTTCCGAGAATTGTATGACATAGTGACATGTAATGTGTTACGGTACAATTTGACTTGTTTGTGATTAATGAAAAAGACTACCTTTTATTACTAAATTCTACATGTATCGATGTTATCTATCTTTTATTGTTTCATCCTAATGTTCACATTAGTGATGCAACCATTGAGCAAGTACTCATCTTGATTTGAGTTACGTTATGGATTATTCTTGTTGAGTGCCATCGAGGTCATGAACCTCATGATTATTTGGCTAAGCTCATTTCCTATCATATCGTAGTTAGTTCTTGGTGAACGAATCACTCTTTTGCAGATCATTCATTGTTTTTATAAAGATGAAACAGTATTCCTTGAGAAAAATTGAATTTTCATCACAATAAGGATTATTCAAAGTGAGATTTATAAGTGATTGATATCAAAATAAAATTGTTTATGAGACGCTTTGGAAACTTAATTATTTCCATAACAAAGAAAACCTTTGTAAATATATTTTTGATTTTTATTTAAGAATTAAGCATGAAAATGTTTTTACTATAAACATGGATAATAAAATTTTGACGAACTGAGTATTGCATCGTTAATCTTGAAATTGTATATAGTTGCGCGCCTACATACAATTTGGAATGGACTATGCAAGACTGATTAGTAGTCACCATAAAACTGATTAATAAATACTAAATTTTCTTTGAAGATTGTGAAAGATTAAATTTTATGAGATCTGCAAGAAGTGAAAAATAAGGACATAATGTTAGGGACACCTACAATTGACAATTCTTTCGTATCCAATTCTCCCGTAGTGAGATTCTTAGGAAAAGTATCTAATTACCGAGTGTTGATACCCGACTGGATGTATTGACGTTCTTATCATTTCTTATGATTTGATTTCATTTGAATGACCTGGGTAACGATCTGAGGAGCTTTCGAATGCGTACTCAAATTATGAAAACATGGGATATATTCATATTCGTTAAATGTTTTCGTCTGTATCTGATTTGAAATTCTCTCGCATAGATTATGCGTTAACCTTACTCTTTTAAGGTTAATTACATCTTCAGATATCCCTGAATTTGTGAAGGATTATGAGTTATTATTAGTCTTTTGAGAAGTTCACATCTTATCAACGGTGATGAAACTGGAAAGTTGATAATTCCAGTAGAATAAATTGATTGATTATGACATGACGACATTGTCTTAATTGATAGGAACTCGAGTAGAATTCCCCTAAATGATAAGATGTTGATTATCAAAAGTGATCTAAATAATTCTTGATGGATGACCATATCCTGCATTTAGACTTGAAATTATATTGTGATTGGTGGTGAATTAGTCATATATATTATAATCTAGAAAGAACTTAAAATAAATGTATTAAAAGATGTTTATGTTATCTGAAACTTTAGTAAGTATTTATTGATGAATTACCTAGACTTTCGCCATTAAGGCAACTTGAATTTGGTATTTGATTATATTCTCGGTGCTGCACCTATGGCTTGTGCACTATATGTCAGCACCATCTAAATTAAAGGAATTACCGTACAACTGAGAGAGTTGTCGGGGAAAGATTTTATTATACCAAGCCTGTCATCATGAAGAGCTATGGTGTTATCATTCCTTATATTTATAGATTACCGTGAACTGAGTAAATTGACAATCGAAAACGATATCCATAACTCGAAATGGAAGATTTGTTCGATCATTTACAAGGTTTTAGCGTATGTTTTAAAGATTTGATTCACGGCATGGTTATCATCAACTTCGCGTCCGCGAAAGAGATTATCTATTCCAATCACTACATCCGATACTTGTAATGAACGTTATGAGTTTCACGTGATGTCGTTTGGGTTGACCGATGCACATGTAGTATTCATAAATTTGGTGACTCACGTGTGTAGGCTGTAGTTTGATAAATTCATGCTTGCGATCATTAAGGACCGTTTGTTTATTTATAAGAATAAGAATGAAGTTAATAATTAATTATAGATTGCCCTGAATTGGCCGAACAATAAAAACCTGTACCTTGAATAATTAACACGTGATTAAAGACTTGAACCTTTACATGATTTAACCATGTGATTAATAGATAATGGAATATAAATTGACTCTTCAAAAATTTAGAAGTCATTTAAGCCATTGAGTTATACTAAAAAGAAAGTGCAAATACATTTTGACAATGTTTTAACAAAGGATTTTAAGGAATTATTCCTTTATACACAAACCATTTAACTAAACTTTTGTTTAGGGGTAAATGTTTGTGTATACTTCTAGACAACTTAAGAAAAATTGCGGAAACTATATAACTTATGACATGAAATTTGAAACGACAATTTTTGCTTTTCAAATAAGAAAAATTTTGACCAAAGTATAACCAAAGATTTTTCGAACATTTACGAATCTTATTAATTATTTTCGATAAATCAACGAAAATCTTGTTGATTAAACTCAAATTTATTTTGAACATTTTACATAATTGGTCGAACTAAGAAATTTAAAACTTTTACGTTTACGCTTCATAAAAATTAACTAATAAATATTTAATTAATTATAATAATTATCGACGCTTTAGACGACGGATTGAGAAAAACAGATAAAAATGATAGTTGAGAAGAAACAAAAACTCAGAAAATGTGAAGAAATAATTTTTGAATAAATACGGTTATGATATTTATTTCATCGGGAAAGTGAACGTAATTGCTGACGCATAATATAGAAAGAATATCTGAGTGAATTGTGGACATGATAATTATATCATCATGAGAAGTGAATATAGATACCGATGCATTATGTAGAAAAGATAAAAAAAAAAAAAAAAACCAGTTAGGACATGTTCCTTATTAATGAAGGTGCAAAATAAATTGCCGAACGATATAAAAATAAACAATGTTTGTAAAAAGGATAATATAGATAATAAAAAGGGATTCATGACTAATATGAATCATTAAGATTGAGAAGCCGATGGCATTAAATGTTTTTTAAAAAAAGGGGCCACTTGTGGTTACCTAAATATAAAGAATTGTGAGATATAGTTATATTGGAATCTTGTAAGTATAAGTATTCTATTTATGTCATTTCTGACTAAAAGTATTTTTGTCTGAAGAAGTTGTACTGATGGCAATTATGAAGGCAGGGGTCGCCTCATACATTAGTAAACGTCTAGCTATTCCAAAGGTCAACTTCTGAATTTGATTCGATTTGGGTCATCGTCGACAGACTGACCAAATCTGCTAATATCATTCCCGTTAATGATAAATGCAAAAGAGTTATGTAAACATAGTGTGCCTGTATCGAACATCTTTATCAAGATCCTCGCTTCGCATCGAATTTCTAGAGATTTGCTCAGAAATCATTGAGAACGAACCTTGATGAGAGTACTATGTACCACCCCAAATCGAAGGGACGAGGTAAAGTAACAATACAAAGTAATATAAGTGCTGTTTTATGTTTGAATGATTGACCTTTGGTAATAGACCGTATAATCGTTTTCCTTTGGAGAGATTATCATTGATAATCATCATATTAGGATCGAGATCTAATCTTGTTAGGATTTATATTAGAGCATCTGTAAGCAGGAGTTGAGATAAAGACACCCGACATACACCCATTGTGAGATGGACATGTCTTTTAGGTTTAAGGTTTCCTATAATGGCGAACCTAACCTTACAAAATACCCGACCCGCGAGATCTGAAATGATTGTTGAAATTAGGATCTGATTACAGACTGCCGATAGTGGGCAAGAGGTTATGTGAATGTGAAATGTAGATCTTGAAGTGCCAAATAGGTAGCGAAGTTATGCCACAATTTTTAAACTTGGAAAAATGAATTCATGATCTGACAAATGATGGGATATAAGTCCCTGTTATATGGGACCATAGAGATGATGTAAAAAGATTGGTTTGAAAGGCATACAAGCTGGATCTACCCTAGGACTTCAAGAGCTGCGTGAATTATGATTCGTATATCGAACTTGATGGAATATCTATCAAGTGAAAATCTGATTGTTCTTAGTAAAGCTTAGATCGGCGAAAAGTTGCATTCATCAGAAACCCGTGAACATCATGGATAGAGAAAGTAAGTCAACATTAAGCCTGATCTTATTCCCGTAGTTATGTTTGATGAAACTCGCGTATTATAATGGATTGCACTTGTGAGAAAAGACCGAATGTGGAGGAAATACCCACATGGCTTTAACTCTATAAGAAGCGAGTAGTAAGGTATGATGATCTTTGAGGACAAAGATCCTGTTTAGGGGTAAATGCTGTGACAATCCGTCAATTTATGGTTGATATTTTATTCTCAATATTTATTTGAAAATATTATTTTAATGTTACAATATGAACTCACTTATTTTTGGGAAGAAATTTGGATTTACGTCTTGAAGTAGCATCGACTACGTTCAAACCGGAGGATTCTATGTTACGTGCTTACGTTTACATACACCGTCTTTGGTGACAGTCCGACATTTCAAAAAATAAATTTATCCGTAAATATATTTTGGAGTTTTAAATTTGTGTTGGTTCATAAACTCACAAATTTACGAGAAGAGATTAGGACTTACGATTTTATTTTAACGTCCTTTTACGACTAAACCGGAAACCTTAGGATTACGTATTTACGTTTTTGAACTCCGTTTTTTATGAGACATTTTTTATTGGATTCGTTTTGTGACGTTGATTCATAATTTATAAAAACGTTTTTCGTAAAACGACCCGAGGGCACGCAAATCAAGAAAACTAGAATCGAGAAATACACGTAAACTAGTGAGATGGGACAAAACACATTGTCCCACCCCACTAGCAATGTTGGACGACACACTTGACACCACATCATGAAGGTGGCATCAAGTTAGCTAGTTTGTTCCAAGTGTAAGCTTAGCTTACCCTTTAAGCTTTCAACTTCCCACTTGTTTTCACAAAACCACTAGCAACTCCTCATTCCACCATTTCTTACATGCAATCAACACCAAACTCTCTCAAAACTCCTCCCCCTTGCCGTCCAAAATAAAGCAACAAACACCCATTTTGATCTCTTCTAGCCATGAAACACATGTTTACTAGCTCTAATAAGGAGTTATCTTGAAGCCTTGATCATTTGGTGGCCATATTAACATCATTGGAGGTGATTTGCTTGTGTCCTAGGGCTGATTTCCCAACATATGTTCTTGATATTTGATGGTCTTGGAGTTACTTGTTGTGTTCATCAAGTTCTTGTCTTCCAAAAACAAGGAAAACACTTGGTTGGTAAAGAAGATCATCCTCTCCATTTTTTCTTGTTATTTTGTAAAGAAAAAATGTATTTTCTTTCATTTTGTATATGTATATGGTGTATATATGATGATAAAAATGTTGTGTGGGGATCAAGTGTTGATAGATATGCTTAAAAATGATAATAACTATAAGAAATGAGGTTAAAATCTTGATTATTTAGTTGGCTGTATAAAAACAGTATATAACTAAAACAAGAACTGATAAAATTGCATGGTATGATCCATTTACAGTAAGTACAAGATGTTATACACATGTGAGAGTTGGCCATGCAATGCAATCAAAATAATGAGTGAGATATGATCAAAACAAGTTAGGTGGTCTAATCTGAATAAGCAGTTTTGTAGGGACTGTTAAGGCAAGATGAACTCAAAATGGGCAGTAGCTATAACTAAGTTAAATGTAGCACATAATATGAAGAACATGTCACCCAAAAATGAGCTTCTAATTCATTATAGAACTCTAGATATGGTAAAAATGGTGAACATGAAGATAAAAATCAGATTTTTGGAATTAATGTTTATTATTATTATATAAGCACTCACATTTTAATGTATAAAATGTAAAATAAAAACCCACCAACTTATAAAACTTATTTATATAAATATATAAAAGGTTAATTAAATGGATAAATTGTATAAATGGTGGTGAAATAATATTTATAAGTAATAAAAACTATAAACTTGATTTTTACGACTTTTTCGGCTATCGCCGTAAAATTAACGTTTTTCGCCAAATAAAACTTAGACGACCAAACCCGTCTGATGTAAAGTTTATAAAAGTCATATACTGATATATAAGTATCTAATACAAGTAAAAACCGATAAAACCCGAACTATAAGAAATACGGACATTTACGAGCTAATTAAGCATATTGGACTAATAATTAGACTAAATAAGATAAAAACTTGTAAAAAGAACTTGTTGGGCTTAACCCATTTGGGCCCAACATGGAAAGTATACATACTGATAAAATAAGTATAACAAGGATTAAAACAAGCTAAAGAACTTATAATAAGCTTATAGGACTTAAAACGTGTAAATAAGTAAAACTAGTAAACTAGTATAAAAGTTATCGACATATAACACTAAAATGAGTAAACGAGAATATGTAAACCCACTTGATCATCATATATATATAATCATCATATGTATACATAATTGTTATTTTTATAAAGTCATTGGACATGAGTCTAAGACGAGTATTATTTGTCTAGGTTTCCGTGATTGAAGCACGTACCGTACGTCCGAATTGCCGATAACCCGCCTTCCCACATCAACGTGAGTTCATAGCCTCGAACTCTTTTAAATGTTTTTATAAATGTTTTATAAACCCGCGAGGGAGATAACATGTTAGTTTTATAAAATAGGACACCATTTGTCCCGATTGTTTGTTTATTGATTTTGGACCCGAATGATTGAATGACCCGATTGTATGACCCGATAAATGATAAATGGACCCGATAGATGAAATAAAATGGATTATTAAAGTTAGGTTATGTCACTAAAAGTCCCATTAGCATGAATTGTGAACTACCGGGAGTTGGTAGACGCTTATGCATATAATAGTACTATTTGGGGACGATCACCCCAGTTCGCGCCTTGACGGTTGATCCCCGTCGTGCCACATTGATTGGTAAGCGAATTTATGTATGAGAAGATTTCCATAGCGTGACCTTTGTGACGACACGCTACTTTAGATGGGCAAATTGAGTATCGGGTTAGCTACCCGTTGTTGGTTTAGTAGGGAAACAATGTCATGCGGCTTATAATAATCCAAATTAACAAAATACAACTAGACGCTCCGAATTACGACGTATTGCCTGACTAGCAATACGGGGTCATACTATTGATATTATGTTTGTGTTTTGGTTTTCATAACCATATTCATATAACGGTTTTTATTTTCATACAACGTCATAAGACGTATTGTATGATGTTTTTACGACATTGGCTCGTATAATGATTTTTAAGGCAAATGCCTATATTAAGATTTTCGATAAGGATTTGTATAAAATGACTTTGGCTATTTTATGGCCTATTAAAATGGTTTGTACAAAATGATTTTCAGTAATAATTTTATACTGATATTATATTTATGGATTTTATTAAATTCTATGAATTCACTCGGCGTTATCGCTGACCTTTTCTTTTAACATGTTTTATCTCAGGCACTTGAAGGTAATTCTCGGGAAGACGACAAGAATTCATGGCCCGCACTAAAACAATATTTTTCCATTCAAATACTTTGTAAAACTTTGTATGAATTGTAATGACTTGGGACCGATGTAACTTTGATATTATTGAATGGAAATGCTTTATAAATAAACGACGCGATTTTTATGCGTTATCTATGATGTGAGTAATGTGCTATCCCGTAACACCAACTAGTCTTCCGCTGTATTGAGTTGTATAAATTTGGGGGTGTTACAGAAAAGGTCCCTCTAGCAGAGAAAATAACTCTTTCTGAATTTGACCAATTTCGCTCTGAGAGGATAGAACACTTAAACGAAATAGAATCATTAAGAGTTAATCTTTCCAATGAATTAAAAGAAAAGGAGTCAGTTGTCACTGATTTTCAAAAACTTAAAAAGGATTTCGAAACTCTCGAGTCTAAAAAGGTTGAATCGGAAATTAAGGCTACCAAACTTCTTAAATTCAAGGAACAACAACTTTTAAAACAATACGCTTTCACAGAAAAGATTCATCTTTTAACTAACTCATTTAAAGAACTAGAACTGAAGCGTCTTTAATATTTATCACCTAATCCCGGTTATGCAAAACAAGCTCAGGAATATATTCATTGTCTTTATGATATGACCCTAATTGGCAAATCGAAAGAAGCACCTTATGTTCGTAGTGATGAGGAGACACAGTCACTTGCGGATGAAACTTGTTCTAAAATGCTTTCAAAATTTCATAAGATTTGTAGAAACTAGAAGGGGGGGGGGTTGATAGTTTCTCTTTATTGGTGACCAAATTAAAATTACTTTCAATTGGGTTTGTATCATAACTATTTTTTGCTTGAAGCTAAGTTGCATAATGATTAGGTTCAATTCAAATGCACTAGTAAAGATAATAGGTAAGTGTAATGATAATGAAATAAGTAATGAGTAAGGAAGGAGACGACCTAGTGGGAAGACACCAAGATTTATAGTGGTTCGACAACGAGGCTCAATCCTCGTTTGTACTCCACTCCTCGAGTACACCTACTCGAGATTTCCACTATATCCACAAGCTCCCTTCTTGGCGGAGAAAACCTTACATCGTCGCTTACATTACTTTCCGGCACTAAGCTAAATGTCGAGACCTAATCTTTAGCTAGGACCAATCTAGACAACGTTGCATACTTCACAATTTAACGACACAAAGCTAGATGTCGAGTTCTAATCTCAAGGTAGAACCAATCTTCACGACGTTGCCTACTTCACCATTTTACGACACAAGGCTAGATGTCGAGTTCTAATCCAAAGCTAGAACCAATCTTCATGACTCTTCACTTTGAAGCTAAGTGAGAACTTCACACAACACAACTACTAATCACTTTCAAGTTTAGTGAGAACTCACAAGACACAACCACATCACTTTATAGTTTAGTGAGAACTACTAATCAAATCTATTACAACTCAACTAGACTTATCCAAGTACACACATGTAGCTTGGATTTACACAACACAATCCAAGCAAACACATATGCAATGGATGTACACAACAAATCCAAGTATTCATAAATAACTTAGTTGAATACAACTAGTCCAAGTATTCATAAATACAATGGATTGACATAAAACAAAAAGGGTATCATGATGAATATGACTAGCTCATAGATTCATCTTTATCACAACACTAGTGAGTGAGTGATCTTCTCATTGGACAAGGTAAAGGAGGGGATCAAGAGGATAATCATATGTAAACATCCTTAACACTTTAAGTGATCATTTACTAATGATTATGCTATAAAAAAGAGAAAGGGGGCTGAGAAAAACGTCCAAGAGGCTAATTGGAAAATGAGATTTGACCCACTATTTAAAGGAGACAAAGTATAACGGATATATAACGGCTATCTGGGCGCGGTACCTTTTCTAGCCCGGCGGTTCCATATCGCTAAGGAACCGCCTAGCTACTTAAGGTTCCGCCCCTAGAGTACGCTCCGTTTTTTGTCTTTTAGTGGGGTGGGAATATCTGAGGTATTTGAAGCCTTCAAAGGATATTCTAATAGCATATGGAATATGCTATTTTCAAATTTTCATTTTCCATTTTAATAAAACATTTTCTAAAAAAGAAAGTTTATTAAAAAGTCTTTTGTCATATTAACAAAAGTGAGTTTTAAGGATAATCATTTTGATGATCACTAAGTATGATTAAGAAAGGTTAGTGATATGATTATTACCTTGATGATAGTGTTAGTTAAATAATTCGTTTTGTGTTTTATACTAAATGTGTTGTATAGTTTGTTGTGATCAAAACTAAGAAAGATTAGTTAACACTAATAATGTTTTTAGGCATTACTTGCATTAACAATCTCCCCCTTTTTGATTACGACAAACGATAAACTCATTTACATAGAAACACAAAATAACGAATTATTAACGAGTTTATCACTATCATTTCTCCCCCTTTGTCATAGCAAAAAGCTTAGCACAAGTCTTTGAAGAACATCGAACTTTTCTAGTAGCTCCCCCTTGGTGGTTTCTCCCCCTTGCTTGGGGCACCAAGTATATGAGCTAAGGTGACATGCTACACAAAGGTTAGTAGAGAGGAAAGAAACACCAATGTATATATGATCACTACCTACTAAGTAACTTGAGAGGGAGAGAGAGAAGAAATCTCAAATTAGAAGCAAGTATTTTGCTAAGTTTGTCCAAAAAGGTAATTGACAAAATCAAACTTCAATCCAATGAAGATGATAAGCTTGTCAATGGGTTAAAGTTTAGAATTGATGGAATCACCCATAAGCAATTATAAAAATTAACCATGATCAACTCAAAATAGAACTAAAGGGATAACACACAAAGGTTACATAATAGAAAAGACACAACAAAGTAGATAGTCATACACACAATATGAGTATCTAAAGCAAAAGATATGGAAAATAAACCACAAAGCATAAGCTATTCTAATAGTGATAATTTTCCAAGATTGCTAGAAAATAAAAGACTCTAAAGCAACTAAAGTAATAAAGACTCCAAGAGTAGTTAGTCCTTTAGTTGGAAAAATAAGACGACGATGCATCATTCGAAGTTTTGTCCACCGGAACGAAAACTTGAATAGGAGGTCGAGTGAGGAGGAATTCAAGAAAATTTAACTTCTCATACACATGAGCAGTCAATTTGTTGAAATCGACAACAAGCATACGAGGATCCATGATGCAACACAAAATCGGTTGATGGGGGTATGGCATCAAACGTAGGGTTTGGTGGTGGAGGGGTAATGGGTTTGGAAATGTTTTCACAATGCCTTGTAAGGCTTGGGAAGGTTGAAAGATCATTGAGTTGAGGGGTATTGAAGGATTGTGGTGGTGGGGGAACATTTTCTTTAGCTCCGGTGATGGGGTTAATGGTATAAGTCTCATTCCAATACTTGATTGGAGAGAAGGTAGGGTTTTTGGGTGGTTTGGAAGAAGATGGTTCATTCTTCTTGATCCAAATAGGTCGAACCGAGATTTTTGGTTTCTTTGAAAGCTTAGATGAGGAAGCTTTGGGTGAGTGAGGTTGTGACAATGAAATGTCAAGGTTATGAAAGGATGAGTTAGGCATTGTTAAGGTGTGAGAACAAAATCTCAAGGTTGGGAAGGTGTGAGAATGAAATCTCAAGGTTGGGAAAGTGTGAGAATGAAATCTCAAGGTTGGTATATAAGTAGAATGTAATCAAGGTAAGAATTTGAATACAAAAAAATGGAGTGTCAAGGAATGTTTAGTCAATTTGAGTAAACAAGGAATCTTGACAGGGTATAGGGTTTTAAAAGTTTTGACCAAAAAATCATCAAAAATTGATTTCTGTCCGCGGTACCTTAAAGGGATCGGCGGTTCCTTATCACATAAGGAACCGCGCGACTTTTAGTGAGCTGCATCCAGTGGACATGAAACCATGTTTTTCCAGGGTTTTGGAAAAAACTAAGACTTTTTCAAAAAGTTTCAAATCTTGGAATTTTACCTCTATTAGCACCAAATTATGCTAGGGTTGCATAAAGCAACAGATTCACAATGAATGTCTTGACAAAGGGTGACAAAGTATTTGAATATCATTTTGAACCAATTTTAGTCAAGTTTTTAGAGGTTGTGATAGATTTAGGTTCAATTTTAATTTCAAATTAAAGTTGATTAATGTGCACATAAGGATAGAAACACATAAAGCTAAATCCATAGATCAACAACATGAAACGCACATGAAGGAAGCAACTACAATGACAACTAGAAAAGAAAGACAACTAACTATTACAAAGCTAGCTTAACATTAGATCTAGATTAGTAGTATTCTTTGGCTTGGTTTTGTTGAAACCATTTATTTAGAAAACTTCATCATTCATCTCCTAGGAAGAGGCATGGAGAACAAGGCAAGCAAGAACTCTTGCAACCTCCTATGTAGTCCAAACATTTCCATCCTAAGGTTATGGATGATGTAGTGGTTGTAAAGACACATGGACAATTAGGACCATGTGTTTCTTGAAACCCATAGTATGGATCACCCAAAAGGAGGGAAAGTGGAACACCCAAAATTGGAATGTTTGAGTTAGGTGGAGGTGGAGGAGGCATGTTCTCCAAGGGTGATATGGGTGAGTGTGTTTGCAAGTTCTCCAAAGTTGGTGAAATGGGTGAATTTGGAGGGTAAATGGTGAAGTCACCAAGGTATCATCAAAGTCATTCACAAAGGGAATGCTTTGGAGTGGTTGTGGTTGTGTAGTCACATCCAAGGGTGCACTTGGAGTGAAGGGTGAGGTAAGCTCATTCATTCTTGAGTGAAATGAAAAGGAGGTAGAACCAATAGAATGGTTAGTACCATGGGTGGAGGTAGTCTTGCATGGAGCAAGAGGTGGGGAAGGTGATGAAGAAATGAGGATAAGACCCATCTCATTCTTAGGTGTGTGGAAGGGTGAGGAGTCAAGCTTGGCTACCTTAATCCTTATTTTGAGTGTTTTCCTTAGGGTGGAGGTATTGGAAGTGTTTGAGGTTTTGGTAGAAACCATGGTTGTTTAAGGATTAGGGAAGTATGTTTGATGTGTGAAGAACATGACAAACAAGGTGGGTTTAAATGGATGAGGGGATGATCCAAACTAGTAATGGGTTAAAATCATTTTAGGTGAATAATGAATTTAGGTAAGCTAGTTTAGGAAATGTGCAGTTTATTACAGAAAATCATGTAGTGTTTACACAGAATTGAGAAAACAGTGTAAAGCAAAAGATGCTGTCGGGCATAGTAGCCGGCGGTTCCTTATCTAGGACCCGCGGTTCCTTATCGATAAGGAGCCGCTGGTCGATATGGAACCGCGACCAGAGGTTTCAAAAATTTCCATCCCAGATTTTTACCAAAAGATTCACAAGCCAAAGTTAACTATAGATCATAATCTAATAAGCTAACTATCATAAGGATGCCCAAAGCTATGTAAATCAAAAACATGATGGCATAAGCAACATTTAGGATTGAAATAAATAATAATACAAACATGTAGCATAAGATAAACCAAAGTAATAATAAACAAATGTTTTAAACACCACAAGAAAATTAAACTTTGACACAATTCAAAGTTTTTCACCCCCTTTTCTTACCTAAATCCTTGATCATTTTTCCCAAGAACTTAAAACCCTTTCTTGATTCAACCCGGTGTTCGTGCAATTCCCCTCGAGTTCTAAGATTTTCACGTTAGAGATGCTCCATATTGAGATCTTCCGGTACTTCACTAGAATGATGAGGCGGAGGAGCTAAGTCTTCAAATTCATCCTCGAATGGGCTTGAGGATGGATGGGAATTACTCGAAGAGTTGAAATGAGAACTAGTACCGATGCCATCACCATCACTTGTTGGCATTCGGGTGTCCTCATCATCCATCTCTTGATGATCGGATTTTCGTGAACCTCGGTCACTTCTAGGCTTTCGTTCGTATACCTCTTGAATAGGTAACATAACCTGTTGAACCGGGTGAAAGCGAGAAAGATCGAGATGAGGAAAATCTTCACCAACCCTTCTAAAAAGGCGAGTAAGAAGCATAGCATAGGGAAGGTTTGTTTTGGGTTTGGAAAGAGCATAATTTATACGTCGAGCGACGTAGAATGCTAAATTGTACTCGGTTGATGTAAAGATGCAAAACAACATATGCACCATACAAGCCAGGATATGATCTCGGTTTCCACCAAGACAAAACACATTCTCCCTAAGGATGTTAGCCCATTGGACCATGAAATCCTTAAGGTAGCTTGAGAGCACTTCATAGCGATTCACATTTCGCACATTAGTATGAAGGCTTCTCACAACGTTTCCATCACGCTCTTTCGAGATGATATCAAGGATGAAATTTAGATCAACTTCGATGATGTAATTTGAAGGTTTATCGTTGGACTCCACGAGAGCATCAAGTCTCCATTTGTCCGTAAAACGACAAGTGCCTCTATATGGCACACCAAGAATATCACCAAAATCATCGAGGGAATATTGAATGATTTGATCATTTAACATGAAACGAATAAAGATTTGGCCATTGATTTCAAGCATGGAGTAAGTGCTAAAGAATTCAAGAAGAAACAAGGGATAAATTTCTTTGTCTATGAAGAGCAAACAATCAAATCCAATATGCTCAAACATAGAGTAGATATATCTATACCCCGTTATTCTTGTATCTACAACCCTACCCTCATGGAAATTTCGAGTTGAAAGAGATGGAAAAGAGTTTTGAAGTTGAGTGGAAGCATAGGTATGGGTAATGTTTGGCATATAGTTTCTAGTGAGTTGATGATCGTTTTGATATTGTGAAGGCATGATTAGTACCTAAATACAAACAAGAAAAACATATTTCCAATCACTCATATGAAAAATTAAAATAAAAAATCGAAAATATGAGAATGTGTTATATCAATTTCTCGACAAACAAAGGATTGAATCCATATCATTCTCATGTTCACAATGCATCTATTCCATCATTAACCAAGAACACATGATCTATGTTGGATCAACAATGGATTAGAACATTGGTTTTTCAAAACAAGGTTTTTAGGTAAGCATTAACAATATCATTACCTACTTGTTCATGGGTTCATCTCAAATCCATCTTTTAATCAAAATAATTAATCAAAATTCGGATTTGTTCTATAAGTGGGTTTTAGTGAAATCTTAATGAATATGAACCTAAGGAATCATATAAAGTAACCATGTCAACCCACATTCCTATTAAGGTTTTAATTCAATTTCAATTATAAAAATCCCCAATTATGAAAGGATGAACCCTAGAACAAAATAGATGAAATTGAAAGAAAATACTTACAATTAATTGATGTTAGATGAAGGATGAGTGAAACCCACAACTTGGAATCAATTAATTTGAGTGATTGAAGGTTTTTGAAGCTTCAACAATGGTGGAAAAGATGAAACCTGTCGGCTGTATGTTTTTGGGAGAGAGAGATAGTGGTTTGAAAAGGAATAAAATAATCAAACTGGCGCTCTGACTCAAGTTGCTGCCCGCGGTTCCTTATCGATAAGGTACCACGGTTTGAACCGCCAGAGATAAAGAACCGCCTACAGAGGCTGGTTTTTATCAATGAAAAACGCCAAATTTTAAAAACCAAGTTTTTCTAAAACACTTAAAAAAAATATCATGAGCCTTTTAGAATATCATTGGATCATCATAACACTAAACAATATGCTTTAACGAAGGATTACGAGTTAAATCGAGATCGAAAAGAACTAAAACGGACAAACGACTACTCGTAGCAAAACGGCAAAGTGGAGAGAAGTCAAGGGAAGTGAATCAAGACTAGTATTAATGCTCAAGGGAATAATGACAATCTTCAGATAATGGAAACGAAGAGCTTGTGTCATATATAGTGGTTTAAGACGTGCCTTTCCGGCGAAGTGTTAAACGACTTTGGTAATGAACAAACACAAAGCAAATATTGAAGCATAGACAAGATCACTTTCAATAATAGTCTTAGTCTAAACCAAGATATGAGCAAGGTATTGATTCACTTTCTCTCCCACGAAGGGCCTACTAACCGTATGGGTGCAAACCATGATATCATGCTTGATACTTTAAGCTACTACTAACTCACTCTACATCACCATAGTGAGTCAAGTATCCAAGCAATGAAGGTTTGAGAGGTTAAAAGGAAAGAATCACAAACCACAAACAAATGTCAAGGCAAGGATGCCAAGAGCAAGCACATAGTCATGTAATGATCAAAAGAATGATCAAAGGGCGTGTGGAAGAACGAAAACGTACCTTGGCCACAAGAGCATTCCAATCCATCACTGCAAGCCTCAAGAGTGACTAAGATGAATACTAAGTCTTCAATGACTAGTTATATTCCCAATCATCATTCAAAGATATTGAAGATCAATGAAGATGAGTCTTCTACAAGTGCAAGTAGCTCAATCCGCAATCAATTCAATGATGGATCTTCATGAGTACCTACACAAGACAAGATGCAATCTAGTAGATACATTTCAAGAGTAGATCTAAAATGTATAAATGCTACTAATCTAAGTGGGATGTAATATTACCAATTAAAAAGACCTATTTTCAAAGAAAAAATAGTTTTGACCAAAGAGAAACCTTAGTACAACTTGACCTTCTAATTTGAGGAGACAATGGATCGATCCAAGTTTCAAAGTACAATATACTTCAAAGATCTTGAGTGACCATCGCTCTGATACCAATTGTAGAAACTAGAAAGGGGGGGGGGGTGGTTGAATAGTTTCTCTTTATTGGTGACCAAATTAAAATTACTTTCAATTTGGTTTGTATCAAAACTATTTTTTGCTTGAAGCTAAGTTGCATAATGATTAGGTTCAATTCAAATGCACTAGTAAAGATAATAGGTAAGTGTATTGATAATTAAATAAGTTAAGAGTAAGGAAGGAGACGACCTAGTGGGAAGACACCAAGATTTATAGTGGTTCGACAACGAGGCTCAATCCTCGTTTCTACTCCACTCCTCGAGTACACCTACTCGAGATTTCCACTATATCCGCAAGCTCCCTTCTTGGCGGAGAAAACCTTACATCGTCGCTTACATTATTTTCTGACACTAAGCTAAATGTCGAGACCTAATCTTTAGCTAGGACCAATCTACACAACGTTGCCTACTTCATAATTTAGCGACACAAGGCTAGATGTCGAGTTCTAATCTCAAGGTAGAACCAATCTTCACGACGTTGCCTACTTCACCATTTTACGACACAAGGCTAGATGTCGAGTTCTAATCCAAAGCTAGAACCAATCTTCACGACTCTTCACTTTGAAGCTAAGTGAGAACTTCACACAACACAACTACTAATCACTTTCAAGTTTAGTGAGAACTCACAAGACACAACCACATCACTTTATAGTTTAGTGAGAACTAATAATCAAATCTATTACAACTCAAGTAGACTTATCCAAGTACACACATGTAGCTTGGATTTACACAACACAAATCCAAGCAAACACATATGCAATGGATGTACACAACAAATCCAAGTATTCATAAATAACTTGGATGAACACAACTAGTCCAAGTATTCATAAATACAATGGATTGACATAAAACAAAAAGGATATAATGATGAATATGACTAGCTCATAGATTCATCTTTATCACAACACTAGTGAGTGAGTGATCTTCTCATTGGACAAGGTAAAGGAGGGGATCAAGAGGATAATCATATGTAAACATCCTTAACACTTTAAGTGATCATTTACTAATGATTATGCTATAGAAAAGAGAAAGGGGGTTGAGAAAAACGTCCAAGAGGCTTATTGGAAAATGATATTTGACCCACTATTTAAAGGAGACAAAGTATAACGGATATATAACGGCTATCTGGGCGCGGTACCTTATCTAGCCTGGTGGTTCCATATCGCTAAGGAACCGCCTAGCTACTTAAGGTTCCGCCCCTAGAGTACGCTCCGTTTTTTGTCTTTTAGTGGGGTGGTAATATCTGAGGTATTTAAAGCCTTCAAAGGATATTCTAATAGCATATGGAATATGCTATTTTCAAATTTTCATTTTCCATTTTAATAAAACATTTTCTAAAAAAGAAAGTTAATTAAAAAGTCTTTTGTCATATTAACAAAAGTGAGTTTTAAGGATAATCATTTTGATGATCACTAAGTATGATTAAGAAAGGTTAGTGATATGATTATTACCTTGATGATAGTGTTAGTTAAATAATTCGTTTTGTGTTTTATACTAAATGTGTTGTATAGTTTGTTGTGATCAAAACTAAGAAAGATTAGTTAACACTAATAATGTTTTTAGGCATTACTTGCATTAACAAGATTGATTAGGATAAGCATAATAAAGATCAATTTGATAAAAAGACTCGTATTCGACTACAAAAGGAATTATCTCAATTGTCAGCTTTTGTGCCCCCAAGTTTGTCAAATGAAAACTTTCCTAGTACATCTCCTACACTCGTCAAAAAGGATTTAACGAAGTTAATTCCACCGGTAAGTAAGGTGTCAGATAGCTTAAATGCGGTGCACCAATACTTTTCCGATTTTGACAAGGTCATTTTGGAACGTACGACGGCTACGGCCATAACGGAAGGTGAATGGAATTTTGAGCACACTAGAGCTGCGTTTCGAGACGAAATTGTTCCGTTTGTAAAGAATGTTAAATATTGTCTTAGCACCATTGATCAAGATTTGCTTTTGGAAATCGAAGAAGTTAGACGTGTTTTCAATGAAATGGACGATGCTTATGAAAACGGTTTACTTGAAAGAGAGCATATTTTACGCCAAAACGATCAGCTTCTGAAGCAAGTGATGTCTCATGCTATTGTTTATGTCTGTGTGAATAATATTGTTGATAATGATTCTATTGTGCATAATGTTGAATCTGTGGATAATATGGTAGATAGTACTTGTCACAAATCTGACGCTAAATTTTTAAAGCTTCAAGATTCTTATACTTCGCTTTCAAAACGTTTTGATGAGATTCAAAAATATTGCATTTCGCTTGAATGTAAGCAACAATTTATTCAAGAGATTTTTGAAACGTCATTTGAAGGTGTTAATATAGATGATCCAAATTTTCAAAAGGATTTTCGATTGAACTTACAATCTAAACAGCGTCAGACGAGTGATAAGGTTGCTGCATCAGTGCCAATAGACATAGATAAATCTAAGGAGATTAACTGTGTGAACGTACTTGAGGCCGGTGAGAATTTTATATTTGATCTAGATAATCGAGTTTCCAAGATTTTGTCCAAAGTTGATAACTTAAAAAAGAAAAATTAACAACTCTTGAATTCACTAAAGCCCGCATGTGCTAATACCACTGCAAAAAATCAATCATTGTTTGAAAGACTGAATCAAAAGTCGATGGAAATATCTGATTTGAGGGAACAAATTTGTGATAAAAATTTGGCTTTGGCTGAGTTAAAGGAAACAATTCTTACCATAAAAGCTAAGAACGTTGTGGATAACACAGCCAATGTCTCAGCATCGTCCTCTAGTGCAATCAAAAGGACCCTTATTGTCGTCACACCACTTAACAAGGTCTCTAGGACTAAACCATCTCAAACATTGGTCAATAAAGATAAGGCAAAATCAAACTCAGCTTCTAATATTCCCGTGTTGCCTTCTACAGGTGTAAACACCACTACTAAGGCTCAAAGATCTAAGCTTACAAGAAACATGAAGAATGATAGGATCTTGCCCTCGTCTAGTAGTCAAGTGAAGAAGAAAGTAGAAGTCCACCCTAGGAATGTTATTTCTGTTTTGAATAAAAAGAATCATGTAGCTAAACCTAAAGGCTCTGCGGTTGTGCAGTGTTCTAAGCCTATTGTGAATTCTAATTTGAAATGTTGGAGTTGTAATGAATGTATGTTTTCTAGTTGTCATGATTCTTGCCTTATTGACCATGTGAATGGATGAATGCCTGAAAGCATAATTTAGAATGAAAACCGACTGGGAAAGTGTTAACCCAAGTTGGATGGATGTGGCGTCCCACTGGTAGAACCTTCACTATAGTAGGAAATGCGTGCCCTTAACTAGGATCACTCCCACTAAAGCGAAGAAAGCGTGCCCTTTAACTAGGAGTACCAAGGCTACCAAAACACAAGTGTGTCCTTTAAATAGGAACACCAACACTACTGTAGGAACCAAGTGCCTTTTAAATAGGTCTACTCACACTGTAGTGCCCACTAATAATCCAAAAACTCAGCAAGTTGGAACAATAAAACCTGTTATTGGTAAAACTCACACTAGAAAATGCTGGAAACCTAAGGATAACACAAATGTTAGTAGTTCTGATAATTGTATATCTATCTCTACTAACACTCCGGAACCAATAGTTTCCAATGCATTGTCTACTGTTGTTGTTGAAAACAGGTGGTCCAAATTGTTCTCTTGTATTTGGGCTCTGGTTTCTCCAAGCATATGACTGGAGATCGCTCGCAGCTCAGAAATTTCGTCGGCAAGTTTCTTGGTATGGTTCGATTCGGTAACGATCATATCGCAAAAATAATGGGTTATGGTGAATATCACATTAGGAATGTTATTATTTCAAGAGTGTATTACGTGGAAGGACTCGGTCACAATTTATTTTCTGTGGGACAATTTTGTGATTCAAACCTAGAAGTGGCTTTTCGTGAACATACCTACAAGACATGATGGCCGCTTCTCCAGTATGTCTTCTCTCTAAAGCATCAAAGACTAAGTCATGGTTATGGCATCGACGGTTATCTCATCTTAACTTTGACGCTATTATCATTTGGCTAAAAACGAACTTGTTCGTGGTCTTCCTAAACTTAAATTACACAAGGATCATTTGTGTTCCACGTGTACAATGGGGAAGAGCACTAAGACATCATACAAACCCAAGACTGAAGACACCAACCAAGAGAAACTTTATTTGCTGCATATGGATCTTTCTGGGCCAATGCATGTTGAAAGTCTTAGTGGCAAAAAGTACATCCTCGTCATGGTGGATGATTACTCTTGGTTTACATGGGTGAGATTTCTTGCAACGAAAGATGAGGCACCTAAAATCATCATCGACTTTCTCAAGATGATTCAAGTGCGTCTCAACACTACTGTCCGATGCATTCGTACAGATAATGGAACCGAATTTGTAAATCAAACCTTGCGTAATTATTATGAAAAAGTTGGAATATCTCATGAAACATCCGTTGCTCGCACTCCACAACAAAACGGTGTCGTTGAAAGGCGAAATCGCACACTTATAGAAGCTGCTCGAACGATGTTAATTTACGCAAAGGCTCCATTATTCTTATGGGCAGAAGCATCAACAGCAGTTTACACCCAAAACCAGTCACTAATTCGGAAACGCCATGGTAAAACACCGTATGAGCTTCTACATGGTAAAGTGCTAGATTTATCTTATATTCATGTATTTGGTTCTCTTTGCTATCCAAATAATGATGGTGACAATTTGGGAAAACTTCAACCAAAGGCTGATATTGGTATTTTTATTGGTTATGCACCCGCAAAGAAAGCCTACCGAATCTATAATCGTAATTCTCGTAAGATCCTTAAAACTATGAATGTCGATTTTGATGAGCTGACAGCAATGGCTTCTGAGCAAAGCAGCTCTGAACCCGCACTTCATGAAATGGGACCCAGTAACATTAGCGCTGGTCTTGTCCCAAACAACCCTACTTCATCATCATTTACACCACCTACTAGGACTGAATGGGATACGTTGTTTCAACCGTTCTTTGATGAATTCTTTACTCCTCCAAGTGTTGTTGCTCCATAACCTGTAGTAATAGCTCCGGTTACCGAAGTTGTCGCTCCAGCAAACGAAGCACAATCATATACGTCTACACCAACAATTGGTCTAGATATACCATCAACGAGTAATTCTCAACCAACACATGTATCAACTACCCACGTCATGCCTATTGATGATGATGAGGATGATGATAATGATCACGATTTGGAATTCGCTCAAATGCGTGCACTTCCATTCTTTGGTGTACCAATTCCCGACCCTAATCAAGCCGGGTCGTCCACCTCAGAGGAAGCTCCTACTACGGTCTACTCCAATCCACAGATTCGTGAACATGACAGCAAGTGGACAAAGGATCATCCTATAGATTCTATTATTGGTGACCCTAATCGTCCGGTATCCACACGAAGTCAGCTACAAGAAAGTGCAATATTTTGTCATTTTGATGCTTTTCTCACTGCAGTTGAACCTAAGACGTGGCAAGAAGCTTTTAATCAATCTTGTTGGATAGAAGCTATATTATACGTCTTGATGTATGGGAACTTGTCCCATGCCCAGATCAAGTGAAGTTACTCACTTTGAAATGGGTTTACAAGGTGAAACTCGACGAGTTAGGTGGAATTTTGAAGAACAAAGCTCGACTAGTAGCTCGTGGATACAAGCAATTATTGGGCATCGACTTTATGGAATCCTTTGCACCCGTTGCCCGTTTGGAAGCTATTAGACTATTCCTTGCTTATGCTGCCCACATGAATATGATCGTCTATCAGTTGGATGTGAAGACGACATTTCTCAATGGTGAAATCAAGGAAGATGTCTATGTTCAACAACCGGATGGTTTTGTGAATTCTAAATATCCTAATCACGTGTACAAGCTTAAGAAGGCTCTTTATGGGTTGAAACAAGCTCCACGCGCGTGGTATAATCTATTGTAACAATTCATCATTACACAAGGCTTCACTAAAGGCAAGGTGGATCCAGCGCTGTTCATTCAGAAACGAGGTAAAGATATGATTATGGTACAAGTATATGCTGATGATATTATATTTGCAGCCCCGACCCAAACATTATCCAATGAGTTTGGGACACTCATGTCTTCCAAGTTTAAGATGTCAATGATGGCCAAGGTATCATTTTTCTTAGGTCTTCAAATATCTCAGAATCCCAAAAGCATCTTTATCAATCAATCCAAAGCATCTTTATCAATATCCCAAAATTCCGATGTACTGCGACAACAAAAGTGCAATTGCCTTATGCTGCAACAACGTTCAATTCTCCCGGTCGAAGCATATAGACATTCGCTACCACTTTATCAAGGAGCAAGTGGAAAACAGAGTAATCGAGCTTTACTTTGTCCGATTTGAGTATCAATTGGCGGATATTTTCACGAAGGCTTTAGATCGCGCTCGAATGGAATTTCTGGTCGACAAGCTAGGATTGAAAACTTTCTCACCCGAGACTCTAAAAGAATTGGCAGATGCAGCGAAAGAATAGCGGTGGTAAAACTATTCTTCGTATCCTTAGTGATCATTCGTATATATTGTTTATATTTTTATCCACAAAAGCAAAATACAAAAATATAAAACCTTTTAAAAACACTAAAAATTGAAAAATTTCTTAAAAACCCAAAAATATTTTTACTTTATTTTTCAAAGGCATGTCTTTTGGTACGATAATATTTACGGCTTTAGAAATGTTGATTAGTATTGACACGGCGCCAGAAATAGAGTTCGTATAAAAGTTGTAAATATTTTCAAACATGCCTATTTGGCTTGTAGTTATTTCAGACTGCAACCCGCTTTTTACAATAAAGTCAAGTATTTTTTATGAAAACTATGGCTCAACAACGGGAATTAATTTTCTCGGGCATGGTTTACTTTAAAAACCATGTAAGGGATTGTGTTTACTTTATAACACAATCTAACAAGGATATATGTACGCATCAGTGCATTTATTTGTTACAACTAGAGAAATCTTGTTTTTATGAAGTTATCATCTCTACAAACCGAAGTTCTTTGCAATTGGTATCTACATACTCGATGATGCGACTACTCAAACGACGACTACAACTCTTTCGATAGAACACGGGTCAACAATTGAGGGGGAGCAATTGTCAAGCATTCAGAATCTTCGATGCTGAACGTGCCAAAATCACTAATAGGTGTTAAGACAACAATACCAATCGTACATGTGGTGTCAAGAGATGACTTCAGACGTGACGAGGCGGCCAACATTTGCCGACAAGAACCATTTGATCTTATCATATGATGTTCTCATCAATCAGGTCCAACCTTGTCAATACATTCTAATATGGTGAATATGTGATCATGTTACAAATCAGTATCATATCTCACAAATTGGTGTCATGAGGATAAAACGGACTTGCATTTTTCTTCCCCAAAACTTTTTAAACTTCATTACATCAGTTGATATCAAAAAAATTTGAGAAGTGAAAAAATTTGACGAAAAATAAAACCTAAAATTGCCTAAAAATGGTATAGGAAAAAATAAATTTTACTATGGTTTTCCCGCCAAAAAACTCTTTTTTTTGTAAACTATGATCCGGGACTAGTCTACAGGGTGGTTAAGTCTAAAAACACTTCAAACAAAATTTGGATTAATTCAGAATGTTTACCTTAGGATCTTCGGAGTATTTGTATCTTCTGAATAGAGTTGCACTTTGGAATACCAAGAACTTCAGAATTCCAATTAACTTCGCAATGATACCAAAAATTAACTTCGGAATGAACCCACAAAGTTATTTCGCAATAATCAAGGAACAAAATCACTTCGGAATAATTGAGGAGGCTAACTTCGGAATCTTGACCAAAGAACAACTTCGCAACAAATTTTTTTTTTAACTTGGAACCTTAAAAAATTTATCTTCGGAATGTTGGAATCTTGGTAACTTCGGAATCTCACTTCGCAAATTTGACTTCGGAATATCACTTCGCAAAAAGTTCACTTTAGAAAAACGTTACTTCAGAAAAAAATCCACTTCGGAATGATTTCTCTTCGGAAAAACCACTTCGGAATCCTGAGACTTTACAACTTCGGAATGTTGAAAACTTTAACTTCGAAATTCACTTCGGTATTTTTCTGATTACTACTTCGGAATAATACAAACGAGATAACTTCGGAATAAATCAGATTTACTTCGCAATCCAGATTTGAACTTCAGAATTTTGGTACTTCGGAATAAAAAAATTCTGCACTTCGGAATAATGTTGTATGGACTTCGGAATAAAAAATTTTATGGACTTCGGAATAAATTTTTTTACACTTCGGAATAGTCAATTTCATTCAACTTCGAAATAATCCAAATATATTAACTTCGGAATTAAAATTCTTCTTATCTTCGGAATATTGTGTTTTTGTTTTAACTTCGGAAAGAAAAAAAATACAAAGGGACTTCGCAATTGTTTCTTTTTCACTTCGGAATATGGAGCTTGGTGACTTCGCAATAACAAAGGAAACTGAGTATCTTCGGAATAGAATACTTACCCACTTAGGAAAATAGAAACCCTAGAGGGTACTTCGGAATATGCCAATAATTCTGAAAAAGACAAGAAAAAAAATATAATTCCGAAGCTTACTTGTTGCGAATTCTTCGAACATAATACCACCAAAATCAATCCAAACGCCCCAAAATCTCGCGATTTTAACCACAATAACTAACAAAAATCCCTACCACAACTATGTAGGAGATTTATATGAAGATTTAGAGCCCGAAAAACACTAAAAATTTTATTTCGAGATGATTTATAGATCAAATCACACGAAACAAATTTAAAACTAAACAACCAATCACTAATCTATCCCGTGGAGATTGATACCAATTGTTGTCCCATGTTTTAGATCACTTCACCATGGTTGATTATATGAATTCTAAAGAGAGAAAGTAGAGAGAAGGTGGAGAAAACAAGGAAGGATTAGATTAGAAAAATGAAAAATGCCAACCTCTCCTAACATGCTAGGAGAGTTATATATAGTCGGGCTTACATGTGGCCTTAATGGACTATATTGTTTAATGGACCGGGCTTGTCTTTTGGACTTTAAGTAGCTTAAATCCAAACCCGTGAACCACGACTAATTAACTAACCATTACAACGTTCTAATAAATGTTACAATATAAACCTATGACCGAACATTCTTGTTTGACTCAATATTTTGAGGCTAACATTAATTAATTATATTCCATGTCTTAATAATTTAATTAATACTATAGTCTAAATTAAATAAATAAATACTTATGTTAAAACATGTATTATTTAATAAATAATAATTAACCTAAGTCCATGATTAATTAAATTAATTATATGTCATGTTTAATTAATTTAATATTTTGTTAAAAATAATAACTTGTAAAAATAAAATACTTGAATAATTTTAGTCATGAACCGAACCCGTGAACTTAATTTAAACATGTCGTGAACTGGACCCAAAACCCCATGAACCTGACCGAAACAAACACCCATTTAACAATGGCAAATCGGTGTGACCTGTTGCCACTGCCTTGTTAAAACTGCCACCGGCTGCTGCCGGTGGTTCCCTTCTCTCGGCTAGCCGCTGACCATCAGGAAGTTCCCACCGACTGTGTGTCAGTGGTTCCCCCTACTGTCGCTGCGTTCCCCCTGCTTGACCCAATCTGCCACCGGCTGTGTGCCGGTGGTGTGGTTGCTTGCTGCCGAGACCCAGCCAAACCACAAGGATACCCCGACTCGAGTCGGGGTTCCTTGTTCCTTGCTGCCGACCGAACCAAACACCCCCGAGATCATAGACCTCAGTTGGTGGCGTGATCAAAAAACACGTCGAGAGCCTTGGCTCTCGGTTTATGTGTCGGCCGAGCAAACCAAACCCAAAAACAACCCTTAATTTTACCCCTTGATCACGTGATATGTTTTAATCCTTGTTTTCATTTAATCCATGTTCATGTGTGAATATGTAATAAAAAGAATAAAATAAAATGGTTTATAGATTACCGAATACGTGTAAAGATTGAAGAACAATAACACGAACACGATCTTGAATTTGATTATCCAAAAATCAAACAAACACCTCTTTGGTACTTGTGGTTGCCGCCGGCCAAGAGAGAGAAAGAAAGCATTGGGTTTTTTATTTTCTTGAAAACTCTATAAAGTGAAAAGTGTTTTTACCCTTTTTGTTATTTACTAAAAATCAAGTGGGCTTGGCCCCTTTCTCTCTTGGTGCCGCGGCTTGTAAGGCCCGCAAGGGAAAACCCGAAGTTTTTCCGTATTTAAATTTACGTGTTCGTATGATCTTATATTCGTGTTATAACTGTTCGTGTTATATTTAAATACTTCTATGTAACGATATTAATCGTATTATATTAATGAAGTACGTAGTTACGTGTTCGTGATATTTACGTTCATGATTTCATGTTCGTGATTATAATTATTATTGTTAATAATTATCGTGTACTAACACGTACTTAATACTTATCTTGTAATAACACATACATAATTCTTATAATTAATATTTGTGACACGTGTTCGTGCTATAAAAGGAAATTTTTAATATATACGTATGTTTACTAAGTGTACTGTTCATGGTAAAAATATGCGGGTTTTACAGTATTTGTAAAAGAGAAGAATCGGACTTTGCAAATGCTACCCTTAGTGCTTACTCCCCCTTGCTTGGGGTACCAAGGAATTGAGCTATGGTGACAAGCTACATAGAAGGGTTAGAAGAAGAAAAGAAACACCCAACAAGATATAGCAAAGGTCACACAATAAGATAAATAAGAGAAGTAAAACAATAACCAAGATCCATAATAAGTCATGTTAAAAACATGAAAAAGATACAAGGAAACAAGTCATACAAAGATGTATGAGATACAAGCCTAAAGAAAAGTATAAATCTAATCCTAGTTAAACTAGAACTCTAAGATTTGCTTGAATTAGATGTCTTAGAAATAAGCAATCCATATGCTTAAATAAAAGACAAAGAGGTGGCCGAAGGAGGTGGTGGTGGCTTGGGAATTGTCTCATAGTCGTAGTGAAGGGGAGGCTTGACTAGGATAATTTTGATGTAAATCAACTCCTCATAGATATGAGCCATGCCAAGATGTTAATATTGACAACAATGACAATATGTTCCATGATGCATGACATTATCATGTGAAGGAGGAAGAACACAAAATGGTAGTGGTGGAATAGAAGAGTTTCCAAAATCAATTTTCTTAGAAAGAGAATAAATTTGATTGAATGTGTTCTTGGGTGAATTTGAGTGAAAGAAATTGGGGGAAATAGAGGAGAATCAAGGCTTTCATTTGGTGAATAAGACATTCTGATTTGAGAAAAGGATGCAAAATGCTTAGGGTTAAGTAGAGAAAGAACAAGATAGTTTTAGGATGCTTAAAGGTTTGAAACAAAGATTCCAAAAAGTGTTGGACCAAATTTGGAGTCACAGAAAACTCAAATTCGTAGGCTGTTGCCTGTGTTTCTTTATCTCTGTATGCGGTTCGTTAATGATAATGAGTCACGGGCTAAATAAGGAACCACCCACAACGGGTGTGTTTTGGGGGATAAGGAGATTTTTTCAATTCAACAAATCCTAATTTTCTAGTCTAACTAATCATAGAGACATTCTTAAAAGCAATAATAGACTAAGAAACACACAAGAACTCAACAAATACGACTTTGACCAAATACAAGATTTAAAAAAAATCGATGTTGGAGATGTGTTAATCTATACACATAGTCATGACACAATGATCCTCCGTAGTTCAATTTTGTTCTTGCTACATTTGAGGGACTCATACATATGAATTATGTATGCTCGATATCAATAGCAAGAAGCCGTGAAAAACGTTTTTATATTGAATTAACAATGCAAAAACATTTCTCGCCCATTTTCGAAAGTACTTTGAGATATTTGAAAAAGAGAAGAGAGATTTTTTCAAAAAGGGTTTAAGAGACTCAATAACTTAAAGTAAGAAAAGGCTCAAAAGAGAAAAAGACTCGATTAAGAAAATGCACAATTAAGGTATATGTTCCATTAAACCTAGACCTAGACGCAAGTAATTAAAAGGTTCCCTCTTAAGTGGCTTAGTGAAGATGTCGGCTAAGTTTTCTACCGAGGGTATCTTCTCAATCGAAATGTTCCCCTTTTAAACATTATCCCTAAGGAAATGGTGGAAAATCTCTATGTGCTTAGTTCGCGAATGTTGCACGAGATTCTTACTAAGGTCTATTTCACCCTTATTATCACACATGATGGGAACATCATTGAGTGTAGTCCCGTAATCAACAAGCGCTTGATTCATCCATAGAGCTTATTGACAAGCTTTTCCGACACTCACATACTCGGCTTCCGTGGTGGATATAGCAAGAGTGGTTTGTTTCTTGGAGAACCAAGAAGTTAAAAAACAACCCATGAAGGTACAAACTCCACTAGTGTTTTTCCGGTCCACATAGTCTCACGCGTGATCCGAGTTCACGTATACTATGGTTTATACGCCGGTCCCTTTAGGATACCATAATCCTAAATTTATAGTGCCTTTAATGTATCGGAAGATACGCTTAACCGCTTCAAGGTGAGAGGTTTTGGGAGCCTCTTGGAAGAGAGCACAAAGGCAAACACTAAACATGACCCGGTCGACTTGCCGTAAGGTACAACAAAACTACCAATCATACCTCTATATTTTTTGTTGTCTACCAACTCACTATCATCATCTACGGTGAGTTTAGTATCTAAGGCCATAGGGGTCTTCATAGGTCTAGAGTCTTTTAATCCAAATTTCGTTAGCATTTCTTTAACATACTTAGATTGACTAAAGAAAATACCATCGTCCATTTGTTTAATTTGAAGTCCTAAAAAGAATTTAAGTTCTCTCATCATGCTCATTTCAAACTCATCATGCATGATTTTGGCAAAGTCATCACACATACTTTGACAAGTTGAACCAAATATAATGTCATCAACATATATTTGTACGATTATGAGGTGAGAACCTTTCTTCTTAGTAAAAAGTGTATTATCTACCATTCCCATGGTATACTCATGATTTACAAGAAACGCTTTAAGTATATCATACCAAGCTTTGGGTTCTTGTTTAAGACCATAAATAGCTTTCTTAAGCTTGTAAACATGATCCGGTTTCTCAAAATCAATGAAGTCGCGAGGTTGAGCCACATATAGCTCCTCATTTATCAAACCGTTAAGAACTACACTTTTTACATCCATTTGTTGAAGCTTAAAATCTAATACACAAGCATAAGCTAAAAGGATCCTAATAGACTCTAACCTTGCTACCGACACATATGTATCATCATAATCAATCCCTTCTTGTTGATTATAGCCTTGAGTTACAAGTATAGCCTTATTACGAGACACAACACCGTTCTCATCTAACTTATTCATATACACCTACTTGGTTCCTATGATGGTAGTACTTCTAGGTGGAGGAACAAGTTCCCAAACGTCATTAGCAATGAATTGATTCAATTATTCTTGCATGGTAATGACCGAACTCTTATCCATCAAAGCTTCTTTAACATTCTTTGGTTCAATCAATGAGACGAAACAAAAGAGGTTACTTTGATCTTGGACTTGAGATCTAAGGGTCCTTTGAGCAAGGTCACTTATGACTTTTTCGAGAGCATGATACTTAGACTCCCTAATGTTTACTCTCTTTTCAACATTAAGGTCTTCAACTCCTATTTTTCTAACCTCTTTGGCTTTAACTATGCCTAGTTCATATAAGTCATCATCTACCAAAGGTGGTGTCTTAGATAAAGGTGGAGTTTCATCGAATTTCACGTTGAGTGATTCTTCAATTACACCCGAGGTTCTATTAAGGACTATATGCTTTAGTAGTTTGAGAATAACATAAAAAGATACCTTCGTACGACTTTGGGTCGAACTTTGTAAGGTAGTCTTTCGTGTTGAGAATGAAGCACTTGCTTCCAAACACCTTAAAGTATTCCAATGAGGGTTTCTTACCTTTAAGAATCTCATAGAGGGTCTTATCTAGGAAAGGTCGATTAAGAATTCGGTTGAGAATATAGGTCGATGTGTCAACGGCATTGCACCAAAATTTTTGAGGCAAAGATTGCTCATTTAGCATTGTCCCTACTTATCTCTTGGATAGTCCTATTATTCCTTTGGACTTCCCCATTTGATTGTGGAGTGCGAGGAGCCGAGAAGTTATGGGTAATACCATGAGCTTCACAAAAGGCACCAAATTGCACTTCATTATCAAATTCCCTGCCATGATCCGTCCTAATAGAGACAATTGGACATCCTAATTGATTTTGGATTTTCCGACTAAAGATTTCGAAATGATCGAAAGCTTCTTTCTTATTAGCCAAAATTATAGTCCAAGTGAATCTAGAATAGTCATCAACTATAAGTAGGGTATAAAGGTTACCTCCATAACTCCGTATGGCGGAAGGTCCGAAGAGATCCATATGAAGGAGCTCTAGGCACCGAGAGGTCGATACCAAATTCTTGGCCTTGTGACTTGAGTGAACTTGCTTTCAAACTTTGCAAGCATCACAAAAGTGACTATCAAACTTAATATTGGGGAGATGTCATACCAACTCCTTAGAGACTAAAGATTGAACTAAACACATATTAGCGTGACCTAATCTCCTATGCCAAAGAGTAGAACTATCATCTAAAGTTGCTAGACATAAGTTGTCTTTAGACTTCCTATTGACCTTAATTACATAAAGCCCATGCTTTCTAACACCTTTTCCAATGATCTTTCCATCTTTTATGATTTCTCTATCATGTTCTGAAAAGATGACCTTACACTTATTGTCACAAATTTGACCTATACTTAGTAAATTAAAACCTAGGTTATCTACATGCTCAACAATTTCAATGGTCATGTAGTCAAGAGAAATTGTACCTTTTCCAATGATGTTACCACGTAGTTTACTAGCAAAAGTGACATTACCTCCATTATATGCTTTGTAAGTAGAGAACAAACTTCGATTACCCGTCATGTGTTTAGAACAACCACTATCCTTAATCCACTCATCAGGCTCCAAATAAATTCCCAAGCATATCGAGGCAACAACACACAAAATCAATGATTTGGTCCCCAATATCTTACGGGTCCAAAGTTGTTAGCTCCAAACATCTCTTGCATTTGGTTGGGATACATGAATGGAGGACACATACCCCACGGAGAAAAACATTGTGACAATCCGTCAATTTACGATTGATATTCTATTCTCAATATTTATTTGAAAATATTATTTTATGAACTCACTTATTTTTGGGAAGAAATTTGGATTTACGTCTTGAAGTAGCATCGACTACGTCTAAACCGGAGGATTCAACGTTACGTGCTTACGTTTACATACACCGTCTTTGGTGACAGTCCGACATTTCAGAAAATAAATTTATCCGTGAATATTATTTTGGAGTTTTAAATTTGTGTTGGTTCATAAACTCACAAAATTTACGAGAAGAGACTAGGACTTACGATTTTATTTTAACGTCCTTTATGACTAAACCGGAAACCTTAGGATTACGTATTTACGTTTTCGAACTCCGTTTTTGATGAGATAATTTTTATTAGATTCGTTTTGTGCCGTTGATTCATAATTTATAAAAACGTTTTTCGTAAAACGACCCGAGGGCACGCAAATCGAGGAAACTAGAATCGAGGAGTACTCGTAAATAAATGGGGATGAGACAAGTGGGACACTTGTCCCACCCCCACTCAAACCGGCCTTAACTAAGCCACTACACCCCTTATGTGTCAAAAGCTTCCCAAGGAAGCATAACACATGTAACTAGCTTACTAAGTAAGCTAACACTTACCTCAAAACTACTAGCTACACACAATACCACCATTTACACCATGCAAATCAACTCCATTTTCTCTCTACTCCCTCTTCCTTGCCGTCCCAAAATCAAGAAGAAACACCATGTTGATGAAAAATCAACCATGAAATCCTATGTCATTCTTGCACATGTTGAAGCCCTTTTGAAACTCTATTGATTGGAGGTGATTATAACATCCATGGAGGAGTTTCCATGGAGTCTTGAGGCTGATTTTCCACAAGGAGTATATGAAGATTGATGGTCTTGAAGATGGTCTTGGCTATGCACAACTTTCTCCATCAAAATCCATGTTTTCATCACAACCTACATCAACTTGGTGGTATAAAGATTGTCCTCCTCATCCTCTTTTTATTTTTGGTTATGTAATCATGTATTTTATTTCCTATTGTATATGTTTATGATGATTATATGATGATAAAAATATTGTGTGGGGATTTGGTGTTGATAAACATGCTTAAAAAGATGAAAAACTATAAGAAACAAGGTTAAAATCTTGTTTAAATTTGTTGGCTGTATAAAACAGAAAATAAACATGTCATGAACTGATAAAATGATGAAGTAGAATTGATATACAGTAAGCTATGAGTCTTGTACACATGTGAGAGTTGGTCATGCAATGGAATCAATGTAATGAGTGAGATATGATCAAAACAAGTTTAAGATACAAATCCGAGTTCACTGTTTTGGACGATTTTTAGAAAATACTTAGAAGATGATTCAACAGTAGCTATAGAAGAGTTAAATGGAGCACATATCATGTGGTTTATGTGATAAAAATTTTAGCTTCTATCTCCATATAGAACTCTAGATATGGCAGTTTTGGTGAAGGTGAAGATAAAAATCAGATTTTGGAAATTAAAGTATAATACTATTATATGAGCACTCAAAATTTAATAGTATAAAATATAAATTAAAACCCACTAACTTATATAATACATTTATATAAATATGTACAATGGTAAATAAATGGACATTTTATTAAAAATGGTAACTTGTTAAGTTTTATAAGTTATAAAACTATAAACATGATTTTTACGACTTTTTCGGCTAATACCGTAAAATTAACGTTTTTGTTAAATAAAACTTAGATGGTTGGACCCGTCTAATGTAAACTTTATAAAACTTATATACTGATATATAAACATGTATAACAAGTAAAAAACGATAAAACCCGAACTATAGGACATACGGACGTTAACGAGCTAAGTAAACATATTGGACTAATAATTGGACTAAATAAGTTAAACCCTTATAAAAAGAGCTTATTGGGCTTAAACCATTTGGGCCCAACTTGTAAACTTTAAATACTGATAATATAAGTATAAAATGGATTAAAACAAGTTAAAGAACTTATAATAAGTTTATTGGACCTAAGACACGTAAATAGGTAAAACTAGTAAACTAGTATAAAAGTTATCGACACATAATACTAAAATGAGTAAATGAGAATATGTAAACCCACTTGATCATCATATATATATAATCATCATATGTATACATAATTGTTATTTTTATAAAGTCATTGGACAAACGTCTAAGACCGATTATTCTTTATATAGGTTTCCGTGATTGAAGCACGTACCGTACGTCCGAATTGTCGATAACCCGCCTTCCCACATCAACGTGAGTTCATAGCCTCACACTCTTTTAAATGTTTTTATGACATGTTTTATAAACCCGCGAGGGAGATAACATGTTAGTTTTTATAAAATAGGACACCATTTGTCCCGATTGCTTGTTTATTGATTTGGACCCGAATGATTGTATGACCCGATTGTATGACCCGGTAAATGATTAAAGGACCCGATAGATGAAATCAAATTGATTATTAAAGTTAGGTTATGTCACTAAAAGTCCCATTAGCATGAATTGTGAACTACCGGGAGTTGGTAGACGCTTATGCATATAATAGTACTATTTGGGGACGATCACCCCAGTTCGCGCCTTGACGGTTGATCCCCGTCGTGCCACATTGATTGGTAAGCGAATTTATGTATGAGAAGATTTCCATAGCGTGACCTTTGTGACGACACGCTACTTTAGATGGGCAAATTGAGTATCGGGTTAGCTACCCGTTGTTGGTTTAGTAAGGTAACAATGTCATGAGGCTTATAATAATCCAAAACTAACGAAATACTACTAGACGCTCCGAATTACGAAGTATTGCCTGACTAGTAATACAGGGTCATACTATTGATATTATGTTCGTGTTTTGGTTTTCATAACCATATTCATATAACGGTTTTTATTTTCATACAACGTCATAAGACGTATTGTATGATATTTTTACGACATTGGCTCGTATAATGATTTTTAAGGCAAATGCCTATATTATGATTTTCGATAAGGATTTGTATAAAATGACTTTGGCTATTTTATGGTCTATTAAAAATAATTTGTACAAAATGATTTTCAGTAATAATTTTATACTGATATTATACTGATGGATTTTATTAAACTCTATGAATTCACTCGGCGTTATCGCTGACCTTTTCTTTTAACATGTTTATTCTCAGGTACTTGAAGGTAATTCTCGGGAAGACGACAAGAATTCATGGCCCGCACTTAAACAATATTTTCCATTCAAATACTTTGTAAAACTTTGTATGAAATAATATGACTTGGGACCGATGTAACTTTGATATTTATGAATGGAAATGCTTTATTAATAAACGACGCGATTTTTAAGCGTTGTCTATGATGTGAGTAATGTGCTATCCCGTAACACCAACGAGTCTTCTGCAGTATTGAGTTGTATAAATTTGGGGGTGTTATAGTTTGGTACCAGAGCTCTCGTTATAGAGAACGAAAGATTTTAAAAACCAAAGGTTTTGAATAAAACATTTCAAAATCTTTTTAATAAAAACATTTTTCTAAAAATGTCTAAAAATCTTTTGACTATAACGGTGCCGAAGAATTCCCGAGTTACCGACAAGGCCAGACTGAGAAGTGTTATTTTAATATATATAACTTGAATTATATATATATGATGTAATTTTATTACATGATTGTTTGATGATTATTTTGATATTTATACGAGGTATTTATACGACGTAGATTGTCACAAGAAACCCTAAATCCCCTAGTAAATTTATCGAAGCTATTCTCGTAGGAATTATAGCTATCCTAGATCTAAACCAGGTTGTGGATATTTATGATCCCAACAAATGGTTGATATTCGTAGAAATGTAGATATTAGTTGATTGTTATATTGAAAAAGAATTGGTGAGATTAACACTGATATCGATGTCATGACGATCTTTCCTTATAGAGTGGAGTTTGACAAAACGTTACCACCTAGAAAGATGTCATCTGATTCGTTGTCATCCAATTCTTAAATTGAAATCGAAAGGGTGAATGTTGCACTTAAGGCTGTCATTGGAACCATTACCCAAAAGCCTCATGGCACTAGTACCTTTCCGAGAAGTCTAGTTGAATGATCAAGTCAATTCATACTAGTGACTCATTTGATAATTGTTGTTGTAAGAGCTATAGGATTGGAAATTAAGTGATGTTTATATTGAGATTTTATTGCCCTATTAAGGTCTAAAAATAAGATCGAAAGTATTGGAGAATGAGGTAGAATATCGCATTGAGTATAAATTGGTTGAAACTTGAATAAAGTAAAATTTAACCCATATGGAATATGAGATTATTAATAAAGTCGTTAAGTTTTGTGATTGAATTATAAGGTTTTAATTGATTGTTGATTCGTGTTAAGGGTTGTTCCTAGGCCATTGTCCACTGACGAGGATGCCCAATGTCCAAGAAATAAATTGAAGAAATCTTCTTCTGAATTGAGACCGATGGATCTTTCGGGACATGTGGAACACCTAATGACTCTTGTAGATTATTATTCATTGTGGTATCTTTTAAAAATAATCCTTAACTTAACTGAGATATCAGTTGGTAGGATGAGTTCTGAGAATTGTATGACATAGTGACACGTAATGTGTTACGATACAATTTTGACTTGTTTGTGATTAATGAAAAGACTACCTTTGATTGCTAAATTCTACATGTATCGATGTTATCTATCTTTTCTTGCTTCTCCCTAATGCTCGCATTAGTGATGCAATCATTGAACAAGTACTCATCTTGATTTGAGTTACGTTGTGAATCCTTCTTCGTGAGTGCCATCAAGGTCATGAACCTCATGATTATTTGGCTAAGCTCATTTCCTATTAGATTGTAGTTAGTTCTTGGTGAACCACTCTTCATCACTCTTTTGCAGATTACTCATTGTTTTATAAGATACAATAGTATCCCTTGAGAAAAATTGAATTTTCATCACCATAAGGATTATTTAAAGTAAGATTTATAAGTGATTGTTAACGAAATGAGGATGTTTATAAAACACCTTGGAAAAACTTAATTGTTTTCATAACAAAGAAAATCTTTGTAAATTTATTTTTGACTCTTATTTAAGAATTAAGCATGAAAATGTTTTTATTATAAACATGATGATAAAATTTTGACGAACTGAGTATTGCATCGTTAATCTTGAAATTGTATATAGTTGCGCGCCTACATACAATTTGGAATGGACCATGCAAGGCTGACTAGTAGTCACCATAAAACTGATTAATAAACACTACATTCTCTTTAAAGGTTGTGGAAGATTAAATTTTAGTGAGATCTGCAAGAAGTGAAAATTAAGGACATAATGTTAGGGACACCTACATATGTGCCTGTAACACCTATTCTTCTGAGTCGAATTTACTCATCTGTGGAAATTGTCTTATTTGACAATTGACAATTCTTTCTTGTCCAATTCTCCCGTAGTGAGATTCTTAGGAAAAGTGTTTGATTACCGAGTATTGATACCCGACTGGATTTATCGACGTTCTTATCATTTCTTTTGATTTGATTTCATTTGAATGACCTGGGTAACGATCCGAGGAGCTTTCGAATGCGTACTCAAATTATGAAAACATGGGATATATTCATATTCGTTAAATGTTTTCAGCTGTATCTGATTTGAAATTTTCTCGCATAGATTATGCGTTGACCTTACTTTTAGGGATTAGTTATGTCTCCAGATATCCTTGAATTTGTGGAAGAATTGAGAATTATTATTAGTCTTTTGAGAAGTTCACATCTTATCGACGACAATGCAACTGGAAAGTTGATAGTGCTCGTAGAATGGATTGATTGATTATGACATGACGACATTGTCTTAATTGATGGGAACTCGAATAGAATTCCCCTAAATGATAAGATGTTGATTATCAAAAGTGATCTAGATAATTCTTGATGGATGCCCGTATCCTGCATTTAGACTTGAATTTATACCATGAATAATTGTGAATTAGTTATAGATATTATAATCTAGAAAGAACTTAAACTAAAATTATTAAAAGATGTTTATGTTATCTAAACTTTAGGAGGTATTTGTTAATAAATTACCTAGACTTTTGCCATTAAGAAAAGTTGAAATGGGTATCGATTACATTTCCGGTGCTGCACCTGTGGCTTATACACTGTATGTCAGCACCATCTGAATTAAAGGAATTACCGTACAACTGAGAGAGTTGTCGGAGAAAGATTTTATTCTACCAAGCCTGTCATAATGAAGAGCTATGGTGTTATCATTCCTTATATTTATAGATTACTGTGAACTGAGTAAATTGACAATCGAAAACAATATCCATAACTCGAAATGGAAGATTTGTTCGATCATTTACAAGGTTTTTGATCCTCAGCATAGTTATTATCAACGTCGCGTCTGCGAAAAAGATTATGTATTCCAATCACTACATCCGGTTCTTGTAATGAACATTATGAGTTTCACGTGATGTCGTTTGGATTGACCAATGTACATGTAGCATTCATAAATTTGGTGAATCACGTGTGTAGGCTGTAATTTGATAAATTCATGCTCGTGATCATTACGGACCATTTATTTGAATATAAGAATAAGAATGAGTTAATAATTAGTTATAGACTGCCCTGAATTGGCCGAACAATTAAAAATTGTACCTTGAATATTTAACATAAGACTTAAGACTTAATCATTTACATGATTTAACCGAGTGATTAATAGATAATGGAATATAAATTGACTCTCTAAAATTTAGAAGTCATTTAAGACTTTGAGTTATACTAAAAAGAAAGTGGAAATATGTTTTAACAAAGGATTTTAAGGGATTATTCCCTTATACACAAACCATTTAACTAAACTTCTGTTTAGGGGTAAATGTTTGTGTATACCTCAAGATAACTTAAGAAGGATTGAGTAAAACCATTTATACCATACCCTGAAAACTTAAAACGACAATTTTTGCTTTTAACTAAGAAAATTTTGACCAAAATATAAACAAAGGTTTTTCGAACATTTACGAATCTTATTAAATATTTTCGATAAATCAACAAAAATCTTGTTAATTAAATTCAAATTTATTTTGAACATTTTATATAATTGGTCGAACTAAGAAACTTAATATTTTACGTTTACGTTTCATAAAAATTTAATAATTATTATTAATTTACTTGTGATAATTATCAACGCTTTTAAAACGTCGAATTGAGAAAAACTAAAAAAAAATGATAGTTGAGAAGAAACTAAAATTCAGAAAATGTGAAGAAATAATTTTCGAATAAATATGGACATGATAATTATATCATCAGGAAAAATGAATATAGATACCGACACATTATGTAGAAAAGATAAAGAATCAATTAAGATGTATTTCTTAATAACGACGGTGCAAAATAAATTGCCAACAATATAAAAATAGCCGATGATTGTAAAAAGGATAATATAGATAATAAAAAGTGGTTCGCGGCTAATGTGAACCATTAGAATTGAGAAGCCGATAGCATTAAATATTTTAAAGGCCACTTGTGGTTGTATAAATATGGAAATTGTAAGATATAGTTACGTTGGAATTTGTAAGTATAAGTATTCTATTTATGTCATTTATGACTAAAAGTATCTTTGTCTGAAGAAGTTGTACTAATGGCAATTATGAAGGCAGACATCGCCTCATACATTAGTAAACGTCTAGCTATTGCAAAAGTCATCATCTAAATTTGATTCGATTTGGGTCATCGTCGACAGACTGACCAAATCTGCTAATATCATCCCCGTTAATGATAAATGCAAAAGAGTTGTGTATACATAGTGTGCCTGTATCGAACATCTTTATCAAGATCCTCGCTTCGCATCGAATTTCTAGAGATTTGCTCAGAAATCATTGAGAACGAACCTTGATGAGAGTACTATGTACCACCCCAAATCGAAGGGACGAGGTAAAGTAACGATACAAAATACTATAAGCGTTGTTCTATGTTTGAATGATTGACCTTTGGTAATAGACCGTATAATCGTTTTCCTTTGGAAGGATAATCATTGATAATTATCGTATTAGGATCGAGATCTAATCTTGTTAGGATCTATATTAGAGCATCTGTAAGCAAGAGTTGAGATGAAGACTTCCAACATACACCTATTGTGAGTTGGACATGTCTTTTAGGTTTAAGGTTTCCTATGATGGCGAACCTATCCTTGCAAAATACCCGACCCGCGAGATCTGAATTGATTATTGAAATTAGGATCTGATTATTGACTGCCGGTAGTGGGCAAGAGGTTATGTAAATATTAAATGTAGATCTTGAAGTGCCAAATGGGTAGCGAAGTTATGCCACACTTTTTAACCTTGGAAAAATGAATTAATGATCTGACAAATCATGTAAAAGATTTGGTTTGAAAGGCATATAAGCTGGATCTACCCTAGGACTTCAAGGACTACGTGAATTATGTTTCGTTAATCGAACTTGATAAATATCTATCAAGTTAAAATCTGAATTCTTCTTAGTAATGTTTAGATCGGCGAAAAGTTGCATTCATCAAAAACCCGTGAACATCATGGATAGTAAAAGTAAGTCAACATTAAGCCTGATCTTATTCCCGTAGTTATGTTTGATGAAACTCGCGTATTGTAATGAATTGCACTTGTGAGAAAAGACCGAATGTGGAGGAAATACCCACATGGCTTTAACTCTATAAGAAGCGAGTAGTAAGATGATCTTTGAGGACAAAGATCCTGTTTAGGGGTAAATGCTGTGACAATCCGTCAATTTACGATTGATATTTTATTCTCAATATTTATTTGAAAATATTATTTTATGAACTCACTTATTTTTGGGAAGAAATTTGGATTTACGTCTTGAAGTAGCATCGACTACGTCTAAACCGGAGGATTCAACGTTACGTGCTTACGTTTACATACACCGTCTTTGGTGACAGTCCGACATTTCAGAAAATAAATTTATCCGTGAATATTATTTTGGAGTTTTAAATTTGTGTTGGTTCATAAACTCACAAAATTTACGAGAAGAGACTAGGACTTACGATTTTATTTTAACGTCCTTTACGACTAAACCAGAAACCTTAGGATTACGTATTTACGTTTTCGAACTCCCTTTTTGATGAGACAATTTTTATTAGATTCGTTTTGTGCCGTTGATTCATAATTTATAAAAACGTTTTTCGTAAAACGACCTGAGGGCACGCAAATCGAGGAAACTATAATCGAGGAGTACCCGTAAATAAATGGGGATGAGACAAGTGGGACACTTGTCCCACCTCCACTCAAACCGGCCTTAACTAAGCCACTACACCCCTTATGTGTCAAAAGCTTCCCAAGGAAGCATAACACATGTAACTAGCTTACTAAGTAAGCTAACACTTACCTCAAAACTACTAGCTACACAAAATACCACCATTTACACCATGCAAATCAACTCCATTTTCTCTCTACTCCCTCTTCCTTGTCGTCCCAAAATCAAGAAGAAACACCATTTTGATCAAAAATCAACCATGAAATCCTATGTTATTCTTGCACATGTTGAAGCCCTTTTGAAACCCTATTGATTGGAGGTGATTATAACATCCATGGAGGAGTTTCCATGGAGTCTTGAGGCTGATTTTACACAAGGAGTATATGAAGATTGGTGGTCTTGAAGATGGTCTTGGCTATGCACAAGTTTCTCCATCAAAATCCATGTTTTCATCACAACCTACATCAACTTGGTGGTATAAAGATTGTCCTTCTCATCCTCTTGTTATTTTTGGTTATGTAATCATGTATTTTATTTCCTATTGTATATGTTTATGATGATTATATGATGATAAAAATATTGTGTGGGGATTTGGTGTTGATAAACATGCTTAAAAAGATAAAAGACTATAAGAAACAAGGTTAAAATCTTGTTTAAATTTGTTGGTTGTATAAAACAGTAAAGAAACATGTCATGAACTGATAAAATGATGAAGTAGAATTGATATACAGTAAGCTATGAGTCTTGTACACATGTGAGAGTTGGCCATGCAATGGCATCAATGTAATGAGTGAGATATGATCAAAACAAGTTTAAGATACAAATCTGAGTTCACTGTTTTGGACGATTTTTAGAAAATACTTAGAAGATGATTCAACAGTAGCTATAGGAGAGTTAAATGGAGCACATATCATGTAGTTTATGTGATAAAAATTTGAGCTTCTATCTCCATATAGAACTCTAGATATGGCAGTTTTTGTGAAGGTGAAGATAAAAATCAGATTTTGGAAATTAAAGTATAATACTATTATATGAGCACTAAAAATTTAATAGTATAAAATATAAATTAAAACCCACTAACTTATATAATACATTTATATAAATATTTATAATGGTAAATAAGTGGACATTTTATTAAAAATGGTAACTTGTTAAGTTTTATAAGTTATAAAACTATAAACATGATTTTTACGACTTTTTCGGCTAATACCGTAAAATTAACGTTTTTGTTAAATAAAACTTAGATGGTTGGACCCGTCTAATGTAAACTTTATAAAACTTATATACTGATATATAAACATGTATAACAAGTAAAACCGATAAAACCTAAACTATAGGACATACGGACATTAACGAGCTAAGTAAACATATTGGACTAATAATTGGACTAAATAAGTTAAACCCTTATAAAAAGAGCTTATTGGGCTTAACCCATTTGGGCCCAACTTGTAAAGTTTAAATACTGATAATATAAGTATAAAATGGATTAAAATAAGTTAAAGAACTTATAATAAGTTTATTGGACCTAAGACACGTAAATAGGTAAAACTAGTAAACTAGTATAAAAGTTATCGACACATAATACTAAAATGAATAAATGAGAATATGTAAACCCACTTGATCATCATATATATATAATCATCATATGTATACATAATTGTTATTTTTATAAAGTCATTGGACAAACGTCTAAGACCGATTATTCTTTATATAGGTTTCCGTGATTGAAGCACGTATCGTACGTCCGAATTGTCGATAACCCGCCTTCCCACATCAACGTGAGTTCATAGCCTCGCACTATTTTAAATGTTTTTATGACATGTTTTATAAACCCGCGAGGGAGATAACATGTTAGTTTTTATAAAATAGGACACCATTTGTCCCGATTGCTTGTTTATTGATTTGGACCCGAATGATTGTATGACCCGATTGTATGACCCGATAAATGATTAAAGGACCCGATAGAGGAAATCAAATAGATTATTAAAGTTAGGTTATGTCACTAAAAGTCCCATTAGCATGAATTGTGAACTACCGGGAGTTGGTAGACGCTTATGCATATAATAGTACTATTTGGGGACGATCACCCCAGTTCGCGCCTTGACGGTTGATCCCCGTCGTGCCACATTGATTGGTAAGCGAATTTATGTATGAGAAGATTTCCATAGCGTGACCTTTGTGACGACACGCTACTTTAGATGGGAAAATTGAGTATCGGGTTAGCTACCCGTTGTTGTTTTAGTAAGGTAACAATGTCATGAGGCTTATAATAATCCAAAACTAATGAAATACTACTAGACGCTCCGAATTACGATGTATTGCCTGACTAGTAATACAGGGTCATACTATTGATATTATGTTCGTGTTTTGGTTTTCATAACCATATTCATATAACGGTTATTATTTTCATACAACGTCATAAGACGTATTTTATGATATTTTTACGACATTGGCTCGTATAATGATTTTTAAGGCAAATGCCTCGATAAGGATTTGTATAAAATGACTTTGGCTATTTTATGGCCTATTAAAAATGATTTGTACAAAATGATTTTCAGTAATAATTTTATACTGATATTATACTGATGGATTTTATTAAACTCTATGAATACACTCGGCGTTATCGCTGACCTTTTCTTTTAACATGTTTATTCTCAGGTACTTGAAGGTAATTCTCGGGAAGACGACAAGAATTCATGGCCCGCACTTAAACAATATTTTCCATTCAAATACTTTGTAAAACTTTGTATGAAATAATATGACTTGGGACCGATGTAACTTTGATATTTATGTATGGAAATGCTTTATTAATAAACGACGCGATTTTTAAGCGTTGTCTATGATGTGAGTAATGTGCTATCCCGTAACACCAACGAGTCTTCCGCTGTATTGAGTTGTATAAATTTGGGGGTGTTACAAACATTGTTGAAAATTATTTCAATTCATATGAGAATTTTGATATCCATTGTTTTTCTTAGGAGTCTTTGATCTTGACCTAGAGTTATTATTGTTTCTAGGTGTTGGTGTTTTACTTTGTAGGTCTATATAATCCTTGAATTATCTAATCTGTGGAATGATTAACAAAGAGAGAGAGAGAGAGAGAGAGAGAGAGAGAGAGAGAGAGAGAGAGAGAGAGAGAGAGAGAGAGAGATGAAGAACTTAGAGAGAGAAAGTAGAGAGAGGTTGGAGAAAAAATGAAATATTAGATTTATGAGAACCAACAACCAACCCCTCCTAACATGCTAGGAGGGGTTTATATATCCCACCCTACATGTGGGCTTTGTGGGTTATATGTTTGACTATGACTACGAGCACATACTACTTATATATTGTTGGAGTGACTGAACCTTCCTAAATACGTAAAAACGTATTTCCATCAATCTCCCCCTAAGGGAGGTCACTCCAAACAAGGGCGTTACTCGAGTTACAATAATAAAATAAACCTAGCATACTATGCTTTGTATTGAACTCGTAGTCGTCTTTTCTTTTTCTTGTGAATATGCTGATGAGATCTTTGACTTTAGTCTTGTGCATGTTTCCTTTCCTTGACCTTGTGCATTCATCACTTGTGATATTCGCCTCATCGTGACTTCATGTTCCACATACTTATACCTTTATAAATTCTTGAAAGCTTCATAGTTTGATACAGCAGAAGACTTCTTTTAGGCTTTCTTGAATTTGTTGAAGTATTAAGTGCATAAAAGATAAGCATGGGTGGACGACTTCTTCTGGTACACCGCAATGCCACCATCTTGTTACGCTGCATAAGAGAATTAGCAACAAAACATAAACAATGATGAAATGGCTTTGAACATTTCAAACTAATTAGGTAGCATTTTACCTCCAGTCGATGAAGACCGTTGGACAATATTAAATATCATACTTGTGCCAGGTAGTTTCAATTAAGAACCTCCTTTACAAGATTTCGCGGGTAAACCCATTCTCTTTACTCGACCGTCTAAATCTGACCGCGAACACTAAGAGTTAATCATTTGGATAAAAGTATCCGCATGATTGAAGCCGTCAATTCATATGCTTGGAACAAGTGAAATTATATTAAGAACCGCATAATCGTTGCTTTCTAGTTGTCACGAGCTTGATTCATATAGAATCTTGCAAGTTACCTACCAAGTGTTGTTTGATGTTAACACTAGAAGGATTTCTACTCATCACTGTAAACACTTAAGAGTGTCATTTTGAGTGTTCTATAAAGATCACTAAGATATTGCGTAGAGGCCTGGAACGTGTTTAGATTCAGTTAAGAATTAAACCATTGTTTCATTCCAGTTATCACAAGTTTGATTCATAAAGAATCGCACAAGTCACCTACCATGAGCTTTATAATGTTCGCTCAAGAAGGATTTCCATCTTCATTGTAAATACTTTAGTATTACTCGGATGTTCAGGCAAGATCATGAAGATTTTGCGTAGGACTCTAAATATCTTTCTTACTTTTCACAGTGTGTGAAGAAGCAAGGAAATATGGAAATGTGTCCTAAAGAGATTATTGATGATCTCAAATGGCTCTAGTCTCGATCATCCATTTTGGGTTTTAGTGACCGGCGGCTGGAGAGGAGTGCCACCATTTCAATATCAATATATTCGGAGTGAATAAATTGATAGATAACGTGTTGATCTCCGTGTGATTAAAACAAATACCTTTTGAGAGATATCTGAGTTAGCTGAGATAAGTTGTGCATTACATCACTGGGTCCATGATGTGTATCTTTAGTAACATATGAGTTGACCCAGTTTCTACCTAAGGTTGTAAGGAGGGCTTCTTTCTTTTCACCCTTTATCATTACAATTCTTTTTCATTCTTCAACCCATTCAATGCTTACCAATACGTCATAACTAGAACCTTGTTGTGATTGTTCCAGTGCTAACTTAAGTACTTGGTCGGCATTCAGCTACATTCACAATCTTTCTCCATCTTTCATAGGGACTACTATTTCTAGCTATGGAGTGTCATTAGGAAGATTCCTCCAGTTCTAGAAGAATAATTGGAATTAACCTATCCTACCATCCTTATGTCACCACAATCTCCACCGTCGTGAATAGACATGTTGTGGGTAAGTATATGTCACCATGAAATCCAATTTGATATGCAAATCCATTTTGCTCCCCCTTAACATATGCCACAATATTCGAAAACATTTCGCACATGTCGGGATGAGCCAGCACATTAAGTCAAACCATTATTGATCTCTATATTATATCATATTTTCTCCCCCATATTAAAAATATTAACTCAATCGATGTTTTTAATATCTATTGATTTAATGACGTTTTAAGAATTTTTGGGTAGAAAAGTACAAATCCAATTGTTTGCATGACTGACACAAGCTCCCCCTCAAATTAATGAGGGTGTACATAATACGCAAATAAAATACCTTTTAAACACAAGTGTAAGGTATTTATCACTTGCAAAGATCAAATGTGATAATTTATTCACAAGATTATAAATTTACGAGGTTGGACCTGAATGATGAGAACATCATATGATAGAATCACGTGGTTCTTGTTCACGAATGTTGGTCTCCCTCGTAACGTCTGAAATTATCTCCTCCTTTTTAAAAGCGGTAATCTTTCATGATACCACATGTACGATTGATATCGTTGTCTTGACACCAATTCAGGAACTTGGCACTTTTGGCATCAAAGATTCTGAATGCTGGACAATTGCTCCCCCTCAATTGTTGACTCGTTTTCTATCTAAAGAGCCGTAGTCGCCATTTGAGTAGTCGCATAGTCGTGTATGTAGATACCAATGGTAAATTGCTACGGTTTGTAGAGATGATAACTTCATAAAACAAGATTTCTCACGTTTTAACAAATAAATGCACTGAAGTGTACATATATTCGTGTTAGATTATGTTATTACGTAAACAGAATCCCTTACATGGTTATAAAGTAAACCATGCCTGAGAAAATTAATTTCCGTTGTTGAGTCAAAGCTTTCCGGTGAAATGCTTGACTTTAATATGAAAAGCGGGGTACTATCGGAAATAATAGCAAGCCATATTGAGCATGTTTTAAAACATTTAAACTTCTGCTCGAACTTTATTTACAAACCCGTGTCATTATTGAACGACATTTCTAGGATCATAAATATTATTGAATCCAGAAGACATGCTCTTTTTATCAAAACATTGTTGAACACACAATTTTGAAAGGGTTAAAAAAACCTTTTGAAAAATTCTTGAAAATTTGTGTTCAACGGTTTTAATAAACCAATTACTTGAGCTTAAGATTATGAATATCTTACTAAACGAGCTCAAGTCCGAGAATTTGTAAACTTCCCGTTGTGAGGATAAGTTTATCATCGGCGACAAACATATCTTTTAATTAAAGAACGAGTCCTAAGTTGACATTTACTAAGAAGTCGTTTTCATGAGCTTGAAAACTTTTGAATGTTTTAACGTAAAGCTCATGACCGAGAAAGATGAATTTCTCGTTATGAGGAAAATGTCTCTTATTATAAAGATACACTTTCCTTTATGAGCTTAAAACTTGGAATGTTTTAATACAAGCTCATGACCGAGGAAAATTAATTTCTCGATACGAGGATAAGTTATCATGAAAGATAAGCTTTCCTAAAACTGAATTCCGAGTTACAATCTGATATTTAACTGTAAGTCATTGTGCATGAGCTTAAAAACTTTGAATGTTTTTAATATAATCTCATGCCCGAGAAAAATTAATTCCTCGTTGTGAGGATAAGTTTATCATTGGCGATAAACTTTCCTTTCTTTGAAGCGCGGGTTACAATTTGTCATGAGACTGCAAACCGTAGTTGTAAGATTAACTACAAATCCCTTGAGACACTTGTTTCTTTGGTATATGCTTCTTTAGCAACAAAACTCTGAGAGTGTCCTTGGTTGAACGGTATACAACGATTGGACCGTTTTGTTCTTGTTGAACGTTTACTTTGGTACGTGCATTATCGTTAGGAGTTTGTATGCTTTGATATGGGTTAGCGATATCTATTTTAGAACCATGTGGGAGTTCACAGTCAACCTTGGTAGTGCTAGAGGGAAACATCCTTTCTGTAGGAACCCATTGACGATTACTCGATTTGATAATCCTACCCGTGGGTTGCCACCTAAGATTGGATCTAGGCGACATGGTTTTCTTATGCACAGCGAAAGAATTAGCGGTAGAAAACCTATTTCCTTTAGGAATCCCTCTTTTAGCACTTGAGTTCAGATCCTTTAAGAATTTAGAAAATGTCAAATGTTAATCCCGTTTAATCCATAACACAAGATTTAGAAGAGATATTTAGAGAGAGAAAGAGAAGAAAGTAGAGAGAGAAACAAGAGAGAATTTGGAAGGTTAATGTTTATTAGAGAGAGAAAGTAAAATGAACCAACACCCTCTTCCACACATGGAAGAGGGTATATAAACCCTTGGCATATGGGCCGTGGGTATAAGTGACTTGGGTCGGGCTTGGCTTTGTCTTGGGCTTACGCCCCTAACTTATACAATATTAGCTTAAAGTCCAAGCCTGGTTTTCCCGACTAACCTATTACGATACAAGACCATTAACGACTAAGATGACCTATTACATTCTTGTTCGACTATATATAAAATAGGGCTAACAATCTCCCCCAATGTATTGGTCATCTTAAAAAGCTTAAAAAGCATAAGATGATTGAGTGAATACATTCTTGTAGAGGAGATCTTCCTGATTTGGTCTTGTATCTTGGTCTTGATCTTGTTTGTAACGGCTTTGTTCCTTCATGCTTTGTGATCCTTATCTTGAGCCTTTGCCTTTTGACTTAGAGTGCTTGAGATCTTCAATCTATCCTTGATAGTGTCATCTTGTGCTCTTGTGGCAAGATGACCTATTACATTCTTACATTCTTAGGTATCTTGATTATCGCCATCTTGTGCTCTTGTGACTTCTGAATCGACATTGGTTACACAGCTACACCACCTTCTTGATATGCATCAATATATATAGACACGGATGAAATGGCTTTGAACATTTCACCCTAACTCGGTAGCGTTTTACCTCCGGTCGGTGAAGACCGTTAGACGATATTAGATACCGTACCTGTGATCGGGTAGATTCGATTAAGAACCTCCTTGACAGGGTTTCCCGGCGGTAGTAGCCAGTTCTCTTTACTCGACCGTCTCAAAGCAGACTGCGAACGTAAAGAGTGAATCATAAGGATAAATTATCCGTCTGATTAGAGTCGTCAATTCAGATTTCCTGGAACAAGTTTGATTCTAAAAGAATCGCACCATTGTTGCTTTCCAGTTTGTCACAAGCTTGATTCATAGAGAATCTTGCGAGTTACCTACCGCAATGCTGTTTGATGTTGACACTGGAAGAATTTCCATTCGTCACTGTGAACACTAATGAGTTTCACTCTGAATGTTCTGGCAAGATCACATGGATTTTGCGAAGAAACCTGAAATCAAGTTTGAATCAATTAAGAATCAAACTTAGTTGCATTCCAGTTCTCACAAGTTTGATTCGTGTAGAATCGCACAAGTTACCTACCATGAGCTTGTTTGATGCTGGCTCAAGCAGGATTTCCATCTTCATTGTGAATCGTATCACTCAGATGTTCTGGCAATATCACAAGGATAACGCGTAGGACTTGATTGTGTCCTAATGAGATGATAGATAGATCTCGTTTGGCTCTAGACTCAATAAGTGCATTTTGGTAATCGGAGGCTGGAGCAGACTGCCACCTTTTCAATATTGACTAACTCGGAGTGAGAAAGTCAATAGATACGTGTTGATCTCCGTGACAATGAGACAAGTTTCTTTTGAGAGAAACTCGAATGGCTGGGGAAGGGTTGTGCATCGCATCACTGGGTCCATGACACTTATCTTCAAAAGATGTGTTAACCCGATTTCTGCCTAAGTTGCATAGAATATTCAACTCCTTCAATGCTTACCAATACGTCATCACTAGCACCTTGTTATGATTGTTCCAGTGCTAACTTAAGTAATTGGTCCGCATTCAGCTTCATTCAACTCCATCTTTCCTAAGGACAACTATTTCTAGCTATGGAATGTCCTTGGTAGATCCCTCCGGTTCTGGTTGGATCATAGGACATAGTTTCCTATCCTAAACCACCTTTTGACTCCATCGTTCCGTCGTGGATAGTAGGTTGTTTTGGGTAAAGATCGTAACCATAAAACCATTGAAAACCATTCAAAGTATTTGATAAAAATCAAAACTATTAACACTTGAAAGTTTTATATTTTCAAAAAGCTCCCCCTACACACATGCATCGATATACGGAATAGTTTAGCATGTGAAGGAAAGAGTTGCACTTGAGTCTTTAAGATCACATGTTGCGATATATTACATTTTAATCACATTTTCTCCCCTATCTCTAATATAAAAATATAATATTAGAGATACCAATAGATTAAAATATGACAATTTCCGAAAAATCGACGGGAGAGAAACATGTGTGCACGCATGAATCATGGAACATTTTCAGTCGGGACGCTCCCCCTCAACAATATATGTGTGTCTTGAAACAAAATTTGACAAAATTTTAGAAAAACGACACCACAAAATATGTTGAGGTACGGAGTTGAGATGCCTTTACCGATAATATATATGATAGATTTAATCAGATTTTTGGAATGTGTTGGATACATAAAATATGACAATCTTAGAGATGTACCCAACAACATTAAAAGGCTTGATTTTAAAACGCTCCCCCTCAAAAAGTGATCAAAATAACATATGAAATTTTGAGATAAAAACCTATTATGAGGAAGGGAGTGTTGAACACACAATTTTAAAAGATTTAGAAAAACCTTTTGAGAAAGTCTTGAAAAATTGTGTTCAACGGTTTTAAAATAATCAGGATAGAAGACTTCTCTTCTATTGCTTAGGGAAAGCGCACTGAAACGTACACTCCCCTTGCGGGCCCGTTTTTCATGAGCTCAAACTTTGATTGTTTTGTGACTAGCTCATGACCGAGAAAAATAAATTTCCCGTTGTGAAGGATAAGTTATCATCCGTGATAAACTTTCCTTAAGTTGAAGTTCGAGTTCTAAGCTGACATTTACTTAGAAATCTGATAAGTGTGAAAACACTCATCAATAATGATCCAAATACCACTCAAAACACTGTCAAATACCTGATATTAAACTGTAAATTATCAGAATTACGTGTGTATTTTGTGTTTGTGTATTTCAGGTAAAGTAGATGCATTATGGAGCAAACACACGTTTTCAAGGATTAATTTGATCAAAAGACGAAGAAAAGGACGATAAAGCTTTTGAGGACCTTATTTGCCAAACTTCCAAAGATCAAGGGCTTAAAGTGCAATTTCTACAATGATGAAGGATGAAAAGATATTACTTAAAAGCTTTTATAACCTTTTGAAAAGAAGTGAAATAAGAAGGGACTAAAAAGAAATGTAATGAAAAGTTAAGAGACTTTTATATACTTTGGTCATTTGACCAAAACCGGTCAAAGACACAAAACCAAACTCGCATCTTCTCCAAACGAGAGAGAGAGAGAAGCAGTCATCTTTTTTATCCTTCACCACCAAACCTGCAACTCATTTTTACGAAGGATCGAGAAGGATTCAAAGGAAGAACAAAACATGAAAGTTGATCAGCTTTTCACCCTCTTGATGATGACACCAATTAATTGGCTCAAAAATAGACGAAGAAGAAACGCCCAAATTCGTTGAGAAGAATGAAGAACAAGATGATTCCTCGTATTAAACACGTGTCCAATCCTCATTGGATAGAACACGTCACAACACCCTCTCTCGACGCCTATAAAAGGAGATGAAGACCTCATTTGCAACGGGTTAGCATAGGTGTAGATTTACACATAGTAATAGGTGTAGATAGTTAAGTAGTTCAACTTTCTTTCATTTTCTGTTAAGCTTTTGTAACTAAACCAGTTAAGTTTGTAACCGAATTAGTTTTTCATCCATTAATGAAAGTTTCGAGTTTTCTGTTACTCATCTCTCATCTCTGTTTTCAGTTCATTAATAGCTAATCTTTCTTATAATTTGTTAGAGATTGTAACTGATTTTCATTCCATTAATGAAATCTTTCGTCTTCATCTAAAAAGCTTTCATCTTTTTCTTTCGTGAATCTGCTTATCGTCGTCCTTGTCATTCATAAGCTCGAATGAGTTTATGCTTTGTTACACTAGTAATCATTAGAATTTTATGATTGATTTGAGCTTCTCATAGATAGCTTATCCTCGATTTCTAAGTTTGATTAGTAGTTATTCTGTTAATCTCCAAGTGTGATTTGTGTTTAGTTTTTAAAGAATTGATCTTGTAGATTTTCGGTAAGATTTAAGCAGTTAAAAGCTTATCAGCTTTGCAATTCGACTTTATTTGATTGATTTTCTGTTAGTTAAAGTTTCACTAGATCACTGTTCATCAGTTTGTATTTGCTCTGTTTCAGTTTTAAGCCTTAGTTTGTAATATCTCGAGTGTTTTACAATTTACTACGGTTAAATCAGCTTTTCAGTTTTCAGTTTTCTGGATCAAATTAGTTAAGATGTCAAGTGCATGAGTTTCCTTTTTGCAATTAGTTTAGTAAAGGATCTTTTGATATGTTTAGTTTCGGTAATAGTCGGTTGATTCAGTAAGAATATGAGTATCGGTTTAGTAAATTTTGTGATAGCAGTTGATTCAGTAAGTAAATTGTAGAAATCGTTAAAAAAAAACAATAGTGATAGCTCATAGAGTTTCACTTCTGAAACTTCTTCAAGAATTTGTAAGATTGTGTTTGTCAATTTCGAAGTTTTCTTTGTTTGGATATTCAGTTTGCAGGATAAGAAATTTGCAGTTAGTTTAGAGTTGCTGTTACAACCCATTGAATTTCAGCGTTTTGGTAGTTTCAGATTATCAGTTTAGTCGAGACGTTTTGGATTTGATGCTGATTAGATAAGCTGTTACGAACTTACATTGATATTTCTATTAGAACAAAGGATTTCAGGATTGATCTTTAGTTTAATCTGTTAAATAGTTCATAAGCTCATAGCTTATGAGCTTTAATCAGTTTTCTGTTTTAGTTTGATATATTGAGCAGGTTACCGTTTCAAGTAATGTTTCGACTGATAGAGTTGGAGATTGGTTGGTGTTTCAAGATTGATCTCAGCAGAAAGGTGTAGATTTAGTTTCAATATTAGCTAAGCCGGTTCAGCGCCGAGCTTCGTCATCAGTGGACTGGCTTCGGATGCAGGGAAGTCTTATTTTTCTTTGTCGATTTTCTGCATAATAGTAGCTTGAATTCTTTCATAGCTTAGTTCTATTTGTTAGTTTGTACGTGTTTACTAGATCTCATGTTCCTGGTCTATTCTTCGTTAGAATTTAAGACTTTTGATTTCAAGAATTGTTTGGAATGGTGATATAGGCAGATTTAGTTTCTGCTTAGTTGATTAGTCGTTTAACTGTTTTTTTTAGCAATCAGATAGAACTATAAGAGTTTGAGTAAGTTCACTTTTCAAAATTACTATTCATGTTTTAATGAAATTTGATCAATTTGTTAACCTGTTGTTAATATTAGTTCTTGATAATAACAGTTCAGCTAGTGTTTGGTAATAAGAAGTTTTTGATGAATTTGTAGAGTTAAATTTAGTAGTTTTCATGTTTTTTTAAAAGAATCAGTAAGTCAGATTGTAAAAGTCATTCAATCGGTTTTTTTATCATTTTACTTGTAAAAAAATTGCAAACTAGTCCCTGATCTTTCTACTTGTTTGCATTCCCTGCATATCGGATTAGAAAACTGAGTTTGGATTTATATAGTTATTTTGGGCTTTAGAATTTGGGCCGTTACTTTTATAAATCGGTTTAAGGCTAAAAGTTGATTTGAATTGATTGGGCTATTATTAGTTTGGAACTTACTGGATTTCTTTTATATACTTACTAGTGATAAGTATAATTTGGATTGTTAGTTTAAAGTAAGCTTAGACTTACTTTTATAGAAATATGCTTTTAGATTCTCAATTTAACATTTGCAATTTTACTTTGTAGATTAAAGTTGTATTTTACGTTTTTATATTTCGTGCATTTAATTGCGGTATTTGCTAAATGTTTTAGATTAGTACATATACGTAGTAGCTATTATTTTTACCTTTTTATGTGCTTTGTGCAAAGTAGACATAGAATTCCAAACAAGATCTTTTAACCAAAAACAATCAAGTCGAGCTTAAAAACGTTATATCAATTCGAATCGAGCTGAGAAGACAACTATACACTAAAAAACGAAATATTAAATGGCGCCGCTGCCGGTTCTTTTCGTGAAGATTAACGATTTCGAGTGAGACGATTGGATTTTGGGATCCGTTCACTTTGTGAACGTTATTTTTACGTATTATAAATCAAAAAGAAAAAATAAAAATCAAAAAGATAAAAATACAAAAAAAAAAAAAAAAAAAAATCACAAAAATCAATTCTTTTCCTAAAGAATTGAACCAAAAAAATAAAAAATCCAAAAAGTAATCTTTTTCCTAAAAGATTACACCCAAAAATATATATTATTGGTTTTCATCGCTTTTTACGTAGATATAGTATTTTTCTTAAAAAACAAATATATACAAAAATATTTTTTATATATTATTATATGTAGATACGTATACATATACGAACAACCAATAAACATATCTTCCATAAGTATTGCCGAGGCAATACACCGTGTTGAGGGGCGTTCCGGTCCTTGACACGCGTATCGATCGAATTTAATTAAGCAAGAATAGATAAATACTTCCAATTGGCAATAATTCGAAGAATACAAACTACAAAGTGAATAGATAGGCGATGTGCTATAAAATGCCATCTAAGGGTCAATAGGTACTTAAGTGCTTCGCGCCACCTAACCCCCCGTTCACTAGTGCGTATTCTAAGAAGGAAGGCTTAATTGGAGGTCTTGCACCCAAGTAGTAATTATATATATACTTTCTTGTGGATATTTCATATCGAACCTCGAGGGAGATAATCTCTTCTCTCTTAAAAGTCGACCGAGGGCTAATCCCTCATTCCTCGTGTTTACTTACACGTGTACTCGCACACGTGTAAACATACCACCTTTGGTGTAGCACTTCCTTCCCCGAGGAAGCTTTTAGACGTCATTTCACTTGTATATACATTCGACCATTTTGTAGCCATGGATCAACGTCCTATTATGGAGATTCTCCAATCGAAAGTAGAGGGAAATGCCGACGCCATCGTCATACCTGAAATAACCGCACAGACTTTTGAGCTTAATACACGCATGATAACTTTGGTTTCTTCTAGCCCCTTCTTAGGGAGACCCATAGATGACCCCCACGACCATATTAAGAGGTTCTTGTTACTTTGAATACACTTAAGTATGATGGGGTCCCTCCTGATGCCATTAAGATGCTCCTATTCCCATTCTCCTTAGAGGGTCTTGCTAGAAATTGGTATGATAGGCAACCATCTAAGAGCATTTTCACTTGGGAGGATTTAAGGAAGAAGTTTTGAACCAGTTCTTTCCTCCATCAAGAACGACGGCTTTGAGAAAATTAATTATTGGTTTTCAACAAAGGAATGATCAAACATTTAGTGAGGCTTGGGAGGATTTCAAGGAGTTATTGAGGAAATGTCCAAATCATGGATTCAATGAGGTTCACCAAATCAACACTTTCTATAATGGATTAAGACCATACCACCAAGATTCACTCAACTCTTCCGCGGGTGGAAATATTTTCTCCAAATCCTTTCAAGAAGCTTGGGACATTATTGAGAAAAAATCGATGGTGCAAGCTAACACACAATTTGATGAGAAAGTCCATGTGGTGCAAGAAAGTGTTACTCCTCAAATAGAAAAAATGATCTCTCAAAAGCTTGATACTATGACCAACACACTCATGAAATTTTGTGAACTCTTTTTGAACAAGCATTCCACCAATGATGTGAATACTATTGCTCTTTCATGTGAGACTTGTGGAGGTCCCCATTCCTACCAACAATGTGATAAAGTTCAAGGCTATCAAGGGGAGTGTTATGCTTACCAAGGGAACAATTACAAAGCACCCAACACCTTTCAAGATCAAGGAAATAATTTTCATCCACCTAATCAAGGATTTCAACCACCACCTTTCCAACCCCAAGGTTTTCAAGGAAATGTTCCACAAGATTATAACACAATTGAGCTTTTTCACAAAATGAATCAAGAGAATGAAAGGAGGTTTCAACTTAATGAGAAGAGATTAAGAGAAATGAATGAAGCTCATGAGCGAAGAATGAGAGAAATGCATGAAGACACAAATAAGAAGTTTATGATGCTTTATAATCAAAGACCACAAGGGGCTTTACATTCTAACACACAAACAAATCCAAGGGCAAATGTCAATGCTATTACAACAAGAAGTGGAAAGACAACAAATGATCCTTCACCTCCTAAACCTCCTATTGTTCAACCCACTTGTGTTCCTACTTGTGACAAGCCTTCTACATCTACTTCACCACCTCAAAATGCTCCCATTCAATCAAACATACCTTCTCAACCTATACCCACTTCTCCTTTACCTTCCACAACTCCCAATGAAGAAGCTAACAAAGAAAAATCTTCTACTACAAAACCTACTCCACCTACACCTAAACCAAACCTTCCATACCCTTCAAGATTGAGAAAGGAGAAATTGAAAAACAAGGATGATATACAAGTCTCTAATTTTTTGAGGATGTTCAAGCAACTCAACATAAACATCTCCTTTGCGGAAGCTCTTGCATATATGCCGAAATTTGCTAAGATGTTCAAAGATATCCTTTCAAACAAGGAAAAATTGGTGGATTTGCCTAACACATCCCTTAATGAGAATTGTTCCGCCGTGTTGCTCAAAACCTTACCTACAAAACTTGGAGATCCGGGGCGCTTTTTGATCCCTTGTAATTTTCCTGGGGTGGAAAATTGCATGGCATTGGCGGATCTAGGGGCAAGCATAAATCTCATGCCTTTATCGGTTTGGCAAAAACTCTCTCTTCCTGAGCTCACTCCAACTAGGATGACCCTTGAGTTAGCCAATCGTACCATAGCTTACCCTGTAGGTATTGCGGAGGATGTGTTTGTAGGTGCGGATAAGTTTACCTTTCCGGCCGACTTTGTAGTGGTTGATTATGATATGGACCAGAGAGTTCCTCTTATTGTTGGTAGACCTTTCCTGAGGACGGGTCGTACTCTTATTGATGTGGCGGAAGGAGAATTAATTATGAGAGTCGAGGATGAGAAAGTTGCGTTTAGGATGGGAAAAGTCATTAAGAAACCTCAAGGTTATGAAACCGTTAATCATATTGATGTTCTTGACGAGGCGGTAAATCCTAGTGATGATGTAGGGGTGAATAACAATGACATTCTTGATGAAGTTTGTCATGAATACTTTCATGAAGCTTGTCAAAGTGGGAATTATGAGATTCCCCATGTTGAGACCATAGCCTCCATTACTTCCTCATTGAATGTTTTTAAAAATCAAGAGTTTAACATTGATGATTTTGTGATTTATTCAAACCCTATTTTTCAAACATCACTTGATAACCCACTTTTCAATGACAATGAGGAAGTTAATGATGATTATAGTGATGAGCTTTCTATACCCTTAAGGTCTATGACTCATATCATCTCTACGAGTGGTCCTCCTATACTTGAGCCTCCTAGTGACTCTTATTGTCCTACCTATCCGCCGGTGGATTTGGTTATTCTTGAGGAGGATCATCCACCTATAGAGAGTGATACTACTTTAGAGGATCTTACTTTTGACGCGGATTTAGCCAAGTTTCTAGATACCTACTTTCCTATTGAGGATGAGTTTTCCCATGATTCCAATGATTCATTTGTCTCTTCATTGAGTTTGGATGAGGACGACTCTCCTACTTTGGACTTAGATGATGACTTTTATCCCCATTTGGACCTTAATGAAAATTTTTCAGAAGGAAAAGAAAAGGAAGACCCGAAGGTTCATACTACTTGTGTTTTAACACCTCTTTTTCAACCTTCGGTGTCTAATGATGTGAATTTTTATAAGGGGGAGTCTTCTAAAGGAAACATTTTTTTATTTGTCATTTTCCCCAAAAGGAAAAGGTTTTTGATCCTGGTATAAACATTTTTGAGCTATCTGCTATAAAAGGAGAACTCTTTAGAAAAATGGGATCCTTACCTGCTTATCATACCTTTCATTGTGACCATTGTTTGCTTAAGGGAACCTCGACTATTTTACCCTGGTTTGTGATTACCACCTTGGGATTGAGCTATTATTCAGATGAAAATCATGTATTTGATCCTGGTGGACTTTCTTCGAGGTTTCCCTTTATGGGCATGACTTTTCACCCTTAGTATTGAATAACTAGGTTAGAAAACGTAGAGTAGATCTAAATAGGTTAGGTTTAATAAAAGGATGTTATAGTAGAGTTGAAGTGGAGGGGTGGCCTTTCTTCGTCTTTTCGTGTTTGTTTCAAGGGTTGCTCTCTCACATTTCATGCTTGGAGCTTATGGAGGAGGCCCGTGTATCTGGTTCACTTCGATTAGTTTTTGCTATCGTGATATTAAACACTTGTGCTTAAAATGAATACCCTTTAGTTGTCTCTTCCTTAACTTGGGTTAAGCAAAGTTATCAATGTCATAAGTGTAGGGGAGTTCACTCCAATACTCTTAAACATTGAGGACAATGTTTATCTTAAGTGTAGGGGCGAATTCTATCGAAGTGACCTTACCTAGACCATTGCCTTAACTTCATGATAATTGGGAAAATTAATTTTTCGATCATTTTTCAAATTTTTAATCTACTTTGGCCAACAAAAATATGCATTCATAATTTTTGCATCTATCATTTCTCTTTTGCATATCACATTCGCATTGTATATATTTCTTCTTTTATTTTCCATCAAAATATATAAAAAGAAAAAAAATATAAAATAAAACATGGTTTTAACAAGTTTAGATTTCCTTGACATATTAGGCCCGCCATGGATATTTTGACTCAACCCGAGTTTGCTTATTTTAGCACTCTCTAGCTAGTATCCTTAACCATGTAGTCCTTCATTGGTCTATTAGGCTAAGCATCCACCAATTTCATTATTTGAGATTTTAAATTTGTGGAGAATGGGAAATGATAGAGTTGAAGCAAGTGTAAAAGGGCTAGATAGACTTCATGGCAATTACTTGTGGCTAAACCCTTCTCTTCTTTACCTCTATTTTCTTCGCATGTATATAATTGTTAATAAATAATCAAGTACGGTTTTAATTGGTTTGTAATCTCTTATGCATTTTTGGCTAATCATTTATGGTTGATATGAGTACGTCTTAAGATTCTAAGTTAGCACGTTTTATGTGTACTAGACTTATGTCATGCTCCATATTTAGCGGGTGTTTTTCCTTTTCTTCTTTTCAAATTTCTTTGTGAGGAATAAAGAAAAATAAGAGCGGCTTATGAAAAAAAATGAGTGGCTAGAAAAAAAAGAAAAAGAAAGAAAAAAAAATAATGCAAGACTCCCAAGAGGGGCAGTGTGGTGTTAATTATAGTGACTATTGAGTTCCAATATTACCTTGACGGGTTGCGGGGATTCAATAGATTGCTCCAATCCAATATTGCCTTGACGGGTTGCGGGGTTGAAGATCCAAAATCTCAAAAAGATGCGGATGTAAATTATTGCGTGAGTTTTATTTTTCTTTCCTTAGCGAGTGTGTAGTTACTTATGAAAGCATGACATGAGGATTTTACACATAAGGCGAATGACTTATTATTCTTAAAACGGACTTGTATTAATTGTGAGCGGTTTTTCAAGTAATGGATGAGAGGATTACTTAGGATTAAAACCGTGCTTCCTTATTTTTGGATTTTACACTTCTTCTACTTCACACTTGAATAATGACAAATTTGCCCACAAGCAATTTGCTCAAATAATAACCGGTTCCACATTTAATTGTCATGAATAAGTTGATGCACTTTTTACTTGTGAATACAATGATCCCATTTTTAAGCTTGGTATGGGGAAAGTGAAACTTGAGGGTGATAAATGTCCATGGAACCAAAGCCCTAATCCAAGTCATTGATTTCTTTATGAGTTATTTCCATCGAAACCATTTATGAAAAATCCAAAAAAAAAATATAAATAGAATTGTTTTCTTTGCATTGCATTGTAAATATTCAAAACCATTCATCATGTAGCATAGTATAGTTATTAAATCATAAAATGGCCAAGGTTGGTTAATTATGAGAAAAGTGTAACTTGGTGTTTTAAAATGCTGCATTGCATGAGGACATGGCAATGGTCAAGTGGAGGGGAGTTGATAAGTGTGAAAACACTCATCAATAATGATCCAAATACCACTCAAAACACTATCAAATACCTGATATTAAACTGTAAATTATCAGAATTACGTGTGTATTTTGTGTTTGTGTATTTCAGGTAAAGTAGATGCATTATGGAGCAAACACACGTTTTCAAGGATTAATTTGATCAAAAGACGAAGAAAAGGACGATAAAGCTTTTGAGGACCTTATTTGCCAAACTTCCAAAGATCAAGGGCTTAAAGTGCAATTTCTACAATGATGAAGGATGAAAAGATATTACTTAAAAGCTTTTATAACCTTTTGAAAAGAAGTGAAATAAGAAGGGACTAAAAAGAAATGTAATGAAAAGTTAAGAGACTTTTATATACTTTGGTCATTTGACCAAAACCGGTCAAAGACACAAAACCAAACTCGCATCTTCTCCAAACGAGAGAGAGAGAGAAGCAGTCATCTTTTTTATCCTTCACCACCAAACCTGCAACTCATTTTTACGAAGGATCGAGAAGGATTCAAAGGAAGAACAAAACATGAAAGTTGATCAGCTTTTCACCCTCTTGATGATGACACCAATTAATTGGCTCAAAAATAGACGAAGAAGAAACGCCCAAATTCGTTGAGAAGAATGAAGAACAAGATGATTCCTCGTATTAAACACGTGTCCAATCCTAATTGGATAGAACACATCACAACACCCTCTCTCGACGCCTATAAAAGGAGATGAAGACCTCATTTGCAACGGGTTAGCATAGGTGTAGATTTACACATAGTAATAGGTGTAGATAGTTAAGTAGTTCAACTTTCTTTCATTTTCTGTTAAGCTTTTGTAACTAAATCAGTTAAGTTTGTAACCGAATTAGTTTTTCATCCATTAATGAAAGTTTCGAGTTTTCTGTTACTCATCTCTCATCTCTGTTTTCAGTTCATTAATAGCTAATCTTTCTTATAATTTGTTAGAGATTGTAACTGATTTTCATTCCATTAATGAAATCTTTCGTCTTCATCTAAAAAGCTTTCATCTTTTTCTTTCGTGAATCTGCTTATCGTCGTCCTTGTCATTCATAAGCTCGAATGAGTTTATGCTTTGTTACACTAGTAATCATTAGAATTTTATGATTGATTTGAGCTTCTCATAGATAGCTTATCCTCGATTTCTAAGTTTGATTAGTAGTTATTCTGTTAATCTCCAAGTGTGATTTGTGTTTAGTTTTTAAAGAATTGATCTTGTAGATTTTCGGTAAGATTTAAGCAGTTAAAAGCTTATCAGCTTTGCAATTCGAGTTTATTTGATTGATTTTTTGTTAGTTAAAGTTTCACTAGATCACTGTTCATCATTTTGTATTTGCTCTGTTTCAGTTTTAAGCCTTAGTTTGTAATATCTCGAGTGTTTTACAATTTACTACGGTTAAATCAGCTTTTCAGTTTTCAGTTTTCTGGATCAAATTAGTTAAGATGTCAAGTGCATGAGTTTCCTTTTTGCAATTAGTTTAGTAAAGGATCTTTTGATATCTTTAGTTTCGGTAATAGTCGGTTGATTCAGTAAGAATATGAGTATCGGTTTAGTAAATTTAGTGATAGCAGTTGATTCAGTAAGTAAATTGTAGAAATCGTTCAAAAAAAAAAGAATAGTGATAGCTCATAGAGTTTCACTTCTGAAACTTCTTCAAGAATTTGTAAGATTGTTTTTGTCAATTTCGAAGTTTTCTTTGTTTGGATATTCAGTTTGCAGGATAAGAAATTTGCAGTTAGTTTAGAGTTGCTGTTACAACCCATTGAATTTCAGCGTTTTGGTAGTTTCAGATTATCAGTTTAGTCGAGACGTTTTGGATTTGATGCTGATTAGATAAGCTGTTACGAACTTACATTGATATTTCTATTAGAACAAAGGATTTCAGGATTGATCTTTAGTTTAATCTGTTAAATAGTTCATAAGCTCATAGCTTATGAGCTTGAATCAGTTTTCTGTTTTAGTTTGATATATTGAGTAGGTTACCGTTTCAAGTAATGTTTCGACTGATAGAGTTGGAGATTGGTTGGTGTTTCAAGATTGATCTCAGCAGAAAGGTGTAGATTTAGTTTCAATATTAGCTAAGCCGGTTCAGCGCCGAGCTTCGTCATCAGTGGACTGGCTTCGGATGCAGGGAAGTCTTATTTTTCTTTGTCGATTTTCTGCATAATAGTAGCTTGAATTCTTTCATAGCTTAGTTCTATTTGTTAGTTTGTACGTGTTTACTAGATCTCATGTTCCTGGTCTATTCTTCGTTAGAATTTAAGACTTTTGATTTCAAGAATTGTTTGGAATGGTGATATAGGCAGATTTAGTTTCTGCTTAGTTGATTAGTCGTTTAACTGTTTTTTTTAGCAATCAGATAGAACTATAAGAGTTTGAGTAAGTTCACTTTTCAAAATTACTATTCATGTTTTAATGAAATTTGATCAATTTGTTAACCTGTTGTTAATATTAGTTCTTGATAATAACAGTTCAGCTAGTGTTTGGTAATAAGAAGTTTTTGATGAATTTGTAGAGTTAAATTTAATAGTTTTCATGTTTTTTTAAAAGAATCAGTAAGTCAGATTGTAAAAGTCATTCAATCGGTTTTTTTATCATTTTACTTGTAAAAAAATTGCAAACTAGTCCCTGATCTTTCTACTTGTTTGCATTCCCTGCATATAGGATTAGAAAACTGAGTTTGGATTTATATAGTTATTTTGGGCTTTAGAATTTGGGCCGTTACTTTTATAAATCGGTTTAAGGCTAAAAGTTGATTTGAATTGATTGGGCTATTATTAGTTTGGAACTTACTGGATTTCTTTTATATACTTACTAGTGATAAGTATAATTTGGATTGTTAGTTTAAAGTAAGCTTAGACTTACTTTTATAGAAATATGCTTTTAGATTCTCAATTTAACATTTGCAATTTTACTTTGTAGATTAAAGTTGTATTTTACGTTTTTATATTTCGTGCATTTAATTGCGGTATTTGCTAAATGTTTTAGATTAGTACATATACGTAGTAGCTATTATTTTTACCTTTTTATGTGCTTTGTGCAAAGTAGACATAGAATTCCAAACAAGATCTTTTAACCAAAAACAATCAAGTCGAGCTTAAAAACGTTATATCAATTCGAATCGAGCTGAGAAGACAACTATACACTAAAAAACGAAATATTAAAATCGTTTTTCATGAACTTAAAAACTTTGAATGTTTTTATGAGAAGCTCATGACCGAGAAATATGAATTTCTCGTTGAGAAGGATAAGTTATCTTCTGAGATAAACTTTCCTTAGTTGAGGTCCGAGTCCTAAGCTGTGATGCGCTTAGAAGTCATTATGAGAGAGTATCAAGCAGCTTCATTTGCCAAAACCTCCAAGTCTTCTGGAGTCATATACTTCATACCAAGACGGCCAACGAGATACTGAAACCTATTTTGTGATAGGGCTTTAGTAAACAAGTCTGCTATCTGGTACTTAGTTCTGACAAAGTATAATTCCACGATACCACGTTCCACTTGTTCCTTGATGAAGTGATATCTGACGGCGATGTTCTTGGTACGGGAGTGTTGAACCGGATTGCAATAGATGGCTATGGCTGACTTTGAGTCACAATACATAGGTATTTTATCAAAGTGGAAGCCATATTCTGTGAGTTGAGTTCTCATCCAGAGGACTTGAGCACAACACGCGGATAGAGCCACATATTCTGCTTCAGCTGATGAGAGCGAAGTGTAATCCTGCTTCTTTGACGACCAGCTCACAAGCTTGTCTTCCCCTAGAAATTGAACGCTACCAGAAGTGCTTTTTCGACTATCAAGGCAACCTGCGTGATCGGAATTTGAAAAAGCCGTTAGATGAAAACCGGTTCCCTTCGGATACCAGAGTCCCGTGTGAATGGTATTCTTAAGGTACCGAAAGATCCGTTTAACCTCTTTGAGGTGCTTTTTAGTAGGCCTGGCTTGATATCTTGCACAATATCATGTGGCATGATGAATATCAGGCCTGCTGGCAGTAAGGTACATAAGTGACCCGATCATACTACGATATCGCGTTTGATCTACGGGATATGAGTACAAGTCAGCGTCTAGAAGTGTGGTCGACAATGGTGTAACAACGCGAGCACATGAGGTCATACCATGCTTTTTAAGTATCTCTTGAGCATACTTAGCTTGGTTTATGAAGATACCACGTGGGGATTGATGAATCTGGAGGCCTAAAAAGAATTTTAGCTCCCCCATCATTGACATTTCAAATCTGTTGTGCATTAATTTTTCAAAATGTTTTGAAAGTTTTGGGTTCGTAGAACCAAAAATAATGTCATCAACATAAACTTGCACCAACAGTATGTCATCCCCATATTTATTAATAAAAAGAGTAGGATCAATAGAACCTTTGGAGAATCCTTTCGAGACCAAGAAGTTGTATAGTTCTTCGTACCATGCCCTTGGAGCTTGTTTAAGTCCATATACTGCCTTCTTGAGACGATAGACTTTGTCAGGGTGATGAGGATCGATGAATCCTTCCGGCTGATTCACATACACTTCTTCCTTCAAATGACCGTTGAGAAAAGCAGTTTTAAGGTCCATCTGAAAAACCGTGAAGTCCTTATGTGCAGCATAAGCGAGGAATATCCTGACAGCTTCCAATCGAGCAACTAGAGTGAATGATTCATTGAATTCTATCCCTTCTTGTTGACGATACCCCTTAACCAAAAGACGAGATTTGTTTTTGATGATGGTTTGTTCTTCATCCAGTTTGTTTTTCCAGATCCATTTGAAATCTAAAAGCAAAATTCCATAAGGTTTGTCAACAAGTTCCCAAACATTTAGGCGTTCAAACTGATGAATTTCGTCTTGCATTGATTCAATCCACGCATGATCAGTCATGGCTTGTTTGATGTTTGTAGGTACAGTTGAACTCACGGTGAGTGCATACATACACACATCGCCATCGGTGTTGAGTTGTTTGCGTGTTCGAACCGGTTGTGAAGGATTTCCAATAACTTGCTCCAATGGATGATCACGAGTCCAATGGTGAGTGGATGGATATCTTTGGTAGAATGTATGCATGTTGGACGGATCAACATGTTGAGTAGAAGACTCTCCGACTTCGTGTACCGGTGTACCGAACGGGTTGATAAATTCTTCTTCGTCAGGTTGTGCATCGACTACTTGATTGTTGGTTCCTCCTTCAGCATTGACGGTTGGTGATGTTGGTTGTATGATGGTTTCTAGAGTTTGTTGAGTATCCAATGGAATAGTCTCTTGAGCAATGGTTGCTGAAGTAGAGTCAGTTGTGTCTTGTTGATTTTGTTCAGGTGCATCAGCAGTATTGACATCGGAAGGCTTTGACACAACTTGATTGTTTCCATAGTAATATTTATCAAACATTGGATCATATAAATCAACCAACTCATTCATATGTGTCGAATCCGTCGATTCTGCTGTAGGAGTATTTTCTTGACATTCTTGCACGGGACGTACACTGTTGTGTGTAGGTACCATTGCTGGACATTGAGGTGCGGGACTTGAGCTGTTGTGATCAAGTACCATGTGTGGCAATTCGTCAAAGTTCACATGAATTGTTTCGACAATAATCTTTGTTCCCTTGTTATAGACCCGATATCCTTTCGACAATGTCGCATACCCCACAAAAATACATGCATCACCTTTTTCTTTCATCTTGTCGAGATTCTCACCGTCTTTAAGAATGTAGCATAAAGATCCAAATACGTGAAAGAATTTGACAGTAGGTTTCCTGCCATTGATGATGTGGTAAGGTGTCTTTTCATGTCTAGGGATAACGAGAGAACGATTATGAGTATAACAGGCAGTTTCAATTGCTTCGGCCCAGAAGAATAGCGGTAATTTTGAAGCAGAAAGCATTATTCGAGCTGCCTCAACCAAAGTACGGTTCCGCCTTTCGACAACACCGTTTTGTTCAGGAGTTCGAGCAATAGACGTTTGATGTTCGATGCCTTCTTCTTGAAAGTAAGATTGCAATTTCTTGTTCAAAAATTCAGTACCCCTATCCGTTCTTACGGTTAAGACTTGAGCTTGAAGATTGCGTTGCATCATCTTGAGAAAGTTTTTGAGAACCTCTGGTGTTTCATCTTTGGACCTTAAGAAGAAAGTCCATGTGTATCTAGAGTAATCATCAACAATCACGAGAATATACTTTTTCCCGTTAATACTCTCTACACGCATGGGACCACATAAATCCATGTGTAGAAGTTCCAATCGTCCTTTTGAGCTTGGGGTAGTCTTTGATTTGAAAGACTTCCGTTTTGCTTTCCCCAACTCACAAGAAGAACAAAGATGGTCTTTGAAGAATTTTAACTTTGGGAGACCGGTCACAATATCATTTTTCGAAAGCAAGTTGATGGTGTCAAAGTTGAGATGTGACAATCGTTGATGCCATAACCATGCTTGAGATGATGAAGCTTTAGCCATTAAGCAAATTGGATTTGTTGAAGATGTGTCTTGAAGAGTTACTGTGTAGAGATCAGAACCACGAGAACCTGTAAGAAGGTCATTCCCATCGTAGTCTCTAACATAGCAAGTAGTTTTCCGAAAAGCCACTTCCAAATCCGCATCACAAAATTAACCAACCGAGAATAAATTGCGATTCAGTCCCTCGACGTAATAAACCCGTTTGATAGTGAGATTTCCTTGAACCAAATCGCCATATCCAAGTATCGGTGCAAACTGATCATTTCCAAACCGCACCGTACCCAGAAACTTCTCCACGAAGTTAATGAGAAGCTTGAGATTTCCCGTCATGTGCTTTGTGCACCCGGAGTTCATTATGAATAGGATGATTTTGACGAGCTGCAGAAGAATTAGAAGACAATGTAGCATTTGACAAATGGGAGCCCTTGATAGAAATGAGTTCCAAAATAGTAGTGGACCTAGATTCTAAAGGCAAGCTAACATTCATTGACCCAATTAGAATAGGGGTTGTCTTAGGTACCCATTTGTATTCGGGTGGTGTAAATCTTGAATACCTCCGTGTACATGTCCTAATCATGTTCTCATAAAGCTTCTTTAACCTGCTTTGTTTACGTAGAGTAGTGGATTCTAACACACTTAGTTTCTTAAGTGGTTGATCAGTGGATTGGTTCAAAGTTCTTGTGGGTTCACTAGTACTAGTGGGCACACGAATAGGCTTCCTAGTTCTAGTATTCACGCCATTATGATTAAGAGCACAAGCATCATGATTAAAAGTACGAACACATTTGCCACATTCAACACAAACAAATTCAATATTCGATGTCTTAGCATTTAAACTGTCATTACATGCAGTTACAGACGTTTTATTCTTAGAAAACTTAAAATTCCTACGGTGGTCTTCTACTTCCAACTTCTTTCCTTGACTATTGTTAGGCATGACCTTATCTTGCATTCTATTGCTCTTAAGCTGTGGTCCGCTAACGCTAGTAGTGTGGATTACTCCTGTAGAAGAAGACATACGTTGATTAGTTTTCTTAATACTCTGAGGTAACCACGATGTTCCAGTTTGAGTGGGCTTAGTGTTCATCTTATACATTCCAGGTGCTATCACATTGGTACTCTTATCATTTCCTATCTTAGGCAAAGTCTGTGGGGATTGTCCCAAAATAGATGATTTAGGGCATTTAACCGCATTCGGTTGACGAACGGCGGATGGTTTACCCAAAACAGACTTTCCTTTCATTTTCTCAATGAGTTTCTATAACTCACTTATGGATATGTCCCTTTCTTTTAGCTGAGCTTTCAAATCATTTATTTCGAAATCTTTTTCATTTAGTTGACGAAACGAAGAAGCTGACATTTCTTGACACTTTTTATGATTATGAGATTTTTCACCTTTTTGTAAAGCAAGTTCAAGAGAAATGGAGTGTTTCTCAAGTTGAGAAAAACTTTTCGAAAGTTTGTTATATGACTGAATTTGGTTCGAAAGCTCTACTTCAAGATTGCGACATTTCTAGTCCGATTCTGACACTAGACATGCTACATGACAATATTGATCAAGATTGGTATACACACCAAGTATAACATTCATATGGTCAGCATAAAAGTGTTCCTTAGAAAGTCGATCAATTTCGTTAGAAAGTTGGTGTTCTTGTGTTTTTAATTTAGTTTGAAGAAAATCAAATTCATCTTCAAGAGATTTAACATAACTTAAATCAGTTAACATTTCCTTAGTGAGAGCATTATAAAACATTTCCACATTTTTTGAAAGATCATCAATTGTTGGAACAATGCATTGTTGAATGACGACTTCTACTTGTGGGTTAGGTTTAATATTCCAAATGGTATCCCTAGAAACTTTTTCATAGTCGACGACACCTTTGTACAAATTTAAAACCCCTTGTTTTATAAACTCAAATTGCTGAACACTTTTACTTTTCTCATCCCATTTACGTTTTTCATCCGAAATTTGTTTTTCTAACAAAATTGATTGCTTTTTGAAACTCCTTTTTAAAGAAACTTTCTTTTGGGGTTCAACACTTGGTGGTGGAACACTATTGTACATCTTTTGTTCTTTGGAAAGTTCTTTTTGAGGAACAAACTTAATATAATTATCAGAGTCAGAAAGGTTTATTAAATCACTTAAGTTTGATCGACTTTCTTCTTGTTGACGAATGATTTCGTCGCAGTCAGGGGAAGAGCAAGATTATCAACATAACAACCGATATCATAAAGAACAGGCTTGGTACCTTGAACTTTCTTGAGATATTCAGGCTTGACAAAACCCGTTTTCATATTTCTATTGAGCATATTCATGGTTTGAATAGACTGACCTGTTTTGTAAACAATGTTATTTAACGTGTCGACTCTCTTTTCCAAAGCAAGAATTTTTTCAACATCCTTTTCTTCACGAGTTTTATAAAGCTCAGTTTGTTCTTTGTTAACCGACTCTAACTCGGTAATTTGGAGTTTATGTAGCAGCAGTTGTTCTTCAAGTTCCAATATCTTTTGTTTTGACATATGAATTTCGTGTGTTACTTCAGAACAATATTGTTCGTTGAGCACCTTACGTTCATATACCAAACCATTAGCTATTGCAACTCGTCGATCAGCTTCTTTTACATAATCACACTCTTTAAGCCTGTCTATCTCCTCGGCTAAGGATGTCTTTGCTTGCTTCAAACGTTTATTAGCCTCTTTGTTTTCCTCAATTTCATGTTTTAAAGAATCAATAATATACGCAAGCAAATCACGGTCCTCGTCCGAGTCAATATCCTGGACAACTTTTCCGTCATCATTACACATATGCTGTGAATCCGTAGAGATATTGCTATCCTCCGTGTCCATTACATATGTGTCATTGATGCTTTCGGGTTGCTCAGGATGACGTCGTTCATTAGCAAACACATTATAGTTATCATGTGATGGTACCTTTTCAAGTGGCTCAGAATCATAGATGGGTCCAGAAGTATCATCAGTCTCTGGGATCACTTCTTGAATCTTTGCCATGTACACATAATGTGCCTCCAACTCTTGATCATCGGCTTCATCATCAGTGTCATCACGCCAGTCAACTTCATCTGCTGTGAGTGCAAAAACCTTTTCCTGAATATGAGCCTTTAATTGCTCATTTTGTAGAAGTAATTGAGCGACACGTTGTTCTAACTTAATATTCATATTGTCAAATATGTCGTTCTCAGAATTCGCGTCATTACTGTCTACAGTGTCGATAGATTGCACAGATAATTCAGTTAATGAAGCAAGCGGAGGACTTGGATTTTGAGAAGCCAACTTTGATTCCAACAAATTTATTTGTTTCACAAAATGTTCTTTTTCCGCGTTAAAATCTTGAATCTTACAATCCAATTTTTGTTCAAGAACAACATTTGCTTTCTCAAGTTTTTCAAAGTAAGCCTCAAATTTGTTATTTTTCTTTGAAAAATCAAGTTTGGCATCCTCAAAATCTTTAGTCTTCTGAGCTAACAGACTTTCAAGCTCGTGAATCTTAGAATCAACATCCTGAGAAGTCTCTCCTCCATTAGTACTCGTATCTGATAAATCAGGTGTGGTATTGCTATCAACCTTTTCCACTAGATACATGTCAAGAATGGGTTCAGATTGCTCAGTATGTTGATGAACATCGTATTCAGCATTTAAATGTACCATAGCCATTGGCTGATCATCATAAATGGGTCTGATATCCGCATCATTGGTTGTTTGATCATTCCCTGAGCTGGTACTGATATGCTGCGTTTCTAATTCTGTCACGCTGCTCTCTGTATCAACCGAAGAAGCATCCAATGCTTGACCCTTATCGACGTTGCTGTCTTTCGTCTGCATCAGTAGTTGATTCACCGTTTATTTAAATTGGCTTTGATGGCGTGTTCTTTCAGCAATTGACTTCTTTATATTGCTCATATGTTGAAGAAGTGTCTCTTTGAGCGCTTGAAGATCTACGAGAGTATATTTGGTAAAGTATGTGCTTGTGAACTCTCGATCGTTTTTGGATAAGCCACTTGAGTCAATGAATTGCTGGAACTGATTGTTGAGAGCTAAAAGGACCTCCATGGATATATTCTCGTGAAAATCGTCTCTGTCAAGTTCTTGTTGAAGATGGTCCACATTAAGTAGCATCGTTCTGATGAATGTCTCAACATCTTGACCAAATAGTAGAAAGAATACCCGTTTGAATCCAATTTCAAGACGAGTGCCTTTTAGGTCTTCTCTTGAAAGAACCTGAAGGTGTGACTGAAGCAACTTTATATGTTCCATGCATCTTTCTTTTGCTTTCGACATCTTGTATTTGATTGCATGAACGGTTTTGGTGGTAGAATCCTTGTTAGAAGGTTTACTGATTGGAGTCTCAGTATCTGTCTGAACCTCTGGATTCTGCATCTTCTCTTTATTCATCTCAGTCATGGATGTTGTTGGTGTTGAATCCACGAAGATGTCCATTGAACGGATGTCTCGAAGAGGATATGATGTGTATGGATTACGAATCTTAGTGGATGTGTTGTGATTTGATTGTGGTTGAAATTCGGAAAAATATGATTTTTTTCTCAGTCCGACAATAGATTCCTCAGTCCGACAAAACGGTAAACCCAAAAAGTTTGAATCACCAAATTTTGAAATCGAGTTAGAAATAGCCAATAACTAGTAGGGAAAAATTTTGAAAGATGAAAATTTTAAAGAAAAATAAAACCTGAAAATTTTGAAATTTGGCCTAAAAATTTGAATTTTGGTCGAAAATTTGAATTTTTAGTCGAAAAATTTTTCGCATCGCCAAAATTTGAAATCGAAGCTTAAATGGCCTAAAAATGGTCTAGGAAAAAATAATTTTTACTACGGTTTTCCCGCCAAAAAACTCTTTTTTTTTATTTTTTTTATTTTTTATTTTTTTAATTCTTCGTGTAAACTATGTTCCGAAACTAGTCTAGATAGTGGCTAAGTCTGAAAAATACTCGAACAAAATTTCCATCGGAATGTCCATCAGAATACCTATCGGAATGTCCTATCGGAATAACTGTCGGAATGTTCTGTCGGAATGTTCCGTCGGAATGTTCTATCGGAATGTACTGTCAGAATGTTCCGTCGGAATGTTCTGTCAGAATGTGGTTGTCGGAATGTTCTGTCGGAATGTTCCGTCGGAATGTTCTGTCGGAATGTGGCTGTCGGAATGTTCTGTCGGAATGTGGCTGTCAGAATGTTCTATCGGAATGTGGCTGTCGCAATTTTGGCAGAGTAACGTCGCAATATGCCTTAAATTCCGTCGGAATCCACGATCGCAATGTACGATCGGAATAACTCGTCGGAATTAGGTATCGGAATCCTTGTGATCACAAATTAAAACCCTTGGGTTATTGCGATCGAGCCTCACTCACTTGTACTTTCCGATGGTGTCACTTGCTAGAAATTCGGTAAAATGAAAAACAAGAAAGTTCTTAACTTTTGATCCAAAAGATTTGTGTTTTAACCAAAACCAAGATACCCAAATCACTACTACTAGTATGTAGATGATTTGTATCAATAATAGACCATAAAAAACACAAAAAAATTTTTTGGGACGTGAGATATAGATCAAAAAAGCCACGAAAAATCAAGAACACCACACACGAATCTTCAATCACCTATCCACTATAGGCTCTTGATACCAAATGTTATCTTGGATTCACTATGAACACGGGTTCGATCCGGAGGTCGGGGAGGGTGATAGAGGTGTTTAGCCATTTTTAGTGAGAGAAAGAGATGCTCTAATACATGTGTGTTTATTAGAGAGAGAAAGACAAGAAAGAAATGAACAACCTCACCCCTCCATGGAAGTATGGAGGGGTTTATATAGCATGGGACTTAGACTTTACATATGAAAATATTAGTCCCTGCAAGTCCCGGCTATGAAACTAATGTAATTCCGTTAGTCGCACACATTTTAAGGCTAACAAGTTACACAAGCCGCATGATTTGTCGTGAAGACACTTTTCATGCATACGGAACAAACACCGTGTTTTGGGTCCGAATGAGATCTAGAATTCCTAGTTCTTGCTTGTGTCCTTTTATTAGGTTCCTCTACGTAGTGAGTATTAGGCATGTTATTCAACCTATGTTGTGGCATGTTCTTAGAACTATACCTAGAATCACTAGTAGCAATCTTGTTTGTAGGTTTTGCATAGGCTGATTTGATCACATTAGGCCTAGATAGTGGAGTGACTGGTCTAGAAAGATGAACCATATCAACTTGGAAGGAAAACCGCGGTCTCAAGGATTTTGGTCGCTCGGATCTAAATGCAGTCGGTTGTCGAACGGACTGATTTTAGGCGATTTCCCCAAGATTGATGTTTTTTCAAGCTTAGTGTCCACACTAGTGCCCTTAATTTTCCATAGCTCATTTGTTGGAAATACGTTTTTCTAAGGAAAGTCACATCATTTTTAGCATAGATCACGAGCTATAGACTATTTAGGACATTGTAACTTGGAGTGACCTCCCTTTGGGGGAGATTGTTGGAAATACGTTTTTACGTATTTAGAAAGGATCGGCCACTCTAATGATATTGGGCTCGTGATCCAATATATCCCATATAGCCCACATGTAGGGTGGGCTATATATACCCCCTCCTTAGCATGTTAGGAGGGGTTGGTCACTTTGTTCATAGACACTTACACTTAATCAACCATCTTTCTTATTTCTCTCATTTCTCTCTCTACCTTTCTCTCTCAAGTTCTTCATTTCCCATCCATCTCAATAGATAATTCATACAATGCTTAATCCATAAAACGTAGACCTACAATTGGTATCAAGAGCTTGATTGATTCTTCGGATTGGCACGTTTTAATCTATTATTTTGGTAAAGTTTAATTTTATATTCTTTCTTTCTTTTAAAGTTCATCTTATTTTTTTTGTCACGGATCACAATTTTTTTTCAATATTCAGATACCATTCTTGAAAAATATCAGTTTTTATTTTCTCAAAAGTATCAATTTGTTTTTTTTAATTTTTTATCAATTTTTTTGTCTTATTTGAGTTTAAGTTTCAGTCATATTTTCTAGCATATCACTTTTCTCGTATTCATCAATTTTCCAGGTTTGTTCTTTGCGTTTTTCACATCCATCAGAAAGTATCAGTTTTGCACATTACGATCGCAATTACCCTCGGGTTTTACTTTGCGATCACGTATTCCGATACCTTATTCCGACATAGATTCCGATCGTACTTTGCGATCATGGATTGCGATGGGTTTAAGGAACATTGAGACGAAACTCTGCCGAAATTTTTTTCGTGACATTCTGATGGTGAGTTTTTGAATATTGCGATGGAAAGTTTTATTGCGATGGTTGCATGACTGAGATTGCGATGGGAGTTGGACTCTAATATTGTGATGAATATTTGGGATATTGCGATGGAATAGGTTTAAGTATTGCAATGAGAAATATAGGTTTGACTATTGTTTAAACCTAAGACTTAACACACCGAAGACTTAATCCACCCCCACTCGACACAGACTCACACTCCACCCACGCATCAGACCCACTCATCACTGTTGTCCCGAATACAAAAACCAAGACTCGTTTTAACCAAAACATCAAGACCTCACAAAGCAGACCCACGACTCACACACAACCCACGCATCAGACCCACACACTCAAGACTCGACACACCCTCAAAACAAACTCTCGACTCGCAAGACTGTTTTACCAAACACTCTCGAATCAAAACCCTTACTTCTCAACTGTTACAACAATACACCACCCTCACCCTCGTCACCTCACCCAACCTCCCTCAACTAGACTCAACTGACTCAACAACCCTCTCGTATCACCCACCCACCCTCGACTCGACACTTGACACATAAATCTGACCACATAACTCTCAACTCAAAACACCACTCGACCCACACCCACACACCCACACGACAAACTCGAAAAACAACTCATCTCGAACCCACGACAACAACACAAAGATCTCCGTCACAGTAAAAACATCCTTGATCAAAACGAAAAACCCACATGCAATAACATAAAACATACCCGAGACCATTTACATGATCTTGACGATTTCTTTCTTCTTGTCTAGTTCTTAGCCCCTCAGAAATCTGATCTTCATGGGTTGGTATAGAGATCAAAGTATCTCGTTTGATTTTAATACTTGATGATTAAGAATGATCGGTTGTCAAAAGGAATTAGGACTAAGATTGGGTTTTATTTTTTTTGAAGATCTGAAAAGTGATAAGGGAGGCGAAAGTTTGGCTCTAGATTAGCATCTATGGTTTTGTGGCTGCAAGGTGTTTAGACCTTTTTAGTAGAAGAGTGTTTAGGAATATAAGTGTTTTGGGAGAAAGAGAATATAAAAGGCGGAGTAACTTAGGTCTGTGTTTGGGAAAGTCAAAGAAGACTATTGGTTATACTTCATATATATCATCACCCGACCAGTACACAATTTACTTTTATCTTTACACGTGTCTTTGTTTACACGTTTCTTTAGGAGGGTTCGTCCACGGTATTACATGTGTTCTCTATTAATGTTGTATGAATCGACAAGATAAAAACATTTTCAAATGTTATAATAGTGTTTGTGAGTGGGGCGGTGGACAAGTTTTTTTAGAATTCTTTTTATCTTTTTCTAATCAACGACACGTGGGAGTATATTATTCTTGCATTTCCGCAAGTTTAGTTTTGCAAAAATATTGAACATACTCGTGGAGGTGTAGTTAAACTAACAAGTATGTATCAATAGGATAGCTCAAAATAACTTTAGTTGTCCACCGAATTTTTGAAAGTATTCTTGAGTTCGTTGATTAGGATTTCTAAAGGTATTAGTGGGCCATTTTTATCATTCAACGTTTTATCAAATCATTTTCAAATTTTGATATATTACCCAACAAAGTATTATCAATTTTTTTTTTCAAAGTGACGGGATTTATTTTTAGTGGCTACGACTTTTTCATTGGGTATTATTATTCTTTGCAAGTGAAGACGGATTCTTATCATCAATCGAGGATTACTTTTTTTAGATTTACTACGGATCTTTTGTTGGTGTTGTCATATCCACAATCATCTTTCATCGACATTCAATGGATTAGTTGACATCAACGTTTCAAGAGGGAGAATTGCATCTAATGCAAGACATAGCTAGAGAAAGTGGTATCACTGCAGTTCGACTACTTCAGTCACATCTTATGACCATTGCATTGGTTCAAGGAGGAAGCGAAATTGTGACACTCTTTGGTCAAATCATTATACATTCATCGATTCCCTATTCCTCAACTTGCACCAACTTGCTGATCAACTTCAAAAAGAAGACTTTAATCACTATGCATCGGCACTTGCTTATAAGGCTCTTGTGACACAACTTACGCCTTTCCTCCAATTCAATATCATCAAGTCTGACAATTCAGTGATATGCCGATCATCTCTTCAATACACACATAATGAGGTTAAAGACTTCCGTGATACACTGTTGAAATTTATGACATCGGTTTCGTTTTTGATTTATGAAAGATTCAGACTTCAGCAAGCGTAGGATAATGGAGTGCAAGAATCTATGATGTCAATGCAAGAGGTGAATGGTCATACGGTTGACCACTTGGAGCCTAACAATGGCAAGAGCACGAAATCAGGAGGACAACATGATACCAGTGGCACGTCAGGGAATGTTCACGAGATCTCTTTTGATGACACCTTACCGGTTTATGACGAAGAGCCTTCAAACATGGTATAATGTAATGTTGTTTATGATGGATACGCTGATGAAATGCCGCATATTGAGCATTATGAACCTAATTATGACAAACATGGGATGGAAAAGAGTGATAGAAATACCACTTCTGATTCATCCGGTGTGAGTCATAATGGGGGAGAAAGTGTTCAAAATGCTAAACATCATGATAATTGTCTTATAACTGCTTCATTGACTAAATCTGATTCCAAGATTAAAGAGCTTGAAACGATTTTAGCTCAGCAATCCAAAGAGCTTGACGATGCCAAAATTGAATTTTCAAAGAAAGCGGAAAAATTTGAAACATATTTTGAAAAACTTGAAAAGTCAAACGTTGTTCTTGAACGAAAATTGGATCAAACTTTTCTAGATTCTAAAGCTGAAAAGGATAATTTTTTGAAACAAATTAAGTTGCTTGAATCTAAATTGGCATCCCAAGATAACTTGCTCAAAGAGAATGAGACTTTAATGGCTCAAGTACAGGAAAAGGTTTTTGCTATAGCTGCTTTGAGAAATGAATTAAGGAAAACTAACGGAACTAGTGTGGACACTAAGCTTGAAAAACCATCAATCTTGGGGAAACCGCCTACAAATCAGTTCATTCGACAACCGACTGCATTTAGATCCGAGTGATCACAATCCTCGAGACCGCGGTTTGCCTCCCAAGTTGATATGGCTCATATTTCTAGAACAGTCACTCCACCAACTAGGGCCAATGTGACTAAAACAGCTTTTGCAAGACCTAATCACATGATTGCATCTAGTCTCCTTAGACATAGTCCAAAGAATACGTCTTGAACTAGTTCAAATGACGTTCGCCATACATTTGGTCTAAGGGATACTAAGCAAAAGACACAAGTAAGAGATAGGAATTTTAAACCTAGTAAGATGCCTTCTAGATTACCCAACATTGCTAACCGTAGCATGTCACATCCTAGGAGCATCAATCAATCATCTAGGAATTCTAGATCTTACTCGGATATTAAATATGCTACTTGTAAAACATGTAGGAAATGTGTCTTTCAAGCCAATCATGATTCTTGTATCAAGAAATTACTTAATGAGGTGAACTCCCGTGCTAGACTTAAATCCTAGTGGGTCGCTAAAATCAAACCCATTGGTAAAATGTGGCGCCCCACGGGTAGAACTTTCACATTTGTAGGAAACGAGTGCCCTTTAACTAGGATAGTCTCCGATTCTACTAAGACTACTAGGGAGGAAATTGAAAAGGATGATACATCACTTAAGCCTGAACTTAAGGTTTTCTATAAACGGAAATGTTTACCAGCTAAGACACGTGAATCATCTACTCAGGTCACCTCTGACACAAGAAAAGACACCTGTGAATCCCTACTTGCTTCTAAGATAGATATCACTAACCCATTTCAAAGCATGCAAATTCCTAATGAGAATGCAGGTACCAAAGTTGTTGTTCCAAAAGAACGAAGCGGTCCAATCATTGTATACCGTTCAACTAAGGACACTCTCAAAGTTTGGCTACTGAAGAAGCAGATATCGGAGAAACAAGTATCTCAGGGGATTCATGGTTAAGCTTACCAACAAATGGTTTATAGTCAATTACAGGCTGTAACCTGAGCTCACAAGACAGGATAGTTCATCCCGATGATGACTTATCCTCAAAACGAGAAATTAAATTTTCTCGGACATGAGCTTACATTTAAAACTATTCAAAAGGTTTTAAGCTCGTGTATAAGGCTTATAGATAAATCACATTCTGTAACCCGTTCTTCAAAGAAAGGGAAGTTTATCTCGCAATGATAACTTACCCTCAAAACGAGAAATTAAATTTTCTCGGACACGAGCTTCCGTTAAAACTATTCCAAGGTTTTAAGCTCGTGTATAGGACTTATAGTCACATCACAGACTATAACTCGTTCGTCAAGGAAAGGAAAGTTTATCGCCGATGATAAACTTATCCTTGCAACGAGAAATTAATTTTTCTCGGGCATGAGCTTATATAAAAAACATTCCAAGTTTTTAGCTCATGCACAAAGGCTTATAGACAAATCACAGTCTGTGACCTGCTCTTCAAAGAAAGGGAAGTTTATCTCGTCAACGATAACTTACCCTCACAACGAGAAATTAAATTTTCTCGGACACGAGCTTACATTTAAAACTATTCAAAGGTTTAAGCTCGTGTAATATGGCTCATCGTTAAATGACAAACGATGACCCGGACTTTAGAGACAGGGAAGTTTATCTACGCAACGATAACTTACCCTCTTAACGAGAAATTAAGTTTTCTTGGACACGAGCTTATCCTAAAACCATTCAAAGGTTTTAAGCTCGTGTATAAGGGTCATCATTAAATATCAGATGATGACCCGATCTTCAAATAAAGGAAAGTTTATCGCCGATGATAAACTTATCCTCATTAACGAGAAATTAAATTTTCTCGGACGCGAGTTTACATTAAAACTATTCAAAAGTTTTAAGCTCGTGTAAATAGCGTATAATTATATTTCAGATTATACCCCGGACTTCAAGGAAAGGAAAGGTTATCACCGATGATAAACTTATCCTTACAACGAGAAATTAATTTTTCTCGGGCATAAGCTAATTAAAAACATTCGAAGTTTTTAAGCTCATGCACAATGATTTACAGTTAAATATGAGACTGTAACTCAGACTTTAATTTTAGGAAAGCTTATCTTTCATGATAACTTTTCCTCGTAACGGGAAATTAAATTTTCTCGGTCATGAGCTTGTATTAAAACATTCCAAGTTTTAAGCTCATAAAGGAAAGTGTATCTTTTAAATAAGATAACTTTTCTTCATAACGAGAAATTCACCTTTCTCGGTCATGAGCTTTACGTTAAAACATTCAAAGTTTTTCAAGCTCATGAAAACGACTTCTAAGTAAATGTCAACTTAGGACTCGTTCTTCAATTAAAAGGAAGGTTTATCTCCGATGATAAACTTATCCTCACAACGGGAAGTTTACAACTTCTCGGACTTGAGCTCGTTTTGTAAGATATTCAACATCTTAAGCTCAAGTAATTAGTTTTCAAAACTTTGAACACAATTTTTCGATAATTTCTCAAAAGGTTTTTTCTAAATCTTTCAAAATTATGTGTTCAAAAATGTTTTTATAAAAAGAACATGTCTTCTGGAATCGATAATATTTACGATACTAGAAATGTCATTCAATAATGACACGAGGTTGTAAATAAAGTTCGAGCATAAGTTCAAATGTTTTTAAAACATGCTCAATCATGGCTTGCTATTATTTCAGATAGTAACCCGATTTTCATACTCAAGTCAAGCATTTCACCGGAAAGCTTTGACTCAACAACGGGAATTAATTTTCTCGGGCATGGTTTACTTTATAACCATGTAAGGGATTGCGTTTACGTAATAACACAATCTAGCACGTATTTATGTACGTGTCAGTGCATTTATTTGTTAAAACAAGAGAGATCTTCTTTTTATGAAGTTATCATCTCCACCAACCGTAGCAACTTACAATTGATATCTACATACTCGACGATGCGACTACTCAAACGGTGACTACAGCTCTTTCAATAGAACACGGGTCAACAATTGAGGGGGAGCAATTGTCCAGCATTCAGAATCCTTGATGCCGAGAGTGCCAAGTTCACATATTGGTGTCAAGACAACGATATCAATTATACACATAGAGTCAAGAGATAACTTCAGACGTGACGAGGTGACCAACTATCGTGAACAAGAACCATGTGAATCTTTCATATGATGTTCTCCATCATTCAGGTCCAACCTCATAAATCGCTAATCTTGTGAATACATTATTATATATGATATTTGCACGTGATAAATACCTTACACTTGTGTTTAAAAGGTATTTCATTTACCTTTCCAGTACACCCTCATTAATTTGAGGGAGAGCTTGTGTAATTCATGAAGATAATTGGATTTACATTTTGCTTCCCAAATTTTCTTAAAATGCTATTAAATCAATTGATATTAAAAACATCGATTGGGTTAATATTTTTAATATGGGGGAGAAAATGTGATTTAATATGGGAAATGATTAATCATAAATGGTTTGACTTAACGTGATAGCTCATCCCGACATGTGCGAAATGTTTTCGGATATCGTGGCATATGTTAAGGGGGAGAAAAATGGATTTGCATTTAAAAATGGATTTCATGGTGACATATACTTACCCAAAACATCTCTATTCACGACGATGAAGATTATGGTGACATAAGGATGGTAGGATAGGTTAAAGTCCAATGATTCCTCTAGAACCAGAGGAATCTTCCCAAGGACATTCCATAGCTAGAAATAGTAGTCCTTAGGAAAGATGGAGAAAGATTGTGAACGTAGCTGAATGCCGACCAAGTACTTAAGTTAGCACTGGAACAATCACAACAAGGTGCTAGTGATGACGTATTGGTAAGCATTGAAGGGGTTGAAGAATGAAAAAGAATTGTAAAGATAAAGGGAGTAAAGAAAGAAGCCCTCATTACAACTTAGGCAGAAACTGGGTCAATGCATATGCTATTAAGATCATTGTTTAATGATTCTTGATATTGAAGACATACATCATGGACCCAGTGATGCAAGGCACAACCCATCCCAGCTAACTCAGATATCTCTTAAATGATATTTATTTTAATCACACGGAGACAACACATTATCTATTGATTTATTCACTCCAAATAAATTGGTATTAAAATGGTGGCACTCCTCTACAGCCTCCGATCACTAAAAATCCAAAGAGCACGACTGAGTCTAGAGCCATTTGAGATCATCAAATATCTCATTAGGACACACTTTCATATTTCCTTGCTTCCTCACACACTGTGAAAGTAAGAAAGACCTTAAGAGTCCTACGCAAAATCTTCATGATCTTGCCTGAACATCCGAGTAATACGAAAGTATTTACAATGAAGATGGAAATCCTTCTTGAGCGAATATCAAAAAGCTCATGGTAGGTGACTTGTACGATTCTTTATGAATCAAACTTGTGATAACTGGATAGCAACAGTGGTTTAATTCTTAAATGAATTTAAACACGTTCCAGGCCTCTACGCAATATCTTAGTGATCTTGCCAGAACACTCAGAGTGATACCTTAGTGTTCACAGTGATGAGTGGAAATTCTTCTAGTGTTAACCTCAAACAGCACTTGGTAGGTAACTTGCAAGATTCTATACGAATCAAGCTAGTGACAACTGGAAAGCAACGATGGTGCGATTCTTAATTGAATTTCACTTGTTCCAGGAACATGAATTGACGGCTTCAAATCATGCGGAGATTATTATCCAAATGATTCACTCTTTATGTTCGCAGTCAGCTTTGGACGGTCGAATAAAGAGAACGGGTGTACCCGCGAAATCTTGTCAAGGAGGTTCTTAATTGAACTACCTGTCACAAGTACGATATTTTATATCGTCCAACGGTCTTCACCGACCGGAGGTAAAATGCTACCGAATTAGAATGAAATGTTCAAGGCCATTTCATCCGTGTATATGTATTGTTGCTAACTGTCTTATGCAGCGTAACAAGAAGGTGGCATTGCGGTGTACAATCCAGAAGAAATTGTCACCACATGCTTATACTGTATGCACTTAATACTTCTACAAATTCAAGAAAGTCTAAAAGTCAAGTCTTCCGTTGTATCAAACTCTGAAGCTTTCAAGAATTTATAAAAGTATAAGTATGTGGAACATGAAGTCACGAGGAGGCAAATATCACAAGTGATGAATACACAAGGTCAAAGCAAGGACACATGTTCAAGACCAAAGTCAAAGATCTCATCAGCATATTTACAAAAACAAGATCGAAGACTCAAGCATAGTATGCTAGGTTTAAGATTTTGTAAAATGGTGTGACCTCCCTTTGGGGGAGATTGTTGGAAATACGTTTTTCCAAGGAAAGTCTCGGTCACATCTTTGTTAGCATAGATCACGAGCTATAGACTATTTAGGACATTGTAACTTGGAGTGACCTCCCTTTGGGGGATATTGTTGGAAATACGTTTTTACGTATTTAGAAAGGATCGGTCACTCCAATGGTATTGGGCTCGTGATCCAATATATCCCATATAGCCCACATGTAGGGTGGGCTATATATACCCCCTCATAGCATGTTAGGAGGGGTTAGTCACTTTGTTCACAAACACTTACACTTAATCGACCATCTTTCTTATTTCTCTCCTTTCTCTCTCTACCTTTCTCTCTCAACTTCTTCATTTCCCATCCATCTCAATAGATAATTCATACAATGCTTAATCCTTAGAAAACGTAGACCTACATCATTTTTAGAGCAGCTATAGCAAAAACCTTTTTCTGAACCTGAGCCTTTAAATCAGCATTTTTAGTAGTTAACAAGGTCGTTGACTCTAGAGTTTTAGACCTCCTCTCTACGATAGAATTATTTAACTCATTACAACGCTGTTTTAAGGTCTCATTTTCCTTTGGTAAGAAGTCTTGGGATGCCAATTTAGATTCTAGCAAAGTAATTTGTTTCACAAAATTATCTTTGTCGGCTTTAGAATCTTTAATTTTTTGATTTAATTTTTGTTCAAGAACAACGCTTGTTTTTCTTGTTTTCAAAATATGTTTCAAATTTATCCTTTTTCTTCGAAAATTCAAGTGTGGCATCCTCAAGATCTTTTGATTGTTGAGCTATTATCGTTTCAAGCTCTTTAATCTAGAAGCAAAATTGGTTAAAGAAGCAGTCATAAGGCATTTATCATGATTTTTAGCATTTTGATCACTTTCTCCCCTATTATGACTCACATCGGATGAATCAGAAGTGGTATTGCTATCACCCTTTTCCATCCAACGTTTGGCATAGGTAGGTTCGAAATTCTCAACATGCTGTAGATCATTGTTAGATACAGTATTCGATTGTACCACCGTTGTTTGCTCTTCGTCATGCATGCTTTGACGTGAATCTATGACACTACTATCATCATTAACCAAAGCGGTCTCCTTTGATTCCTCCGTAAGACCATTTGTCTCCTCTGGCATCTGCATCGTAGATTCTTGTATTCCACTCTCATGCTCTAGTTGAAGTTGTGAACTTTCATAAATCAAAAGTGCAATAGATTTCATGAAACCGAGCAATCTATCACTGAAGTCTTTAACCTCAATTTATGCGACTTCAAGGAATGACTGGAAGATCATTAAAGTTTCAACCTTGGTAGGATCAAATTGAAAGAAAGTCGAAAATTTTTGCGCTAGAACTTGAAGTGCATGTGCAGATTCAATTTGGTTAATGTCTTCTTTGTAGAGTTGCTTTAGTAGTTGGTTCAGTTTGAGGAGCATTGGGTGGATGAAAATAGTACGATCTTGATCGAAGAGTGTCACAAATTCGCTTCCTCCTTGAAGTAATGAAATGGCCGCTAGATGGGACCGAAGTAGTTGAAATAAAGTCAATCTACTGTCTCTAGCTTGAAATTTCATGTGACGCGATTCTCCTGCTTGAGAGTTCGAATACAACAAGTCCACTGAAGTTCGATGAAAAATTGACGGTAAGGATTACTTGTCGATCGAGCAATGAAAGAAAGTAATTGTGTTTGTTGTTTTCAATTAAATCCCTTGATTAGTGAAGAAAATTGATTAAATCCCCTAAGTATGTGTTCTCAAGAAACCAAAAATTCTCCAAGACCAAAATAACTCACGATACGAAATTTTCTAAATCATGTTTTTTGAAAATTTCCTAAATTCAGAATTTAAAACATCCACAGTTCGGAATAATGATATGCCTAATTCGGAATAAATCTTTAATTCCTAAATTCTGAAATTGGAATCTGCCTAAAACCTTAATTCTGAATAACCCTCAAAAATTGAATTTGGAATCTGTGTATATCTTCAATTCGGAATAAGCAAATGACTTCAATTCGGAATAACTGAACTGGCTTGAATCCGGAATAAGTAACACTTGAATTCTTAATATGCCTCAAAATCTGAATTCGGAATATACGTCAAAATCTGGATTTGGAATATGGTTCAGAATCTGAATTCGGAATATGGTCAAAAGCTGAATTCAGAATATGATTCAAAAGCTGAATTCGGAATATGGTTCAAAAGCTGAATTTGGAATATGGTCAAAAGCTGAATTCGGAATATGGTTCAAAATATGAATTCGGAATATGGTCAAAAGATGAATTCGGAATATGGTTCAAAAGCTGAATTCGGAATATGGTAACTAATGGATTCGAAAAAAAAACTCTAGATTCGGAATATGCAATAGGTTCGGAATATGCCTATATTCGGAATATTTTCTCAATTATGAATATCCTCGAATTCGGAATCTGCCAATTCGGAATATTACCCACTGTTGATTCAGAATAATACTTAAAAATCGGATCTCGGACAATAGTAAGTAAAAACGTGATCTTATACCAAAAATCGAGCCAAACGCCAAATGTTTTTGTGTTTTTAGCCAAAAGAAAAAGATACCAAATCACTACCACAACTATGTAGATGATTTGTAAGAAAGATTTAGAGGCGAAAAACACAAAAAAAATTTGGACGAATTTATTTAGATCAAGAATCACGAATCAAAGATGAACAATCACAAAAACAAAGCAATCATCCCATGGCTCTTGATACCACTTGTAGGTCTACGTAATCCTTGGATTATCTAATCTATGGAATAATTAACAAAGAGAGAGAGAGATGAAGAACTTAGAGAGAGAAAGTAGAGAGAGGTTGGAGAGAAAATGTAATATTAGATTTATGAGAACCAACAACCAACCCCTTCTAACATGCTAGGAGGGGGTTTATATAGCCCATCATACATGTGGGCTTTGTGGGTTATATGTTAGACTATGACTACGAGCACATACTAGGTATATATTGTTGGAGTGACCGAACCTTCCTAAATACGTAAAAACGTATTACCAACATACTCCTAGGTCGTGACTTAGAGTGATCATTCCTTTTAGGTGTTGGTGTTCTACTTCTAGGCCTTGAATCATTTCGTACTCTTGGAGGATTAGATGATTGTCTTGATAAATTTCTCATTCCCACTAAAGGTTTACTCAAAGGATTGTAGAATTTATCAAGTTCATTTCTATAAATTATAGGTAATTTAACATTGTTAACCACAATATGTTTTGGACCTTTACCTAAAATTTGATTTTCATATATTACATCTTATGTCCGCGCTTCCTTAATGCAACCCGCGGTTCCATAATTATATGGAACCGCCCCATACTTTGGCGAACCGCGGGCAGTGAGATGTTTTTATGAAAATCTGACTTGATTTGGTTCACCAGTAGATGCTTCATTAGTGTTGAATCCCAAACCAAGTATATCCCTAGAATGAATTTGTGTACTTAACAAATCATCAAGAGCACTAGTACTTTTCATGAAATTTTCCAAGTTATTGGAGGTACTCTTGAGATCTTCATTCTCTTGTCTGAGACTTTCACAACTTAGACAACCTAAATCAACTTCTTTATTTTTTATCAAGCTTAGCTAATTTATCTCTTAGATCACTAATCTCATTTTCAAGCTTGGTCCTAGACCAAAATAACTCACGTTTTTCAAAAATTTCCTAAATTAAGAATTTATAACATCTACAGTTCGGAATAATGATATTCCTAATTCGGAATAAATCTTTAACTCCTCAATTCTAAATTCCCGAATCTGCCTTAAAACCTTAATTCGGAATAAGCCTCAAAAATTGAATTCGGAATCTGTGTATATCTTCAATTCGGAATAAGCAAATGACTTCAATTCGAAATAAGTGAACTGGCTTGAATTAGGAATAAGTAACACTTGAATTCTGAATATGCCTCAAAATCTGAATTCAGAACATACGTCAAAATCTAAATTTGGAATATGGTTCAGAATCTGAATTCGGAATATGGTCAAAAGCTGAATTCAGAATATGGTTCAAAAGCTGAATTCGGAATATGGTCAAAAGCTGAATTCGGAATATGGTTCAAAATCTAAATTCGGAATATGGTCAAAATCTGAATTCGGAATATGGTTCAAAAGCTGAATTCGGAATATGGTAACTAATGGATTCGAAAAAAAACTCTAGATTCGGAATATGCAATATATTCGGAATATGCCTATATTCGGAATATTTTCTCAATTCTGAATATCCTCGAATTCGGAATCTGCTAATTTGGAATATTACCCACTGTGGATTAGGAATAATGACTAAAAATCGGATCTCGGACAATAGTAAGTAAAAACGCGATCTTTCACCAAAAATCGAGCCAAATGCCAAATTGTTTTGTGTTTTTAGGCAAAGAAAAAAGATACAAGATCACTACGACAACTATGTAGATGATTTGTAAGAAAGATTTAGAGGCGAAAAACACAAAAAAAATTTGGACGAATTTATTTAGATCAAGAATCACGAATCAAAGATTAACAAACACAAAAACAAAGCAATCATCCCATGGCTCTTGATACCACTTGTAGGTCTACGTAATCCTTAGATTATCTAATCTATAGAATGATTAACAAAGAGATAGAGAGAGATATGAAGAACTTAGAGAGAGAAAGTAGAGAGAGGTTGGAAAGAAAATGTAATATTAGATTTATGAGAACCAACAACCAACCCCTCCTAACATGCTAGGAGGGGGTTTATATAGCCCACCCTACATGTGGGCTTTGTGGGTTATATGTTAGACTATGACTACGAGCCCATACTACGGATATATTGTTGGAGTGACCGAACATTCCTAAATACGTAAAAACGTATTACCAACATACTCCTAGGCCGTGACTTAGAGTGATCATTCCTTTTAGGTGTTGGTGTTATACTTCTAGGCCTGGAATCATTTCGTACTCTTGGAGGAGTAGATGATTGTTTTGATAAATTTCTCATTCCCACTAAAGGTTTACTCAAAGGATTGTAGAATTTATCAAGTTCCTTTTTATCAATTATAGGTAATTTAACATTGTTAACCACAATATGTTCTGGACCTTTACCTAAAATTTGATTTTCATATATTACATCTTATGTCCGCTGATGTGACTCTAATTACACATCATATTTCCTCGTAAAATATGCTAAAAATGGATAAATAATCATCATAAAGGGCAAATATATGTGTGTTTTGTCGTTTGTGCGTCTGCAGGTACGAATATCAAGAAAATCACAAGAAACGAAGCCAAAGATCCAAAACAGACACGAGACATGGAAAGAAGACAGGAAATCGAGTCCGACGGTGCCTATATATTTTAATGGGCCGACCCAACACCATTTAAATGGGTCAGACCGACCCATTATTATACTACATACAAGCTGCAAGCCCAACAACCACACAAGCCCAGCAGGAATTAACAAGAAAGGCCGCAGGCCCAACAGCTGAAGAAGCCACACAAGACTCAAGCCCAGTAAAAGAAATATCCATAAATGCTATGCATAAAAAAGATGAGATCTGTAGCTTAATGGAGAGCAGCTTTCATTATTATTATTTACTTTCCTTGTCTTTCTTTTATATGTCGTAGGATTTAGGTAGGGTTAGTTTTAATAAAAACCAACATCATAGCTTCCTTAATTTTTTCGAATCTTCATTTTTATTCCAGTATTATTAGATTAATAAATTCAACACAACTTATTTCTATTTTTCATTGTAATCGAATCTCAGTTTTGCATTTTGATTAGATTTAAATAAAACGCATCTCATTTTATCCATATATATATATATATGTGTCTTTTTATTTTCGTAGGTTTAGAGTAGGGTAGGAGTAGATCTAATTAATTTGTATTTCATATTCTAACTTTTTAATAAATTTCAGTTCGATTTAGATTTATAATGATTCGAGTCTCGGTTTTAGTTTATGATTAATGAAAGTTTTATTTCGTAATATAAGTTTGTGTTTGATTTGTTCGGTTCAATTGCAGTTTTGATACCAGCTTGGTTCGTTTCGATCGTTTTGGTCCGTTCGGCTGGCGTCGCCATCAACGACATGGATCGGTTCAATATTTAATATAAATATCAGCTAGTTTCGGTTCGATAATCAGTTTCGTTAAGCAGCGTTATCGAATCAGCGGACTGGCCTGGAGTCGAGGTTACTTTCTTTTCAATTTTTTGCAATTATTTTAGTTAAATCTATTAGTTAAGAATTGTAGAATAAACTTCGATTGATTACTGTTGAATTGTTTGTATCTTGTGCTATTAGTTCTTCATTTTTTTACTTGTTTGATTTGTAGACATAAGATAGTAGTATTATTCTTTTGTAGGCCAACAACTCAAGTTTTAAATGTTCAGTTGGTCATTTTTTTTAGCTCTTTTGTTTAATCTTGTTGATACATAACAATAGTATAGAAGTAATAGATGTGTTTTTGAAAGTATCTAGCTAATTCATTTAGGAGTTTAATTGCTAGTGTTAATTGTAGTGTACTTTCAGTTTAAATTTGTTAGTTTTGCTTAGTCGAATGATGTTTGCAATATGTTCTTGCTTATAGCTCAGTTTCGGTTAAATTTGTAGTCTGAATTTTCTTAAAAGCTGATATAGGAGTGTTTGGCACTAATAGATTTAGGTTGCTCTTTCTGAATTTTGATTATAGACTAAGCCGTAATCATTGGAATTATTAGTTAGTGCAGTTTTAGTCGAGTTTAGAAGTCTTACCTTCAGTTTCTGCATTTTAAAGTTGAAACTGTTATGATATAGCATTTCTCGTTTAGACATAGGATGCTTTTAAGAAGTTTAGTTGTTGTACACATTTAATCCTCTATAGTGTGTTTGTTAATTTCGCTCACAGTCCTTAGTTACTTGCAATTGGGATTCTTTAGGCCAGCTCTTAGAATAAAAGTTGCGTTATCTGTCCCTGACTGTTAGTCAAAGAAGTAATACTGTTAACTGTTACTTGGGCTCGATGTGAACTAATTTGCATCTGATAGATTACATGTTAGTGTAGTATTGATTTTAGTTTAATAATAACAATAGCATTTTTTTACTTCACCTACGTAATAACAAATTGGGCTTTAATTCTAGATTGTGACATTACTTGTTTTTTTGTACTGATTTGTTTTTTTTTAAGTTGTTGCTTTTATTAGTTTAATTTTTTTAGCTATTTCATTTTTAAGTATGAAATTAGTATTATAACAATAATAGTATAATAATAATAGTATAGTAATAATAGAATACTATGTTAGTCTAAATTTTCGTTTTGCGTGCTAAGTAGTATAAATACCAATAACGCTTTTATTAACCAAAAACGAATTTAGTCTTAACTATAAAACGTAAAATCAATTCGAGTAGAGTCGAGGAAAAACGATATACTAAAAAAAACGAATATTAAAATGGCGCCGTTGCCGGTTCGTGCTCGTTACGATTGACGATTTTTCGTGAGACGATTTGGATTTTGGGATCCGTTCACTTTTGAACGTTATTTTTCATTGCAATAAAAAAAATCAATAAAAACCAAAAGTATTTTCTTATTTTATCTTCTTTTCTTTATTATTATATATACCCTTTTAAAAAAAATATTAATTTTTTTTTCTTTTAGATTTTATTTTTCTTTAGCTATATATTATATATTATATATAATATTTTCTCAAAAAAATTAAAAAAATAATAAAATAATAATAAAAAATTCACAACAAGCAATTCTTTCCTAAGTTTTGCAACCAAAAAAAAAATTACAAAATCACAAAAGTGACGCTTTCCTAAGTTTTACACCAAAAATATTCTTCTTTATCTTCTATCGTGTTTAATTCTTTTTCTCCACCCCTCTTATTTTCAATTATTTATGGATTCGTATGTCGATTGTGTAGGGTGTGGGAGACCATCGTCTGGAAGTCAATAATGTCAGTGGGGTTCATGCGAGTGGTACGAAATGGATATCCCTAATTACGAATTTGGACATGGTTCATTTTGCAATTCGATCAATTCATACTTCACCTCTAATGACACTATCTCACCCTTTTCCATATATGACGATCCATATCCGCAACATGCACCGGGTTTTTCTCAATACCCGTGTTGCAACAATTGTGGGAGCCCTCACGATACTTTTACTTGTCAAGTGATGAAATATTATGTGCCAAATCCGTGCTATAATTCCGGTTTTCATAATTTTGATCCCCCACATTACACCCTCGATCATCAACCTTCTTTTGCAATGAGTAAAGACCAACGAGGCACTATTTTGAATGCACTCCTAAAAGTTCAAGACGAATTAGATCGACTTAAAGATAAATTGCAAAAGGAAAGGCGACAAGAGCAAGTATCTAGTCTTAGTGCTTATACATCTACGCCTCGTGTGATTCCTTATTGTTATGATGACGACAAGGATAATATTTACGATCTCAATCCATCATGTGAGATTGCCACTCCTATTCTGGATTCTTTCACTACGGAGACCGATGCCTTTCTCATCATGGGGATGAGGGTCTTATCACTATTCCTTGTGATGAGATTCTTATTCCAATCCAAAGTGAGCCTACGGTTGCTTCTGATAGTAACGATGAGTGTGTACATTGATGATTCATTACCTCCCACCGACATCTTGGGAGATGATTCTTTGGCTTTCTCTAATCCTCTTTTTGATCTCGATGATGATTTTACTTCTAGTGATAACGAGTCACTATCCGATGAAGACGTTCTGAAGGAAAATTTCAAGATTTATTCGAACCCCTTATTTGATTTTGATGACGCCTACATCTCTAGTGAGGTGAATCCTCTCTTTGAAGAGGGGATTGAGGACATTGATAGCTCCGACTCTCTTGCTATTGATGAGCATTCTTTGTTAGCCATGCCACCTCCCATCATAGAGGAGGTGGAGAAATTTGACCATTCCTTCCGTTTGATTCGGTTTGGAGAGGTGACGCGGGTGGTAGATATTTATTTTGATATTTCTCATATTATGTTGCCACCCCGTCCTATCGCGTGCACACCCAAGCGGGTGATGTATCACTTTTACTCTCCTCATTTCATACCGGGAAATGAGGATGAGTGTTTTGACCCGGGAGGTGACATTGATTATTCTATGATTGATACCTTTACGGCTTTGCCGTCTAGTGACCATCAAATGTCCTCGGGGGATGACATTTTGATTTCTTTGCCCACTCCACCTCCCGTGGATGATGACTTCACATACTTCTCGTATGTTGAGAGGACTTTTCTACCTTTCAAGACTTATCTCCCGGCCTCTCATTTATTATTTTCATCAGGGAACAAAGACAAGATTTTTGATCCCGGTATAGAATCTAGAGGCTTCCCCAAGGACGAATGATTTCGTGGATCGAGTAGAGCTCATGACTCGGTTAACAAAAACGAGCGGCCTCGTGGGGGATTCCTATGCTTATCATTTCTATCTTCTTTCTTATTTCTAATGTGAAGGGCTTGTGCTTTTTCATTTGTTCTCGTGTTTCGTTTGTGATGTGATTTTAGGTTTCTCATATATCGAAGACTCGTGTTCATTTTCATCACGTATCACTCAAGTTTCGATCCTTCATTTGAGACATCCGATATCCGATGATTATATCCTTTACTAACGCTTATTTTTATTGGCATAATTAATAAAGGGCTTTTAATTATTTGCGTCATACCCTTTCCATGCTAGAATTTTGCATTCGACTCTTTGTCTCTAGTATGGGGGTATTATACCCATAGACTTGAAACATTGAGGACAATGTTTGGTTTTAGTATGTGGGGTATCTATCGATATGCTTTTCCTTTTGTTCGTTGTCTTCACGTACTCCGTTTTTCATAAATGTGCTTAAAATTGCATAAATTTTTGTTTTTTTTTCATATTTTAATAAGTGTTTTTGACACGAATGTAAGCTTTCCGTTGGTGAAAATAAGTATAGTTTTTGACTTGACCAGGCGTGTTGAGCCCTTAGCTCATTCCTTAACCCGCTTAGATCAAGTTTTTCTAGACTTTTATATAGAGAGCTTTAAAATGCAAATTCTAGCTTGAAAAAGTCAAGGATTTGCAAGTTCCTATAAATGATCCTAGTTAGTTTTTTATATAGGGAGCTTTAAAATGCAATTCTAACTCGAAAAAGTCAGGATTTGCAAGTTCCTATAATTGACTTTAAAATACGAAACTTGATTTAATATAGTCATAATTAAGCTAATCTCAAGTAGACATGCTAAATCTTGACTTGCAAGGCTAAGCATCCACGAGTCTTATTATTTGAGATTTTAAATTGTGGAGAACGAGAGATGATAGAGTTGATAATAAGTTTAAAGGTTAATTCTTCCTTACATGAGTTTTTGTGGTTCTTTCTCCCCGCTTGTATATTTAATTGCTTAATAAATGAAGTTTTTTGAGGTTTAGATTCGATATTTTAGCTCTTAACCGAATCTTTCATTTCCCTTGTAATTAAAGCAAGAACACAATGAGGGTGTCAGCGTCATGGACTTCCGACTAAGGTGGCTCATAACCACTAAGTAGGAGGTATTCAGACCATGGGATTTCGAAATTTGGCATACTATATTTATAAAAATAAATAAAGCACAAATGTGCTAAAGTATTGTGAATAAGGCAAAAATGCCAAAAGTATAAGTATACAATCCAAAACCGATAAAGGTCTCCTACTTCGATGCCGACTTGACAGCGAGGGGGTTCTAGATCCTAAGGTGGAGGAATATTATCCAAGGTCGTAATAAAAATTCTGAAGATCGCCTACTCCGACGGCTACTTGACGGTGGGTGGGGGGGGGGTTCTAGATTCTAAGGACAAATAAAAGACCAAGGAATATCAATTTTTATGTATGTATATTAATAAAGTTTTGTTATTTTATGAAGTATTAATAAATAAATAAGCCAAATTTCAGGTCCGGGATGATCTTAGACTTCCGCTCCTGCTCTCGTAGTTGAGATGTCGAGGTCGTCAATACAAGAGATTCCCTAAATCGTGTTAAATTATCCTTGATGTGGGCTCTCTTTAGTGACAACGGTTTTTGAGGATGAGGTTAGGTTCTAAGTGTCGGGTTTACACCGTTTTGCCTTCATTTTTGGACTAATAATTATTAAATAAGTTAAATGAGCCTACTGGTGAATGACAATCCTTAAAATCTAGAGATACAACTTAGGAATAATGGAGAAGGAGTTCTACACAAATGTCTTATATAAGTGGTCTTAAAATGAGAACTTGTTATTTACAATGATCTTGTTTTTGAGCTTGGCATGGAAAGAGTGAAAAGTCGAGGACGATGAACCTATTCAAATTTTGTGATCCTAAAAGTTATTTTTGAATAATGAAAGCAATACATTATGTCATTTACACATTGAATATTATTAACAAATGAATAAATGCTTTTAATAAATGAAAAACGGAGTTGCTTTATACTTTATTCTAGCATTGCGTGAGGATACGACAATGGTTTAGTAGGGGGGGGGGGGTGATGTGACTCTAATTACACATCATATTTCCTCGTAAAATGTGCTAAAAATGGATAAATAATCATCATAAAGGCCAAATATATGTGTGTTTTGTCGTTTGTGCGTGTGCAGGTACAAATATCAAGAAAATCACAAGAAACGAAGCCAAAGATCCAAAACGGACACGAGACATGGAAAGAAGACGGGAAATCGAGTCCGACGGTGCCTTTATATTTTAATGGGCCGACCCAACACCATTTAAATGGGTCGGACCGACCCATTATTATACTACATACAAGCTGCAAGCCCAACAACCACACAAGCCCAGCAGGAATTAACAAGAAAGGCCGCTGGCCTAACAGCTGAAGAAGCCACGCAAGACTCAAGCCGAGTAAAAGAAATATCCATAAATGCTATGTATAAAAAAGATGAGATCTGTAGCTTAATGGAGAGCAGCTTTCATTATTATTATTTACTTTCCCTGTCTTTCGTTTATATGTCGTAGGATTTAGGTAGGGTTAGTTTTAATAATAACAAACATCATAGCTTCCTTAATTTTTTCGAATCTTCATTTTATTCCAGTATTATTAGATTAATAAATTCAACACAACTTATTTCTATTTTTCATTGTAATCGAATCTCAGTTTTACATTTTTATTAGATTTAAATAAAACGCATCTCATTTTATCCATATATATATATGTCTTTTTATTTTCGTAGGTTTAGAGTAGGGTAGGAGCAGATCTAATTAATTTGTATTTCATATTCCAAGTTTTTAATAAATTTCAGTTCGATTTAGATTTATAATGATTCGAGTCTCGGTTTTAGTTTATGATTAATGAAAGCTTTATTTCGTAATATAAGTTTGTGTTTGATTTGTTCGGTTCAATTGTAGTTTTGATACCAGCTTGGTTCGTTTCGATCGTTTCAGTCCGTTCGACTGGCGTCGCCATCAACGGCGTGGCTCGGTTCAACATTTAATATAAATATCAGCTAGTTTCGGTTCGATAATCAGTTTCGTTAAGTAGCGTTATCGAATCAGCGGACTAGCCTGGAGTCGTGGTTACTTTCTTTTCAATTTTTTGCAATTATTTTAGTTAAATCTTCTAGTTAAAAATTGTAGAATAAACTTCGATTGATTACTGTTGAATTGTTTGTATCTTGTGCTATTAGTTCTCCATTTTTTACTTGTTTGATTTGTAGACATAAGATAGTAGTCTAATTCTTTTGTAGGCCTACAACTCAAGTTTTAAATGTTCAATTGGTCATTGTTTTTAGCTCTTTTGTTTAATTTTGTTGATACATAACAATAGTATAGAAGTAATATATGTGTTTTTGAAAGTATCTAGGTAATTCGTTTAGGAGTTTAATTGATAGTGTTAGTTGTAGTGTACTTTCAGTTTAAATTTGTTAGTTTTGCTTAGTCGAATGATGTTTGCAATCTGTTCTTGCTTATAGCTCAGTTTCGGTTAAATTTGTAGTCTGAATTTTCTTAAAAGCTGATATAGGAGTGTTTGGCACTAATAAATTTAGGTTGCTCTTGCTGAATTTTGATTACAGACTAAGCCGTGATCATTGGAATTATTAGTTAGTGCAGTTTTAGTCGAGTTTAGAAGTCCTACCTTCAGTTTTTGCATTTTAAAGTTCAAACTGTTATGATATAGCATTTCTCGTTTAGACATAGGATGCTTTTAAGAAGTTTAGTTGTTGTACACATTTAGTCCTCTATAGTGTGTTTGTTAATTTTGCTCACATTCCTTAGTTACTTGTAGTTGGGATTCTTAGGCCAGCTCTTAGAATAAAAGTTGCGTTATCTGTCCCTGACTGTTAGTCAAAGAAGTAATACTGTTAAGTGTTACTTGGGCTCGATGTGAACTAATTTACATATGATAGATGACATGTTAGTGTAGTATTAATTTTAGTTTAATAATAACAATAGCATTTTTTACTTCACCTACGTAATAACAAATTGGGCTTTAATTCTAGATTGTGACATTACTTGTTTTTTTTGTACTGATTTGTTTTTTTTTAAAAGTTGTTGCTTTTATTAGTTTAATTTTTTTAGCTATTTCATTTTTAAGTATAGAATTAGTATTATAATAATAATAGTATAATAATAATAGTATAGTAATAATAGAATACTATGTTAGTCTAAATTTTCGTTATGCGTGCTAAGTAGTATAAATACCAAAAATGCTTTTATTAACCAAAAACTAATTTAGTCTTAACTATAAGACGTAAAATCAATTTGAGTCGAGTCGAGGAAAGACGATATACTAAAAAAAGAATATTATCCGCGGTTCCTTAATGCAACCCGCAGTTCCATAATTATATGGAACCGCCCCATACTTTGTCGAACCGCGGGCAGTGAGACATTTTTATGAAAACCTGACTTGATTTGGTTCACCAGTAGATGCTTCATCAGTGTTGAATCCCAAACCAAGTCTTTCCCTAGAATGAATTTGTCTACTTAACATATCATCAAGAGCACAAGTACTTTTCATGAAATTCTCCAAGTTATTGGAGGTACTCTTGAGATCTTCATTCTCTTGTCTGAGACTTTCACAACTTAGAAAACCTATATCATCTTCTTTATTTTTATCAAGCTTAACTAATTTATCTCTTAGCTCACTAATATCATTTTCAAGCTTGGTCCTAGTTGATTTTAGCGATTTGTTCTTTTCAATGAATTTTAGACTTACTTTGCATAGCTTATTATATTGACCTTCTAATTCTAAATCATCTAGAGAGGAACTATCATTGCTATAGTATTCGGTTTCGGAATGTACATCTTTAGAAGAATGTGCCATGAGACACTTCTCGTCTTTAGCATCGCCATCACATTCTTAACCACTATCGCTCCATGAACCTCCAACAAACGCCGCGTGATTCTTGTCGCGAGATGGTTTAGGACATTCCCCGATGAAATGATTTGGGTCACCACATCTAAATCATTTCCTATCACCTTTGTCATTTTTGACAACTCGGTTTTTGGAGAAGGCGTTCTTGTCGTTGCTTGGTTGTCTCACGTGTTGACCTCGTCTTTTAAATAACTTCTTGAAGTCTCTAACCGCCATGGCCTCACCATCACTATCCGACGAGGAGATTTCATGGTCACTTTCCATCTTCTTGGCCTTTAGTGCTAGAGACTTTTTTTGCTCTTGGTTTTCACCATTTTCGAGTCCTTTAAGATTATCATTTCATGAACTTTCAAGTTGCCAATAAGTTCATCATGTGATAATGTGGTGAGATCCTTTGATTCTTCAATCGTCGTGACTTTAGTTCTCTGTTGGGTCCGTTAGTTATAGATCTTTCAGCCTGTTAAGGGTGATGCATGACTTCTGTAATCACAAGTCAATTCACAGAGAGACTCTAAAAAACACAAAGTATTAGTGCGGAATACAAATACTAAGAACAAGAGAAACAGAATAACTTGATAAATAACTTGATCCTCTCTAAGGATATCTACTATATTGATATGAAATGAAACTGGCGAAAGGTGTGTCGTACCCTTCTGCCCATGGGTTCCTTTTATACTATAAGGAAACCCTAAACTACATTAATCACAAAACGTGTAACTACTGATATGCATATCTTTTCCTAAGATATCTCATGCATATCCTAACAAACTACTACAAATAATACTGTTTGACTTTACTACTAGACTACGTGTTGCTCCTACTACTACTAGGACCAGGAGGAACTACATACCTACTAGTTCATCTATTACAAATAACCTATTACATAGGTCCTAACAATCCACCCCTAAACTTGAATTTGACTGGTTGAGTTCAAGTTTCTTGGTAGATCTTTGCAGAAACAAATTGAGTATTGAAACAACACATCCATAGCAGCAATAGAACCACCATCCGTAAAAACACAAAGTATGCTGCACCGAAGAACTCTGAGAAGCGTCTTTAAAGCCTGGAAAACATCTGCACCTGGTAAATCTTCACAACAACATGAGCAGATTTTAGAAGCCTTTACCAAGTAGCTGCTCACTCTTGGGCTAGCCAGTCTTTGTGGTGGAATCTAGCATCACCCTAGGAGACCAGAACCCAGCCCAACTCTTAGAACGTAAATCAGTGGTGAGTGGGAGAACCCTGATGACTTTGGGCAAACCATCACAGCCGTCAACAGATTTGATAAAAGTCTTTACCAGAAGCCGTACCCTTCTGGACTAGCAAACTCTTAGCAATCAAGCATCGGTGAGCTGAAAACCCTATAGCTTTGAGCAAGACATTACAGCTATCAACGAATTTGATGTATGTCTTTACCAAGAGCCGTACCCCCTTGGACTAGCCACTCTTTAGTCTAGGACTAAGGCGAGTGAAGACCATCCAATTTTAGGTAAATTGGCAACCATCAATGGATTTGAGAATCACACTAGAGCCGTACCCTCATGGTGAATTAACTCTTTCTTGTATGCGAGACATGGTGAGTTGAACACCATTTGTTGTGTGGAAGGATCCAACACCAGAAGTACACCTCAAAACAACCCAAGTGTGAAAATCTTTCGGAATGGAAAAGTATAATCAGATATTATATGATGTACAAACGTCCATTACATGGTTAAAGTATAAGCATATATTATCTAAAAAGTATAATATTTTTATTTTTTTTAAAGAACATGAGAGATTGTTAGTCACCAACCACTATACATATTGGTGAAAATAATGTAAAAGAAAGCAAAAGGATAGAATAAACATACCAACGACTAACCAGAAGCTGCAACCTTGTCCGCAAGAAGCCGGGCTTGAATGGATTCAAACAAAGTGGTGGCCATAGCAGACGCGTTACCAGAAGGAGCATTGGACACCACCAGGTGACACTCCAACATAGCTTCCATAGTAGCAATGGTAAGAGGATACTCCAAATCAACCATGAATACTCTCGCACCAGATTCCAACTCTAACACATGCACACCACACCCCGCATACAACTTCCACCAAGAGATGACCCATCGGGGTTGTTCCGTCCATACCCCAGCACTAGGAGTACCAGGAGGACAATCCAACATAACCTTCAAGTCCCCCCCAAAGGACCAAACCAGGCCAGGAAGGGACAACACTAGGAGCATCAGGGATAACAGCATCAACCATTCCATAGAGAAGTATAACATCCCGTCGATCCACCCAATATAAGATACTTTAGAGACCAGAGAAATACTTAGAGTGGCCATCACTTGAGCGGATCACATGTGTAAAGGTGCCTGCGAAAATGGGGGATGGTTGAATTTCCCAATGTACAATCTGGCCATGACCTAGGGGAATCTCATCATCGCTTTCAAAAGCGACATCAATCAAGTGTGCAGAAGCCCACTTCTCCCATGGAATTGCCTTACCCCGGCGAGCCTTGTTCTTGTGAACAGACCGACGAGGTGTAGCGGAAGATGGAGAAGGTTCCGCCTTGACTTTGACATGTGGGAAAGTAGCAGCACCAGAAGGAGACAGGTGATCATCATCCTGAATGGTCAATTCAACAAGCATGAGATCGGTAGTAGCTGCAGGACAACAGGTGTAGGGGTTGGCACAGAAACCGATGGAGGAGTAGGATCAACAGTAGGTGTGGAAGTAGTGGCAGCAGTAGAAGTACCCTCATCAGCAGGTGGGAGAACAGACGTACCGTCATCATGAGCACCAAAAGATTGAGTTGGGGCGACCCTAGGATTGGGGGATGGAGCAACAAGAGCAGATGGCTGAATTGTGGCATTATCAGGCCTTCGAACCTCACCTCATGCCAGCTGAATCATCTTGTTGTACAAAATCTTAAGCTCTTCATTAGACAACTTCTTTACCCTCTTCATTGTCCATCCAACTGTGAAGTAAGCCCCGGATTGATTCTTCACATACTGCTGCATGATCTTCTTCTGTTCAGCATAGGAAAGTGGCATGTTCCAACGAATTTCCCGAAGTTGAGCAGTGATAGGTGTGAAAACACCCATCCTTTTTACCACTTAATTGCAATAATAACCGAGCCAAAACGTGTATTTTATGTCATTTATGTCGGAATTATGCGTGGTTTGTGTTTTTGTTGTGATTTAGGATGAAAAGGTGAAAAGTGGAGAAAACACGGCATTCACGGGCTTTTATCAAAGAAAAAGACGAAAGATGAAGTCGAAAGATCAAAAGTGGAAAAAGAACGGAAGTCCAAGACCAATTTTGAAGATTTATCGAAGAAAAAGTCAAAGACGGAAGTTTACTAAAAAGCCGAAGAACTCGAGTCTTATTTCTGAAGAAAATACAAGACGAGTTTGAAGAAATCTCAAGTCAAAGTCCAAGTATTAAGAAGATTAACGAAAGATTAAGAAGATCAAGGACCTAAGTGTGCAATTAAGAGAAAGAAGAAAGAGGGAGGAAGCTTCCTAAGCTCCTCCCTAATCTCCCTATAAATACCAACCAACCTCATTTGTTGAGCGTTATTGGTGGCTTGACAAACCACTCTTCCACCATTTTCATTTATTGTCATTTTATTTTTCGCACTTTAATTAAATGTTATGCACTTTTAATCATTCAATTTTCAAGTAAGTTTTCATTAATTGTTGTTTAATCTTTACTTTTCTTGTCTTAATCTCTAATCTTCCTTTCTTGATTTTGATTTGCTTTTGGTGCGATTACTTATGATCCGTGTTGTTCGTTTATGTTTTCGTGCCTAAAAGTTCATCTTTTTATGAGTTGATTTAAAAAGGTTGTTCATTTTAAGTTTGAAAAGTTGTTATTTGTGCTTATTAGAATTATTTCACTTGAGATTCGTGCTAGTTTTGGGTTTGAGCTTAATCTAATAGCTTATTTCCTTTAGCTTAATTTTCGGATCAAAGAACCAATCGGAAAGGGTTTTACAACCCTTTTCCGATCGTGCATTCCGGCCAGAACAACATCCCTCTTTCCGATCGTATGATCGGAAAAGGGTTTAGGATATTCCGACGGTAAGCACTTTCACATTCAGATTGGTTTCGTTCTCTATTATTCCGATTGTGCAGTTTTCCATTATTCCGATCAGCCTTTTTATCTACATTCCGATTGGATTCAATTTATGGGTTATTCCGATTGCAAACTTTTGAGATATTCCGATGGGTTGACTGATCAACATTCCGATCATGACACTTTAAACATTCCGATCGGGTACATTCCGATCGGATCCCTTATGGATTCCGATCGGGTGTATTCCGATTGGTGTTTTGTTTTTGCTTTATTTACCATTTTGTTTTTCTCGTTTTATTTTTAACTCATTTTAATTACGACTTGCATTTTTGTTTAATCGTCGATTTACTTTTCGCTAAGCTTTAATTTTACGTCGTTTAGATTTCTCGTCATTTATTTTTAACGCTTTAAATATTGCACCGTTTTATGTTTCATTTAGTTTTAGTTTTAATTTCTCGTCATTAATTATTAAGTCTTGCACATTTATTTTCCAAAACCAAAAATATTGTTTCACCAAGAACAACTAATCTCACACATTTAACCAAGATCAATTCGAAGAGATACCGAGAAAAACGAACTTTCAACTAGAAAAATCTCAGTTATTAAAATGGCGCCGCTGCCGGCTCTTTTCGTAAAGATCGAAGGTTTTTTGTGAGTGAAGCGTTGGCTTTTGGGATCCGTTCACTTGTGAACGTTATTTTTCTTGTCAAAAATTTTCAAAAATCCAAAAACATTTGAAAAACCATAAAAGCATTTCTTTTTCAAAAGTTTTGCACCAAAAATATTCTTCTTGCTTATCTATCTTTCTCTATGGATTTTTATGTCAATTGCGTCGGGTGCGGGAGACGATTGTACGGGAACGACTCTTGTCAATGGTGTACATGTGAGCGGTGCGGAAACGATATCAAAGATACACAATTGATACCAGGATTTTGTCCTTTGTGCCACTCACTTAATTCGTCCTTTTTGAACCCACCTACTCTTTCCCCGTGCATCTATTGTGGAAGCGATTCTCATTGGCATGTTTCGTGCCCGGTTCAATACTCATATGATTACGGGCAAGAACCGGAGTACAATTATGACAATGAAAATAACTATCCACAAGACGCACCCGTCTTTTCTCCTTACCCTTCTTGCCAAACTTGTGGGGGTCCTCATGATTCTTCTTATTGTCAACCAATGAATTATTATGAGCAAAATCCGTGTCCTCAATTTTCTTCACCAATGGATTATTATGAACCAAACCCGGTTTCTAATTCTTCTCCACTGATGAACTACTATGAGCCATAACCATGCTATAATTCAGGTTTTCAACATTTTGAATCCCCACAACACATCATCGATCCTCAACCCTCCTTCGAACAATTGAGCTCCAATGAACAACGGGACAATCTGGTTAAGCAGGTTCAACAAATTCAAGAATCTTGGAACAAGTTCATCGAAAAATATCAAGAGGATCAACGACAGGAGCAAATATCGAATATCGAGACTTATACTCCTCCTCCGGTGTATCCATACTATTACGATGATGATGACGATGAGCCTGCTATTTCTTGGAATGATCTTACTGCTCAATGTCCTAGTGCTATTGTCATCCCTCCTCTAAATATCCCAATCGTGTCTAAGGAGTGTGATACATTGCATGAGCTTAGTGATGTTGGTCTTGATAAAGTGATTGATGATGAGGTTTGTGACTTACCTGCTATGGAGCCTGAGGACGACAGTGCTCTTACGGAAGAAGTCGATCCTAGTGATGACGATTCTTCTCTCTGCTATGAGAATTTCACTTTTGAAATTTCTCTATCTCCACCGGGAGATGCAGACGATGACGATTTATTCTCTCCGATTTACGAGAAGTTCACCGATGAACATGATCGTGTGGATGAGGTGGAAGACGTACTTCTTCGCGATAGATTACGGAAAGTGCACCTTCTTATTGATCAAATCGAAGCGTTGACTTCTCCTTCTCCTTCCGAGTCTTTGCCTCCATCTACTCCTACCGTTGAAGATAATGACCCATTGCTGGAAGAAATTGACATCCACTCCATCCCTCCAGGTATTGATGACTATGACACGGAGGGGGACATTATTTTTGATAATTTGCTACTTGAAGGTATTGTCCCAAGTTCCCCTCCCGAGCACCTTTCATCCTCCCCTTTAGCCACTATCACGGAGGATGAGTGCTTTGACCCGGGAGGTGACATTGATTATGCTATGATTGATAACAATACGGCTTTGCCGTTTGCTCAGCAACTATTGTCTTCAGGGGAGGACAATGTGCTTACTCTACCCAACCCACCTCCCGTGGATCTTGAATTCACATACTATACGTATGTTGAAAGGACCTTTCTCCCTTTCAAGACTTATCCCCCCGCCTCTCCTTTGTTGATGTCCTCCGGGAACGAGGACAAGGTCTTTGATCCCGGTATCACATTCGAGGCTTCCCCATGGACCATTTAATTCGGGGACGAGTCAGGCTCGTGACTCGGTCAACAAAAACAAGCGCTTTTTGGGAGGCAACCCAATTATCTATCTTTACCTGTTTTCACAATAAGTGTAGGGGGGAGCCCCGTGGTGTTTCTTGCTTTCTTTCTTATCATGTGCAGGGATTAGCGCTTCAAAGACACACTCTTGATGACTTTTGACGAACCGTGATTCCTTGTTCCCTTCTTCCCGGTTCTATCCTAAATTCTTTTCGATTCACTATTTTATATTTCTCAATATGAAAATAGGAATCTCTTTAGTTGTCTTTTCCTTAGCGAGATTTAAACAACGTGCACAATGTCCTAAGTGTAGGGGAGTTTACTCCCACATGCTTAAACATTGAGGACAATGTTTATATTAAGTGTAGGGGGGACTTCTATCGAAGTTAAGTGGTATTTTCCTTGTAATTGTCCTCATTTTAACCGGAAAATCAGTTTTTCGACATTTTTCAAAATTTTTGATCTATTTTGGCCTATTTGTTTTTCCCTTTGTATAGTTATTTTCTTTCTTTATTAGAATAAATGTTTAATAAGTGGTGTTAATTTTCAAAACGTTGTGAATCTCTTGACTTAACCCGAGTTTACTTATCAAAGTTTACTCTAGCTAGTATCCTTAACGTGTTTAAGTCAAGTTTTGCTAGGCTTTTATATAGGGAGCTATAAAACGCGAAAGTCTTAACTCTCACGGGTTAAGAACAAGAACTTTTCGCAAGTTCCTATAATTGATCCTAGAGAGTCGTTTATCAAGGGAACTTTAAAATGCGATTTCTAAAACTTGAAAAAGTCTAAGAATTTGCAAGATCCTATAGGCGACTCGAAAACCCAAAACTTTGATTTAATAGGCTAAGCATCCACGAGTCTCATTCCTTGAGATTTTAAACTGTGGAGAACGAGAGATGATAGAGTCAATTATAAGTTTGGTATTCTTTCGTGAATTTATGTGAGTTAATTATGAGCCTATTCTCCCTCCGCTTGTTAATAAATTAATCTGCTAATAAATAAGGTTGTACGATTTAAAAAGTTACTTAGCTTCTAGCCCCAGATCGTTTAAAAGTTGCTCGGTAATGACGAGAGTTCATAGCCAAGGCATAACTTATGAAGCGGGGCGCGAAGATTGGCGAGTCCGAAAAGGCCCTAACAAGGCATGAGGGCTACATTTTGTTGCTAAAAGATCCAAAAGTGATGTGAAGAATCATTTATCGAAAATCAATATGAAGGATCGAGACACACGACGAAAAGCAAGAACTCCCCAAAAGTCATGGAGAAGTCTATCCGAAAAGACCCTAACAAGGTATGAGGATAAATAGATCCAAGTCCTAAAAGGAGGCGGATCGTTGTATATCAAAGTCCAAAATAAAGATTGGAGAAAAATGAAGAAGTCGTGGTCCAAAGATGAAGAATCTCTCAAAAACTTCAAGTGAAGAAATTCCTATTATGAAGAGAAGACCATAATTTCAAGAACGTCTCTCGAAGATTCGAAGTATGAAGTCGCTGCCAAATATCGGCCCGAGAAAGGTCTCAAATCGCGAACCAAGTTATGCCAAGATATGAACTTTCTGATATCCCGAGAAGCAGTTTTAAAAGATTTGGTCCTTTAGCTAACTATTGATTAAATCGTTCACCTTATTTTCGGACTAAATAACTAACGAAATAAGTCGAACAATGCATCCTCGTGATCATTCAAGACAAATAATAAAATATAAGAGAAACCCGTAGGAATAAGGGAGTCTAAGTGAATAATTGGCCCACAGGAGTTCGTGTTAGTCTACTAACTTATAATAACAATGATCTCGTTTTTAAGCTTGGTTTGGAGAAAGTGAAAAGTTGAGGATGATGATTATTCATGACATTTTCATATCCCAAGGTATGTTTTTGATTTCTTTACTTTATATGATTATAATTTTCTATTTCTTTAATAAAGGCCAACGTGGATTGATTATGATGGAAAATGTAATCTTGCTTTGTAACTAATGCATTGCATGAGGACATTGCAATGGTTAAGTGTAGGGGATTTGATAGGTGTGAAAACACCCATCCTTTTTACCACTTAATTGCAATAATAACCGAGCCAAAACGTGTATTTTATGTCATTTATGTCGGAATTATGCGTGGTTTGTGTTTTTGTTGTGATTTAGGATGAAAAGGTGAAAAGTGGAGAAAACACGGCATTCACGGGCTTTTATCAAAGAAAAAGACGAAAGATGAAGTCGAAAGATCAAAAGTGGAAAAAGAACGGAAGTCCAAGACCAATTCTGAAGATTTATCGAAGAAAAAGTCAAAGACGGAAGTTTACTAAAAAGCCGAAGAACTCGAGTCTTATTTATGAAGAAAATACAAGACGAGTTTGAAGAAATCTCAAGTCAAAGTCCAAGTATTAAGAAGATTAACGAAAGATTAAGAAGATCAAGGACCTAAGTGTGCAATTAAGAGAAAGAAGAAAGAGGGAGGAAGCTTCCTAAGCTCCTCCCTAATCTCCCTATAAATACCAACCAACCTCATTTGTTGAGTGTTGTTGGTGGCTTGACAAACCACTCTTCCACCATTTTCATTTATTGTCATTTTATTTTTCGCACTTTAATTAAATGTTATGCACTTTTAATCATTCAATTTTCAAGTAAGTTTTCATTAATTGTTGTTTAATCTTTACTTTTCTTGTCTTAATCTCTAATCTTCCTTTCTTGATTTTGATTTGCTTTTGGTGCGATTACTTATGATCCGTGTTGTTCGTTTATGTTTTCGTGCCTAAAAGTTCATCTTTTTATGAGTTTATTTAAAAAGGTTGTTCATTTTAAGTTTGAAAAGTTGTTATTTGTGCTTATTAGAATTATTTCACTTGAGATTCGTGCTAGTTTTGGGTTTGAGCTTAATCTAATAGCTTATTTCCTTTAGCTTAATTATCGGATCAAAGAACCAATCGGAAAGGGTTTTACAACCCTTTTCCGATCGTGCATTCCGGCCAGAACAACATCCCTCTTTCCGATCGTATGATCGGAAAAGGGTTTAGGATATTCCGACGGTAAGCACTTTCACATTCAGATTGGTTTCGTTCTCTATTATTCCGATTGTGCAGTTTTCCATTATTCCGATCAGCCTTTTTATCTACATTCCGATTGGATTCAATTTATGGGTTATTCCGATTGCAAACTTTTGAGATATTCCGATGGGTTGACTGATCAACATTCCGATCATGACACTTTAAACATTCCGATCGGGTACATTCCGATCGGATCCCTTATGGATTCCGATCGGGTGTATTCCGATTGGTGTTTTGTTTTTGCTTTATTTACCATTTTGTTTTTCTCGTTTTATTTTTAACTCATTTTAATTACGACTTGCATTTTTGTTTAATCGTCGATTTACTTTTCGCTAAGCTTTAATTTTACGTCGTTTAGATTTCTCGTCATTTATTTTTAACGCTTTAAATATTGCACCGTTTTATGTTTCATTTAGTTTTAGTTTTAATTTCTCGTCATTAATTATTAAGTCTTGCACATTTATTTTCCAAAACAAAAAATATTGTTTCACCAAGAACAACTAATCTCACACATTTAACCAAGATCAATTCGAAGAGATACCGAGAAAAACGAACTTTCAACTAGAAAAATCTCAGTTATTAAGCAGCCAAGTCTTCTCTATGCCGTTGAACCAGAGACATAGCCCGACGAACACAATTCCCTTTGTTGACATCCGCACCCAAAACATCAGTAATTTGAGAGATATTGGAGTGAGGATGGTAACCACATCCATCCAATCAGTGTTCTCCCAATGCATTGCATTGTGCTTCACATGTTCATGGTATTGTTTCTTTAGAGCTTTATCATCAGCCGCAACCGCTGAGGCAGCCGCAACCTCTTGCTCAAGCTCCTCTTGTAACTTCTGGGCAGCCTCCTCTCCTAATCTTTCATCCTCCAGTTGTCTGCGGGTTCTCTTCCTAGGAGGGGAGGGTGCATCAGTCATTGGGGATTTATCCTTGTCAGTATGAGAGGGACCAGGAGTTGAATTTGAAGGACCAGAAGTGTCAGTCCTTGGCACGGGGCCAACAGCAGATGTGGGAATTCTTGAAGCACTAGGAGGAGCAGGTATGTCCTCACTAGGCGTGGCTGCAAAGGCGGCTTTGGCCAGAACAGCAAGACCATCCTCCTCGTCCTCGTCAGAATCAGAGAGTACAAGCTTCTTCTTTTGACGCGTCAGCAACTTCTCCAATGTCTTTACTCTATCAGCCAATGGAAGCACAAAGTCTCGAGTGAGCTGGAGATGTTTGTTGAGCTCGCCCTCCAATGAGAGAATCTTGGCATAGTACCTGTTTACCAAAGCAAGTAAAGAAGTGAGAGTAACTGGTTCCTCCACTTCCCCACCAAGAGGACTTGGCTTTGGGGATGTATCATTGGGACCAGTAGCAGGGTGATCAAGTTTGGGATCATGAGAAACTCGCACAAACGATCTACAAGTATCCTTAGTAGAAGGGTGATCATCACTAGGAGGTGGAGAATCAAGGAAGGGAGACACATGTGGGTGGGCAGAAGAAGTAGCCTTTGAGGTGGATGGTATTTCTACCACCACCGCTGGAGCAGGTTCCTCGACCTCCACATGCGGATCCCCTGTAACAAGATCCTCCTCCTCCATAGGATCATCAACCAATTGAGGTTCCTCCTCGGCTTGGTCAGCCGGAGGAACCACATTGGGACCCCCTTGGGCAAGGCCCGTCATTGCAGCAGTAAGAGGCCTTTCTGGGCCAAGAAATTCTAGTTTCATGTTAGCATACAACTTAGGAGTGAGTCTAGAAGGCACATATTCTTTCCTATCCCTAGGCAAACACATGAGTATCTGTTGTAAGAACCTATGATATATAAGAAATTTCTTTTTCGAACCACCACCAAGATTGCCTATCATACCATCTAGCAGATAACGAGAGAAGTTAAACCTACGACATTGGGCGAGACAAACCAAACCAATAGCAAGGGAGATGGGAAATACATCCCAACTCCCATCTTTGGGACTTAAACACTGAATCAAAAAGTGGACAAGAAGCTTCCATTGAGGTGAAAAACGATTTTTCTAAAAATTAAACTTTCCCTCATGGTTGTACCCAATAGCGGTCATCCCATACAAAACTTCCGCATTAGAAAGGGAAACAATGCCATCAGCATCTTGAAGATGCAAGGCAGTCCTAATGGAGGCCTCAGTCACCCCGAAGTAATGACCATCAATGGTGGCACGAATCTCCAAAGGATGACCTGAAACATCTCTATTGGTAGCAGTGGCCCAAAACTGGCGAATGACAGAGTCATACACAGTGGGGCAAATAGTCAAAGCATACCTGATGTGAGATGCCTCAATGAATTCCAAGATGTCCAAGAACTCCTCTCTTCTAGGGCGGCCATCACCAAGGTAAGCAATCTTGTTGTGATCAGGTTTGTATTGAAGAGCAGCCATGGATGATGATTGAAGATTGACAGGTAAATGCAAGAAGAAGGTGAAGGGTAGGAGCGTGTATGTGTGTTTAAGTTGTGATGATTGAGTCAAATGATCCCATTAACCATAAATAATGGTTAGGGAAACTGTTCATTGACCCCCAATTATGGGGGTTACCCTTTCTAAATTAAGGAATTAATTGCGTGTAACCACTTGCCCTTAAATTCATTAATAGATAGTGGCAGTTACCAAAAATATATAAGTAGAGGCACCAGAAGTAACTCACGTTGACTGAAAGTCAAACCGGCTAGAAGTCAACACTAGGAGCAGGGAGTGGTCAACAAAAGTCAACATAATCAATAGTGACCCAAAAAGATACTAGAATCCAACCGTAAGTGGATAATTAGTGAGATTGACCCACTAGGAGCAGGAGAGTGCAACTAGGAGTAACCAAATTCTTCCACCAGAAGTTGCACACACAACAAAAACCCATGTAAAATGCCGAAAGGAACGACCAGACATAAGAATGTACAAGTATACATGTACAACAAGCCTCCCCTTAGGCTATGCCTCCCCTCAATCCTAGACCTTAAGGATTGACCATACCAACATGAACCACCAAGTGGTTGGACCGTGGATCATCAAATGCTTTAGTCAACAAATCAACAACATTATCATCCGTATGGACCTTGAGAACCTGAATCAGTTTCTTTTCATTTGCATCACGTATAAAATGATGGTGAATCTCTATATGCTTGGTTCTTTTATGAAATACCGGATCTTCCCAATGCAGATAGTGCTTTGATTGTCAATGAATATTTTGGTGTTCATAAAATTGAACCCATAATCTAGCATCTGGTTTTGTATCCACAAGACTTGTCCATAACAACTAGCAGCAGCTACATACTCAGCTTCTGTTGAGGAAGTGGCTACTATAGTCTGTTTCTTGCATTGTCATGAGATAAGCCTGCGTCCCAAAAACTGACAACCACCAGTAGACTTCCTATCATTATTAGCACCTGCATAATCACTATCACTATAGGCTTCAAGAAAAAACGGGGAGTCCCTTGGATACCATAAGCCTAGCTTGGGTTGTGCCTTGATATACTTGAAGATTTTCTTAACAACATTCAAATTTGACACTGTAGGTGCCACCTGATGTCTGGAACAAGCACTAACAGCAAACATAATGTCGGGGCGTGAAGCAGTCAAATACATGAGTGAGCCAATCATGGACCTGTATAAATGGACATTAACAGGAGGATCTGGCTCATTCTTGAGTTTGACTTTAGTTACCTCATAAGGTGTTGCTGCTGGTCTAAGAGGTTCCACATCAAATTTTTGAATTATGTCATGAACATATTTATCTTGACTAATGAAGATGCCATCCTGCTGTTGCTTGACTTAGAGACCAAGGAAAAATGTTAGTTCTCCCATGGCACTCATTTGAAACTCTCCCTTCATCAAATGTTCAAACTCATCACACCATTCCTTATTTGTAAAACCGAAGATAATATCATCCACATACACCTGAACCAGGATGATGTCTTTGGCATTCCTCTTAAGGAACAATGTTTTATCAATATTGCCTCTTCTGTAACCATGCTTCAACAAGAAGGTGGATAGACGCTCATACTAGGCTCTAGGAGCTTGATGAAGACCATAAAGAGCTTTGACAACCTTGTAGACCTTATTAGGATGGAGTGGATCCACAAAGCCCTTAGGTTGAGTGACATACACTTTCTCGTCAATCTTTCCATATAGAAAGGCACTCTTGACATCCATTTGAAATACGGTAAAGCCAATATAAGAAGCAAAAGCAAAAAATAGACGGATTGCCTCAATGCGTGCAACAGGAGCAAAAACTTCATCATAGTCAATGCCTTCCCGCTGAGTCTAATGGCTAGTATAGTAGTTTGTATATTATGTTAAAAGAACTAGTATAGTATTATTAAGTGTCAAGTACCGTTAGTGTGCAACAAGAGCAACAAGAGCAACATGAGAAAAAACTTCATCATAGTCAATGCCTTCCCTTTGGTTGGATCTATATCCCCTTTAAGAACTAGTAGAGTATTATTAAGTGTCAAGTACCGCTGAGTCTAATGCGTGCAACAGGAGCAAAAACTTCATCATAGTCAATGCATTCCCTTTGGTTGGATCTATATTCTGTTAAGAACTAGTATAGTAGTTTGTAGTCAAACCAAAACACTGTGAGAACTCTTACTCACACTAAATAAGTTATGCGGAATCTAACTTATAAAGCACAGAAGAACAGAATTACTATTAACTATTCGATTCTCTTATTAATCGACTTGAATGAGGTACATGAATGTCATCGTACCTATGTTCCTTTTATAGAGTAAGGAACCCTAGAATCCTTAGAATATTTTATAAAGATAACTATATCACAGACGATATATTATCTATATTCTAACTATTAAGTGTATCACATAAGATATACTCTTACTATAAACTATGATATATCTTATACGAAGATATATTCGTCCTAAATAATATAGCAGTACTTTCTTTATAAGTAGCATTACTTACTATGTACCGCGTTAACACTAACGTTACTTGAAAGATACTAACAGTACTTAACATTACACTAACGGTACTTGACACTTATAATAATTCCCAACAATCCTTCCTTAAACAAGAATGATAACTTGTTGTCGTCTTTTTTCTCTTTGTCCTGAATGTATCTGAATACATATCTTCAGTCTTTTCTTTAAACTTGGATTGAACTTGGAATCGTTACTTGTATCCAACTGAATGTAGCCAAACACTTCAATGTAGATCTTCTTCTGATAAGATAACCTTCAAGTCTCATGAAAAACATCTTGATCTATGATCTTCTTGTGTCTTGTAAACATTCATTAATTGTGCAGCAACAGTAGTTGTCTTCTTTGAGTTAAATCTATGAACTCTGAATCATGAACTCTGTCTTGATTTGATGAGACAAAACCTTCTAAGTATTTATTTCTAATACTTCCTTGCCTGCAACTTCTAACCTGAAATAAAATAGTTAACAACAGAAACCAATATGTATTGGCTTCATGATTTTTAGCAAATCATCAGCTATCAACAGATTTGATTATTCTTTACCAGTTAGCCGTACCCTCTGGAATAGCCAATACTTTATTCATAAAGAATAAGGTATACTGATAACCCTACAATTATTGGTAAATTGTCAACCATCAACGGATTTGAGAAAGTCTTTACCTAGTACCATTTGTCTAGGACTAGCAAACTCTTTGTCTTGAAACAAGGTAGTTAGAACCCTATAGTTTTTAGCAAACTACCAGCTGTCAACGGATTTGAGAAGTCTTTACACCATAAACCGTTTGCTTATGGACTAGCCAGTTCTTATGTGTGTTAGACATGGTGACTGAGAACCATTTATGAAGTGTGACTGAAAGTCAAACACTTAAGGCTCTTTCTCAGCTTTTTCCTCTTGCTTCAAATCCTTGATTTGTTGTTTAACCATTCTGATCAACTCCAAAGCTCCAACAGATTCTTCTGAAACTTCCAATTGTTGTTCTAACATCCTTTCCAACAATCGTCTTCCAAAAGGATACTTTTTCTCTTGCAGCTTGTAGTATGTAATATCATCTACATCCAAAGTATGTACTCCACATGACCTATAATATCCCCAGTAACTAGGAAAGATCTTGAATAGTGATACCTCAATTTTACCTTCACTGGCTTCCTGAGTTAACCTGGAAAGATCTTGAATATCTTGCCTGTCAAGAATATGCAGAATATCTTCTAACAGTTTAAACATTCTTGTTGAGCCATCTGATCTTTGTATTCCATGAGCTTCGAGTCCTTGAAATGCAGTATATATCCATTTGACAATGGATGACTTCTTTCCAAGAATCTCTGTATCTACACATTGATCCTCAAAACTTACTATCTTTAAGTACTTTCTTAAGCTCTCATCATCATCGCTATCTTCTGTGGTTGTGTTAGAAATACGTTTTACGTATTTAGGAAGATTCGGTCACTTCGACAATATATTAAGTAGTAGCTCGTAGTATTTTTATTTACATTAAGAATAAAAGGAAAGGCAAAGTCCATGGATTGTATGGACGAACCAATAAGTAAGCCCAAGCCCGCCTTGTGGGTTGGTATATAAACCCTCTCCTTAGTTGGGGAGGGTGTGGTTTTCATTCATAATTTACACATAGTTCTTTACTTTCTCTCTCTAAAGTATGTGTGAAATCTACCATCTTTCTATCTCTTTCTCTCTCTAGAATATACATAGATTTACAATATCTTACATATGGTATCAAGAGCCATGGGATGATTGTATTGTTTATGTGTTTATGTTCTTGATTTAGTGTCTATTTTGATCCAAAATCAATTGATCTAATTTTTTTTGTGTTTTTATGGTTTAATCTTGGTACAAATCTTTTACATAGTTGTGGTAGAGATTTGGTATTGTTTCTTTGGCTAAAAACACCAAATTTTTGGGTATTTGGATCAATTTTTGGCTTAGAATCACGTTTTGAGTGTGTTTTGTCCGAGAAGAAAGCCTCCGTGAGTTTCGTAAGAGGGTTATCAAAAAGTTCCGAAAGGTTTCTGCGAAAGATTTTCTTACGAAAGCTTTTCCTACGAAAGCTTCTCCTATGACAACTTTTCCTACGAAACAAAGTTTCTACGAAAGGTTTTCACGAAAGGTTCTTACGAAAGGATTCTACGAAATAAAGTTTCTACGAAAGGTTCTTCACGACAGGTTCTGCGAAAGCTATTCTGCGAAAGGATTTCTACGAAAGGTCTCACGGGAGGTTTCTACGAAAGCTTTTCTGCGAAAGGTTTCTACGAAAGCTTTTCTGCGAAAGGATTTCTAAAGGTTTCTACGAAAGATTTTATGCGAAAGGATTTCTGCGAGAGGTTTCTACGAAAGCTTTTCTGCGAAAGGATTTCTGCGAAAGGTTTCTACGAAAGATTTTCTGCGAAAGGATTTATGCGAAAGGTTTCTACGAAAGCTTTTCTGCGAAAGGATTTCTACGAAAGGTTCTGCGAAAGCTTTTCTGCGAAAGGATTTCTGCGAAAGGATTTCTGCGAAAGGTTCTGCGAAAGGATTTCTGCGAGAGGTTTCACGAAGGGTTTCTACGAAAGGCTTCTACGAAAAGTTGCGAAAGGTTTCCCGAAAGGTTTCTACGAATAGTTTTCTACGCAAGGTTTCTACGAACGGTTTTCTGCGAAACGTTTCTACGAAAGGTATTTTCTACGAAACTAAGAAAGGTATTTTCTACGAAACTAAGAAGTTACGAAACCTAGAGGTTCCGAAAGTCAAACGTTACGAAACCCCAACTGTTCCGAAACCCCTAGTGCTCCTGAAACCTAATTTCTTCGAAACTTAAATTTTTCCTTGAGAAAAATTTCGAACATTCATAAGTTTTTGAGTTTGCTTTGAAAGTTTTGGTTTATTATGAAGATATATTAGGGGATTTTAACATTGTTTCTCGCCTTCAACACACGAAATCAAACACATTTACTTTCTCTCATTGTTCGATCCAAAGTTGTAAATCTTTTGTTATCGAAATGGAGTATACATCTCTTACGGATAAGTCCATCCTCTCGGGTACGGATAATCGTCCACCAATGTTGGAGAAGACTGTGTACGAGGATTGGACTTCCCGAATGGAACTTTACATGTTGAACAAAGAGAATGGACATCTCATTTGGGCATCGGTGCTCAATGGACCATTTGATTATGGTACAGTGACGGAAGGTGCAGTTACTCGTCCTCGCACAATGGGTGAATTGACCGGAGATATGAAGATTCAAGACAAATGTGATAAATATGCTACAAACATCATTCTTCAAGCCCTTCCTCCAGATGTTTACAAACTCGTCAGTAAACATAAGGTTGCCAAAGAGTTATGGGATAGAATTCGTGTTCTAATGCAAGGCACCTCGTTAACTAAACAAGAACGGGAGTGTAAGCTCTATGATGCATTTGATAAGTTTGCCTATGTCCCCGGGGAGACTCTCAATGATTACTATTTGAGATTTACTTTATTGTTAAATGAACTCAATATCTATGGCATGGCAATTCCTACGTTTCAATTAAACACCAAGTATTTGAACATCCTTCCATCTGATTGGCGTAAGTACGTGATGGATGTTAAATTGGCTAAGGACTTGCATAACACCAATGTGGATCAACTTCAAGCTTTTATTCAACAACACGAATGCCATGTGACCGAGGCTCGGTTGTCTACACCACAAGTTCGTGATCCACTTGCCATGTATGCTTCTCAACAAATAACCCTCCACCAAAACATGGCTTACACTTATCAACAACAATCATACTTGCAGCAGCCACCACAACACACATATCAGCAACCACAACAACCATCTTATCAACCACTAATGATGCCACATCAAGCATATCAACAAAGTGTTCTTCCACAGAAAACAGCACCTCAGGCATCACCATCACAAGCTATCACTTCTCCAATGGGCTATACTCCTCAGCAAGGATATTTTCCGATTGAAGCATCACAAGCACAAGCCTTCTATTCCAATGAAATTCCACCACTTCAAGCACCGGTCTTTACTCCAAATGATTTGCCAACCGATGTCATGAACCATCTCACTGCCTACTTGTCAAAACTTGTTGCAACTAGAGGATTTCCACCAACGAACAATCAGCTTCGCACTTCTTCAAATCCTCGCCAACAAGCCACTATTCAAGACGGTCAAGTAACGGTTCAACCCATACAAGGAAGGCAAAACTCATATGGACCAATTCCAAGGACTATGAACACTCAAGTTGTGAACTCTCAAGCAAGTGGAAATGGAACTCCAATTGGTCCTCAAAAGGTTGTGACTTGCTAAAATTGTCGAGGACAAGGTCATATGGCTAGGCAATGCACTCAACCGAAAAGGAGAAGGGATGCAACATGGTTTCAAGAGAAGATGTATCTGGTCGATGCTTAATCTAAGGGGAAGATTTTGGATTCAGAGGAATTGGCATTTCTTGCAGACCCAGGGGCACTAGATAATGAAGACATTGCAGTCGTCTCTACTTCTAATGTAGAATATCAAGCGGATGATCTTGATGCATATGATTCGGATTGTGATGACATTCACTCTGCCTCAGCTGCTCTCGTTGCTAATCTCTCTCACTACGGTTCTGATGTCGTCAGCGAGGTACCAACCACTACCAATCTTGTTAATAATGATAACCAAAATAAAGTAGGGCATGAAAATAACAACCTTGAACAGCATTCGGGAATTAGTAACTCAAATGATGTAGTATCCAATCCTACACATCTGAGTGAAACTCAACCAAATGCTACGATGGGTATGGAATCTTATGCTCAACATGATTTGGTAATGGTGCCTAAACATATTATTGATGAAATGAATATGGCTGTCCGACAAACCGTAGATACGAATACCACCCTCACCGCTGAGCTTGCGTTGTATAAGGAAAAGGTCAAAGTTTTTGAAAAGGTCCCTCTAGCAGAGAAAATAACTCTTTCTGAATTTGACCAATTTCGCTCTGAGAGGATAGAACACTTAAACGAAATAGAATCATTAAGAGCTAATCTTTCCAATGAATTAAAAGAAAAGGAGTCAGTTGTCACTGATTTTCAAAAACTTAAAAAGGATTTCGAAACTCTCGAGTCTAAAAAGGTTGAATCGGAAATTAAGGCTACCAAACTTCTTAAATTCAAGGAACAACAGCTTTTAAAACAATACGCTTCCACAGAAAAGATTCATCTTTTAACTAACTCATTTAAAGAACTAGAACTGAAGCGTCTTTAATATTTATCACCTAATCCCGGTTATGCAAAACAAGCTCAGGAATATATTCATTGTCTTTATGATATGACCCTAATTGGCAAATTGAAAGAAGCACCTTTTGTTCGTAGTGATGAGCAGACACAGTCACTTGCGGATGAAACTTGTTCTAAAATGCTTTCAAAATTTCATAAGATTTGTAGAAACTAGAAGGGGGGGGGGGGGGGGGTTGATAGTTTCTCTTCATTGGTGACCAAATTAAAATTACTTTCAATTTGCTTTGTATCAAAACTATTTTTTGCTTGAAGCTAAGTTGCATAATGATTAGGTTCAATTCAAATGCACTAGTAAAGATAATAGGTAAGTGTAATGATAATGAAATAAGTAAAGAGTAAGGAAGGAGACGACCTAGTGGGAAGACACCAAGATTTATAGTGGTTCGACAACGAGGCTCAGTCCTCGTTTCGACTCCACTCCTCGAGTACACCTACTCGAGATTTCCACTATATCCACAAGCTCCCTTCTTGGCGGAGAAAACCTTACATCGTCGCTTACATTATTTTCTGGCACAAAGCTAAATGTCGAGACCTAATCTTTAGCTAGGACCAATCTAGACAACGTTGCCTACTTCACAATGTAACGACACAAAGCTAGATGTCGAGTTCTAATCTCAAGGTAGAACCAATCTTCACGACGTTGCCTACTTCACCATTTTACGACGCAAGGCTAGATGTCGAGTTCTAATCCAAAGCTAGAACCAATCTTCACGACTCTTCACTTTGAAGCTAAGTGAGAACTTCACACAACATAACTACTAATCACTTTCAAGTTTAGTGAGAACTCACAAGACACAACCACATCACTTTATAGTTTAGTGAGAACTACTAATCAAATCTATTACAACTCAACTAGACTTATCCAAGTACACACATGTAGCTTGGATTTACACAGCACAAATCCAAGCAAACACATATGCAATAGATGTACACAACAAATCCAAGTATTCATAAATAACTTAGTTGAACACAACTAGTCCAAGTATTCATAAATACAATGGATTGACATAAAACAAAAAGGGTATCATGATGAATATGACTAGCTCATAGATTCATCTTTATCACAACACTAGTGAGTGAGTGATCTTCTCATTGGACAAGGTAAAGGAGGGGATCAAGAGGATAATCATATGTAAACATCCTTAACACTTTAAGTGATCATTTACTAATGATTATGCTATAGAAAAGAGAAAGGGGGCTGAGAAAAATGTCCAAGAGGCTAATTGGAAAATGAGATTCGACCCACTATTTAAAGGAGACAAAGTATAACGGATATATAACGGCTATCTGGGCGCGGTACCTTATCTAGCCCGGCGGTTCCATATCGCTAAGGAACCGCCTAGCTACTTAAGGTTCCGCCCCTAGAGTACGCTCTGTTTTTTGTCTTTTAATGGGGTGGGAATATCTGAGGTATTTGAAGCCGTCAAAGGATATTCTAATAGCATATGGAATATGCTATTTTCAAATTTTCATTTTCCATTTTAATAAAACATTTTCTAAAAAAGAAAGTTTATTAAAAAGTCTTTTGTCATATTAACAAAAGTGAGTTTTAAGGATAATCATTTTGATGATCACTAAGTATGATTAAGAAAGGTTAGTGATATGATTATTACCTTGATGATAGTGTTAGTTAAATAATTCGTTTTGTGTTTTATACTAAATGTGTTGTATAGTTTGTTGTGATCAAAACTAAGAAAGATTAGTTAACACTAATAATGTTTTTAGGCATTACTTGCATTAACAATCTCCCCCTTTTTGATTACGACAAACGATAAAATCATTTACATAGAAACACAAAATAACGAATTATTAACGAGTTTATCACTATCATTTCTCCCCCTTTGTCGTAGCAAAAAGGTTAGCACAAGTCTTTGAAGAACATCGAACTTTGCTAGTAGCTCCCCCTTGGTGGTTTATCCCCCTTGCTTGGGGCACCAAGTATATGAGCTAAGGTGACATGCTACACAAAGGTTAGTAGAGAGGAAAGAAACACCAATGTATATATGATCACTACCTACTAAGTAACTTGAGAGGGAGAGAGAGAAGAAATCACAAATTAGAAGCAAGTATTTTGCTAAGTTTGTCCAAAAAGGTAATTGACAAAATCAAACTTCAATCCAATGAAGATGATAAGCTTGTCAATGGGTTAAAGTTTAGAATTGATGGAATCACCCATAAGCAATTGTAAAAATTAACCATGATCAACTCAAAATAGAACTAAAGGGATAACACACAAAGGTTACATAATAGAAAAGACATAAAAAAGTAGATAGTCATACACACAATATGAGTATCTAAAGCAAAAGATATGGAAAATAAACCACAAAGCATAAGCTATTCTAATAGTGATAATTTTCCAAGATTGCTAGAAAATAAAAGACTCTAAAGCAACTAAAGTAATAAAGACTCCAAGAGTATAGTCCTTTAGTTGGAAAAATAAGACGACGATGCATCATTCGAAGTTTTGTCCACCGGAACTAAAACTTGAATAGGAGGTCGAGTGAGGAGGAATTCAAGAAAATTTAACTTCTCATACACATGAGCAGTCAATTTGTTGAAATAGACAACAAGCATACGATGATCCATGATGCAACAAAAAATCGGTTGATGGGGGTATGGCATCAAACGTAGGGTTTGGTGGTGGAGGGGTAATGGGTTTGGAAATGTTTTCACAATGCCTTGTAAGGTTTGGGAAGGTTGAAAGATCATTTAGTTGAGGGGTATTGAAGGATTGTGGTGGTGGGGGAACATTTTCTTTAGCTCCGGTGATGGGGTTAATGGTATAAGTCTCATTCTAATACTTGATTGGAGAGAAGGTAGGGTTTTTGGGTGGTTTGGAAGAAGATGGTTCATTCTTCTTGATCCAAATAGGTCGAACCGAGATTTTTGGTTTCTTTGAAAGCTTAGATGAGGAAGCTTTGGGTGAGTGAGGTTGTGACAATGAAATGTCAAGGTTATGAAAGGATGAGTTAGGCATTGTTAAGGTGTGAGAACAAAATCTCAAGGTTGGGAAGGTGTGAGAATGAAATCTCAAGGTTGGGAAAGTGTGAGAATGAAATCTCAAGGTTGGATTATAAGTAGAATGTAATCAAGGTAAGAATTTAAATACAAAAAAATGGAGTGTCAAGGAATGTTTAGTCAATTTGAGTAAACAAGGAATCTTGACAGGGTATAGGGTTTTAAAAGTTTTGACCAAAAAATCGTCAAAAATTGATTTCTGTCCGCGGTACCTTAAAGGGATCGGCGGTTCCTTATCACATAAGGAACCGCGCGACTTTTAGTGAGCTGCATCCAGTGGACATGAAAGCATGTTTTTCCAGGGTTTTGGGAAAAACTAAGACTTTTTCAAAAAGTTGCAAATCTTGGAATTTTACCTCTATTAGCACCAAATTATGCTAGGGTTGCATAAAGCAACACATTCACAAAGAATGTCTTGACAAAGGGTGACAAAGTATTTGAATATCATTTTGAACCAATTTTAGTCATGTTTTTAGAGGTTGTGATAGATTTAGGTTCAATTTTAATTTGAAATTAAAGTTGATTAATGTGAACATAAGGATAGAAACACATAAAGCTAAATCCATAGATCAAGAACATGAAACGCACATGAAGGAAGCAACTACAATGACAACTAGAAAAGAAAGACAACTAACTATTACAAAGCTAGCTTAACATTAGATCTAGATTAGTAGTATTCTTTGGCTTAGTTTTGTTGAAAACCATTTATTTAGAAAACTTCATCATTCATCTCCTAGGAGGAGGCATGGAGAACAAGGCAAGCAAGAACTCTTGCAACCTCCTATGTAGTCCAAACATTTCCATCCTAAGGTTATGGATGATGTAGTGGTTGTAAAGACAACATGGACAATTAGGACCATGTGTTTCTTGAAACCCATAGTATGGATCACCCAAAAGGAGGGAAAGTGGAACACCCAAAATTGGAATGTTTGAGTTAGGTGGAGGTGAAGGAGGCATGTTCTCCAAGGATGATATGGGTGAGTGTGTTTGCGAGTTCTCCAAAGTTGGTGAAATGGGTGAATTTGGAGGGGTAAATGGTGAAGTCACCAAGGTATCATCAAAGTCATTCACAAAGGGAATGCTTTGGAGTGGTTGTGGTTGTGTAGTCACATCCAAGGGTGCACTTGGAGTGAAGGGTGAGGTAAGCTCATTCATTCTTGAGTGAAATGAAGAGGAGGTAGAACCAATAGAATGGTTAGTACCATTGGTGGAGGTAGTGTTGCATGGAGCAAGAGGTGGGGAAGGTGATGAAGAAATAAGGATAGGACCCATCTCATTCTTAGGTGTGTGGAAGGGTGAGGAGTCAGGCTTGGCTACCTTAATCCTTATTTTGAGTGTTTTCCTTGGGGTGGAGGTATTGGAAGTGTTTGAGGTTTTGGTAGAAACCATGGTTGTTTAAGGATTAGGGAAGTATGTTTGATGTGTGAAGAACATGACAAACAAGGTGGGTTTAAATGGATGAGGGGATGATCCAAACTAGTAATGGGTTAAAATCATTTTAGGTGAATAATGAATTTAGGTAAGCTAGTTTAGGAAATGTGCAGTTTATTATAGAAAATCATGCAGTGTTTACACAGAATTGAGAAAACAGTGTAAAGCAAAAGATACTGTCGGGCACAGTGGCCGGCGTTTCCTTATCTAGGACCCGCGGTTCCTTATCGATAAGGAGCCGCTGGTCGATATGGAACCGCGACCAGAGGTTTCAAAAATTTCCATCCCAGATTTTTACCAAAAGATTCACAAGCCAAAGTTAACTAAAGATCATAATCTAATAAGCTAACTATCATAAGGATGCCCAAAGCTATGTAAATCAAAAACATGATGGCATAAGCAACATTTAGGATTGAAATAAATAATAATACAAACATGTAGCATAAGATAAACCAAAGTAATAATAAACAAATGTTTTAAACACCACAAGAAAATTAAACTTTGACACAATTCAAAGTTTTTCACCTCCTTTTCTTGCCTAAATCCTTGATCATTTTTCCCAAGAACTTAAAACCCTTTCTTGATTCAACCCGGTGTTCGTGCAATTCCCCTCGAGTTCTAAGATTTTCACGGTAGAGATGCTCCATATTGAGATCTTCCGGTACTTCACTAGAATGATGAGGCGGAGGAGCTAAGTCTTCAAATTCATCCTCGAATGGGCTTGAGGATGGATGGGAATTACTCGAAGAGTTGAAATGAGAACTAGTACCGACGCCATCACCATCACTTGTTGGCATTCGGGTGTCCTCATCATCCATCTCTTGATGATCGGATTTTCGTGAACCTCGGTCACTTCTAGGCTTTCGTTCTTATACCTCTTGAATAGGTAACATAACCCGTTGAACCGGGTGAAAGCGAGAAAGATCGAGATGAGGAAAATCTTCACCAACCCTTCTAAAAAGGCGAGTAAGAAGCATAGCATAGGGAAGGTTTGTTTTGGGTTTGGAAAGAGCATAATTTATACGTCGAGCGACGTAGAATTCTAAATTGTACTCGGTTGATGTAAAGATGCAAAACAACATATGCACCATACAAGCCGGGATATGATCTCGGTTTCCACCAAGACAAAACACCTTCTCCCTAAGGATGTTAGCCTATTGGACCATGAAATCCTTAAGGTCGCTTGAGAGCACTTCATAGCGATTCACATTTCGCACATTAGTATGAAGGCTTCTCACAACGTTTCCATCACGCTCTTTCGAGATGATATCAAGGATGAAATTTAGATCAACTTCGATGATGTAATTTGAAGGTTTATCGTTGGACTCCACGAGAGCATCAAGTCTCCATTTGTCCGTAAAACGACAAGTGCCTCTATATGGCACACCAAGAATATCACCAAAATCATCGAGGGAATATTGAATGATTTGATCATTTAACATGAAACGAATAAAGATTTGGCCATTGATTTCAAGCATGGAGTAAGTGCTAAAGAATTCAAGAAGAAACAAGGGATAAATTTCTTCGTCTATGAAGAGCAAGCAATCAAATCCAATATGCTCAAACATAGAGTAGATATATCTATACCCCGTTATTCTTGTATCTACAACCCTACCCTCATGGAAATTTCGAGTTGAAAGAGATGGAAAAGAGTTTTGAAGTTGAGTGGAAGCATAGGTATGGGTAATGTTTGGCATATAGTTTCTAGTGATTTGATGATCTTTTTGATATTGTGAAGGCATGATTAGTACCTAAATACAAACAAGAAAAACATATTTCCAATCACTCATATGAAAAATTAAAATCAAAAATCGAAAATATGAGAATGTGTTATATCAATTTCTCGATAAACAAAGGATTGAATCCATATCATTCTCATGTTCACAATGCATCTATTCCATCATTAACCAAGAACACATGATCTATGTTGGATCAACAATGGATTAGAACATTGGTTTTTCAAAACAAGGTTTTTAGGTAAGCATTAACAATGTCATTACCTACTTGTTCATGGGTTCATCTCAAATCCATCTTTTAATCAAAATAATTAATCAAAATTCGGATTTGTTCTATAAGTGGGTTTTAGTGAAATCTTAATGAATATGAACCTAAGGAATCATAGTAAAATAACCATGTCAACCCACATTCCTATTAAGGTTTTAATTCAATTTCAATTATAAAAATCCCCAATTATGAAAGGATGAACCCTATAACAAAATAGATGAAATTGAAAGAAAATACTTACAATTAATTGATGTTAGATGAAGGATGAGTGAAACCCACAACTTGGAATCAATTAATTTGAGTGATTGAAGGTTTTTGAAGCTTCAACAATGGTGGAAAAGATGAAACCCGTCGGCTGTGTGTTTTTGGGAGAGAGAGATAATGGTTTGAAAAGGAATAAAATAATCAAACTGGCGCTCTGACTCAAGTTGCTGCCCGCGGTTCCTTATCGATAAGGTACCACGGTTTGAACCGCCAGAGATAAAGAACCGCCTACAGAGGCTGGTTTTTATCAATGAAAAACGCCAAATTTTAAAAACCAAGTTTTTCTAAAACACTTAAAAAAATATCATGAGCCTTTTAGAATATCATTGGATCATCATAACACTAAACAATATACCTTAACGAAGGATTACGAGTTAAATCGAGATCGAAAAGAACTAATACGGACAAACGACTACTCGTAGCAAAACGGCAAAGTGGAGAGAAGTCAAGGGAAGTGAATCAAGACTAGTATTAATGCTCAAGGGAATAATGACAATCTTTAGATAATGGAAATGAAGAGCTTGTGTCATATATAGTGGTTTAAGACGTGCCTTTCCGGCGAAGTGTTAAACGGCTTTGGTAATGAACAAACACAAAGCAAATATTGAAGCATAGACAAGATCACTTTCAATAATAGTCTTAGTCTAAACCAAGATATGAGCAAGGTATTGATTCACCTTGATTGTAGAGTTTTACTACCCTTTAGGAAAAGAGCGTAAATAGCGGTAAGTATCGAGTGATGATTTTAGGAAAAATCAACACTAATGACCCACAATCAAATAAAATGAGAGATGAAAGATTCGTTTCCCAAGGAGGTATATGTGTTGTGAATTAACTTGTATTTCTTTGAGATTAATATTGATGAGATGGAATGACGGTTTCGTGAAAATTACACTATGACGTAAAAACGTAAACGTAAAGCCGTAGAAAAACACAAAAATTAAAAATTATTAAAACCAAAAACAAAATATCAAAAAGGCTAAAAACAAGTCTAAAATAATATAAATAAAGATAAAAATCCAACAAAGATATTTTAAAACCTTTTATTAATTAAATAATTAATTTTAAATGCTAATTAAAGCCCTAAAATTAAATTTAACTAATTCAAATGTCTAAAATATGATTTTATTGAATAATCACTTAAATTATATTATTAGAAGACTAAAAAGTAATTTTCTAAAAATTAAAACCTATTAAAACTATTTTTAAAACTCTAAAAATGATTAAAAATGATTAAAACCTAATTAAACTTAAAATAATTATAAAAATAAATCTAAAAGCTTAAAAATTATTCTAAAAATGGAAATGATCCTAATTAATGCTAAAGAACTTAAGAAAAATGAAAAATAAAGAAAAAGAAAATTTTGAAATTTAAATAATAAAATAATAATAAAATAATGCTAAAAATAAAAAGTTTCTAAAATTTAAAATAAAAAATTTCTAAAAATCCTAAATAATATAATTAAGAGAAAAACACAAATTATAGCTCCTAAACCTTTTTTAATAATTTTATAAAAATCTTTAAAGTTTATAAAAAACCTTAAAATATTATAAAATTAAAAATAAATGTTTTTGAAACCAAAACTTGATGTAAACCTCAAATATATTAAATAAAACCTAAAAACTATTTTTTCTAAAAATTAAAACTATTTTTGGTATTTTTTTATTGCTTTTCTAAAAAACGTCTATTAATTAATTCCTAGAAAATAATCTAATAAAGTGAAAAATGTGAAACCAATTTTTAAAAATCCTAAATACTATAAAGATCTAAGGAAAAATAAGCCAAACCAAATAAGCTTAAAGAATAAGCTCAAAAGAGCTTATTAGTCTACGGCTTTGTTTAAATAAGACAAAAAGAAAACAGGTTAAAAGGAATAACCCTGCACCCTTGGTCAGTAAAAGACCCAAGGGCGCAATGGTTAAGGTGTTGGTGTGTGGGAGTGTAGACGGGGGTTCGAATCTGGCAACCCCTTTTTGCTTTTTTTTTATTTTTTGCTTTATTTTACTTTTGCCAAATCAATCACAGACCTTTGTTATGCTACAATCCAACTCCAATACTCTTTTTAATCAAAGTTAGAACCAAACTTAGGATGATAAACGTGTGCAGGTTGAATTTGAACACTAGCAGGTTGCTAAGTGCTCTTACCTTTTTGATTTTAGCCAAGAGGAGCCTGGCCAATGGCTTGTTTGGTGAATAATTTGTGGACAGGGGGCACTCTTGTGATCCTTTGATCACAAGAAGTCAAGGAAAACAAGTAACAATCAAATGCACACCAAATTAAGCAACCAAAGCACACCAATGACCAATGCAATGTTTCTGTGGTAATTTAGCTAGACCAGTGGGCTTAATTGCTTACAACTTGCAATCTAATGACCTTCAAAGGCCAAAACTGAGCACACACACTCACAAGATGGTATACAAGCCAAATCAAACCAAAAATCACCCTATACTTCACAGATTTCCAAAGATCCTAGCACCAAAATGTCATTAAAACTGGCAGATAAGACTATGCAGATTTTTGACTACCTTTTTTATCTTTTAAGCAAACAAACAAACTCAAAACTTGTTCTAAATTAACCTAATACTAACCTATAACTTAACTTGACCCTAATCTAACCTTCTAACATCCATTAAAGACACAAATCAAATACTTTCCCCTGCTAACACTTGTTGCCAAACAGCCTTTTAAATCTTTAAAACGTTTTTTAATCACACAAAAACACTATGAAACCTAACCAAATTGTTATCAAAGCTTCATAACATTCAAATCAACACTTAAGAACACCAATCAAGCAGATTAAACACATAAAAGCACTGATCAAGCAAGATCACATTCAACTTCACTTTTCTAAAATTTGAACAAGGAACAAGGTTTATACCTTAGGGCTTTACATCCAAAGCCCTAGAGGGTGTATAACCCTCCTCCAATCCAACTCGGGTTGGAGCAGAACTGAATCAACACTTCTTCACAACCTGTTTGAAAGAAAATCAAAGAAGAAAACAACAATATCCCAAGCAAATGTATATTCTGTTTCTCTTTTTCTTTTCTTAAATACTTTCCAAAACTTATCAAACTTCTTAAAAACGTTTTCTAACCCTATTATCACCAATTACTTCAAATCCTTAACACCAAAAACCTTAAACAGATTCTTCCAAAAATCTTTCAATTTTCAGAAAACCTAAACACTTTTGAAACTCAAATTTAATGAAACAAATGATAACTTGGAACTCAGTTCTCCTTCACTAATCAACACCAATCTTTAAACAAACAAAAAGGAATTATATTGTTTAAAACAAAAACACAACTTTTATTTCAATTTAAAAGGAATTACAAAATTATGAAGGAAAACTGGAACAAGGGCTTCACACAGGTTGTGAGCTCCTTATATAGCACCTATAGAACATACTAGAACAGAAATATGTAAACCCTAATCATAAGAAAATCCCAAATGTGCCCTTGAACGGTTTTGAGTGCATTTTGTCCTTTCTTGATCTTGGTCGTTCATATTTGCTTTGAGAGTAAGCCATTCATCTTGGACGTTGATTTAAGCCACGTCACATAACTTGGGGACAAAGGAATGAGGTGATTGGTGGATTGGAGAATTGGGGTTTTTGAGTACACACGTGGGATTGGGTATTTTGTGAGTGGGATTAGTTTTAGTGCGTGTGAATTAAACGTGGGAGGGGTGAATTAGATTTTACCCATGTTTTAAGTTGGGTGAAACCTGGGCATGTAAAAGATAAACAGTAACTGAGTTTGATCCTAAAAAGGGGGAATTTAAGTGTTAAGCGCCATTTCCCGTTTGAATCTTTCCTCTTTGGCACTTTTGGTCCTTGGGTTTTAATATTTTTGGCATTTGAGGTTTGTAAGCCCTAAAAACGTTTTCTCTTTGTTAAAAACTTTCCCACTTTGACAATTTTGGCACAAAAGTTTTCAAAAAGGTTTCAAAGGTGTATTTTGTCATTTGGTGATAATTCAAGGGCTGTATTTGGACAAAGTTGATCTTCAAAGGTCTTCAATGAGTCTTCCACTTTATGAGGGACCATTGTTGGCAATTTGAAATTGTTGAGGGACTATTCTTGCCATTTCTTCAATCTTGAAGGACCTTTTTGCAATTTTGACAAACTTAAGGGACCAAACTTGTAATTATTAATATACAAGGGTTTTAAGTTGTCATTTCTTCATTCTTGGAGGATCAATCTTGTATTGTCTTCAAGTCTTCAAGGGTATTTGATGAAAATTCCATGATTAGGGCCCGGTTCTTTGTACGGCTTCGTTTCTCGTGTCCGTTTTTCCTTGTATCTTGTGATCTTTTGTCTTTTTCACGATATCCATACCTAAAATACACAAGTAAACAAACACAAGCATATATATGGTATTTTTGACATTTTAATGCATTTAAAGCCCGAAAAGAACGATGAGATCATGTATAAATGCCATCTCATCACTCCCCCATACTAAGCCATTGCCGTGCCCTCACGCAATGCTAGAATAAAGTATCTAAGCATCACCGAAGTTCAATTTTATTAACCTTTATTGAAGAGTAAAAGACTTGCAACATACTACGAGATTTGTGTAAAGACATAATGTATGATTTTCATCACCAAAATGTGACTTTTAGGGTCAAAGAATAGAAACAAGTTAATGTCCCTTAGAGTAAACTTCGTCATCCTTGATTGTCATACATTCCATGCTAAGTGCAAAAACAAGATCATTGTTGGTACAAGTCACAATGCTAACACTACTCATACGTTCAAATTGTGTAATACTTTTTCTCCCCGCAATCCTAGTTATTATAAAAGGAAATGGGTTACTATCATTTTTTATCTATTTGTCATGGATCACAAGTGATTCATATTGACTTATTTGAGTAATTATTAGTCCGAAAGCAAAGTAGCACGATTTGATCAATAGTTAGCCGAAGGACAAAATCTTTTAAAACAGCTTCTCGTGTATCTCCTTAAGTTCATATCTTGGCATAACTCGTTTCACGATTTGAGACCTTTCTCGGACCGATATTTGGCATGTACTTCATACTTCAAATCTTGGGAAGACGTTCTCGAAATTATGGTCTTCTCTTCATATATTTGGAATTTCTTCACTTGACGTTTTTGAGAGATTCTTCATATAGGACCACGACTTCATCATTTTTCTTCAATCTTTACTTTGGATTTTGATATACAACGATCCGCCTCCTTTTCGGACTTGGATATATTTATCCTCATACCTTGTTAGGGTCTTTTTGGATAGACTTTCTCCATTCTTTAGGGGAGTAATTGCTTCTCGTCGTGTGTCTCGATCCTTCATATTGATTTTGGAATAATGATACTTCACATCATCTTTGGATCTTTAGCAAAAATAGAGCTCCTCATGCCTTGTTAGGGCCTTTTTGGATGATCGCCAATCTTCGCGTCCCGCTTCAATAAGTTATGCCTTGGCTATGAACTCTATTCAACCCCGAGCAACTTTTAAACGATCTTGCGCTAGAGGCTAAGTAACCTTTCAAATCGTACGACCTTACTTATTGCAATTATGATTTATTCCTAATGCATTGATCTTATGGGAAGAAAAAGCCACAATTAAAAACATATGAGTTTTTGAAAGAACATTTTTATGTTCTACGTTTAGCATGATCACTTGTCTAACTCTATCATTTCTCGTTCTTCACTATTTAAAGACCTCTAATTAAAGAGACTCGTGAATACTTAGCCGTGCAAGTCAAAATTAAGCCAAATTTGGATTAGCTTTCATTAAGACTATATCAAATCAAAGTTTTGGGTTTTCAAGCCACCTATAGGATCTTGCACTTTCTTGGACTTTTTCAAGTTTAGAGAATGCGTTTTAAAGTTCCCTTGATAAGTGACTTTCTAGAATCAATTATAGGAACTTGCGAAAAGTTCTTGTTCTTAACCCGAATGAATTAAGACTTTCGCGTTTTAAAGCTCCCTATATAAAAGTCTAGCAAAACTTGAGTTGAGCGGGTTAAGGAATGTAAATGGCTCCAAATGCCCATCAAGTCAAAAATTAACTCTTATTCTACCCATCGGAAAATATACATTCGTGTCTTAAAAACACTTATGAAAACTAAGAAAAATTTTAAAATTTGGCCATTTTTAGCCTTATTAGCAAAACAAAACATTGAAAGTTGGAAAACGTGAGGGCGTAGCAAAGCAAGTACCTATTCACCCCCCCCATACTAAAAGTAAACATTGTCCTCAATGTTTCGAGTCTAAAGGTGAAGCACCCCCATACTAGAGACGAAGAATCGAATGCTTAGGATCTAGCATGGAAAGGGTGATCAACAATATATCTAAAGCCGTTTATTAATTATGCTAAAAGATAATTGTTAGAACAATAAATGATATGTCATGGAATCGTGAAAAACTTCTTCAAACGAACGATGGAGGCTCACGTAAACGAACACGAGAGTCTTCAATCGTAGATGATGATGATGATCTAGATAACACAATCACAAACAACCACGAGACAACGAGTTGGAAGGGTACAAGTCCCCTTATTAGTGAATAAAAAGCATAAAGATAAGCATGGGATCTCCCCCACGAGGCACCTCGTTTTTGATTACCGAGTCATGAGCTCGACTCGATCCCCTCAAAATGTGAACATCTAGGGAAATCATGGTATGGTCAATTTTTGATGGGGCTTACATGATAAACAAGGCCCAAAAAGCAACCGGTAAAAAGGACTAAGTCCTCATATGATGCAAAATACCGGGGTCGAAGATGGCGTTCTCGTTTCCATTGGAAAAACAAATCAACGCCACTTCATCACGTGCCATAAACTCAAAGAGTTTGAAGAAAATAGATGAGAAATAGAAGGGTGGGACAATTGGTAAGACAAACGTTTGAGCTACTCGAGGTAGACTCGCACCAAGCAAATAGATAAAGTTTCCATTTATTGCATCGGTGGAAGACCGAGATTTCCCTTTATATGAAATTCCGGGATCGAATATCTCGTCCTCGGTGGACAAGGGTGAGGGAACATAAGGGGCTTCCCCCATACTAGAACCACACAAAACATCGTCAAAAGGAGTAGACGAGTTTGTAGTACTCAAGACACGCGGTGATGACGGAGTTAGGATTGTAGAAAAATCAATTAAATTGCATTTAAGATCTTTTTCTTTGTTATCTTTTAAACTCTCCTTATGAAAACCCTTGTTGATTATGTCGAAAATATTCGGTGTTTCTAAGACGATGTTAGTCACACTAAAAATTCTCACATTTTGAAACCGTTTTGGTTTTGGTGGTGGCAAGTTCTCAAAACGTTTATCGACGAAGAAAACCTCCCCATCGGGGCCAACATATTCATCATCCGAAAGATCTTCCGTAGAAACCGGCAACTTATCAACACTTTTCAAGAACGAATGTGAAGGATTTTTCGATTCAAGTATTGATGGTTTCTTCTTTGTAGGCTTAGCACTCATAACCTCCACCGGCGGAGGAAATGGTAAATTGTTTTTGGCGACATTCCCTAAAACTCTTGGTGAAAATTCTTTGCAAACGACATTGGTCGAGTCACCATGGTTTAAAGTAGCAATAGAATAGACATGAGAAAGATTGGAGTTTTGTGTTGCATTGATGACAAGTTCTTCTTCATTGAAACGAAGGGTGATTTTTCGAGCATGAACATCGATAAGTGCTCGTGATGTATCCAAAAATGAACGACCCAAAATGAGAGGAACTTTTCGATCGATGGGAATGTCTACAACGATAAAGTCAACGGGATAGTAAAACTTTCCGACTTTAACGAAAACGTCCTCGGCTACTCCACATGCCATGATCGTAGAATGATCGGCCATCTCGATGGACATGTTCGAAGGAGTAAGAGCCGGAAGTGAAAGCGATTTGAAAATCTCGAGAGGCATCAAATTAATACTAGCGCCAAGATCGGCCAAGGCGTAGCATTCCTCCATATCTTGTATAGCACACGGAATCAAAAATTTACCGGGATCACCGACTTTTTGTGGTATGCGGCTTAGAAAAACCGATGAACAACTAGACGATTGTTGTAACTTCTCTTTGTTGTTTAGCATACTTTTGAAGTTTGCGGCGAATCGAGGCATCATGATTAAAGCATCGGCAAAACTTATGTTAAAGTGCAAATCACAAAACATTTTCATAAATAGCTCAAATTGATAATTGTTCCGTTCTTGTGCTCTCTCTTTGTTTCGTCTCGAAGGGTAAGGTAAAGGTGGTGTGGGTTGGTCATTAGGCAACGGCCTTGGAAACTCGGGTTCCATAAGTGGTATTGGTTCAACCGTAGGTGTGGTTTGAGCGGTACTTCGTGGGATTGTAATGTGCTCCTTTTCGACCACCACCTCGGGTTCTTTCTCGATTTCCTTCTCCGTAGAAGTACTTGGACGAGAGATTGGTTCTTTGAAAGTTTTACCACTTCGTGTAGTAACAACCTTCAATTCTCCCCTCGGGTTGTTAATGGTATCACTAGGAAGACCACCCGAAGAAGAGGGCTTACACATGATAGCTTCAAACATCTTAGCCATTCGGTCCTCAAATTTTGATTGCCTAGCATCCGCTTTCAATAATTCTTGCTTAATCTCATGTTGTCCTAATTCCATCTTTTGTTGGTTTTGTTGAAGACGTTGGACATTTCCTTCCATTTTGTTTGCATGAGTTTTAAGTTCATTAGCAAGTTCATTTTTAAGCTCGTTTTTCAACTCGGACCTTAAGCTAATCATCTCACGTTGCATATTATCAAATTTAGCATCATTTGCTTTTGCATAATCCAAAAATTCTCCTTGCAAATTTTTCGTGTGAGCATTTTGAAAACCTTGTGTAGTGTTTTGAAAATCACGGTTTTGGTTTTGATTAGAGATTTGTCCATTCCCACTTTGATAATTCCCTTTGTTGTAATTGCGTGTGTTGCCTTGGTAATTACCTTGGTTGTTGTTTCGATAATTGTTAACATTTTGATTTGGTGGAGCTTGATTTTGGCGGGAACCTTGGCCGTTTTGGTTGTAAGTTCCCGTTGCTACATAAGCACTCGAAGTGTTACCATCCGCGGTAATGCACTTGGAAAGATCATGAGCTCCTCCACACGATAAACAACTCTTAGCAACCGCTTTAACCGAAGCGGAATTGGAAGCTTCTTGAGCCTTCCAATGGGACATTAGATTAGTAAATCTATCAAAAAAACGATTTTCCTCATTAGCTTCATCATGTAAGGCGTTAATGCTACGAGACGATTGTGATGACGATGACGAACCCATATTGGCAACACTCGGTGTGTTACGAGGGCTATAAACCTTAGATCGATTTTCAATGATTTGTAAAGCCTCATTTGTCGTCTTGCATAAAAAATTACCACCCGCGGCGGCATTCAAATAATCTCGTTCATGATCATTAAGCCCATTATAAAAGGTATCAATTTGATGCAATTCCGAAAAATCATGGTGAGGACATTCGTGTAACATCTCCTTAAATCGTTCCCATGCCATTGAAAAGCTTTCATTGTTACGTTGCACAAATCGTGAAATCTCATTTTTTAAGTGTGTTGTTTTCGATGGTGGAAAAAACTTGTTCACAAACTTAGAAACGAGATCGGCCCATGTCAAAATCGAATTTGGCGGTTCTTTTTCGAGCCAAATTTTTGCGGGTCCATCCAACGAATATGGAAACAACATCATCTTAATGGCGTCATGCGGAACATCTTTGAATTTGCTAGTAGCGGTGAGACGGTTGAAATTCCTAATGTGGTAATGCGGGTTGTCTTTCTCGTGACCTCGAAATTTGTTTGCTTGTAGCATTGACATTAAACCCGTCTTAATCTCGAAATTCTCCGCAAGGATGGCGGGAATAACAATAGCCTCTCCAAAACCCTCGGTGGGTGCTTGTAGCAACTCCATCATAGTACGATTAGCCATTACGACTTCTTGTTCTATAATAGGTTCAACAATTGGAGGTTCTTCAACAATCAACGATCCTTGATTTGCTTGCTTTTGAAGACGTTTACGAGCTCGTTTATCTTGATTACGAGTGATCATAAACTTCACGAAGAATGGGAGGTGAGCAAAGAAGATTCTTTTTGGTTGTTTTGTGGATTTTCAATTTTTTTGTGTTTTTGATGATATTTAATTTTTTTGGATTTTGGTGTATCTTCGTAGACAACAATCTACAAAATCTCTCCTCGAATCAAACTCTTGATTAAAGAAGCCTCAAAGGAATGAAAACGATCACGTGGAGTGAACGCCTTCTAATGACTTTAGAACTTTGGTGAAAACCAAATTGTTCACGAGGGTTTAATCACAAAGAAAACCAAGCAAATATAGTATACGTAATAATACTTTGGGCGGCAAAACCCTCGATTAGCCTTCAATGTCAAAATACTCACAAGCAAGCGGGGAAACGAGGCGGCGCGAAGCACTTAAGAGCCTTTTTCCTTAGGGTATATTTTATAATACCCGCCTTATACCCACCTTATAGTTCGTACTTTTCAAAATCGAGCTTCACGAAAGTATTTATCTATTTTTGCCTTTTCTTTTTGTTTGAGATTCGAATACAATGATCGAGTGATGAAATCCCGAATCAAGGTTGTGTTTTCACACTTTTGGAGATATTGTATTTTGATTGTGATACTTAATACAATATATTAATAATATTCACAAAGAAAAACCAAGAAAACCGATAATACGTGTTAAGGGAGTTCCACTTAACACAAATACTATTTATGGATAATATCAAAAACAAAATTTTCCAAATTAAAGCACAACACACCTCCCCGGCAGCGGCGCCAAAATGATTGTAGAGTTTTACTACCCTTTAGGAAAAGAGCGTAAATAGCGGTAAGTATCGAGTGATGATTTTAGGAAAAATCAACACTAATGACCCACAATCAAATAAAATGAGAGATGAAAGATTCGTTTCCCAAGGAGGTATATGTGTTGTGAATTAACTTGTATTTCTTTGAGATTAATATTGATGAGATGGAATGACGGTTTCGTGAAAATTACACTATGACGTAAAAACGTAAACGTAAAGCCGTAGAAAAACACAAAAATTAAAAATTATTAAAACCAAAAACAAAATATCAAAAAGGCTAAAAACAAGTCTAAAATAATATAAATAAAGATAAAAATCCAACAAAGATATTTTAAAACCTTTTATTAATTAAATAATTAATTTTAAATGCTAATTAAAGCCCTAAAATTAAATTTAACTAATTCAAATGTCTAAAATATGATTTTATTGAATAATCACTTAACTTATATTATTAGAAGACTAAAAAGTAATTTTCTAAAAATTAAAACCTATTAAAACTATTTTTAAAACTCTAAAAATGATTAAAAATGATTAAAACCTAATTAAACTTAAAATAATTATAAAAATAAATCTAAAAGCTTAAAAATTATTCTAAAAATGGAAATGATCCTAATTAATGCTAAAGAACTTAAGAAAAATGAAAAATAAAGAAAAAGAAAATTTTGAAATTTAAATAATAAAATAATGCTAAAAATAAAAAGTTTCTAAAATTTAAAATAAAAAATTTCTAAAAATCCTAAATAATATAATTAAGAGAAAAACACAAATTATAGCTCCTAAACCTTTTTTAATAATTTTATAAAAATCTTTAAAGTTTATAAAAAACCTTAAAATATTATAAAATTAAAAATAAATGTTTTTGAAACCAAAACTTGATGTAAACCTCAAATATATTAAATAAAACCTAAAAACTATTTTTTCTAAAAATTAAAACTATTTTTGGTATTTTTTTATTGCTTTTCTAAAAAACGTCTATTAATTAATTCCTAGAAAATAATCTAATAAAGTGAAAAATGTGAAACCAATTTTTAAAAATCCTAAATACTATAAAGATCTAAGGAAAAATAAGCCAAACCAAATAAGCTTAAAGAATAAGCTCAAAAGAGCTTATTAGTCTACGGCTTTGTTTAAATAAGACAAAAAGAAAACAGGTTAAAAGGAATAACCCTGCACCCTTGGTCAGTAAAAGACCCAAGGGCGCAATGGTTAAGGTGTTGGTGTGTGGGAGTGTAGACGGGGGTTCGAATCTGGCAACCCCTTTTTGCTTTTTTTTTATTTTTTGCTTTATTTTACTTTTGCCAAATCAATCACAGAACTTTGTTATGCTACAATCCAACTCCAATACTCTTTTTAATCAAAGTTAGAACCAAACTTAGGATGATAAACGTGTGCAGGTTGAATTTGAACACTAGCAGGTTGCTAAGTGCTCTTACCTTTTTGATTTTAGCCAAGAGGAGCCTGGCCAATGGCTTGTTTGGTGAATAATTTGTGGACAGGGGGCACTCTTGTGATCCTTTGATCACAAGAAGTCAAGGAAAACAAGTAACAATCAAATGCACACCAAATTAAGCAACCAAAGCACACCAATGACCAATGCAATGTTTCTGTGGTAATTTAGCTAGACCAGTGGGCTTAATTGCTTACAACTTGCAATCTAATGACCTTCAAAGGCCAAAACTGAGCACACACACTCACAAGATGGTATACAAGCCAAATCAAACCAAAAATCACCCTATACTTCACAGATTTCCAAAGATCCTAGCACCAAAATGTCATTAAAACTGGCAGATAAGACTATGCAGATTTTTGACTACCTTTTTTATCTTTTAAGCAAACAAACTAACTCAAAACTTGTTCTAAATTAACCTAATACTAACCTATAACTTAACTTGACCCTAATCTAACCTTCTAACATCCATTAAAGACACAAATCAAATACTTTCCCCTGCTAACACTTGTTGCCAAACAGCCTTTTAAATCTTTAAAACGTTTTTTAATCACACAAAAACACTATGAAACCTAACCAAATTGTTATCAAAGCATCATAACATTCAAATCAACACTTAAGAACACCAATCAAGCATATTAAACACATAAAAGCACTGATCAAGCAAGATCACATTCAACTTCACTTTTCTGAAATTTGAACAAGGAACAAGGTTTATACCTTAGGGCTTTACATCCAAAGCCCTAGAGGGTGTATAACCCTCCTCCAATCCAACTCGGGTTGGAGCAGAACTGAATCAACACTTCTTCACAATCTGTTTGAAAGAAAATCAAAGAAGAAAACAACAATATCCCAAGCAAATGTATATTCTGTTTCTCTTTTTCTTTTCTTAAATACTTTCCAAAACTTATCAAACTTCTTAAAAACGTTTTCTAACCCTATTATCACCAATTACTTCAAATCCTTAACACCAAAAACCTTAAACAGATTCTTCCAAAAATCTTTCAATTTTCAGAAAACCTAAACACTTTTGAAACTCAAATTTAATGAAACAAATGATAACTTGGAACTCAGTTCTCCTTCACTAATCAACACCAATCTTTAAACAAACAAAAAGGAATTATATTGTTTAAAACAAAAACACAACTTTTATTTCAATTTAAAAGGAATTACAAAATTATGAAGGAAAACTGGAACAAGGGCTTCACACAGGTTGTGAGCTCCTTATATAGCACCTATAGAACATACTAGAACAGAAATATGTAAACCCTAATCATAAGAAAATCCCAAATGTGCCCTTGAACGGTTTTGAGTGCATTTTGTCCTTTCTTGATCTTGGTCGTTCATATTTGCTTTGAGAGTAAGCCATTCATCTTGGACGTTGATTTAAGCCACGTCACATAACTTGGGGACAAAGGAATGAGGTGATTGGTGGATTGGAGAATTGGGGTTTTTGAGTACACACGTGGGATTGGGTATTTTGTGAGTGGGATTAGTTTTAGTGCGTGTAAATTAAACGTGGGAGGGGTGAATTAGATTTTACCCATGTTTTAAGTTGGGTGAAACCTGGGCATGTAAAAGATAAACAGTAACTGAGTTTGATCCTAAAAAGGGGGAATTTAAGTGTTAAGCGCCATTTCCCGTTTGAATCTTTCCTCTTTGGCACTTTTGGTCCTTGGGTTTTAATATTTTTGGCATTTGAGGTTTGTAAGCCCTAAAAACGTTTTCTCTTTGTTAAAAACTTTCCCACTTTGACAATTTTGGCACAAAAGTTTTCAAAAAGGTTTCAAAGGTGTATTTTGTCATTTGGTGATAATTCAAGGGCTGTATTTGGACAAAGTTGATCTTCAAAGGTCTTCAATGAGTCTTCCACTTTATGAGGGACCATTGTTGGCAATTTGAAATTGTTGAGGGACTATTCTTGCCATTTCTTCAATCTTGAAGGACCTTTTTGCAATTTTGACAAACTTAAGGGACCAAACTTGTAATTATTAATATACAAGGGTTTTAAGTTGTCATTTCTTCATTCTTGGAGGATCAATCTTGTATTGTCTTCAAGTCTTCAAGGGTATTTGATGAAAATTCCATGATTAGGGCCCGGTTCTTTGTACGGCTTCGTTTCTCGTGTCCGTTTTTCCTTGTTTCTTGTGATCTTTTGTCTTTTTCACGATATCCATACCTAAAATACACAAGTAAACAAACACAAGCATATATATGGTATTTTTGACATTTTAATGCATTTAAAGACCGAAAAGAACGATGAGATCATGTATAAATGCCATCTCATCACACCTTCTCTCCCACGAAGAGCCTACTAACCGTATGGGTGCAAACCATGATATCATGCTTGATACTTTAAGCTACTACTAACTCACTCTACATCACCATAGGGAGTCAAGTATCCAAGCAATGAAGGTTTGAGAGGATAAAAGGAAAGAATCACAAACTACAAACAAATGTCAAGGCAAGGATGCCAAGAGCAAGCACATAGTCATGTAATGATCAAAAGAATGATAAAAGGGCGTGTGGAAGAACGAAAACGTACCTTGGCCACAAGAGCATTCCAATCCATCACTGCAAGCCTCAAGAGTGACTAAGATGAATACTAAGTCTTCAATGACTAGTTATATTCCCAATCATCATTCAAAGATATTGAAGATCAATGAAGATGAGTCTTCTACAAGTGCAAGTAGCTCAATCCGCAATCAATTCAATGATTGATCTTCATGAGTACCTACACAAGACAAGATGCAATCTAGTAGATACATTTCAAGAGTAGATCTAAAATGTATAAATGCTACTAATCTAAGTGGGATGTAATATTACCAATTAAAAAGACCTATTTTCAAAGAAAAAATAGTTTTGACCAAAGAGAAACCTTAGTACAACTTGACCTTCTAATTTGAGGAGACAATGGATCGATCCAAGTTTCAAAGTATAATATACTTCAAAGATCTTGAGTGACCATCGCTCTGATACCAATTGTAGAAACTAGAAGGGGGGGTGGTTGAATAGTTTCTCTTTATTGGTGACCAAATTAAAATTACTTTCAATTTGGTTTGTATCAAAACTATTTCTTGCTTGAAGCTAAGTTGCATAATGATTAGGTTCAATTCAAATGCACTAGTAAAGATAATAGGTAAGTGTATTGATAATGAAATAAGTAAAGAGTAAGGAAGGAGACGACCTAGTGGGAAGACACCAAGATTTATAGTGGTTCGACAACGAGGCTCAATCCTCGTTTCTACTCCACTCCTCGAGTACACCTACTCGAGATTTCCACTATACCCGCAAGCTCCCTTCTTGGCGGAGAAAACCTTACATCGTCGCTTACATTATTTTCCGACACTAAGCTAAATGTCGAGACCTAATCTTTAGCTAGGACCAATCTACACAACGTTGCCTACTTCATAATTTAACGACACAAGGCTAGATGTCGAGTTCTAATCTCAAGGTAGAACCAATCTTTACGACGTTGCCTACTTCACCATTTTACGACACAAGGATAGATGTCGAGTTCTAATCCAAAGCTAGAACCAATCTTCACGACTCTTCACTTTGAAGCTAAGTGAGAACTTCATACAACACAACTACTAATCACTTTCAAGTTTAGTGAGAACTCACAAGACATAACCACATCACTTTATAGTTTAGTGAGAACTACTAATCAAATCTATTACAACTCAACTAGACTTATCCAAGTACACACATGTAGCTTGGATTTACACAACACAAATCTAAGCAAACACATATGCAATGGATGTACACAACAAATCCAAGTATTCATAAATAACTTGGATGAACACAACTAGTCCAAGTATTCATAAATACAATGGACTGACATAAAACAAAAAGGGTATCATGATGAATATGACTAGCTCATAGATTCATCTTTATCACAACACTAGTGAGTGAGTGATATTCTCATTGGACAAGGTAAAGGAGGGGATCAAGAGGATAATCATATGTAAACATCCTTAACACTTTAAGTGATCATTTACTAATGATTATGCTATAGAAAAGAGAAAGGGGGCTGAGAAAAACGTCCAAGAGGCTTATTGGAAAATGATATTTGACCCACTATTTAAAGGAGACAAAGTATAACGGATATATAACGGCTATCTGGGCGCGGTACCTTATCTAGCCCGGTGGTTCCATATCGCTAAAGAACCGCCTAGCTACTTAAGGTTCCGCCCCTAGAGTACGCTTCGTTTTTTGTCTTTTAGTAGGGTGGGAATATCTGAGGTATTTGAAGCCTTCAAAGGATATTATAATAGCATATGGAATATGCTATTTTCAAATTTTCATTTTCTATTTTAATAAAACATTTTCTAAAAATGAAAGTTAATTAAAAAGTCTTTTGTCATATTAACAAAAGTGAGTTTTAAGGATAATCATTTTGATGATCACTAAGTATGATTAAGAAAGGTTAGTGATATGATTATTACCTTGATGATAGTGTTAGTTAAATAATTCGTTTTGTGTTTTATACTAAATGTGTTGTATAGTTTGTTGTGATCAAAACTAAGAAAGATTAGTTAACACTAATAATGTTTTTAGGCATTACTTGCATTAACAAGATTGATTAGGATAAGCATAATAAAGATCAATTTGATAAAAAGACTCGTATTCGACTACAAAAGGAATTATCTCAATTGTCAGCTTTTGTGCCCCCAAGTTTGTCAAATGAAAACCTTCCTAGTACGTCTCCTACACTCGTCAAAAAGGATTTAACGAAGTTAATTCCACCGGTAAGTAAGGTGTCAGATAGCTTAAATGCGGTGCACCAATACTTTGCCGATTTTGACAAGGTAATTTTGGAACGTACGACAGCTACGGCCATAACGGAAGGTGAATGGAATTTTGAGCACACTAGAGCTGCGTTTCGAGACGAAATTGTTCCGTTTGTAAAGAATGTTAAATCTTGTCTTAGCACCATTGATCAAGATTTGCTTTTGGAAATCGAAGAAGTTAGACGTGTTTTCAATGAAATGGACGATGCTTATGAAAACTGTTTACTTGAAAGAGAGCATATTTTACGCCAAAACGATCAGCTTCTGAAGCAAGTGATGTCTCATGCTATTGTTTCTGTCTGTGTGAATAATAGTGTTGAGAATGATTCTATTGTGCATAATGTTGAATATGTGGATAATATGGTAGATAGTACTTGTCACAAATCTAACGCTGAATTTTTAAAGCTTCAAGATTCTTATACTTCGCTTTCAAAACGTTTTGATGAGATTCAAAAATATTGCATTTCGCTTGATTTTAAGCAACAATTTATTCAAGAGATTTTTGAAACGTCATTTGAAGGTGTTAATATAGATGATCCAAATTTTCAAAAGGATTTTCGATTGAACTTAAAATCTAAACAGCGTCAGACGAGTGATAAGGTTGCTGCATCAGTGCCAATAGACATAGAGAAATCTAAGGAGATTAACTGTGTGAACGTACTTGAGGCCGGTGAGAATTTTATACTTGATCTAGATAATCGAGTTTCCAAGATTTTGTCCAAAGTTGATAACTTAAAACAGAAAAATTCACAACTCTTCAATTCACTAAAGCCCGCATGTGCTAATACCACTGCACAAAATCAATCATTGATTGAAAGGCTGAATCGAAAGTCGGTGGAAATATCTGATTTGAGGGAACAAATTTGTGATAAAAATTTGGCTTTGGCTGAGTTAAAGGAAACAATTCGTACCATAAAAGGTAAGAACGTTGTGGATAACGCAGCCAATGTCTCAACATCGTCCTCTAGTGCAATCAAAAGGACCCTTATTGTCATCACACCACTTCACAAGGTCTCTATGACTAAACCATCTCAAACATTGGTTAATAAAGATAAGGTAAAATCAAACTCAGCTTCTAATATTCCCGTGTTTCCTTCTACAGGTGTAAACACCACTACTAAGGCTTAAAGATCTAAGCTTACAAGAAACATGAAGAATTATAGGATCTTGCCTTCGTCTAGTAGTCAAGTGAAGAAGAAAGTAGAAGTCCACCCTAGGAATGTTATTTCTGTTTTGAATAAAAAGAATCATGTAGCTAAACCTAAAGGCTCTGCGGTTGTGCAGTGTTCTAAGCCTATTGTTGGAGTTGTAATGAATGTATGTTTTCTAGTTGTCATGATTCTTGCCTTATTGACCATGTGAATGAGATGAATGCCTGAAAGCATAATTTAGAATGGAAACCGACTAGGAAAGTGTTAACCCAAGTTGGATGGATGTGGCGTCCCACTGGTAGAACCTTCACTATAGTAGGAAATGCGTGCCCTTTAACTAGGATCACTCCCACTAAAGCGAAGAAAGCGTGCCCTTTAACTAGGAGTACCAAGGCTACCAAAACACAAGCGTGTCCTTTAAATAGGAACACCAACACTACTGTAGGAACCAAGTGCCTTTTAAATAGGTCTACTCCCACTGTAGTGCCCACTAATAATACAAAAACTCAGCAAGTTGGAACAATTAAACCTGTTATTAGTAAAACTCACACTAGAAAATGCTGGAAACCTAAGGATAACACAAATGTTAGTAGTTCTGATAATTGTATATCTATCTCTGCTAACACTCCGGAACCAATAGTTTCCAATGCATTGTCTACTGTTGTTGTTGAAAACAGGTGGTCCAAATTGTTCTCTTGCATTTGGGCTCTGGTTGCTCCAAGCATATGACTGGAGATCGCTCTCAGCTCAGAAATTTCGTCGGCAAGTTTCTTGGTACAATTCGATTCGGTAACGATCATATCGCAAAAATAATGGGTTATGGTGAATATCACATTAGGAATGTTATTATTTCAAGAGTGTATTACGTGGAAGGACTCGGTCACAATTTATTTTCTGTGGGACAATTTTGTGATTCAAACCTAGAAGTGGCTTTTCGTGAACATACCTGCTTCATTCGTAATTTGGAAGGGGTTGATCTATTGAAAGGTACTCGAGGGAATAATTTGTATACTTTGTCTCTACAAGACATGATGGCCGCTTCTCCAGTATGTCTTCTCTCCAAAGCATCAAAGACTAAGTCATGGTTATGGCATCGACGGTTATCTCATCTTAACTTTGACGCTATTATCATTTGGTGAAAAACGAACTTGTTCGTGGTCTTCCTAAACTTAAATTACACAAGGATCATTTGTGTTCCACGTGTACAATGGGGAAGAGCACTAAGACATCATACAAACCCAAGACTGAAGACACCAACCAAGAGAAACTTTATTTGCTGCATATGGATCTTTCTGGGCCAATGCGTGTTGAAAGTCTTAGTGGCAAAAAGTACATCCTCGTCATGGTGGATGATTACTCTCGGTTTACATGGGTGAGATTTCTTGCAACGAAAGATGAGGCACCTAAAATCATCATCGACTTTATCAAGATGATTCAATTGCGTCTCAACACTACTGTCCGATGCATTCGTACAGATAATGGAACCGAATTTGTAAATCAAACCTTGCGTAATTATTATGAAGAAGTTGGAATATCTCATGAAACATCCGTTGCTCGCACTCCACAACAAAACGGTGTCGTTGAAAGGCGAAATCGCACACTTATAGAAGCTGCTCGAACGATGTTAATTTACGCAAAGGCTCCATTATTCTTATGGGCAGAAGCAGTATCAACAGCAGTTTACACCCAAAACCAGTCACTAATTCGAAAACGCCATGGTAAAACACCGTATGAGCTTCTACATGGTAAAGTGCCAGATTTATCTTATCTTCATGTATTTGGTTCTCTTTGCTATCCAAATAATAATGGTGACAATTTGGGAAAACTTCAACCAAAGGCTGATATTGGTTTTTATTGGTTATGCACCCGCAAAGAAAGCCTACCGAATCTATAATCGTAATTCTCGTAAGATCCTTGAAACTATGAATGTCGATTTTGATGAGCTGACAGCAATGGCTTCTGAGCAAAGCAGCTCTGAACCCGCACTTCATTAGATGGGACCCAGTAACATTAGCGCTGGTCTTGTCCCAAACAACCCTACTTCATCATCATTTACACCACCTACTAGGACTGAATGGGATACGTTGTTTCAACCGTTCTTTGATGAATTCTTTACTCCTCCAAGTGTTGTTGCTCCAGAACCTGTAGTAATAGCTCCGGTTACCGAAGTTGTCGCTCCAGCAAACGAAGCACAATCATATACGTCTACACCAACAATTGGTCTTGATATACCATCAACGAGTAATTCTCAACCAACACATGTATCAACTACCCACGTCATGCCTATTGATGATGATGAGGATGATGATAATGATCACGATTTGGAATTCGCTCAAATGCGTGCACTTCCATTCTTTGGTGTACCAATTCCCGACCCTAATCAAGCCGGGTCGTCCACCTCAGAGGAAGCTCCTACTACGGTCTACTCAAATCCTCAGATTCGTGAACATGACAGCAAGTGGACAAAGGATCATCCTATAGTTTCTATTATTGGTGACCCTAATCCTCCGGTATCCACACGAAGTCAGCTACAAGAAAGTGTAATATTTTGTCATTTTGATGCTTTTCTCACTGCAGTTGAACCTAAGACGTGGCAAGAAGCTTTTACTCAATCTTGTTGGATAGAAGCTATATTATACGTCTTGATGTATGGGAACTTGTCCCATGCCCAGATCAAGTGAATTTACTCACTTTGAAATGGGTTTACAAGGTGAAACTCGACGAGTTAGGTGGAATTTTGAAGAACAAAGCTCGACTAGTAGCTCGTGGATACAAGCAATTATTGGGCATCGACTTTATAGAATCCTTTGCACCCGTTGCCCGTTTGGAAGCTATTAGACTATTCCTTGCTTATGCTGCCCACATGAATATGATCGTCTATCAGATGGATGTGAAGACGACATTTCTCAATGGTGAAATCAAGGAACAGGTCTATGTTCAACAACCGGATGGTTTTGTGAATTCTAAATATTCTAATCACGTGTACAAGCTTAAGAAGGCTCTTTATGGGTTGAAACAAGCTCCACGCGCGTGGTATGATCTATTGTAACAATTCATCATTACACAAGGCTTCACTAAAGGCAAGGTGGATCCAACGCTGTTCATTCAGAAACGAGGTAAAGATATGATTATGGTACAAATATATGTTGATGATATTATATTTGCAGCCCCGACCCAAACATTATCCAATGAGTTTGGGACACTCATGTCTTCCAAGTTTAAGATGTCAATGATGGCCAAGGTATCATTTTTCTTAGGTCTTCAAATATCTCAGAATCCCAAAAGCATCTTTATCAATCAATCCAAGTATGCCCTTGAATCGCTTAAGAAATATAAGATGGAATCTTGCGACTCCATGGATACCCCAATGGTGGAACGAACTAAGCTAGATGCAGATCCAAACGGGATTGCCGTTGATCCGACACTTTATCGTGGAATGATCGGTACCCTTCTGTATATTACAGCTAGTCGACCCGACCTTCAGTTTGCTATCTACATATGTGCTCGGTATCAAACTAGGCCTACTGAGTTACACTTAGCTACGGTTAAACGGATCTTTCGGTATATTAAAGGAACCATTAACCAGGGACTATGGTATTCGAAGGATTCTTCGATTGAACTCATGGCATATACAGATGCGGATCACACGGGATGTCAAGATACCAGACGTAGGCGCGTAGCACGAGTGGAATTTTGCAACTCCTAGGAGATCGACTAATCAGTTGGGCATCGAAAAGGCAGAAAAGCGCTGCAATTTCAAGTACGGAGGCAGAATACATAGCTATGTCTGGTTGCTGTGCTTAAATTCTTTGGATGAGATCACAATTAACCGACTATGGTCTAGGTTTCAACAAAATTCTGATGTACTGCGACAACAAAAGTGCAATTTCCTTATGCTGCAACAACGTTCAATTCTCCCGGTCGAAGCATATAGACATTCGCTACCACTTTATCAAGGAGCAAGTGGAAAACGGAGTAATCGAGCTTTACTTTGTCCGATTTGAGTATCAATTGGCGGATATTTTCACGAAGGCTTTAGATCGCGCTCAAATGGAATTTCTGGTCGACAAGCTAGGATTGAAAACTTTCTCACCCGAGACTCTAAAAGAATTGGCAGATGCAGCGAAAGAATAGCGGTGGTAAAACTATTCTTCGTATCCTTAGTGATCATTTGTATATATTGTTTATATTTTTATCCACAAAAGCAAAATACAAAAATATAAAACCATTCTAAAACACTAAAAATTGAAATATTTCTTAAAAACCCAAAAATATTTTTACTTTATTTTTCAAAGGCATGTCTTTTGGTACAATAATATTTACGGCTTTAGAAATGTTGATTAATATTGACACGGCACCAGAAATAGAGTTCGTATAAAAGTTGTAAATATTTTTAAACATGCCTATTTGGCTTGTAGTTATTTCATACTACAACCCGCATTTTACAATAAAGTCAAGTATTTCTTATGAAAACTATGGCTCAACAACGGGAATTAATTTTCTCGGGCATGGTTTACTTTAAAAACCATGTAAGGGATTGTGTTTACTTTATAACACAATCTAACACGGATATATGTACGCATCAGTGCATTTATTTGTTACAACTAGAGAAATCTTGTTTTTATGAAGTTATCATCTCTACAAACCGAATTTCTTTGCAATTGGTATCTACATACTCGACGATGCGACTACTCAAACGGCGACTACAACTCTTTCGATTGAACACGGGTCAACAATTGAGGGGGAGCAATTGTCAAGCATTCAGAATCTTCGATGCTGAACGTGCCAAAATCACTAATAGGTGTTAAGACAACAATACCAATCGTACATGTGGTTTCAAGAGATGACTTCAGACGTGACGAGGCGACCAACATTTTCCGACAAGAACCATTTGATCTTATCATATGATGTTCTCATCAATCAGGTCCAACCTTGTCAATACATTATAATATGGTGAATATGTGATCATGTTACAAATCAGTATCATATCTCACAAATTGGTGTCATGAGGATAAAACGGACTTGCATTTTTCTTCCCAAAAACTTTTTAAACCTCATTAAATCAGTTGATATCAAAAATATTGGTTGGGTTAATATTTTTAATATGGGGGAGAAAATGTGATTGAATATGGGAAATTATCACAAATGGTTTGACTGATCGTGATAGCTCATCCCGACATGTGCGAAATGTTTTCAAATATTGTGGCATATGTTAAGGGGGAGCAAAATGGATTTGCTATATCAAAATAGATTTTCATGGTGACATATACTTACACACAACCCATTTATTTTACGACGATGAAGATTGTGGTGACATAAGGATGGTAGGATAGGTTAAGTCCAATGAATCTTCTAAAACCGGACAGATCTTGCCAAGGACATTCCATAGCTAGAAATAGTAGTCCTTAGGAAAGATGGAGAAATATTGTGAATGTAGCTGAATGCCGACCAAGTACTTAAGTTAGCACTGGAACAATCACAACAAGGTGCTAGTTATGACGTATTGGTAAGCATTAAAGGGGTCGAAGAATGAAAAAGATTTGTAAAGATAAAGGGTGTAAATAAAGTAGCCCTCCTTACAACCTTAGGTAGAAACCGGGTCAATACATATGCTATTGAGATCATTTTTAATGATGCTTGATATTGAAGATAAGACATCATGGACCCGGTGATGCAATGCACAACCCATCCCAGCTAACTCAGATATCTCTCAGAAGATATTTGTTTTAATCACACGGAGACAACACATTATCTATCGATTTATTCACTCCGAGTATATTGATATTGAAAAGGTGGCACTCCTCTCCAGCCTCCGATCACTAAAAATCCAAAGTGCACGATCGAGTCTAGAGCCATTTGAGATCATTAAATATCTCATTAGGACACACTTTCATATTTCCTTGCTTCTTCACACTCTGCGAAAAGTAAGAAAGATCTTGAGTCCTACGCAAAATCTTCATGATCTTGCCTGAACATCCCAGTAATACGCAAGTATATACAATGGAGATGGAAATCTTTGTTGAGCGAACATTAAAAAGCTCATGGTAGGTGACTTGTGCGATTCTTCATGAATCAAACTTGTGATAACTGGAAAGCAACAGTGGTTTAATTTTTAATTGAATTTAATCACGTTCCAAGCCTCTATGCAATATCTTAGTGATCTTGCCAGAACACTCAGAGTGACACTCTTTAGTGTTCACGGTGATGAGTGGAAATCCTTCTAGTGTTAACCTCAAACAGCACTTGGTAGGTAACTTGCAAGATTCAATATGAATCAAGCTCGTGAAAATTGGAAAGCAACGATGGTGCGATTATTCAATGAATGAAACTTGTTCCAGGAATTAGAATTGACGGCTTCAATCATGCGGATAATTTTATCCAAATGCTTCACTCTTTACGCTCGCAGTCAGCTTTGGACGGTCGAGTAAAGAGAACGGGTCTACCCGCGAAATCTTGTCAATGATATTTTTAATTAAATCTACCTACCACAAGTACGATATCTTATATCGTCCAACCGGCTTCACCGACCGGAGGTAAAATTATACCGAATTAGAATGAAATGTTTACAGCCATTTCGTTCGTGTCTACTTATGTTACTACATTTGAAGACGGTGGCGTGGCGGAATCCAAGAAGAATTCGTCCCCGCATGCTTATACTTCTTGCACTTAATATTTCAACAAATTCAAGAAAGCCTAAAATTCAAGTCTTCCGCTGTATCAAACTCTGAAGCTTTCAAGAATTACAAAGGTATAAGTATGTGGGACATGAAGTCACGAAGAGGCGAAAATCACAAGTGATGAACAAGATCATGGCAAGAGATCAATGCTCGAGAATGATATCAAATATCACATCAACATGTTCACCAGAAAAGAAAAAGAAAAGAAAGACGAAGACTACGAGCTCAAGACAAGCATAGTATGTTAGGTTTATTTTATTATTGTAACTCAGGTAACGCCCTTGTTTGGAGTGACCTCCCTAAGGGGGAGATTTTTGGAAATACGTTTTACGTATTTAGGAAGATTCGGTCACTCCGACAATATATTATGTAGTAGCTCGTAGTTTAGTTTATCTACATTAAGAATACAAGGAAAGGCCAAGTCCATGGATTGTATGGACGGCCCAATAAGTAAGCCCAAGCCCGCCTTGTGGGTTGGGTATATAAACCCTCTCCTTAGTTGGAGAGGGTGTGGTTTTCATTCATAATTTACACATAGTTCTTTACTTTCTCTCTCTAAAGTGTGTGTGAAATCTACCATCTTTCTATCTCTTTCTCTCTCTAGAATATACATAGATTTACAATATCTTACAGGTTGACTTAGCCTTCTTCTTGGCTTTTAACTTCTTCTTAGTTAATCTCTTCCTTTTACCTGCTTTGAAAACTTTATCTTGATCTGATACATCAAAATCTTTTTCAAAGTCAGTATGTAGCGTTTCTTCAGTATGTATTGTTGACTGTGTATGTACCGCTTGTACATTTTCAGTCTTATCAACATCTTGAGCTTGTTCTCCTTCATTCATTCTTTGAGCAGTCTCTGTCTCTTTTGAACTTATCTTTTCCTTCACACTTTTCTTAGTATAAGTAGCTTTGATTGGTGGAGATGTTCTTGTAGGTTCAGCAGTACTTGCATCAAGTCTAGGAGTACTTCTAAACTGTCTTTGTTGTTGAAATTGCTTCTTTGCTTCTTCAATCTCTTTCTTGTCCTTTTCATAACCGATTTCAACAAAGTTCAATTCAGCTCTTTTATGTTGTTCGTACAAAGCCTTGATTTCTTCAAAATTCTTCTTGACCAATTGAGCATGAGTGAAACACTTAACTTTCTTGAGATAAGTCAACATTTGATTTATGATCTGCATGGTAGTTGGAGGCTCAATCTTTTCTTTTCTTCTTTTCTCAGCAAAGAATCTTTGTTGTTCCCTTATCAAATCATCAATCAATCTTGCTTTCTCTTCTTCACCATAAGCATCCCTTTCTTCAGCTATTAATGATTCTGCAAGAAGCTCACTTGCTTGTAATTCAGCTTGAATCCTATCATACTCTTGTATATTCTATTCTTGATGTATCTTTACTTCAAGCAATTGTTGTCTTGCTGCAAGTTCTTCTTGTAATTCTTCTTCACGAATCTGAGTTTGCATTCTCATAGCATATTCCTCATCTTGGTCTATTTGATTAAATCTGTACATGACATTGCTTATATCATCATCTGAATCACTTTCATTTTCAGATTCTGATTGTGTTTGCTTCTTGCCCTTATCATTTGGATTGATCTTTGGTAGTTTCTTCTTCAGCTTGGAAGATTTGTCCTCATCCTTATCTGTTTGCTGTTGAATAACAATACCTTTAGTGGGATGTGAAGCTTGAACTTTCTTACCTTTAGATTTATTCTTTTTGGCAAGAATTTCCTGTTGTGTCTTGTTCTCAATCTCTGTTAGTCTTGCTTTCTCAGCTGAATTCTTTTCCCTGAGATCAAGCAGTGCTTTAGCTAAAGTCTAATCTTCCTCAAAAGGAGTTTTACTTTCTAGTGAAGGATGATCATCAGTAGTACTTACAGTCAGCTTAGTTGGCTTAGCAGTACCTGGGTCTTCAACAATGTCAGCAATACTTGCAGTCAGCTTAGTTGGCCTAGCAGTACTTGAATCTTCAACAGTGTTGACTTCACCAGTATATGACACACTTGTTTCTTCAATCACCATAGTATCTCCCGATACCTTTTCTTCCATTGAAGCAATCTTCTCAACTTGTTCCTCCTCATTCTTGTCTGATCCATAACACACTCTTGATCTTGACAATACTTAGAAAGACTGTTTCATGTGAAGCCAATATTGTCTTTGTGGTGGAGTTGAAGATATAGGAAATTGAATGTTAATCTCCTCTAGCTTCTCATAGAAACTACTCCAGTTTACTTGAAGTTGTGGTGATTGAGGTTGTGGCTCTGGCTGAGTTACCATTGGTTCTTCAATCTGTGGTTCCTCATGAGTAGGTTGTGGGTCTTCTGTTTGAATCTCCATGTTAACAGGTTCCAAACTAGTTATCTCTACACCAGCACCTAGACCATTTCCATCTTCAAAAGTTCTATTGACATCATCAGCTCCAAAGTTGATGTCACTCCTAGAAAGTCTTGTCTGAATATCAGAAGAAGGTTGTTGTTCTTCATAATTCCTCCCCTGTTTGGTTTTCAGTTGCCTTTTCTTGATGTTTCTGAACCTTTGCTTCCTAAGAGTAGCTTTCTGAATAGCCTTGTTTTGCCTCATCCAAGGAGATACTTTGTTCCTTAATTTGATTAGGCTGGCCTCCAATTCAACAATTTTCTTGTCTTGATCAAGCTTCTCTCTTTGCAATACCTGTACCTGTTTGGACAAGCTAGTGCACAAAGCAGTTAAATTTGCAACATCCACATCCTCTGTTGCTTGAGCTGGTGGTGAACCACTAGCAGCAATGGAATCAGAAGATGTGTGGATCATCTCATCTGAACTTGGTTGATTACCAATGTTATGAGAAGAACAAGATTGAGTATCGTCTAGGGATTGAGGACTCTGGTGAGAAGGAGTTTGTTGAGAACCACTAGCAGTACTTAGGATTCTCACCTTCTTGGTTGGCAGGTTGAGCTAACATATGAGCAAATAAGGGTGTGACAGTTCCTGTAAAGGCATTGCCTTGTTTGGTCAAGAAATAAAAAGTTCTCTTTGTAAAAGTAGGAACATCCTATGTATTTGTTAACTCTGGTAGGTTAGGGATTTGGTCATTAACTAAAGTCTGAATGAATCTAGGATACATTAAAAACTTTTTAGAGCCTTCCAAATGTGACAACCGTGGTTTTGAGGTTCGTCACTTGGTCTTATTTTAAGGTTAATTTATGTGTGACTATGTGATTTGCGTGTTTACATGTTATTTTGCGTGAACGAGGTTGGTGTGGATATCGTTTATGGGTATAAAGTACTCATAAATAAATCAAGGAACGGTTATTTCATGTTCAAGAGCTCACAAATTAGTGACTATGAAATGAAATGGTGTTATTTTGGTGTTTTACGTATACGTATAAGTATTATAGTAAATCTTATTTTTTTTCTACGATTTGGGGTTTAGCATTTAGAGGTCTCGGGTAAGGTGTTTAGTCATGTGAGTATTTTCGGGATGATTTTAAGTCATTTAGGACTTAGTTATAAAGTTTATTTCAAAATTTAAGATTTTTTTTAAAACTGTATATTTTACGTCTTTTACGGTAAACGCGTAAATTTGACTAGTTTTACGGTTTTGAGGTTTTGGAGGTTTTAGGAGTTGTAATAAATTAAGGAAATTTAAGGTAACACTAGTAGTTTAATAATAAGTAATAAAAAAAGAAGTCGGTTAGGGCCGATTAAAGTGAAAAAAAGAGAAAAAAGGAAGTTGGGCTTGGGTTGGACTAGGATTCACCCACACCCTATATATTATTTTATTCACAACCAAAAATCATATTTATTTTCTCCTGGAGTCTTGAAGTCGCGGCATTAATAAGAAAAACTAGGGTTTCATCAAGATTTTGGGGTTTTCATAAATCAAAGGTAAATCTTCATAACCCTTTTTAATTAAAGTGTTTTAATTCTTTCTCAATCATCTTATGATGGATTTAGGTTAGGGTTTAAAATAAAATCCGTATATTAATGATATTATAATTATTAGGTGAATTAGGGCTTGTAATTAGTGGAGTTATGGGTAATTAATTAGGTTAATTTAATTGAATTCGTTTTTAAAAACTGGGCAGAATTTTAGGTCAATTGTTTTGATCATATATATAGTTCTACAAACTCTTATTTTACGATCCAAGTATCCCTAGAAAGGTAATTGAGTTGGATTTCAAACGAAAGAAACGAGAACTAAATTGGAGGTCGGGAAGTGGGTCAAAAACAGGTTACATCAGTCGGATGTCAAAACTGTTTTCGGGTCAGCCTGTTTTCTTTTTATGTTTTGGGTTGTTTAGGGTACTTAGGGTTATTTGGGACTTTCAAACGAACATGGGAGTTGGTTTATATATTATAGGAAGTATCTGCATTGGGGCTAAGATTATTGGTTAGGGTAAGACCCCCTAATCATAACAAACTTTTTGTATGTTCAAAATCGGTAATATGCGGATAGGCAGAAGTATATATATATATATATATATATATATATATATATATATATATATATATATATATATATATATATATATATATATATATATATATATATATATATATATATATATATATATATATATATATATATATATATATATATATATATATATATATATATATATATATATATATATATATATATATATATATATATATATATATATATATATATATATATATATATATATATATATATATCGGGGCCTTTATAGTAGCTTTAAGGTTTGGGCAAAAGGGAGGAGTTAGCTGACATATGTAAGGGCATAGGATTTCCTTTACAAAGATCATGGGTATGGTTAGGTGGGCGTTTGGCTTATAGTTTGGAGACCTAAAAGTTGGGACAGTTTTGTGTAAAATATGAACGGGATAGGTATCAAACTTAACCAAGTTAAGGACTTGTTAGGGAAGGGTAATGGGGTGTTTAGAACCTACGAATGAGGAACATAAATGGGAGAAGGCTAGATGTCCATCATAGGTTGATGAGCCGTCTTAGTGATTGGTTCATGTTTTGATTATGTGCTTTTGTTTGTTAGCTTTTTGCTAGTGCGCGGACTTTTGGAGAAGCTCAATCAGGTGAGTTTCATAGTCCCATGTCTACTAATGATTTTGACTTACAGATGGGATGGAAGAGACACTGTCTTGTTTTTATAAATTATGTTGTGAATGTTGTGTGTTTGGTGATGGACTTGTGCATACTTATGTGATTAACTGCTAGTTCATTCATGATTGTTTTATGTTTTGACTTGGTACCAAGGGGATGTTGACAAGGCGGGGCCTTGGGGAGCTACATAGATGTGTGAGCATCTATGGGACCAATGGATAATGACAAGGCGGGGCCTTGGGATTGGTACATAGGTGTATGGGCGCCTATGGTACCATGGTGTTTGGTAAGGCTGGGAGCCCTGGATTTGGTTGGTTTGTTAAATCTTTAATATTAGTTGTTAATACATGTTTGTATCACATTGTCCATATGTTTTTAAATTTGGTTATTATTCATAGCTTATGGTTTGATTTTGGCATTGGAGTCTAAACCTATGACTCTTACCAACTTTATGTTGACGTGTTTTAGTGTCTCTTTCAGGTGAGAATGTGGTTAAGCTTGAGAGTAGAAGTGGCTAGTTTTGGAGGCATTAGGATTGCATTTAGAAGGAGATCCCCGTTCCTTCTTAGTTTAGTTTTATGTGTTTTGAATAAGTGATACTTTGTGGACACCTTTATGATGTTTTGTTTGTGTTAATTGTTTGTCTTGGGTAAGAGGTAGGACTGTTACCTACTTGCCTAGACTCCTGTATTTTGTGGAGATATTGTCATGACATTTGTGTCACCATTTTATGACATTTCCATTTCATTTAGTTATCTCTATAGACACGCCATGTTGTGATGATATCCATACGTCGCGCCCCATATTCCGCCATGTTGGGGTGTGACAGAATGGTATCAGAGACAATGGTTATAGACAATTAGGTTGCCTAGTCGCGTAGCCTAGTCTATAGCTTAAGGGTCCCTGCATATAGGCGTCATAGGAGTATGTGTGCATTTAATAATAATTGATGTGTTTGGATGTTATTTTGTGATGTTTGTTAAGTTATGAACTACTATGGTTCATACTTGGCCACATGTTATTTTCTTTTCGGGATGTGACTAGTGCTGGTTGAACCATAATCATCCACGCTAGTCATTGTCGTATTTTGCTTAAATTGTACATTATAGTACATAATTTGGTACATGGTAGTTTCTATCTTTTGTTGGGTTATTTTATGTACCTGAGGTATAGTATTTTTCTTTTGATGTTTAAGTCATGTTCCCTAAGAATCATGTGGTGGTTCGAGTTATTAGGAGTAGGTGGATATGAAGGATTTTAAGCTGTTTCCACTCTTATGGGCGACATGACTTATAACTGATTATGTTTTCGTTTTGGATTTAGTCTATGCTGTTTTAGCTAGACTATGAATTTATGTATTCCAAGAGTTTGACTATATTATTTTAATGGATGGAGTTTTGGACTTTATTGGTTATGTGGTTATGAGCTTATTTGAGTAGATGGATATATGTGTTATGTGTTGCATTAATTCTTATAAGTGTCATCATAGGAGGGAGTGCATTGGGGAAAGGGTAATTGTATAAGTATGGTGGCCAACATAGTTATACAAGTACCACAACTTCAATTGATTCCTAAGTATGATTTCATGAAAGAAGGTTAATACATGCTTGTATAGTAGATGTTGGGCGGATTTAAGTATATGTATCCCGATATGCCTACATATGTATGATCCTTTGCAATTATCGATTGTATCCTTAGGAGGGTGGCTAGCTCTCTCTGTTCAGATATTCAACCTCCGTTGTAGCGTATTCTTAGAGTTTCGTATTTCACGTGTACGTTTTAGAATGGTGTTCTTGGTTTTAAGTCTACTGAAATAACTTGGGATTTCTTTTGAGATAATGAAATCTTTTGTGTTGGGTCTTACATTTCTTTTGGTCGGTATATATTGAAAAAAAGGGGACTTGGAAATCTACTATAGAGTTAGATAGTTGGTTGTATTCGGTAAAATAAGGGTAAGGTGTTGGAGTCGTGTTTGAAACAAGATGTAACATAAGATTTTTTTTAATCAACACTCATTTATTTCAAATTCTAAAAGACTTTCTTTAAAATAAAGCGAAATAAAATTTCTTTCTACTTAAATAGTTTATATAAGTGAGCCAATATACGTCATTTATAATTATTTATGCAAGACTAAATAAAGTTCATGAAAATTTCACATACATTTATTTCTTTTCATTTAAAAAGGATTACGTTAATTACTAAGAGGATTCTTTAGTTTTTTTTTTAAAAACAACTAGTATAAATCTGTTTTGGTCATAACTTATTCATATTTAAAGCTTTTTGGGTGATTCAAAAGCCGAAAATTATGTACTCGGAATGTACTTTTCAAATATTTGGTATGTATAGTCATGGGGTGTCAGTAGCTTGATCGAAATTTTGGTACAAGTGACAGGTTCAAGGTTGAGTTTTGAATAGTAGTTTTTTTATGATTTGGGATGCAGGGGATACCTAGTCTTTGAGTTGAGTTTTGAGATCGTCTAGAAGGTTGTTTGTAGATTGTTTGAGTCACATAGATGTGGTGAGGAAAGAAAAAAAATATTCTTTTGGAAAAGTCGATCTTGTGCACGGTTTAAATAATATGTCGCAGGGCATAAGATGTTTTGGTTTCCATTAAGTGTTTCTTGGATTATTTTTCGTTGTCATGGGTCATTTTGAATTGATACATGTTTTGGGTTTGAGTTTTCTTTTGAGTCTCGTGGTTTTGGTCTGTTTTAACTCGTGCACGTGAAATGTCGTTATTTATCCGTGGGTTTGATTCGTTGATCGTATATAGTGGATTCAGGATGTAGTTTTGGGTTCGTATTGATTGGGAGCGTTGAGGTAGACATATGAAAGGCTTGGTCGCGCCTACACGATTAAGTAGGTGGCCCTGAGAGAATGGTCGGAATGCCCTTAGTGAGGATGAACGAGTTAAAAGTTCGTACACGAACTAATGTGGTCATGAGGTCTCTTAGGAGTGCCAAGGGAGATGAATAGAGATTTGTATAATGTATGGATATTGGCACAAGTAACGCGCCATAGAGAGTGTTGGAAGGGGATATAATACCTCAAAGGTATTTATGATTGTTCGTAAGGCATGTAAGTTTTCCAAAAATTTCCTGAGATTTAGTAGGTTTGCCTATTACTGTGAGGTAGAACCATAAATAGAGCAAGTAGGAGAAGTGAGAGGAGTTGTAGTTAGTGCCTTTCCAAGGAAATTGTTGATGGAATGATTTTAAGAGCAAGAGTTGTTAGAAATTGCAACGGATGCAAGGTAAAATTTGAGTTGCTTAGTAGTAGATTGGCTGTGAAAAGCGATTGAGTGGTCTGATAATAGGAAGTATTGGTCTTTTAGAATACTTGTAGATTTTCGCGAGTAGAACGAGGTAGAAGTTTATTCGTATTGCTTCTAAGAGAGGGTGCAAGGAGGACGTAGTTGAAACTGCTAAGGATGTTGTATGAACGCTTTGGGTTTACGGTTATGATTTTGGCTTCGCCTAGGCGCTAGCAGTTTTCATGGAGTCAATGAACCAGAGGTGCATGACAATATATAAACGAGTTGTCATCGGGAGCATCGACGACATCTTTGTTGATCCCAAACTTAGATCGATTAAGCTTTGTGTATACGAGATTAGATCAAGTACTACACGTAGAGAAACCTTTGCTTATGAATAAAGTAACAAAGTGTTATGCGGAATTAACACTTGATCTAAAACACAAAGATGTTAAACAAACTTTCACTTGTATTAGAATGATCGTAATTGATTACAATGAAAGAGGTTTAACTTGCGAATACTTATGAAAACTTATTATCAAACATTAACCTAAAAGACCTTCTTTTATAGATTAAGAAGTCTTGTACAATAAGCTACGAATCAACTATTCTAGGTAAAGATAATAATAGAAAATATAATGTCGAGCTTATCTTTACTAGAAGTATTCTAGAATATAATAAACGTGTAGCTCACATCTTCCATCAGTGCTTGTCTTCAATCTGTCAACGCTTGACTTTAACTTGTCAACGCTTATGCTATCAGCGCTCACTTTGCTCTTGTCAACGCTTGAGTTGTTCTTGTCAGCGTTCAAGTGATCTGGCCTTAATTTATTCCCAACAATCCTCCCCTAAACTTGATATCCACTCTTATGATCAAGTTTCTGAATAAACATTAAGAACTTGGAGGAGTCTGACAAACCTTATCATATTGGTAATAAATAAATCTGATCAAATTCTTTGCCACGTCACTTGTATAGTCTATCTCCAACTGGGTGTCCTTCATCTTTTCCAAAACAGCCTTGGATATGAAATACTGAGCATCTACAAGTAAATACTCAGCAAACTTTGTAGAACTCAAATGGTATACACCAGCAGCTGAATATAACCTCCATTGAAGACCACTGAGGTCATCTTCAAGATCCTTCCATATTTCAGGATCTTCTTCTTTTGTCCCACACATTATTTTGAATGTGGTCCAAAGTTTTATTCCATTGACTGAAGTTGGTGCTTCAGCCTCATACTTGGTCTCTAGCAACCTCCAAAGGTCCACCAAGTCTTCTCTATCACAACTTGCAAATAAAGATATGAGAGTGGTAAAAGTGTGTACCTCCTTGCCAAATCTTCCAATTTTCCAGAATCCACATTCATCCTCATCATAACTCACAATTGGATTCCTGGAATCTAGTGGTAACACATGCACCATATCTGAAGCTTCTAATGGGGAGAGCTTGAGGCTCTTTCTAATAACTGCTTCACTTGGATATAGTTGATCCATATCTTTTGGAAACTCAAGTACAAATCCCTTCTTTACTGGTCTGGGAACTATCATAGCTTTCTTGATTTCCATCTCTTCTGCAAGTTGCTCCTTTCTTTCATTTGAAAGAAGTCTGAAAGTGTTTTCTTCCTGCACTTTCACCCAAATAGGATAAGCCCTATGTTCCAACTCATCAAATGTCAAAGCCTTCAGCTTCTGATGTGTCCATCCAACTCCATGAAATTTGAGCAACATAAAGTAGAGCTTCCTTCTATCTCTTTTCAACTCAGAGAGAATGTTGCTTGCCTTGTGCTTCAAAATCACCTTACAATCCTTCTGAACTCTAAGAAGAATTTCCAAACCCCATATCTGATCTGAAATGGTCAAGTCTGGATTATCCATACAGCTTTCTTCCCAAGAATTGTACATCTGAACCACCTCTGGCATATCAAAATCAATCTGCAACTTTAAATCTCTCAGCTTTTCCCTAGCAAGCTCATCACCATACTCAAGTCTTTCTGGTTCAACAATCATCACACTTGAATCTGAGCTAGCTCCATCACTTTCTTCTTCAGAAGTCACAACAAATGGTGACTTTTCCTTTTCACCTTGTTCCATCATTTGCTCAGCCAATCTTCTATCAAATTCAACCTGAGCTGCATTCTTTGGAACAATTTCTTCTACCAACTTACCCTTACCCTTATCTGTTGGTGCAATTGTTGGTAGAGTAGATGATAATACCTGAGTAGGAACATCTTTGATGATAGATGATGACTGGAATACATCACCTCCATATGCAGATCTGTCAACGCCCAAATTTCCTCTATCAGCGCCCAAAATACTTCTATCAGCGTCCAAACTTGTCTTGTCAACGCTCAAATATTTTCCCTCAGTGCCTTGTGTAACCTCTCTCAACATATCTGTAAATGATAAATTTAAATTGGTTGGAGAGATCAAGGACGTATCAAAACCTGTTTGTTCCTTCAAAGTAGTAAGAGCTTCAGCAACATCCAATGATTGACCATCTTGACTGCTCTTATCACTCAGATTTCTTTGATCTTCCTCCCCTTTGGAAGACTCCTCCATACCTCCCTTTGAATGAGCACTCTCCAAAACAACAATCCTCTCCCTCAATTCCTTGAGTTCAAGGCCTTGGTTACTGACAATTTGTACTAAGTCTGCATTCTGCTTTTGCAAGCTAATGTAGACAGCCGTCAATTCCAAAAGCGTCATAGGTTCCAGTCTGCCCTCTTCTGAAATGGGGATTTGACCTCCCAAGTCAGGTTCATTGGGCATGGATGAGGACTTAATTATGGTGGGACTGTCTTGGCCAGCTGCTAAGCCAGAACCAATAGTCCCAGCCTCATCCAGGTCACCAGCCACACTTGTGGTGGTGGTTCTCTCTGCTTCATGGCTAGGACCACCAGAGGAGAACACTCCAGCAGTCCTTTGGCGTTTAAACAACCTATATTCAGGTGGTGTGGAAGATGGTGTAGAAGAAGGTGTAGATGTGGGTTGGTTAAGGGGTGTTTGGGATTGTGATGGTTGGGTGTCAGCGGTGGAAATAGGCACATCAACGCCTACATTAGATGTGTCAGCGTCAAAGGGATTTTGGTCTATTTGCATTTGGTCAGGTGAGGGTAAAGGTTCAGGGATAGGTTCAAGTTGTGGGTGAGGGTCAATATGAGGTTGGGGGTCTGGTTGGGGTTGTGCTGCTGCAATAACAGCAAGCATGGCTGGGGTTAAAGGTAGGTCTCTATGAGGTGGTGAGTTCATCTTGGTAAAAATAGCTTTCTTTTGTTCAGGAATTTTATAAAAATCATTGTGATCCCTTGAACAATATCTTTGAGCATCAAAAATCATTTGCAGAAAACGGGGATAAGCTAATGTCATTTTTGTCCCCTTGTTTTTACACATTCCTTCAAAAATCATTTTAGACCAATTATATTTTTGCCCTGTTGCAATACACACAATAGCAGTTGCAATGGATCTATTGATCTCATTGTGTGTAGTACATTTGGGACTCAAACATTGAAGGAGAATGTGAATGAGGTACTTCCAGGCTGGGGGAAATTCCTGCTTATGGTACTTATTAAGAGTACCTTCATCAGGAATAGGATATCCCAAAGCCCTAAGCCCTTGTTCTATTTCAGATATGGGAAGAATGGTTATACCATCAGCATCATTGGCCTAGCGTACCAAGGCCTCAGTAACCACCCAAGATCTCCCATGAACAATAGAAGTTAATGTGGTCACTCCATTAACTGTTGAGGAACTAACAGTGTTCCAAAACTGTTTAATGTGTGTGACTGGAATGAGTGGTGCATGAGAAAGAGCATACCTTAATGGGGATGCGTTCAAATACTCCACCATCTGTGTGTATTGAGGAAACAAAGTATTATCAGCAACAAGATAAGCAATCATGTTGTGTTGAGACTTGAACCCCAAATCCAATTCTGCTGAGTTAAATCTTGGTGCCATTGATGAAAGCTGTTAATTTGAAGTATAAAAGATGAAGGTTGATAAGAGAAAAGTTGTTAGACAAGAATTATAGATACCCTGTTTAAAAATAGGAGCCAAATTTATAGGAGTGGATGAATGCATGTGATTGGCCCAAAAATAGGCAAAGATTTTCAAAAACTAATCATGAAAATATTGAAAAAGTGATAAGTTATCTCATGCATTTAATGAAAGTAACAACTCCTAAAATTACGGCTTGAAAATATGTCAAAAAGTAACAACTGGGTAGGTCCCATTGATTGTCAACGGTCAAATATAACCTATCAACGCCCAACGGCTATAATCTTGTCAACGTTCGCCTAAAGCCATGTCAGCGTCCATTTTGGTCACAACAACGCTTGGAAAAATCTTGTCAGCGTCCAAAAATAAAATTGTTTTAAAAAGTGAAAAATGACCTTAACAAGTAATTTATCCTAGAGAAGATAACCAAAAGCTGATAATTATCATAGGGCGGCAAGCACTGTCCAGTTATGCACACTTGCATAAGCAAGATAGACATAACAGTCCTCTAGTGTCCCTTGCTAACCAAAATTCTTAACAACCAAGTTACCTTATAAAATCCTTGTTACTCCCAGGTAAAACCCATATCAAAATGATTCCCAAGTCTCCCAACAGACCACAACCAATTCTAGGCCAAAAATGTCTTGGCAGCATGCAAAGTTGATATACTATGCATGCTACAGTGCCTCATGGTTTAGTAAAACTAACCCATACTCACCTGTGGACACAATCTAGAATTGTGATGAGAGTATTGTAAGAATACCCAAGAGTCCTAAAGGTTCCTTAAACCTCCCCTTAAACTATGATACATGAGTTTCTTAAAATATATATGAACATTAAAAAATTTATGTCAAGATAGGAATATAAATATTCCAACCATCATCCATAAACAAAAACATGTCCAAGTAGCTCTTCAAAGATCCATAAGCAACTCTGTATCCAATGGCATAAAGCTACCACCTACCTACACATTTAGATGAAAACCACAAAACTAACATTTGTTGCTGACAGCGTCCCGACAACACGTGTCAGCGTTGAAGGAACTCTTGTCAGCGTTAGACAATAATATCTCTAACAACGGCAAAATAACACTTATCAGCGTTACATTCACCTTTGTCAGTGTTAGAAAAGTAAAGTGGAAAAATCTAAATCATCACAAAGACCAATAACAATGCATTATCCTGTACATACTTTTACAAAAAGGTTCCAAAACACATATTAAGTGAGATTAACCATTCCAATATTTGTTACCAAATATTGAAATCTTCCAGCATCTAAAGGTTTAGTTAATAAATCAGCCACATTATCTTCTGTGGCTACCCTATCTGGTTGTATTAAACCTTTCTCAAAGCAATCTCTTATAAAATGATGTCTAATTTCTATGTGTTTGGTTTTAGAATGATGTACAGGATTTTTAATAATGCATAAAGTACTGTTATTGTCTATAAAAATCTTGGTATGCATAAAATTATACCCATAATCTAACAGCTGGTTCTGAATCCATAAGACTTGTCCACAACAAGCAGCTGCAGCAACATATTCTGCTTCAGTTGTAGAGTTTGCCACCACTGTTTGTTTCTTGCATTGCCAAGATATCAATCTACTCCCAAGAAATTGGCATCCACCAGTTGTGGATTTCCTATCAAACTTGTCACCACCATAGTCACTGTCTGAATATGCAATAAGATCCAATGGAGAATCTTTTGGGTACCATAATCCAAGATCTGGATAACACCTTAGGTACCTAAAAATTCTTTTCACAGCAAAAAGGTGACATTCTTTGGGAGTCACTTGATGGCGTGCACATGCACACACAGCAAACATGATGTCAGGTCTTAAGGCTGTAAGATACATCAATGAACCAATCATTGATCTATAATGCCTAACATCCACATCCTTTCCAGCTCCAATTTTTCCCCAAGGGTGTTCCCTATCCATAGGAGTGGAAGCATCCTTTTCATGTGGAGAAAAACCATATTTCTTCAAGATTTCAGCTACATACTTGTCTTGGGAGATGAAGATACCATCGTCTTTCTGCTGAACTTGCAATCCTAGAAAGAAGTTCATCTCACCCATTGCACTCATCTTGAATTTATCTGTCATGAGCTTGGAAAAGTCCTCACTCATTTTTGGATCAGTAGACCCAAAAATGATGTCATCAACATAGACCTGCACAAGCAACACATGTTTTCCTTTCTTCTTTGTAAATAGTGTCTGATCTATGGTGCCCCTCTTGAATCCATTGTCCACCAAGTAAGTGGACAATGTACCATACCATGCTCTTGGGGCCTGATGAAGTCCATACATTGCTTTCTTCACTCTATAAACCTTGTCTGGATTTTCAGGATCTTCAAAACCAGGAGGTTGCATGACATATACTTCCTCAACAATTGTCCCATAGAGGAAAGCACTCTTCACATCCATTTGATAAACAGTGAAGTTCATGCAAGAGGCATAAGCTAGAAAAATTCTTATAGCTTCAATCCTTGCTACTGGAGCAAAAACTTCTTCATAATCTATACCTTCCTCTTGTGTATATCCCTGAGCTACCAAACGTGCCTTGTTTCTGACCACAATACCTCTTTCATCTTTCTTGTTCCTTAGAACCCATCTTGTCCCAATTGGTCTCACATATCTAGGACAATCAACCAGCTCCCAAACATCTTGTATAGCAAATTGGTGAAGCTCATCCTGCATTGCTTCCACCCAACTTGGTTCTTTGAGAGCATCAAAAATTTTCTTGGGTTCTTCCTGTGACAGAAAACAGGCAAACAAACATGCTTGTGGGTATCAACCTTCTTGTGTATATTGGCAATAAATCCACCAAGACTTTGATGGGATCTTCTTGTCTGAACTGGAGCCATAACATCACCAATGATCTGAGATGTGGGGTGATCCTTTGCTGTGGAAGTGAGAACTCCTCCTTCAAAAAGTCTGGTGTCCTCAACTTCACGCTCCATGTTGCCAATATCTTCTTCATCAGACTCTCTTTGATCAACATGAATCTCTTCATGAACATTGGAAGGTCCACCTTGTTCAAAATGGGAAGAGAAAAGCTGTGTAAAGGTGTCACCAAAGTCTGATCCTTGTTTGTCAGCGCTTGGGCTAACAACGCTTGAACTGTTGTTGTCAGCGTCTAAGCCATCAGCGTCTGAATTTGTCTTGTCAGCGCTTGATTTCCCGTTGTCAGCGCCTGAAGAAGTATGCATGTTTGTATTTGGTGGTATTTGAAAACCACCATTATCTTTTCTAGCAGCAGCAGCAGCATAATACTCATCTGTCCATATAGGAAGTGTAACATATTCTTGTGTGGGTGATGATATAACTGCTGGTGGTCCATCCTCCTTAGCAACCTGTATACCTGAAACATTACCAATTCTCTTTTCCAAAACACTTGAAGTTACCTTCACAATGTCTGGATCAGTAACAGGCATATAATTTAAAGCTCTAGATAAAGGTTCTAAGTCAAACAACCAATTTGGACCACTTTCAGGATCACTAGGTTTACTCTCTAAAAACCTAACATGTACTTTCTCAAGTATACGTTTTTCCTTTTTAATGTAAACCCTATATCCTTTGCTCTGCACTGAATAACCCATGAAGTAGCCTTCATCACCTTTTGAGTCAAATTTACCTAGGGCCTCACTAGTTTCTAAAACAACTACATGACATCCAAAAGGCTTGAGAAAGCCAATATTTGGCTTCCTTCCCCAAAGTAACTCATAAGGTGTCTTATTATGTATTTTGTTGACCAATGCCCTATTTTGAACATAACAAGCTGTGTTAACAGCTTCAGCCCAAAAGGCTATAGGAAAGTGGGCATCAGCCAACATGGTTCTGGCTGCTTCAATTAGGGTTCTATTCTTCCTTTCAGCAACCCCATTTTGCTGTGGGGTTCTAGCTATGCTAAACTGCCTAGTAATCCCTTTCTTGGCACAAAAATCATCTAACAACTGATTTCTAAACTCACCCCCATTGTCACTTCTAATATTTTGACCTCATTACCATTTTTCTTTTCAATCTGGGTAATGAAATTAATTAGACTTTGGGCAGTTTAACTTTTCTTGGCTAAAAAGAAAGTCCATGTAAACCTGGAATAATCATCAGTGATAACAAAACAATATGATTTACCCTTCAAACTTTCTATATTAGTTGGACCAAAGAGATCCATATGCAATAAGTGAAGTGGTTTAGAACTAGAGTGCACCTGTTTAGACCTGAATGAGACCTTGTGCTGCTTGCCCTTAAGACATGCAACACAAGAGTGGTCATTGTGGAAAGCCTTTTCAGGCAAACCATCAACTAAACCAAGCCTCACAAGTCTATTGATATTCTTAAAGTTTATGTGCCCTAATCTCCTGTGCCAAAGATTACTTTCATCTACTGAGGCTTTAGCATACAGACATGACATTTTATTATTTATCTTAATTCCATTAAGATTCACATTATATATGTCTTTATGCCTTGGTGTTCTAAAATCTATGTATTTTTCCTCAGGGAGCTTATAATCTTTGCTTAACACCAAGCACTCAGTATCTGTGAAAAGAACCTTATTTTTGTTATCACACACTTGTGATACACTAAACAAATTATAATCCAGTTCTTTTACCAGGAAGACATTCTCAAATCGTAGATTGTTGGTGACAAGGGTTCCTTTTCCTGTGATGGTGCCATAGCCCCCTCCAAAGTATACCTTATCACCATCTTGAATAGGAGAGAAATTAGTCAGATAGTCTTCCTTTCCTGTCATGTGCCTTGAGCATCCACTATCCCAGTATCCATAATCATTGATCTTCTTCTGAATGCCCTGCACATAAAGAAAACACATTAGTTTTATTTGGGAACCCAAGCCTTGGAAGACTTGGATACATCTGGTTGTTCAACAAGAACAGACTTGGTTCTCATAACAACCCCATTTTCATCCCTTTTAGAATGAAATTCCCAGTTAACCCCAATTGGTGTTGACATTGCTTTTGAAATATAATGAAACCTGTTGCATGTCATAGAAACACCAGTAAAATTAGAGTTTTGGTCTTGTTTTGGTCTCCATGTTAAGCTAGTAGAAGCTTTAGACCTATTTCCCTGTGGTTGCAAATACCTAGGTTTGGCAGTGTGTCTGTTAGCGCTTAAATTGCTCTTGTCAGCGCCCCGATTGCCTTTATCAGCGTTGTACCTAGGGTTTGCTACAGGAACCCATTGCCTATTGGACCAAGTGTTTGACTTTTGAAAAGGTCTTAGGCCTTGTGTGTTAGACCCTCTAGAAAAGAATGGGGCTGGTCTAACAACTTGTGAACTTTTGTTCACATAAGTATTGGGTCTGACAGTGTTTGACCTATGTTGACTTTTGTCAGCGCTGAAATGGTTCCTATCAGCGTTGACATTGGAAGCGTTGACACATTTGTATGCCAAATGTGAGAAGCTACCACATGTGTAACAAGCTTTTCTAGACATAGTCTTAGGTCTAGAAGCAAAGAAGCCTGTTCCATGATTACTAACTTGGCTTTTTGGTGACCTAGTATTCCTATACATCTCTGCATATTTAACACTAGGTTTTCTAACAGTTTGTGGGCCAAGGTCAACAGCTTTGCCAGTGGTAGGGTGTGTGATCTTAATAGGTTTAGGATCATTGGACTCCACAATTGGTATCATGTTTGGTGTGGGCTCATTTGGACTTTCACACAACAACCCTCCCTTAACAAACAAGGTGTGGTTAGCTTTCTTCCACTCATCTAGGTCAGTCAGTTTTTGCTTGTATTCCTCAACTGGGGAAGTCACTCTAGGTGGAGGAATGAATTCCTCCTCTTGGCATTCTGGCAAGCCAGTCCAAGATAAATCCTTTGATTGGACACCATAGAAATCCCCAGCTGGTGGTGGAACACCAGTATAATTATTCATCCCAATCCCACTCATATCCTTAGAGTCTCTTTGTTTACTAACACACTCTCCTAGGGATTGTGTGGCCTTATCAAATCTCTGGATTTTAAGACTCACATTATCTTTATTTTTGTTAGCCTCCTCTAACTGAGCTATCAAATCAAGATTAACCCTATTTACTATATCTTGAACATCTTTACTCTGATGTAACTCATGTTTTAAGATATTTATTTGATCCTTTAAATCAAACTCCATTTTCTTATACTCAGCTACTGTCTTTTCTGTTTGGGTAAGAGCAATTTGATAATTAGATACTTTGCATCTTTCAGTACTTGCCTCATCTAATAATTTTACTATCTCTTGATTTAGTTTTTCAGTATTTAAACGACAACCCTTAGAACAGAAAGCATCATCATATACCTCATTATCTGATGAAGAGGAGGAGTGTGCCATGAGAGCATATTCAACATGCTCTTCTTTAACTTCAGCAACCAAAGCTCTATCCTCTTCCTCATCCTTGGCCATCCAGCTCCAGTCCCATTCTCCAACACCATCAATTTGTTGAATAGCAACCATGGCCTTGGGATCTTGGCTCTTAACCATTTGGCTTGAGGGCTTACCAGCATCAGATCTTCTTGGAGATCTACATTCCCTCATGAAGTGCCCCATCCTATGACAGTTGTAGCACTCAACCTTGGACTTGTCAAAGCCAGCAACATACTTAGCATTAAAGGTCATCTTCTTCTTGAACCTTTTATTGAACCTGTTTGCTCTTAAGCTTACAAGAGCCATAGTCCACTTGATGTCCATCTCTTCCAATTGTTCATCACTTATCTGCTCAAGATCTTCATATGTAATCCTTGAATCACTGGGCAAAGAAGCAATGAATGCACACACAGTATCTAGATCTAAACCAGCAGGTTTAAGTCTATCAGCGCCAAAGTTGTGTGTGTCAGCGCTTGAGTATAAAGCGTTGACAGGATATGATCCAGCGCTGACAGACTGACATCCAGCGCTGACACCTTGAGATCCAGTGGCTGGATGTCCATAGAAGTTCATGGAATCAAATTGGCCTTCACTTTGTGAGAAGAAGGCCATGTTACTACTGGAAGATTTATTATCACTATCCAATTGTCATTCATTCTCCAACAGTCTTAGTTTGTTGAATATGTCATCAAACCTGGAGGTCTTGTGGGTATTATTGACAAGAATGGATCTTGTTTCAATCTTCCATACATCACCAAGGCTTTTGAGAAAAGTAGCATTCAATTCAGGGTCATCAATCTGTGTTCCCATGAAGGAAAGTTGACTTGTGATGTCAAGAAGTCTACTTCTCACACTGCTGAGATTTTCATTGGGTTGAGCTTTAAAGACAGCATACTCATGCAAGAGTTGCTTCTTCTTTTCTTCTTTTGTGTCAGCATTGCCACCATGTGCTACTTCAAGAGCTTCCCAAAGCTCTTTTGCAGACTCAAAGCGTTTGTACTTGTGCTGATTCTAATGACCTAGGGCGTGTTTCATGATGTTCAAGATTTTCATGTCCACCCTCTTCTTGGCTATATCTTCAACAGCTACAGCTCTCCCATCTCCAGGCTTTTCCTTCTTATCAGCTTCAGGACAATTAAGAACAGCTGTCCTTGTGGCAATTGCAGCAGCAATCTTTGCTGCTTTGTCGAATGTGTTCCCATATTCGACAATCTCCCAAAGAGTGTAGTCATGAATAGCTATATATTGCTCAAAATTTGACTTCCAAAGCTCAAAGTTCCTGGCATCAAACATGGGAATTTTGATACTAGGATTTGAGGAGTTGTTTTGTAGCAAAGCAGTAGGTTGATCTGTGCCAGACATGATGTTTTTAGGGTTTTGAGAATTTTAGGGTTTTTTAGGGTTTTTTTTTTTTTGGTGTTTTAGGGTTCTTGCGTTACTTAAAGATCAAAAGTTTCTCAACAAGCTCTGATACCACTTGTTGATCCCAAACTTAGATCGATTAAGCTTTGTGTATACGAGATTAGATCAAGTACTACACGTAGAGAAACCTTTGCTTATGAATAAAGTAACAAAGTGTTATGCGGAATTAACACTTGATCTAAAACACAAAGATGTTAAACAAACTTTCACTTGTATTAGAATGATCGTAATTGATTACAATGAAAGAGGTTTAACTTGCGAATACTTATGAAAACTTATTATCAAACATTAACCTAAAAGACCTTCTTTTATAGATTAAGAAGTCTTGTATAATAAGCTACGAATCAACTATTCTAGGTAAAGATAATAATAGAAAATACAATGTCGAGCTTATCTTTACTAGAAGTATTCTAGAATATAATAAACGTGTAGCTCACATCTTCCATCAGTGCTTGTCTTCAATCTATCAACGCTTGACTTTAACTTGTCAACGCTTATGCTATCAGCGCTCACTTTGCTCTTGTCAACGCTTGAGTTGTTCTTGTCAGCGTTCAAGTGATCTGGCCTTAATTTATTCCCAACAATCTTGATCTACTCAAATCTAAGAAGGAGAGTGAGGCGAATTATGAGTTGGTTTTGGAGTTGTTAGGAAAGGGAATTATACGTGAGATTTTCAAGTGTGAGTTTTAGGATTAAGTTGGCCATGATGAGTAGTTAGAGATGATGGTATATCATGGAACCAGCAAGGGGCAAAGTAAAGAGGGATGACGAAGCGTTTTGGAGGCTGAAGAGGTGATTGGATAATGATCCGGTCTTGGCATTGTCGGAAGGACTGGATGAATTCGCGAAGCATAACGATACGTGGAGCAAGGATTTGGATGTATACGAGAACGACAAAGAAAGGCGGTTGTTTATACGTTGTGGGAACTAAAGATTTGGAAGAACTAGATAGACTTAGTTAGTGGAGCTGGATTGTTATATCTGCCTAGAATGCTAGAGGCATTTGGGGTACGAGACATAGAGAATGATATATACAGATCATGAACGTCTCCAACACATATTTAATCATCTTGATTGAACATTTGGAAAAGGTGATGGGTGGAGTTAAGTGATGAAAGAAAATTGCAAGGCCAAGTACCATCTGGGAAAGGCAAGCATGGTTGATGAGACATGGAATAAGAAGAATGAAGTGAAGCTGAGACGAACTTGAACTATATGGATGACGTATTAGGGTGGTTTGGATGAAGGATGTAGGTTGCACGAGTTGAGTTGTCTAAAGCATAGAACACGTCAACATGTATGTTGCGTGACTTGGACAATCATATGGAGAAAAGGGACGTAGACTATACTTCCTACATAGATAGGAGTAGCTTAGAAAGGGTGATGTAAGGACGAAGTTGGTGAAAGGGATACATAATAGGGTGGAGGAATAAGTATGACGAGAGTTGGGTGATAGTCGATAGACTGACTAATTCATCTCATATTTCAAGAGGATTGAGAAGTCACGTAGTTGAGAAGTTGGAAGGATTGCGTACGGATGTGATGGAATAGAGGGTTTTGCGTAAAAGTTAGCCTAATATGTATGGAATGCCTTATGAAGGATTATGGCAAGGGAAGAAACGATGGGAAGCAAGCGTAGTATACCATTGATAGACTAATGTTTGGTATGAGCATACTATAGGGGTAATTGAGAAAGACGCCTAGAGCATTGGCGTGAGATTTGGAGATAGTTGGAGAACGCATTATATTAGGAAGAATTCTCCTACAAAGAGAGAGTCACCGGTGAGAGGGGCATATTCCCCACTGATGAGGATGTAAGGAATAAAGGAGGAAACACCTAAATTATAGGCTGAAGACGGGATATAAGATGGTATGGAAATTAAGATTGTGGAGAGACAAGCGAAAAGTAGTATGGAGGAAGAATGATTCGAGGGAGCAAGAGGTTTTGAAGATAGTGGGGTGATATTGAAGAGAAACCGTTAGAGCAAGAGGTTAGTAGTCACGAACAATGGAACGTCCACCTAGAGAAAATGTGTAACACATGTTAGTAAGAAGGATGGTTAGCTACTTGGTGTCGAGCATGGGAAAGCAAGGATGAGGTGGTGGTTATGACATGTTTCTTGTGAATATTATGGGAAGCTTTTGGTTATGCTATCCTGCATATACCATTGGATGTGTTTAAGGTTGGGAGAACTTACGAATGATGGAAAATCCGTAGAGGATAGAAGCCGTTAGGTATGGTGATAGGAATTGTAGTAGAAACTGCTGGAGTTAATTCATAGGAGATGAGGTGGATCACCATTATAGTAGTATGAAGTTAGAAGCGGCCAACGTATTGGACCGGAGGTGGATCAGAAAACTATGGAGGTGGTGGCAGTGACTAAGTAGAGGTTGAAAATAGCAAAGAACCGACAAGAGAGCTATGCGGACAAGAGGCGTAAGCCGTTGAGATTTGAGATAAAGTTATGCTAAAGGTTTCACCATGGAAAGGGGTGATGCGGTTTGGAAAGAAAATGGAAGTTAGCACCTAGAATTGTGGGTCCATTTGAAATCCTTGAAAGGATTGGGCTAGTGGCGTATAGGTTGAGATTACCAGAGGAATTGAGTAGTGTGCATGACGTATTTCATGTATCAAACTTGAGGAAATGCTTAGCAAGAACTGACTTGCAAGTACCGTTAGATGATATTAATATGGATACGAGTCTTCATTTTATCGAAGAGCCGATAGAGATTTTGGGTCGTGAAGCTAGGACGTTGGATAAAAAGGGTAATATACCGTAGTTATGGGTAGATGGAATTTGGAACGTAGACTAGAGTTCACATGGGAACGGGAAGGATTTATGAGGAGCAAGTATCCTCAGCTAATTGATAATGACGATCCTAAGGAGTAAATCTCGGGACGAGATTTCTATTAGGAGGGAGTGATGTGACAACCGTGGTTTTGAGGTTCGTCACTTGGTCTTATTTTAAGGTTAATTTATGTGTGACTATGTGATTTGCGTGTTTACATGTTATTTTGCGTGAACGAGGTTGGTGTGGATATCGTTTATGGGTATAAAGTACTCATAAGTAAATCGAGGAACGGTTATTTCATGTTCATGAGCTCACAAATTAGTGACTATTAAATGAAATGGTGTTATTTTGGTGTTTTACGTATACGTATAAGTATTATAGTAAATCGTATTTTTTTTTACGATTTGGGGTTTAGCATTTAGAGGTCTCGGGTAAGGTGTTTAGTCATGTGAGTATTTTTCGGGATGGTTTTAAGTCATTTAGGACTTAGTTATAAAGTTTATTTCAAAATTTAAGATTTTTTTAAAACTGTATATTTTACGTCTTTTACGGTAAACGCGTAAATTTGACTAGTTTTACGGTTTTGAGGTTTTGGAGGTTTTAGGAGTTGTAATAAATTAAAGAAATTTAATGTAACACTAGTAGTTTAATAATAAGTAATAAAAAAAGAAAAGAAAATAAAATATATATATAAGGGTCGGTTAGGGTCGACTAAAGAGAAAAAAAAAGAGAAAAAAAGGAAGTTGGGCTTAGGTTGGACTAGGATTCACCCACACCCTATATATTATTTTATTCACAACCAAAAATCATATTTATTTTCTCCTGGAGTCTTGAAGTTGCGACATTAATAAGAAAAACTAGGGTTTCATCAAAATTTTGGGGTTTTCATAAATCAAAGGTAAATCTTCATAACCCTTTTTAATTAAAGTGTTTTAATTCTTTCTCAATCATCTTATGATGGATTTAGGTTAGGGTTTAAATTAAAATCTGTATATTAATGATATTATAATGATTAGGTGAATTAGGGATTGTAATTAGTGGAGTTATGGGTAATTAATTAGGTTAATTTAATTGAATTCGTTTTTAAAAACTGGGCAAAATTTTAGGTCAATTGTTTTGATCATATATAGAGTTCTACAAACTCTTATTTTGCGATCCAAGTATTCCTGAAAAGGTAATTGAGTTTTCTTTCAAATGAAAGAAACGAGATCTAAATTGGAGGTCGGGAAGTGGGTCAAAAACAGGTAACATCAGTCGGGTGTCAAAACTGTTTTCGGGTCAGCCTGTTTTCTTTTTATGTTTTGGTTTGTTTGGGGTACTTAGGGTTCTATTAGGACTTTCAAACGAACATGGGAGTTGGTTTATATATTATAGGAAGTATCTGCATTGGGGTTAAGATTATGGGTTAGGGTAAGATCCCCTAATCATAACAAACGTTTTGTATGTTCAAAATCGGTAATATGCGGATAGGGAGAAGTATATATATATATATATATATATATATATATATATATATATATATATATATATATATATATATATATATATATATATATATATATATATATATATATATATATATATATATATATATATATATATATATATATATATATATATATATATATCGGGGCCTTTACAGTAGCTTTAAGGTTTGGGAAAAAGGGAGGAGTTAGATGACATATGTAAGGGCATAGGGTTTCCTTTACAGAGATCATGGGTATGGTTAGGTGGGCGTTTGGCTTATAGTTTGGAGACCTAAAAGTTGGGACTGTTTTGTGTAAAATATGAACGGGATAGGTATCAAACTTAACCAAGTTAAGGACTTGTTAGGGAAGGGTAATGGGGTGTTTAGAACCTATGAATGAGGAACATAAATGGGAGAAGGCTAGATGTCCATCATAGGTTGATGAGCCGTTTTAGTGATTGGTTCATGTTTTGATTATGTGCTTTTGTTGGTTAGCTTTTTGCTAGTGCGCGGACTTTTGGAGAAGCTCAATCAGGTGAGTTTCATAGTCCCATGTCTACTAATGATTTTGACTTCCAGATGGGATGGAAGAGACACTGTCTTGTTTTTATAAATTATGCTGTGAATGTTTTGTGTTTGGTGATTGACTTGTGCATACTTATGTGATTAACTGCTAGTTGATTCATGATTGTTTTATGTTTTGACTTGGTACCAAGGGGATGTTGACAAGGCGTGACCTTGGGGAAGTACATAGATGTGTGAGCATCTATGGGACCAATTGATAATGACAAGGCGGGGCCTTGGGATTGGTACATAGGTGTATGGGCGCCTATGGTACCATGGTGTTTGGTAAGGCTGGGAGCCTTGGATTTGGTTGGTTTGTTAAATCTTGAATATTAGTTGTTAATGCATGTTTGTATCACATTGTCCATATGTTCTTAAATTTGGTTATTATACACAACTTATGTTTTGATTTTGGCGTTGGAGTCTAAACCTATGACTCTCACCAACTTTATGTTGACGTGTTTTAGTGTCTCTTTCAGGTGAGAATGTGGTTAAGCTTGAGAGTAGAAGTGGCTAGTTTTGGAGGCATTAGGATTGCATTTAGAAGGAGATCCCTGTTCCTTCTTAGTTTATTTTTATGTGTTTTGAATAAGTGATACTTTGTGGACACCTTTATGATGTTTTGTTTGTGGTAATTGTTTGTCTTGGGTAAGAGGTAGGACTGTTACCTACTTGCCTAGACTCCTGCATTTTGTGGAGATATTGTCATGACATTTGTGTCACCATTTTATGACATTTCCATTTCATTTAGTTATCTCTATAGACAGGCCATGTTGTGATGATAACCATACGTCGCGCCCCATATTCCGCAATGTTGGGTGTGACAGCAAATTCCTAGTCATGCCTTTAAAAATTAGTTTTGAAAAATTAAAAACCTTGTTGTTTGCTAGACAAATACTAGCTGATGCTAAAGCAACAGGAATTTGATCAAAAGAAGTACTTTTGGTGCTTAAACAGTGAATAATAGCATGAAAAATCAATTTCCACTGTGGTGAAAACAATGCTTTAACGAAAGTTAGACTTTCCCTACCACCTTCATAACCCATGGCTGCAAGGCCATCATGTATCTTTGTATTATTTAGCATACTAAGTCCATCTACATCATTAAGTCTCAAACTATCTCTTAGCAGTACCTCAGTTACATAGATGTTTCTATGATTCACCCTAGCCTTAATGCAAGGTTGATCAAACGAGTACCTAACACAGCAATATTCCAAAATTATTCAACAATAGGAATGGAGACAATGGGACTTACAGTGAGTGCAAACTTAACATGACTTCGAGATAAAAATCCTAGTATCTCATGAAAACCAAGAGAATCAACATTCTGAGCAAGGTTCGCAACCAAATTGTGCTTAGAGATCACTTGTAAAGCAGCCATTGTTGTTTTTGATGATCGATGATGAAAACAAAGGTTGCAGAATCGAGTTGTAAAAATAAAAGATTTGGTAAATCAATAATGTAATTGGGGTTGGTATTTATAGAAGGAAGTAACCCATCCACGAAGAAACCACCAAATTTTCAAAAGATACCCTCAACGGTACAACGGTTATGTAACGATACATAGAACATACTCGGTACTTCAAATTTGCCTAGCGGTACTTAGCAGTAAAGCGGTACCTCAAACATAAGACCGGTTCATACAATCCATCAACATTGTAACCTCTTTATTTTATACTATCAACCTGTAATCACACCAAAAACACAAAACATATACTATACAATAAAATTAGCAAAAAATTGTACAGTTGTTATCTCCCCTCAACATATGCAGCAGTCTATTGGTTTAGCATACCAATATGTGTCACCAAGAATTCAAACCTCTTTGTATCAAATGCCTTGGTCAGCAAATCAGCTACATTGTTGTCTATATGAATCTTCAAGACTTGAATAAGCTTCTTGTCATAGGCATCTCTTATAAAGTGATGTCTGATTTCAATATGCTTGGTCTTGGAGTGAAATACTTGATTCTTGACAATGCATATAGCACTCTCATTATCAATGTAAATCTTAGTGGTCATGAAGTTGAACCCATAATCTAACAATTGATTTTGAATCCAGAGTACTTGTCCACAACAATGAGCAGCAGCTACATATTCAGCTTCAGTTGTAGAAGTAACAACAATGGTTTGCTTCTTACACTGCCATGATATGAGTCTTCTGCCTAGGAATTGACAACCTCCTGTTGTGGATTTCCTATCATGATTAGCCCCAGCATAATCACTGTCTGAGTAAGCTTCCAATTCAAAGGTTGAATCTCTAGGATACCATAATCCTAAATTAGGTTGACTTTTAAGATACTTAGTTTTTTTTCACAGCATGTAGATGTGAAACCTTTGGGTTAACCTGGAATCTTGAACATGCACATACATCAAACATAATGTCTGGTCTTGAAGCAGTAAGATACATCAATGAACCAATCATTGACCTGTAAAGATGAATATCAACATCTTCACCATGTTCATCTTTTGATAAAGAATTCTTAGCTTCAAAAGGTGTGCTTGTACTCCTTGAATCCACAAACTTTTTCAAGATTTCAGCAACATATTTATCTTGGCTGATAAATATTCCATCTTTCCTCTGTTTGACTTGCAGTCCCAAAAAGAAAGTAAGTTCTCCCATAGAAATCATCTAAAACCTTCCTTTCATCAAAGCCTCAAACTCCTCACACCATGATTTCTTAGCTGAACCAAAAATGATGTCATAAACATAGACTTGTACTAGAATAATATCCTTAGCATTCTTTTTGATGAATAGAGTTTTGTCAATGGTTCCTCTCCTATATCCATGTTCTAACAGAAAATTGGATAAAGTTGCATACCAAGCCCTTGAAGCTTGATGTAAACCATAAAGTGCTTTGATAACTTTGTAGACTCTGTTGGGGAATTTAGAATCTATAAAACCTGGAGGTTGTGAAACATATACCTCCTCTGAAATAGTACCATATAGAAAGACACTTTTCACATCCATCTGATAGACTATAAAACCCATATATGATACAAAGGCCAAAAATAACCTGATGGCTTCTATTCTTACCACTGTTGCAAAGACCTCATCATAGTCTATCCCTTGTTCCTGTCTATAGCCTTGAGCAAGAAGCCTTGCTTTGTTTCTCACAACAACTCCTCTTTTATCCTTCTTGTTTCTGAAAACCCATCTAGTACCAATAACTCTTTTACCTGAGGGAAGATCCACAAGAATCCAAACCTTTTGTAACTCATATTGTGTTAATTCTTCTTGCATGGCATCTACCCAACTTTCTTCATCAAGAGCTTGAGAAATATTCTTGGGCTCTACTTGTGATAAGAAACAAGCAAACAAACTATGCTGAGTATCTTTATGATTTGTCCTCTGCTGTTGTTTGACATAACTCACAAGTGCATGAGTTTCAGTATTAGATTGAAGTTGTCTTCTGGTTGGCACAACAGAATTAGGATCTCCAATAATCTGAGTAGTAGGATGGTTGTTGTTGACTTTTTGTGTGGGAAAAGAACTGATTGGATTTTCTGTTTCCAAATTATTAAAATCAGTTACTGCACCCTGCTCATCATAGGAAGCTTTGGAGAAGATTCCTTCAAATGGACTTGCAAAAATGTCTTCCTCGTCCATAGCTTGTAAAATATCTTCTAATGAGTCAACAGTCTTTGCAGATTTTGACTTAGCAGTACTTGCAGATGAGGTACCGCTAGGTATAGTATGTACTGCTGAGTGTTGTGACTCAAAAGATTCTTCTCTTGAATGCTCATTAGCAGTTGTAGCATTCTTTTCTTGATCTTGAAGTCTCTGAAGCTCTTGGGAGGATCATCAGTGGATGACATTGTTTGCTTCTTGGGAGTAGCAGTTTTAGGAGTAATAGTAGGCATACTTGGTACATAGATGTGAACATCATCATCTTGAGAGTCTGTTGAAGAAGAATCTCCTTGAGTACCTGTCTTAGTTATACCAATCTCCCCATATGCACTGTTAGCTTGACAATCCTTTTGCACAGAATAGTAATCCATGGAATTAGTTAGATAATCTAAATCAAACATCCAAGCATAACCTATTCTTGGAACATTGGGTTTATTTTATAAGAAATTAACATGGGCATTTTCTTCAACCTTTTTAGATGCCAAGTTATAAACCCTATATGCTTTACTTTGCATTGAATATCCTACAAGATATCCTGGATCAGATTTACCATCAAACTTTCCCAAGTGATCAAGGGTATTTAGTATAGACACATGACACCCAAAAGGTCTTAAATAACTTATGATTGGCTTAATACCAATCAAAAGTTCATAAGGTGTCTTATTCTAAGGCTTGGTCACTAAGACTCTATTTAACACATAACATGCAGTATTGATTACTTCTACCCAAAATGTGTTGGGCAAAAGGGAATCAGCTAGCATAGTTCTAGCAGCCTCAATTAGTGTCATATTCTTTCTTTCAGCTACCCCATTTCGTTGTGGAGTCCTAAGATTACTAAATTGTCTCTTGATTCCTTTAGACCTACAAAATTCATCAAATTCAGCATTCTTGAATTCTGTCCCATTATCTGTCCTAATGATTAATACCTGTTTAGTGAACTGCTTTTCAACTAAAGTGATAAAATCCTTAAGTAAATCCTTGGTTTCACTTTTAAGAGCTAAAAAGAAAACCCAACTGAATCTACTATAATCATCAGTTATGACTAGACAAAAAGTCTTATGGCTAATGCTTCTAACATAAACTGGACCAAAGAAATCCATATGCAAAAGTTGCAAAGGCTTTGTCACAATATTGACAGTCTTGGTCTTACAAGAAGCTCTATGTTGCTTACCCTTTTGACAAGCAGTACATGTGAAATCATTTTGAAAAGATTTGTTAGGTAAACCTCTAACCAAATTCTTATTTACTAACCTATTAAGATTCTTGAAATTCACATGACCTAACCTCCTATGCCACAAATTAGACTCATCATTAGAAGCCTTAGCTAGCAAACATGTTATTCCACCTGTTGGAGTAATAGTATGAAGATTAAAGGTGTACATATATTCTTGCATGGGTACTTTGAGTAGTATTTGAGATTCTTTAGGCATCTCAAAGTCTTTGGAGAGCACCAAGTAGTCTGTATCTGTAAACAGCACCTTGTTCTTCTTATCACACATTTAAGATACAAAAAAGAAATTGAATTCATTCAGTTCTTTTACAAGGAACACATCTTCAAATTCCAACATCCCTGTATTGATTTTTCCTTTGCCAGTAATTCTACCTTTGCTACCTCCAAAGGCTACTGGTCCACCTCTGAATTCTTTAAATTCAGCAAGGAAATCTTTGTTTCCTGTCATGTGTCTTGAGCATCCGCTATCCACTATGCCTTTATCTTTCAATTCATCAATTAGATTCCCCTGCACATACACAAAACATATCAGTTTTTAACAGGGACCCAAGCCACATTTCGCTCGGATCTTGTGGGACTGATAGGTGTGTAAACACCCATCTTTTCTACCACTTAATTACAATAATAACCGGACCAAAATGTGTATTTTATGTCTTTTATGTCGGAATTATTCGTGGTTTGTGTTTTTGTTGTGACTTAGGACGAAATTGTGAAAAGTGGAGAAAACACGAGAATTCACGGGCATTCACGGCTTTTATTGAAGAAAAAGATGAAAGACGGAGTCGAGAAGTCAAAAGTGGAAAAAGAACGGAAGTCCAAGGCCAATTCTGAAGATTTATCGAAGAATAAGTCAAAAGACAGAAGTTTATCAAAAGCCGAAGAATTCAAGTCTATTTTATTGAATAAATTAAAGACGAATTCAAAAGAAATCCCGAGCCACAAGTTCTTAAAGTCCAAGTTTAAAAGAAAGATTAGAAGAGAAGGACTAATGACGCAATTAATGAAGAATTAAGAAGAAAGGGGCTTAATCTTGCAATTAACAAGAAATGAAGGAGGGGAGGAAGCTTCCTAATCCTCCCCTATAAATAGTTTAGATTATTAAGCATTTGTTTTTGTTGGCTAATCGTGACAATTAGTCCTTCCACCTTTAATTACCTTGTCAATTTAAATACTTGTCCATTTAATTACCTTGTCTTGCACCTTAATTACCATTTAATTCAAGTAAGTTTTCTTTTTAGTTCTTGTTAATCTTTATCTTTATCTTGTCAATCTCATTCTACCTTTCTTTAATCTTTGTGTTGATTTATTTTTGTTCATGTTCTTAATTTTTGTTGATTTATTTAAGTGGGTTTTGATTATCTTGATCATTATTGTTTGATTTGTTGTTTTGGATTGATTGTTTATGCTTAATAGTTGTTTTGTTATTAGTTTGATTTAATCTTTTTGTTGATTTGGTTGAGTTTTTGTTTGATTCTTGCCTTTCTAGTCTTCCTTGTTCTTCGGATCTCATTGCTGATCTTGCCCAGATTCGTGCCCAGCCAACATTCCGCATAGGGGTTGCCAAGTTGTGCGTTATTCGGAATATCTTATATTCCGAGTAAGAGAGTTATTCCGAATAAGGCCATATTCTGCATAAGAAGAATATTCAGCATAGGCTTGATTATTCCGAATAGGGATAGTTTTTCCGAATAGCAGTTTATTCCGAATGAGCTGAATATTCCGAATAGGGGTATCTTTCCGAATAGCCAAGAAATTCCGAATAGAGCTAATATTCCGCATAGGAGGATATTCCGAATAGGTGACAATATTCCGAATAGGCCAATTATTCCGAGTAGGGACTTTATTCCGAATAGCAAGGACTTTCCGCATAAGAACAATATTCCGAATAGGAATAGCATTCCGAATAGACAAAATATTCAGAGTAAGGTTTTATTCCGAGTAGGGACAGATATTCCGAGTAAGGCAATATTCCGAATAGGAGTTTATTCCGGATAGGGAAATTTTAGTTTTTAAGTTTCTGCCCTTTTATTTTTAAGCTTTATTTCTCCCGCCTTTTTCCTTAATCGCACTTTAAGTTTATTTGCCTTAGTTTAAGATTTAGTTTTAGTTGCGTTTTAAGTTTGCCTTAGTTAGATTTAAGTTTGTGTTAGTTACTTTATGGCCCTTTAATTTTAGTCTTGCTTTTAAATACTCACACTTTATTTTAATTAGACTTAGATTTATTTTAATTGCACCTTTACTTTAATTGTTCTGCACCTTTAATTTTAAACACTACAATGACACATCTTTGATTCCACCAAAGAACAGCTGAGTCACACATTAAACAAGTGTTTTTCAATTCGAAGAGATTGGTACAACGAACAACGATATTTTTAACTCGGAAAATCTTAGTTATAAAATGGCGCCACTGCCGGCTCTTTTCGTTAAGATCGACCGTTTTCTGTGAGAGACACGTTGCTTTTTGGGATCCGTTCACTTGTGAACGTTATTTTTCTTGCCTAAAAAATTCAAAAATCATAAAAATTAAAAATTGATAAAAAACCATAAAAATTAAAAATTTCAAAAATCCAAAAAGATTTTATCTTTATTGTGTATATATATTGTTTTTGTGTTTGGTTTTGTTTTCTTTTGCATTTTCAGGTGTATGCGTACTAGATCTTCTAATTATCAAGAGCCCGAGCCTCAAGAAGATTTAGATATGGCAGGTGTTAACAACAACAACATTCCACCGAACCTAAATAATAATAATAACAACAATGCTCTTCCACAGCCCGATCTTCGGACCATGGAGGAACTTTGTCAACCAACAATGTTTGGACGAGGAGGACCGATTGCGCCGATGCAAATCAACGCTCCTGAGTTTTCGTTGAAGCACCACATGATTCAGCAAGTGCAAACAAACCCATTTAGAGGATTGCCTGATGATGATGCCAACAAACACCTCGACAAGTTCATTACAATCACCCAAAGCATGAAGTTGCCTGGGGCCACGATGGATGTTCTCCGCCTACAACTCTTTCCACATACTTTATCGCATCATGCCGAGAAATGGTTTGATCGTCTCCTGAAGAATTCTATTCACACTTGGGATGATATGACTCAACGCTTTCTTTCGCGCTACTTTCCACCATCCATGGTCACAAGCCTTCGCAATCAGATCAGCGGTTTCATGCAAGATCCCGATGAATCTCTTTTTGACGCTTGGGAGAGATATAATGTCTTGATCGACCGTTGTCCAAACCACAACATGCTCCCTGTCACCTTAATCGATACTTTCTACAACGGTTTGACTTTTCGAGATCGTGATACGATCAATGCAGCCGCCGGTGGCACATTCATGAAAAGGAGACCCGAGGAGTGTAGAGAGTTAATTGAGAACATGACTACTCACCACAAGAACTGAGATTCCTCTGCATCTTCTAGGAACAACCCGAGAGTCAATGTTTCTTCTACCTCAGCAAACCCTGAGATGACCGAACTCACCCGCATGATGGCCGAAATGAGCAAAAGTATTACGCTTCTCGCTTCAAACCAACAACAACAACAAGTTAAAGCGGTTGCTAATCCTTGTGAAACATGTGGCGGTCCTCACTCATACACCGATTGTCCTTCGACACAAGGAAATCCGGAAAATGTGTATGCTGCTTACGGTAATTATTCACCGGAAAATTACCAAGCTAGACAACAAGGGGATAGAAATCTGCTGAGCTACCGTTCCAACAACTACCTTTCACCCGGTTTTTCTCCTCAAAACCAAAATCCCACCAACAACTACAATAGAAGCAACCAAATTCCACCTCGTGCTTCTAACCCTTATCAACCACCCACCCAACAACACCCACCCATTAATCCCGATGTTGACACCATCATGAGAACTCAAGGTGAGCAAATCAAGAACCTATAGAGCCAAATAATCAATTTGAAAGGAGATATCTTGAAGCAAGGTAATGACATCAGAACCGAGGTTCGTGATAATCTTCAATCCTCCTTCATCACTCAAACAACTGAATTAAAGAATCTGTTGGCTACCCGAAGCTCAACCTTCTTCTTCTTCGGGTTCTCTACCTTCAAACACCGTCACCAATCCGCGAGCTAATGTGAGTGCTATAACTACGCGTAGTGGAATTACCATTGTCAATCCACCTGACTCACCACCATCATCTACACCTCCTCCACCACCATATATCCCTACTCCTCTTACACTTAGTGATAGTACACCATTACCGTCTCAGCCTCGTCATGACGATGTATCTCGGAAGGACCCTTCAACATCACAACCTTCACCACCTACATCTTCACCTAACCCTTATCAACCTAGAATCCCATACCCTTCTCGCATAGGCAAGACCAATGATCTAACCAAGAATGACTGCCAAGTATCGAAATATGTGGATATGCTATCTAAAATGACCATCAACATTAGCCTTATTGAAGCACTTTGCCACATGCCGAAATTTGTCAAAGCATTCAAGGAATTGCTTAGCAAGAAGGAGAAGCTGATTGAACTCGCCAACACACGCTTAAATGAAAACTGTTCTGCAGTTCTTCTTAGAGAACTTCCGGAAAAGCTTGGAGATCCCGGTCGTTTTGTGTTGCCTTGCGTGTTCAACAAAACTGAAGCATTTACCGCCCTTGCTGATCTCGGGGCTAGTATTAACTTGATGCCACTAAGTGTTTGGAAAACACTATCATTGCCCGACCTCACTCCAACTAAGATGACTCTTGAACTTGCAAATCGTACTCTCGCTTACCCCGTTGGTATAGCCGAAGACGTGTTTATCAAAGTTGGCACATTTACTTTCCCGGTCGATTTTTTCGTAGTTGATTATGAAATGGACCCTCGTATTCCTTTAATACTTGGTCGGCCATTTTTGAGAACCGGACGTGCTTTAGTAGATGTAGCCGAAGGTGAGTTAATCTTACGAGTCGGGGATGATTCTAAAGTTTTTAAAATGGGGAAGCTTACAGGCAAATCCTTTGGAGGCCGAGAATCAGTGAATATGATAAATGTGCTCGATGACTTTACCGTCTACGATAATCCCTTATTCGAGTCTTCCACTGATAATCCACTCTTTGAAGATGAAGTGGATGATTCTCTCCCTACTTTGGACGCTTCTCCCATTTATGATTATCAACCGGTCTTCAATGCTTATGATGATGATGATTCTAGCTCAGATTTGTATGATTTTGATTGTACTTCTGAGTATCCCGAGCTGCCTACTTTCGATGATTTTGATGCGGCTGATACTCTATCGAGCGATTCTTCACATGATGAAGATCCTCCGCCATCACTCGATCCTACTTTGGACGATTATTCATTTGAGGAAGATTTCTCTGAATTTCTCAACACATACTTCCCTCATGAGAGTGATGCTCCTCCTTTGGACTTTGAAGATTATCGTCTTGATCCTACTTTGGATTTGAAGAGCATTTTGTCAAAGGAGAAGAAACCGGTCGACACCGAAATCCGTTGCACTTATGATTTGACACCTCTTTGTCCCCCTTCTGAGGACGAGGTTGTGCTTCTTTGCGGATCTTCTTCACACTCGGCTGAGCCTGAGTGCTATTTTCCCTTAAAGGAAAAGGTGTTCGACCCCGATATTGAAGTCTTTAAGCCATCTCAGTATCCACCTGATGAAATAAAAGGAAAAATCTTTGGACCCATTGAAGACATGCTTGCACCACTTCATCCTTGCTTCTACTGTGCTCCATCACTGCTTAAGGGGACCTTGCCAATTCTCTTTTGGCTTGCCTTGTTCGCCTTAAGTTCTTCTTATTTGATGAATGGAAACTATGTCTTTGATCCGGGTGGATATGTTTCATGCTACTTCTGTTGATGATCAAGGTCGAGTCAGGCTAACGACTCGGTAAACAAAAACCAAGCGCTTCTTGGGAGGCAACCCATGCATCTATCTTTTTGCTTTCTTTACCATAAGTGTAGGGGGGACCCTTTGGTTTGTTTTCCTCTCCTCACTTCTTAATCAGGGATTCGAGCTTCAATGATCCACTCTTGATGATTCTTGACGACCCGTGATTCCATGTTCTACGTTATCCCGGTTCTATCCTAAACTCTTTTTGATTCACTATTTTATATTTTCTCAATATTAAAATAGGAATCTCTTAGTTGTCTTTCCCTTAGCGAGATTTAAACAACATGCACAATGTCCTAAGTGTAGGGGAGTTTCCTCCCACATGCTTAAACATTGAGGACAATGTTTATCTTAAGTGTAGGGGGGACTTCTATCGAAGTTAAGTGGTCTTTTCCTTGTATTTGTCCTCATTTTAACCGGAAAATCAATTTTTCGACATTTTTCAAAATTTTTGATCTATTTTGGCCTATTAGTTTTTCCCTTTGTATAGTTATTTTCTTTCTTTGCTAGAATAAATGTTTAATAAGTGGTTTTAATTTTCAAACGTTGTGAATCTTTTGACTCAACCCGTGTTTACTCTAGCTAGTATCCTTAACGTGTTTAAGTCAAGTTTTGCTAGGCTTTTATATAGGGAGCTATAAAACGCGAAAGTCTTAACTCTCACGGGTTAAGAACAAGAACTTTTCGCAAGTTCCTATAATTGATCCTAGTGAGTCGTTTATCAAGGGAACTTTAAAATACGATTTCTAAACTTGAAAGAGTCTAAGAATTTGCAAGATCCTATAGGCGACTCGAAAACCTAAAACTTTGATTTAATAGGCTAAGCATCCACGAGTCTCATTCCTTGAGATTTTAAACTGTGGAGAACGAGAGATGATAGAGCCAATTATAAGTTAGGTATTCTTTCGTGAATTTATGTGAGTTAATTATAAGCCTATTCTCCCATCGCTTGCTAATAAATTTATCTGCTAATAAATAAGGTTGTACGATTTGAAAAGTTACTTAGCTTCTAGCCCGAGATCGTTTAAAAGTTGCTCGGTATTGACGAGAGTTCATAGCCAAGGCATAACTTATGAAGCGGGGAGAGAAGATTGGCGAGTCCGAAAAGGCCCTAACAAGGCATGAGGGCTATGTTTTGTTGCTAAAGATCCAAAAGTGATGTGAAGAATCATTTATCGAAAATCAATATGAAGGATCGAGACACACGACGAAAAGCAAAAACTCCCAAAAAGTCATGGAGAAGTGTATCCGAAAAGACCCTAACAAGGTATGAGGATAAATAGATCCAAGTCAATAAAGGAGGCGGATCGTTGTATATCAAAATCCAAAATAGAGATTGGAGAAAAATGAAGAAGTCGTGGTCCATATATGAAGAATCTCTCAAAAATTTCAAGTGAAGAAATTCCAATTATGAAGAGAAGACCATTATTTCATGAACGTCTCTCAAGATTTTAAGTATGAAGTCGCTGCCAAATATCGGCCCGAGAAAGGTCTCAAATCGCGAACCAAGTTATGCCAAGATATGAACTTTTTGATATCCCGAGAAGCAGTTTTAAAAGATTTGGTCCTTTAGCTAACTATTGATTAAATCGTGCACTTTATTTTCAGACTAAATAATTATCAAAATAAGTCAAACAATGCATCTTCGTGATCATTCAAGACAAATAATAAAATATAAGAGATACCCATAGGAATAAGGGAGTCTAAGTGAATAATTGGCCCACATGAGTTCGTGTTAGTTTACTAACTTATAATAAGAATGATCTCGTTTTTAAGCTTGGTTTGGAGAAAGTGAAAAGTTGAGGATGATGATTATTCATGACATTTTCAAAACCCAAGGTATGCTTTTAATTTATAATTTTCTATCTCTTTAATAAAGGCCAATGTGGATTGATTATGATGAAAAGTGTAAACATGCTTTGTAACTAATGCATTGCATGAGGACATTGCAATGGTCAAGTGTAGGGGATTTGATAGGTGTGTAAACACCCATCTTTTCTACCACTTAATTACAATAATAACCGGACCAAAACGTGTATTTTATGTCTTTTATGTCGGAATTATGCGTGGTTTGTGTTTTTGTTGTGACGTAGGACGAAATTGTGAAAAGTGGAGAAAACACGAGAATTCACGGGCATTCACGGCTTTTATTGAAGAAAAAGATGAAAGACGGAGTCGAGAAGTCAAAAGTGGAAAAAGAACGGAAGTCCAAGGCCAATTCTGAAGATTTATCGAAGAATAAGTCAAAAGACGGAAGTTTATCAAAAGCCGAAGAATTCAAGTCTATTTTATTGAATAAACTAAAGACGAATTCAAAAGAAATCCCGAGCCACAAGTTCTTAAAGTCCATGTTTAAAAGAAAGATTAGAAGAGAAGGACTAATGACCCAATTAATGAAGAATTAAGAAGAAAGGGGCTTAATCTTGCAATTAACAAGAAATGAAGGAGGGGAGGAAGCTTCCTAATCCTCCCCTATAAATAGTTTAGATTGTTAAGCATTTGTTTTTGTTGGCTAATCGTGACAATTAGTCCTTCCACCTTTAATTACCTTGTCAATTTAAATACTTGTCCATTTAATTACCTTGTCTTGCACCTTAATTACCATTTAATTCAAGTAAGTTTTCTTTTTAATTCTTGTTAATCTTTATCTTTATCTTGTCAATCTCATTCTACCTTTCTTTAATCTTTGTGTTGATTTATTTTTGTTCATGTTCTTAATTTTTGTTGATTTATTTAGGTGGGTTTTGATTATCTTGATCATTATTGTTTGATTTGTTGTTTTGGATTGATTGTTTATGCTTAATAGTTGTTTTGTTATTAGTTTGATTTAATCTTTTTGTTGATTTGGTTGAGTTTTTGTTTGATTCTTGCCTTTCTAGTCTTCCTTGTTCTTCGGATCTCATTGCTGATCTTGCCCAGATTCGTGCCCAGCCTACATTCCGCATAGGGGTTGCCAAGTTGTGCGTTATTCGGAATATCTTATATTCCGAGTAAGAGAGTTATTCCGAATAAGGCCATATTCCGCATAAGAAGAATATTCAGCATAGGCTTGATTATTCCGAATAGGGATAGTTTTTCCGAATAGCAGTTTATTCCGAATGAGCTGAATATTCCGAATAGGGGTATCTTTCCGAATAGCCAAGAAATTCCGAATAGAGCTAATATTCCGCATAGGAGGATATTCCGAATAGGTGACAATATTCCGAATAGGCCAATTATTCCGAGTAGGGACTTTATTCCGAATAGCAAGGACTTTCCGCATAAGAACAATATTCCGAATAGGAATAGCATTCCGAATAGACAAAATATTTAGAGTAAAGTTTTATTCCGAGTAGGGACAGATATTTCGAGTAAGGCAATATTCCGAATAGGAGTTTATTCCGGATAGGGAAATTTTAGTTTTTAAGTTTCTGCCCTTTTATTTTTAAGCTTTATTTCTCCCGCCTTTTTCCTTAATCGCAGGGACCTACATACTTAAGAGTTTAATAGGTAGTTTTTCTAGTAAGACTACACACACTCTTATACTTCATGGTTCCAGTCACATAATGAAAGACATAAGTAGGTTCATTGTCTTTGGACTGTTTTGGCTTAAGTACCGTTTTAGCAGTACTTGTCTAAACACATGGTTTTTCACTTTTAGGAACCCACTTTTTCACTGGTTTGTTACTTGACTTAGTTCTAGATGTTCTAACTTGTTCAACTACATCCTTAGAAGTCTTATGGGACTCTGATTTGACAGACTTTTGACCAACGGTATTTACCTTTGGCTTAGCAGTACTTGTAGTTCTAGGTTTGCCAGTACATGGCTTACTAGATTTCAAAGGTACTAGACCTTGCTTCATAAGTACTGCTTTTGGAATAAAGTCTTCAGGGTTGAAAGGTTGTTTGGCCTTTCCTACACCTATATTCTCAGTATGATCAAACTTAGGTTTGTCATCTTTTGGTTCCAACTGCCTTTTTACCCGTGCCTTACTGTTTCTTGTGACCTTTTGTGCAGCCTTTTGTTTTACAATTTTATCTTCATGTAAAGTACAATCTTTGATAAAATGACTTAGACTACCACAAACATAACATCCTTTTCTTTTCCAAGAAGATCCAAAAGGTTGTTTTGACTTAAGCTTCTCAAAACCTATCCCGCCACTCTTGGTTTTATTATCTTCAACATTTTTATCCAAAGTCTTGCTAGGAGTTTTCACCTGCCTGGGAGCAGAACTAGTTTCAAAGACATGTCCTTCTGGCACAAATGTGCTCATTAAGAGAGGATAAACAATGTTTTGGTCATAACAGATTTAGCCTGGGTCAAAGAACTAGAGTTTGAATCATCAACATATTTTTATTCATCTAACTCTAATACTGTATCATTACTAGGGGCATGAAAATTCCTGATAATGGTAGAGGAACTGCCTTCATTCCTTCAGCATACCTATCATTTTCAGGTGTATTATCTGTCTCACTAGAGCTATCAAAAATCCCTTTTTATAAGTCCTTGTCAATTAAGGTTATCCCAGGTTGGTCCTCAATATATCCTAGGCCTGCCTTATCATAATACCCCATTTGTGATTTAATCAGCTTACTTAATCCTTTAGAGGATTTTCTCCAATGATTAATCACTTCCCTTTCATTATAAAGACTGGTTTTTAAAACTTCAATTTCTGCAGACACTTTCAACAGTTGTTTTTCATAAGCTTTAATTTCCACATCTTTTTCCCTCATTCGAAGAGTTAAAATTCTAATTTTCTCTTCATAGTTTTGTTTACCCTTTTTGAACAAAACTATATTTTCCTCTAACTTAGCAAAACCCTGTTTAAAAGCAATTAATTCTACAGTGCAAGTGTTGACCTTTTGATACTGTTCATCTAGTTCTACTTTTAAACTATTAAATTTAAGAATACAGTCTTTAGAACAAGGATGTACCTCAGTATCTTCATATGAGAGAGACATTAGACCAAGATCTTCTTCTTCCTCATCTTCTGTCCAATCTACCACTCCATCTAAAGTAGTCACTAATGCTTTGGCTCCTTTGGGATTCCTGTTGTTCCCTTTTGGAACACTTTCAGTAATCCTTGGACTGGTTCTATAGATGTGCTTGGACTTCTGACTGCTCCTTTCAGCCTTGTCTCTAGTGCATTCTCTTGCAAAGTGTCCATTCCTTCCACAGTTATAGCATTCAACTTTTAACTTGTCATATCCTAATGGTTCATTAGGATCAACAGTCATCTTCCTTCCAGTCTTTTTAAAGAACCTATTAGATCTCACTGAAATCATAGCAACTTGCCATTTGAGATCCATCTCTTCAACATCAGCATCATCCATTTGGAACAAGTCACTGAGAGTTAGTCTTGGCCTGTTGTCTTGTCCAACAAAGAATGAGATGGCATCATTGTCACTAAACAATGGTGAAGATCTCCCTTGTGGATTTTGGGAGACCATAGGACTGCCTTCAGTACTTGGTGAGTAAGTATTGCTTGTGTGTCCTCCAGCGGTATTTTGGAAGTAATTACCACTACTTGATCCACCCGCGGTATTTTGGAAGTAAGTACCGCCATTACCTTATGACACAAAAGCCAAGTTAGACTTTGTTGTTTCTGCTATTTTGGTCACCTCAATGCTCTTAACATCCATCTCATAAGCTCTAATATTGTTGTAGAGATGATCAAAAGGAATTGTATCCAGATCATCCCTTGTGATGAAGTGCATAGCCATTGCTTTCCATTCTTGTGGAACACTTCTTAAGAACTTCAGATTAGCTTCTTCATTAGGAATTATTAGTCCATAGACTGCCAATTGAATCAACAACTTACTGAACCTTCCGTAGCCACCTTGGATTCCTTCTACACTAGAAATTGAGAAGTTATCAAATTCTTGCTTAAGAACAATCTTCTTGATCTTCTTAGATTTGTCATTGCCTTCAAATCTAAGCTTGATAGCCTCCCACATAGCCTTTGCATCTTTGTAATGATGAAATCTAGGTAGGATGTCTTCTGAAAGTGCCATAGCTAAAGTAGTTCTGGCCTTTCTATATCTGACCTCTGCTTGTATCTCTTCTGCAGTCACAGCAGGTAGAGCATAACATGTACCATCAGGTAACCAGTACACCTTCTTAGGTGTATTCCTATTCCTAATAACTTGCCACATAGTATAGTCTGTGTGATTCAAGTAATGTTCCATCTGCATAGCCCATGTCTCATAGTTATCACCCTTGAGAACTAGGAGTTTGACAGCAGAAAGAGTATGGGAAGGTGTTGTAGTTGAAGGAGTAACTACAGCATCTACGGTTTAAACACCTTGTGGTGGTGCAGGATGCACGACTTGAGGCTATCCCTGTGGTATTGGATCAGGATCTGGAATATCTTCCAAGTGAGGGTCTTCACCAGGTTGAGACATTGAGTTTTGGAGTGAGTGGAGTGTTTAGGGTTTGTGTTCTTCTTTTTCAGAGATTCTCAACAAGCTCTGATACCACTTGTTGATCCCTTTGGTTGGATCTATTTTCTGTTAAGAACTAGTATAGTAGTTTGTAATCAAACTAAAACACTGTGAGAACTCTTACTCACACTAAATAAGTTATGCGGAATCTAACTTATAAAGCACAGAAGAACATAATTACTATTAACTATTCGATTCTCTTAATAATCGACTTGAATGAGGTACATGAATGTCATCGTACCTATGTTCCTTTTATAGAGTAAGGAACCTTAGAATCCTTAGAATATTCAATAAAGATAACTATATCACAGACGATATATTATCTATATTCTAAGTATTAAGTATATCACATAAGATATACTCTTACTATAAACTATGATATATCTTATACGAAGATATATTCGTCCTAAATAATATAGGAGTACTTAATTTATAAGTAGCAGTACTTACTATGTACCGCGTTAACACTAACGGTACTTGAAAGATACTAACAGTACTTAACATTACACTAACGGTACTTGACACTTAATAATTATTCCCAACAGTGTGGCCTTGTGCGACTAGTCTTGCTTTATTCCTCGCTACAATACCCCTAGCATCTTTCTTGTTTTTCAGAATCCATTTGGTACCAACTACTGTCTTTCCTTCCGGCAAGTCAACAAGAATCCATGTAACACCCCCAAATTTACACAATTCAATACAGCGGAAGACTCGTTGGTGTTACGGGATAGCACATTACTCACATCATAGACACCGCTTAAAAATCGCGTCGTTTAATAATAAAGCATTTCCATTCATAAATATCAAATTTACATAGGTCCCAAGTCATGGTCATTTCATACAATTTTACAAAAGATTTGAATGGAAATTGTTACTTAAGTGCGGGCCATGAATTCTTGTTGTCTTCCCGAGAATTACCTTCAAGTACCTGAGACAAAACATGTTAAAAGAAAAGGTCAGCGATAACGCCGAGTGAATTCATAGAGTTTAATAAAATCCATCTATATAATATCGGTATAAAATTATTACCGAAAATCATTTTGTACAAATCATTGTAAGAGGCCATAAAATAGCCAAAGTCATTTTATACAAATCCTTATCAAAATCATAATATAGGCTTTCGCCTTTAAAATCATTATACGAACCAATGTCGTAAAAATATCATACAATACGTTTTATAACGTTGTATAGAAATAAAAACCATTATATGAATATGGTTATGAAAAACCAAAACACGAACATAATATCGATAGTAAGACCCCGTATTGCTAGTCAGGCAATATATCGTAATTTGGTGCGTATAGCAGTATTTCGTTAATTGGGTTATTATAAGCCGCATGAAATTGTTACCTTACTAAACCAAACAACGGGTAGCTAGCCCGAAACTCAATTTGCCCATCTAAATTAGCGTGTCGTCACAAAGGTCACGCTATGGAAATCTTCTCATATATAAATTCGCTTACCAATCAATGTGGCACGACGGGGATCAACCGTCAAGGCGCGAACTGGGGTGATCGTCCCCAAATAGTACTATTATATGCATAAGAGTCTACCAAATCCCGGTAGTTCACAATTCATGCTAATGGGACTTTTAGTGACATAACCTAACTTTAATAATCCATTTCATTTCATCTATCGGGTCATTTAATCATTCATCGGGTCATACAATCATTCAGGTCCAAATCAATAAACAAACAATCGGGACAACTAGTGTCCTATTTTATAAAAACTAACATGTTATCTCCCTCGCGGGTTTATAAAATATTTCATAAAACATTTAAAAGAGTGCGAGGCTATGAACTCACGTCGATGTGGGAAGGCGGGTTATCGGCAATTCGGACGTACGGTACGTGCTTCAATCACGGAAACCTAGACAAATAATACTCGTCTTAGACTCATGTCCAATGACTTTATAAAAATAACAATTATGTATACATATGATGATTATATATATATGATGATCAAGTGGGTTTACATATTCTCGTTTACTTATTTTAGTGTTATGTGTCGATAACTTTTATACTAGTTTACTAGTTTTACCTATTTACATATTTTAAGTCCAATAAACTTATTATAAGTTCTTTAACTTGTATTAATCTATTTTATACTTGTATTATCAGTATTTACACTTTACATGTTGGGCCCAAATGGGTTAAGCCCAATAAGTACTTTTTATAAGTGTTTAACTTATTTAGTTAAATTATTAGTCCAATAACGTTAACTTAGCCCGTAAATGTCCGTATGTTTTATAGTTCGGATTTTATCGGTTTTTACTTGTTATATATGTTTATATATCAGTATATGAGTTTATAAAAATTTACATTAGACGGGTCCAACCGTCTACGTTTTATTTAACAAAAACGTTAATTTTACGGTAATAACCGAAAAAGTCGTAAAAATCATGTTTATAGTTTTATAACTTATAAAACTTATCAAACTACCATTTTTATAAAATGTCCATTTATTTATCCTTATACATATTTATATAAATATATTATATAAGTTAGTGGGTTTTAATTCACATTTTATACTATTTTTATTTGAGTGCTTATATAATACTATTATACTTTAATTTCCCAAAATCTGATTTTTAATTTCATGTTCACCAAAACAGTCATATCTAGAGTACTATATGGAGATAGAAGCTCAAATTTTTATGGCATAAACTAAATGATATGTGCTCAATTTAACTCTACTATGGCTACTGTTGAATCAGCCTCTAAGTATTTTATAAAATTCGTCCAAAACAGTGTACTCAGATTTGCACTCTAAATTTGTTTTGATCATATCTCACTCATCCTAATGATTCCATTGCATGGCCAACTCTCACATATGTACAAGACATATTACTTACTGTATATTGATTCTATTTTGCCATTTTATCAGTCTAACATGTGGTTAGTTACTGTTTTTATACAGCCTACCATTTAAGCACGATTAACCATTTTTACATATAGTTTTTCATCTTTTTACCCATGATTATCAACACCAAATCCCCACACGATATTTTTATCATCATACATCATCATACATATATACATTTAAGAAGAAAATACATGATTACATTGTGACACCCCCAAATTGAGTCAACGCAGCAGAAATAATATTTGGGTGTCACGTAGGTGGATCAACAGCAGACAGAATATAGAGCAACAGATAAAAGATTATCCTTACATTTATTACATGATTGAAAGTGCAAATAGTATTACAGTAGTCTTTAACATTGTCTGAAAGTTTGAATTTATTCCCAATTTATAAAACCCCAGATAAGCTCTATAATGCAATCTATCATGATGCTTGACTTCATGCACACCATTACCTGCTTCAGTTACCTGAGAAAACATGCTTAGAAAGTCAACATAAAGTTGGTGAATTCACAGGTTTAATTAAGTTAAGTTGGGACATTAGATATTCCCAGAAGTAGTAATGCACAAAGCATTAATACTTAAAAGTAATTACATTTCCATATTGCCCGAAACTAAAACTTGACAGTTAAGTCCTTAACAGATAAGGACCCTTCACCTTATCATTATCAAGGCACCCATAACAAAAATAAGTGCTGACATGTGAAACATCTGTTGTCCCGGCCGAGGCACAGTAAGCATGACTCACCCAGATGGGGACGGTCAATCCCAAATAGATCGATTTATAACATTCAGGTAATTGAATAATTCTAACAGTTTCGGATGCACGGGTCATGCTGTTCATCTACAATAGGCATGGTAATCAAAGGTTTCACAGTTCAATCTATGTCCATAAAATCAAATAGGTTGCATGTTTTCTTCCCCATTAAAAGATGTAAAAGTTTGTCAATATATAAAGTGGGGCCATGAACTCACCTCAGTGGTACAACAATAAGTCAGAAGATAAATCTGATAAGGATGCTCACGATACAGTCAACGACCTAAATAATTATAAGGTCTCAGTAATTGCATAACATAATGCATAAAAGTTCCAGAATAAATCTGTACATGTTTAAACGGGTTTAAGTATTTAATTACAATACTTGTAATTTGTTCGTCGTAGTACAAGTTCTAATAGTATTTATTTTAGGTAATAAATAAATAATAAGGTTTAATTAATTAATTCACTTAATTAATATTTTGTACTTACGTTGTTTATAAAACACTTTAAATATTCATATAGGATGGTTTTACATTCGTTTAAAGTGATGGGAAAATAAATATAATTAATATATTTATTTTATAAGTTAACCATTTTCAATTTATATTTAATATACAAATAAGGTTTATAAATGTATAACATTTATTTAAAATCCAAGTTTACGTAAGATTTACATTTATTAAGCTATAGGTTTGAAAAATAACAATTGTTACATTTATTTAAGTTTTACGTTTAAATAATGACTTAAAATATATAAGATTTTAAGATTCGTAATAATTGTATAAAAATATGTTTTGGTCCTTTTAGTATGCGGCCTATTTTAGGGCTTGTTATAGTTTCACTTAATGGAAATTTTGGTCCCTATAGTTTCGGCTAATAATAGGGTTTATTATAAGTTACATTTATGCCCCCTAGGGCTTGTATAGGTTTCGGCTTTAGGCAGGTTTAGTCCCTAGGGTTGCTTAGGGTTTTATTAAGTTTAGTAACTTGACACTTTTAGTCCCTAAGGTTTATTTTAGGTCGCGGCTTGTGTCCAACATAGTCCTTAGGCTTTCCAAAGTTTACACAACTTACCCTAATATTTTAGTAATCTCTTTTTAGTCCTTTTTAACTTTACAAGGTTTCGGATATGTTCAAAACACACCCTTGAACTCTCGGCATATTTTTAAAAGTGGATCAAAGTTTATGTTTTTGAAATACCAATTTCTACACTTATTCATTTAGACCCCTTTTACTTACTAAAATTACATTTTAGTCCGAAAGTATTATTTGTGCCATTTTTAACCCGAAAGTTTATATATATACTATTTTAGTCCAAAACTTCTTAGATCTATCATTTAAATCCAAAATAATCATAGATCAATATTTTTAACATGTACCTTTATAAAATCATATTTTTGGCACTAAAAGTCTTATAAAACATTTATTTAATAAAAATGATTGTTTATCTAGGAAAAGTATTATAGTGAGCTTAAACTAATCTTATGAGGCCTAGTAGTGATCTTAATATTTTAAGGCACCTAATAACATGAAGCTAATATTTCTAGTTATATCTAAACATTACAATATAACTCAAAATCATAATATGAGCTTAAAGCTGACGTCCAATATTATTTGCATGGTTAGGTTTTCATGATTTTTCAAGTTAAACAAGATCATGTTGATGTGTTCTTCAAGGTTGACAAGTTTTTACATCAAGTTTTGTTATATATAAAAATTAGCCGTGGGTTTTACTTAGGTTTTTAGGGTTTCCATACTTGTTTAAATGTTAACTTTACCAAAATAAATATGTACACATCAATATATATAAATGTAATGTATTAGAAAAGGTAGGTTTTAACTTGGACTTACTTGTTTAGTTAGGTTTAGGAATGATATGAGAATAGATAGAAACAAGTGACAAGCTTTCAACAATGGGAAGGGTTTTGGGTAAATTTTGCCAAGTGTTGTATGATAATAATAGTCTTTGTATATTATTATAGGTACTTGTTGTGTTGTAGGTATTTTTGTTGAAGCTTTTAGATAACTTAGTGAAAGTGTATTATTAAATACATTACTAAAATTAATTTACTTTATTAAAGTAAATAGGTGACAATGTAAAATAATATACATTGTTTTTAAAGTGTTTAGGCATTTAATCCTTTTAAGTATTATATGTAAATATGTACATATAAAAATAATTCAAGTACTTAATAAAATAAATTAAGTAAGGTTACAGTTTTATCTCAAATATGTACTGAGGTGATGAATTCCATTATTCAATCAAGTGGCCAGTCAATTGCCAAGGTAGTCAACAAATGACTAAAGGTTCATATGTTATTCAATCAAGTGGCCAGTCAATTGCCAAGGTAGTCTATAAATGACTAAAGGTTCATATATATATAAAATAAATATGAAAGGTAGTATGACAATAGGTATATGATAATTAAATAGTCATATAAAAGTGAAATTATATAAATTCCAAATATAAATAGTACTACAGTTGACAGAGTCAATGAGGGTAAAAACAGAGGTTTTACATACATATTCAAAATTAACAAAAGGATGGGGAGAACAATCTTTATACCACCATGATGATGTAGGTTATGATCAAGACATGGATTTTGATGGAGAAACTTGTGATAAACCAAGACCATCTTCAAGACCACCATTCTTCAAGAACTCCTTGTGGAAAATCAGCCCTAAGACTCCATAGAAACTCTTCCTTGGATGTTATAATCACCACCAATCAATAGGGCTTCAAAAGGGATTCAACTTATGTATGAATAACATGGTTAAAAAATTGATCAAATAGGGTGTTTATGTGTGAGAGTGGACGACATCTAGAGAGAGGGAGGAGAGGATTTTGGTTGATTTGCATGTTGTGAATGAGCTACTAGTTAAGGATAGATGGTTTTGTGTGTTGGTGGAGTAGCTTTTAAGCTAAGCTAACATGTGTTAGCTTATTAGCTAAGAGTTAGACACATCAATGGTTGTGGTGCATTAGTTGGCCGTCCATATAGTGGGCGTGGGGCAAAACTTGTTTTTGTCTCATCCCCAATTATTTACGGGTACTTATCGATTCTAGTTTCCTCAATTTACGTGCCCTCGGGTCGTTTTACGAAAAACCTTTTTATAAATTATGAATCAACGGCACAAAACGAATCTAATAAAAATTGTCTCATCAAAAATGGAGTTCGAAAACATAAATACGTAATCCTAAGGTTTCCGGTTTAGTCGTAAAGGACGTTAAAATAAAATCGTAAGTCCTAATCTCTTCTCGTAAATTTGTGAGTTTATGAATCAACACAAATTTAAAATTCCAAAATAATATTCACGGATAAATTTATTTTCTGAAATGTCGGACTGTCACCAAAGACGGTGTATGTAAACGTAAGCACGTAACGTAGAATCCTCCGGTTTAGACGTAGTCGATGCTACTTCAAGACGTAAATCCAAATTTCATCCCAAAAATAAGTGAGTTCATATTATAACATTAAAACTAATATTTTCAAATAAATATTGAGAATAAAATATCAATCATAAATTGACGGATTGTCACAACATTTACCCCTAAACAGGATCTTTGTCCTCAAAGATCATCTTACTACTCGCTTCTTATAGAGTTAAAGCCATGTGGGTATTTCCTCCACATTCGGTCTTTTCTCACAAGTGTAATCCATTACAATACGCGAGTTTCATCAAACATAACTACAGGAATAAGATCAGGCTAAATGTTGACTTACTTTCTCTATCCATGATGTTCACGGGTTTCTGATGAATGCAACTTTTCGCCGATCTAAACTTTACTAAGAAACAATCAGATTCTCACTTGATAGACATTTTATCAAGTTCGATATATGAAACATAATTCACGTAGCTCTTGAAGTCCTAGGGTAGATCCAACTTATATGCTTTTCAAACCAATCTTTTACATCATCTCAATGGTCCCATACAACGGGGACTTATATCCCATGATCTTTCAGATCATCAATTCATTTTTCCATGGTTAAAATTTTTTTGGCATAACTTCTCTACCCATCTGGCACTTCAAGATCTACATTTCATATTCACATAACCTCCTGCCCACTATCAGCAGTCAATAATCAGATCCTAATTTCAAAAATCATTTCAGGTCTCGCGGGTCAGGTAATTTGTATGGTTAGGTTCGCCATCATAGGAAACCTTAAACCTAAAAGACACGTCCAACTCACGATGGGTGTATGTCGGGTGTCTTCATCTCAACTCCTGCTTACAGATGCTCTAATATATAAATCTTAACAAGATTCAATCTCGATCCTAACACGATAATTATCAATGATAATCTCTCCAAAGGAAAACGATTATACGGTTCATTACCAAAGGTCAATCATTCCGACATAAAACAAGACTTCTAGTGTTTTGTATTGTTACTTTACCTCGTCCCTTTGATTTGGGGTGGTAAACAGTACTCTAATCAAGGTTCGTTCCCAATGACTTCTGAGCAAATCTCTAGAAATTCGATGCGAACCGAGGATCTTGATAGAGATGATCGATTCATGCACACTATGCTTACATAACTCCTTTAAATACAAAAGAGTCAATTTCTTCATCGAGAATTTATCATTAACTAGAATGATATTAGTAGATTTGGTCAGTCTGTCGACGATGACCCAAATCGAATCTAATTCAGATGATGACTTTTGTAATAGCTAGACGTTTACTAATGTATGAGGCGGTGTATGCCTTCATAATTTGCCATCAGTACAACTTCTTCTGATAATGATACATTAAATCAGAAATGACAGGAATAGAATACTTATACTTACAAGATTCCAACATAACTATATCTCACAATCCTCCATATTTAGACAATCACAAGTGGTCTTTAAAACATTTAACGCTATCGGCTTCTCAATTCTAATGGTTCACATTAGTCGCGAACCCCTTTTATTATCTATATTATCCTTTTTACAAACATCGTTCATATTTAAATTGTTCGGCAATTTTATTTTGAACCTTCACTACTAAGGAACACATCCTAATTGGTTCTTTATCCTTTTCTACCTAACGTGTCAGTAATTACATTCACCTTTCTCCTGATGAAATATATATAACATGACCGTATTCATTCAAAATTTCGTTCTTCATATTTTCTAAGTTTTAGTTCTATCTCAAGTATCATTTTTATCCGTTTTACTCAATCCGACGTCTAAAGCGTCGATAATTATTACAACTAATTAAATAATAAATATTCAATTTTTATGAAATGTAAACGTAAAGATTTTAAATTTCTTAGTCCGTCCAATTATATGAAAATGTTCAAAATAATTTTTAATTTAATTAACACGATTTTTGTTAATTTATCAAAAATAATTAGTAGGATTTGTAAATGTTCGAAAAATCTTTGTTTATATTTTGGTCAAAATTTTCTTAGTTGAAAAGCGTAAATTATCGTTTCAAATTTCAAGCCATGGTTTAAATGGTTTCCTCAATCCCTCTTAGGTTGTCTTGAGGTATATACGAACATTTACCTCTAAACAGGAGTTTAGTTAAATGTTCTGGGTATGGAATAATCCCTCAAAAGTTCTTTTTGATAAAACATTTGTCAAAACACATTTGCACTTTCTTTTTGGTAAAACCCAAAGTCTTAAAAGGGCTGTAAACTTTTGAAGAGTCAATATAGATTCCATTATCTATTAATCACACGGTCAATTAATATAAAGGATTAAGTCTTAAATCACATGTTAAACACTCAAGGTACAGGTTTTCATTGTTCGGCCAATTTAGGGCAGTCTATAAATAATTATTAACTCCTTTCTATTCTTATAAACAAACAAATAGTTCTTAATGATCACACGCATGAATTTATCAAATTACAGCCTATACACGTGATTCACCAATTTTATGAATACTACATGTGTATTAGTCAATCCAAACGACATCACGTGAAACTCATAATGTTCATTACAAGTACCGGATGTAGTGATTGGAATACATAATCTTTTTCGCAGATGCGAAGTTGATGATAACCATGCCATGGATCAAATCTTTAAAACATACGCTAGAACCTTGTAAATGATCGAACAAATCTTCCATTTCGAGTTATGGATATCGTTTTCGATTGTCAATTTACTCAGTTCACAGTAATCTATAAATATAAGGAATGATAACACCATAGCTCTTCATGATGACGAGCTCGGTAGAATAAAATCTTTCTCCGACAACTCTCTCAATTGTACGGTAATTCCTTTAATTCAGATGGTGCTGAAGTACAGTGCACAAGCCACAGGTGCATCACCGGGAATATAATCAATACCAATTTCAACTTGCCTTAATGGCAAAAGTCTAGGTAATGCATCAATAAATACTTACTAAAGTTTCAGATAACATAAACATCTTTTAATACATTTATTTTAAGTTCTTTCTAGATTATAATATCTATGACTAATTCACAACCATTCATGGTATAATTTCAAGTCTAAATGCAGGATATAGTCATCCATCAAGAATTATTTAGATCTCTTTTGGTAATCAACATCTTATCTTTTAGGGGAATTCTACTCGAGTTCCCATCAATTAAGATAATATCGTCATGTCATAATCAATCAATCCATTTTACTGGCACTATCAACTTTCCAGTTTTATTGCCGTCGATAAGATGTGAACTTCTCAAAAGACTAATAATAATCCTTCACAAATTCAAGGATATATGGAGACATAACTAACCTTAAAAGAGTAAGGTTAACGCATAATCTACGCGAGAGAAATTCAAATCAGATACAAACGAAAACATTTAACGAATATGAATATATCCCATGTTTTCATAATTTGAGTACGCATTCGAAAGCTCCTCGGATCGTTACCCAGGTCATTCAAATGAAATCAAATCATAAGAAATGATAAGAACGTTAATACATCCAGTCGGGTATCAACACTCGGTAATCAGATACTTTTCCAAAGAATCTCACCACGGGAGAATTGGACAAGAAGGGAATATCAATTGTCAAATAAGACAAATTCCACAGATGAGTAAATTCAACTCAGAAGAATAGATGCTACAGGCACATATGTAGGTGTCCCTAACACTATGTCCCTATTTTTCACTTCTTGTAGATCTCATAAAATTTAATCTTTCACAATCTTCAAAGAAAATGTAGTGTTTATTCATTAGTTTTATGGTGACTACTAATCAGTCTTGCATGGTCCATTCCAAGTTGTATGTAGGCGCGCAACTATATACAATTTCAAGATTAACGATGCAATACTCACTTCGTCAAAATTTTATCATCCTGTTTATAAATAAAACATTTTCATGCTTAATTCTTAAATAAGAATCAAGAATAAATTTACAAAGATTTTCTTTGTTATGGAAACTGTTAAGTTTTCCAAGGTACTTTATAAAAAACCTCATTTCGATAACAATCACTTATAAATCTTACTTTGAATAATCCTTATAGTGATGAAAATTCAATTTTTCTCAATGGATACGGTTTTATCTTATAAAAACAATGAGTGATCTGCAAAAGAGTGATGAAAGCTTGTTCACCAAGAACTAACTACACTATGATAGGAAATGAGCTTTAGCCAAATAATCATGAGGTTCATGATCTCGATGGCACTTAAAAGAATAATCCACAACGTAACTCAATTCAAGATGAGTACTTGTTCAATGGTTGCATCACTAATGTGAACATTAGGATGAAGCAATAAAAGATAGATAACATCGATACACGTAGGATTTAGCAATCAAAGGTAGTCCTTTTCATTAATCACAAACAAGTCAAAATTGTACCGTAACACATTACGTGTCACTTTGTCATACAATTCTCAGAACTCATCCTACCAACTGATATCTCAGTTAAGTTAGGGATTTTTAAAAGATACCACAATGAATACTAATCTACAAGAGTCATGGGGGTTCCACCTGTCCCAGAAGATCCATCAGTCCCAATTCAGAAGAAGATTTCTTCAATTTATTTTCTGGACACTGGGCATCCTCATTAGTGGACAATGGCCTAGGAACAACCCTTAACACGAACCTACAATCATTAAAACCTTATAATTCAGTTACAGGACTTAACAACTTCCTCTTAATAATCTCATATTCCGTACAAGTTAAATTTTACTTTATTTAAGTTTCAATCAATCTTATACTCAATGCGATATTCTACCTCATTCTCCAACACTTTCAACCTTATTCTTAGGCCTTAATAGGGCAATAAAAGCTCGATATGATCAACACTTAATTTCCAATCCTATAGATCTTACAACAACAATTATCAAATGAGTCACTAGTATGAAATGACTCACACATTCAATTAGACTTCTCGGAAAGGTATTAGTGGCATGAGGCTTTTGGGTAATGGTTCCAATGACAGCCTCAAGTGCAACATTCACCCTTTCGATTTCAATTTTAAGAATTGGGTGACAACGAATCAGATGACACCTTTCTAGGTGGTAACGTTTTGTCAAACTCCACTCTTTAAGGAAAGATCGTCATGGCATCGATATCAGATTTAATCTCGCCAATTCTTCTTCAATTTCACAATCAACTAATATCTACATTTCTACGAATATCAACCATTTTTTTGGGATTATAAACATCCACAACTTGGTTTAGATCTAGGATAGGTAGAATTCCTACGGGAATAGCTTCGATCGATTTACTAGGGGAGTTAGGGTTCCTTGTGACAATCTACGTTGTATAAATACCTCGTATAAATATAGAATTAATCATCAAACAATCATGTAATAAATTACATCATATATATATATATAATCCAAGTTATATATATATTAAAATAACACTTCTCAGTCTGGCCTTGTCGGTAACTCGGGAATTCTTCGCCTCCGTTATAGTCAAAAGATTTTTAGACATTTTGTGAAAAATGTTTATAGTTAAAAGATTTTGAAATGTTTTATTCAAAACCTTAGTTTTAAAAATCTTTCGTTCTCTATAACGAGAGCTCTGATACCAAACTGTAACACCCCCAAATTTACACAATTCAATACAGCGGAAGACTCGTTGGTGTTACGGGATAGCACATTACTCACATCATAGACAACGCTTAAAAATCACGTCGTTTAATAATAAAGCATTTCCATTCATAAATATCAAATTTACATAGGTCCCAAGTCATGGTCATTTCATACAATTTTACAAAAGATTTGAATGGAAATTGTTATTTAAGTGCGGGCCACGAATTCTTGTTGTCTTCCCGAGAATTACCTTCAAGTACCTGAGACAAAACATGATAAAAGAAAAGGTCAGCGATAACGCCGAGTGAATTCATAGAGTTTAATAAAATCCATCAATATAATATCGGTATAAAATTATTACCGAAAATCATTTTGTACAAATCATTGTAATAGGCCATAAAATAGCCAAAGTCATTTTATACAAATCCTTATCAAAATCATAATATAGGCTTTCGCCTTTAAAATTATTATACGAACCAATGTCGTAAAAATATCATACAATACGTTTATAACGTTGTATAGAAATAAAAACCGTTATATGAATATGGTTATGAAAAACCAAAACACGAACATAATATCGATAGTAAGACCCTGTATTGCTAGTAAGGCAATATATCGTAATTTGGTGCGTATAGCAGTATTTCGTTAATGGGATTATTATAAGCCGCATGACATTGTTACCTTACTAAACCAAACAACGAGTAGCTAGCCCGAAACTCAATTTTCCCATCTAAATTAGCATGTCGTCACAAAGGTCACGCTATGGAAATCTTCTCATACATAAATTCGCTTACCAATCAATGTGGCACGACGGGGATCAACCGTCAAGGCGCGAACTGGGGTGATCGTCCCCAAATAGTACTATTATATGCATAAGCGTCTACCAAATCCCGGTAGTTCACAATTCATGATAATGGGACTTTTAGTGACATAACCTAACTTTAATAATCCATTTCATTTCATCTATCGGGTCATTTAATCATTCATCGGGTCATACAATCATTCGGGTCCAAATCAATAAACAAACAATCGGGAAAACTAGTGTCCTATTTTATAAAAACTAACATGTTATCTCCCTCGCGGATTTATAAAACATTTCATAAAACATTTAAAAGAGTGTGAGGCTATGAACTCACGTCTATGTGGGAAGGCGGGTTATCGGCAATTCGGACGTACGGTACGTGCTTCAATCACGGAAACCTAAACAAATAATACTCGTCTTAGACTCATGTCCAATGACTTTATAAAAATAACAATTATGTATACATATAATGATTATATATATATGATGATCAAGTGGGTTTACATATTCTCGTTTACTCATTTTAGTGTTATGTGTCGATAACTTTTATACTAGTTTACTAGTTTTACCTATTTACATATTTTAAGTCCAATAAACTTATTATAAGTTCTTTAACTTGTATTAATCTATTTTATACTTGTATTATCAGTATTTACACTTTACATGTTGGGCCCAAATGGGTTAAGCCCAATAAGTACTTTTTATAAGTGTTTAACTTATTTAGTTAAATTATTAGTCCAATAACGTTAACTTAGCCCGTAAATGTCCGTATGTTTTATAGTTCGGATTTTATCGGTTTTTACTTGTTATATATGTTTATATATCAGTATATGAGTTTATAAAAGTTTACATTAGACGGATCCAACCGTCTAAGTTTTATTTAACAAAAACGTTAATTTTACGGTAATAGCCGAAAAAGTCGTAAAAATCATGTTTATAGTTTTATAACTTATAAAACTTATCAAACTACCATTTTTATAAAATGTCCATTTATTTATCCTCATACATATTTATATAAATTTATTATATAAGTTAGTGGGTTTTAATTCACATTTTATACTATTTTTATTTGAGTGCTTATATAATACTATTATACTTTAATTTCCCAAAATCTGATTTTCAATTTCATGTTCACCAAAACAGTCATATCTAGAGTTCTATATAGAGATAGAAGCTAAAATTTTTATGGCATAAATACATGATATTTTCTCCATTTAAATCTTCTATGGCTACTGTTGAATCAGCCTCTAAGTATTTTATAAAATTCGTCTAAAACAGTGTACTCAGATTTGCACTCTAAACTTGTTTTGATCATATCTCACTCATCCTAATGATTCCATTGCATGGCCAACTCTCACATGTGTACAAGACATATTACTTACTGTATATTGATTCTACTTTGCCATTTTATCAGTCTAACATGTGGTTAGTGTTGATCCCAAACTTAGATCGATTAGCTTTGTGTATACGAGATTAGATCAAGTACTACACGTAGAGAAACCTTTGCTTATGAATAAAGTAACAAAGTGTTATGCGGAATTAACACTTGATCTAAAACACAATGATGTTAAACAAACTTTCACTTGTATTAGAATAATCGTGTTGATTACAATGAAAGGTTTAACTTGCGAATACTATGAAAACTGATATTAAACATTAACCTAAAAGATCTTCTTTTATAGAACAAGAAGTCTTGTACAATAAGCTACGAATCAATTATTCTAGGTAAAGATAAACATAGAAAATACATTGTCGTTTCTATCCTTACTAGAAGTAATCTAGAATATAACATACGTGTAGCTCACAACTTCCATCAGTGCTTGTCTTCAATCTGTCAACGCTTGACTTTAACTTGTCAACGCTTATGCTATCAGCGCTCACTTTGCTCTTGTCAACGCTTGAGTTGTTCTTGTCAGCGTTCAAGTGTTCTGGCCTAAATTTATTCCCAACAATCCTCCCCTAAACTTGATATCCACTCTTATGATCAAGTTTCTGAATAAACATTAAGAACTTGGAGGAGTCTGACAAACCTTATCATATTGGTAATAAATAAATCTGATCAAATTCTTTGCCACGTCACTTGTATAATCTATCTCCAACTGGGTGTCCTTCATCTTCTCCAAAACAGACTTGGATATGAAATACTGAGCATCTACAAGTAAATACTCAGCAAACTTTGTAGAACTCAAATGGTATACACCAGCAGCTGAATATAATCTCCATTGAAGACCACTGAGGTCATCTTCAAGATCCTTCCATATTTCAGGATCTTCTTCATTTGTCCCACACATTCTTTTGAATGTGGTCCAAAGTTTTATTCCATTGGCTGAAGTTGGTGCTTCAGCCTCATACTTGGTCTCTAGTAACCTCCAAAGGTCTACCAAGTCTTCTCTGTCACAACTTGCAAATAAAGATATGAGAGTGGTAAAAGTGTGTACCTCCTTGCCAAATCTTCCAATTTTCCAGAATCCACATTCATCTTCCTCATAACTTATAATTGGATTCCTGGAATCTAATGGTAACACATGAACCATATCTGAAGCTTCTAATGGGGAGAGCTTGAGGCTCTTTCTAATGATTGCTTCACTTGGATACAGTTGAGACATATCTTTTGGAAACTCAAGAACAAATCCCTTCTTCACTGGTCTAGGGACTATCATAGCTTTCTTGATTACCATCTCTTCTGCAAGTTGCTCCTTTCTTTCATCTGAAAGAAGTCTGAAAGTGTTCTCTTCCTGCACTTTCACCCAAATAGGATAAGCCCTATGTTCCAACTCATCAAATGTCAAAGCCTTCAGCTTTTGATGTGTCCATCCAACTCCATGACATTTGAGCAACATAAAATAGAGCTTTCTTCTATCCCTTTTCAGTTGAGAGAGAATGTTGCTTGCCCTGTATTTCAACATCACCTTACAATCCTGCTGAACTCTAAGAAGAATTTCCAAACCCCATATCTGATCAGAAATGGTCAAGTCTGGATTATCCATGCAGCTTTCTTCCCAAGAATTGTACATCTGAACTACCTCTGGCATATCAAAATCAATTTGCAACTTCAAATCTCTCAGCCTTTCCTTAGCAAGCTCATCACCATACTCAAGTCTTTCTGGTTCAACAATCATCACACTTGAATCTGAGCTGCCTCCATCACTTTCTTCCTCAGAAGTCACAACAAATGGTGACTTTTCCTTCTCACCTTGTTCCATCATTTGCTCAGCCAACCTTCTATCAAATTCAACCTGAGCTGCATTCTTTGGAACATTTTCTTCTACCAACTTACCCTTACCCTTATCTGTTGGTTCAATTGTTGGTAGGGTAGATGATAATACCTGAGTAGGAACATCTTTGATGATAGATGATGACTGGAATACATCACCTCCATATGCAGATCTGTCAACGCCCAAATTTCCTCTATCAGCGCCCAAAATACTTCTGTCAGCGTCCAAACTTGTCTTATCAACGCTCAAATATTTTCCCTCAGCGCCTTGTGTAACCTCTCTCAGCATATCTGTAAATGATAAATTTAAATTTGTTGGAGAGATTAAGGACGTATCAAAACCTTTTTGTTCCTTCAAACTAGTAAGAGCTTCAGCAATATCCAATGATTGACCATCTTGACTGCTCTTATCACTCAGATTTCTTGCTTCCTCCCCTTTGGAAGACTCCTCCATACCTCCCCTTGAATGAGCACTCTCCAAAACAACAATCCTCTCCCTCAATTCTTTGAGTTCAAGGCCTTGGTTACTGACAATTTGTACCAAGTCTGCATTTTGCTTTTGCAAGCTAATGCAGACAGCCGTCAATTCTAAAAGCGTCATTGGTTCCAGTCTGCCCTCTTCCAAAATGGGAATTTGACCTCCCAAGTTAGGTTCATTGGGCATGGATGAGGACTTAATTATGGTGGGACTGTCTTGGCCAGCTTCTAAGCCAGAACCAATAGTCCCAGCCTCATCCAGGTCACCAGCCACACTTGTGGTGGTGGTTCTCTCTGCTTCATGGCTAGGACCACCAGAGGAGAACACTCCAGCAGTCCTTTGGCGTTTAATCAACCTATATTCTGGTGGTGTGGAAGATGGTGTAGAAGATGGTGTAGATGTTGGTTGGTTAAGGGGTGTTTGGGATTGTGATGGTTGGGTGTCAACGTTGGAAACAGGCATATCAACGCCCACATTAGATGTGTCAACGTCAAAGGGATTTTGGTCTATTTGCATTTGGTCAGGTGAGGGTAAAGGTTCAGGGATAGGCTCAAGTTGTGGTTGAGGGTCAATATGAGGTTGGGGGTCTGGTCGGGGTTGTGCTGCTGCAATAACAGCAAGCATGGCTGGGGTTAATGGTAGGTCTCTATGAGGTGGTGAATTCATCTTGGTAAAAATAGCCTTCTTTTGTTCAGGGATCTTATAAAAGTCATTGTGATCCCTTAAACAATATCTTTGAGCATCAAAAACCATTTGCAGAAAACGGGGATAAGCTAAAGTCATTTTTGTCCCCTTGTTTTTACACATTCCTTCAAAAATCATTTTAGACCAATTATAATTTTGCCCTGTTGCAATACACACAATAGCAGATGCAATAGATCTATTGATCTCATTATGTGCAGTACATTTGGGACTCAAACACTGAAGGAGAATGTGAATTAGGTACTTCCAGGCTGGGGGAAATTCCTGCTTATGGTACTTATTAAGAGTACCTTCATCAGGAATAGGGTATCCCAAAGCCCTTAGCCCTTGTTCTATTTCAGATATGGGAAGCATGGTTATACCATCAGCATCATTAAGATGCAAGGCCTGGCGTACCAAGGCCTCAGTAACCACCCAAGGTCTCCCATGTACAATAGAAGTCAATGTTGTCACTCCATTAACTGTTGTGGAACTGACAGTGTTCCAAAACTGTTTAATGTGTGTGACTGGAATGAGTGGGGCATGAGAAAGAGCATACCTTAATGGGGATGCATTCAAATACTCCACCATCTATGTGTATTCAGGGAACAAAGTATTATCAGCAACAAGATATGCAATCATGTTGTGTTGAGACTTGAACCCCAAATCCAATTCTGCTGAGTTAAATCTTGGTGCCATTGATGAAAGCTGTTAATTTGATGTATAAAAGATGAAGGTTGATAAGAGAAAAGTGTTAGACAAGAATTATAGATACCCTGTTTAAAATAGGAGCCAAATTTATAGGAGTGGATGAATGCACGTGATTGGCCCAAAAATAGGCAAAGATTTTCAAAAATCAATCATGAAAATATTGAAAAAGTTTATAAGTTATCTCATGCATTAAATGAAAGTAACAACTCCTAAAATTACGGCTTGAAAATATGTCAAAAAGTTACAACTGGGTAGGTCCCATTGTGTGTCAACGGTCAAATATAACCCATCAACGCCCAACGGCTATAATCCTGTCAACGTTCGCCTAAAGCCATGTCAGCGTCCATTTTGGTCACAACAACGCTTGGAAAAATCTTGTCAGCGTCCAAAAATAAAATTGTTTTAAAAAGTGAACAATGACCTTAACAAGTAATTTATCCTAGAGAAGATAACCAAAAGCTGATAATTATCATAGGGCGGCAAGCACTGTCCAGTTATGCACACTTGCATAAGCAAGATAGACATAACAGTCCTCTAGTGTCCCTTGCTAACCAAAATTCTTAACAACCAAGTTACCTCATAAAATCCTTGTTACTCCCAGGTAAAACCCATATCAAAAGAATTCCCAAGCCTCCCATCAGACCATAACCAATTCTAAGTCAAAAATGTCTTGGCAGCATGCAAAGTTGATATACTATGCATGCTACAGTGCCTCATGGTTTAGTAAAACTAACCCATACTCACCAGTGGACACAATCTAGAATTGTGATGAGAGTATTCTAAGAATACCCAAGAGTCCTAAAGGTTCCTTAAACCTCCCCTCAAACTATGATACATGAGTTCTCAACAATATATATGAACATTAAAAATTTATGTCAAGATAGGAATATAAATATTCCAACCATCATCCATAAACAAAACATGTCCAAATAGCTCTTCAAAGATCCATAAGCAACTCTGTATCCAATGGCATAAAGCTACCATTACCTGCACATTTAGATGAAAACCACAAAACTAACACTTGTTGCTAACAGCGTCCCGACAACACTTATCAGCGTTGAAGAAACTCTTGTCAGCGTTAGACCATAATATCTCCAACAACGGCAAAATAACACTTGACAGCGTTGTATTTACCTTTGTCAGTGTTAGAAAAATAATGTGGAAAATCTAAATCATCACAAAGACCAATAACAATGCATTATCCTGTACATACTTTTACAAAAATATTCCAAAACACATATTAAGTGAGATTAACCATTCCAATATTTGTTACCAAATATTGAAATCTTCCAGCATCAAAAGGTTTAGTTAATAAATCTGCTACATTATCTTCAGTATCCACCCTATCTGGTTGTATTAAACCTTTCTCAAAGCAATCTCTTATAAAATGATGTCTAATTTCTATGTGTTTGGTTTTAGAATGATGTACAGGATTTTTAATAATGCATAAAGTACTGTTATTGTCTACAAAAATCTTGGTATGCATAAAATTATACCCATAATCCAACAGCTGGTTCTGAATCCATAAGACTTGTCCACAACAAGCAGCTGCTGCCACATATTCTGCTTCAGTTGTAGAGTTTGCCACCACTGTTTGTTTCTTGCATTGCCAAGATATTAATCTGCTCCCAAGAAATTGGCATCCACCAGTTGTGGATTTCCTATCAAACTTATCACCTCCATAATCACTGTCTGAATAAGCAATAAGATCCAAGGGAGAATCTTTTGGGTACCACAATCCAAGATCTGGATAGCATCTTAGGTACCTAAAAATCCTCTTCACAGCAAAAAGGTGACATTCTTTGGGAGTCACTTGATGGCGTGCACATGCACACACAGCAAACATGATGTCAGGTCTTGAGGCTGTAAGATACATCAATGAACCAATCATTGATCTATAGTGCCTAACATCCACATCCTTTCCAGCTCCAAGTTTTCCCCAGGGGTGTTGTCTGTCCATAGGAGTAGAAGCCTCCTTCTCATGTGGAGAAAAACCATATTTCTTCAAGATTTCAGCTACATACTTGTCCTGGGAGATGAAGATACCATCTTCTTTCTGCTGAACTTGTAAACCTAGAAAGAAGTTCATCTCACCCATTGCACTCATCTTGAATTTATCTGTCATGAGCTTGGAAAATTCCTCACTCATTTTTGGATCAGTAGAGCCAAAAATGATGTCATCAACATAGACCTGCACAAGTAACACATGTTTTCCTTTCTTCTTTGTAAACAGTGTCTGGTCTATGGTGCCCCTCTTGAAACCATTTTCCACCAAGTAGGTGGACAATGTACCATACCATGCTCTTGGGGCTTGATGAAGGCCATACATTGCCTTCTTTACTCTATAAACCTTGTCTGGATTCTCAGGATCTTCAAAACCAGGAGGCTGCATTACATAAACCTCCTCAACAATTGTGCCATAGAGGAAAGCACTCTTCACATCCATTTGATAAACAGTAAAATTCATGCAAGAAGCATAAGCTAAGAAAATTCTGATAGCTTCAATTCTTGCAACTGGAGCAAAGACTTCTTCATAATCAATTCCTTCCTCTTGTGTATAACCCTGAGCTACCAAACGTGCCTTGTTTCTGACCACAATGCCTCTTTCATCTTTCTTGTTCCTTAGAACCCATCTTGTCCCAATTGGTCTCACATATCTAGGACAATCAACCAGCTCCCAAACATCCTGTATAGCAAATTGGTGAAGCTCATCCTGCATTGCTTCCACCCAACTTGGTTCCTTGAGAGCATCAAAAATTTTCTTGGGTTCTTCCTGTGACAGAAAACAGGCAAACAAACATGCTTGTACAAGAGGGGTATCAACCTTCTTGTGTATATTGGCAATAAATCCACCAAGACCTTGATGGGATCTTCTTGTCTGAACTGGAGCCATAACATCACCAATGATTTGAGATGTGGGGTGATCTTTAGCTGTGGAAGTGAGAACTCCTCCTTCAAAAAGTCTGGTGTCCTCAATTTCACGCTCCATGTTGCCAATATCTTCTTCAGTTTCTTCTTCATCAACAGGAATCTCTTCATGGATATTGGAAGGTCCACCCTGTTCAAAATGAGAAGAGAAAAGCTGTGTAAAGGTGTCTCCAAAGTCTGATCCTTGTGTGTCAGCGTTTGGGCTAACAACGCCTGAACTGGTGTTGTCAGCGTTGGAGCCATCAGCGTCTGAATTGGTCGTGTCAGCGCTGGATTTCCCTTTGTCAGCGCTTGAAGAATCATGCATGTTTGTAGTTGGTGGTATCTGAACACCACCATTATCTTTCCTTGCAGCAGTAGCAGCAGCATAATACTCATCTGTCCATATAGGAAGTGTAACAAATTCTTGTGTGGGAGATGATATAACTGCTGGTGGTCCATCCTCCTTAGCAACCTGTATACCTGAAACATTACCAATTCTCTTTTCCAAAACACTTGAAGTTACCTTCACAATGTCTGGATCAGTAACAGGCATATAATTTAAAGCTCTAGACAAAGGTTCTAAGTCAAACAACCAATTTGGACCACTCTCAGGATCACTAGGTTTACTCTCTAAAAACCTAACATGTACCTTTTCAAGTATACGTTTTTCCTTTTTAATGTAAACCCTATATCCTTTACTCTGCACTGAATAACCCATGAAGTAGCCTTCATCACCTTTTGAATCAAATTTACCTAGGGCCTCACTAGTTTCTAAAACAACTACATGACACCCAAAAGGCTTCAGAAAACCAATATTTGGCTTCCTTCCCCAAAGTAATTCATAAGGTGTCTTATTATGTATCTTGTTGACTAATGCCCTATTCTGAACATAACAAGCTGTGTTAACAGCTTCAGCCCAAAAGGCTATAGGAAAGTGGGCATCAGCCAACATGGTTCTGGCTGCTTCAATAAGGGTCCTATTCTTCCTTTCAGCAACTCCATTTTGCTGAGGAGTTCTAGCTATGCTGAACTGCCTAGTAATCCCTTTCTTGGCACAAAAATCATCTAATAACTGATTTCTAAACTCACCCCCATTGTCACTTCTAATAATTTTCACCTCATTACCATTTTTCTTTTCAATCTGGGTAATAAAATTAATCAGACTTAGGGCAGTTTCACTTTTCTTGGCTAAAAAGAAAGTCCATGTGAACCTGGAGTAATCATCAGTAATGACAAAACAATATGATTTACCCTTCAAACTCTCTATATTAGTAGGACCAAAGAGGTCCATATGCAATAAGTGAAGGGGTTTAGAGCTAGAGTGCACCTGTTTAGACCTGAATGAGACCTTGTGCTGCTTGCCCTTAAGGCATGCAACACAAGAGTGGTCATTGTGGAAAGCCTTTTCAGGAAAACCATCAACTAAACCAAGCCTCACAAGCCTATTAATATTCTTAAAGTTTATGTGCCCTAATCTCCTGTGCCAAAGATTACTTTCATCTACTGAGGCCTTAGCATACAGACATGACATTTTATTATTTACCTTAATTCCATTAAGATTCACATTATATATGTCTTTATGCCTTGGTGTTCTAAAATCTATGTATTTCTCATCAGGGAGCTTATAATCTTTGCTTAACACCAAGCACTCAGTATCTGTGAAAAGAACCTTATTTTTGTTATCACACACTTGTGATACACTAAACAAATTATAATCCAGGTCTTTCACCAAGAAGACATTATCAAACCTTAGATTGTTGGTGACAAGGGTTCCTTTTCATGTGATTGTGCCGTAGCCCCCTCCAAAGTATACCTTATCACCATCTTGAATAGGAGAGAAATTGGTCAGATAGTCTTCCTTTCCTGTCATGTGCCTTGAGCATCCACTATCCCAGTATCCATAGTCATTGATCTTCTTCTGAATGCCCTGCACATAAAGAAAACACATTAGTTTTCTTTGGGAACCCAAGCCTTGGAAGACTTGGATTCATTTGGTTGTTCAACAAGAACAGACTTGGTTCTCATAACAACCCCATTTTCATCCCTGTTTGAATGAAATTCCCAGTTAACCCCAATTGGTGTTGACAATGCCTTTGAAATATAATGAAACCTGTTGCATGTCATAGAAATACCAGTATTATTAGGGTTCTGGTCTTGTTTTGGTCTCCATGTTAAGCTAGTAGAAGCTTTAGACCTATTTCCCTGTGGCTGCAAATACCTAGGTTTAGCAGTGTTTCTATCAGCGCTGAAATTACTCCTGTCAACGCCCCGATTGCTCTTATCAGCGTTGAACCTAGGGTTTGCTACAGGAACCCATTGCCTATTTGACCAAGTATTTGACTTTTGAAAAGGTCTTAGGCCTTGTGTGTTAGACCCTCTAGAAAAGAATGGGGCTGGTCTAACAACTTGTGAACTTTTGTTCACAAAGGTATTGGGTCTGACAGTGTTTGACCTATGTTGACTTTTGTCAGCGCTGAAATGGTTCCTGTCAGCGTTGACATTGGAAGCATTGACACATTTGTAGGCCAAATGTGAGAAGCTACCACATGTATAACAAGCTTTTCTAGACATAGACTTAGGTCTAGAAGCAAAGAAGCCTGTTCCATGATTACTTACTTGGCTTTTTGGTGACCTAGAATTTCTATACATCTCTGCATATTTAACACTAGGTTTCCTAACATTTTGTGGGCCAAGGTCAACAGGTTTGCCAGTGGTAGGGTGTGTGATCTTAATAGGTTTAGGATCATAGGACTCCACAATTGGTATCATGTTTGGTGTGGGCTCATTTGGACTTTCACACAACAACCCTCCCTTAACAAACAAGGTGTGGTTAGCTTTCTTCCACTCTTCTAGGTCAGTCAGCTTTTGCTGATATTCCTCAACTGGGGAAGTCACTCTAGGTGGAGGAATAAACTCCTCCTCTTGGAATTCTGGCAAGCCAGTCCAAGATAAGTCCTTTGATTGGACACCATAGAAATCCCCAGCTGGTGGTGGAACAACATTATAGTTATTTATCCCAATCCCACTCATATCCTTAGAGTCTCTTTGTTTACTAACACACTCTCCTAGGGATTGTGTGGCCTTATCAAATCTCTGGATTTTAAGACTCACATTATCTTTGTTTTTGTTAGCCTCCTCTAACTGAGCTATCAAATCAAGATTAACCCTATTTACTATATCTTGAACATCCTTACTCTGATGTAACTCATGTTTTAAGATATTTATTTGATCCTTTAAATCAAACTCCATTTTCTTATACTCAGTTACTGTCTTTTCTGTTTGGGTAAGAGCAATTTGATAGTTAGATAATTTGCACCTTAGAGTACTTGCTTCATCTAATAACTTAACTATCTCTTGTTTTGATTTTTCAGTATTTAAACGACAACCCTTAGAACAGAAAGCATCATCATATACCTCATTATCTGATGAAGAGGAGGAGTGTGCCATGAGAGCATATTCAGCATGCTCTTCTTTGACTTCAGCAACCAAAGCTCTGTCCTCTTCCTCATTCTTAGCCATCCAGCTCCAATCCCATTCCCCAACGCCATCAATTTGTTGAACAGCAACCATGGCCTTGGGATCTGTGTTCTTAATCATTTGGCTAGAAGGCTTCCCAGCATCAGATCTCCTTGGAGATCTACATTCCCTCATAAAGTGCCCCATCCTATGACAGTTGTAGCACTCCACCTTGGACTTGTCAAATCCAGCAACATCCTTAGCATTAAAGGTCATCTTCTTCTTGAACCTTTTATTGAACCTGTTTGCTCTTAAACTTACAAGAGCCATAGTCCACTTTATATCCATCTCTTCCAATTGTTCATCACTTATCTGCTCAAGATCTTCATAAGTGATCCTTGAATCACTAGGCAAAGAAGCAATGAAGGCACACACAGTATCAAGATCAAAACCAGCAGGTTTAATTCTATCAGTGCCATGATTGTGTGTGTCAGCGCTTGAGTACAAAGCGTTGACAGGATATGATCCAGCGCTGACAGATTGACATCCAGCACTGACACCTTGAGATCCAGAGGCTGAATGTCCATAAAAGTTCATGGAATCAAATTGGCCTTCACTTTGTGAAAAGAAGGCCATGTTGCTGCTGGAAGATTTGTTATCACTCTCCAATTGCCATTCATTCTCCAACAGCCTTAACTTGTTGAAGATGTCATCAAACCTGGAAGTCTTGTGGGTGTTATTGACAAGAATAGATCTTGTCTCAATCTTCCATACATCACCAAGGCTTTTGAGAAAAGTAGCATTCAATTCAGGGTCATCAATCTGTTTTCCCATGAAGGAAAGTTGACTTGTGATGTCAAGAAGTCTACTTCTCACACTGCTGAGATTCTCATTAGGTTGAGCTTTAAAGACAGCATACTCATGCAAGAGTTGCTTCTTCTTTTCTTCTTTTGTGTCAGCATTGCCACCATGTGCTACTTCAAGAGCTTCCCAAAGCTCTTTTGCAGAATCAAAACGTTTGTACTTATGCTGATTCTCATGACCTAGGGCATGTTTCAAGATGTTCAAAATTTTCATGTCCACCCTCTTCTTGGCTATGTCTTCAACAGCTACCGCTCTCCCATCATCAGGCTTTTCCACTTTATCAGCTTCTGGACAATTAGGAATAGCTGACCTTGCCTCAATAGCAGCAGTAATCTTTGCTGCTTTATCGAATGTGTTCCCATATTCGATAATTTCCCAAAGAGTGTAGTCATGAATAGCTATGTATTGCTCAAAATTGGACTTCCAAAGTTCAAAGTTCCTGGCATCAAACATGGGAATTTTGATACTAGGATTTGAGAAGTTGTTTTGCAGCAAAGCAGGAGGTTGATTTGTGCCAGACATGGTGTTTTTAGGGTTTTGAGATTTTAGAGTTTTTAGGGTTTGGTGTTTTAGGGTTCTGCGTTACTTAAAGATCAAAAGTTTCTCAACAAGCTCTGATACCACTTGTTGATCCCAAACTTAGATCGATTAGCTTTGTGTATACGAGATTAGATCAAGTACTACACGTAGAGAAACCTTTGCTTATGAATAAAGTAACAAAGTGTTATGCGGAATTAACACTTGATCTAAAACACAATGATGTTAAACAAACTTTCACTTGTATTAGAATAATCGTGTTGATTACAATGAAAGGTTTAACTTGCGAATACTATGAAAACTGATATTAAACATTAACCTAAAAGATCTTCTTTTATAGAACAAGAAGTCTTGTACAATAAGCTACGAATCAATTATTCTAGGTAAAGATAAACATAGAAAATACATTGTCGTTTCTATCCTTACTAGAAGTAATCTAGAATATAACATACGTGTAGCTCACAACTTCCATCAGTGCTTGTCTTCAATCTGTCAACGCTTGACTTTAACTTGTCAACGCTTATGCTATCAGCGCTCACTTTGCTCTTGTCAACGCTTGAGTTGTTCTTGTCAGCGTTCAAGTGTTCTGGCCTAAATTTATTCCCAACAGTTAGTTACTGTTTTTATACAGCCTACCATTTAAGCAAGATTAACCATTTTTACATATAGTTTTTCATCTTTTTACCCATGATTATCAACACCAAATCCCCACACGATATTTTTATCATCATATATCATCATACATATATACATTTAAGAAGAAAATACATGATTACATAATCAAAATTAACAAAAGGATGGGGAGAACAATCTTTATACCACCATGATGATGTAGGTTATGATCAAGACATGGATTTTGATGGAGAAACTTGTGATAAACCAAGACCATATTTAAGACCACCATTCTTCAAGAACTCCTTGTGGAAAATCAGCCATAAGACTCCATAGAAACTCCTCCTTGGATGTTATAATCACCACCAATCAATAGGGATTAAAAATGGCTTCAACTTATGTATGAATAACATGAGATTTCATGGTTAAAAAATTGATCAAATAGGGTGTTTATGTGTGAGAGTGGACGGCATCTAGAGAGAGGGAGGAGAGGATTTTGGTTGATTTGCATGTTGTGAATGAGCTACTAGTTTAGGATAGATGGTTTTGTGTGTTGGTGGAGTAGCTTTTAAGCTAAGCTAACATGTGTTAGCTTATTAGCTAAGAGTTTGACACATCAATGGTTGTGGTGCATTAGTTGGCCGTCCATATAGTGGGGGTGGGGCAAAACTTGTTTTTGTCTCATCCCCAATTATTTACGGGTACTCCTCGATTCTAGTTTCCTCGATTTACATTCCCTCGGGTCGTTTTACGAAAAACGTTTTTATAAATTATGAATCAACGCCACAAAACGAATCTAATAAAAATTGTCTCATCAAAAATGGAGTTCGAAAACATAAATACGTAATCCTAAGGTTTCCGGTTTAGTCGTAAAGGACGTTAAAATAAAATCGTAAGTCCTAATCTCTTCTCGTAAATTTGTGAGTTTATGAATCAACACAAATTTAAAATTCCAAAATAATATTCACGGATAAATTTATTTTCTGAAATTTCGGACTGTCACCAAAGACGGTGTATGTAAACGTAAGCACGTAACGTAGAATCCTCCGGTTTAGACGTAGTCGATGCTACTTCAAGACGTAAATCCAAATTTCTTCCCAAAAATAAGTGATTTCATATTATAACATTAAAAATAATATTTTCAAATAAATATTGAGAATAAAATATCAATCATAAATTGACGGATTGTCACAATCCAAACATTCTGAAACAAGAATTGTTGCATTTCCTCCTGCATAGCTTCCACCCAACATTGATCCTCAAGAGCATGTGAGACAGACCTAGGTTCCACCTGTGAAAGAAAACAAGCAAACAAACAGTGAAGAAAATATGTATGATTATTTCGTTTTTGGTCTTCAATGTAGCTCACAAGAGCATGATGACCAGTCGTTGCTTTCTTATGCATACCGCGAGTCTTGACTGTAGAACCATGATCTCCTATAATTTGAGTAGTAGGATGCACTTTATGGATCTGCTGAATAGTAGTAGGAGCCACTTCAACTTATGGTGCCAAGTTATTAAGATCCCCAACAATGCCATCATCATATGAAGCAGAGTTGAAAATGCATGTGATTGGTTTCTTATGAATATCATCCAGCTTAGCAGTAGACTTCTTGGCATAGTATCCGAGGTCAGAAGGACCATAGAATCTAGTTGTGGAAGTTGGATCACTAAGTGGACTCCCAATAGGAGTGGAACTTGCACCAGGAGTGACATTAGGCTCACTAGGAGGAGCTGGTACAACATGAGTATCCATAGGAAACTCAAAGCTTCCTTGGGCAGCTATAGTAGTAGCATCTTGTTGTTTCTTAAGAAGTGTATCAAGAGCCGTTTGTGAGTCAGTGATGTCTTGTGAAGTAGCATCAGCAGGAGTAGGAGAGGTGTCAGGAGTGATAGTGGTGGAATAGGATGGTACAACAAAAATTCCATCATCCTCCTCTGAGTCGGAAAAACTGGAAGTAGCACCTACATTAGAAGACACAAATTCTTGTGGACCTGCATGTTGGTTAGTTTTGAAACGAAAATATCCCAATTTGTCACTGAGATAATCAAGATCAAAATACCATTCAAGACCTTTGCCTTGAATGTTTGTCTTCTTCTCAAAGTACTGTAGATTTATAGTTTCAATGACGCGCTTGGTAGTGAGATTGTAAACCCTATAGGCTCTAGAGTGAGCTGAATATCCCACAATGAAGCCTTCATCCGCCTTGCCATCAAATTTCCCCAAATAGTCACTAGAGTTGAGAATGGTGACAGGACAACCAAATGGTTTCAAATGAGTAATGCTTGGGACTTTGGCTGTGAGTAGCTCACAGGGAGTCTTCTTATGTGGATTGGTAATGGAAACCCTATTCAACACATAACACGTAGTGTTGACAGCTTTTGTCCAAAACATAGTTGAGCTTGGAATCAGCAAGCATCGTTCTTGCTACTTCTATAAGGGTCTTGTTCTTCCACTCTGCAACACCATTTTGTTGAGGAGTCCTGGCAGCACTGTAGTCTCTTTTGATACCTTTACAATTGCAAAGTGCAATGAGATCTGCATTCTTGAACTCAGTGCCATTATCACATCTAATACCTTTTACCTTCTTTGACAGTTGGTTTTCAATTAACGTAATGAAGTCTTTGAGGATTTAGTAGGTCTCACTCTTAGAAGCCAGAAAAAAAACCCATGAGAACCTGCTATGCCCATCAGTGATCACTAGGCAATAATGCTTATGGTCAATGCTCCTAATGGAGGTAGGACCAAACAGATCCATATGAAGAAGCTGCAAAGGTTCAATTATCAGGTTGAGGGTAGTGATGGCTTTGAAGGATGCTTTGTGCTGTTTGCCTTTGCTGTAAGCAAGGCAATTGATGTCATTCCGGAATGTTTTTGGGGGTAAACCAGAGACCAGGTTCAGATTTTCCAGCTTGTGAATGGTCTTGAATTTTACATGCCCCATCTTTCTATGCCATTTTGTGGCTTCATCTTCTGATGCTTTGGCAACCAAGCAAGCGAGTTGACCAGTAGGATTAACTTCATCCAACTTGATGCTGTATAGATTATGTCTTCTTGGAATTTTGAGTAGTACTTGGGAGTCATCCGGAAGCTTGAAATCTTTGGATAATACCAAGCAATCAGTATCCGGAAAGAGGACAAACTATCGTCACATATCTGAGAGACAGAGATCAAGTTGAAGTGTTGTAGTTCTTCCACATAGTAAACCTGCTCAAAATTAAGATCAAGAGTCTGAATAGTCCATTTGACAGAGATTCTCCCTTCACCGCCACCAAAGTACACATTACCGCCTTGAAATGGTACAAAATTAGTTAAAGTACCTTTATTCCCTGTCATGCTCCTAGAGCAACCACTATCTACAATTCCAAGATGTGGATATGGATTAATCTACAACAACAAAAAATATGAAACTCTTAGTGTCTTAAGGGGACCCAAACCATTCCTGGTTTGAGTCTGCCCTGTGGATCATTGTATGATAGCCAAGGAGATTGATGAGATCCACAATTGCTCTTGTGTTTCCTGGTCATCATATGGGTTCATTTTTTGTCCAAGAACAACCTGCTGAGGGCTTTACAGCAGAACCCGTATTTCTCAATCCACAATGCATTTGGTCTGTAGTAGTAGGATAAGTTTTTACAGACTTATGAAAATTTTGAAAGTAAGTGCTGGTGGGTTTGTTATTGGTACTGGGATTGCTTCTCCAATGAATAAAAGCTGAATTATTGGTCCTTCTAGTGGAAGAAAAAGATGGAGCACTCGGGTTTAGCCTCCTAGAGGCAAAACTCGCACTAGTAAGAGCAGCTACTGGTGGACCAGAAGCACCATAGCCTGAGGGCCTTTGATCATAAATGTCACAATCCTTAATCAAATGAAATATACTACCACAAACAAAGCATGTTTTAAAAGACCTTTTATTCAAATGACATTGTTTTGTACTTCTATTCTTATTACAAAGAATTCTAGGAGAAACAACATTCCTAGAAGACATAAGACTAGAATCATAAATAATGGAAGTAGAAGCAGTGGCAACTCTCTCATCACTCATCCTAGCACTAGAAGCAGCATTGTCATTTGGCTTTAGACTCGAAGGACTTGACTCTTCACTTGAACCACATGATGCAGAGTCACTAGCCTTGTCACTAAAAGTACAAGAGACAAAGTCATTAGTGTTAGTAGAAATTTTAGGAGACTCATGCATTTGTGAATCATCCAAGTCTTTATGGATGGAAGTAGGCATAAATGTTCTTGTAAGAGGTGGAGGCATAACATGCATGCCAGCAGCTGATTTAAACTTATTATAAAGAGGTTTGTCATCCGGGTCCTTATCAGGGTAAAAAACACTATAAAATGATGAGTCAAATACATCATCAGGTCCAATGAGTTGTCAAAACCTAACCCCCTTTTTGTTTTTCCTGACATACTATTATCTATTAGCTTGGAAAGATTCTTGGGTGCTTTTTGCCATTTATCAAATTTTAATAAAGTAGCATCTAGTTTCACTCGCATTTCTTGTTTTTCCTGAATACTCTCAGTATTAAGTTTTTCAGTATACTTAAGCAAGTTAGTGGTATTCTCTAAGTCAATACTTAGCACCCTAATCCTATCCTCATATTCAAGTTGAGCATTTTGCAACCACTTTTTTGTTGTTCTAGAGTATTGAGAGAACTCTTATAAGCTTGAACTTCTAGAAAATACTTGTCATTTTGAGCATTTAGTTCATTGCATTGTGTTAAGAGGTCAGAATATTTATCATCACATCCAAGAGGACAGTTTTATACCTGAGGAAAGATTCCCATTAGAGCAAATTCCTCTGATTCTTCTGCCTCAAATATATGACCAACAATCATAGAAAACACATCAGTAACAGCCTAACTGTTTCCATTACTGGAGACTCGTGATCATTCCAGTTTACCATGGTATCAACGGATACCAAAGCTTTCTTATCCTCCTGAAGCTCTTGAACCTTGAAACTTGAATACCTATTCTTCTCTTGGTTATTTTTATTAGGTCACTCCCTAGCAAAATGTCCCTATTGATGACAGTTGTAGCACTTGACTTTGCTCCTATCAAACATGGCTGGCTCTCTGGGGTTGTAACTAAATTTTCTACCAGCCTTTTTTTCAAACTTATGGACTAATATAGATATTTTGCATGTAGTTCGTTTTCGTCTCGACTCGATTCGAATTGAAAAAGGATTTAGAGTGGAATAGTCGTCTTTGGTGAATAAAAGAAAAGGGTTTTGTCGTTGTTTTTAACTAGTTAAAACACAAAATGAAAGCGAGAAAAGATTAAACTAAAAATAACGACTCTTAAAAATAATTGACGAGAAATTAAAACGTAATAAAATGTAAACTTGAAAATAAGACACTTTAAAAATAAACTAAGAAAAGACAAGTTAAAATAAAGCTTAAGAAAAATAAGACAAAATAAGTAAAAGCAAGACTTAATAAAATGGAGGGAAAAGTAAATTTGAAAATAAATTGGAACAAAAACGATTCAAATTCGCAATACCAAATTTGGTACAATTCCGCAATCATAAAAACAAATAATTCCGCAATATGCTAAAAATGTTTAATTCCGCAATGTTGAAATTAAAGATTCCGCAATATTGAAATGGAATGATTTTGCAATGACTAAACAAACGATTCGGCAATCCTCGAATGGTATAAATCCGCAATACCAAAAAAGGGTATGATTTCGCAATAATTGAAAACCAATAATTCCGCAATGCAAAGATGTATTAATTCCGCAATGTTCAAATTGGTTCGATCCGCAATGCTTAAAAACAATTCCGCAATGTTTAAAAGATATGATTCCGCAATATTAGAAAACAAGGATTTCGCAATATGGCTAAGTGGTATGATTTCGCAAAGACGAAGACCATATGATTTCGCAATGCACAATTAGATACAATTCCACAATGTTCAAAACATTGCGGAATTAAGGCAGCTTTTTACGAAAAAGTAGATCTCGGGAAAGGGACGAATTTAAGCACTTTTTTCACAACTTTTCAAGGAGATTGAGCCAATAAAAACACCAAAAAGCTAACCACAAATCTAGGCAAAAGATATAACTTGTAAAACTTTAACACGCGAAACAAGAAACATGAAAAGCAAAAATCTTTATGTGACGTGTAGAAAATAAGGTGAAGTGGATGATGAACACGAAATCGTAACTAACAAGGAAGATGAAAAAGATGAAGATCAAATAAAGATTAAACTTAAAGAGGAAAGATTGCATTAGATTAAAGTAAGAAAGAAAGAAAATAAAGATGAAGTTTTTCCTAGTGAGAGAAAGTAGAGCACTTTCTCTCTCTAAAAACTAAACAAGAATGAAAAACAAAAATTAAATAACTCCTTCAAATAAAGTATGAGGAAAGTATTTATAGGAGAAGGGGAGGTGGTTGGTGAGTTGCTTCCTTCTTTCTCTTTCTTTGTCTTCTCGTCTTTTAATTAAAATAGACGTTTTCTTCTTTGGCTAGGGACTTGTTGAATGATAAAATGAACCATCTTCTAATTTCTTCTTTTAGTAGATTTGGTTCTTCGACTTCGTTAAACTTCCGTCTTTAGTTTTTTTCTTCGATAAATCTTCAGAATAGGCCTTTGACTTCCGTTCTTCTTGCACTTTTGATCTTTTGACTTCGTCTTTTGTCTTTTTCTTCGATAAAAGCCCGTGAAAGCCCGTGTTTTCTTCCTTTTTCATCTTTTGGTCCTAAAACAAAACAAAAACACAAACCACGCATAATTCTGACATTTACGACATAAAATACACGTTATGGTCTCGTTTTTAATTGTTTTAAGTGGTAAAAGGATGGGTGTTTTCACACCTATAATGGACTCTAAGAGTAAGCATAGCTATCTGCCATATGAGATCCATATCATCCAAGTTAAGCTTATCAACCTGTTTGAAATCATCAAAAGCTAGTTGCTGTTGTGGATCAACATCAACAAAAAAGGAGTGAAGAACAGTTTCTACCATGCTACTGGTCTTGACTTTTGATTCAGGAGTAGGAGTATGTTGTGAGGACAAAGTGTAGCTTGGGCTACTGGCATTGGTAATTGGACGAGAGCCCATGGAACTCACAAAAGCAGAATTAACAGGAGGGGAGTAGGAATCACTTGGGTAACCTCTCACATGAGACTCAAAAGTTTTGAGTTTGTAAAATAAGTCATCAAAAGAGAGATACTCAAGTCCTCCTTTGGCTTTAAGAGAGATAACTACCTGATTCCATGAATGAGGTAGAGCTCTAAGGAACTTGGAATTGATGTCTTCATTTTCTGGTTTGGACCTGAGTTGATTCAATTAACTTTGAATCTTTTGAAACCTGTCATAGCCTTGATGAAGACCTTATGTCTCAGAAATCTTGAATTCTGTGAGTTCATCTCTCAGCATTGATCTGCGCATTTTCTTGGATTCCTCATTTCCTCCAAATCTTGCCTTGATAGCATTCCATATTTCTCTTGCATCATCTAGGTGATAGAAGTCACCTATATGGTCATCAGGAAGAGACTGAAGCAAAATGGTTTTTGCTTTGACTTCCTTTTGAGTAGCTATAATATCTTCATGTGATTTAGGATCCAGAATGATAATATTGCCTGATGAGACTGCTTTTATACATGGTCTCATCGTCCAAATCGGGCTTAAAATGCATAAAATATCATAAATACACCAAATATATGCTCGTGTTTGTTACTTGTGTATTTTTAGGTACGGATATTGAGGAAATGGCAAAAGATCACAAGAATCATTCAAAAACAAACACGGGAAACGAAGCCGCACAATGAACCGGGCCCAAGTTTGGAATTTTGCAAAAAGACCCTTGAAGAATTGAAGATTGGAAATTTTGGTCCCTCATCTTTGAAGAACTTGTCACAAATGACCCTCCAAATGTCAATTGTACAAGAATGGTCCTTAAAGTTTGAAGACTATACAAATTCAGCCCTTGAAGAATGCCAAAATTGCATTTGAAGTCCTTAATTTAAGTTTGAAAACTTAAATGTGCCAAAATTGACAAGATGGCAAAGTATTTTCAAAGGATATGAAGTTTATGCTGATTTATTACAACATGAAGAAAAGAGAAGACCTTGGGGGCCATATTTGCCAAACATCCAAACCTCCCCACCCAACCAGTGACTGCCACCTCATCATACCCACCCAATAACCCATTTACCCGTCCATACCCAATACCCTACCCATCCAAACCCGGTTTTATTAATAATCCCAGTCAAACCCCCCAGTCAAACCCCCCAGTCAACCCTCCTAATTTTCCCTCTAAAACACAAAGTTTAAAAATGTTTTTCCCCCTTTTGGATTAAATGACCCTTAATCCCCTTTAGAACCCTAAACCCACCCAGATTGAATTAAACCTAAACCAAATGGGTTTAAGCTAATCTTGTGCAGATCCTTAATTCACCCTCCCCTCACTTTATCCCACCCAACACAACAACCTCACATGGGCTGTGGACCCTACCCCGACCCTCCCCTGCTACATCACTTTCACCCACAATCCCAAAACCCGACCAAACCAACGTGTAGGATCCTTCTCCTTGGTCCCCAAGCTAAAACAAACGTCCAAAGATTTTTCTACAACTCTAACTCCGTCATCACCGTGTTTATTGAGTACTACAAGCTCGTCTTCTCCTTTTGACGATGCTTTGTGTGGATTTAGTGTGGGGGAAGCCCCTTATGTTCCCTCCGCTTTCTCCACCGAGGACGAGATATTTGATCCTGGAATTGCTTATATAGGGAAATCTCGGTCTTCCACCGATGCAATAAATGGAAAATCTTTTCATTTGATTGGTGCGAGTCTACCTCGAGTAGCTCATGTTTTTAGAGACTTACCCAGTGTCCCACCCTTCTATATCTTCTCTCCTATTTTCTTCTACCCCATTGGGGTTTGTGTTGAAGTAGCGTTGTTTCGTCTTTCATCCGAAAACGAGGACGCTATCTTTGACCCCGGTATACGTTTATCGGGTTTTTAAAGTACTCCACGTACTTTTGGGCCTTGTTTATCATGTAAGTCCCACCAAAAATTGACCAAACCATGATTATCCCTAAATGATCACATTTATGGGGATTCGAGTCGAGCTTTTGACTCGGTTATCAAAAACAAGGTGCCTCGTGGGGGAGACCCATGCTTATCCATGTACATATTATTGCTTTCTAATTAGCTAATGTGAGGGGATTTGTGCCCTTCCAACCTTTGTTTCATGGTTGTTTGTGAATTGTGGTTTTTAGATCATGATCTTCACGATTGGAGCCTCTCGTGTTCGTTTTATGGGAGCACTCGATCGTTTGCTTTGGAGGCCATTTCCCAATATCCATGATATATCCTTTTATGTTCTAACCTTAGGTTTTTAGCACACTTCATAAACGGCTATTAATTTATCGGTTACACCCTTTCCATGCTAGATTAGGCATTCGACTACGTCTCTAGTATGGGGGTGTTTGCACCCCTAGACTCGAAACATTGAGGACAATGTTTAACTTTAGTATGGGGGGGTGAATAGATACTTGCCTTGCCAAACCTTCACGCTTTCCAAAGTTTATCGTTTTGTTGCAAAATAAGGCTAAAAATGGCCAAATTTTAAAACTTTTCTCATGTTTTATAAGTGTTTGAAGACACGAATGTAGATTTTCCGATGGCGAGAATAAGAGTAATTTTTGACTCGACCGTGCGTGTTGAGCACTTAGCTTTGATTCCTTAACTTACATTAGGCTAAGTCTCTTAAATGAGGACGAGAAATGATAGAGTTGATTATAAGTTACTATGCTAAACGTAGAGTACTCGTATTCTTTCAAAAACTCATGTGTTCTCGTTGTTTGCTTATTCTCCCTTCGCTTGTAAATATTTTTTGCTTAATAAATATTGACTCAGCGGTTTAGTTAGGATTGTTGGGTTTCTAGTCTTTTCTAGTAGCTTCCGTGTAATTAAATTGGGAAGACACTAAGATATCGCCAGCGTCACGGTTTTGAAGTATTGGCACCCGAATAATCGAAAGCTTCACCTAATAATAAGATTTCAAGTGCTCACCTAAATCTAGCAAACAATTTGAAGCCCCACAAGGCCTAAAATCTATGCAAAATTGAAACTGAATCAAGCCTTAATCTTTGAAGCTTTAAAGATCCAAAATTCGCTTTAGCGTGAGGATATACGTCTTTGGCTAATAAAACCACCGATGAGGCGGATAATAAAAGGCAAGGCAAGACCGAAGTCATAATAAAAGCTTCATGGCGAAGTTGAATAAAAGATGGAGGTAAACCAAAGATAATATGGCCCTTCCGTTAGGGGGCGTATAAAAGTCTTGGTAATAAGTCTCATGTTCAAAACCGTTATAAAACCGTATTTATCGATTCTTCTTGTCAACTTAATTTTTTAACATCGTTGTCTATTAGGAGTGGTTATTGATTTGATGGTCTTAGTTACACCGTTAGGACTCTATTTTTAGACCTAAATCTCTATTATCGCATAAGTCAATGATGTATCCTCGTGATCATTAAGACAAAATAAAATATAAGAGATACAACTTAGGAATAATGGGAGAATAAGTACGTGATTAGGGCATATGAGTAGTGTTAGCATTACTAACTTATAATGACAATGATCTCGTTGCACGCTTGGCATGGAATTAGGGTGAAAATCGAGGACGACGAAATTATTTCTAACGTAGCATTCACGTGTTCTTATTCTATGAACCTAAACTTCCCATTTTGTGATGAAAATCATACATTATGTCTATAACACAAGTAGTAGTAATAGTAGTAGTGTAGCTAGTTTATCTTTCAATAAAGTAAATAAAATTAAATTTTGGAGATGCTTTGATACTTTATTCTAGCATTGCGTGAGGGCACGGCAATGGTTTAGTATGGGGGAGTGATGAGACTGCTTTTATACATGGTCTCATCGTCCAAATCGGGCTTAAAATGCATAAAATATCATAAATACACCAAATATATGCTCGTGTTTGTTACTTGTGTATTTTTAGGTACGGATATTGAGGAAATGGCAAAAGATCACAAGAATCATTCAAAAACGAACACGGGAAACGAAGCCGCACAATGAACCGGGCCCAAGTTTGGAATTTTGCAAAAAGACCCTTGAAGAATTGAAGATTGGAAATTTTGGTCCCTCATCTTTGAAGAACTTGTCACAAATGACCCTCCAAATGTCAATTGTACAAGAATGGTCCTTAAAGTTTGAAGACTAAACAAATTCAGCCCTTGAAGAATGCCAAAATTGCATTTGAAGTCCTTAATTTAAGTTTGAAAACTTAAATGTGCCAAAATTGACAAGATGGCAAAGTATTTTCAAAGGATATGAAGTTTATGCTGATTTATTACAACATGAAGAAAAGAGAAGACCTTGGGGGCCATATTTGCCAAACATCCAAACCTCCCCACCCAACCAGTGACTGCCACCTCATCATACCCACCCAATAACCCATTTACCCATCCATACCCAATACCCTACCCATCCAAACCCGGTTTTATTAATAATCCCAGTCAAACCCCCCAGTCAACCCTCCTAATTTTCCCCCTAAAACACAAAGTTTAAAAATGTTTTTCCCCCTTTTGGATTAAATGACCCTTAATCCCCTTTAGAACCCTAAACCCACCCAGATTGAATTAAACCTAAACCAAAGGGGTTTAAGCTAATCTTGTGCAGATCCTTAATTCACCCTCCCCTCATTTTATCCCACCCAACACAACAACCTCACATGGGTTGTGGACCCTACCCCGACCCTCCCCTGCTACATCACTTTCACCCACAATCCCAAAACCCGACCAAACCAACGTGTAGGATCCTTCTCCTTGGTCCCCAAGCTAAAACAAACGTCCAAGATCATTTTTTCAAGCTGGCATCTTCACATGTTCCTCCAAGAACTCACATGACGATTTGACCAAATTCAAAAGTTGAAGACTCCAAGGGATTTTTAGGAATTCAAGCAATTAGTTTTTTTTGTATTCTAGACAGTTCTATGTTCTTGTATAAATAGAAACGTTTGTGTTTCTATTAGCTTTGTTCCAGAATTTTTAGCAAATGCATGTAATTCCTTTTTTATTAAATTAAAGTTTGGTATTTTGAGTTCAAAAGTAATTCCTTTTATTTTTCTTAAAAAGTTTGATGTTGATTTAGCTACAGTTCTGAGTTCCATATAATTGTTCACTTAGTTTAGGATTTTCAAAATTTAACTTGTTTTCAAATTTTCTGAAAAAGGGGTTGAATTTTGGTAAAATCTTATTCCAAGTTTTGGATTTCCAGGTTTTGTGAGCTGCTTGTTTAAGAGTGTTTAGCAAGAAAGTTTGTTTGAGAAGATTTTTAAAAAAAAAAGAGATTTAACAAGTTTCAGAAAAATCAGAAATTGTGCTTGTGTTTGTTTCAGTTTCTTAGCAGGTTGTTTGGGCTTGGTTGATTCAAGGTTCAGCACAAGCCTCCTGCTTGTGGGAGGTGGTTTTTCAACCACTAGGGACCTGGATGTAGGTCCCTAAAGGTAAAAATCTTTTACCTTTTTCAATTTTCAGTTTTTCTTTAAATTTGGTGACTAGTTTGATTTGCATGAAAAAATGGTTTGAATGTGTGTTAAATGGTTGGTTGATGCATGATAAGTGTTTCTATGCATGTTTAGGATTATTTGAATCAGTTTGGAGTTGATTTAGATAGAATTTGTTTGAAAAAAAAAATGATTCTGAAGTTTAAAGGTGTGTTTGGGTAAAGGTTTAAATAGGGTAAAAAAAATCATTAAGTGTGCTTAAAACCTGCTTAGATTCACTTCATAGGGAAGAAGAGGTTGTATGCTACTTAGGTGTTTAGTTTTAGTCACGTTTAACTCAAGTTTGTGTGTTAAAAATTTGAAAAATATAGCATAAATCTGTATGCCCTTTTTTCTGCTTGTTTTAAGTGAAAGTGGTGCATCAATCTTGGAAATCTGTTATAAAATATGTTTGTTTAGGGTTTGTAATTGATTTCATATCAGTTGGTTGATTAAGGTTCAAGATTTGAGCATCTAAAAGTCGATTTTGTGCATTTAACTTGGTAAATATAGCCACCAGCCCCATAGAACACTTCAGCAACCTTGTGTGCATGTTTTTGTGTATCTTTGGCTAGTGTACTTTCTTGTTTTCTGCTTACTCTTGACTCCCTATACTCCAAAGAGTATAGGGGTGCCTTTGTCCATCAACAAACACCACCAAATCAGTGAATCAAGCCCCTCTTGGTTCAAGATTGCACAAGTGAAGATAATCAGCTTTGCTTGTGTTCATATAAAAAGAAACTGAACCCGTTTTTGTATCTCTTTGATTAAATCTTGTAATAAGTAAATTGGATTGTGTTTATTGGAGCATTAAAGTGTCACAGGGTTTGGTTTGAAAAGCTAAAAAGAAAAAAAAATAAAAAAACCAAAAAGGACGTGGCCAGGACTCGAACCTGCGCCACTCCTCCCACAACCAAACGTGCTAACCATCTTGCCCTAGGGTCTTTGACTGCTAGGTTGGGTTTGGTTTAATACTTAAGGTGATTTTCATTTGGGCTTATTTAAATAAGTCGTAGCTTATTTGGTCCTTTTCAGCTTATTTAAGTAGCTTAATTGTGATAGCTTATTTTTCTTAGGATTCTTTTGTCATTTTAGACTTTTCTGTTTTAAAAACTTATTTTTCCCTTTATTCATTTATTTAATAGGATTATTTTTAGATTAATTTTTAGAAAGTTAATTAAAAATAGCAAAAAGTATTTTAAAAATCCAAAAAAATAGTTTTTAGGTTTTAATTTATATTTTTGAGGTTTACATTCCAAAAAGTTTTCAAAAAGTCTTATTTTTAGTTTTATTTGATTTTAGGGTTTTTGAACAACTTTAAAAATTAATATAAAATTAATTAAAAGGTTTTAGAAACTTTAATTTGCATTTTTGTTCTAGTTACATTATTTAGGATTTTTGGTAATTTTTTAGAATTTATTTAAAAACTTTTTATTTTTTTGATTATTTTAATATTATTTTATTAGAAAAATAGAAAGTTTGATTTTTAACTTTTTTTCATTTTTCCTAGGTTAAGGACATTAAATTAGGAACTTTGTCACTTTCCAATTAATTTTTAGGCTTTTCATTTAATTTTTAGAATTAATTTAAAATTTAATAGATTTTAATAGTTTTTAGGAGTTTAAAAATAGTTTAATTTGGTTTTAAAATTTTTAAAAATAGTGTTTAGCTTAATTAGGTTATTTTTGAGGTTTACAAACTTGAAAACCTTGTTTTGGGCTTTTTAATAATTAATTGTGATTTTTAGGGCTTTAATTAGCATTAAAAAGTCATTATTTAATTAATTAAAAGGTTTTAGCAAGTTTGGATTTTTTTGTAAACTCTTAGAATTTTATTGTGGATTTTTAGTAATTTTTAGGAATTTTTAGGTTAAAATTTTAATTTTTGTGTTTTTTTTTACGTTTCTACGTCTTAACTTTCTAGTAGTGGTTTTTGTTAATTTTTATTTTTACGTCTTCGTCATTTTCTCTTCTCTTTTCTTGTTAATAATCAAAAACATTAATATCACTCATTACACAACACACGTGCCTCCTCGAGAACGAACTCACTCTTCTAGGGTCATTTACACACGGTTTTCCTAAATCGTCGTGCTTACCCTATATTATTGCCTTGTTTTCCTAAACAAGTGTGATTTTACAACCATCATTTTTGGCGCCGCTGCCGGGGAGGCGTGTTGTGTTTTGCTTGAACCATTGTTGTTTTTTATATTAGCCATAAATAGTAATTGTATTAGTAGCACTCTACTAATACGTATTATCGTTTTTCGGTTTTTGTGTGAATACTATTACTATATTGTATACGTAGAACAATAAATTCACAAGTACTACAAATACGTGAGCAATCACAACCTTGATTCGGGATTTCATCACTCGATCATTGTATTCGAATCTCAAACCAAAGGAAAAGGCAAAAATAGATAAATACTTTCGTGAAGCTTAATCTTGATAATACAAACTATAAGGTGGGTATAAGGCGGTTGTATTTCACAACCTAAAGGAAAAAGGCTCTTAAGTGCTTCGCGCCGCCTCGTTTCCTCCGCTTGCTTGTGCGTATTTGATTTTGAGAGTGAATCGAGGGTTTTGCCGCCCAAAGTATTATTACATATCATATATATTTTCTTGGTTTCTATTTGATTAAACCCTCTTGAAAGATTTGGTGTTCCACCATCGTTCTAAAGTCATCGAAGGCATTCACTCCACGTGATCGTTTTCATTCCTTGAGGCTTCGTTAATCAAGAGATTTGATTAAGGAGGAGATTTGTGGACTTCTTATCTACTTAATACATTCACCAATTTCCAAGAAGGTTAATACAATCAAAAACCACAAAAAAATTGAAAAACACAAAATACCAAAAAGAATCTTCTTTGCTCGTCTCCACGTTGTACGTGACGTTTATGCTAACTCGTAATCAAGCAAAACGTGCACGTAAACGAAAGAACAAAACTCCCACTCCAACTCATTCTAGTGAGGAGTCTCCTATTGATGAACCCATTGTACGAGAAGAAACAACCATGGCGAATCGAACTATGATGGAGTTACTTCAAGCACCCATCGAGGGTTATGGAGAAGCTATTATGATTCCCGCAATCCTTGCGGAGAATTTTGAGGTGAAAACGGGTTTGTTGTCGATGATCCAAAGCAACAAATTCCGTGGTGATGAGAAGGACAATCCCCACAACCATATCCGCCAATTTAATCGTCTTACCGCCACGTGCAAATTTAAGGATGTCTCGAATGACTCGATTAAGATGATGTTATTTCCGTATTCCTTAGCGCGGCCCGCTAAAATTTGGTTAGAGAAAGAGCCACCCAATTCTATATTGACGTGGAAGGATCTCGTTTCAAAATTTGTGAACCAATTTTTTCCGCCCTCTAAGACTACGCATTTGAAAAATGAGATTTCTAAATTTTCATAAGAATCAAATGAAAGTTTTTCTACGGCTTGGAATAGGTTTAAGGAGATGTTACATGAATGTCCTCATCACGGTTTTTCCGACTTGCATCAAATAGACACGTTTTACAATGGACTTAATGATCATGAAAGAGATTATTTGAATGCCGCCGCGGGTGGTAATTTTTTGTGTAAAACGGTTGAAGAAGCTTTGGTCATAATCGAGAATAGGTCTAAGGTTTATAGCCCTCGTCACACACCGAGTGTTGCCAAAATGGGCTCATCATCGTCTCAAAGTATCAATGCATTACATGATGAAGCAAATGAAGAAAACCGATTTTTCGATAGATTTGCTAGCCTTATGTCCCATTGGAAAGCTCAAGAAGCTTCAAATTCCGCTTCGGTTAAAGAGGTTTCTAAGAGTTGTTTGTCGTGTGGGGGAGCTCATGATCTTTCCGAGTGCATTACCGCGGATGGTAACACTTCGAATGCTTTTGTAGCCACGGGAACTTATAACCAAATCGGTCAAGGTTCCCGCCAAAATCAAGCTCCACCAAATCAAAATGCTAATAACTATCGCAACAACAACCAAGGTGGAAAATACCAAGGAAATCAAAGGAATTATAACAAAGGTAATTACCAAAGTGGAAATGGGCAAATTTCAAATCAAAACCAAAACCGTGATTTTCAAACTAATGCCCAAGGTTTTCAAAACAATCACACCAAAAATCTTCAAGGAGAATTTTTGAATTATGCAAAGGCTAATGATGCTAAGTTTGACAATATGCAACGTGAAATGGTTAGCTTAAGATCCGAGTTGAAAAACGAGCTAAAAAACGAACTTGCTAATGAACTTAAAACTCATGTTAACAAAATGGAAGGAAATGGCACATGTCTCAAACAAAATCAACAAAAAATGGAGCAAGGTCAACATGAGATTAAGCAAGAGTTGTTAAAAGCGGATGCTAGGCAATCTAAAATTGAAGACCGAATGGCTAAAATGTTTGAAGCTATCATGTGCAAGCCCTCTTCTTCGGGTGGTCTTCCTAGTGATACCATCGTGAACCCGAAAGGAGAATTGAAGGTTATTATTACTTGTAGTGGTAAAACTTTCAAAGAACCCATTTCTCGTCCAAGTACTTCTATGGAGAAGGAAAAAGAGAAAGAACCCGAGGTTGTGGTTGAAAAGGAGCACATTACAAGCCCACGAAGTACCGCTCAAACCACACCTACGGTTGAACCCATACCCATCATGGAACCCGAGATTCCAAGGCCGATGCCTATGCCCACTAAGCCCCAACCCACACCACCTTTACCCTACCCTTCAAGACGAGACAAGGAAAAGGCACAAGAACGAAATAATTATCAATTTGAACTCTTTATGAAAATGTTTCGTGACTTGCATTTCAATATACGTTTTTCCGACGCCTTAGTCATGATGCCTCGATTTGCCGCGAACTTCAAAAGTATGTTGAATAACAAAGAAAATTGCAAAAATCGTCTAGTTGTTCTTCGGTTTTTCTAAGCCGCATACCTCAAAAAGTCGGTGATCCTGGAAAGTTTTTAATCCCATGTGCTATCCAAGACATGGAAGAATGCTACGCCTTGGCCAATCTTGGTGCTAGTATTAATTTGATGCCTCTTGAGATTTTTAAATCGCTCAATCTTCCAAATCTCACTCCTTCAAGAATGTCAATCGAAATGGCCGATCATTCTACGATTCTAGCTTGTGGAGTTGCCGAGGACGTCTTTGTGAAAGTTGGAAAGTTCTACTATCCTGTAAACTTTATTGTTGTTGATATTCCCATCGATCCTAAAGTTCCGTTAATTTTAGGTCGATCTTTTTTGGATACCTCGAGAGCACTTATCGATGTGCATGCAAGAAAAATCACTCTTCGTTTCAATGAGGAAGAACTCGTCATTAATGCAACCCAAAACTCCACTCTTTCTCATGTGTATTCGATCACATCTTTGTACAATGTCAATCCTATCAAAAACATTTGCAAAAAGATTTCTAATAGAGTTTTAGGAGTTGTTGAGAAAAACGAAGTTCCGTCCCCTCCGCCGGTGGAGGTTAAGAGTGTTAAGCCTATGATTCCAATATCGAGTGATTCTTCGGATGATGAATACGTTGATCCCGATGGGGAGGTTTTCTTTGTTGACAAAAGATTTGAAAACTTACCACCACCTAAGCCAAAAAGATTTCAAAATGTGAGAATTTTTAGTGTGACTAACATTGCTTTAGATACACCAAATATTTTTGACATAATCAAATCGGGTTTTCACAAGGAGAGTTTAAAAGATGAAAAAGGAAAAGATTTTAACTTGAATTTAAAAGATTTTTCTACAACTCTAACTCCGTCATCACCGCGTTTATTGAGTACTACAAGCTCGTCTTCTCCTTTTGACGATGCTTTGTGTGGACTTAGTGTGGGGGAAGCCCCTTATGTTCCCTCCCCTTTCTCCACCAAGGACGAGATATTTGATCCTGGAATTGCTTATATAGGGAAATCTCGGTCTTCCGCCGATGCAATAAATGGAAAATCTTTTCATTTGATTGGTGCGAGTCTACCTCGAGTAGCTCATGTTTTTAGAGACTTACCCATTGTCCCACCCTTCTATATCTTCTCTCCTATTTTCTTCTACCCCATTGGGGTTTGTGTTGAAGTAGCGTTGTTTAGTCTTTCATTCGAAAACGAGGACGCTATCTTTGACCCCGATATACGTTTATCGGGTTTTTAAAGTACTCCACGTACTTTTGGGTCTTGTTTATCATGTAAGCCCCACCAAAAATTGACCAAACCATGATTATCCCTAAATGATCACATTTATGGGGATTCGAGTCGAGCTTTTGACTCGGTTATAAAAAACAAGGTGCCTCGTGGGGGAGACCCATGCTTATCCATGTACATATTATTGCTTTCTAATTAGTTAATGTGAGGGGATTTGTGCCCTTCCAACCTTTGTTCCGTGGTTGTTTGTGAATTGTGGTTTTTATATCATGATCTTTACGATTGGAGCCTCTCGTGTTCGTTTTATGGGAGCACTCGATCGTTTGCTTTGGAGTCCATTTCCCAATATCCATGATATATCCTTTTATGTTCTAACCTTAGGTTTTTAGCACACTTCATAAACGGCTATTAATTTATCGGTTACACCCTTTCCATGCTAGATTAGGCATTCGACTACGTCTCTAGTATGGGGGTGTTTGCACCCCTAGACTCGAAACATTGAGGACGATGTTTAACTTTAGTATGGGGGGTGAATAGATACTTGCCTTGCCAAACCTTCACGCTTTCCAAAGTTTATCGTTTTGTTTATCGTTTTGTTGCAAAATAAGGATAAAAATGGCCAAATTTTAAAATTTGTCTCATGTTTTATAAGTGTTTGAAGACACGAATGTAGATTTTCCGATGGCGAGAATAAGAGTAATTTTTGACTCGACCGTGCGTGTTGAGCACTTAGCTTTGATTCCTTAACTTACATTAGGCTAAGTCTCTTAAACGAGGACGAGAAATGATAGAGTTAATTATAAGTTACTATGCTAAACGTAGAGTACTCGTATTCTTTCAAAAACTCATGTGTTCTCGTTGTTTGCTTATTCTCCCTTCGCTTGTAAATATTTTTTGCTTAATAAATATTGACTTAGCGGTTTAGTTAGGATTGTTGGGTTTCTAGTCTTTTCTAGTAGCTTCCGTGTAATTAAATTGGGAACACACTAAGATATCGCCAGCGTCACGGTTTTGAAGTATTGGCACCCGAATAATCGAAAGCTTCACCTAATAATAAGATTTCAAGTGCTCACCTAAATCTAGCAAACAATTTGAAGCCCCACAAGGCCTAAAATCTATGCAAAATTGAAAGTGAATCAAGCCTTAATCTTTGAAGCTTTAAAGATCCAAAATTCGCTTTAGCGTGAGGATATACGTCTTTGGCTAATAAAACCACCGATGAGGCGGATAATAAAAGGCAAGGCAAGACCGAAGTCATAATAAAAGCTTCATGGCGAAGTTGAATAAAAGATGGAGGTAAACCAAAGATAATATGGCCCTTCCGTTAGGGGGCGTATAAAAGTCTTGGTAATAAGTCTCATGTTCAAAACCGTTATAAAACCGTGTTTATCGATTCTTCTTGTCAACTTAATTTTTTAACATCGTTGTCTATTAGGAGGGGTTATCGATTTGATGGTCTTAGTTACACCGTTAGGACTCTATTTTTAGACCAAAATCTCTATTATCGCATAAGTCAATGATGTATCCTCGTGATCATTAAGACAAAATAAAATATAAGAGATACAACTTAGGAATAATGGGAGAATAAGTACGTGATTAGGGCATATGAGTAGTGTTAGCATTACTAACTTATAATGACAATGATCTCGTTGCACGCTTGGCATGGAATTAGGGTGAAAATCGAGGACGACGAAATTATTTCTAACGAAGCATTCACGTGTTCTTATTCTATGAACCTAAACGTCCCATTTTGTGATGAAAATCATACATTATGTCTATAACAAAAGTAGTAGTAATAGTAGTAGTGTAGCTAGTTTATCTTTCAATAAAGTGAATAAAATTAAATTTTGGAGATGCTTTGATACTTTATTCTAGCATTGCGTGAGGGCACGGCAATGGTTTAGTATGGGGGAGTGATGAGACTGCTTTTATACATGGTCTCATCGTCCAAATCGGGCTTAAAATGCATAAAATATCATAAATACACCAAATATATGCTCGTGTTTGTTACTTGTGTATTTTTAGGTACGGATATTGAGGAAATGGCAAAAGATCACAAGAATCATTCAAAAACGAACACGGGAAACGAATCCGCACAATGAACCGGGCCCAAGTTTAGAATTTTGCAAAAAGACCCTTGAAGAATTGAAGATTGGCAATTTTGGTCCCTCATCTTTGAAGAACTTGTCACAAATGACCCTCCAAATGTCAATTGTACTAGAATGGTCCTTAAAGTTTGAAGACTATACAAATTCAGCCCTTGAAGAATGCCAAAATTGCATTTGAAGTCCTTAATTTAAGTTTGAAAACTGAAATGTGCCAAAATTGACAAGATGGCAAAGTATTTTCAAAGGATATGAAGTTTATGCTGATTTATTACAACATGAAGAAAAGAGAAGACCTTGGGGGCCATATTTGCCAAACATCCAAACCTCCCCACCCAACCAGTGACTGCCACCTCATCATACCCACCCAATAACCCATTTACCCGTCCATACCCAATACCCTACCCATCCAAACCCGGTTTTATTAATAATCCCAGTCAAACCCCCCAGTCAACCCTCCTAATTTTCCCTCTAAAACACAAAGTTTAAAAATGTTTTCCCCCTTTTGGATTAAATGACCCTTAATCCCCTTTAGAACCCTAAACCCACCCAGATTGAATTAAACCTAAACCAAAGGGGTTTAAGCTAATCTTGTGCAGATCCTTAATTCACCCTCCCCTCACTTTATCCCACCCAACACAACAACCTCACATGGGCGGTGGACCCTACCCCGACCCTCCCCTGCTACATCACTTTCACCCACAATCCCAAAACCCGACCAAACCAACGTGTAGGATCCTTCTCCTTGGTCCCCAAGCTAAAACAAACGTCCAAGATCATTTTTTCAAGCTGGCATCTTCACATGTTCCTCCAAGAACTCACATGACGATTTGACCAAATTCAAAAGTTGAAGACTCCAAGGGCTTTTTAGGAATTCAAGCAATTAGTTTTTTTTGTATTCTAGACAGTTCTATGTTCTTGTATAAATAGAAACGTTTGTGTTTCTATTAGCTTTGTTCCAGAATTTTTAGCAAATGCATGTAATTCCTTTTTTATTTAATTAAAGTTTGGTATTTTGAGTTCAAAAGTAATTCCTTTTATTTTTCTTAAAAAGTTTGGTGTTGATTTAGCTAAAGTTCTGAGTTCCACATAATTGTTCACTTAGTTTAGGATTTTCAAAATTTAACTTGTTTTCAAATTTTCTGAAAAAGGGGTTGAATTTTGGTAAAATCTTATTCCAAGTTTTGGATTTCCAGGTTTTGTGAGCTGCTTGTTTAAGAGTGTTTAGCAAGAAAGTTTGTTTGAGAAGATTAAAAAAAAAAAGAGATTTAACAAGTTTCAGAAAAATCAGAAATTGTGCTTGTGTTTGTTTCAATTTCTTAGCAGGTTGTTTGGGCTTGGTTGATTCAAGGTTCAGCACAAGCCTCCTGCTTGTGGGAGGTGGTTTTTCAACCACTAGGGACCTGGATGTAGGTCCCTAAAGGTAAAAATCTTTTACCTTTTTCAATTTTCAGTTTTTCTTTAAATTTGGTGACTAGTTTGATTTGCATGAAAAAATGGTTTGAATGTGTGTTAAATGGTTGGTTGATGCATGATAAGTGTTTCTATGCATGTTTAGGATTATTTGAATCAGTTTGGAGTTGATTTAGATAGAATTTGTTTGAAAAAAAAATGATTCTGAAGTTTAAAGGTGTGTTTGGGTAAAGGTTTAAATAGGGTAAAAAAAATCATTAAGTGTGCTTAAAACCTGCTTAGATTCACTTCATAGGGAAGAAGAGGTTGTATGCTACTTAGGTGTTTAGTTTTAGTCACGTTTAACTCAAGTTTGTGTGTTAAAAATTTGAAAAATATAGCATAAATCTGTATGCCCTTTTTTCTGCTTGTTTTAAGTGAAAGTGGTGCATCAATCTTGGAAATCTGTTATACAATAGGTTTGTTTAGGGTTTGTAATTGATTTCATATCAGTTGGTTGATTAAGGTTCAAGATTTGAGCATCTAAAAGTCGATTTTGTGCATTTAACTTGGTAAATATAGCCACCAGCCCCATAGAACACTTCAGCAACCTTGTGTGCATGTTTTTGTGTAACTTTGGCTAGTGTACTTTCTTGTTTTCTGCTTACTCTTGACTCCCTATACTCCAAAGAGTATAGGGGTGCCTTTTTCCATCAACAACCACCACCAAATCAGTGAATCAAGCCCCTCTTGGTTCAAGATTGCACAAGTGAAGATAATCAGCTTTGCTTGTGTTCATATAAAAAGAAACTGAACCCGTTTTTGTATCTCTTTGATTAAATCTTGTAATAAGTAAATTGGATTGTGTTTATTGGAGCATTAAAGTGTCACAGGGTTTGGTTTGAAAAGCTAAAAAGAAAAAAAAATAAAAAAACCAAAAAGGACGTGGCCAGGACTCGAACTTGCGCCACTCCTCCCACAACCAAACGTGCTAACCATCTTGCCCTAGGGTCTTTGACTGCTAGGTTGGGTTTGGTTTAATACTTAAGGTGATTTTCATTTGGGCTTATTTAAATAAGCCGTAGCTTATTTGGTCCTTTTCAGCTTATTTAAGTAGCTTAATTGTGATAGCTTATTTTTCTTAGGATTCTATTGTCATTTTAGACTTTTCTGTTTTAAAAACTTATTTTTCCCTTTATTCATTTATTTAATAGGATTATTTTTAGATTAATTTTTAGAAAGTTAATTAAAAATAGCAAAAAGTATTTTAAAAATCCAAATAAATAGTTTTTAGGTTTTAATTTATATTTTTGAGGTTTACATTCCGAAAAGTTTTCAAAAAGTCTTATTTTTAATTTTATTTGATTTTAGGGTTTTTTAACAACTTTAAAAATTAATACAAAATTAATTAAAAGGTTTTAGAAACTTTAATTTGCATTTTTGTTCTAGTTACATTATTTAGGATTTTTGTTAATTTTTTAGAATTTATTTAAAAACTTTTTATTTTTTTGATTATTTTAATATTATTTTATTAGAAAAAATAGAAAGTTTAATTTTTAACTTTATTTAATTTTTCCTAGGTTAAGGACATTAAATTAGGAACTTTGTCACTTTCCAATTAATTTTTAGGCTTTTTATTTAATTTTTAGAATTAATTTAAAATTTAATAGATTTTAATAGTTTTTAGGAGTTTAAAAATAGTTTAATTTGGTTTTAAAAATTTTAAAAATAGTGTTTAGCTTAATTAGGTTATTTTTGAGGTTTACAAACTTGAAAACCTTGTTTTGGGCTTTTTAATAATTAATTGTGATTTTTAGGGCTTTAATTAGTATTAAAAAGTCATTATTTAATTAATTAAAAGGTTTTAGCAAGTTTGGATTTTTTGTAAACTCTTAGAATTTTATTGTGGATTTTTAGTAATTTTTAGGAATTTTTACGTTAAAATTTTAATTTTTGTGTTTTTTTTTACGTTTCTACGTCTTAACTTTCTAGTAGTGGTTTTTGTTAATTTTTATTTTTACGTCTTCGTCATTTTCTCTTCTCTTTTCTTGTTAATAATCAAAAACATTAATTACACTCATTACACAACACACGTGCCTCCTCGAGAATGAACTCACTCTTCTAGGGTCATTTACACACGGTTTTCCTAAATCGTCGTGCTTACCCTATATTATTGCCTTGTTTTCCTAAACAAGTGTGATTTTACAACCATCATTGCCATTCTTGTCCCTCCCAGTAGTCTTTTTTCCATTGCCATTCTAAACAATCTTCCATAATGCCAGATCAGTGTTGGTGATCCAGCATTCCATCTTCATGGCCCAGCTATCATACTCGTCCTTCTTCAGGAGTGGGAATTTCCCATTTGTGTTGGACACAGTAGCAACAATTTGCTGTGTTTATTGTTGTGTGTTAGTTTGAGGGGGATCTTCATTAGAACTTGAAGCAAACATGGTTCAGGGATATATTTTTAGTGAAAAAAAACAAAAAAAATGATTTCTTCTTGTACAGAGACTCTCCCAGGCTCTGATACCACTTGTTGGGTCCGTTAGATGTAGATCTTTCAGCCTGTTAAGGGTGATGAATGATACAAGTCAATTCATATAGAGAATCTAAAGAACACAAAGTATTAGTGCGAAATACAAATACTAAGAACAAGAAGAAACATAATAAATAGATAAATAACTTGATCCTCTCTAAGGATTTCTACTATATTGATATGAATGAAACTGATGAAAGGTGTGTCTCACCCTTTTGCCCATAGGTTCCTTTTATACTATAAGGAAAACCTAAACTACATTAACCACAAAACATGTAACTACTGATATGCATATCCTTTCCTAAGATATCTTATGCATATCCTAACAACTACTACAAATACTACTGTTTGACTTTACTACTAGAATAGGAGCACGTGTTGCTCCTACTACTACTAGGACCACGAGGAACTACATACCTCCTAGTTGATCTATTACAAATAACCTATTACATAGGTCCTAACACTCTCCACTTTGGATGCAATGCCTTAAGAAACTTCCTAACATTGTTCTTGCTAGAAAACCCTTCATCAAGTGCTTTTAGACTAGTAATAATAGTATTAAACCTAGCAAATACACTATCAATAGTTTCATCTTTTAAGATGACAAATTGTTCATATTGTTGAACAAGAAGATCGATTTTGCTTTCTTTGACTTGGCTATTACCTTAATGGGTTACTAAAAGAGTGTTCCAAATATCTTTAGCATTATAAATCACCATTATAGCCTCATTATTTCTAGCAAGTTTCTTCTTAGTGTCATCATTAGAATTATCAAAAGTAACTAGTTCTTTCTTTTTAGAAACTTCATTATATTTATAAGGCAAAAAGTCACCATTGGTAATAACATGCCAAAGATCTACCTTTTGATTTCACATAAGTCTCAAATCTATTTTTCCAATAAATAAAACTATCGGTTTCATAAACAGGTGGTCTTTGCATAGATTTCCTTTCTAGGTACTTGTTGGAATCCATAGATCGATTCAAGTTTTAAAATATAATATATTTTAAAAATGCTTTAGCAACCACGCTCTGATACCAATTGTAGAAACTAGAAGGGGGCGGGAGGGGGGGGGGGGGTGGGGTTGAATAGTTTCTTAAATTTACTTGTTTAAAGACCGGTTTTCAAAAATCCTTTTTCAAAAACTTAGACTTGAGTGATTATGTGAAATCTTCTTATACACAATATGGACAAAGGATACTGCAACTAAACTAATAATCACAAGTATATGCAAGTAATGAATAATGAATGTAAAGAGATAAGGAAAAGAAAGATCAAACCGAACACCAAGGATTTATAGTGGTTCAACAACGAAGATCACTCCTCGTTCCTACTCCACTCCTCGAGTACTCCTTACTCGAGAGTTCACTAATCAATAAGCTCCTTAAGGTGGAGAAACTGTACACGTCGCTGAACTAGTTTCTGACTCTAAGCTAAAAGTCGAGCCCTAATCTTATCTAGGACCAATGATATGAGCTTAAACTCATATCTTTTTATCAACAAATAACCCTAAAACATGAAACAAAATACCAATTTATCTTGCAAAAACAGTATTATGTGGTATGTTTGTGTTTGTGTACACTTGTGTAGGTCAAAGGATACATTTTCAAGCAAACAAAGTAAAATCAAGCTTAAATTGATGAAAAAGACAAAGAAGGATCAAAAGTGACAAGACTTTGAAGTACAAGGACCTATCTTGACAAATTGCCAAAGTTGAAGGACTAAAAGTGCAAATATTAAACAAAGTCAAGATCATAGTCAAACAAGGTCAACTTTCAAGTCAACAAAGTCAAAGGACCAATTCTGCTCAAAGATAAAGTTGGGAGGACTAAAAGTGCCAAAGAAATGAAGTACAAGCCTTAAAGTGCAAACTGCCAAAGTCTAGGGGCTAAATCTGCCTATTTTGGAAACTAGTTCAAGATCAATCCATGTGATGCAAGTTTTGGCCAATAAGAAGCAAGTATGAAATGCACACGGATTGCCAAATAATGTGTAATAAATTCCCACTAAGCCGCCACTCATTAATGACAATATCCTAACAGTGCAATCCGTGTGACCTTATTTCAACCACTCAGAGCATGACACGTGTCTTCTTCAAGCAACCAAAATTTTTCCAGGATCGTTTTTGAGCTAGACTGAATTTCATGAAAAGTTGTAAACACCAAAAGTGCTTATTTTGGAGAGACGAACACATTGGTCATCACCAATTAACATGAAATCCACTCAAGAAGAAAACCCCGATTCATGTTCATACTTTGAAGATCAAGTTTGCAGAATCATGCCACGTGGAGACCTGGGATTGGTCTCAACACGTCATCATCCTCAACAAACTCCTTCTTCAAGCCTATAAATAGCTGTTAGGTCCTCATTTGTAACAGTTAGTTAAAAATTGTAAAAACACACACTTTTCAATTCCTTTCATCTTTCTTCCTTTTTAGCTTAACTACTCAAGAGTTTGACACACTCTTGAGTTAGTTAGTTAGTTAGCTTCATTCCAACAACTTTGTAACCAATTTCCATGAATGAAATTTGAATTCTCCTTTTCCCGCCAAATTTTATATTCACTCTACTATTCATTCCCTGCTACTACTTGATCATTTTGTTGCTGCATTGAGTTTGTTATGATCATTGAATGATCATAACTGACTTTGAAGAAGATTTGTAGCTGTTATAGTGATTTCAGTTCAAGCTTAGCAGTTTTGAAGAATCCTTGCCATGATGATGATTTCTAGTGATTTGTAGCTGTTAATGATAGTTGGTTGATTGATCTAGTGATAAGGTGGTGGTTATCACTAGGAAAAGAGAGTTCAACACTCCTCTTCTTCCCAATGGTTACTACAAAAGGTTTTGAAGTTTCTGATTTTGGTTCCACTTAATAAGTCAATTGCATGCTATTTTTCCTAGTGTAAACTTGATGATTGCATGATCAAAGCTGTTTAGTTTGACTATTGTTTGATTGTGAACTTACTTGTAGCTTAATTCTTGTTTTACTGCTTTCTACTTTGGATTATTGTCTAGTTATAGCTTAATTCAGTCATTTTCAGTCTTTGCATCTCAATTGAGTAATTGTTGTTCTTAGTGCTTGCTTGTAGTCTTAAAACATCTTATTTTGAGTCTCAAGTTTGGTTAGCTTAAGGATTTCATTCAGCTTTAATCAGTTCTTAAAAAGTCTTTACAAAAGTTGTCAAAAGGTCAAATAAGGAGTGTTTGGTATTAGCTGACAATTGATTTTCAAGAATTGAGTATTGGCAAATTAATGTTCATTTCTAGTCAATAGGTCATAACAAAGTGTTTTGAATAAGTTTCAAGTCAAATAACAGGTCAAACAGGCAATTGGCCATAAAAAGGTTTGGGTCATTTTCAGTCATTTTTGCCTTTAAAAGTTCTCAATTTCATTTGCTTGGCTTTAACTGGTTTCTTGATGAAAATTAACCAAATCAGTTCTCAATTGTAGTTCATATCATAAAGTTTCAGATTCCAAAAGCATTTTATACAGTCTTCATTAAGCAGTGAAAAATAAGCAAAATCATGAAAAGCTGAGTTAAGCTAAGTTTCTGTAACTTGAAACTGATTTTTGAGATCTTTTGATTTCATTCATTAATCAAGCCATTTTATTTCATAAATCCACTTAGAATATGATATTACATGAAATTTGAGAGTTTCAACTTTTTGTCAAAATAATTGGTCAACGCTTGGTCGACGAGAAGCCAAATTTTAGCTTAATTCAAATTTCCAGCTTATTACTTGATGAAATTTGTTCTAACTTGACTTCCCGTTCATCATTTGAGTTCTTTAATCAGTTTTGGCAAGAAAATCAAGTTGTGCTTATTCAGTTTGTTCAAGAGCTTATTTTGGGCTTATTGAAGAGTGCTTATTTGCTTATTTTACACTTTCAGCCAGATTCCTGTTAGAGGTCTAGCTTATTTTGGATTAGAAGTCTTTTGCAATTGGTTTCATTGAATTTGGTTCAGTAATAAGCTCACACGAGCTTATTTGTTTTCAATACCCGTTTTTGCTAAAAAAGTTTCTAAAATTGCATTTTGGTCCTTGTTGTTTCAAGCAGTTTCTAATCATGGCTAAACTTCCATCTTTTTAGGGTTTTCAAATCTTAGTCCTTTCAGTTTTGAAGTTGGTTAAAATCAGTTAGTAAGTTTGTTATTTTGTTACTATTTTGTTAGTTTGTTACAAGTTTTACATTTTTGATCCTTCTAGTTTACTGATTTGCATTTTCAGTCCCTATACTTGTTAGAATTTTCATTTCAAGCATTTATATTTCCTAGAATTTACATTTTCAGTCCTTTTAGTTTTAAAATTTACATTTTTAATATTACTTGAATAAAATTTGGTAATTGCACTATGTTTTACATATAAGTAGGTAATATTTTTCATTTTTGCAAGGCTTTGTTGAATTAGCAAATAGAATATCCCAAAAAGATTTACAACCAAAAACAGTTAAAAACCCGATATTGGTTGGACTTTCAATTAGCAAGAACTTAGAAAAACGAACTGCATTATATACAATTTCAAATGGCGCCGTTGCTGGTTCTTTGACTTTACGAGAGACTATCGATTGACGGTTTTCATTGGCTTTTGGGATCCGTTCACCTTGTGAACGTTATTTTTACGTATCATAAATCAACAACAAATAAAAATCAAAAATATAAAAATATATAAAAACTAAAAAATTAACAAAACAATTCTTTTCCTAAAGAATTGACCAAAAAAATTAAAAAATCCAAAAAGCAATCTTTTTCCTAAGAGATTGCACCCAAAAATATATATTATTGGATTCTCTCGGTTTTTATGTACATATAGTATTTTCTCTTAAAAAACTCATAAATACAAAAATATTTTCCATATATTATTATAAGTAAATACGTATACGTATAAGAACAACCAATCTACATATCTTCCATAAGTATTGCCAAGGCAATACACCGTGTTGAGGGGCGTTCCGGTCCTTGACACGTGTATCGATCAAACAAAATAAAGCAAGAATAGATAAATACTCTCAATAAGCAACAATTCGAATAATACGAACATTTAAGTGAATAGAAAGGCGATGTGCTATAAAATGCCATCTAAGGGTCAATAGGTACTTAAGTGCTTCGCGCCACCTAACCCCCCGTTCACTTGTAAGTATTCTAAGAAGGAAGGCTTCATTGGGGGTCTTGCACCCAAGTAGTACATACGTATATTGTTATTTTCTTGTGGATATTTAATATTGAAACTCGAAGAGGATAATCCATTTCTCTTCAAAGTTACACGAGAGCTTCTCTCTCATTCCTCGTTTTGAGTTGCATGCTCACTCGCGGGCGTGCACAAATACCGATTGGTGTACAACCTCTTCCTCCGAAAAGGAAGAAAAAGAGAAAGAGTAAGACAACCACCGTCCACCAAGCCGATCACGAGAATCTTGCTTTGACTCCTCCACCACAAGAAGCCATGGCTATTGATAATCGCTCTTTGTTGGAACGTATGCAAACCAATATTCATGGGTATGCTAGTGCTATCAAGATTCCCGACTTTCCCGCAAACACATTTGAGCTACACACATCTATGATTACTATGGTTTCACAATCACCTTTCTATGGTAACAAGAATGAGGATCCTCATGATTACCTTAAGAGATTCCTTTCTCTTTGCAATACCATTAAACACAATGGAGTTCCCCATGAGGTTATTAGGTTGATGTTAGTGTCATCTTCACTTGAGGGACCCGCTAAGCATTGGTTAGACACCCAACCACCCGATAGTATCACCACATGGGATGGTTTCACCACTAAGTTTTTGAACAAATTCTTTCCTCCACATAAGACTATGGCCTTGAGGACCTTAATTATAGGCTTTCAACAAAAACCTAGTCAATCCTTTAGTGATGCTTGGGAAGAGTATAGTGAGTTATTGAGGAGATGCCCTAATCATGGATTGGATGATGTTCACCAAATCAATATCTTCTATAATGGCCTTAAATCTCACCACCAAGATTCACTCAATGCTTCCGCGGGAGGGAATATTCTTCTTAAATCCTACCAAGAGGCTTTGGACATCATTGAGACTAAAGCAATGGTTCAAATAAACAATCAATTTGAAGAAAGAGTTCATGTTATCCAAAACAATTCTCAAACCCCTTGTGACAACCAACTCCTCAAGTTTCAACAAGAGATGTTTCAAAGGATGGATAGAGATAGTGAGAGGAATTTGAAAGTACAACAAGAACTACTTCAAGCTTTTAAGAACATGTCCTTGAACAATTCTTCAAATAATGTGAATGCCATTGCCCTTTCTTGTGTTACTTGTGGAGGTCCCCATTCTTATGAACAATGTGATAAGGTGCAAGTGTATCAAGGGGAATGCTATGCTTACCAAGAGGAACATCGTGAACACTTCAAGCCGAATATCAATCCAAATAATCTTTCTTACAAGTCCCAAAACTACCTTACTCCACCCGGATTCCCACCCCACCCACCCACCCAAATTCAACAAAATCCACCTCAAATTTTACCAAGGAATCAAGGGCAAAGACCACCTTACCAAGGAAATAAATACAAGGCACCCAACAATGTTCAACATCAAGGAAATACCTTTTATCCACCACAACAAGGATTTAATCAACCACTTCCACTTTTCCCCAATCAAGCATATGCTCCAATACCAAATCAAGCTTACCCTCAACTTCAAAATCAAGGATATGGGATGCAAGAGACTTAAGAGTATGTTGACAAGAAAATGCGTGAAATTGAGAAGAGAATGAATGATCAAATGAAACGTAATATGGAGGAACAAACCAATAGGGTTTTAATGGCATTAAATCAAAGACCACAAGGGGCTTTACCTTCCAACACACAAACAAATCCAAGGGCCAATGTCAATGTAATAAGTGTGAAAACACTTATCCTTTTACCACTTATTTCCAATAATAACAAGACCAAAACGTGTGATTTATGTCGTAAAAGTCGGAATTATGCGTGGTTTGTGTTTTTATTGTGTTTTAGGACCAAAATATGGAAAAGGAAGAAAACACGGGCTTTCACGGGCTTTTATTGAAGAAAACGGGAAAAGACGAAGTCAAAAGATCAAGAGCGCAAAAAGAACGGAAGTCCAAGGCCTATTCTGAAGATTTATCGAAGAAAAAGTCAAAAGACGGAAGTTTAACGAAGTCGAAGAACTTAAGTCTAATAGAAGAAGAAAATTAAAAAGACAAGTTCAAATCCCGAGACGACAAAGACGAAGAATTAAAGTCGAGTCGAGAAAACGTGAAGAAAGCAAGAAAGAAGATGCAACACATGCACTCCTTCCACCTTCCCTATAAATACCTTCCTAATAGTCATTAGGAAGGTGGTTAGGTTTTTAGTTAATTTTCACTGTTTTTTAGTTTTCTCTAGTTTTAGAGAGAGAAAGTCTTAAACTTTCTCTCACTAGTTCATCTTTTCCTTTTAATCTTTCAAGATTAAACACTTTGTATTGCTTATTTTTATTAATCAAGTTCTATTTTAAGCTTAAGATCCTTAATCTCATTCTACTTTTCATTGATTTAAGGTTGATTTTGGTGCGTATATCATAAGATCCGTGTTGTTCTAATTGATTTCGTGCTAAAAAGTTAATCTTTTGATCATTTTATAAGTTTTCATTTGATTAAGCTTTAAGACTTTTGTGCTTATTGGCTTATTTTTATGATTTCCTTACTTTTCTTATTAAAAAGTTTTATTAAAAAGTTTATGATTTTATTGTTTAATCTAAAAATTTGTTTGATTTCGAGTTAGATAAGTTGAATAAAGTGCTTATTTGATTCGGTCTAGTATTCAGATTGTTGAGTTTTGGATATTAGCTTATTAAACTTAGCTTATTATCTAGCTTAACCAAATCCCTTTATTTTCGGAAAAGGGAGTTGAAAACCCCTTTCCGATTGGCTTTTTCCGACCGGTACACCATCCTAACCGATTTCCTTAATTTTAGGAAAGGGTTTAAAACCCCTTTCCGATTGGTTCATATTCCGACGGCACCACACTTCAACATTCCGATTGATCCAATCGGATTAGGGTTTGTAGTATTCCGACGGGTGGAATTATAATATTTCGATCTGTCCCTTTGATGAACTTTCCGATTGGTGGTTTTTCTGCATATTCCGATTAAGGCACTTCTACATATTCCGATTGTTCTTCATATCCATGTTATTCTGATTGACCCTTTGTGTCCAGCATTCCGATTGACAGTCTTGCGGATATTCCGATTGCGTTATTTCTTTCCACTATTCCGATCAACCGATCGGAATACATTCCGATCGGGGCCTCTTTTTCCTTTTTTGGTTTCTTTCGATCTTACTTTCTTATAGTACTTTTTATTTTCAGAAAATTCTCCAAGTGTTAGTTTTATTTAAGTGTGCTAGTAATTTTCCATTGTTGCTTTTAAGTTTCCAATCATTTATTTTTACTCGTCATTTTTAATATTAATCTTTTAACTTCCATTTTACTCAACGACACTTTAATTACTTGCTAATAGTTTAAAACAAACCAAACCATTCTCTTGATTCACCAAAAGACAATTGAGTCGCACTTAAGACCGGTTTTCAATTCGAAAAGATTCAGACGATAAGATTTTATACCTAGCCAAAAGCGAAGTATTAAATGGCGCCGCTGCCGGCTCTTTTCGTTACGATAAACGGTTTCTAGTGATAGACGCATTGAATTTTGGGATCCGTTCTTTGAACGTTATTTTCCTCGCTTCAAAAATTTTCAAAAATCCTAAAAAATATAAAATTCTTCAAAAATACAAAAACATTAAAAAAACCTATAAAAACCAAAAAGATTATATAGATATTTTCTTTGTGTATATTTTTTTTCTGCAGGTGTATGCGTACTAGATCTTCCAACTATTCTGAGCCCGAGACTCTTGAAGATTTAGATATGGCTGGTGTTAATAACAACAATAATCACCCACCTCAAAACAATTTGAATAACAACAACAACAACAACAACAACAATGTCCTTCTACCTAATTTACGAACCATGGAGGAATTGTGTCAACTCACCATGAACGGACGCGGAGGCCCGATTGCGCCGATGCATATCACGGCTCAAGAGTTTTCGTTGAAGCATCACATGATCCAACAAGTGCAAACTAATCCATTCGCCGGAATGCCTAATGATGATGCCAACAAACACCTCGACAAATTCATTACTATCAGTCAAAGCATGAAGTCCCCCGGTGTTTCTATGGATGACCTTCGCCTCCAACTTTTTCCACACTCGCTTTCTCACCATGCCGAAAAATGGTTTGACCGTCTTCCTAAGAATTCTATTCATACGTGGAATGACATGACTCAACGCTTTTTATCGCGCTACTTTCCCCCATCCATGGTCACTAGCCTTCGTAACCAAATCAGTGGATTTATGCAAGAGAATGATGAATCGCTTTCGATGCTTGGGAACGCTACAATGATTTGATCGACCGCTGTCCTAATCACAATATGCTCCCCGTCACTCTCATTGACACCTTTTACAATGGTCTCACTTTTCGTGATCGTGACACGATCAATGCCGCCGCCGGTGGTACTTTTATGAAAAGTAGACCGGAGGAGTGTCGAGAGTTGATTGAAAACATGACTACTAACCACAAGAATTGGGATTCTTCCGCATCCTCAAGATCTAATCAGAGAGTCAATGTTTTATCTACTTCTTCCACCACCAACCCGTCTGTTTTGGAACGTGCTATTCTTGATATTAACAAAAGTCTCCAAATTTTGACTTCTAACCAAACTCAACAAGCTAAAGCCGTTGCTATTTCTTGTGACACATGTGGTGGTCCTCATTCCTACAATGAGTGTCCTTCTACTCACGGCAATTATTCTGAAGACGTTAACGCAGCATATGGTACTTATCCCACGGGAGGCTATCAAGCTCGCCCTCAAGGAGACCGTAACTTGCTAAGTTATCGCTCCAACAATTATCTTGCTCCTCCCGGTTTCCCTCCTGCAAACCAAAACCAACAACAAAGCTACAATCAATCCCAACCTCGTGCAAATAATCAATATCAATCCCAAAGAAACCCATACCCAACTCAAGGAAATTCTCAAGCTTACCAGGCTCCACCTCTCAATCAACCGATGGCAGTGAATCCAGATGTCGAAACATTTATGAAGACTAATCGGGAGTTGGTGACGAATCTTCAGAGTCAAGTCCGCAACTTGAAGGGAGAAATGGCAAAGCAAGGGAACGATATTCGAGCCGAGCTAAGGAATGACATGGCTAAACACAGCGATGCGATTAATGCAAACATGCAAAACTCTTTTAACAATCAAGCTCTTCACCTTCGTGATATGATTGGTTCGCTCATCCAAAGTAATCAACCCTCTTCTTCGGGTACTCTTCCGAGTAATACCGTTGCTAATCCAAGAGGGGAGATGAAAGCAATCACCACTCGTAGTGGAAAAGGTTATATGGAACCCGAGCTTCCTACACCTCCACCCGTGATTATGAACAAGGAAAAAGAGCAACTTTCCCCACCTCCTTCACCTTCTATCCCCATTTCCCCACCACCCGTGGTTGTGAGTGATCCTATCCCCTTAAAGCCTTCTTTTCATCCAATATACCTTATCCTTCAAGGTTGAGGAAAGAGAAGCAAAAGAGCAAGGATGATATTCAGGTTTCAAACTTTCTAAAAATGTTTAAACAATTGAATTTTAACATCTCCTTTGCCGAGGCTCTCGCTCACATGCCCAAATACGCTAAGATGTTTAAAGATCTTTTAAGCGATAAGGAAAAGCTTCTTGACATTGCTCAGACCCACCTTAATGAGAATTTCTCCGCAGTGCTATTAAGGCAATTGCTCACCAAACATGGTGATCCGGGTCGCTTCTTGATTCCTTGCAACTTCCCGGGAGTAGAGAATTGCATGGCCCTAGCCGATCTAGGCGCCAGTATAAACTTAATGCCTTTAAGTGTTTGGAAGCAATTATCTCTCCCCGAGCTAGTCCCCACTAAAATGACTTTGGAATTAGCCAACCGTACGGTTGCTTATCCAGTGGGGATAGCCGAAGATGTCTTTGTTGGCGTCGATAAATTCACCTTCCCGGCGGATTTTGTCGTCGTTGACTACGAGATGGATCCCCGTGTTCCATTAATCGTTGGACGTCCATTCCTGAGGACCGGTCGCACTCTCATTGATGTAGTCGCGGGCGAAATAATCATGAGAGTTGGTGACGATAAAATTGTCTTCAACATGGGTAAGATTTCTAAGCAACCTTATTCGTATGAGAGTGTTAATGCTATTGATGTTCTCGATGAGGCTTGTGAAGAACATTTTCATGATGCTTGCAAAAGTACTCTTTCTTCTCTACCCAATGTTGAGACCGTTGCCTCAATTGCTCCAGCATTGACTCCTTTTGGAGAAAGTGACTTGGATGATTTCGAAGCTAGCTTGGGTCCTCTCGATATTAAGTATGATAATTTGTCCACCAATTGGGATGAAGATATTCGTACTATTGAGAGACTTCTCAATGAGGACCCGTTGTCTCCTCCTGCTCCTAAAGAGGTGACTAATGATGATCCATCGTTAGTTTCACCATCTATTGAGAATCCTCTTACTCTTGAGCTTAAGGACCTACCGCCTCATCTTGAGTACGTTTTTTTGGAAGACGACGAGACACTACCGGTCATCATCGCAAAGGATCTGAAAGAAGACGAAAAAGCCCGACTTGTCGCTGTGTTGAAGAAGCATAAACGAGCTATCGCTTGGAAAATCTCCGACATCCGTGGAATTGATCCTCACTTTTGCACACATAAAATTCTCATGGAGGACGACTTTCAGCCCACAATTCAAAGTCAACGAAGGGTGAATCCTAAAATCCATGAAGTCATCAAAAAAGAGGTTATCAAACTTCTTGATGCGGGTATGATTTACCCTATTTCGGATTCACCATGGGTTAGTCCAGTCCATTGTGTGCCTAAGAAGGGCGGAATCACTGTTGTGCCCAATACAAACAACGAGTTAATTCCTACCCGTCTCGTTACTGGGTGGAGAGTTTGTATAGACTACCGCAAACTCAATAATGCCATGAGAAAGGATCATTTCCCCCTACCTTTTATGGACCAAATGCTTGAACGTTTAGCTGGTAATGAATATTACTGCTTTCTTGATGGTTTCTCGGGTTATTTTCAAATACCCATCGATCCCCAAGATCAAGAAAAGACAACATTCACTTGTCCCTATGGCACATTTGCTTATAAAAGAATGCCTTTTGGCTTATGCAATGCCCCCGGGACTTTCCAAAGGTGCATGTTGGCTATCTTCCATGACATGGTTGAGCAAACCATGGAAGTCTTCATGGATGATTTCTCGGTCTTCGGGGATTCCTTCTCTTCTTGCCTTGCCAATTTGGAACGTATGCTTAAGCGGTGCGAAGACACTCGCCTTGTTCTGAATTGGGAAAAATGCCATTTTATGGTCAAAGAAGGCATTGTGCTAGGACACAAAATCTCTAAAGCCGGTCTTGAAGTCGACCGTGCTAAAGTAGATGTCATAGCCAAATTAACTCCACCTTCAACTGTGAAGGGTGTGAGAAGTTTTCTGGGTCATGCGGGCTTCTTTCGTCGCTTCATTCAGGATTTCTCTAAAATCGCTCGCCCGATGACCCACCTCTTGGAAAAAGATACTCCTTTTATCTTTTCTAAAGAGTGTCTCGAAGCCTTCAATCTTCTTAAGGACAAGCTAACTAAGGCACCGGTCTTGGTTACCCCTAATTGGGAGCTGCCTTTTGAATTGATGTGTGATGCTAGCGACTTTGCTATTGGTGCGGTTTTGGGCCAACGAGTGAATAAACACTTCCAACCAATCCACTACGCTAGAAAAACAATGACGGGGGCTCAATTGCATTATACGACAACCGAAAAAGAGCTTTTAGCTGTTGTCTATGCTTTTGAGAAATTTCGCCCCTATCTTGTTTTATCCACCACCATTGTATACACGGACCATTCCGTGTTGAAGTACTTGATGACTAAGAACGATTCTAAGCTAAGACTTCTTCGCTGGGTTTTGCTCCTTCAAGAATTCAACATTGAAATTCGTGACAAGAAGGGAGCCGAAAACCTGGCCGCGGATCATCTGAGCAGACTTGAGGATCCATATCAAGGGGATCATCCGAACAAAGAGATCAATGACTCTTTCCCCCTTGAGACCTTAATGTCTATAAATCTCAATCTTGATGGCACCCCGTGGTTTGCAGACATTGCAAACAACTTAGCGGGTGGTATTCTCATCCAAGGGTTAACATCCCAACAAAAGAAGAAGTTCTTGAATGATGTTAAGACTTACTTTTGGGATGACCCTTATCTATTCAAACAGTGTGCTGATCTGATTATTCGTCGATGTGTTGACGGACCAACAGATTTTGACACCCTCCAAGCTTGCCACAAAGGACCCACCGGTGGTCACTTTGGTCCCAACTACACCGCTAAGAAAGTGTTTGATTCCGGATTCTACTGGCCCACCATTTATCGTGACGCTCACGAAATGGTTAAGCATTGTGATGCTTGCCAACGTCAAGGCAAGATCACACATAAGGATGAGATGCCTCAAAATTTCATACATGAATGTGAAATCTTTGATGTATGGGGCATCGACTTTATGGGGCCATTTCCATCATCCAAAGGGAACAAGTACATCCTCGTCGCCGTCGACTACGTCTCTAAATGGGTTGAAGCTAAGGCTCTTTCTACGAATGATGCGAGGGTGGTTGTGAACTTTTTGAAGCAGCTTTTCGCTCGATTTGGCGTTCCTCGTGCTATCATCAGTGACCGCGGGACTCATTTTTGCAACGATCAATTTGCAAGAGTCATGGCAAAGTATGGTGTCACTCACCGTCTTTCCACCGCCTATCATCCCCAAACCAATGGGCAAGCCGAGATATCCAACCGTGGCTTGAAGAGAATTTTGGAGCGTACTATGGGAGAGCATCGCGCCGCGTGGGCCGATAAGTTAGATGATGCTCTGTGGGCTTTTCGTACTGCTTACAAAACCCCGATCGGCTGTACGCCTTATCGTCTTGTGTACGGGAAAGCCTGCCACCTACCCATCGAGCTGGAACATAAGGTGCACTGGGCCTTGAAGTGGGCTAACTTCGACATCATCAAAGCCGGTGATCATCACAAGGTTCAACTCAACGAGCTAAATGAACTAAGGAATGAAGCTTATGAGAACTCGCTGATCTACAAGGAGAAGACGAAGATGATCCACGATGCTAAAATCAAGAACCAAGAGTTCCACGTTGGTGATCAAGTCTTACTCTTTAACTCTCGGTTGAAGATCTTCTCTGGCAAGTTGAAGAGCCGCTGGTCTGGTCCATTCACCGTCGCCAAAGTCTTTCCTTATGGGACCATTGAGCTGTCTCAGCCGAATGGGCCCAATTTCAAGGTGAATGGCCAGCGTTTGAAGCTGTACTTTGGTGAGGACATCTCTCAGGAGATGATTCCATCCCTCACCACTTTCCTCATGAACTAAAATTGGGTCGAGTCAGGCTCATGACTCGGTGAACAAAAACAAGCGCTTCTCGGGAGGCAACCCGTGTTCTATCCTTTACTGCTTTCATAATAAGTGTAGGGGGAGCCCCGCATATGTTTGTTGTCTTGTTTCTTGTGCTGTGCAGGGATTTAAGCTTCAGAGAGCATCTTGATGACTTTTGACGAACCGTGATACCGTGTTCCCATCTTCCCGGTTCTATCCTAAACTCTTGTGATTCAATATTTCATATTCTATATGTTCACATTGAATTCACTTTAGTTGTCCTTTCCTTAGCAAGATTTAAACAAAATGCACAATGTCCTAAGTGTAGGGGAGTTTACTCCCACATGCTAAACATTGAGGACAATGTTTATCTCAAGTGTAGGGGGGACTTCTATCGAAGTAAGTGGTCTTTTCCATGATTTTGCCCTCATTTTAACCGGAAAATTTGATTTTTCGATATTTTTCAAAATTTTGAATCTATTTTGGCCTAGTTGTATAGTTGTATTTGCCTTTGTTATGTTTATTTTCTTTCCGTTGCTAGAATAAATTTTCAATAAAGTGGTTTTAGATTTTTCCTAGTCGTAAATATTTTGACTCAACCCGAGTTTACTTACCTAAGTTTACTCTAGCTAGTATCCTTAACGTGTTTAAGTCAAGTTTTGCTAGGCTTTTATATAGGGAGCTATAAAACGCGAAAGTCTTAACTCTCACGGGTTAAGAACAAGAACTTTTCGCAAGTTCCTATAATTGATCCTAGAGAGTCGTTTATCAAGGGAACTTTAAAACGCGATTTCTAAACTTGAAAAAGTCTAAGAATTTGCAAGATCCTATAGGCGACTCGAAAACCCAAAACTTTGATTTAATAGGCTAAGCATCCACGAGTCTCATTCCTTGAGATTTTAAACTGTGGAGAACGAGAGATGATAGAGTCAATTATAAGTTCGGTATTCTTTCGTGAATTTATGTGAGTTAATTATGAGCCTATTCTCCCTCCGCTTGTTAATAAATTAATCTGCTAATAAATAAGGTTGTACGAGTTAAAAGGTTACTTAGCTTCTAGCCCCAGATCGTTTAAAAGTTGCTCGGTAATGACGAGAGTTCATAGCCAAGGCATAACTTATGAAGTGGGGAGCGAAGATTGGCGAGTCCGAAAAGGCCCTAACAAGGCATGAGGGCTACATTTTGTTGCTAAAGATCCAAAAGTGATGTGAAGAATCATTTATCGAAAATCAATATGAAGGATCGAGACACACGACGAAAAGCAAGAACTCCCCAAAAGTCATGGAGAAGTCTATCCGAAAAGACCCTAACAAGGTATGAGGATAAATAGATCCAAGTCCCAACAGGAGGCGGATCGTTGTATATCAAAGTACAAAATAAAGATTGGAGAAAAATGAAGAAGTCGTGGTCCAAAGATGAAGAATCTCTCAAAAATTTCAAGTGAAGAAATTCCTATTATGAAGAGAAGACCATAATTTCAAGAACGTCTCTCGAAGATTCGAAGTATGAAGTCACTGCCAAATATCGGCCCGAGAAAGGTCTCAAATCGCGAACCAAGTTATGCCAAGATATGAACTTTTTGATATCCCGAGAAGCAGTTTTAAAAGATTTGGTCCTTTAGCTAACTATTGATTAAATCGTTCACCTTATTTTCGGACTAAATAACTATCGAAATAAGTCAAACAATTCATCCTCGTGATCATTCAAGACAAAAATAAAATATAAGAGATACACCTAGGAATAAGGGAGTCTAAGTGAATAATTGGCCCACATGAGTTCGTGATAGTTTGCTAACTTATAATAACAATGATCTCGTTTTTAAGCTTGGTATGGGGAACGTGAAACTTGAGGATGATAAACGTTCATGGCCGCCAAAACCCAATGTAAGTTTTTAATTTCTCTACTTATTTCTATCTTTTATGTTTAGTATTTAATAAAGGCCAAGGTGGGTTATTTATGATGGAAGATGTAAACCGTGCTTTAAAATTAATGCATTGCATGAGGGCATTGCAATGATCAAGTGTAGGGGATTTAATAAGTGTGAAAACACTTATCCTTTTACCACTTATTTCCAATAATAACAAGACCAAAACGTGTGATTTATGTCGTAAAAGTCGGAATTATGCGTGGTTTGTGTTTTTATTGTGTTTTAGGACCAAAATATGGAAAAGGAAGAAAACACGGGCTTTCACGGGCTTTTATTGAAGAAAACGGGAAAAGACGAAGTCAAAAGATCAAGAGCACAAAAAGAACGGAAGTCCAAGGCCTATTCTGAAGATTTATCGAAGAAAAAGTCAAAAGACGGAAGTTTAACGAAGTCGAAGAACTTAAGTCTAATAGAAGAAGAAAATTAAAAAGACAAGTTCAAATCCCGAGACGACAAAGACGAAGAATTAAAGTCGAGTCGAGAAAACGTGAAGAAAGCAAGAAAGAAGATGCAACACATGCACTCCTTCCACCTTCCCTATAAATACCTTCCTAATAGTCATTAGGAAGGTGGTTAGGTTTTTAGTTAATTTTCACTTTTTTTTAGTTTTCTCTAGTTTTAGAGAGAGAAAGTCTTAAACTTTCTCTCACTAGTTCATCTTTTCCTTTTAATCTTTCAAGATTAAACACTTTGTATTGCTTATTTTTATTAATCAAGTTCTATTTTAAGCTTAAGATCCTTAATCTCATTCTACTTTTCATTGATTTAAGGTTGATTTTGGTGCGTATATCATAAGATCCGTGTTGTTCTAATTGATTTCGTGCTAAAAAGTTAATCTTTTGATCATTTTATAAGTTTTCATTTGATTAAGCTTTAAGACTTTTGTGCTTATTGGCTTATTTTTATGATTACCTTACTTTTCTTATTAAAAAGTTTTATTAAAAAGTTTATGATTTTATTGTTTAATCTAAAAAGTTGTTTGATTTCGAGTTAGATAAGTTGAATAAAGTGCTTATTTGATTCGGTCTAGTATTCGGATTGTTGAGTTTTGGATATTAGCTTATTAAACTTAGCTTATTATCTAGCTTAACCAAATCCCTTTATTTTCGGAAAAGGGAGTTTAAAACCCCTTTCCGATTGGCTTTTTTCGACCGGTACACCATCCTAACCGATTTCCTTAATTTTAGGAAAGGGTTTAAAACCCCTTTCCGATTGGTTCATATTCCGACGGCACCACACTTCAACATTCCGATTGATCCAATCGGATTAGGGTTTGTAGTATTCCGACGGGTGGAATTATAATATTCCGATCTGTCCCTTTGATGAACTTTCCGATTGGTGGTTTTTCTGCATATTCCGATTAAGGCACTTCTACATATTCCGATTGTTCTTCATATCCATGTTATTCCGATTGACCCTTTGTGTCCAGCATTCCGATTGACAGTCTTGCGGATATTCCGATTGCGTTATTTCTTTCCACTATTCCGATCAACCGATCGGAATACATTCCGATCGGGGCCTCTTTTGCCTTGTTTTGGTTTCTTTCGATCTTACTTTCTTATAGTACTTTTTATTTTCAGAAAATTCTCCAAGTGTTAGTTTTATTTAAGTGTGCTAGTACTTTTCCATTGTTGCTTTTAAGTTTCCAATCATTTATTTTTACTCGTCATTTTTAATATTAATCTTATAACTTCCATTTTACTCAACGACACTTTAATTACTTGCTAATAGTTTAAAACAAACCAAACCATTCTCTTGATTCACCAAAAGACAATTGAGTCGCACTTAAGACCGGTTTCAATTCGAAAAGATTCGGACGATAAGATTTTATACCTAGCCAAAAGCGAAGTATTACAATGCCATTACAACAAGGAGTGGAACAACAACAAAGGATCCTTCACCTCCTAAATCTACTATTGTTCAACCCACTTGTGTTCCTACTTGTGACAAGCCTTCTACTTCTACTTCACCTCCTCAAAATGCTCCCATTCACTCAAACACACCTTCTCAACCTCTTAATACTTCTCCTTTACCTTCCACACTTCCCAATGAAGAAGCTAACAAAGATAAATCTTCCACTACAGCATCTATTCCACCTACACCAAAACCTACTCTTCCATATCCTTCAAGGTTGGAAAAGGACAAGTTAAAGAACAAGGATGACATCCAAGTCTCCAATTTCTTAAGGATGTTCAAGCAACTCAACATCAATATATCCTTTGCGGAAGCTCTTGCTTATATGCCAAAGTTTGCTAAGATGTTCAAGGATTTGCTCTCAAACAAAGAAAAATTGGTTGATTTTCCCAACACATCCCTTAATGAAAATTGTTCCGCGGTGTTACATAAAACCTTACCAACAAAACTTGGAGATCCGGGGCGCTTCTTGATACCTTGTAATTTTCCCGGTGTTGAAAATTGCATGGCTTTGGCGGATCTAGGGGCAAGCATAAACCTCATGCCTTTATCGGTTTGGAAACAACTCTCTCTTCCCGAGCTCACTCCCACTAGGATGACTCTTGAACTAGCCAACCGAACCATAGCTCACCCCGTAGGTATAGCGGAGGATGTGTTTGTAGGTGTGGATAAGTTTACTTTTCCGGCCGACTTTGTAGTGGTTGATTATGACATGGATCCTAGAGTGCCTTTGATTGTTGGTAGACCGTTTTTGAGAACGGGTCGTACTTTGATAGATGTGGCGGAAGGAGAACTAATTATGAGAGTAGAAGATGAGAGAGTGGTGTTTAAGTTAGGGAAAGTTTGTAATAGGAAAGAAGTTAAGGAGTCTAGACCTTGTGAGACTATTAACATTGTTGATGTGTTAGATGAAGTGTGTGATGAACACTTTCATGATGCTTGTAAGAGTACTAGTGATGAGATGCCCCATGTTGAAACCGTGGCCTCAATTGCTCCCTCTTTAACACCTTTTGGAGAGAGTGATTTCCTCTTGGAGGAATTTGAGTCAAACATTCTTGGTGATGATGATTCTCCCATTAATTGGGAAGAAGATATTCTTACAATCCAAAAGTTGCTCAATGAGGACCCTATTCCTTCTCCTATTCCACAAGAGATTACCATTGAGGAACCTTCCATAGAAAGTCCACCTCCTATTGACCTTACGGACCTTCTATCCCACTTAGAGTATGCTTTCTTAGAGGGCAAAGACCAATTACCGGTGATCATTGCTAAAGAGTTGAAAGAGGATGAGAAGGAGCAACTTATTGAAGTTCTTAAGAAACACAAGAAAGCCTTAGCATGGAAAATATCCGACATAAGGGGAATTGATCCACATTTTTGTACACACAAAATCCTTATGGAGGATGACTATAAACCCGCCATTCAAAACCAAAGGAGAGTCAACCCAAAAATCCATGAGGTTATTAAGAAGGAAGTGATTAAACTCTTAGATGCGGGTATGATTTACCCCATTTCCGACTCTCCATGGGTGAGCCCGGTTCATTGTGTTCCAAAGAAGGGTGGAATCACCGTGGTGCCTAATGAGAACAATGAGCTTATTCCCACGAGACTTGTGACCGGTTGGAGAGTTTGCATTGATTATAGAAAACTCAATGAGGCAACTAGGAAAGACCATTTCCCGCTTCCCTTTATGGATCAAATGCTTGAACGCTTAGCGGGAAATGAGTACTATTGTTTTCTTGATGGCTTTTCGGGTTATTTTCAAATACCCATTGACCCTAAGGATCAAGAAAAGACCACATTCACTTGTCCTTACGGTACATTTGCTTACAAGAGGATGCCTTTTGGCTTATGTAATGCACCGGGGACGTTTCAAAGGTGCATGATGGCGATTTTCCATGACATGATAGAGCAAACCATGGAGGTTTTTATGGATGACTTTTCTGTCTTTGGAAATTCATTTAGCTCATGTCTCACCAATATTGAAAGAATGCTTAAGCGTTGTGAGGAAACACGTTTAGTGCTTAATTGGGAGAAATGTCACTTTATGGTGAAAGAGGGGATTGTTTTAGGACACAAAATATCCAACAAGGGATTAGAAGTTGATCGAGCTAAAATTGATGTGATTAATAAGCTTCCCCCACCCACCTCGGTTAAAGGTGTGAGGAGTTTCTTAGGTCATGCGGGATTTTATAGGCGCTTTATACAAGATTTTTCTAAGATAGCTAGACCGATGACTCACCTCTTGGAGAAAGAGGCTCCTTTCATTTTTAACCAAGATTGTTTAGACTCTTTTGAGACTCTTAAGGAAAAATTGACTAAGGCTCCCGTTTTGGTTTCTCCAAATTGGGAATTACCTTTTGACCTTATGTGTGACGCTAGTGATTATGCGGTGGGGGCCGTCTTAGGACAAAGAGTTAATAAGCATTTTCAACCTATACACTATGCGAGTAAAACCATGACCGGTGCACAACTTCATTACACTACCACGGAAAAAGAGTTGCTTGCTATAGTATATGCTTTTGAGAAGTTTAGACCATATCTTGTGCTTTCCAAAACCATAGTGTATACGGATCATTCCGCTCTCAAGTATCTTATGACAAAACAAGATGCTAAGCCTAGGCTTTTGAGATGGGTTTTGTTGCTTCAAGAGTTTAAGATAGAGATTCGTGATAAAAAAAAGGGGCCGAGAATTTAGCGGCGGATCACTTGTGTAGACTTGAGCATCCTTTTCAAGGAGATTTACCACACCAAGAAATCAATGAATCCTTTCCATTAGAGGAGCTCATGTCTATCTCTTCCAAAGAGGATGCCACTCCTTGGTTTGCGGATATCGCAAACTATCTTGTGGGCAATGTGCTTATTGAGGGTCTTACTTATCAACAAAAGAAGAAGTTTTTTAAGGAAGTTAAGTATTACTTTTGGGATGATCCATATCTTTTTAGGCAATGTGCGGACCAAATCATTAGACGGTGTGTAGATGGGCCCGAGGCATTTAAGATCTTAGAAGCGTGTCATAAAGGACCTACGGGTGGACATTTTGGGCCTAACTACACCACCAAGAAAGTCTTTGATTCGGGTTACTATTGGCCTTCCATTTACAAAGATGCCCATGAAATGGTGAAATTTTGTGATGTTTGTCAAAGACAAGGAAAAATTACACAACGTGATGAGATGCCACAAAATTTTATCCAAGAGTGTGAGATATTTGATGTGTGGGGCATTAATTTTATGGGACCTTTTCCATCCTCTAAGGGAAACAAGTATATACTTGTGGCGGTGGATTATGTGTCTAAATGGGTGGAGGCTAAAGCCTTACCTACCAATGATGCTAGAGTTGTTGTGAAGTTTTTGAAACAATTGTTTGCTAGATTTGGAGTACCTCGGGCCATCATAAGTGATCGTGGTACGTACTTTTGTAATGATCAATTCACGAGAGTTATGAAGAAATATGGAGTGAATCATAGACTTTCTACCGCGTATCACCCTCAAACAAATGGTCAAACCGAGGTCACCAATCGTGGTTTAAAGAGAATTTTAGAGAGAACGGTGGGAGAGCATCGAGCTTCTTGGTCGGATAAGCTTGATGATGCTTTGTGGGCGTTTAGGACGGCTTTTAAAACACCAATTGGTTGTACTCCTTATAGGCTTGTCTATGGAAAAGCGTGCCACCTCCCATTCGAGCTAGAACATAAGGCATCTTGGGCTCTCAAGTGGGCTAACTTTGATTTAAACCAAGCCGGTTCCCATAGGAAAGATCAACTCAATGAGATGGAGGAATTGAGAGCTAATGCCTATGAAAATTCTTTGCTTTATAAGGAAAAGACTAAGAAATTGCATGATGCTAAGATAAAGAATCGTGAGTTCAAAGTTGGAGAGCCGGTTCTCCTCTTTAACTCAAGATTGAAACTTTTTGCGGGCAAGCTTAAGTCGAGATGGTCCGGTCCATTCACTATTACTCAAGTGTTTCCATATGGAACTCTTGAGTTGTCACAACCCGATGGTCCAAATTTTAAAGTGAATGGTCACCGTGTTAAGCATTACTTTAGGGAGGACATTTCCGTTGAAATGGTCCAAGAGATCCCCATTTTCCCCATGAATTAATTCATTGAGGGACGAGTCGAGCTAGAGACTCATTAACTCAAGCATCGTATAACTAGGTTTAGAGTGTTGTAGGTTAGAAATAAAGGTATAGACTTGGAGATAAGTGTAGGGGAGACCTTCTTTTGTCTTCATGATTGTTTGTAGGGTTGCTCACTCATCTCATGCTTTGGAGCTTATGGAGGAGGCCCTTGTATCCGGTTCACTTCGTTACTATAGTGATTTTTCATTGACACCTTGTGCTTAAACATGATTTCACTAATAGTTGTCCTTTCCTTAACTTGGGTTAAGCAAAGTCTATTCATTGTCATAAGTGTAGGGGAAGTTTTTATACTTCCATGCTCTTAAACATTGAGGACAATGTTTAGCTTAAGTGTAGGGGGGTCTTCTATCGAAGTGACCTTACCTAGAACTTGTCATTGTCTTGCATGATAACATGGAAAATTGATTCTTCAACATTTTTCAAATTTTTGATCTACTTTGGCCAACAAAAATATGCATTCATAATTTTTGCATCAATCATTTTTCATTTGCATAACACATTTGCATTGTATATATCTTTTCTTTTATGTTTCATAAAAAAATATATAAAAAGAAAAAATATAATAAAACATGGTTTTAACAAATTTAGACTTCTTTGACATATTAGGCCCGCCATGGATATTTTGACTCAACTCGAGTTTGCTTATCTTAGCATTCTCTAGCTAGTATCCTTAACCATGTAGTCCTTCATTGGTCTATTAGGCTAAGCATCCACCACTCTCATTATTTGAGATTTTAAATTTGTAGAGAATGGGAAATGATAGAGTTGAAGCAAGTATAAAAGGGCTAGATAAAATTCATGATAATTACTTGTGGCTTAACCCTTCTCTTCTTAACCTCTATTTTCTTCGCATGTATATAATTGTTAATAAATAATCAAGAACGGTTTTAATTGGTTTGTAATCTCTTATGCATTTTTGGCTAATCATTCATGGTTGGTATGAGTACGTCTTAAGATTCTAAGTTAGAACGTTTTATGTGTACAAGACTTATGTCATGCTCAATATTTAGCGGGTGTTTTTCCTTTTATTCTTTTAAACTTTCTTTCTGAGGAATAAAGAAAATTAAGAGCGGCTTATGAAAATAAATGAGTGGCTAGAAAAAAAAAGAGAAGAAAAAGAAAAAGAAAAAAAAATAATTATACAAGACTCCCAAGAGGGGCAGTGTGGTGTTAATTATAGTGACTATTGAGTTCCAATATTACCTTGACGGGTTGCGGGGATTCAATAGATTGCTCCAATCCAATATTACCTTGACGGGTTGCGGGGTTGAAGATCCAAAGTCTCAAAAAGATGGCGGATGTAAATTATTGCGTGAGTTTTATTTTTTCTTTCCTTAGCGAGTGTGTAGCTACTTATGAAAGCATGACATGAGGATTTTACACATAAGGCGAATGACTTATTACTCTTGAAACGGACTTGTATTAATTTTGAGCGGTTTTTCAAGTAATGGATGAGAGGATTACTTAGGATTAAAACCGTGCTTCCTTATTTTTGGATTTTACACTTCTTATACTTCACACTTGAATAAATGACAAATTTGCACACAAGCAATTTGCTCAAATAATAACCGGTTCCACATTTAATTATCATGAATAAGTTGATGCACTTTTTACTTATGAATGCAATGATCCCATTTTTAAGCTTGGTATGGGGAAAGTGAAACTTGAGGGTGATAAGTGTCCATGGTACCCAAGCCCTAATCTAAGCCATTGAATTCTTTATGAGTTATTTCCATCAAAACCATTTCAAAAAAAATCAAAAAGATATAGATAGAATTTTATTTTGTTCATTGCATTATTAAAAGTCAAAATCATGCATCATGTAGTTTAGAGTAGTGTAGATGCATCTCATATGGCCAAGGTGGGTTAATTATGAGGAGAATGTAAATTTGTGCTTTAAAATATATATAATTGCATGAGGACATGACAATGTTCAAGTGTAGGGGATTTGATATGAGCTTAAACTCATATCTTTTTATCAACAAATAACCCTAAAACATTAAACAAAATACCAATTTATCTTGCAAAAACAGTATTATGTGGTATGTTTGTGTTTGTGTACACTTGTGTAGGTCAAAGGATACATTTTCAAGCAAACAAAGGAAAATCAAGCTTAAATTGATGAAAAAGACAAAGAAGGATCAAAAGTGACAAGACTTTGAAGTACAAGGACCTATCTTGACAAATTGCCAAAGTTGAAGGACTAAAAGTGCAAATATTGAACAAAGTCAAGATCATAGTCAAACAAAGTCAACTTTCAAGTCAACAAAGTCAAAGGACCAATTCTGCTCAAAGATGAACTTGGGAGGACTAAAAGTGCCAAAGAAATGAAGTACAAGCCTTAAAGTGCAAACTGCCAAAGTCTAGGGGCTAAATCTGCCTATTTTGGAAACTAGTTTAAGATCAATCCATGTGATGCAAGTTTTGGCCAATAAGAAGCAAGTATGAAGTGCACACGGATTGCCAAATAATGTGTAATAAATTCCCACTCAGCCGCCACTCATTAATGACAATATCCTAACAGTGCAATCCGTGTGACCTTATTTCAACCACTCAGAGCATGACACGTGTCTTCTTCAAGCAACCAAAATTTTTTCAGGATCGTTTTTGAGCTAGACTGAATTTCATGAAAAGTTGTAAACACCAAAAGTGCTTATTTTGGAGAGACGAACACATTGGTCATCCCCAATTAACATGAAATCCACTCAAGAAGAAAACCCCAATTCATGTTCATACTTTTAAGATCAAGTTTGCAGAATCATGCCACGTGGAGACCTGGGATTGGTCTCAACACGTCATCATCCCCAACAAACTCCTTCTTCAAGCCTATAAATAGCTGTTAGGTCCTCATTTGTAACAGTTAGTTAAAAATTGTAAAAACACACACTTTTCAATTCCTTTCATCTTTCTTCCTTTTTAGCTTAACTACTCAAGAGTTTGACACACTCTTGAGTTAGTTAGTTAGTTAGCTTCATTCCAACAAATTTGTAACTAATTTCCATGAATGAAATTTGAATTCTTCTTTTCCCGCCAAATTTTATATTCACTCTACTGTTCATTCCCTGCTACTACTTGATCATTTTGTTGCTGCATTGAGTTTGTTATGATCATTGAATGATCATAACTGACTTTGAAGAAGATTTGTAGCTGTTATAGTGATTTCAGTTCAAGCTTAGCAGTTTTGAAGAATCCTTGCCATGATGATGATTTCTAGTGATTTGTAGCTGTTAATGATAGTTGGTTGATTGATCTAGTGATAAGGTGGTGGTTATCACTAGGAAAAGAGAGTTCAGCACTCCTCTTCTTCCCAATGGTTACTACAAAAGGTTTTGAAGTTTCTGATTTTGGTTCTACTTAATAAGTCAATTGCATGCTATTTTTCCTAGTGTAAACTTGATGATTACATGATCAAAGCTGTTTAGTTTGACTGTTGTTTGATTGTGAACTTACTTGTAGCTTAATTCTTGTTTTACTGCTTTCTACTTTGGATTATTGTCTAGTTATAGCTTAATTCAGTCATTTTCAGTCTTTGCATCTCAATTGAGTAATTGTTGTTCTTAGTGCTTGCTTGTAGTCTTAAAACATCTTATTTTGAGTCTCAAGTTTGGTTAGCTTAAGGATTTCATTCAGCTTTAATCAGTTCTTAAAAAGTCTTTACAAAAGTTGTCAAAAGATCAAATAAGGAGTGTTTGGTATTAGCTGACAATTGATTTTCAAGAATTGAGTATTGGCAAATTAATGTTCATTTCTAGTCAATAGGTCATAACAAAGTGTTTTGAATAAGTTTCAAGTCAAATAACAGGTCAAACAGGCAATTGGCCATAAAAAGGTTTGGGTCATTTTCAGTCATTTTTGCCTTTAAAAGTTCTCAATTTCATTTGCTTGGCTTTAACTGGTTTCTTGATGAAAATTAACCAAATCAGTTCTCAATTGTAGTTCATATCATAAAGTTTCAGATTCCAAAAGCATTTTATACAGTCTTCATTAAGCAGTGAAAAATAAGCAAAATCATGAAAAGCTGAGTTAAGCTAAGTTTCTGTAACTTGAAACTGATTTTTGAGATCTTTTGATTTCATTCATTAATCAAGCCATTTTATTTCATAAATCCACTTAGAATATGATATTACATGAAATTTGAGAGTTTCAGCTTTTTGTCAAAATAATTGGTCAACGCTTGGTCAACGATAAGCCAAATTTTAGCTTAATTCAAATTTCCAGCTTATTACTTGATGAAATTTGTTCTAACTTGACTTCCCGTTCATCATTTGAGTTCTTTAATCAGTTTTGGCAAGAAAATCAAGTTGTGCTTATTCAGTTTGTTCAAGAGCTTATTTTGGGCTTATTGAAGAGTGCTTATTTGCTTATTTTACACTTTCAGCCAGATTCCTGTTAGAGGTCTAGCTTATTTTGGATTAGAAGTCTTTTGCAATTGGTTTCATTGAATTTGGTTCAGTAATAAGCTCACACGAGCTTATTTGTTTTCAATACCCGTTTTTGCTAAAAAAGTTTCTAAAATTGCATTTTGGTCCTTGTTGTTTCAAGCAGTTTCTAATCATGGCTAAACTTCCATCTTTTTAGGGTTTTCAAATCTTAGTCCTTTCAGTTTTGAAGTTGGTTAAAATCAGTTAGTAAGTTTGTTATTCTGTTACTATTTGGTTTGTTTTTTACAAGTTTTACATTTTTGATCCTTCTAGTTTACTGATTTGCATTTTCAGTCCCTATACTTGTTAGAATTTTCATTTCAAGCATTTATATTTCCTAGAATTTACATTTTCAGTCCTTTTAGTTTTAAAATTTACATTTTTAATATTACTTGAATAAAATTTGGTAATTGCACTATGTTTTACATATGAGTAGGTAATATTTTTCATTTTTGCAAGGCTTTGTTGAATTAGCAAATAGAATATCCAAAAAAAATTTACAACCAAAAACAGTTAAAAACCCGATATTGGTTGGACTTTCAATTAGCAAGAACTGAGAAAAACGAACTGCATTATATACAATTTCAACCAATCTACACTAATATACTTTAAGGCCTAAGTATTAACCACAATACATACACAACTTTCAAATAGACACAATGATGACGTATAGTCCCTAGTCGGGCTGGATAGTCCGACTCACGGGTACTACCCGCATCCATCAGGAATGGATTGGATATGTGCGATGTGCGCGCGCAGCCTAGGTGGCCCGGTAACTTGCTGTAGCACATAAGGCTGATTGCTTAGCCAGGTCCTCGTCGCAGCGCGACAGGATCAGACAGAGTATAACCTATATTCTAGGTATATTCGCCTAAGGAAAAGGGATATACACTTGCCTTAGTTAGATAATGAAGATCAACCTATTCCGAGTCATTATCTCTTCCTTAGGTCGCAAGAACAGGGAGCCCAAGCCTGGACTCTCTCGAGTATAAAAGGAACCCCATAGGTTCCACAAAGGTACGATACACACAATACCCTAAACACTTACATACTCAAACCGATTACTTACTCTCACGCCGGAGTCTAATCGTGGGTCACAAACCCACGGTAAGCCTAACGGTGTCTGTTTAGTGCGCAGGGTCTTCAAACAAGTTTCACTTGGTGCAAGAGCCGGAGTCCACAAGACCCCGAATTAAGCCTATTTCGGGTCAAGCTCGGTCCATCCAACTTTTGTATCAACAAGTTGGCGCCATCCGTGGGACCCTACACTAAGCTCTAACTAAATGACGGGAAGCGGCACAAGGGAGGGGAGGCAAGGCTCCTCAACGGTGGATGGTTGTGTCACATACGCGAATGTTACCCCTGGATCTACCAGCGAGGCAAACACTCGAGATGTAAACAAGGAACCTGTCATAAGAACAGGGGGTCTATTCTCAACTCCCCCACCCGATATAGAAGGAGGGATGGAACAAGAGTCAACTCAGCCTCCTCCTAACAAACAAAAAAAGGAGAATACTTCAAGAAGAAGGCGAAAAGGTCGTTGCCACAGAAGCACGTGCGATGGAGGAGTTCGTTGCAATAACTTACCATCCCTCATCCCGTTGGTTGCTATACACGAAAGGAAAATAAAAGAAGCAAAACGCGCGAAACGCGCTACATCTCTAGAAAGCAACCCGCGAGGTCGGATGACGACCTCCCAGGAGAACAAGTGCGCGTAGACTACTCCTCGGGCGACCAAAGTTTTTCACAACCCTGGAGGAGAGCGAGAAAGAACGCTTTTACAAGGCGCATACAGTACTATGCAGACACAAGAAAGTGCCGCATGCCATCGAATGTAAAAACATATGATGGCACTACGGACCTAGCAGACCATTTAAAAGTCTTCGAGTCCCAAGCAGGTGTTGGGCAATGGCCAGAACCTGTGTGGTGCAACATGTTTAACTCCACGCTCGTAGGTAATGCACGAATGTGGTTTGATAGACTCCCACCTCGAACAATCAGCGGATATGAAATGTTGCGGAAAGCATTCAAGAGAAACTATGCGCAACAGAAGAGGCATGATAGGAACGCAGTGTCACTCGCCAGGATCAAGCAGAATCAGGGCGAATACTTGGAGGACTTCCTGGAATGCTTTAACAGTGAGTGCCTCCAGATAAAAGAATGCCCATAAATGCTGAAAATATCCTGCTTCATGGCGGGAATACGAAACAGTGACCTAATAAAAAATCTGAACGAAAAAACACCAAAAACCTTCGGATGAGGAAGGTAAGATCATTCGTACAGGGGGAATCAGCGGCCTCAGAAGTGATACGGAACACCTACGGACGTACCAAGCCCAACGAATGGTCCGACTGGCAGGACAAACCTAGAGGCATGGACTACCCAGGAAGGAGGAGAGGAGGGCGAGCTGACAGCTCTAGATTCACTCACCTTAAGATAACACCAAGAGACATCCTCATATAAGAAGAATTTTACAAGACCGACGCCAATGACCACCCCGGTCGAAAAGCGCACTGGTAATAGGTATTGTGAATACCACGTGGAGAAGGGACATGCTACGAACTAGTGTATTCAACTGCGGAAGCATATCGAAAATATGGTAAAAGAAGGCAAGCTTAAGCACCTCGCTAAGGAAACCGCAAAAAAACGCCAACACAACCATTTACATGGTAGAATCCTGGCAGCGGAGAACAAAACAAAGGTGAGCCAAAAATTCTCAAATGGAAAAGATATCTCTTTCCCATTGCTTAGCATGAGGAATATCATAGAAGGCCCACTAGTCATAAAAGTAAGCATCGGCGAACATACCATACATCAGATGTATGTGGATGGAGGTTCCTCATCGGAAATAATGTATGAGCATCGTTTTCAAAAACTCAGTGCAGAAGTAAGAAGCCAGATGATGCCGGCGACTTCCCCACTCATCGGATTCCGTGGAGAAACAGTATGGCCGTTGGGTCAATTGAAGCTAGAAGTAAGAGTGGGGGACGACGAGTATTCGACAAAGGTCTCAATGATTTTTTTAATGATACGATCACCTTCACAATATAATGGGATCATAGGGCGTCCGACCATACTAGCCATGAGAGTTGTACCTTCGACAGCTCATGGCATGATCAAGTTCCCAGTAGACGGAGGGATCGTAACGATATTCAACACGGCAGGAACGCCTCCAGAATGCAATGCGATCACAGAACCTCCTAGAATCACGGAGGAACCAAAAGTAAGCTCACCGCCAAACCTAAAAGTATCAGTGCACCCGCAGTATCCAGATCAGGAGATAACAATTGGAGGGACATTATCCGATAAGGGAAAAACAAATATGTGTCGCCTTTTAAAAGATAATTTAGCTGTCTTCGCATGGGAACCCAAACATATGACATGGGTACAAAGGTCGATAGCCGAACACAAACTACAAATACGGGAAGGATACCCTCCAGTTAGACAAAAGAAAAGAGGACAAGCACCAGAGCGCAACAAGGTTATACTGGAGGAAGTGAAAAAACTGGTGGACGCAGGAATCATGAGGGAGGTTTACTATCATGATTGGCTCGCTAACCCGGTAATGGTAAAGAAGCACGATGGTAGCTGGCGCATGTGTGTCGACTTCACAGACCTTAACAAAGCCTGCCCCCAGGACTGCTATCCACTCCCAAAGATAGACTGGAAAGTAGAATCGTTTTGCGGGTACCCCTTCAAGTGCTTCTTGGACGCATACAAGGGATATCACCAAATACAAATGGCAGAAGAAGATGAGGAAAAAACAGCATTCCATACCAGCCAGGGTGTGTACTGTTACACGAAAATGCCGTTTGGATTCAAGAACGCAGGAGCCACTTACCAACGGCTGGTGGATAAAGCATTTGAGGGCCAAATTGGGCGAAACCTGGAGGTATATGTTGATAACTTGGTCATAAAAAGCCATACAGAGAGCGAGCTTATCCGCGATATAGAGGAAACATTTGCGACACTTAGAAGGATAAACATGAAGTTAAATCCAAAGAAGTGCACTTTGGAGCGACAGAAGGCATGTTCCTAGGATACATGATTGACCCCAATGGCATCAAACCTTGTCCTGAGAAAACATACGCGGTCATTCAGCTCCAAAGCCCAAAAACGAAAAAGGAGGTACAGTCGTTAAATGGAAAGCTCGCGGGACTAAACAGGTTCCTGTCCAAATCAGCAGAGAAGTCGCTCCTTTTATTTAAATCGCTTAAAAAGTGCATCAAGAAAGGGGTCTTCAGTTGGACAAAAGAGGCGGAAAAAGCTTTCGAAGAGTTGAAGACACATTTAGACACGCTCCCTATGCTAGTCGCGCCGCGACCCAAAGAGGAGTTGATAATGTACCTATCTGCGACGCATGGAGCGATTAGCGCGGTACTGATGACGGACAGAGAGAATGTGCAAACGCCGGTATATTTTATAAGCAGATCATTACAGAGCGCGGAGTTAAACTACACCCCAATGAAGAAATTGGTACTTGCGCTAGTATTTGAAGCAAAGCGATTGCGCAGATACTTCCAGGCTCACCCAATAGTGGTAATAACGGGTCAACCCATAAAACAGGTGATATCGAAACCAGAGGTGGCCGGGAGGTTCCAGAAATGGAGTGTTCTACTAGGGGAACACAACATTACATACAAACCGCGCAATACCGTGAAAGGACAAATTCTGGCGGACTTCATCATTGAAAAACCAGAAGAAGAGATTCAGGCGCAAGAGCAGAGGAAGAAGACCAAGCCCATGGATCCTGTTCACAGATGGGTCATCTTGCACTGATGGATCAGGCGCGGGGCTCATACTTACCAATCCTGAAGGAATGGAATTCACGTATGCGTTATGTTTCGAGTTCACGGCAACAAACAACGAAGCAGAGTATGAGGCGCTGATAGCAGGCCTAAGGATAGCATCAAGAATGGGTGTGCGTAACATAGAAGCAAATGTCGATTCTAGGCTGGTAGTGAACCATATACTGGGCGATTATGAAGCGAAAGAAGATAATATGGTGCAATACCTGAAAAAAGTAAAAAAATCGATTGAAGGGTTCAAATGGTTCCAGATACGCCAGGTACCCAGAAAAGAGAATAAGAAAGCGGACGCACTCAGCAAGATAGCGTCCACCAGCTTTGCACACTTATCAAAACAGGTCCTAGTAGAGATCCGCAAAGATAAGTCGATAGAAGAGCAAGAGGTAACCTCGATTGTAGAAGAGGAAGGCCCTACGTGGATGACACCAATCACGGACTATCTGACCAACGATTCTCTCCCGGATGACGAAGTTGAGGCACGACGAGTACGGAGGCGATCAAGGAAATTTGAGGTTAGAGATGGAATTCTCTACAAAAGGGAATTTCTACAGCCATGGATAAGGTGCGTAGGACCGCGCCAAGCGCAATAACTCATAAGAGAAATCCACGAAGGGTCATGTAGTATGCATGCAGGACCAAGGTCCGTCGTAGCAACAGCGTTGCGCAGTGGATATTACTGGCCAACCATGCACACAGACGCGCGCACACTCATCAACAAATGTAACGACTGCCAGGTGTACAGGCCAATACCGCGTCAGCCCCAGGAAGAGATGACCCCCATCACTTCCCCCCGGCCATTCTTTACGTGTGGAATAGATATAGCAGGACCTTTTCCTGTTGCAGCAGGCCGCATTAAGTTTCTCACAGTCGCAATGGATTACTTCACAAGGTGGATTTAGGCGAAGGCAGTCGCAAAAATTACGGGAACCAGGTGAAAAGGTTCGTATGGGATAGCATAGTATGTCGTTTTGGGCTATTAGGTGAAATAGTCTCTGATAATGGAAAGCAGTTCGCGGAAAATCCGTTCAAGGATTGGTGCACGAATAATGGAATCCACTAACGGTTCGCGTCGGTGGCTCATCCGCAAACAAATGGACTAGTGGAGAGAGCCAACAGGAGCTTGGGTGATGGCATAAAAGCGCGATTGGGGGAACACAACAAGAAGTGGGTTGATGAGTTGTCGCACATCCTATGGGCGTTGCGCACAACAATCAAGACGGCCACAGGAGAAACCCCTTTCGCCCTAACGTATGGCACAAAGGCAGTCATTCCAGCAGAAGTGGGGTTGCCAACACTCAGTACCGTAGAAGTCGATATGGTCACCAATGATGATGAGCTGCGTTTAAACCTGGACATAATCGAAGAGCGTAGAGAGTTGGCGGCAATTCGTGAAGCTAAGTCAAAAGCAAGAATGAAGGGTTACTATGATGCGAAGGTGCGCAAAACCTCCTTTAGGCCGGGTGACTTCGTGTATTGTTCGAACGCGGCTAGTCGCGCTAGGAATACAGGGAAACTTGGACCTAAGTGGGAAGGACCTTACATAGTGACAGATGCATTAGGAAATGGCGCATATAGGCTACGTCACATGGATGGACGTGACTTACAAAGGCCTTGGAACATATGCCATTTAAAGAAGTGATACCTTTAAGTGACGCAACGATTAAGCGAATGCATTGTTTTCTTTCTTTTTTATTTTTTGTATTCAAAACTTTGCGAGTATTAATAAAACAGTCGTGGTCCCTAGCTAGTTCCACGACGCCCTTTCTTTTTTGAAAAGACTACGTATATCATGCATACTTTCTTTCTTATCGTATATTGCCTATTGGCGCACGCGTGCACACTATTTCCAGGAGAAATAAGAGGACTGAGCCTACCCTTCTAATTAGACTCGTCGAGTAAGTGGGATGCAACCCCTTCGACCATGGATCGTGTATCCTTGTTAGATCCCCTCGCTATTAAAGACGTCGTAGCAAGATATGCAACCATTAGACTCTGTGACTGTTAAGACACACTTGTGCGCACCTAACAATTGGTCAGCCTCACCTGACCCGTCCTTATGGTAGTAGCGGTATACCGCACGTAATGAGCTTCTCAAACCCATATGGACCATTTGTAAGTTTAATTGAACTTATAATACAAAACTATGATATAAACATTAAACGTGCTTTTTTGTACCAAAAGAAACAAATGTTTATTACAAAGACAAAATATCCATGAATGATAAAATACAAAGTGTCCACAAATCATGGAGACAGTTGGAAAGAAGATGGGTCTCGGAGGCAGAACTCTTTAGTTTCAGCAAAGGAGGGGAGTATGCGGTAGCACGATGCTCCTTCAGGCTTTTTTCCATTCGATCCAGAAGGCGCGAATCCCTCTCCAATATTGGTAGCGGCAACACAGGAATAGAAGGAGCAAGGTGGGATGCACCAACGGAGGGAGCCTCTTCTATGTTCAGTAAGGCTTTCTTGGTGGTGGCACGACTCTTGTGAGTTGCGAGCACCTCGGACAAGGGCACCTCCTTCTCGATCTTGAAAGGATCGAGTATATATCTGGGATGAGCAAAAATAGGAATGGTTAGCTGCTCTGGAGAGGGTTTCAGATGGAAGTCCGGTTGCGCTTCTGCGCCATCAGCCTTGTGGCGTGCTAAGGTTAGACCCTCCATCACCGCTTCAAAGGGGACCTCGTGGTCCTGGTCCTCCAAGACAAAAGTAGGCATGGGACAGGCGCCTATTTCTGTTAAAGCAGCGGTTAGCTTGGCATCGGCTTGAGGGTCATAGAAAAATACTTCCGCTAAGGCTTTGTTGAGTAACTTTTCCTTGTGTGCCTCTAACAAACCTCTGGAGGTACATTGGTTAACTACGGCTATGACAGACTTGGAGAAAGCAGTTCACATATCAAGATCTTCGAGAGTACCCATGGCGGCTAAGCGCAGACCACGACACACTAGCCACCGTTTTTCAGCTATTTCTTTCATGAGGCGAGGGTACAGATCCTCGTCGAGTTCAATACTTAGCCTCTTCAGTTGGAAGCTAAGGTCGGTAACGTCTTCCTTCACTCTAGTACCCAGCGCATCAACATAAGCAACAAACTTGTTCAATCCTTCCTCAAAGGCCCCCATAGAAGCATGGTTAGACGCTTTCATTTGTTGAAGATAGGCGCGCTCTTCCTCGAGGGCGAGGGACAACTCGTCTCTTTCTTCAGTTAGGGAATGGAGAAGGGCGACATCTTTTCTTCCTCTCTCAGCCTCCTGGTTTATCTTTTCTGCATTTCGCCAAGAGAGGAGGAATTTTCTTCGGTCACCTGCCTTAGTTTTTCCTCCGTAATGCGGAGTTTGGCAGACAGGTCAAGGTATTTCTTCTTAAGGTGTGACGTCAGTGTCACCTGTTGTGCTGTAAAATAGCTAACCTCGTCGGCCAGCTCAGCATCATCCATTCTTCTTTGAATTTTCTCCCTGCCAGGAGGAATGAGGTTGTCTAGAAAGCTGGCGCAGTCGAACGAGCTTGTTAATTCCGACGAGGCAGGTAGTTCCCAGTCAGGACCAAAAGTGGGGTCCATTGCAAATCCACTTCCCCCTGCTGATGAGGTCTCCTTGTGGGGGGAGGGCGTGGTCTCTGCTTTCTCGAAAGATTTTTCCTGCTCATCGATGATGTGTATAGGAAAGAGTTATGAGAAGACATAATGGTATTCAGGAAAGAAGATAGTGTAAGGCGCACTTCTATGGTTACCTTAGGTTGATGGTCGCATGAGGAGTTGGGGGGGGGGGGGGGGGTCTTCGCAAGATTTCTTTCGAATTCCTCTTCGGTTGTGCGCATTCCTGTCCAGGAGGGACTGGCCCCGAAGCGCCCAGACTTCTTTGGTGACATAGGAGGGCTCCTCTGTCTCTTCCCCAGAGACGATATGTCCTCCTACATGGTTCTCTCAGTATCGTCGGTGGGGTTATCCAAGGATACTGAGGAACTCAGGAAGGGAGGGGGTTGCTGTTGTATGGGTGGCTGTTGTTCTAACTGCTGCACTGGTGGTGGGGGCGGTGGTTAATCTGTGCCATTGTCTTCGTCCTCTTGGGCGGTGGACGGTTCACCAACATCGAGGTCCATCGTGTTCTTTTGTGCGCGGGAAGGAAGAGGCTCCTCATTTTCTTGCAAGAGACGAGTGTTGTAACACCCCATTTTGGAAATGGAATCTTACGCATAATCATGGCGTGTCATCAAAGCATACAAGGATAAATGTCTAAGCATTATTTGACCATAAAAGGGAAATACCGGAATCAAACATCGGTAACCCCAAAGTAGAGCTCATCACACACAAACATAAATACTGTAAAGGAAAGGACGAAACAATGTCCATAGCAACTGTATTAAAGTAAAGGAAATGCATAAAGTAAAGAAAGACAGTAAAGCTTCCAGTCCATATGCACGTATGTTTGAGATCTACGAGCGTCCCTGAGTACCTGCCGTTTTGGGAACATGAAAAGGAAAACGGCTGAGCAAGACGCTCAGTGCACGGATGTACAATATAGCATGAAATAGGATAAGCATGTAACATATAACAGCGGAAGACTAAGTTCTGAGTAAACTGGTTAAGTATTAAGAAAACTGGTTTTATAGTTTGAAAAGCCTTATGTTTATCTTATGAAAACTGTTTTAACATAAATATACCATAGCCCATATAGGTCATGAAAAGGTCACGTGCATGAATACTTGGAGGGGTGACCTCATCATGCTGATTAGAGGGGATGCCTCTAATTAATATACTGGTTTGAGTAGGAGGGATCAACTCCTTGTGAAGGATGCAAGGCACACACCACATTCACCATGAAATACTGAATAAAACATGTAACTAGGATGCACCCATACGCCCCACATGATATAATAATATGGCCAAAACTGAAAGGGACGCCACGAGCAATCACTCCGCCGTGGGGAAGTCATAACATTGGTGCCTCCAATGTTATGGTTATGGTACCTCCATAACTAGGTGAAACTGGTCATGCTTGTATATGGCTATAGATTATGCTAATTAAACATAAGCAGTTCAAAACAATAAAACAAATACTGGGGAAAACAGTTGGCTGCATACGGGGAAATCCTAATAAGGAAAGAATGTCCATACTGAAAGGACGGGAATCCGTACCTCAAGTCCAGTGAATGAACGGAAGAAAGACTCCTACTTCTGGATCACTAAAGCTACATGAATACACACGTGTTATAAGTATCGATTCACTGATTACGTACTGGGTTTTATGTCTCGTCTTAGCTTACTTTGTATGTTTTCGGTCATGGTTTACTGGTATTTCATGTATTATTATACTTACTGTGTAATAATAAGTAACTTTCCAAAAATAGCAGGTTTCCAAAAATAGAAAGTTTCCAAAAATAGAAAGTTTCCAAAAATAGAAAGTTTTCAAAAATAGAAAGTTTCCAAAAATAGAATGTTTCCAAAAATATAAAGTTTCCAAAAATAGAAAGTTTCCAAAAATAGAAAGTTTCCTAAAATAGAATTTACTGCTAAAAATAGATTAGTTTCTAAAAATAGAAAGTTTCCAAAAATAGATCAGCTGCCTTAATTAAATAAGTTTCCATATATAGAAGGTTTCCATGATTAGATTAGCTGCCTGAAATAGATAAATTTCCATATATAGAAGGTTTCCATTAATAGATTAGTTGCCTTATTTAATTAAGTTTCTATAAATAGAAGTTTCCATATTTAGAATTAAGCTGGTTATATAAGCTAACATATAAGTCTAAGTGTTTATAAGCTTATTTCTTAAGTCATATGATATAGTGTATAGTTTAATTATTATTTCATGTATTTTAATTAAACTATAGGTTAAGCATTTTAATTAAAGTATAACATGTTTTAATTAAAATGAAATAAAATACTTAGGTTAAAATGTGTATTATTATTATTAATAATATAACCTAAGTCATGTCTAAATTAATTAATTATAGGCATGTTTTAAATAATTAATTAATTATAACTTATAACATAAAATACTTAGGTTAAATTAATATCATGCTAAATTAATAATTAAAATAACCTAAGTCATGGTTTAATTAATATTTCATGTTATTAATTAATTTATATCCTAAGTTCATAATTCATAAAAATTAACATGTAGCATAAATCATGATTTAACCAACGAACCATGAATCGGGCATGAACTCGACACCGTACCCCGAGCCAAACTCGGGGTACGTGTGCCCCCTTGCTGCCGTGGGTCCCACAAGCACCAACCAAGACCAAAATGGTCTTGGTGGTGGCGGCAATAAGCAAACCGAACCCCCCCGGGTTGGTTATGCTAGGCGGCTAAAACAAACACCCTTTTATATCATCCTTTGATTTTAATTTAGCCCAAAACATGTTAGATCAATGTTTAATTATCATGTTTTAATAAGAATAAAAATAACATGTTCATGAGAATAATCAAAGATTAAAAAGAATTAAAAAGAAAGGTTTAGAATGATATACCAATACGTAGCTTGAAAGGGGATGAACAAACACGGTTTCTAGCACTTGTTTTTAATGTCAAAAATCAACAACAGCCTCCTATGGTGTTGTTATGGGTGGCGGCACAAGGAGGAACAAGGAGGAGAAGGAGAAAAATCTTTTAGGGTTTTATGTTTATTTTCTTGAAAAGTGAAAAGTGAAATTAGTTTTTACCCTTTACTCCCCTTTCATGTAAACTTGATGGGCTTAGCCCATTTCTTGATTTGTGCCATGGGTATGGGGGCCCCATATGGGGTACCCGTACCTTTTCTCGTGTCCCGATGTTTCTTGTTCGTTCGTGGTTAAACGTGTTCGTGTTTAAAGTGTTTCTGTTTATTTTATCATGTAGTTTATCGTAATCTTAACGCTCGTAATTATATTATATGTATTTACGTAATTATTTTAGTTCGTAATTTAAATGGTGATCATGATTTAATTATGTTCACGTGACATATTTATTAACTGTTTATCATGAGTTCGTACGTAATCGATACTTATCATGTCATACACGTATGCACTTGCTTGATTATTAGCACATGAATGTGATCAATACTAAATGAGGTAAGTTTTAATCTAGGACGTAAGATCTTAAGGGTACTATTCATGGTAAAAGCATGCGGGTTTTACAATTCTTCCCCCCTAAAAAGAATAATTCGTCCCCGAATTATAGATAAAGCAAACTGGAAAGAAGTAACATACCCGAACTCAAAATATGAAGTGAGGGTAAGAAGCCCGGATAGACTCCTCTGTTTCCCAAGTGGCTTCCCGCTCGGTATGGTCCCTCCAAAGAATTTTGACGAACGGAATCGTCTTCCTTCTCATGACTCGTTCTTGCCTGTCGAGCACTCGTTCGGGTTCTTCTATAAAAGTGAGATCTTCACGTATCTGTTCCAGTGGATACTGAACCATGTGAAGGGGATGATACTTGTACCCTCTGAGTAAGGACACATGGAACACGTTATGCACGTGTGAAAGCTGAGGAGGTAACGCCAATCGGTAAGATACTTCACCGATTCGTTCAATGATATCAAATGGTCCGATGAAACGAGGACTAAGTTTCCCTTTGATCCCGAAGCGTTTAACACCACGTGCCGACGAAACCTTGAGGAAGACGTGATCTCCCACATTAAAATGTATGTCCCTACGATGCTTATCGGCTTAACTCTTCTGACGTGACCGTGCTTCCTGCAGCTTCTGCTTAGCTACTTCGATCTTCTCATTAGTCATTTCTATAATTTCTGGTCCTTCGAGTGTTCGCTCTCCCACTTGATCCCAGCAGATTGGAGCGCGACACTTCCTGCCATACAACATTTCGAAAGGAGCACATCTGATACTTGCGTGCCAGCTGTTGTTGTAGGCAAACTCGACCAGACAGATGTAATCGTCCCAATCACCTGTCCATTCCAACGCACACGACCTTAACATATCTTCCAATGTCTGAATTGTTCGCTCTGACTGTCCATCCGTTTGAGGATGAAAAGCCGTACTCAGCTTAAGTTGTGTACCCCAAGCTTTTTGCAGACCTTTCCAGAATCGCGACGTGAAACGAGGATCTCTGTCTGAGACGATGCTGGAGGGAGTACCGTGGAGTCTCATGATCTCCCTTCTGTAAGTATCTGCGAGTTTACTTACCGGATCTTCCTTACGTATCGGTAAGAAATGAGCTGATTTGGTGAGTCGATCAACAATGACCCAAATAGCATCGTGCTTCTTCTTGGTAGGTGGAAGACCGGTAACAAAGTCCATGGTGATTTTGTCCCACTTCCACTCTGGAATATCCAACGGTTGAAGGAGACCGCCCGATCGCTGATGCTCAATCTTAACCTGCTGGCAGGTAAGACATTTGGAGACATAAGTGGCTACATCCTGTTTCCTACCACTCCACCCAAAAGTGCTGTCTGATGTCATGGTACATTTTTGTCGACCCAGGATGTATAGAAAATGGGGAGCTGTGAGCTTCAGCTAACAATGCTTCCCGGAGTTCTTGATTGTCAAGAACACAAAGTCTCATGCCCTGCCAAACGATACCGTCTGCGTCCATTCTGAATTCTGTCTGCTTCTCCAAATTCTGAATTATCGCCCAAATTTCTCCATCATCCTTCTGCTCTTCCTTGATCCTAGACAGTAACTCAGGTTCTACTCTAAGATTCGCCCAGTATCCGTGCTGCCCACGTACCATGATTTTGATGTCTAGCCGCTCCAAGTCTCTTATGTTTTGTTCCTTGATTCCAATGCCGTCGATCATTCCGGACTTCCTGCTTAGTGCATCTGCTACTACGTTAGCTTTCCCGGGATGATACTGTAGGTTAATATCATAGTCCTTCAACAGTTCCAACCATCTCCTTTGTCTCATGTTCAATTCACGTTGAGTGAAGATATACTTCAAGCTCTTGTGATCCGTGAAAATGTCGCATGATTCTCCGTATAAGTAATGCCTCCATATTTTCAATGCGAACACCACTGCAGCAAGTTCTAGGTCATGAGTAGGGTAGTTTTCTTCATAGGTCTTAAGCTGCCGTGAAGCATACGCGATCACTTTCCCATGTTGCACGAGAACACAGCCCAGTCCCTTCCCCGATGCATCGCTTTAGATCTGAAATCCACCTGTACTAGATGGGAGAGTAAGAATAGGTGCAGATACTAACTTCTGCTTAAGGTCTTCGAAGCTCTTCTCTCGTTCTTCCGTCCAGACGAATTTCTCTCCTTTTCGCATCAGTTTGGTGAGAGGCAATGCCAAGCGGGAAAAGTTCTCCACGAATCTGCGATAATATCCAGCTAAGCCTAAGAAACTGCGGACTTCTGTCGCTGACGTTGGTCTTGGCCATTTAGTGATAGCCTCAACCTTCGCTGGGTCCATAGTGATCCCTTCTGCTGATACAATGTGACCTAAGAATGCCACCTTGTTTAACCAGAACTCACACTTGGAGAATTTCGCATACAGCTGCTTCTGACGAAGAATCTGTAGTACCGTACGGAGATGGTCTTCGTGTTCCTCCGTGGACTTTGAGAAAATCAGGATGTCATCGATGAATACAATGACAAACTTATCAAGGAATTCGTGGAAGATTCTGTTCATCAGATCCATGAATACTGCTGGAGCATTAGTCAGGCCGAATGGCATGACTACAAACTCATAATGGCCATAGCGGGTACGAAAAGCAGTCTTGGCAACATCCTGCTCTTTAACCCTTAGCTGATGGTAGCCTGACCTTAGATCGATCTTTGAGAAGTGTTTGGCTCCTTGAAGTTGGTCAAACCGATCATCTATACGTGGCAGTGGATATCTATTGAGGATGGTAATCTTATTAAGTTCATGGTAGTCTATGCAAAGTCGCATGCTGCCGTCCTTCTTCTTAACGAACAAGACCGGTGCGCCCCATGGAGATGCGCTTGGTCTAATGAACCCTCGTTCAAGAAGTTCCTGCAGTTGGTCCTTCAGTTCTTTTAGCTCTATGGGAGCCATACGATGCGGAGCCTTAGAGATTGGTTCTGCTCCTGGAACAAGGTCGATGTTGAACTCCACTTCTCGTGCAGGTGGTATGCCTGGAAGTTCAGCTGGGAAGACGTCTTGAAATTCCGAAACTACTGGTTGATCCTGAATCGATGGGGATTCAGCATCCATGTCATGAACCGTAGCTAGATAACCCTCACAGCCATGTGACAGTAATGCACGTGCTTGCAAGGTAGATATGACTTGTACAGACCGTCCGGGTATGAACCCGTTATGAATGTACTCTGGTGCATTAATGTCGCCGAAGATCACCCGATATGAGTGGCAGTCTATGCTAGCATGGTGCTTGGATAACCAGTCCATGCCGAGAATCATATCGAACTCAATCATGTCTAGGGGAAGTGCATCTACTGCACAAACTTTATCGTCAAACTCTAGAGGAAGACTCTTGTATACATGAGTTATTAATACAGAGTCCTTCAAAGGCGTGGAAATGGTAAGCCTATTTTCTAATGGCAAGGGAAGTGTGCTGATGTTCTTGGCATAAGTAGTGGAAATAACTGAATGTGTGGCACCCGTGTCGAAAAGAACACATGCAGCTTGGCCGTACATATACAAAATTCCAGTAATGGTACCTGCAGATTTGTTTGCCTGATCACGAGATGTCGTGTAGACACGCCCAGTGGTAGGAGGCGGTTTAGTATCAGCATGACCCGAAGTACCCTCCATTTCACCCTTACGGCAATCTCTCATACGATGGCCAGGGAGGCCGCACTTGTAGCACGCGTCGGAATCACGACGACATGGGCCAGGGTGTCTGCGATGGCAAGTACTGCAAAGAGGATGAGTGAATCCTCCAGCAGGAGTCCTTGCTTGCTGAGGGCCTGCTGATGACAAAATGTGTTAAAAAGATAAATTATATGCACGAGTATAAGACATATGCATCATAAGATGTTCACCAGTGTTAGCTGAACGGTTAGGCTGCGAACCCCTGTGGTTCTGGTCCTTCCCGTTACCGTGGTTCCTGGTAGAGATTAATATAGTGTCAGCATGAGAGATATAACATGAAATCATAAGAAGATGCGTAAAATAGTAGGACCTGCTGTTGTTGGAGTGTCCAGCGTTGTTACGGTAATTATCATTACCGCTACGCCTTTCCACAACAGAACGGTCGTTAGTGTGACCGTTTCCTTTGGGCTGATGAGGCTGCTGCTGAGTAGCCGGCTGAGACCGGTCCCCAGTTTTCTGCCTCTTGTCGGGTCTTTCAGCTTCCCCGAACTCATCTCGCTCCTGCAGCATCTCTAACTTCCTTGCTGCATAAGCCACTTGTGCCACAGTATCCAACGGGGCACTCGATAGATTATTGGCAATCCTTGGGTTAAGGCCCCAACGAAAATGTAGTGCTTGTTCTTCAGTGGTGCCTGCGGATGCCCTCAGGACAGCTGTGTACCCGAGGAACCTCTGCATGAACTGACCACAATTCTCGTCGGGTCTCTGTCTCATGGCGTAGTATTCCCTCATGAGTCGATTCCTTCCTTCCATGGGAAAAAATGATAGGTGGGGGAGGATATTCGTCGTCATGAAGAATGGGGTCTTGCCTTTCTGCCTCCATGTCTGCAAATAACTCCCAGAGTTTGTCTGTGTTTGCCATCTGACAGTATAACATAAAACATATGATCGATAGTTCAAAACATAAAATATAAATTATATACATACATGAAAAAAAAATTTATACCAAAAATTTCACGAGAAAAATTTTATGCAAGAAAATCTTTGTATGAATGCATGATGCAGTTTTTATGAAAACTTTTGATGCTCGGGAGTGAACGCCTCTGGTCAGTTCACTCAAAATAAATTACAAAGGGGACGCCTATGGGTCGGTCCCAAATCTAAAAGTTTCGATAAAACACATGCGACTAAATAGGGCCAGTCCTGTACCAACCATTACTTAGTCAAAAACCCTGTAACAATGACATGTATATGTATGCTTAAAAACGATGAATGCATGAAAACAACTGTCAGTTCTAGGAAGACCGTAGTGACTACCCACTAATCACAGGTCATATTTGAGAGCCTACCGGTCGAAACCTTGGGCTCTGATACCATAATTGTTACACCCCATTTTGGAAATGGAATCTTACGCATAATCATGGCGTGTCATCAAAGCATACAAGGATAAATGTCTAAGCATTATTTGACCATAAAAGGGAAATACCGGAATCAAACATCGGTAACCCCAAAGTAGAGCTCATCACACACAAACATAAATACTGTAAAGGAAAGGACGAAACAATGTCCATAGCAACTGTATTAAAGTAAAGGAAATGCATAAAGTAAAGAAAGACAGTAAAGCTTCCAGTCCATATGCACGTACGTTTGAGATCTACGAGCGTCCTTGAGTACCTTCCATTTTGGGAACATGAAAAGGAAAACGGCTGAGCAAGACGCTCAGTGCACGGATGTACAATATAGCATGAAATAGGATAAGCATGTAACATATAACAGCGGAAGACTAAGTTCTGAGTAAACTGGTTAAGTATTAAGAAAACTGGTTTTATAGTTTGAAAAGCCTTATGTTTATCTTATGAAAACTGTTTTAACATAAATATACCATAGCCCATATAGGTCATGAAAAGGTCACGTGCATGAATACTTGGAGGGGTGACCTCATCATGCTGATTAGAGGGGATGCCTCTAATTAATATATTGGTTTGGGTAGGAGGGATCAACTCCTTGTGAAGGATGCAAGGCACACACCACATTCACCATGAAATACTGAATAAAACATGTAACTAGGATGCACCCATACGCCCCACATGATATAATAATATGGCCAAAACTGAAAGGGACGCCACGAGCAATCACTCCGCCGTGGGGAAGTCATAACATTGGTGCCTCCAATGTTATGGTTATGGTACCTCCATAACTAGGTGAAACTGGTCATGCTTGTATATGGCTATAGATTATGCTAATTAAACATATGCAGTTCAAAACAATAAAACAAATACTGGGGAAAACAGTTGGCTGCATACGGGGAAATCCTAATAAGGAAAGAATGTCCATACTGAAAGGACGGGAATCCGTACTTCAAGTCCAGTGAATGAACGGAAGAAAGACTCCTGCTTCTGGATCACTAAAGCTACATGAATACACACGTGTTATAAGTATCGATTCACTGATTACGTACTGGGTTTTATGTCTCGTCTTAGCTTACTTTGTATGTTTTAGGTCATGGTTTACTGTTTAAAGCCTTAAACTGTGTTTATCTAGTATTCTGATTAATCTGTTTAAGTATTACTGGTATTTCATGTATTATTATACTTACTGTGTTATAATAAGTAACTTTCCAAAAATAGCAGGTTTCCAAAAATAGAAAGTTTCCAAAAATAGAAAGTTTCCAAAAATAGAAAGTTTCCAAAAATAAAAAGTTACCAAAAATAGAAAGTTTCCAAAAATAGAAAGTTTCCAAAAATAGAAAGTTTCCAAAAATAGAAAGTTTCCTAAAATAGAATTTACTGCTAAAAATAGATTAGTTTCTAAAAATAGAAAGTTTCCAAAAATAGATCAGCTGCCTTAATTAAATAAGTTTCCATATATAGAAGGTTTCCATGATTAGATTAGCTGCCTGAAATAGATAAATTTCCATATATAGAAGGTTTCCATTAATAGATTAGTTGCCTTATTTAATTAAGTTTCTATAAATAGAAGTTTCCATATTTAGAATTAAGCTGGTTATATAAGCTAACATATAAGTCTAAGTGTTTATAAGCTTATTTCTTAAGTCATATGATATAGTGTATAGTTTAATTATTATTTCATGTATTTTAATTAAACTATAGGTTAAGCATTTTAATTAAAGTATAACATGTTTTAATTAAAATGAAATAAAATACTTAGGTTAAAATGTGTATTATTATTATTAATAATATAACCTAAGTCATGTCTAAATTAATTAATTATAGGCATGTTTTAAATAATTAATTAATTATAACTTATAACATAAAATACTTAGCTTAAATTAATATCATTCTTAATTAATAATTAAAATAACCCAAGTCATGGTTTAATTAATATTTCATGTTATTAATTAATTTATATCCTAAGTTCATAATTCATAAAAATTAACATGTAGCATAAATCATGATTTAACCAACGAACCATGAATCGGGCATGAACTCGACACCGTACCCCGAGCCAAACTCGGGGTACGTGTGCCCCCTTGCTGCCGTGGGTCCCACAAGCACCAACCAAGACCAAAATGGTCTTGGTGGTGGCGGCAATAAGCAAACCGAACCCCCCCCCCTCGGGTTGGTTATGCTAGGCGGCTAAAACATACACCCTTTTATATCATCCTTTGATTTTAATTTAGCCCAAAACATGTTAGATCAATGTTTAATTATCATGTTTTAATAAGAATAAAAATAACATGTTCATGAGAATAATCAAAGATTAAAAAGAATTAAAAAGAAAGGTTTAGAATGATATACCAATACGTAGCTTGAAAGGGGATGAACAAACACGGTTTCTAGCACTTGTTTTTAATGTCAAAAATCAACAACACCCTCCTATGGTGTTGTTATGGGTGGCGGCACAAGGAGGAACAAGGAGGAGAAGGAGAAAAATCTTTTAGGGTTTTATGTTTATTTTCTTGAAAAGTGAAAAGTGAAATTAGTTTTTACCCTTTACCCCCCTTTCATGTAAACTTGATGGGCTTAGCCCATTTCTTGATTTGTGCCGTTGGTATGGGGGCCCCACATGGGGTACCCGTACCTTTTCTCGTGTCCCGATGTTTCTTGTTCGTTCGTGGTTAAACGTGTTCGTGTTTAAAGTGTTTTTGTTTATTTTATCATGTAGTTTATCGTAATCTTAACGCTCGTAATTATATTATATGTATTTACGTAATTATTTTAGTTCGTAATTTAAATGGTGATCATGATTTAATTATGTTCACGTGACATATTTATTAACTGTTTATCATGAGTTCGTACGTAATCGATACTTATCATGTCATACACGTATGCACTTGCTTGATTATTAGCACATGAATGTGATCAATACTAAATGAAGTAAGTTTTAATCTAGGACGTACGATCTTAAGGGCACTATTCATGGTAAAAGCATGCGGGTTTTACAAGTGTACACTGTTAATTTCTCGGGAAAGGCTTCGCGGACAAGATTGAGAACATCCATAACTGCAAACAACAAAAGCAACAAACAGCGAGATACATTTTAGTTTTCTTTACATAATAGTACTTACAGGATGTTAGGACGTAGGCAGGAAGGACCACTAACCCTGGCCGTGATCTATGCGAAACAATGGTAACAAGTTCTCGGCACAAACGACAGCTCGGCTTAGGCCAAGTATGACTAGCACACTCTCTGGATAGGGTTGAACGGGGATACAGTTATTATTTAAGGTTTGCGCGTCGGCGACGTTGTACGAATCAGGGCCAGGTAAGGGATCCTTCATCACGGTGTCGGGAGTCAAAAATGGAAAAGGGAAAGGAAAGACAGCGTCATCAATCCAAAAGAAGCGGTTGGTCCAGTTTCTTAGCGAATCTATTTTTCCATTGAAACATTGCATACCTCCCTTTCGCTTGGCAAAGGATACCCAACCATTGGCTAATTGCCGTTGGTAAAAGACACAAAAGAGGTCTACCGTAGGTTCTATATCTAGGGTATGGCAGTTTACTTCGATGTTTGAAATCTTGGCTGCCCCTATGCAGTGTAATTGAGAGATGTGGCATTCGTAATGTAGGAGTACGCCCAGAAGGAAACGCGACATAGGTACGCACTGATTGGAATAGTCAAAGAAACGAGTATACAACCCTACTTTCCATGCGGGGAACTGGCTTATGTTATCTCGTCGACTGGGATTTTTGGGCGCAGATAGTTGGGTATATAGAAGTCGGAGGTAAATTGATCTAACTCCTCTATGGTTAAGGTTGATGTGGTTTCGGATAACCATTTCACCATGGCGATATATATGAATAATTGGTGGGTCGCGTGGATTACCTTAATCAGAAAACCTAGTGATGATGCTGTATGGTTAAATCGTTAATGGAGGTTTGAGAGCTTTGAAGATGGTAAGCAATCAAAAAGAGGCGTTGATATTTTATATAGGCTCCAGGGTTTTACTGTTTCCCATCGGATGTATGCCACGTGTTACCCACTTGACAGATCTAACGGTGGAAGATGAATGGGTAATTCTGATGTGGCAATCAGTTTTCCTGGATACCAAGGAGGTTAGGTAAAAGAGGGGATGTATGTTTTCTTGGCGGGAATGTTTTGAACATTTTTTTTTTGGGTTGAGCGGTTCTGTTCAGTTATAGTCTAGTAGCCGCGGATTGGAACCTGCGACCACTAGACTGGGGGGACATGATGAAGTATAGTCCCTATTCGGACTGGATAGTCTGACTCACGGGTACTACCCGCATCCATCAGGAATGGATTGGATATGTGCGATGTGCGCGCGCAGCCCAGTGTGACACCCCCCGGTAGGGTCAAAATATGCGGAAATATCCATGGAGATGTCACTAGGGTGGATTGATAGCATATATTCCATAGAGCATAAGATAAAGAGTTATTCAAATCAGTTTACCTGATTATTAAACAAATTTATAGAAATTGTCTTCAACATGACAAAAGGTGATTGTTTATGTTTCCCAAATTGAACCCTGACGAGTCCTACGATGCAGATTACTAAGATGCTGGAGACCATGCACACACCACGTACTAACTTCATTTTCCTGAGAAAAACATGCTAGAGGGTCAACATAAAGTTGGTGAATTTACAGGTTTAACATTTATTAATTTGGACATACAATAATTATAGAAGTAACAATGCACAAAGCATTCTTACTAAAATTTAGATTACATTTGTTTATTATTAGAAACTGAAGCTTAACCATTCATAGTCCTCAACAGACGAGGACGTAGTGTCTTACAAAAAGACACCCAAACCCAGTTCCAACATGGTATACATCTATTGTCCCGGCCAAGGCACAGTGAGCATGACTCACCCAGATGGGGATGGTCAATCCCTAATAGATCTATTTATAACATTCGGGCGATTTACAACAATTTAATAGTTTCAATAATAATCAATCATAGTCAAGTTAATACAATTCTGTTATGTCCATAAAGTGTTTGCATGTTTTCTCCCCCGTAGAGGAAAAGTTTTATCAAAAGTTAATATGGGGTTGTAAACTCACCTAGGAGTAGGCAATAGTTGTTTAATACGAATATCCAAATAAAGCTCACGCCAAAAGTTATGCCTAATCAAATAGTACAGTCTTAATAGATGGTACAAAGAACATATATGTATGCTTATACGGATTTTAGTTAGTTCATTTGAGTTACGGTATTTATCTAAATAGCCGTAGTACAAGTATTAACAATATCCATTTAAAATTGTATTCACGTTTCTTATTTAAATAAGCATAGAAATGTCTTACTTAGAATATCAGTCTATGTTTATAACACCTATATTAGCATGTAGTTCATTTAACGTTCATACAACAACTTGTATATAATTTTCATAATTAAGTAAACAAAAGATGTCTTACTTAAAATATCCATTTACGTTTTGTGACATATGTATTAGTATACAATTCATTTTCATACGATCTTATTTAAAAGAAAAATCTAGGAATATATATATATATACACGTTTATACATTTTATTCCCTAAAGCAACGATATAAATATTTCATATAAATATTTATTAAACCTTTAATGTTCCATAAATTATTTAATATTCATAAAATAATTTATAATTCACAAGTTTAAGAATTTATACATTTAGTCCTTAGGGTTTTGTGTTTATTTAAGTTTTACTAAAGAAAAATGTAATTAGGGTTAGGACTAGTTTATGTTTCGGATTATGGCATAACTAGTCCCTCCATGTTTTTAAATAAATAAAACTTTCGGATATTACATGTTTGGTACCTAGGGCTTGTTAAACTTTCGGTTAATGGCAGATATAGTCCTCCTAGTTATATCTAGGTTTTGTAAATTTACTAAAATGACAAAATAGCCCCTAGGGCTTCTTTAAGTTTCGGCTAATTACAAGAATGGTCCTTAGGGTTATAAAATGACAAAATAACTTTTAGAAACTTCCCAAAATGATCCCTAGGGTTTAACTTGCCACGAATGATATTTATTAAACCCTAGACTTTCGGATATTTACATTTTCAGTCCTTGTGTTTATTAAGTTATCAAAACAAGTTTCATAAGTTACGGTTTTAGTCCTTAAGTTTCATAAATTGTCATTTTAATCCAAAAAGTGTTTATAAGTTATATTTCATTATGAAAACTTTAATTTAAATCTTCAAACATTTCATGGGCTCATTAAATGGGCTAAACATTTAATGGGCTATCTAGTGGGCCTAAATATATTTCAAGTCCACTAATTTATTTAAATGGGCCTTTAAATCATTTATTGGGCTTAAATATATTTTTAAGTCTTTTGATTACTTAAATGGGCCTAAGTGTAATCTTAAGTCCATTAAGATACTAAGATTTATCAAATGGGCTTATTGGGTCCATTAAGTCTTGGGTTAATGTTGCATGGGCTTGATTAGTCCTTTAATATCACTTTTTCCATTTTATGTAAATACTAGTCCATGTATTTCTATAAGCTTACTACTTAGCTTATTTATATTTAGTCACAAGGTCTTTGTAAGACTCTCAATTTTCGTATCGGTACAGCGGAAGGGTCTTTCAGAGTGTTACGGGATAGCACAATAACTCCAATCATAGACAACACATAAAAATGGTTGTACAAGGTTTAACAAACATTCATTCGATAAAAAGTTTCAAAAGCTTACAACAGGTCCCAAATTATACAGGTCATTAAGTTTACAAAACACAGATCGAATGAACATTTTTAATATTAAGTGTGGGCCATCAGAGTCGATCTCCATCCGGATTACCTTCAAGCACCTGAGATAAAAACATGCAAAAATCATATCAGCGAATGCCGAGTGAATTCATAGAGTTTAATGAAAACCGTATATAAAAACAATCATTTACAATCATTTAAAATCAGAACACAAGTATAATATCGGAAGTAAGTCCTTATATTGCTGGTCAGGCAATATATATCAAGCGTACATCTGAAACCGTCCATGAGACCGTAGTCTCTATATTACCATGATAGGTAATATATTCATCGTTAATAGCGTCGTTATTATGTATAGGATACATTTTTATTTGGATTAGGATTATTATTAGCCGCATGACATTGTTACCTTACTGTGAAAACAGCGGGCCGCGAACCCGACAAACAATTTGTCCATCTAAGTTAGCGTGTCGTCACAAAAATCACGCTATGGAATCTTCTCATACATAAATTCGCTTACCAATCAATGTGGTACGACGGGGATCAACCGTCAAGGCGCGAACTGGGGTGATCGTCCCCAAATAGTACTATCAAATGCATAAGCGTCTACCAAATCCCGGTAGTTCACAATTCATGCTAATGGGACTTTAAGTGACATAACCTAACTACTAATAATCCTTTTAGTCTCGTTTATAGGGTCATAGCATCATTCGGGTCCATCTCATTTAGCATACAATCGGGACTACTTGTGTTCTATTTTTATAAAAATCTAGGATGTTATCTCCCTCACGGGTTTACAAATCATTTTATAAAACATTTAAAAGAGTGCGAGGCTATGAACTCACGTTGTTAATGAAAGGCGGATTATCGGCTACGGGCGTGCTTCGGTCACGGAAACCTATATAAATAATAATCGGTCTTAGACTCGGTCCAATGACTTTTATCAAAATAACAATATACATATGATGATTTTGTACATATGATGATGATCAAGTGGGTTTATACATCCTTGTTTACTCATTTTAGTGTTTACGTTTTGGTAACGTCTTACTAGTTCACTAGTTTTACCGGTTTTACCTATTTTAAGTCCATTAAGCCTTTTATAAATTCTTTAACTTGTTTTTATCAATTTTATACCTATATGATCAGTATATATACTTTTCATGTTGGGCCCAAATGGGTTAAGCCCAATAAGCTCTTTTTACAAGTATTTATCTTATTAAGTCTAATTATTAGTCCAATAGGTTTAGTTAGCTCGTAAATGTCCGTAATTCTTATAGTTCGGGTTTTATCGGTTTTTACTTGAATTAGTTGTCTATACATCAGTATATGACTTTTATAAACTTTACATTAGACGGGTTTGGTCGTCTAAGTTTTATTTGGCGAAAAACGTTAATTTTACGGCGATAGCCGAAAAAGTCGTAAAAATCAAGTTTATAGTTTTTATTACTTATAAATATTATTTTTACCACCATTTATATAATTTACCTATTTTATTAACCTTTTATACATTTATATAAATAAGTTTTATAAGTTAGTGGGTTTATATTTTTACATTTTATACATTATAATGTGAGTGCTTATATAATAATAATAAACATTATTTCCAAAAATCTGATTTTTAACTTCATGTTCACCATTTTTACCATATATAGAGTTCTATAATGACTTAGAAGCTCATTTTTGGATGACAAGTTCTTCATAATATGTGCTACATATAACTTAGTTATAGCTACTGCCCATTTTGAGTCTAAGTTGCCTTAACAGTCCCTAGAAAACTGCTTATTCAGATTATACCACCTAACTTGTTTTGATCATATCTCACTCATTATTTTGATTCCATTGCATGGCCAACTCTCACATGTGTATAACATCATCTACTTACTGTAAATGGATCAAACCATGCAATTTTATCAGTTCATCTTTTAGTTATCTACTGTTTTTATACAGCCAACTAAATAATCAAGATTTTAGCTTCATTTCTTATAGTTATCATCATTTTTAAGCATATTTATCAACACTTGATCCCCACACAACATTTTTATCATCATATATACATCATATACATATACAAAATGAAAGAAAATACATTTGTTCTTTACAAAATAATAAAAGAAAAATGGAGAGGATGATCTTCTTTACCAATCCAAGTGGATTTCTTGTTTTAGGAAGACAAGAACTTGATGAACACAACAAGTATCTCCAAGACCATCAAATATCAAGAACATAGGTTGGAAAATCAGCCCTAGGACACAAGCAAATCACCTCTAAAGATGTTAATATGACCACCAAATGATCAAGGCTTCAAGAGAACACCTTAATAGGACTAGTAAACATGTGGTTTATGGCTAGAAAAGATCAAAGATGGTGTTTGTTGGCTTATTTGGGACGGCACAAGGGAGAAGTTTGAGAGAGTTTTGGTGTTGAGTTGCATGTGAGAAATGGTGTAAATGAAACAAGTTGCTAGTTTAGCTAGTAAGTGGTAAAGGTTAGCTTAATGTGTAAGCATATGCTTACACTTGTTGTAAGCTACTTAACTTGATGCCACATTGGTGTTGTGGTGTCAAGTGTAGCCGTCCCATATTGCTAGTGGGGTGGGACAAAGTGTTTTGTCCCATCTCACTAGTTTACGGGTATTTCTTGATTCTAGTTTTCTCGATTTGCGTGCCCTCGGGTCGTTTTATGAAAAACGTTTTTATAAATTATGAATCACCGTCACAAAACGAATCCAATAAAAATTGTCTCATCAAAAACGGAGTTCAAAAACGTAAATACGTAATCCTAAGGTTTCCGGTTTAGTCGTAAAAGACGCCAAATTATGCACGTAAGCCCAAATTTAAATCCGTAAATTGTGAGTTCGTCAACCAACACAAAAATAAGTTTCAAAATATTATACGAGAAAATATTTCACTACCTGAAAATGTTAGATTGTCACAGCTTTTCCTCCTAAAAGGGATCAACGTCCTCGTGATCCATTTCATTTGGATGTCCGTTTCTTATTGAAATCGAAGAGTTGCGGATATTTCTTCCACATTTCATCCTCTCGTTCCCAAGTATACTCCGGTCCATGCTTTGAATTCCATCGGATCTTGACAATAGGTATCCGACTTTGTTTCAGTTGCTTTACCTCACGGTCCATAACTTCTACGGGCTCTTCGATAAAATGCAACTTCCCATCTATTCGAACCTTACCTAACAGAATTTTCTCATCACTCACTGCTAGACATTTCTTCAGATTAGATACATGGAATGTGTTGTGAACACCATGAAGTTCTGGGGGTAACTTTAGTTTGTAAGCCACCGGACCTACTCTAGATAAAATCTTAAAGGGTCCAATATAACGGGGATTCAATTTTCCTCGTTTCCCAAATCTTATAACGCCTTTTCATGGCGATACTTTCAACATTACTCGGTCACCCACTTCAAATCCATTGGCTTCCGCCGCACATCCGTGTAACTTTTCTGTCTACTACGGGCAGTCAACAACCTCTTCTTAATCTGAACTATCATCTCCGTCGTCTCCCGGATCAATTCCGGTCCCGTGAGCTGGGTATCCCCAACTTCACTCCAACATACAGGAGATCTACACTTCCTACCATACAAAGCTTCAAACGGTGCAGCCTTAATACTAGAATGGTAACTATTGTTATACGAAAACTCTGCTAATGACAAATGTTTATCCCAATTCTTACCAAAGTCTAACACACAAGCTCTCAACATATCTTCTAGTGTTTGTATCGTCCTTTCACTCTGCCCATCAGTTTGGGGGTGATAAGCAGTGCTCATATCGAGATTCGATCCCAAAGATCTTTAGAGAGATTTCCAAAAATTCGATGCAAATCTAGGATCTCGATCTGAAATGATCGATACAGGCACTTCATGCTTGCATACAACATTATCAAGGTATATTCGAGTCAGCTTCTCCAGTGAGAACTGCTCCTTAACCGGAATGAAGTGTGCTGATTTGGTCAGTCTATCGACTATAACCCAAATCGAATTGTTTCCAGATGATGTTCTAGGAAGCTTGGTGATAAAGTCCATTGTAATTCGCTCCCACTTCCATTCATGAATCTTTGGCTGTTGAAGTAGTCCTGATGGCTTTTGATGTTCGGCTTTAACTCTAGCACAAGTCAAGCATTGAAGAACATACATAGCTATGTAAGCTTTCATATTCGGCCACCAGTACAACTTCTTCAAATCATGGTACATCTTATCAGATCTCGGATGAATGGAATACTTAGATTTATGGGATTCTAACATAATCAAATCTCTTAAGCCTCCAAACTTAGGTATCCACATACGACCTCTTAAGCATTTCACTCCATCAGCTCTAACCTCTAAAGGATCTCCTTCTCCTCGGAACCCTTCATTAACAAAATTCTCCTTCTTACAAGCTTCTATTTGCGCATTTCTAATTTGCTCAGGCAAATTATTGTGCACGGTCAAGACTAGAGAACGCACCCTGATAGGCTCTCTATCTTTCCTACTCAACGCATCAGCAACAATATTGGCTTTTCCTGGGTGATATTTTATATCACAATCATAATCACTTAACAACTCTATCCATCTTCGTTGCCTCATGTTCAATTCCTTCTGGTCGAGAATATACTGTAGTCTTTTGTGATCGGTGAATACTGTACACTTGGTGCCATACAGATAATGTGTCCACAACCTAAGAGCAAAGACTACAGCTCCTAACTCAAGATCATGAGTAGTATAATTCTCCTCATTCTTCCTTAATTGCCTAGAAGCATAAGCTATCACTTTCTCTCGCTGCATCAAAACAGCTCCATAACCTCTAAGAGATGCATCGCAATACACTACAAAATCTTCACTCCCGTCGGGTAACGATAAGATTGGCGCACTACATAATTTTTGCTTCAATGTCTGAAATGCTCCATCTTCATCACTTCCCCAAACGAAAGGTTTATTCTTCTGGGTAAGCTTAGTCAAAGGTTTAGCTATCAAAGAAAATTCTTTAATGAATCGCCTATAATAGCCAGCCAATCCTAAGAACTGTCGCACTTCCGTTGGCGTTGTCGGTGCATACCAATTCTTAATAGCTTCAACCTTTGCAGGATCAACATGAATTCCATCTCTGTTAATCACATGACCAAGAAATTGCACAGAATCTAACCAGAAATCACACTTCGAAAACTTAGAATACAACCTTTCATCCTTCAACAACTTCAAAACAATCCTCAAATGCTCTCTATGTTCATCTTCATTCTTAGAATAGATTAGAATATCGTCAATAAACACAATCACAAATTTATCCAAGTAGGGCTTGCACACTCGATTCATTAAATCCATGAAAACCGCAGGTGCGTTAGTTAACCCAAATGGCATTACTTGAAATTCATAGTGTCCATAACGAGTTCTAAATGCAGTTATAGGAATATCTTTTTCACGGACGCGAAGTTGGTGATATCCTGACCGCAAATCTATCTTAGAATACACACTAGATCCTTGCAGTTGATCAAACAAATCATCAATCCTGGGTAAAGGATATCGATTTTTAATTGTCAACTTATTCAGTTCCCTATAGTCAATGCACATACGAAAAGATCCATCCTTCTTCTTAACGAACAAGACTGGAGCTCCCCAAGGCGATGAGCTCGGTCGAATAAAACCTTTATCAGACAACTCCTTAAGTTGCTCAGATAACTCCTTTAATTCAGAAGGGGCTAATCGGTAAGGCGCACGTGCCACCGGTGCAGCACCAGGAATTAAATCGATTCAAAACTCTACTTGCCTTATCGGTGGAAGTCCGGGTAAATCTTTAGGAAATACCTCAGGAAATTCACAAATAATAGGTACATCTTCCAATCGTTTCTCCCTAGACTCATTTCCGGTCACTTGAGGTAAGAATAACTCACAACCGTTCCTGATGTACTTTTGGACTTTAATACATGAAACGATTTTCAAACGGGATTCACCTCGACTACCCTCAATTACTAACGTCCTATTCCTAAGAGGAATCTTAACCTTCTTCTCTCCACATAAAATAGTAGCATTATTCAACGACAACCAATCCATACCAATAATAATATCAAAACTACCTAATTCTATCAACATCAAATCAATCGGAAAGGAATGGTTCAAGAGATTTAGAGAGCATCCTTCTAATAGTTTATTAGTTTTCACTAATTTACCATCAGCCAATTCCATCTCGTAACTGGTACTTATCTCAACAGGTTCAATATCAATAAGGGCACTAAATTTAGTGGATACAAAGCTCCTATCGGCACCCGAATCGAATAAAGCAACAGCATAATGATTGTTGAGTAAAAACGTACCGGTAACGACATTCGGATCCTCTTTCTTCACCTCAATTGTTCCAAGTTGGTAGATACCACCCTGGGGGTTTCTTCCAGGTACAATCGCTTTCAACTTGGGGCATTCTGATTTCCTATGACCTTCTTCATTACAGTTGAAGCAAATGGTTCCCTTCTTACACCTTTCAACCTTGTGTCCAAGCTTTCCGTAATTTCGGCACTTCCAGCTGTCGCCAGCATGCCTCTTGTTGCCACACTTAGGACATCTATCATCGTTGCGCGGTGCATTGTTGGTAAGAGCATCTGCATTCCCCTTTCTCTTGTTTTGACGGCGATTGAAATTCTTCCTATTATCACCTCTATCTACACGATCACCGTCACCCTTTCTTTTCTCACCTACACGGGCTTCATCTTCCTTATCCTGAATTATCTGTCCAATGAGTTGGTAAGCCATTCGAACAGCATCATCAATGGTCAGTGGTTTAGATGATGTCACGTCCCCCCGGGTATTCCTGGTCAACCCTTTCACATGTTGCTCAATTCGGATCTCTTCTGGTTCAACCAATCGAGGACATAGCAAGGCCAACTCATGGAATTGATTCGTGTAACTATCAATGTCCACACCTTTCATTCTCAGATGAATCAACTCTTTTTCTAACCTAATGATCACACTACGAGGACAAAACTCCAAAGTCATCCACTTCTTAATTTCAGCCCAAGGAGTAGCATTAGCAACATCAAGACCCATGAAAGCAATTCTCCCGTTCCACCAAGTCAACGCACGACCTTTAAGAGTAGCCATAGCAAAAGTCACCTTATCTTCCTCCTTACACTTACTAATCCTAAACACCGATTCAATCTTCTCAATCCACTGGCTTAGTCCTACAGCACTTTCTGTTCCATTAAAAGGTAGAGGTTCACACTTCATGAACGTCACATAAGTACAACCACCAACTTCAGGTGCATTCGTTCCAAGTCCTCCTACATTTCCTCCAGCATTAGCATTCACATTATTAGCATTCACATTCACATTAGTACCGCCAATTCCACTACCGCTAGCTCCACTACCGCCAGCTCCACTACCGCCAGCTCCACTACCGCCAGCTCCACTACCGCCAGCTTTATTTCTAGCATTTGCCATAAATTCAGTCGTAGATGCGGTAACTTGCTCCGTAATAATCCTACGTACATCATCCTCAGTCACAGCCTTCTTGGGCGGCATAGTTCTATAATTTCACAATTTCAAAGTATTAAGCATTCATCCAACAAAGGATTCATATAATATGGATCGAATTCGTAATCAAGATACAAATAAGGCACAATATGGAATTCAAGACAAGATACATATTTCAGTCGATCTGAAACAAAAGTATTGTCTTAGTACATCCATATCAAAGTTCTAGCACTATATACACTCAAAATTCGTGCCAAGTCTATTACTAACAAGTCGGTTCAGTCTAAGCTACAAACACAAGAGATATAAAGGTCACTACTAAATACAGACTGGTCTACTGAGAACCGCCAGATGGTCCATCATGCATCGTCTTCTGGATCTTCGCCGGACGATCACTAGACACATCTTCAGCTGGGCGCTTACGGATTACTCCTCTTTCAACCATGTCAGCATAAAATCTACTGTTCCAACCCACGGATATATTCAACTCCTTTTCGGCTTTCTCACGCATCGCACGAGCTACACTCAACTGAATCTCCATAGTATTCACCTTTCTCTTCATTTCAGCATACTCACCACTTTCCAATACCGATAACCTCCTAAAAGCCTCATTCAAACCATGCTCAACATCACTCAAATCCAAACTAAGCAATTCTCGCTCTTTCTCGCCAACCTTAGTCTTCGACTCCAAATAAGCAACCTGAGTCTGAACAACACCTAATCCAACCTCTATCACACAACTCTTAACACGGGAAGCATCTAGATCACGTCTCAAGGCCCATGGTGCAAGACCATCAATATGAGTAGCCTCTCGAGTACTAGACGACTCTCCTATCTCACGTCTACGAGTAGCAATACCATCCGTACCGTCAGGTGCATCATCATCCTCATCCTCCTCTGATTTAGAATCAGATTCAGATGATTCAGACATTTCATCCCTAGGTAACTCATCCTCAGAATCAGACAAACAAACTGGTGGGGGCAAAGGCTCGCCCTCTGGAACATCATACGGATAAATAAGCTCAGCTTCCTCATCGTCATCAACCTCAATATCTATACCTACATCCTCCTCGACATCCTCGTCGTCAATCTCGTCATCTAAATTATCTAATCCAATCTCATCATCGTTCTCAATATCCACATTCTCAATATCCACATTCTCAATCTCATTCGCAATATCCACATTCTCAATCTCCACATTCTCTACTAAGTCAACCTGAGGGGCAATCTGATCTCCTAGTCCTAACTCGGGCTCGGGATCCTCAAATGGTTCCTCCTCATCATCAATATCAAAATCCACTAAGTCTAAATAAGGATCATCTTCTATATTAGGTTCGGGAATAGCATGGTTTTCTACAGGAATATTAGGGTCAGCCATGACAATCTGCATTTATATATATATATATCTCGTATTAGGATAACATACTAGTTAAACAATTACATAATGAAATCACGATATATACACATATATAAATTATATTATATATATCAAAATATATATCTTCTCAATAGGGCTTGTTGGTAATGTCGGAGATCTCTGGCAACGTTATAGTCAAAAGATTTTTCAAATATTTTCTTAAATGTTAATCGTCAAAAGATTTTGAAAAGTTTTGTTCAAAACCTTGGTTTTTAAAATCTTTTGTTCTCTACAACGAGAGCTCTGGTACCAAACTGTAACACTCTCAATTTTCGTATCGGTACAGCGGAAGGGTCTTTCAGAGTGTTACGGGATAGCACAATAACTCCAATCATAGACAACACATAAAAATGGTTGTACAAGGTTTAACAAACATTCATTCGATAAAAAGTTTCAAAATCTTACAACAGGTCCCAAATTATACAGGTCATTAAGTTTACAAAACACAGATCGAATGAACATTTTTAATATTAAGTGCGGGCCATCAGAGTCGATCTCCATCCGGATTACCTTCAAGCACCTGAGATAAAAACATGCAAAAATCATATCAGCGAATGCCGAGTGAATTCATAGAGTTTAATGAAAACCGTTATATAAAAACAATCATTTACAATCATTTAAAATCAGAACACAAGTATAATATCAGAAGTAAGTCCTTATATTGCTGGTCAGGCAATATATATCAAGCGTACATCTAAAACCGTCCATGAGACCGTAGTCTCTATATTACCATGATAGGTAATATATTCATCGTTAATAGCGTCGTTATTATGTATAGGATACATTTTTTTTTTATTTGGATTATTATTAGCCGCATGACATTGTTACCTTACTGTGAAAACAGCGGGCCGCGAACCCGACAAACAATTTGTCCATCTAAGTTAGCGTGTCGTCACAAAAATCACGCTATGGAATCTTCTCATACATAAATTCGCTTACCAATCAATGTGGTACGACGGGGATCAACCGTCAAGGCGCGAACTGGGGTGATCGTCCCCAAATAGTACTATCAAATGCATAAGCGTCTACCAAATCCCGGTAGTTCACAATTCATGCTAATGGGACTTTAAGTGACATAACCTAACTACTAATAATCCTTTTAGTCTCGTTTATAGGGTCATAGCATCATTCGGGTCCATCTCATTTAGCATACAATCGGGACTTCTTGTGTTCTATTTTTATAAAAATCTAGCATGTTATCTCCCTTGCGGGTTTACAAATCATTTTATAAAACATTTAAAAGAGTGCGAGGCTATGAACTCACGTTGTTAATGAAAGGCGGATTATCGGCTACGGGCGTGCTTCGGTCACGGAAACCTATATAAATAATAATCGGTCTTAGACTCGGTCCAATGACTTTTATCAAAATAACAATATACATATGATGATTTTGTACATATGATGATGATCAAGTGGGTTTATACATCCTTGTTTACTCATTTTAGTGTTTACGTTTTGGTAACGTCTTACTAGTTTACTAGTTTTACCGGTTTTACCTATTTTAAGTCCATTAAGCCTTTTATAAGTTCTTTAACTTGTTTTTATCCATTTTATACCTATATGATCAGTATATATACTTTTCATGTTGGGCCCAAATGGGTTAAGCCCAATAAGCTCTTTTTACAAGTATTTATCTTATTAAGTCTAATTATTAGTCCAATAGGTTTAGTTAGCTCGTAAATGTCCGTAATTCTTATAGTTCGGGTTTTATCGGTTTTTACTTGACTTAGTTGTCTATACATCAGTATATGACTTTTATAAACTTTACATTAGACGGGTTTGGTCGTCTAAGTTTTATTTGGCGAAAAACGTTAATTTTACGGCGATAGCCGAAAAAGTCGTAAAAATCAAGTTTATAGTTTTTATTACTTATAAATATTATTTTTACCACCATTTATATAATTTACCTATTTTATTAACCTTTTATACATTTATATAAATAAGTTTTATAAGTTAGTGGGTTTATATTTTTACATTTTATACATTATAATGTGAGTGCTTATATAATAATAATAAACATTATTTCCAAAAATCTGATTTTTAACTTCATGTTCACCATTTTTACCATATCTAGAGTTCTATAATGACTTAGAAGCTCTTTTTTGGATGACAAGTTCTTCATAATATGTGCTACATATAACTTAGTTACAGCTACTGCCCATTTTGAGTCTAAGTTGCCTTAACAGTCCCTACAAAACTGCTTATTCAGATTATACCACCTAACTTGTTTTGATCATATCTCACTCATTATTTTGATTCCATTGCATGGCCAACTCTCACATGTGTATAACATCATCTACTTACTGTAAATGGATCAAACCATGCAATTTTATCAGTTCATCTTTTAGTTATCTACTGTTTTTATACAGCCAACTAAATAATCAAGATTTTAGCTTCATTTCTTATAGTTATCATCATTTTTAAGCATATTTATCAACACTTGATCCCCACACAACATTTTTATCATCATATATACATCATATACATATACAAAATGAAAGAAAATACATTTGTTCTTTACAAAATAATAAAAGAAAAATGGAGAGGATGATCTTCTTTACCAATCCAAGTGGATTTCTTGTTTTAGGAAGACAAGAACTTGATGAACACAACAAGTATCTCCAAGACCATCAAATATCAAGAACATAGGTTGGAAAATCAGCCCTAGGACACAAGCAAATCACCTCCAAAGATGTTAATATGGCCACCAAATGATCAAGGCTTCAAGAGAACACCTTAATAGGACTAGTAAACATGTGGTTTATGGCTAGAAAAGATCAAAGATGGTGTTTGTTGGCTTATTTGGGACGGAACAAGGGAGAAGTTTGAGAGAGTTTTGGTGTTGCGTTGCATGTGAGAAATGGTGTAAATGAAACAAGTTGCTAGTTTAGCTAGTAAGTGGTAAATGTTAGCTTAATGTGTAAGCATATGCTTACACTTGTTGTAAGCTACTTAACTTGATGCCACATTGGTGTTGTGGTGTCAAGTGTAGCCGTCCCATATTGCTAGTGGGGTGGGACAAAGTGTTTTGTCCCATCTCACTAGTTTACGGGTATTTCTCGATTCTAGTTTTCTCGATTTGCGTGCCCTCAGGTCGTTTTTCGAAAAACGTTTTTATAAATTATGAATTACCGTCACAAAACGAATCCAATAAAAATTGTCTCATCAAAAACGGAGTTCAAAAACGTAAATACGTAATCCTAAGGTTTCCGGTTTAGTCGTAAAAGACGCCAAATTATGCACGTAAGCCCAAATTTAAATCCGTAAATTGTGAGTTCGTCAACCAACACAAAAATAAGTTTCAAAATATTATACGAGAAAATATTTCACTACCTGAAAATGTTAGATTGTCACAGTCTTATACCAGTCACAAGTTCTAACATGAGCTTATAACTCACAGCTATAATTATCATAGCTTATTAAGATGTGTCAAGTCTTGTTTTAAGGTTGCATGTATTTATAAGTGTTTCAATATTAAGATCTAGCTATATATATACTAAGAAAACAAATCATAGTCCATGTACACCATATATAGCCTACGGCTAGTCCTTTAATCTTGGTATTTCCAAGATGAGGTTTTTAGCTAGTCTTATGATTTATACACATTCATAAATTCCAATACAATCAAGTAATCACATTGCATGTTTCCAAGATCTTTCATAAACCAACCTAGACAACATATAGCCTACGGCTATGTTGTATTTTCCCAAAAATCCCATAAAATCTTTATGTTAGTTTCATGTTTACCATTTAACCATAAATCTCGGTTCTACATTAGCATGCATGTACACTAAAAGACCATCTAAGTACATATATAGCCCACGGCTAGATATGTACACATATAACTTTTTAGTGATTTTTAATAGTCCATTCAACATGTAATAATGAATATTCCATCATTTAAACTTAGTAGACAAACCATATGTTAACCATTTAATTATGCCGTTACCCTTTGGGTCATGGTCTTCATGGTTTTTAAGTTACACAATATATTTTATGAGATCTATGGTTATTAGTTAACCAAAATCCCATAAAGCAAGATTTATAACCCATGCTACATTTATATTCATAAAATGTTTCATATGGTTTTTAATCAAGTTAAGACATATAATACTAGTCATAAGTTTCTTATTAAAAGATTTTTAACCATGACTAATGGTGCACAAAATATATGCCGTGACCTTTAAGGTCATGGCTATTACCAAATCTTGATTTTTAACAAGTTATATACATGTGTTTATAGATGGATAATGATGCATGCAAGTGAAAACGAAGAAACATAAGGAGTATACCTTTCTTGTCTAAATGTTACCAAGGAAGATCTATATGAACAAGGAGGTTAGAGATCTAGTCAAGATGATGAAGAAGATTCCAAATATCAACCAAGCCGTGACCCTTTGGGTTCAGCTAGGGCTTGGTAGAATGTTTCCAATAGTGATGATGCTACTAAATTACTAGTTGTTAAGATAGGACAAGGATCTAGTAGTTTTAATGTACAAGTTTGGATGATTGTGGCTTATAGCCGAATCATTTGAGAGAGAAAGGTGATGAGAGAATGAGATTAGCTTGGATGAGAGAAAATGAAGAGTGAGAGAGAGAGAGAGTTTTCGGCTAAAGGGGGGGGGAGAGAGAAGGCAAGGCAAAAGTGTGATTAACTTGGTAAGAACAATTGTGCCAAGTGTTGGCACTTTGTGTTTCCAAAGCATCCATTCACCTTCCACCTAAGGGATTGCGTGTCATTCTTAGCCAAAGGGAGATGGGCTCATGTTATGGGCTTGTGTTGGGCTAGCATACAAAATTAAAGGATCTTGGGCTAGTCCAAGGTGTGTATGCATGCCTAAGATGTACACACATACTGTCACACCCCACCATGGCGGAACATGGGGCGCGACGTATGGATATCATCACAACATGGCGTGTCTATAGAGATAACTATATGAAATAAGAAATGCCGTAAAAATGGTGACACGAAGGTCATGACAATATCTCAACAAATGCAAGGGGTCTAGGTAAGTAAGTAACAGTCCTACTTCTTACCCAAGACAACAAATATCATACCAAAACAATCATATGTGTGCCACAGTATCACTTATTAAAATGAACAAACAGATAAAACTAAGAAGGAAATGGGGATATCCTTCTATATGCATTCCTACTCTCTTCAAGTCCTAGCCACTTAAGTTCTCATGCTTAACCATAGTATCACCTGAAAGAGACACTAAAACACGTCAACATAAAGTTGGTGAGAGTCATAGGTTTAGACTCCAACACAAGACAAGTCATAAGCTGTGAATACCATAAACCAATAAACATATGGACAATGCGCTACAATCATGTACTAACAACTAGCATTCAAGTTCAATCAATCATTACAATTCCAAGGCATCACGCCTTACCAACAATCACAATTTCCAAGGCATCACGCCTTACCAACAATCACAATTTCCAAGGCATCACGCCTTACCAACAATCACAATTTCCAAGGCATCATGCCTTACCAACAATCACAATTTCCAAGGCATCACTCCTTACCAACAATCACAATTTCCAAGGCATCACGCCTTATCATCAACCATAAGTCCCATAGGCGCCCATACACCTATGTACCTTTCCAATCCAGATCACACACAAACAAGAATCACATAGCAGTTAATCACATAAATGTACACACAAGTCCATCTCAAACCTTAAACATTCACAGCATTAATTTAGAAAATAATTCAACACAGTGTCTCTTCCATCCCATCTGGAAGTCAAAATCAATAGTAAACATGGGACTATGAAACTCACCTGATAGCTTCTTCACAAGTCCTCGCACTAGCAACAAGCTAACAAACCAAAAACACGAAATCAATACACGAACCTGTCAATAAGATGGCTCATCAACCTATGATGGACATCTAGTGTATTCCCATATAAAAACCTCATTGATAAGCTCTAGCCATCCCATTAACCTTCCCTAACAAGTCCTTAACTTGATTAAGTTTAATAACTATCCCGTTCATATTTTACACAAATCAGTCCCAGTTTTTAAGTCTCAAAGCTTTAAGTCAAAAGTCCACTTAAACATACCCATGGTTTCTTTAAAAGGAATATTCATACCCTTACATATGTTGGCTAACACCTCCCACTTGCCTTAACCTTAAAGATACTGTTAAGGCCCCGATATACATATATCTACTTTTGTCATTCCAGATTTCCTGATTTTAAACGTACTAAGAGTTTGTTACCATTAAGGGGTCTTACCCTAAACCAAAACCTTAGCCCAAGTTCAGATACTTGCTACAATATATAAACCATATCTCACGTTCGTGAGAAGATGCCAATGCAACCCAAAGTACCCCAAACAACCCAAAATTTAAAAAGAAAACAGGCTGAATTCAAAACTGTTTTAACCTCCGACTGTTGTAACCTGTTTTTGACCCACTTCCCTACCTCTAATTTAGTTCTCGTTTCTTGAATTGGAAAGCCACTTCAAATATCTTTCTAGGGGTACTTGGATCGTAAATTAAGAGTTTATAAAACTCCCGATATGATCAAAACAATTGACTCAAAATTCTGCTCAGTTTTTAAAAACGGGTTTAACAAAATCAACCTCATTAATTAACCCTAATCCCTCTAATTACAAGCCCTAATTTATGTAATCATTATAACACCATTAATATAACATTAACTTAATGTTCTTAAATTAAACCCTAACCTAAATCCATCATAAGATGATTATAAAAACATAAAAACAATTAAATTAAAAAGGGTTATGAAGGTTTACCTTTGATTTATGAAAACCCCCAAAATTATGAACCCTAAAAACCCTCATGAAAACCCACGAATTTTTTAATCTCCATGGAATAATAGTGAATTTTGATTGTGATTAAAAACAATATATAGGGTGTATATAAAATCCTAATCCAAAAATAAGCCCACTTTCCTTTTTTTTTCCCTTTTTTCCCTTTTTCCCTTCTTTTATGCGTCCAAAACCAACTATGCACCCTTAAAATTCGTTTTTTTCCTTTTTATTATTAATATATGTATTAATAATATTACCTTAATTTTCCTTAATTTATTTCAGCTCCTAAAGCCTCCAAAACCTCAAAACCGTAAAACTAGTCAGTTTTTACGCGATTACCGTAAAAGACGTAAAATATACACTTTTAAAAAAAATCTCAAATTTTGAAATAAACTTTATAACTAAGTCCTAAATGACTTAAAACCATCCCGAAAAATATTCATATGGACAATTACCTCACCCGAGACCTCTAAATGCTAAACCGTAAATCCTAAAAAATACACTATTACGATAATACTTATACGTATACGTAAACACCAAAATATCACCATTTCATTTCATAGTCACTAATTGTGAGCTCATGAACATGAAATAACCGTTCCTCGATTTACTTATGAGTACTTCTATACTCATAAATGATAACCACACCAACCTCGTTCACACAAAATAAACACGTAAACACACAATTCAAGTAAGCACACATAAAATAACTTAAAAGTAAGACCAAGTGACAAATCCAAAACCTAGGGTTGTCACATCACTCCCTCCTAATAGAAATCTCGTCCCGAGATTAATCCCAAACTCCAACTTATTCTCAGCAAACAAACGAGGATACATATCCCTGATAAAACCTCCACGTTCAAACGTGAACTCAGTTTATACTAAAATAATCTCAACCAACAAGACATGAGCCTTAACCGTCCGCGAGGAAACATATTAAAACCATAAAGTTATGTAACCAACCTTACTAAATCTCGCAACTCATCAAACAAGAACTGTCTTGAAACCAAGTTAGGAGCCATCACATAACTCGACGGGTTTAAAACTGTCACCCCGATTTCAGTCTTACTCATAAATACCATAAATCAAAACTCATCAAATATAACCACGTATTCTAGAGTCTAAATAACTCTCACATTCCATCCCAACTCATCTCTATGTTAACCTTCCAAGTGTTCATTACCACAAAATACCCAAAATACAAGTTTAATCAATGTTGTCCGAAAATTAACCTTGAACTCGACACTTGCACAATTAATTCGACCAAGCTACTGACTTCTAATTACCAAACTTTCTGAATATTCGAAAAGTACGTTCCGATTACATAATTTTAGGCTTTTGAATCACTCAAAAAGCTTTAAAAACGAATAAGTTATGACCAAAACGATTTTACCTAAAATCTGCCAAGACATTAGCGACAGTTAGTGACAGTTTAACGACGAATTTTGACAGTTTAGCGACAGTTTCTGCCTACTCCGATCTATACCCAAAAAACGATTTTAAACCCTAATTTATTTTAATTCCAGAAAATTAAAACTCTCACCCATCATATGATTAAATACATGACTTTAACATATTTAATTTAATAAAAAAAAATTCTAACTAAAGAACAATAACTTTAGGTGATCAAAACAAAAATATTTTAAAATAAACAAGCCATGCTTAAATGTAAAAAAAATAAATTATTTTCCACTTTATTTCAAACACGTTTTCGACACTTTACCCTCATTTTATGGACTACCAACAACTAATTTTTTTTTTTACTATTTGCAAGTTCCATTTTTTTACCATGTAAGACTCAAAACAAAAGATATCGTTATTCCAAAATAAATCTTCACCCTCCCAATAGCTTCTACACCAAAAGTGCCGTACAAACAACCACATGAAATGAGAACTCGATAAATGCGCTACTACAGAAGTTGAACATCCCAAAGAGAAAAGAGCTAGAAAACCATCCTAAGAATACAACCGATAAGTAGAAGGGATATATACATATATAGGCATACGCGTACATACACTCAAATCCATCCAACGTATACTATACAAACATGTATTAACCCTCTTCCATGCAACCATACTCAGGAATCATTAATGGTGTGGTACTTGTATAACTATGTTGGCCACCATACTTATACCAGTCCCCTTTCACTAATGCACTCCCTCCTATGATGACACTTATAAGAATTAATACTACACATAACACATCAGTCTACCAACTCAAATAAGCACATAGATCCTACAACTCATATAAGCACATAACCACAACATAAAGTAAGATCCAAAATCCATGTATTAAAATAACGTAGCCAATGCATGAAACATATAAACTCGTAATCCAGTTGAACCACCGTAGACAAAATTCAAAATGTATAAAGAACATGAAAACGTACTTAAACGGAATCCAATAATGACGAACGTATACGACTATAGTTCAACCCGCACTATTCAAAACTCGTAAAGAAAATAACATGTAGTTAAGTATGAACCATAGTAGTTCATAACCTAACAAATACTGCGAAAATAATAATCAAACACATCAATTACTATAAAATGCACACATACTCCTATGACGCCTATATGAAGGGACCCTTAAGCTATAGACTAGGCTACACGACTAGGCAACCTAATTCTCTATAACCATTGTCTCTGATACCATTCTGTCACACCCCACCATGGCGGAACATGGGGCGCGACGTATGGATATCATCACAACATGGCGTGTCTATAGAGATAACTATATGAAATAAGAAATGCCGTAAAAATGATGACACGAAGGTCATGACAATATCTTAACAAATGCAAGGGGTCTAGGTAAGTAAGTAACAGTCCTACTTCTTACCCAAGACAACAAATATCATACCAAAACAATCATATGTGTGCCACAGTATCACTTATTAAAATGAACAAACAAATAAAACTAAGAAGGAAACGGGGATATCCTTCTATATGCATTCCTACTCTCTTCAAGTCCTAGCCACTTAAGTTCTCATGCTTAACCATAGTATCACCTGAAAGAGACACTAAAACACGTCAACATAAAGTTGGTGAGAGTCATAGGTTTAGACTCCAACACAAGACAAATCATAAGCTGTGAATACGATAAACCAATAAACATATGGACAATGCGCTACAATCATGTACTAACAACTAGCATTCAAGTTCAATCAATCATTACAATTCCAAGGCATCACGCCTTACCAACAATCACAATTTCCAAGGCATCACGCCTTACCAACAATCACAATTTCCAAGGCATCACGCCTTACCAACAATCACAATTTCCAAGGCATCACGCCTTACCAACAATCACAATTTCCAAGGCATCACACCTTACCAACAATCACAATTTCCAAGGCATCACGCCTTATCATCAACCATAGGTCCCATAGGCGCCCATACACCTATGTACCTTTCTAATCCAAATCACACACAAACAAGAATCACATAGCAGTTAATCACATAAATGTACACACAAGTCCATCTCAAACCTTAAACATTCACAGCATTAATTTAGAAAATAATTCAACACAGAGTCTCTTCCATCCCATCTGGAATTCAAAATCAATAGTAAACATGGGACTATGAAACTCACCTGATAGCTTCTTCACAAGTCCTCGCACTAGCAACAAGCTAACAAACCAAAAACACGAAATCAATACACGAACCTGTCACTAAGATGGCTCATCAACCTATGATGGACATCTAGTCTATTCACATATAAAAACCTCATTGATAAGCTCTAACCATCCCATTAACCATCCCTAACAAGTCCTTAACTTGATTAAGTTTAATAACTATCCCGTTCATATTTTACACAAATCAGTCCTAATTTTGAAGTCTCAAAACTTTAAGTCAAAAGTCCACTTAAACATACCCATGGTTTCTGTAAAAGGAATATTCATACCCTTACATATGTTGGCTAACATCTCCCACTTGCCCTAACCTTAAATCTACTGTTAAGGCCCCGATATACATATATCTACTTTTGTCATTCCAAATTTCCTGATTTTAAACGTACTAAAAGTTTGTTACCATTAAGGGGTCTTACCCTAAACCACAACCTTAGCCCATGTTCAGTTACTTACTACAGTATATAAAACATCTCTCACGTTCGTGAGAAGATCCCAATGCAACCCTAAGTACCCCAAACAACCAAAAACTTAAAAAGAAAACAGGCTAAATTCAAAACTGTTTTGACCTCCGACTGTTGTAACATGTTTTTGACCCACTTCCCGACCTCTAATTTAGTTCTAGTTTCTTACATTGGAAAGCCACGTCAAATATATTTCCAGGGGTACTTGGATCGTAAAATAAGAGTTTATAGAACTCCCGATATGATCAAAACAATTGACTCAAAATTCTGCCCAGTTTTTAAAAACGGGTTTAACAAAATCAACCTCATTAATTAACCCTAATCCCTCTAATTACAAGCCCTAATTTATGTAATCATTATAACCCCATTAATATAACATTAATTTAATGTTCTTAAATTAAACCCTAACCTAAATCCATCATAAGATGATTATAAAAACATAAAAACAATTAAATTAAAAAGGGTTATGAAGGTTTACCTTTGATTTATGAAAACCCCCAAAATTATGAAGAACCCTAAAAACCCTCATGAAAACCCGCGAAGTTTTTTTAATCTCCAGGGAATAATAGTGAATTTTGATTGTGATGAAAAACAATATATAGGGTGTATATAAAATCCTAATCCAAAAATAAGCCCACTTTCCTTTTTTTCCCTTTTTTTCCCTTCTTTTCTGCGTCCAAAACCGACTATGCACCCTTAAAATTCGTTTTTTTTTTCCTTTTTATTATTAATATATGTATTAATAATATTACCTTAATTTTACTTAATTTATTTCAGCTCCTAAAGCCTCCAAAACCTCAAAACCGTAAAACTAGTCAGTTTTTACGCGATTACCGTAAAAGACGTAAAATATACACTTTTAAAAAAAATCTCAAATTTTGAAATAAACTTTATAAATAAGTCCTAAATGACTTAAAACCATCCCGAAAAATATTCATATGGATAATTACCTCACCCGAGACCTCTAAATGCTAAACCGTAAATCCTAAAAAATACACTATTACGATAATACTTATACGTATACGTAAACACCAAAATATCACCATTTCATTTCATAGTCATTAATTGTGAGCTCATGAACATGAAATAACCGTTCCTAGATTTACTTATGAGTACTTCTATACTCATAAATGATAACCACACCAACCTCGTTCACACAAAATAAACACGTAAACACACAATTCAAGTAAGCACACATAAAATAACTTAAAAGTAAGACCAAGTGACAAATCCAAAACCTAGGGTTGTCACACATATATACACGACATAGTACATATCCCAACATATTTCCAAGTTTTGCTAAGTGTTGTGCATTCCTAGATTTTTTATATATAAATATAATTCATTATTTGTTCTCTCACTCTCATGTACAAGTTTCAAGTTATGTAACCTATCACAACATCAAGATGATTGTAGATGTATAAGTACATAATGTCAAGTTCACACACATTTTATAGGAATATAATACATGAGTGAATGCACTTAAGATCTTTAGATGAAACTTCATTACATTAAATCATGGTAAAATCATGGATTTTACAGCACCACCCCGTTATTTTAGCTTTGTCCTCAAAGCTACTAAAAGCGTAGTTATCTTTTAAGTGAAAAGATGAGGGTACTTGGCTTTAAAGATGTCTTCTCGTTCCCAGGTGTACTCGGGGCCTCACTTCGAGTCCCACCGTACCTTAATTAACGGGATACGGCTACGTTTTAGCTTCTTTGTTGTTCTCTCCATGATTTCCACTGGTGTCTCCGTGTATTGGAGTTGGTCATCGATATGGACCCTTGCTAAAGGCATAACTAACGGTTCCTCTGCATAGCACTTTTTCAGATTAGTTACATGGAAGATGGGGTGTATCTGACTCAATTGTAGTGGCAGCTCTAAACGGTAAGCCACTTCCCCGACCTTGGCTACCACTATGAAAGGACCACGTATCGTGGATTTAGCTTTCCACGCTTTCCAAATCGTATAACTCCCTTCCATGGTGACACTTTTAGCATAACATGCTCTTTTACTTTGAACTGCACGGGTCTGCGTTTCTGATCTGCGTAGCTCTTTTGTCGATCGCGAGCAGCTTACAGTCTCCTTTTTATAAGGACAATTCTGTCTGTAGTCTCCTGAATCAATTCAGGCCCAGTGAGTTGGAACTCCCCTACATCTGCCCAGCATACAGGAGAGTGACATTTCCTTCCATATAGGGCTTCAAAAGGGGCAGCCTTGATACTGGCATGATAGCTATTATTGTAGGAGAATTTAACCAAAGGTATATGCTCAGCCCAACCATTTCTAAAATCTATTACACATGCTCTCAGCATGTCCTCTAGGGTTTGGATGGTTCGTTCACTCTGGCCATCCGTTTGTGGATGATAGGCGGTGCTCATATCCAGTTGGGTACCTAGGGCTCGTTGGAGAGCTCTCCAGAAGTTGGAAGTGAATCTACTGTCCCGGTCACAATTTATTGAGACTGGCACTCCATGTTTGGTTACAATTTCCTTAAGGTAGGTCCTTGCCAACTTGGATAGGGAGTCGGATTCCTTGATAGGTATGAAATGAGCAGACTTGATGAGTCGGTCGACAATCACCCAGATTGCATCGTATCCGTGTGATGACTTTGGGAGTTTCGTAACGAAGTCTATAGTAATATTTTCCCACTTCCATTCAGGGATCTTAGGTTGTACCAGTAAACCTGAGGGTCTATGGTGTTCTGTCTTGACACGTGCGCATGTCAAACATTTCTGGACGTAGGTGGCTTTGTCAGCTTTCATATTTGGCCACCAGTACAATTTCCTCATATCTTGATACATCTTTTCCGATCTAGGATGTATAGAATATTTGGACTTATGTGACTCGTGTATGATTACGTCCCTCAAATTCCCATAACGGGGTAACCAACTCCTCCCGTGTAAGCACAATGTTCCATCCGCCCTTGGTTCCAGTTTCTCCTTAGAGAGGTCGGTTCGAAGCATTCCTCCTATGTCTTCTTTCCAGAGGTTTTCGGGTTTATGTGCTTGGGTTTGTGCTTTAAGGATTTGCTTGGGCAGGTCTAGATTGATAGTCATGGTTAAGGCTCGAACCCTCATGGGTGGGTCTTTATCCTTACGGCTCAATGCATCAGCAACTATGTTTGCTATACCTGGATGGTATTTAATTTCACAATCATAATTGCTTAGTAGTTCGATCTAACGACGCTGCGTCATATTAAGCTCCTTCTAATCTAATATATGTTGCAGACTCTTGTGGTCGGTGTACACTGTACATTTTGTCCCGTAAAGGTAATGCCTCCAAATTTTCAGGGCAAAGACTACAACTCCGAGTTATAAATCATGAGTAGTGTGGTTCTTCTCATGTTTCTTTAATTGCCTAGAAGCGTAGGCAATTGATTTCTTTCTTTGCATCAATACTGCTCCCAATCCTTTATATGTTGCATCGCAGTATACCTGAAAGTCACCATTGCCTTCAGGAAAAGATAAGAGAGGTGCACTGCATAGCTTCTGTTTATTAACTGGAAGGCTGATTCCTCCTTTCACCCCAATTAAATTTTACTCCTTTCTGAGTGAGTTTGGTCATGGTTTTGGCTATCTTGTAGAAGTCTTCAATGAATCGGCGATAGTATCTGGCAAGGCCTAGGAATTGAAGGATCTCTGTTGGTGATTTGGGAGATACCCAACTCTTGACGGACTCAATCTTTGTAGGATCTACGTGGATACCATCGCTGTCAATGACGTGACCCAGGAAGTGGACTTTGGGTATCCAGAATTCACATTTGGAAACTTTACCATACAACTGCTCTTTCTTAAGTACTTCCAATACTTGCGCCAGATGTTTTGCATGGTCATGCTTGTTCTTTGAGTAGACGAGTATATCATCGATGAAAACTATTACGAACTTATCCAGATAGGGTTTACACACTCGGTTCATGTGGTCCATGAATATGGCTGGTGCATTTGTCAATCCAAAAGGCATAACTTAGAATTCAAAATGACCGTAACGAGTTCTGAAAGCTGTCTTGGGAATATCTTCTTTCCGAACTCTCAATTGGTGATATCCAGACCTCAGATCAATTTTTGAATATATACTCGATCCTTGGAGTTGATTGAATAAGTCGTCGATGCGAGGTAATGAATAACAATTCTTCATCGTTAGTTTATTTAGTTCCTGGTAATCGATACACATACGAAAATAGCCGTCTTTCTTCTTGAAAAATAGAATGGGGGCTCCCCATAGAGAGGAGCTAGGTCTAATGAATCCTTTTTCTAATAATTCCTGGATTTGTTTGGCTAGTGCCTTCAATTCTGATGGTGCTAACCGGTAGGGGGCCTTAGCTACAGGTGCAGCTCCAGGTATTAAATCAATTTGGAACTCTATTTGTCTTACTGGAGGCATACCTGGCAATTCATCAGGAAATACTTCAGGAAAATCTCGGACAATCGGTACGTACTCGATCCGTTTTTCCTCAGGTTTACCTTCTTCATCGATTTTGGAGATGTGCGCTAAGAAAATAGGGCGTCCTTTGGTCAAGTATCTCTAGGCTTTGGTGCAAGATATGACACTAAGCCTTTTGTTGATTATATCAGGGTTACCATTCCCTCGTATAATCAAAGTTTCATTTCCCCAAGGTATACGAACCAGTTTTTGATTACATACGATAATTGCATGATACTTTGCGAGCAAATCCATGCCAATGATGACATCAAAGCTACCAGGTCTTATTGGAATCAGATCAATGTGGAATGGGTGATTAGAGAGGTTTAAGGTACAACCTCGAACGATGGTGTCAACCGTCACAACTTTTTCGTCGGCTAGTTCTACAGTATAGTAGGGGTCTAACACTGATGGAGTGATTTCCAACACTTTACTAAATTCAGTTGATATGAAACTCCGGTCTGCTCTGGTGTCGAATAAGACAGATGCATATCGTTGGTTTAGTAAAAACGTACCAATGACAATGTTGGAGTCTGGATTGGCTTGGATGTTGCCAATCATGTACACTTGTGATGAAGTTCCCTTGTGGTCCTTCTTTCGGTTGGTCACCATGGGGAAATCGGGTCTCACATGTCCAGGGGTTCCACACTCATAACATACTACAACTTTCTCTAGTCTGCTGTTGTTTTCACCTGGGGAGTTTCGGTTTCCCCGGCATTGTCCCCCAGTGGCATGATGATGATTGCATTTTGAACACTTAGGTTTGGATCCTGAGTAGTTCTTGGAACAAGTTGTGGGAATAGTATTATCATATTTCTCAATGTTTTGTCTTTTGGAAGACTGCTGGTGCTGGCTACGAGCATTTTTATCCGACTTTCGCTTGTTATCCGTTTGTGTTTCAAATAAGTTGCGGGCTCGCTTGTTGATCAGATCAGTCGCAAATTCTATAGCATTCTCAACGGTAGTGGGTCGTGAAGCTAGCACACTATCATGGATGTTGTTAGGGAGTCCGCTGACATACTTCTCAATCTTGTCGCTCCTTTGAGGGAACATTCTGGTGCACATCAAGCTTAACTCTTGAAATCTTTGGTTGTACCAAAGGATATCATTGTTCTTACACTTCAGATCCCATAGTTCGATTTCCAACTTCTTCATTTCTCCTCTAGGACAGTATTTCTCAGTCATTCTCTCCTTGAGGTTGGCCCAAGTGAGAGTATAAGTAGTGTTATGTCCAAGGGTAGCGACCATAGAGTTCCACCAGGTAAGGGCACTCTCGAGTAGGGTGCATGTAGCAAACTTAACTCTGTTCTCGTCAGCACAGCCGCTAATGCAGAAAACTGTCTCTAGTCTTTCAAACCATTGCATTAATTTAACAACTCCTTCTTTTCCTCGGTAGTATGAGGGTTTGCATTTCAAGAAGTCGGGGTATGAACAACCCCTGTTGATTTTGTTTCTGCGCATGTTGTGGTTTGGATCATTGTTCATATTCTGATTAGCCTCTCTGGCTGCCATAGCTGCCGTAATGCCTTCACCAATCATCTCCCTGAGTTGAGCAACGGTGACATTATGAGTAGCTTCAGGAGCTTCGGCATTAGCGGTGTTGGAAGGAGTTGCATTATTGGGGTTTGATCGCGTAATCACCATTTGTCTATAAACATACACAAAATGAGATTATTAGTTCAAACATTAGTACAGTTTTTATATTATTCGTAAGAGATGATTTCATGCACAAAATTCATAACAAATTTGGATAACCTGTCAGGATTTCATAATATAATACTTTGCACACAGATATAACATAAGAGAAGGATTACATGCAAATTTCCGTAACGAATTAAACATTCATCGAGCATATCAAATCCGGGACAAAGACTGAGCTAGACTTGTCCTGGGTAGTGGTCCACATTGTCTTAAGTACATCATATCCAGAATACATGCCCGAAAAACAAAAGTACAATACAGGGATACATCACCATAGCTGAAAAGAAATAAAAGTACAAAGGCCCTATATCATGATAGTCGGGATGCAACCCGTATGCTTGTCATGATGTACAAGTAGTCTAGTACATCTATAATAATCCTGCCTAGATGGTCCGCTAGATGAGGCCGATGCTGATGGTGTTGGTGGAGCTGGTGGAGCTGATGGTGCTGGTGGAGCTGGTGGAGCTGATGGTGCTGGTGGAGCTGCAGATGCTCTCCTGGAACCCTGTAAGGTCCGAATTGTCGCTCGGGTCTCCTTAAGCACATGGAATGCTGTCAGCAAATGGGTCCGGAGTCTATTGGTGGATCCTTGGAAATGAGTCATCTCTGCATTAATCTCGTCATGTCGGACGGTGGCAAGATCACAGAAAGTAGACAATGATTGCTCCTGAGCAGATAGAGCAGTATGGGTCTGATGCTGAGGACCCTCCATGATCTGAACGCGTTGGTGGAGACGGTGGTTCTCCTCTAAGAGCCACTTCAATGATTCATCAGTCTTGGCCTGTACACCTTTAGTGGCATGGGCTTCTCTCTTCATGGTACGAGAGAAAGAGTCAATACGATCATGGATGGCGGTGCGTCCTTGTTGACCGGCTGTCAATAAGCTGCGAAGGTCTGATATCTCCTGCTCCGGGCGTACGGCCAGTGCGGCTATCTAGGCCTGGTCGGAATGAACATGCCCTGCCCCGGAGCCTTCCCCGGTCTCGTAAGTGGAGACGGGCACTGTCCCGAAAAAATAGCCCGATGGTAAAGATGGAGGCACAGAAGATGGTATACCAGGAAGAACCTGGTCCTCCTCCATAGAGGTTGGGGCCAGTAAGGCTGATGCTGAGATGGAAAAAAGGTCCTCTAGGAGTACAGCTTCAATAGTTGGGTCATCCTCTGAATCCGAGGCTGACAACCATCCACACTGTGTAGATCGTGGAGATGAGCAAACAACTGGAGTAGGAGCTACTACGGGTAGAAGAGTCGAAGGTGCAGTAGGCGGAGTCATGATGCTCTGAAATAGTATTATTTTAAGTTTGAAGTAAGTATAGGCTTACAAACAAAGAACAATATTATTTTAGATTACATGCTTCATGAAATATATCCCTTTTTAAACAATTTTTATAATGTTCTAAGGTTACATATATTAATACTTATATATTATCCTTAAAGCAGTTCATTTAACAGTTAGTACACATTTAGTTCACATAGCATAAAATGCCCTACGACCTATATGCTTAACTAATACGGTCTCAAAAAAATCCCAAATTTCTTTTTATAAGTTATAGTCCAGTTTTAAAAAAAATAAAAAAAAATATTTATTTTTAGTTTATAAAAAAATTTATCTGGTTCTCTATAACTAATGCTCTGATACCATTCTCTGTGACACCCCGGGTAGGGTCAAAATATGCGGAAGTATCCACGGAGATGTCACTAGGGTGGATCGATAGCATATATTCCATAGAGCATAAGATAAAGAGTTATTCAAATCAGTTTACGTGATTATTAAACAAATTTATAGAAATTGTCTTCAACATGACAAAAGGTGATTGTTTATGTTTCCCAAATTGAACCCCTGACGAGTCCTACGGTGCAGATTACTAAGATGCTGGAGACCATGCACACACCACGTACTAACTTCATTTTCCTGAGAAAAACATGCTAGAGGGTCAACATAAATTTGGTGAATTTACAGGTTTAACATTTATTAATTTGGACATACAATAATTGTAGAAGTAACAATGCACAAAGCATTCTTACTAAAATTTAGATTACATTTGTTTATTATTAGAAACTGAAGCTTAACCTTCCATAGTCCTTAACAGATGAGGACGTAGTGTCTTACAAAAAGACACCCAAACCCAGTTCCAACATGGTATACATCTGTTGTCCTGGCCAAGGCACAGTGAGCATGACTCACCCAGATGGGGATGGTCAATCCCTAATAGATCTATTTATAACATTCGGGCGATTTACAACAATTTAACAGTTTCAATAATAATCAATCATAGTCAAGTTTATAAAATTCTGTTATGTCCATTAAGTGTTTTCATGTTTTCTCCCCCGTAGAGAAAAAGTTTAATCAAAAGTTTATATGGGGCTGTAAACTCACCTGGGAGTAGGTAATAGCTGTTTAATACGAATATCCAAATAAAACTCATGCCAAAAGTTATGCCTAATCAAATAGTACAGTCTTAATAGATGGTACAAAGAACATATATGTATGCTTATACAGATTTTAGTTAGTTCATTTGAGTTACGGTATTTATCTAAATAGCCGTAGTACCTATTAACAATATCCATTTAAACTTGTATTCACGTTTCTTATTTAGGTAAGCATAGAAATGTCTTACTTAGAACATCAGTCTATGTTTATAACACCTATATTAGCATTTAGTTCATTTAACGTTCATACAACAACTTGTATATAATTTTCATAATTAAGTAAACAAAAGATGTCTTACTTAAAATATTCGTTTACGTTTTGTGACATATGTATTAGTATACAATTCATTTTCATACGATCTTATTTAAAAGAAAAATCTAGGAATATATATATATATATATATATATATATATATATATATATATATATATATATATATATATATATAAATATATATATATATATATATATATATATATATATATATATATATATATATATATATATATATATATATATATATATATATATATATATATATATATATATATATATATATATATATATATATATATATATATATATATATATATATGTATATATACACGTTTATACATTTTATTCCCTAAAGCAACGATATAAATATTTCAATCAAATTTATTAAACCTTTAATGTTCCATAAATGATTTAATATTCATAAAATAATTTCTAATTCATAAGTTTAAGAATTTATACATTTAGTCCTTAGGGTTTTGTGTTTATTTAAGTTTTACTAAATAAAAATGTAATTAGGGTTAGGACTAGTTTATGTTTCGGTTATGGCATAACTAGTCCCTCCATGTTTTTATATAAATAAAACTTTCAGATATTACATGTTTGGTACCTAAGGCTTGTTAAACTTTTGGTTAATGGCATATTTAGCCCTCCTAGTTATATCTAGGTTTTGTAAATTTACTAAAATGACAAAACAGCCCCTAGGGCTTCTTTAAGTTTCGGCTAATTACAAGAATGATCCTTAAGGTTATAAAATGACAAAATAACTTTTAGAAACTTCCCAAAATGATCCCTAGGATTTAACTTGCCACGGATGGTATTTATTAAACCCTAGACTTTCGGATATCAGTCCTTGTGTTTATTAATTTATCAAAACAAGTTTCATAAGTTACGGTTTTAGTCCTTAAGTTTCATAAATTTTCATTTTAATCCAAAAAGTGTTTATAAGTTATATTTTATTATGAAAACTTTCATTTAAATCTTCAAACATTTCATGGGCTCATTAAATGGGCTAAACATCTAATGGTCTATCTAGTGGGCCTAAATATATTTCAAGTCCACTAATTTATTTAAATGGGCCTTTAAATCATTTATTGGGCTTAAATATATTTTTAAGTCTTTTGATTAGTTAAATGGGCCTAAGTGTAATCTTCAGTCCATTAAGATACTAAGATTTATAAAATGGGCTTATTGGGTCCATTAAGTCTTGGGCTAATGTTGCATGGGCTTGATTAGTCCTTTAATATGACTTTTTACATTTTATGTAAATACTAGTCCATGTATTTCTATAAGCTTACTACTTAGCTTATTTATATTTAGTCACAAGGTCTTATACCAGTCATAAGTTCTAACAAGAGCTTATAACTCACAGCTATAATTATCATAGCTTATTAAGATGTGTCAAGTCTTGTTTTACGGTTGCATGTACTTATAAGTGTTTCAATATTAAGATCTAGTTATATATATACTAAGAAAACAAATCATAGTCCATGTACACCATATATAGCCTACGACTAGTCCTTTAATCTTGGTATTTCCAAGATGAGGTTTTTAGCTAGTCTTATGATTTATACACATTCATAAATTCCAATACAATCATGTAATCCTATTGCATGTTTCCAAGATCTTTCATAAACCAACCTAGACAACATATAGCCTACGACTATGTTGTCTTTTCCCAAAAATTCCCATAAGATCTTTATGTTAGTTTCATGTTTACCATTTAACCATAGATCTAGGTTCTACATTAGCATGCATGTACACTAAAAGACCATCTAAGTACATATATAGCCCATGACTAGATATGTACACATATAACTTTTTAGTGATTTTTAATAGTCCATTCAACATGTAATGATGCATATTCCATCATTTAAACTTAGTAGACAAACCATATGTTAACCATTTAATTATGCCGTTACCCTTTGGTTCATGGTCTTCATGGTTTTTAAGTTACACAATATATTTTATGAGATCTATGGTTATTAGTTAACCAAAATCCCATAAAGCAAGATTTATAACCCATGCTACATTTATATTCATAAATTGTTTCATATGGTTTTTAATCAAGTTAAGACATATAATACTAGTCATAAGTTTCTTATTAAAAGATTTTTAACCATAACTAATGGTGCATAAATTATATGCAGTGACCTTTAAGGTCATAGCTATTACCAAATCTTGATTTTTAAAAAGTTATATACATGTGTTTATAGATGGATGATGATGCATGCAAGTGAAAATGAAGAAACATAAGGAGTATACCTTTCTTGTCTAAATGTTACCAAGGAAGATCTATATTAACAAGGAGGTTAGAGATATAGACAAGATGATGAAGAAGACTCTAAATATCAACCAAGACATGACCCTTCGGGTTCGGCTAGGGCTTGGTAGAATGTTTCTAATAGTGATGATGCTACTAAATGACTAGTAGTTAAGGTAGGACAAGGATCTAGTAGTTTTAATGTACAAGTTTGGATGATTGTGGCTTATAGCCGAATCATTTGAGAGAGAAAGGTGACGAGAGAATGAGATTAGCTTGGATGAGAGAAAATGAAGAGTGAGAGAGAGAGTTTTCAGCTAAAGGGGGGGGAAGAGAGAAGGCAAGGCAAAAGTGTGATTACCTTGGTAAGAACAATTGTGCCAAGTGTTGGCACTTTGTGTTTCCAAAGCATCCCTTCACCTTCCACCTAAGGGATTGCGTGTCATTCTTAGCCAAAGGGAGATAGGCTCATGTTATGGGCTTGTGTTGGGCTAGCATACAAAAGTAAAGGATCTTGGGCTAGTCCAAGTTGTGTATGCATGCCTAAGATGTACACACATACATACACGGCATAGTACATATCCCAACATATTTCCAAGTTTTGCTAAGTGTTGTGCATTCCTAGATTTGTTATATATAAATATAATTCATTATTTGTTCTCTCACTCTCATGTACAAGTTTCAAGTTATGTAACCTATCACAACATCAAGATGATTGTAGATGTATAAGTACATAATGTCAAGTTCACACACATTTTATAGGAATATAATACATGAGTGAATGCACTTAAGATCTTTAGATGAAACTTCATTACATTAAATCATGGTAAAATCATGGATTTTATAACACCACACCGTTATTTTAGTTTTGTCCTCAAAGCTACTAAAAGCGTAGTTATATTTTAAGTTAAAAGATGAGGGTACTTGGCTTTGAAGATGTCTTCTCGTTCCCAGGTGTACTCGGGGCCTCTCTTCGAGTCCCACCGTACCTTAATTAACGGGATACGGCTACGTTTTAACTTCTTGGTTGTTCTCTCCATGATTTCCACTGGTGTCTCCGTGTATTGGAGTTGGTCATCGATATGGACCCTTGCTAAAGGCATAACTAACGGTTCCTCTGCATAGCACTTTTTCAGATTAGTTACATGGAAGGTGGGGTGTATTCGACTCAATTATAGTGGCAGCTCTAAACGGTAAGCCACTTCCCCGACCTTGGCTACCACTATGAAAGGACCAACGTATCGTGGATTTAGCTTCCCACGCTTTCCAAATCGTATAACTCCCTTCTATGGTGACACTTTTAGCATAACATTCTCTCCTACTTTGAACTGCACGGGTCTGCGTTTCTGATCTGCATAGCTCTTTTGTCGATCGTGAGTAGCTTGCAGTCTCTGTTATATAAGGACAATTCTGTCATTAGTCTCCTGAATCAATTCAGGCCCAGTGAGTTGGAACTCCCCTACCTATGCCCAACATACATGAGAGCGACATTTCCTTCCATATAGGGCTTCAAAAGGGGCAGCCTTGATACTGGCATGATAGCTATTGTTGTAGGAGAATTCAACCAAAGGTATATGCTCGGCCCAACCATTTCCAAAATCTATTACACATGCTCTCAGCATGTCCTCTAGGGTTTGGATGGTTCGTTCACTCTGGCCATCCGTTTGTGGATGATAGGCGGTGCTCATATCTAGTTGGGTACCCAGGGCTGTTGGAGAGCCCTCCAAAAGTTAGAAGTGAATCTACTGTCCCGGTCACAAATTATTGAGACTGGTACTCCATGTTTGGCTACAATTTCCTTAAGGTAGGTCCTTGCCAACTTGGATAGGGAATCGGATTCCTTGATAGGTATAAAATGAGCAGACTTGGTGAGTCGATCGACTATCACCAAGATTGCATCGTATCCATGTGACGACTTTAGGAGTTTGGTAACGAAGTCCATGGTAATACTTTCCCACTTCCATTCAGGGATCTTAGGTTGTACCAGTAAACCTGAGGGTCTTTGGTGTTCTGTCTTGACACGTGCGCATGTGAAACATTTCTGGACGTAGGTGGCTATGTCAGCTTTCATATTTGGCCACCAATACAATTTCCTCATATCTTGATACATCTTTTCCGATCCAGGATGTATAGAATATTTGGAATTATGTGACTCGTGCATGATTACGTCCCTCAAATTCCCATAACGTGGTAACCAACTCCTCCCGTGTAAGCACAATGTTCCATCCGCCCTTGGTTCCAGTTTCTCCTTAGAGAGGTCAGTTCGAAGCATTCCTCCTATGTCTTCTTTCTAGAGGTTTTCGGGTTTCTGTGCTTGGGTTTGTGCTTGGGCAGGTCTAGATTGATAGTCATTGTTAAGGCTAGAACCCTCATGGGTGGGTCTTTATCCTTACGGCTCAGTGCATTAGCAACTACGTTTGCTTTACCTGGATGGTATTTGATTTCACAACCGTAATCGCTTAGTAGTTCGATCCAACGACGCTGCCTCATATTAAGCTCCTTCTAATCTAATATATGTTGCAGACTCTTGTGGTCGGTGTACACTGTACATTTTGTCCCGTAAAGGTAATGCCTCCAAATTTTCAGGGCAAAGACTACAACTCCGAGTTCTAAATCATGAGTAGTGTGGTTCTTCTCATGTTTCTTTAATTGCCTAGAAGCGTAGGCAATTACTTTCTTTCTTTTCATCAATACTCCTCCCAATCCTTTATATGATGCATCGCAATATACCTCAAAATCATCATTGCCTTCAGGAAAAGATAAAAGAGGCGCACTGCATAGCTTCTGTTTTATTAACTGTAAGGCTGATTCCTCCTTTTCACCCCAATTAAATTTTACTCCTTTCTGAGTGAGTTTGGTCATGGGTTTGGCTATCTTGGAGAAGTCTTCAATGAATCAACGATAGTATCCGGCAAGGCCTAGGAATTGGCGGATCTCTGTCAGTGATTTGGGAGATACCCAACTCTTGACGGACTCAACATTTGTAGGATCTACGTGGATACCATCGCTGTCAATGACGTGACCCTTGAAGTGGACTTTGGGTATCCAGAATTCACATTTGGAAAATTTAGCATACAACTGCTCTTTCTTAAGTACTTCCAATACTTGCGCCAGATGTTTTGCATGGTCATGCTTGTTCTTGGAGTAGACGAGTATATCGTCGATGAAAACTATTACGAACTTATCCAAATAGGGGTTACAAACTCTGTTCATGAGGTCCATGAATATGGCTGGTGCATTTGTCAATCCAAAAGGCATAACTCGGAATTCAAAATGACCGTAACGAGTTCTGAAAGCTGTCTTGGGAATATCTTCTTCCCGGACTCTCAATTGGTGATATCCAGACCTCAGATCGATTTTTGAATATATACTCGATCCTTGGAGTTGATTGAATTAGTCGTCGATGCGAGGTAATGAATAACGATTCTTCACCGTTAGTATATTCAGTTACCGGTAATCGATACACATTCGAAAAGAGCCGTCTTTCTTCTTGACAAATAGAACGGGGGCTCCCCACGGAGAGGAGCTAGGCCTAATGAATCCTTTTTCCGATAATTCCTGGAGTTGTTTGGCTAGTTCCTTCAATTCTGATGGTGCTAACCGGTAGGGGGCCTTACCTACAGGTGCAGCTCCAGGTATTAAATCAATTTGGAACTCTATTTGTCTTACTGGAGGCATACCTGGCAACTCATCAGGAAATACTTCAGGAAAATCTCGGACAATCGGTACGTCCTCGATCCGTTTTTCCTCAGGTTTACCTTCTTCATCGATTTTGGAGATGTGCGCTAAGAAAATAGGGCATCCTTTGGTCAAGTATCTTTGGGCTTTGGTGCAAGATATGACACTAAACCTTTTGTTGATTATATCAGGGTTACCATTCCCTCGTATAATCAAAGTTTCATTTCCCCAAGGTATACGAACCAGTTTTTGATTACATACGATAATTGCATGATACTTTGCTAGCCAATCCATGCCAATGATGACATCAAAGCTACCAAGTCTTACTGGAATTAGATCGATATGGAATGGGTGATTAGAGAGGTTAAGGTACAACCTCGAACGATGGTGTCAACCGTCACAACTTTTCCGTCGGCTAGTTCTACAGTATAGTAGGGGTCTAACACTGATGGAGTGATTTCCAACACTTTACTAAATTCAGTTGATATGAAACTCCGGTCTGCTCCGGTGTCGAATAAGACAGATGCATATCGTTGGTTTAGTAAAAACGTACCAGTGACAATGTTGGAGTCTGGATTGGCTTGGATGTTGCAAATCATGTACACTTGTGATGAAGTTCCCTTGTGGTCCTTCTTTCGGTTGGTCAACATGGGGCAATCGGGTCTCACATGTCCAGGGGTTCCACACTCATAACACACTACAGCTTTCTCTGGTCTGCTGTTGTTTTCACCTGGGGAGTTTCGGTTTCCCCGGCATTGTCCCTCAGCGGCATGATGATAATTGCATTTTGAACACTTAGGTTTGGATCCTGAGTAGTTCTTGGAACGAGTTGTGGGAGTAGTATTATCAGATTGCTCAACGTTTTGTCTGTTGGAAGACTGCTGGTGCTGGCTACGAGCATTTTTATCCGACTTCGCTTATTATCCGTTTGTGTTTCAGATAAGTTGCGGGCTCGCTTGTTGATCAGCTCAGTCGCAAATTCCATAGCATTCTCAACGGTAGTGGGTCGTGAAGCTAGCACACTGTCATGGATGTTGTCAGGGAGTCCACTGACATACTTCTCAATCTTGTCGCTCCTTTGAGGGAACATTCTGGTGCACATCAAGCTTAACTCTTGAAATCTTTGGTTGTACCAAAGGATATCATTGTTCTTACACTTCAGATCCCATAGTTCAATTTCCAACTTCTTCATTTCCTCTGGGACAGTATTTCTCAGTCATTCTCTCCTTGAGGTTGGCCCAAGTGAGATTATAAGTAGTGTCATGTCCAAGGGTAGCGACCACAGACTTCCACCAGGTAAGGGCGCTCTCGAGTAAGGTGCATGTAGCAAACTTAACTCTGTTCTCGTCAGCACAGCCGCTGATGCGGAAAACTGTCTCTAGTCTTTCAAACCATTGCATTAATTCAACAACTCCTTCTTTTCCTCGGTAGTATGAGGGTTTGCATTCCAAGAAGTCGGGGTATGAACAACCCCTGTTGATGTTGTTTCTGCGCATGTTGTGGTTTGGATCATTGTTCATATTCTGATTAACCTCTCTGGCTGCCATAGCTGCCGTAATGCCTTCACCAATCATATCCCTGAGTTGAGCAGCGGTGACATTATCAGTAGCTTTAGGAGCTTCGGCATTAGCGGTGTTTTATTAGTTCAAACGTTAGTACAGTTTTTATATTATTCGTAAGAGATGATTTCATGCACAAAATTCATAACAAATTTGGATAACCTGTCAGGATTTCATAATATAATACTTTGCACACAGATATAACATAAGAGAATGATTACATACAAATTTCCGTAAGGAATTAAACATTCATCGAGCATATCAAATCCGGGACAAAGACTGAGCTAGCCTTGTCCTGGGTAGTGGTACACATTGTCTTAAGTACATCATATCTAAAATACATGCCCGAAAAAGAAAAGTACAGTACAGGGATACATCACCAAAGCTGAAAAGAAATAGAAGTACAAAGGCCCTATATCATGATAGTCGGGATGAAACCCGTATGCTTGTCATGATGTACAAGTAGTCAACTACATCTATAATAATCCTGCCTAGATGGTCTGCTAGATGAGGTCGGTGCTGATGGTGCTCGTGGAGCTGGTGGAGCTGATGGTGCTGGTGGAGCTGCAGATGCTCTCCTGGAACCCTGTAAGGTCCGAATTGTCGCTTGGGTCTCCTTAAGCACATGGAATGCTGTCAGCAAATGGGTCCGGAGTCTATTGGTGGCTCCTTGGAGATGAGTCATCTCTGCATTAATCCCGTCATGTCGGACGGTGGCAAGATCACAGAAAATAGACAATGATTGCTCCTGAGCAGATAGAGCAGTATGGGTCTGATGCTGAGGACCCTCCATGATCTGAACGCGTTGGTGGAGACGGTGGTTCTCCTCTAAGAGCCACTTTAATGCTTCATCAGTCTTGGCCTGGACACCTTTAGTTGCATGGGCTTCTCTCTTCATGGTACGAGAGAAAGAGTCAATACGATCATGGATGGCGGTGCGGCCTTGTTGACCGACTGTCAATAAGCTGCGAATGTCCGATATCTCCTGCTCCTGGCGTGCGGCCAATGCGGCAATCTGGGCCTAGTCGGAATCGACACGCCCTGCCCCAGAGCATTCCCCGGTCTCGTAAGTGGAGACGGGTACAGTCCCAAAAAAATAGCCCGATGGTAAAGATGGAGGCACAGAAGATGGTATACCAGGAAGAACCTTGTCCTCCTCCATAGAGGTTGGGGCCAGTAAGGCTGATGCTGAGATGGAAAAAGGGTCCTCTGGGAGTACAACTTCAATAGTTGGGTCATCCTCTGAATCCGAGGCTGACAACCATCCACACTGTGTAGATCGTGGAGATGAGCAAACAACTGGAGTAGGAGCTACTATGGGTAGAAGAGTCGAAGGTGCAGTAGGCGGAGTCATGATGCTCTGAAATAGTATTATTTTAAGTTTGAAGTAAGTATAGGATTACAAACAAAGAACAATATTATTTTAGATTACATGCTTTATGAAATATATTCCTTTTTAAACAAATTTTACAATGTTCTAAGGTTACATATATTAATACTTATATATTATCCTTAAAGCAGTTCATTTAAAAGTTAGTACACATTTAGTTCACATAGCATAAAATGCCCTACGATCTATATGCTTAACTAATACGGTCCTAAAAAAATCCCAAAAGTTTTTTATAAGTTATAGTCCAGTTTTAAAAAAATAAAAAAAAAAATTTTATTTTCATTTTATTTAAAAATTTATTTGGTTCTCTATAACTAATGCTCTGATACCATTCTCTGTGACACCCCGGGTAGGGTCAAAATATGCGGAAGTATCCACGGAGATGTCACTAGGGTGGATCGATAGCATATATTCCATAGAGCATAAGATAAAGAGTTATTCAAATCAGTTTACGTGATTATTAAACAAATTTATAGAAATTATCTTCAACATGACAAAAGGTGATTGTTTATGTTTCCCAAATTGAACCCCTGACGAGTCCTACGATGCAGATTACTAAGATGCTGGAGACCATGCACACACCACGTACTAACTTCATTTTCCGGAGAACAACATGCTAGAGGGTCAACATAAAGTTGGTGAATTTACAGGTTTAACATTTATTAATTTGGATATACAATAATTATAGAAGTAACAATGCACAAAGCATTCTTACTAAAATTTAGATTACATTTGTTTATTATTAGAAACTGAAGCTTAACCTTTCATAGTCCTCAACAGATGAGGACGTAGTGTCTTACAAAAAGACACCCAAACCCAGTTCCAACATGGTATACATCTGTTGTCCCGACCAAGACACGGTGAGCATGACTCACCCAGATGGGGATGGTCAATCCCTAATAAATCTATTTATAATATTCGGGCGATTTACAACAATTTAACACTTTTAATAATAATCAATCATAGTCAAGTTTATACAATTCTGTTATGTCCATTAAGTGTTTGCATGTTTTCTCCCCCGTAGAGAAAAGGTTTTATCAAAAGTTTATATGGGGCTGTAAACTCACGTGGGAGTAGGCAATAGCTGTTTAATACGAATATCCAAATAAAGATCACGCCAAAAGTTATGTCTAATCAAATAGTACAGTCTTAATAGATGGTACAAAGAACATATATGTATGCTTATACAGATTTTAGTTAGTTCATTTGAGTTACGGTATTTATCTAAATAGCCGTAGTACAAGTATTAACAATATCCATTTAAACTTGTATTTACGTTTCTTATTTAAGTAAGCATAGAAATGTCTTACTTAGAATATCAGTCTATGTTTATAACACCTATATTAGCATGTAGTTCATTTAACGTTCATACAACAACTTGTATATAATTTTCATAATTAAGCAAACAAAAGATGTCTTTCTTATAATATCCGTTTACGTTTTGTGACATATGTATTAGTATACAATTCATTCTCATACGATCTTATTTAAAAGAAAATTCTAGGATAATATATATATATATATACACGTTAAAACATTTTATTCCCTAAAGCAACGATATAAATATTTCATATAAATATTTATTAAACCTTTAATGTTCCATAAATTATTTAATATTCATAAAATAATTTATAATTCACAAGTTTAGGAATTTATACATTTAGTCCTTAGGGTTTTGTGTTTATTTAAGTTTTACTAAATAAAAATTTAATTAGGGTTAGGGCTAGTTTATGTTTCGAATTATGGCATAACTAGTCCCTCCATGTTTTTAAATAAATAGAACTTTCAGATATTACATGTTTGGTACCTAGGGCTTGTTAAACTTTCAGTTAATGGCAGATTTAGACCTCCTAGTTATATCTAGGTTTTGTAAATTTACTAAAATGAAAAACAGCCCCTAGGGCTTCTTTAAGTTTCGGCTAATTACAAGAATGGTCCTTAGGGTTATAAAATGACAAAATAACTTTTAGAAACTTCCTAAAATGATCCCTAGGGTTTAACTTGCCATGGATGGTATTTATTAAACCCTAGACATTCAGATATTTAAATTTTCAGTCCGTGTGTTTATTAATTTATCAAAACAATTTTCATAAGTTACGGTTTTAGTCCTTAAGTTTCATAAATTGTTATTTTAATCCAAAAAGTTTTTATAAGTTTTATTTTATTATGAAAACTTTCATTTAAATCTTCAAACATTTCATGGGCTCATTAAATAGGCTAAACATCTAATGGGCTATCTAGTGGGCCTAAATATATTTCAAGTCCACTAATTTATTTAAATGGGCCTTTAAATTATTTATTGGGCTTAAATATATTTTTAAGTCTTTTGATTAGTTAAATGGGCCTAAGTGTAATCTAAGTCCATTAAGATACTAAGATTTATCAAATAGGCTTATTGGGTCCATTAAGTCTTGGGCTAATGTTGCATGGGCTTGATTATTCCTTTAATATAACTTTTTCCATTTTATGTAAATACTAGTCCATGTATTTCTATAAGCTTACTACTTAGCTTATTTATATTTAGTCACAAGGTCATATACCAGTCATAAGTTCTAACATGAGCTTATAACTCACGGCTATAATTATCATAGCTTATTAAGATGTGTCAAGTCTTGTTTTAAGGTTGCATGTACTTATAAGTGCTTCAATATTAAGATCTAGCTATATATATACTAAGAAAACAATTCATAGTCCATGTACACCATATATAGCCTATGGCTAGTCCTTTAATCTTGGTATTTCCAAGATGAGATTTTTAGCTAGTCTTATGATTTATACACATTCATAAATTCCAATACAATCATGTAATCCTATTGCATGTTTCCAAGATCTTTCATAAACCAACCTAGACAACATATAGCCTACGGCTATGTTGTATTTTCCCAAAAATCCCATAAAAGCTTTATGTTAGTTTCATGTTTACCATTTAACCATAAATCTAGGTTCTACATTAGCATGCATGTACACTAAAAGACAATCTAAGTACATATATATCCCACGGCTAGATATGTACACATATAACTTTTTAGTGATTTTTAATAGTACATTAAACATGTAATGATGCATATTCCATCATTTAAACTTAGTAGACAAACCATATGTTAACCATTTAATTATGCCGTGACCCTTTGTGTCATGGTCTTCATGGTTTTTAAGTTACACAATATATTTTATGAGATCTATGGTTATTAGTTAACCAAAATCCCATAAAGCAAGATTTATAACCCATGCTACATTTATATTCATAAAATGTTTCATATGGTTTATAATCAAGTTAAGACATATAATACTAGTCATAAGTTTCTTATTAAAATATTTTTAACCATGACTAATGGTGCACAAAATATATGCGGTGACCTTTAAGGTCATGGCTATTACCAAATCTTGATTTTTAAAAAGTTATATACATGTGTTTATAGATGTATGATGATGCATGCAAGTGAAAATGAAAAAACATAAGGAGTATACCTTTCTTGTCTAAATGTTACCAAGGAAGATCTATATGAACAAGGAGGTTAGAGATCTAGTCAAGATGATGAAGAAGACTCCAAATATCAACCAAACCGTGACCCTTTGGGTTCGGCTAGGGCTTGGTAGAATGTTTCCAATAGTGATGATGCTACTAAATGACTAGTAGTTAAGGTAGGACAAGGATCAAGTAGTTTTAATGTACAAGTTTTGATGATTTGTGGCTTATAGCCGAATCATTTGAGAGAGAAAGGTGATGAGAGAATGAGATTAGCTTGGATGAGAGAAAATGAAGAGTGAGAGAGAGAGAGAGTTTTCGGCTAAAAGGGGGGGGGGGGAAGAGAGAAGGCAAGACAAAAGTGTGATTACCTTGGTAAGAACAATTGTGCCAAGTTTTGGCACTTTGTGTTTCCAAAGCATCCCTTCACCTTCCACCTACGAGATTGCGTGTCATTCTTAGCCAAAAAGAGATGGGCTCATGCTATGGGCTTGTGTTGGGCTAGCATATAAAAGTAAAGGATCTTAGGCTAGTCCAAGGTGTGTATGCATGCCTAAGATGTACACACATACATACACGGTATAGTACATATCCCAACATATTTCCAAGTTTTGCTAAGTGTTGTGCATTCCTAGATTTGTTATATATAAATATAATTCATTATTTGTTCTCTCACTCTCATGTACAAGTTTTAAGTTATGTAACCTATCACAACATCAAGATGATTGTAGTTGTATAAGTACATAATGTCAAGTTCACACACATTTTATAGGAATATAATACATGAGTGAATGCACTTAAGATCTTTAGATGAAACTTCATTAAATTAAATCATGATAAAATCATGGATTTTACACCTAGGTGGCCTGGTAACTCGTTGTCGCACATAAGGCTGATTGCTTAGCCAGGTCCTCATCGCAGCGCGACAGGATCATACAGAGTATAACCTATATTCTAGGTATATTTGCCTAAGGAAAAGGGATATACACTTGCCTTAGTTAGATAATGAAGATCAACCTATTCCGAGTCATTATCTCTTCCTTAGGCCGCAAGAACAAGGAGCCCAAGCCTGGACTCTCTCGAGTATAAAAGGAACCCCATAGGTTCCACAAAGGTACGATACACACAATTCCCTAAACACTTACATACTCAAACCGATTACTTACTCTCATGCCGGAATCTAATCGTGGGTCACAAACCCACGGTAAGCCTAACGGTGTCTGCTTAGTGCGGAGGGTCTTCAAACAGGTTTCACTTGGTGCAAGAGCCGGAGTCCACAAGACCCCAAATTAAGCCTAATTCGGGTCAAGCTCGGTCCATCCAACTTTTGTATCAACACAAAACTACTTGGATCTTCACAACAACACAAGAACGCAAATAATGTTTGATCTTCAATGGATCTTTGAGGTAGACACAACACTTCAAGGATGAAAGTGTTCATCTCTTTTCACTTGAGAGGATGAGATGAGAGGAGAAAGATTCACTTCTAAACAAGTAGTAATCAATCAAATAACCAAGGATTTGAGTGATTTAAGAAGGTGGATTGAATTTGGAAATTTGTGTGCAAAAGAGGTGAAGAGAAAATCTAAGAATGATCCACTATTTATAAGACGAAGTCCCAACGGCTCTTTCTGAGCGCGGTTCCTTAAAGGTGCCCGTGGTTCGTTATTAATAACGAATCGCACACCTATTTAGCGAACCACCGGAGTAGACTCCGCTTCTTTTTGTCTTTTAGTGGTGCAGTCACATCTGGTGGTATATTTATTTTCAAAGGATATTCCTAAACCATATGGAATATGCCATTTTCAAATTTTCAAGTTTCTAATTTAATAAAACATTTTCTTAAAAATAAAGTTAAATAAAAACTTTTGTCACATTTAATAAAAGGTGAGATTTAAGAAAAACTAAATCCTTGATCACTTAGTTAGGTTGAAAACTTGTTTGTTCACACCTTAAGTGATAATGGATGAAATGAAAAATACTTGAACTCAAGAATTCAATTTTCGTTGTTTTCGTAAATGCTTGTTTCTATATATTGTTGTAATCAAAATAAAGCGAGACCGAAAAATGCAAGTAACGTTTTAAGGCATCATTGCATTAACAACAACGATTTCCAGTTCACTAATATCAAGTTGCATCTTTACGCAACAAATATTGCAATTTTTGTGCTTGACTGAAATGAATTTTTGTACATCCCAACGAACCCACTCTGCCAGTGTTCCTATTTTCACTAATAAAGCATGCTAAAATGAATTAGGTCATGCAACTTAAATCCATGTCCGGATATTAAAAATGTGTCTCAACAATAATAATTGAATTACCATACATAAATCATCTCACATACCAGAAGACCACGTAATGGTGTACCCTCCTGCCGACTTACACAAGAACGCAGCAAGGTTGGATCTTGGTTCACAAAAAAAACGAGAATGTCTATCTTTAATCCATAAGATTTATATATACCAAAGAATTCATTTGTGTGACACTCGGAAGAATAAACATTAAGTGAAGTGAAGTGAGACATATAAGAATCGATTACCCACTCAAAACAAGCTTATTATCTTCACTTTGTAAAACTTTAGTATTGATACTAACTACGACTTCATTCACTAGATCTCTACAAGTGTAAAAAAATAAACCCACATTAGAATTCATGATACATACAGTAAAAAAATCAAGAATTCTATATGCAAATATAAATAGGCGAAGTTGTTGGACCATTTGCAAGCTTTTGCTTAGGATACAAAAATCTCTTAAGAAAAATACCTACACACGGACTAGATGGATGTACAATTATGAGGAAACCTTTGTTAATAGTAACTACTTGGTCCTTATGCATAGGACCCTCTGCTTTTCTAACAATGGCACAAATCAAATAAGTAAGGAAAAGAAATGGTTGAGGAAGGAATAAACAAATGTGACAATATAGTGTATGTTTAGATCTCTTGTTAAAATATTATGTGATATGTGGTTGTTGAAAATAAGTGTGATATACTTATGATGTTTAAGACTTTAAGTAGCAATAATAAGTTGTTTGGGTGTTTGGAAAGTTTTAGATAACATGATCAAGTAGGACATTTGGACTGCGACATCATTGATGCAAATAAAAAATAATAAATCCGAATGAAAGTTGTTATGAAACCTACTCGGTCTATCTGCCACAACAAAGATGTACATCTAGTTACTAGTTCCACATAATTCTAGTTTCAATGAATTTATAATCAATCTACAAAATATACATAAAACCACATAGCAAGTTCTTAACTAACATAAAAAATGCAAGTTCAATTAAATCAATAGAGCTATTGAACTCATCCATCACAAACACGTAAATACTACACTTAATCATAATACGAGTTAGGCACCAATATACACTAACTTAAACTCAAAATCTCGCAAAATTATTACTAAAAATGTATACCATAATCAATGTTTAGAAGCTTATCGGACCGACCAGAGGACATTACACCGCGAACACAACCGCCGAAAAAGTGTTTGATGCAGGTTTTTATTGCCTACGATTTTTAAAGAAGCTCATACCTTAGTCCGCCTTTGCGAAGAATGAGACTAGAAACATTTCCAAAAGAGATGAAATTCCTCTCAACAGTATCCAAGTCTACGAAGTTTTTGACGTGAGGGGTATCGACTTCATGGGACCATTCCCCAAATCTTACAAATGTGAATATATTTTAGTCGTTGTTGACTATTTGTCAAAATGGGACGAAGCTCAAGCCTTGCAAACCAATGATGCAAGAGTTTTTATAGTGTTCCTAAAGAAACTATTCAGTCGTTTTGGAATTCCAAATGCTCTCATAAGCGATAGAGGAACTCATTTCTGTAACAAGCTCATTGAAAAATCTATGAAAAGATATGAAGTTAACCACCGTTTTTCCACATCTTATCACCCTCAAACGAGTGCCAATTTGAAAATACTAATATAGGTCTTAAAACAATACTCGAGAAGATCGTTAAAAATAATCCTGCCATTTGAAAATTAGAATACACTATATGGGCCTTTCGTACCGCTTTCAAAACACCTACCAGAACCACACCATATAAGCTTTTATATGGAAGACATGCCATATTTCGATCGAAATTGCACATCGTGCGTATTGGGCACTCAAAGACCGCAACCCAGATCTTATCGCAACTGGAGAAAAATATAATTTTTAAACATCATGAGTTAGATGAATTCAGACATCAAGCCTATGAAAGTTCTCGTTTGTAGAATATTGGTAATCTAAGATTCTATCAAGAGGGTTTATGTTTTTAGAGAGAGAAACTAAAAAGAGAAAGAGAGAGAAAACAAAGTATATTAAGTGAAATAATGAAACAACCAACACCCTCTCCATCAAAGGAGAGGGATTTTATACCCAAGCCTTGGTGGGCTTGGGCCTTCCAACCCATGGACAATTCCATGGGCTAGGCTTTTAACTAAATAATGTAAATAACTAACTACGAGCCTACAACGTTTAATAATATTGTTGGAGTGACCGATACATCTAATATACGTTAAAAACGTATTTCAACAATCTCCCCCTAAGGGAGGTCACTCCAAATTACAAAGTCCTAAACCTAGCATACTATACTAAATCTTCGTCTTGAGCTCGTAGTTGTTCTCTCTTTTCTTCTTTATTTTCTTTTGTGAATATATTGATAATCATTGGGCTTTGGCTGAGAGCATGTTCTTTGGCCTTTCACGTGCAGTCTTTGCCTTCTTGTGATGTTCTCCTCTTCGTGACTTCATGTCCCACATACCTATCCTTTGTTGAATTCTTGAAAGTTCCAGAGTTGATACAGAGGAAGACTTTTAGGTCATACTTTCTTGAATTTGCTTAAGTATTTGATGCAGAAGGAATAAGTATGTAAGGACGACTTCTTCTCGTACACCGCAAAGCCACTGTCTTCAAATGCAGCAACATAATAAGACACGAATAAAATGGCTCTGATATTTTATTCTAATTCGGTAGCATTTTACCTCCAGTCGGTGAAGACCGTTGGACGATAATAAATTATCGTACTTGTGACAGGTAGCTCTAATTAAAGATCTCCTTGACAAGATTTCGCGGGTAAACCCGTTTGATTGTAGTGTTTTACCACACCTTTATGAAAAGGAGGTAAATAGGGAAAGTATTAAATACGACGGTTTAGGAAAACCGTGTACAAATGACCCTAATGAAGTGAAAGTTCGTTTCCCAAGGAGGTATATGTGTGTGAGTAATTCGTAATTGGTTTGAGATTAATATTGGTTAGAAGGGGATGAGAAAAGAGGATGACGAAGACGTGAAATTAATTACTAATACGACTAAACGTAAAACCGTAAAATGAGCAAAAATAAAAATTAATTCTATAAATTACCAAAAATTCACCAAAAATCAAAATAAATAAACTAAGAGTTTACCAATGATCAAAACTTTTTCAAACCTTTTAATTAATTAAATATTAATTTTTAAATGCTAATTAAAGCCCTAAAAATCAAATTAATTATCAAAAAGCCCAAATAAAGATTTTTCAATTGGTAAACCTCTAAAATGACCTAAAAAGATTAAAAACTGTTTTTATAAATTTTTAAACTAAGAAAAACTATTTAAAATGATTTAAAAACTATTAAAAATTAAAATAATTATAAAAATTAATCTAAAGATGATAAAATTAATCTAAGAGTTGCAAAAATCCTATTTTAATGTATTTAAGCTAAGAAAAATATAAAAAGTGCAAAAATGTAAAATTTGAAAAATAATAATAAAATAATATTTAAAATCCAAAAATTTATAAAAAATTCTAAAAACTTGCAAACTAGTTTATTTTAACCTAAATAATCAGAAAATGAAAGTGAAATTACCAAATTACCCCTATTGGGCCCCCAAATGGGCTAAAAGCAAAAACAGATTCAAGCTTAATGGGCTTTTTATCCCAAAAAGTCAAAATAAGCCCAAATGACTTGGAAAAGCACTATCTGACGCAAAATTTAATTCTAAACACAAAACTCTGAAGGCCCAAAAGCTGAAAGTGAGCTTATCACAGCTTAATGAACAAACAACTTATCCTTATTGGGCCATTAAGCCCATTAAGCAATAAGCTAATGCCATAAGCTCTAACTTGACACACAACCTTCTTTTGGGATACTAAAGAGATCTGTAAAAAGAAATTTTGAAAAAGCACACTCAATAAGCCAAAAATAAGTCAAGAACAATTCCACAAAAAGACAAAATAGTTGGGATAGAGTTCTAGGCTGTTTAAGAAGCTCTAGTTTGTTGCAAAATGTCACAAATAGCTTAAAAGAGAATAATCAATCAAGAAAATCACAAAAAGCCAAGTAGAATAAGCTGTAAGAACCAATAAGCTGGCTGAAAAAGCCAAATAAGCTAGTTTTCTAGCAAAAGCTTAACCAAAAGACTTGTAACCTTCCAGACTTGTTATTAAGCTGAGAAAAATGAGTTCTACTACAAAAAGCAAGTTGTTGCATGTACCAATAAGCAAAACAGATTCAATAAGCTATAACCAAGTTTGACCAAAAGTCAAACGCTGACAAGTGTAAATCAAACGCTGACAAGCACAAATTGGACGTTGACAGACTTAATGAAGTGTTGAGACTTTGTTTTCACCCTGCTGGTCAAGGCTTGAGTACAAACCTTGTGAATCAAGGTCTACCAGTTGAGTAGACTTGATGTGTTTTGGCACAAATAAGCCAATAAGCCAGTAAGCTTATAAGCTATCAACAAAGCAATCCAAGTAACCAAATAACCTCACAAGCAGCACACAAATAGGATCCAAGCAACAAAACAACAATCCTTACACTAGAAATACCAATGCAAACACCAAATGAGGTGGTCACTTTGCTGATGCAAATGACCACTTCGGCCAACTTTGATAAGCTATAACAAACACAATAAGCTACCAAATTCAACAACCAGATACCCAATAGATAGCTTATCACCCAAACTATTCCCAAACCTGATTTCAGACCTTAGATCCAATCTAACAAAGAAGTTATTGGATCTGATGTGTTTGACCAATTCCAAAACACTTTTTATCAGATTTTTGCAAAACTTCAAATCCTTTTCCCAAACTTTCAGATACTTAACCAATGACTAAAACTTGTTCAAAATGACTTTTTTAGACTTCCCAAACCCTAAGAACCAAGGGCACAAGGCCACAAGGCCTTATGAACCAGTAATCCCAAACAGTCCTTTAATAAGCACTTTTCAAACAAACTTGTGATTTTTAAACACAACCTATTGATTTTATAGATCAAAAAGATACACTAGGTGACAACTAACAAATTGCAACCATAAAACACAAAGCACAAACACAAAATCACCAAATTACATGCCAAAATACAAAACAGACAAGATCATATGATTTTTAGAGGAAACTTAAACAAGGGATTATACCTGTCCTCCACAACATCCTAGGAGGACCAGCTATGCTCCTTGGACCTTGTTCAACAACTAGAACAAGACCAAGGTTCTTCAAAAAGGAAGATCAAAACCTGTTGATGTTCAAAGTAGAACAAGGTTTTGATTATGATGATTCTTCAACACAAATGAGCAAACAACTCAATTAAGAGCTTAAAACTCTTCACAGGCTTGGTGTCAAAAAGCTTGAAGGAGCTTAAGGCTTTTGGCTAAGGGTTAGTACAAGATAATAACCAAAACAGTAACAAGGATTTCAAGGTTTTTGGACCTTTGAAAACCTTACAAACATAGACGTGCCTTAACCACAAGATTAAGGAAGGCCTATAAGATCAAATGGAACTCATATTTCAGCTATTCTAACACCAACTTTTAATAAACACAAAAGAGATCTCACAAATTTTCAGAAATTCAAATTTTATTTAACTAAAAAGGAATTACAAAGATTGATAGCCAAAATCTGGAACAAAGGGACTCTCACAGGTTGAGGTCTCCTTTTATAGGCAAATGCTAACATAACACTATTCATAAACCCTAGATGTGAATTTCCTAAATTATCCTTGAGTGATTCTAGACGAATCCTTGATATGAGTTGTCCAAAATGATCAAGGACGTTCATTTTAGCTTTGGAGTTAAGCTATGACTCTTAGCTGTTGATCTTGACACGTCATTTGCCTTAGGGAGAAAGTTGCGTTTTCATTAGTGTATGAGGTTGAGTGTGGGGTCCATTGGGTAATGGGATTAAGGGTTTTGTGTATGGGTTATGTTTCTGGGCGTGTGAATCAAGTGTGGGAATGGTTAATTGAAATTTACCCTTTGTTTAAGTGGTGAGAGTTAGTGGGTTCATCATGGTGAACAGTGGTAACTTTTGATCCGAAATTGGGGGAAAGGTTGGTGTTTGGCGCAATATTCGTTTGAATGTTTCAAAGTTGGCAGTAGTGACCCTTGGTCTTTAGCAAAAGATGTATATGAAGTATTTCAGCCCACAAAACGTGTTCCCTTTGTTAATAAACTTTCCAAGTTTATACTTTTGCCACAAAACTTTGGTGAAAAGGTTTAAAGGGTTGTTTTTGCAATTTTTCCATATTTGAAGGACTAAATTCGGACTTTCTTGATCTTCAAAGGTCTTCAATAGATGTTGCCTTTATGAGGGACCATAATTGACAATGTTGAATAGTTGAGGGACTAATCTTGCCATTTTTTCAAAGTTGAAGGACCTTTTTGAAATTTTGACAAACTTAAGGGACCAAACTTGTAATTATGAATTCACAAGGGTTTTAAGTGTCATTTCTTCATTGTTTGAGGATCAATCTTGCATATCTTCAAGTCTTCAAGGGTAAATCTTGGATAATTCATGATCTAGGGCCCGGTTCTTTCTACGGCTTCGTTTCTCGTGTCCGTTTTTCCTTGTTTCTTGGGATCTTTTGTCTTTTTCACGATATCCATACCTAAAATACACAAGTAAACAAACACAAGCATATATATGGTATTTTATGACATTTTAGTGCATTTAAAGCCCGAAAAGAACGATGAGATTATGTATAAATGCCATCTCATCACTCCCCCATACTAAGCCATTGTCGTGCCCTCACGCAATGATAGAATAAAATATCTAAGCATCACCAAAATTCAATTTTATTACCCTTTATTGAAAAGTAAAGACTTGCAACAATATTACGAAGATGTGTAAAGACATAATGTATGATTTTCATCACGAATGTGACTTTTAGGGTCAAAGAATAGAAACAAGTAAATGTCCCTTAGAGTAAATTTCATCATCCTTGATTGTCATACATTCCATGCTAAGTGCAAAAACGAGATCATTGTTGGTACAAGTCACAATGCTAACACTACTCATACGTCCAAATTGTGTAATACTTTTTCTCCCCGCAATCCTAGTTATTATAAAAGGAATGGGTTACTAGCATTTTTTAACTATTTGTCATGGATCTCATGTAACACCCCCAAATTTACACAATTCAATACAGCGGAAGACTCGTTGGTGTTACGGGATAGCACATTACTCACATCATAGACAACGCTTAAGAATCGCGTTGTTTAGTAATAAAGCATTTCCATTCATAAATATCAAAGTTACATAGGTCCCAAGTCGTAGTGTTTCATACAATTTTTACAAAACATTTGAATGGAAATTGTTGTTTAAGTGCGGGTCATGAATTATTGTTGTCTTCCCGAGAATTACCTTCAAGTACCTGAGACAAAACATGTTAAAAGAAAAGGTCAGCGATAACGCCGAGTGAATTCATAGAGTTTAATGAAAACCATTAATATATCATCGGTATATATTTATTACCGAAAATCATTTTATACAAATCTTTGTAATAGGCCATAAAATAGCCAAAGTCATTTTATACAAATTCTTATCAAAAATCATAAGGCTTTTTGCCTTCAAAATCATTATACGAACCATTGTCGTAAAAACATCATACAATACGTTTTATAACGTTATAAAGATTAAATAAAAACCGTTATATGAATATAGTTATATAAAACCAAAACATAAACATAACATCAGTAATAAGAACCCGTATTGCTAGTCAGGCAATACATCGTAATTCAATGTGTATATCAGTATTTTCGTTATTTGGATTATTATAAGCCGCATGACATTGTTACCTTACTACAACAAAAAACGGGTAGCTAGCCCGAAACTCAATTTGCCCATCTAAATTAGCGGGTCGTCACAATAATCACACTTGTGTAAATCTTCTCATACATAAATTCGCTTACCAATCAATGTGGCACGACGGGGATCAACCGTCAAGGCGCGAACTGGGGTGATTGTCCCCAAATAGTACTATTATATGCATAAGCGTCTACCAAATCCCGGTAGTTCACAATTCATGCTAATGGGACTTTTAGTGACATAACCTAACTTTAATAATCCATTTCATTTCATTTATCGGGTCATATATTCATTCATCGGGTCATACAATCATTCGGGTCCAAATCAATAAATAAACAATCGGGACAAATGATGTCCTATTTTATCAAAACTAACATGTTATCTCCCTCGCGGGTTTATAAAACATTTCATAAAAACATTTAAAAGAGTGCGAGGCTATGAACTCACGTTGATGTGGGAAAGCGGGTTATCGGCAATTCGGATGTACGGTACGTGCTTCAATCACGGAAACCTAGACAAATAATACTCGTCTTAGAATCTTGTCCAATGACTTTATCAAAATAATAATTATGTATACATATGATGATTTTATATATATGATGATGATCAAGTGGGTTTATACATCTTTACTCATTCATTATAGTGTTTATGTGTTGGTAATTTTCAAGACTAGTTACACTAGTTCAACTTGTTTACATTTTAAAGCCCAATGGGCCTATTACAAGCCCAATACTATTCATTAGCCCAATTATACTTTTATTATCAGTATTATACTTTATATGTTGGGCCCAAATGGGTTAAGCCCAATAAATAAGTTTATAATTGTTTTACCAAATTAGTCGGGTTTATTGTCCATGAAGGCTACTTTGGCCCGTTAATGTCTATATGTTGTAAAGCTCGGGTTTTATCGATTTTTACATGTTATATATGTTTATATATCAGTATGTGAGTTTATAAAAGTTTACATTAGACGGGTCCAACCGTCTAAGTTTTATTTAACAAAAAAACGTTAATCTTTCGGTTTTAGCCGAAAAGACGTAAAAATCATGTTTATAGTTTTTATAACTTATAAAACTTACCAAACTACCATTTTTATATAATGTCCATTTATTTATCCTTATACATATTTATATAAATGAAATATATAAGTTAGTGGGTTTTAATATCACATTTTATACTATATTATTTTGAGTGCTTATATAATACTATTAAACTTTAATTTCACAAAATCTGATTTTTAGTTTCACTTTCACCATTTTATTATATCTTGAGTTCTATAAGGAGATAGAAGCTCATTTTTGGATGACATAAACTTCATATTATGTGCTACAAATAAGTTAGGTATAGCTACTGCTCAATCCATGTCAAATTATCCTTAACAGTCCCTACAAAACAGAGTATTCAGATTGGTATACTAATTTTGTTTTGATCATATCTCACTCATTTTGATGATTCCATTGCATGGCCAACTCTCACATGTGTATGACATCTAATACTTACTGTAAATTGATTCCACCATGCCATTTTATTAGTTTATCATTTCGTTAGTTACTGTTTTTGTACAGCCAACTTTATAAGCAAGAATTTAACCTTTTTACCTATGGTTTTCCATCTTTTTACCGATGTTTATCAACACCAAATCCCCACAAAATAATTTTATCATCATATATTCATCATATACATATACAATAGGAAAAAAAATACATAATTACATAATCAAAATAAAAATAAGGATGGGAAGAATGATCCTTATACCACCATAGTGATGAAAATGTGAGGTTGATGAACAAGGCTTGGATTTTGATGGAAAAACTTGTGATATACCATTATCAACTTCAAGATCACCTATCTTCATGAATCATCTTGTGTAAAATCAGCCCTTGACTCCTTTGAAAACTTCTTTCTAGATGTTAAAATCACCACCAATCTATAGAGCTTTAAAAGAGCTTCATCAAATGTGTGAATAACACATGATTTCATGGTTCAAATTGATCAAATGAGGGTGTTTATTGATGAATATGGGACGAATTTTGGGGAGGAAAGAGAGAAAGTTGTGGTGGTTTGCATGGATGGAAATGGAGAAATGGTTTAGTGAAGTGTTTTTTTGGTTTGGTGGTATGTGTAGCTTACTTGTTAAGCTTTAGCTAACAAGTGTTAGCTTGTTAGCTACAAGTTTGCCACATCTTATGATGTGGTGTCTTTGTAGCCTTCCCATATAGTGGGGTGTACAAGTGTATACTTGTCTCATCCCACTAATTTACGGGTATTCCTCGATTCTAGTTTCCTCGATTTACGTGCCCTTGGGTCGTTTTACGAAAAACGTTTTTATAAATTATGAATCAACGGCACAAAACGAATCTAATAAAAATTGTCTCATCAAAAACGGAGTTCAAAAACGTAAATACATAAACCTAGGGTTTCCGGTTTAGTCGTAAAGGACGTTAAATTAAAATCGTAAGTCCTAATCTCTTCTCGTAAATTTGTGAGTTTATGAACCAACACAAATTTAAAATTCCAAAATAATATTCACGGATAAATTTATTTCTTGAAATGTCAGACTGTCACCAAAACGGTGTATGTAAACGTAAGCACGTAACGTAGAATCCTCCAGTTTAGATTAGTCGATGCTACTTCAAGACGTAAATCCAAATTTCTTCCCAAAAATAAGTGAGTTCATATTATAACATTAAAATAATGTTTTTAAATAAATATTGAGAATAAAATATCAACCAAAAATTGACGGATTGTCACAGCATTTACCCCTAAACAGGATCTTTGTCCTCAAAGATCATCTTATCTTACTACTCGCTTTTTATAGAGTTAAAGCCATGTGGGTATTTCCTCCACATTCGGTCTTTTCTCACAAGTGTAATTCATTACAATACGCGAGTTTCATCAAACATAACTACGGGAATAAGATCAGGCTTAATGTTGACTTACTTTCTCTATCCATGATGTTCACGGGTTTCTGATGAATGCAACTTTTCGCCGATCTAAACTTTACTAAGAAACAATCAGATTTTCACTTGATAGACATTTTATCAAGTTCGATATACGAAACATAATTCACACAGCTCTTGAAGTCCTAGGGTAGATCCAGCTTATATGCCTTTCAAACCAATCTTTTATATCATCTCAATGGTCCCATACTACGAGGACTTATATCCCATGATCTTTCAGATCATCTATTCATTTTTCCAAGGTGAAATTTTTTTGGCATAACTTCGCTACCCATCTGGCACTTCAAGATCTACATTTCATATTCACATAACCTCTTGCCCACTACCGGTAGTCAATAATCAGATCCTAGTTTCAACAATCATTAGGTTTCACGAGTCGGGTATTTTTGTAAGGTTAGGTTTGTCATCATAGGCAACCTTAAACCTAAAATACATGTCCAACTCACAATGGGTGTATGTCGGGTGTCTTCATCCCAACTCCTGCTTACAGATGCTCTAATATTTAGATCCTAACAAGATTCAATCTCGATCCTAATACGATAATTATCAATGATAATCTCTCCAAAGGAAAACGATTATACGGTTTATTACCAAAGGTCAATCATTCAAACATAAAACAAGACTTCTAGTGTTTTGTATCGTTACTTTACCTCGTCCCTTCGATTGGGGTGGTAAACAGTACTCTCATCAAGGTTCGTTCCCAATGACTTCTGAGCAAATCTCTAGAAATTCGATGCGAAGGGAGGATCTTGATAGTGATGATCGATACAGGAACACTATGTTTACACAACTCCTTTAAATACAAAAGAGTCAATTTATTCATCAACAATCTATCATTAACAAGAATGATATTAGCAGATTTGGTCAGTCTGTCGACGATGACCCAAATCAAATCAAATTCAGATGATGACCTTTGCAATAGCTAGACGTTTACTAATGTATGAGGCAATGTCTGCCTTCATAATTTTTCATTAGTACAACTTCTTCAGACAAAGATACATTAAATCAGAAATGACAGGAATAGAATACTTATACTTACAAGATTTCAATATGACTACATCTCACAATCCTCCATATTTAGACAATCGCAATTGGTCTTTAAAACATTTAACGCTATCGGCTTCTAAATTCTAATGGTTCACATTAGCCGCGAACCACTTTTATTATCTATATTATCCTTCTTACAAACATCGTTCATATTTTATATCATTCAGCAATGTACTTTGTACCATCATTACTAAGGAACACATTCTAATTGGTTCTTTATACTTTTTACATAATGCGTCGATATCTAAATTCACCTCTCCTGGTGATATAATTATCATGTCCATAATTCACCCAGGTATTCTTTCTTCGTATTTTCTAAGTTTTAGTTTTGTCTCGACTATCATTTTTCTTAGTTTTGCTCAGTCCGGCGTCTAAAGCATCGATAATTATTACAAGCAATTAAATAATAAATAATTAATTTTATGAAATGTAAACGTAAAATAATTAATGAGATCCGTAAATGTTCGAAAAATCTTTGTTTATACTTTTGTAAAAAAATTTCTTAGTTGAAAAGCAGAAATTTGCGTTTCAAATTCCAAGTCATGGTTTAAATGTTTTCCTCAATCCCTTTTAGGTTGTTTTGAGTTACGCACAAACATTTACCCCTAAACAGGAGCTTAGTTAAATGATTTAGTTATAAGGAATGATTCTTTAAAAATCCTTTGTTAAAACATTTGTCAAAACATATTTGCACTAGATTTTTGGTAAAACCCAAAGTCTTAAAAGGTCTCAATATTTTTTTTAAAGAGTCAATATATTCCATTTTCTATTAATCACACGATCAACTAATATAAAGGATTAAGCCTTAAATTACATGTTAATTATTTAAGGTACAGATTTTTCATTACTCGGCCAATTCAGGGCAGTCTATAAATAATTATTAACTCCTTCTTATTCTTATAAACAAACAGATGGTTCTTAATGATCACAAACATGAATTTATCAAATTACAGCCTACACACGTGATTCACCCAATTTATGGATGCTACATGTGCATTAGTCAATCCAAACAACATAACATGAACTCATAATATTTATTACGAGTCTCGGATGTAGTGATTGGAATAGATAATATTTTTCGAGGATTCTTGCTTAATCTCATGTTGTCCTTGTTACATCTTTTGTTGATTTTGTTGAAGACGTTGGACATTTCCATCCATTTTATTTGCATGAGTTTTAAGTTCATTAGCAAGTTCGTTTTTAAGCTCGTTTTTCAACTCGGATCTTAAGCTAATCATCTCACGTTGCATGTTATCAAATTTAGCATCATTTGCTTTAGCATAATCCAAAAATTCTCCTTGAAGATTTTTAGTGTGAGCATTTTGAAAACCTTGTGTAGTGTTTTGAAAATCACGGTTTTGGTTTTGATTAGTGACTTGTCCATTCCCACTTTGATAATTCCCCTTGTTGTAGTTACGTGAATTGCCTTGATAATTACCACCTTGGTTGTTGTTTCGATAGTTATTAGCATTTTGATTTGGTGGAGCTTGATTTGGACGGGAACCTTGGCCGTTTTGGTTGTAAGTTCCCGTTGCTACGTAAGCACTCGACGTGTTACCACCGGCGGTAATGCACTCGGAAAGATCATGAGCTCCACCACAAGAAAAACAACTCTTTTCAACCGCCTTAACCGAAGCGGAATTCAAAGCCTCTTGAGCTTTCCAATGAGTCATAAGATTAGCAAATCTATTGAAAAACCGATTTTCCTCATTAGCTTCATCATGTAAGGCATTAATGCTACGAGACGATGACAACGATGACGAACCCAAATTGGCAACACTCGGTGTGTTTCGAGGGCTATAAACCTTAGATCTATTCTCGATAATCTTTAAAGCTTCATCGGTTGTTTTGCACAAAAAATTACCACCCGCGGCGGCATTCAAGTAATCTCGTTCATGATCATTAAGCCCATTATAAAAAGTATCAATTTGATGCAATTCTGAAAAATCATGGTGTGGACATTCATGTAACATTTCTTTAAATCGTTCCCATGCCATTGAAAAACTTTCATTATTTCGTTGTACAAATCTTGAAATCTCATTTTTCAAATGTGTTGTTTTAGATGGTGGAAAAAATTTGTTCACAAACTTGGAAACGAGATCACCCCATGTCAAAATTGAATTTGGCGGTTCTTTCTCAAGCCAAATTTTAGCGGGTCCATCTAACGATTATGGAAACAACATCATCTTAATGGCGTCATGTGGAACATCCTTAAACTTGCTAGTAGCGGTGAGACGATTAAAATTCCTTATGTGGTAATGCGGGTTGTCTTTTTCATGACCTCTAAACTTATTAGCTTGCAACATCGACATTAAACCCGTCTTAATCTCGAAATTCTCCGCAAGGATAGCGGGAATCACAATGGCCTCTCCAAAACCCTCGGTGGGTGCTTGAAGCAACTCCATCATAGTACGATTAGCCATGACGACTTCTTGTTCTAAAATAGGTTCAACAATTGGAGTTTGTTCTTCAATCAACGTCTCTTGATTTGCTTGCTTTTGAAGACGTTTACGAGCTCGTTTTGCTTGATTACGAGTGATCATAAACTTCACGAAGAATGGGAGGTGAGCAAAGAAGATTCTTTTTGGGTGTTTTGTGAATTTTCAATTTTTTGTGTTTTTGATTGTTTTTATTTTTTATTTATTTTGGTGTATCTTCGTAGACAACAATCTACCAAATCTCTCCTCGAATCAAACTCTTGATTAAAGAAGCTTCAAAGGAATGAAAACGATCACGTGGAGTGAACGCCTTCGAATGACTTTAGAACTTTGGTGAAAACCAAATTGTTCAAGAGGGTTTAATCACAAAGAAACCAAGCAAATATATTATACGTAATCATACTTTGGACGACAAAACCCTCGATTAGCCTTCAATCTCAAAATACTCACAAGCAAGAGGGGAAACGAGGCGGCGCGAAGCACTTAAGAGCCTTTTTTCTTAGGGTATATTTTATAATACCCGCCTTATACCCACCTTATAGTTTGTATTTTTCAAAATCGAACTTCACGAAAGTATTTATCTATTTTTGTCTTTTTCTTTTGTTTGAGATTCGAATACAATAATTAGGAGATCTAATCCCAATTAAGGTTGTGTTTTCACACTTTTGGAGATATTTTGTATTGATTGTGATACTTAATACAATATAGTAATAATAATTTCACAAGAAAAACCAAAAAACGATAATACGTATTAGTAGATTTCTACTAATACAAGTACTATTTATGGTTAATATTGAAAACAACAAGACAAATGAATCACGACACACCTCCCCGGCAGTGGCACCAAAATGATTGTAGTGTTTTACCACACCTTTAGGAAAAGGAGGTAAATAGGAAAAGTATTAAATACGACGGTTTAGGAAAACCGTGTACAAATGACCCTAATGAAGTGAAAGTTCGTTTCCCAAGGAGGTATATGTGTGTTAGTAATTTGTAATTGGTTTGAGATTAATATAGGTTAGAAGGGGATGAGAAAAGAGGATGACGAAGACGTGAAATTAATTACTACTACGACTAAACGTAAAACCGTAAAATGAGCCAAAATAAAAATTAATTCTAAAAATTACCAAAAAATCACCAAAAATCAAAATAAATAAACTAAGAGTTTACCAATGATCAAAACTTTTTCAAACCTTTTAATTAATTAAATATTATTTTTTAAATGCTAATTAAAGCCCTAAAAATCAAATTAATTATCAAAAAGCCCAAATAAAGATTTTTCAATTGGTAAACCTCTAAAATGACCTAAAAAGATTAAAAACTATTTTTATAAATTTTAAACTAAGAAAAACTATTTAAAATGATTTAAAAACTATTAAAACTTAAAATAATTATAAAAATTAATCTAAAGATGATAAAATTAATCTAAGAGTTGAAAAAAAACCCTATTTTAATGTATTTAAGCTAAGAAAAATAGAAAAAGTGAAAAAATGTGAAATTTGAAAAATAATAATAAAATAATATTAGAAATCGAAAAATTATATGAAATTCTAAAAACTTGCAAGCTAGTTTATTTTAACCTAAATAATCAGAAAATGAAAGTGAAATTACCAAATTACCCCTATTGGGCCCCCAAATGGGCTAAAAGCAAAAACAGATTCAAGCTTAATGGGCTTTCTAGCCCAAAAAGTCAAAATAAGCCCAAATGACTTGGAAAAGCACTATCTAACTCAAAATTTAATTCTAAACACAAAACTCTGAAGGCCCAAAAGCTGATAGTAAGCTTATCATAGCTTAATGAACAAACAACTTATCCTTATTGGGCCATTAAGCGCATTAAGCAATTAGCTAATGCCATAAGCTCTAACTTGACACACAACCTTGTTTTGGGATACTAAAGAGATCTGTAAAAAGAAATTTTGAAAAAGCACACTCAATAAGCCATAAATAAGCCAAGAACAATTCCACAAAACGACAAAATAGTCAGGATAGAGTTCTAGGCTATTTCAGAAGCTCTAGTTTGTCGCAAAGGCTCACAAATAGCTTAACTAATAATAATCAATCAAGAAAATCACAAAAAGCCAAGTAGAATAAGCTGTAAGAACCAATAAGCTGGCTGAAAAAGCCAAATAAGCTAGTTTTCTAGCAAAAGCTTAACCAAAAGACTTGTAACCTTCCAGACTTGTTATTAAGCTGAGAAAAATGAGTTCTACTACAAAAAGCAAGTTGTTGCATGTACCAATAAGCAAAACAGATTCAATAAGCTATAAAACCAAGTTTGACCAAAAGTCAAACGCTGACAAGTGTAAATCAAACGCTGACAAGCACAAATTGGACGTTGACAGACTTAATGAAGTGTTGAGACTTTGTTTTCACCCTGCTGGTCAAGGCTTGAGTACAAACCTTGTGAATCAAGGTCTACCAGTTGAGTAGACTTGATGTGTTTTGGCACAAATAAGCCAATAAGCCAGTAAGCTTATAAGCTATCAACAAAGCAATCCAAGTAACCAAATAACCTCACAAGCAGCACACAAATAGGATCCAAGCAACAAAACAACAATCCTTACACTAGAAATACCAAAGCAAACACCAAATGAGGTGGTCACTTTGCTGATGCAAATGACCACTTCAGCCAACTTTTATAAGCTATAACAAACACAATAAGCTACCAAATTCAACAACCAGATACCCAATAGATAGCTTATCACCCAAAATATTCCCAAACCTGATTTCAGACCTTAGATCCAATCTAACAAAGAAGTTATTGGATATGATGTGTTTGAACAATTCCAAAACACTTTTTATCAGATTTTTGCAAAACTTCAAATCCTTTTCCCAAACTTTCAGATACTTAACTAATGACTGAAACTTGTTCAAAATGACTTGTTTAGACTTCCCAAACCCTAAGAACCAAGGGCACAAGGCCACAAGGCCTTATGAACCAGTAATCGCAAGCAGTCCTTTAATAAGCACTTTTCAAACAAACTTGTGATTTTTAAACACAACCTATTGATTTTATAGACAAAAAGATAAACTAGGTGACAACTAACAAATTGCAACCATAAAACACAAAGCACAAACACAAAATCACTAAATCACATGCCAAAATACAAAACAAACAAGATCATATGATTTTTAGAGGAAACTTAAACAAGGGATTATACCTGTCCTCCACAACATCCTAGGAGGACCAGCTATGCTCCTTGGACTTTGTTCAACAACTAGAAAAAGACCAAGTTTCTTCAAAAAGGAAGATCAAAACCTGCTGATGTTCAAAGTAGAACAAGGTTTTGATTATGATGATTCTTCAACAAAATTGAGCAAACAACTCAACCAAGAGCTTAAAACTCTTCTCAGGCTTGGTGTCAACAAGCTTGAAGGAGCTTAAGGCTTTTGGCTAAGGGTTAGTACAAGATAATAACCAAAACAGTAACAAGGATTTCAAGGTTTTTGAACCTTTGAAAACCTTACAAACAAAGACGTGCCTTAACCACAAGATTAAGGAAGGCCTATAAGATCAAATGGAACACAGATTTCAGCTATTCTAACACCAACTTTTAATAAACACAAAAGAGATCTCACAAATTTTCAGAAATTCAAATTTTATTTAACTAAAAAGGAATTACAAAGATTGATAGCCAAAATCTGGAACAAAGGGACTCTCACATGTTGAGGTCTCCTTTTATAGGCAAATGCTAACATAACACTATTCATAAACCCTAAATGTGAATTTTCTAAATTATCCTTGAGTGCTTCTAGACGAATCCTTGATATGAGCTGTCCAAAATGATCAAGGACGTTCATTTTAGCTTTGGAGTTAAGCTATGACTCTTAGCTATTGATCTTGACACATCATTTGCCTTGGGGAGAAAGTTGCGTTTTCATTGGTGTATGAGGTTGAGTGTGGGGTCCATTGGGTATTGGGATTGAGGGTTTTGTGTGTGGATTATGTTTCTGGGCGTGCGAATCAATTGTGGGAATGGTTAATTGAAATTTACCCTTTGTTTAAGTGGTGAGAGTTACTGGGTTCATCATGGTGAACAGTGGTAACTTTTGATCCGAAATTGGGGGTAAGGTTAGTGTTTGGCGCAATATTCGTTTGAATGTTTCAAAGTTGGCAGTAGTGACCCTTGGTCTTTGGCAAAAGATGTATATGAAGTATTTCAGCCCACAAAACGTGTTCCCTTTGTTAAAAAACTTTCCAAGTTTATACTTTTGCCACAAAACTTTTGTGAAAAGGTTTAAAGGGTTGTTTTTGCCATTTTTCCATATTTGAAGGACTGAATTTGGACTTTCTTGATCTTCAAAGGTCTTCAATAGATGCCTGCCTTTATTAGGGACCATAATTGACAATGTTGAATAGTTGAGGGAATAATCTTGCCATTTCTTCAAAGTTAAAGGACCTTTTTGAAATTTTGACAAACTTAAGGGACCAAACTTGTAATTAAGAATTCACAAGGGTTTTAAGTGTCATTTCTTCATTGTTTGAGGATCAATCTTGCATATCTTCAAGTCTTCAAGGGTAAATCTTAGATAATTCATGATCTAGGGCCCGGTTCTTTGTACGGCTTCGTTTCTCGTGTCCGTTTTTCCTTGTTTCTTGTGATCTTTTGTCTTTTTCACGATATCCATACCTAAAATACATAAGTAAACAAACACAAGCATATATATGGTATTTTATGACATTTTAGTGCATTTAAAGCCCGAAAAGAACGATGAGATCATGTATAAATGCCATCTCATCACCGTTCTCTTTATTCGACCGTCCAAATCTGACTGCAAACATAAAGAGTGAATCAATTGGATTAGAAACCCGCATGATTGAAGCCGTCAATTCATGAACCTGGAACAAGTGAATCTCAATTAAGATTTTCTCCATCGTTGCTTTCTAGTTGTCACGGGCCAGATTCTAATAAAATCTTGCTAGTCACCTACCGCAGTGCTGTTTGATGTAGACACTGGAAGGATTTCCACTCGTCACTGTGGACATTAAAGAATGCCACTCTGAGTGTTTTGGTAAGATCACTTGGATAATGCGTAGAGGCCCTGGAACAAGTTTAATCTCATTTAAGAGTTACACCATCGTTTCTTTCCAGATATCACAAGATTGGTTCTTAAAGAATCGCACGTGTCACCTACCATGAGCTTGTTTGATGTTGGCTCAAGCAGGATTTCCATCTTCATAGTAATACTTATGTATCACTCAGATGTTCTAGCAATAATACAAGACTATTGCGTAGGACTCATAGAATCTTTCTTATTTTTCACGGTGTGTGAAGAAGCAAGGAATAAATGACAAGTGTCCTAATGAGACTTTTGATGATCTCGTGGCTCTAGACTCGATAGTGTGTTTTGTTTTGCATGAGCAGAGGCTGGAGAGGATTGCCACCTTTTCAATATCAATTCATTCGGAGTGAATGAACCGATAGATAACGTGTTGAACTCCGTGACATTAAAACAAATATCTTTTAAGAGATATCTGAGTTATCTGGGAGGGGTTGTGCATCGCATCACTGGGTCCATGATACTTTAACGTCTTCAAGATGTGTTGACCCAGTTTCTGCCTAAGTTGTAAGGAGGGCTTCTTTCTTTACACCCTTTATCTTTACAATTATTTTTCATTCTTCAACCCCTTCAATGCTTACCAATACACCATAACTAGTACATTGTTGTGATTGTTCCAGTGCTAGATTAAGTACTTGGTCTGCATCCTGCTGTTCACAATCCATTTCCCTATCTTTCCTAAGGACTTTTATTTCTAGCTATGGAATTGTCCTTGGGAAGATTCCTCCGGTGCTGGAAGAATCATTGGACTTGTACCTAATCCTACCACCCTTTTGTCACCACAATCATCGTGAATCAATAGTGTTTTGGTAAGTACATGTCACCATGAAAATTCCTTTGAAAAATCTACTAAGGTACTTGTGATATAAATATCAAATGATTTTGTACCTTAGAGTTTTATGCAACAAAACGCTCCCCCTTAACATGTGCACAACACATATTAAGTTGTAAATTTGTTAATTACTTTTCGATCTTTAGCCAAATATATTCATGAGTGTAGTAAATCGCCAATAGTAGTCATGTAGAGTCTCCCCTGGAATGTATGTGAAACGATCAAACAAATCATACAATTGACATCCTCGTTCTTGCTTAGACAAGGAAGTTCCTTGTAGCAATACCTCCAACCGCTCCCATAATGCCTTTTCCACCGTATGGTTGCTTACCATTCGAAAAATATCTGGAGGAAGAGCTTGCCTGATAGTCTTAGTAGCGCGTTCATCCGCCTCCGCAATGATTTGTTCTGCAGGTGTTAGCTCAGCAAAGACTCTTGGTCTTGTCACATTATCGATTGTAACGATGCCATAATCAAGTGGTCCTTCTTGAATGGACTTGACCATGAGACGTCCATTTGGGCGATCCAAAATATAAGATATCATGCGCTCTTGCCATGCTTTAAAGAGATCTTTGATAAGCAATGGTGGACGGGTATCGGTACCCGAGATGATGGAAATATCCGTAAGTGAGGTGAACGTCGGCATCATCGGCATAAATGAATGTGGATTCATTTTTATCACTTGAAGAAAAAGATTACCAAAAGTGACCGAGCAATGAAATAAGGTTATGTGTTTTTGTATTGTTGAATTAAAGATCTTGTTATCCTATTTGTTGTGTGTATTTTTGAAAATTACCAAATTAATGCAAAGTAGACAAATCCTCTAAGTTATGCAAATTTTATCCCAAAATTAAAGTGATTCTATCGGAATGACAACCCTGCCGCAATAACTTGAGTATCGCAATATCCCTGTGTCGCAATGGCACACCTATCGCAATACTATTGAACGCAATAACTTGTTATCGCAATGTCTTGGTTATCGCAATGTCACACACCTATCGCAATAATACCTATCACAATAACACCTATCGCAATAACACTTATCGCAACAACACCTGTCGCAATATGTCGTCTGTCGGAATGTGTATCGCAATATGATTCTGTCGCAATATGGCTGTCGCAATATGGGCAGAGTAACGTTTCTATAAACCTTAAATCTGTCGCAATCCACGATCGCAATTTACAATCGCAATAAGCGACGGAATAAGCGGTATCGCAATCCTGATCGCAAAGTAAAACCCTAGGGTTATTGCGATCAAACCGTTGTACTTACATGTCCTTTTCCGATGGAAACCATCGCAATGTGTAGACAAATTCGCAACTTTGAACCAAAGAAATTCGCAACTTTGAGACAAAAAGATTCGTGTTTTAACCAATCATAAATACCCAAATCACTAAAACAACAATGATAAAGGTATACGACTACTTGGAAAACCAAAAAACACGAATTTTTTTTGAAGCTTTGGTAAAAATGGATCAAAACCCACGGATTTTTTAAACCAACAAGAACAACAACCAAAACAACCTTTATTTCATCCCATGACTCTTGATACCAATTGTAGAATATTGGTAATCTAAGATTCTATCAAGAGGGTTGATGTTTTTAGAGAGAGAAACTAGAAAGAGAAAGAGAGAGAAAACAAAGTATATTAAGTGAAATAATGAAACAACCAACACCCTCTCCATCAAAGGAGAGGGCTTTTATACCCAATCCTTGGTGTGCTTGGGCCTTCCAACCTATGGACAATTCCATGGGCTAGGCTTTTAACTAAATAATGTAAATAACTAACTACGAGCCTACAACGTTTAATAATATTGTTGGAGTGACCGATACTTCTAATATACGTTAAAAACGTATTTCAAACATCGTTTATATAAAGCACGAACTAAAGCGTGACATGATCGTAAACTCCGATTAAGGAAATAATTCAAAAATGGAAATAAAGTACTCCTCTTTATATCGAAGTACAAATTCAAGCAACCAAAACTTACTTCGAGATGGACTGGACCTTATATAGTGAAACACCAATATCCATATTGATATGTTGAACTATATGATAGAGACAATATTACATTCATTGTCAACGGACATAGACTTAAGATCTGCGATGAGGAGGAAAACTGTAACGAAATAGAAGGAGAAGACGTACCATTCTATGTGCAATAACAATCCTGAGTAGCTAAGTCTGGTTGAAGACACTAAACTTAGCGCTTCTCGGAAGGCAATCCGTGTATTTCTCCTACTTTTCATCTTAGGTGTGGAGGAGGACTTGTATATAAATAAAGTCGTCATTGTATATATTGCATGTGTGTCTTTGTTTGTTAAATTTTGCAGGAACAACAACTTGGAGCTTTATGCCAGATTTACCTCTTGAAGTCCAATAATTTTCTACTAAGCCTCGAGAAGTTCTCAATTCCTTTTATACTTAATTTCCCTATTTTTAATAATTATCAGTTCTCTCATTGAGGACAATGTTCACCTTAAATGTGGATGAGGAGACAAATAGAAAAAATAAAATAATAAATAATTTTCTCCATATGAAAAACCTTTTCAAAATATGAATAAAAATATATATGTTTTATAAATAAATAAAAATGTTTTATCAAAGCAAAAATCTTATTGATTGACACTATAACTAAGCACAAATTAATCCACTAAATATGTGAGAAAATATAGCCTTTATATTTCTCTATATTATGTGAAAGCCGATAATTTAGTGTGCTTCAGAACTTGTGCTTGATTATCATTTACTAAACCGCAGTGAGGTTAATTTGTATATATTTTTTTAAAGGAGGAAAAATAAATCCCATTGTATATCATGTTAGTCGAGTTACACTGTAAAACCCGCATACTTTTACCATGAACAGTACACTACGTAAATATATGAACAAATTAAAACTTTCCTTTTATATCAAACACGTGTCACAAATATCAAATTCAGAAACTAGGTACGTGTTAGTGCACGATAATTATTAAGTACGTGGTATTACACGATAATTATTAATCATAATCATTATAATCACGAACATTAAAACACGAACATGTAAACTACGTATATATTTATTATTATACGATAAATATCGATTGCGTACAAGTATTAATTATAACACGAATAATTAATTACGAACTAACACGAAAATACTAACGAATGAACACGTAATTCATTTAAACATAAACAAAGCCCGGGAAACCACCATGGGCTTGCGTAGCCGCGGAAACAAGGAAGGAAAAGGGCGGAGCCCATTTTGATTTTTGACTAATTTGGAAAAGGGAAAACACAGACTTTTCATTCACTGAATTTTTATAAAAATAAAAACCCTAGCCTCCCTTGTCCTCCTCCTTACCGCCGGCTACACAAGACACCACCAAGGGTGTTTGATTGATTTTGGTTATTGATATTCAGGTGTTAGTGTTCGTGTTCTTAGTCTCATTTGATTCACGCTTTCGGTAACCTCATAAACCTTTCTTTTTATTCTTTTATTGAATCATGAACATATGTTATATAAAAAATAAAAACAAATGAGAACACATGTAGGATTAATCTAGAAATCATAAAAGAATGGGTTTTGGTGGGGGGTTTGTTCGGCCGACGCACGCAAACCGAGAGCCGAAGCTCTCGATGGTCTCGCGTTTCACCAACAGTCGAGACCTTGTGGTCTCGGTGTGGTATTCATGGCTCGGTCGTAGGGAACAAGGGACCCTGACTCAAGTCGGGGGTAGCGTTTGGCTGTTTGGTTCAAGCAGGGGAAACATGCAGTGCAACAGGGGGAACCACCGGCCTACTGCCGGTGGGAAACTTGCGTGTGCAGTGGGTAGCCGAGACAAACCAGGGGAACCACCGCCTGCAGCCGATGGTGATATTGTTTGAGCAGTGGCAACCGGCTAGGCTGGGTAGCCACTCCTAAGGGGTGTTTGGTTTGGTCCGGTTCTAGGGGTCCGACCCAGTTCATGGTACAGTCTATATTAAAACACGGGTTCGGGCACATAACTAATTTTACAAGTTGTATATTTTTACATGTTATGTTATTTTTTTACAAGACGAATTAAACTAATTAAAACCATGACTAGTAATTAATTTAATTTAACATGGACTTAGGTTATAATTATTTTAGGAATAATACATGTTTTAACCTAAGTATTTTACCATTTAATTTAGACTATAGTATTAATTAATTATTATAAATATGGACTGTAATTAATTATTAAAACATGACTTAGGTTATAATTAATAAATTATTAATACATGTTTAACCTAAATATTTTGTCTATGCCTTAATTTAATTAAATCATTACTTATATTTAATTAAATCGTATAACCTATAGTTATTTAATTAACATGATATTATTAATAAACTATACTAATAATTACATGACTTATGAGATTTAACCAATAAACTTAAGCTTATATTATTAGCTTATTAATCCAGCTTATTTCTATTTTTGGAAACTTTCTATTTTTAGAAACTTATCTATTTTTGGAAGCTTTCTATTTTTGAAACTTTTTATTTTTGTAAAATTTCTATTTTGGAAACTTTTTATTTTAGGAAACCTGCTATTTTTAGAAAGTTACTTATTATTATCCTACAAGTATAATAACACAAGAATACAAGATAACTCATAAACAAAATACATAAAATCCATGAATAATAAAGTATATCATTTAAAACAGTAAAACACGACAAGAACATATAAAACAAGCTAGAACATATAATAACCAGTAACATGCTCAGTAATCAGACAACTAATACATGTCCCTTATTTATGTAGCTTTAATGAGATCGGGCTAGAACTTTCATCCTTTCCTTTTAACCGTTCACTGGACACAAGGTACGGATTTCTTGTCCTTCAGTATGGACATTCCCTTTCCTTATTAGGATTCCCCGTATGCAGCCAACAGTTTTCCCAAGTATATGTTTTTATATGTTTTGATCTGCTTATTTTTAGTTTTAAATGCCTAATCCATATACATGCATGACCAGTTCCACCTAGTTATGGAGGTACCATAACCATAACACTAGAGGCACCAGTGTTATGACTTCACCACGGCGGAGTGATAGCTCGTGGCGTCCCTTTTCAGTTTTGGCCATATTATTATTATTATCATGTGGGACGTATGGGTGCATCCTAGGTTACATGTTTTATAGTATTTTCAGAGTGAATGTGGTGTGTGCCTTGCATCCTTCACAAGGAGTTGATCCATCCTACCTAAATTTAATTAATTAGAGGCAACCCCTCTAATTGTATGATGAGGTCACCCCTCTAAGTGTTCATGCACGTTGATACTTCATGACCTATACTGGCTTTTGGTTACATGTAATTAAAATTTTCATAAGATAAACATATGGCTTTTCAAACAATAAAACCAGTTTTACTAGTTATACCAGGTTTTCCAGGACTTATACATTTCCGGTACTATATGTCTTTTATGCTTAGATTATTCATGCTATGTTTGTATATCCGTGCACTAGGCGTTATGCTCAGCCGTTTTCCTTTCATGTTCCCAAACGGCAGGTACTCAGGGACGCTCGTAGACTTTGAGAGTACGTGCATACGGATGGATGCTATCCAGCCTTCATTTACTTATGCACTTTCATACATTTCGTTACAGTAATTTATTTCATTTCTTTGGACTTTGTTTAGTCCTTTTCCATTTCAGGTACTTATATTCATGTGTGTAAGCTTATGTTAAGAATGACGATGTTTAATTCTGACATTTGTCTTTATGGTCAATAAATGTTGTTAAGACATTTACCTTGCATGCTTTGATGACACGCCATAATCAAGCGTGACATTCTATTTACCAAATGGGGTATTACATTGCTAAAATATGTTGCACTTGTGCTTATGTGCTAGTTTATCTCATGTACCATTATCCTTTTGATTTATGCCTTTGTCAAGTTGTACGTATATGATTTCTATTAAAAAAAGAGAAAGTAACTAAAAAAAGAAATAAAGTATTCTAGTATTATAAAACCAGCAAACCTTACTTTAATTTATAGAAAGAAATTTTCTTTTAGAGGGGAAGAGTTGTAAAACCCGCATTTTTGAAATACGACTTTTGGGTCATTTATGTCATTTTGAAAATTTGAAGTTCATTTCTGAAAATTTGAATTCATTTCATTTCTGAAAATTCATTTATATTCTGAAAATTCATTTCATTTCTAATATTTCATTTCATTCCTGAAAATTTATTTTGAGTAATATGAAGTTTTAATATAGTTTCAATTTAGACCTTTTAAAATATGATGTTTCTGATATGACATCATAGCAGTAGCACTTTGTCTCTACTCGGAGCGGGTGTTACAATTATGGTACTAAAGACGTCTACGACGTAGGATTTGACGTGTGAGGATTGGGTAGATTAGGCTTCCACGCGTATTTTTGATATTATCGTTATTATTTTTCGATACGTATTCGTTTCCGCGGAATTTGTCATGTTAGTAGGGAGCTTCGTATTAGGATGTTCCATCTCGATATTACATTATGGCCGAGTGGTTGGGTTTATGATTTAAAGTGCCCTCTTTCCCAAACGTTTATAGAATGGCTTTCGAATTATGATGGCCCTAACAATGACTTTTATTCGTACTATCATTTCTCTCGTATATAGGTTTTTATATTTCGTTTTCGGTTCACTATATCATTTTGTTTGTGGTTTGACTAAGCGTATGATGGGATATTTTCCGAAGAATGGTGGAAGCGATGATGAAGGATGTTGGAGCATAATTTGGCTGGGCCGGCTCGACGACTCTCCTGGGCCGTTAATCGTCTTCCCCGGTCCTGAGTAATGTTGCAAACAAAGGTAAACCGGTTAGACGTGGACCCGAGGCCGGAGCCCCGGGGTCCACCTCCGACGGTCAAGTTAGTATTTGATCGATATGTTGTATATGAAGTGTGGTTAAGAGAGAGAACCTGTTGTAGAATGAGACCCCTAGCCTTGTTTATATAGTGCTAGGGTTTCTTGAAGGGTAAGTTAGGTGTGTGTGGGCCGCGGGCCTGTTGGGCCGGGCCGGATACCGACTGTACGTCGACATGTCCCCCAGTCTAGTATGATATGGACCATGATCATGTTATGCTAGACTCATTCGTGTATCATGTTCACTAAACAACTGCGTGCGGTTTGCTGCTAGAACATCCTCGTGGGTTGTCCGTAACATATGGCTCCACTCCTAGTGGGCTACTTTTAGCGATAAGATGATGGTTTGGGATTACGAATAGTGAGCATAGCCACTATACGTCATCATGTCCCCCCAGTCTAGTATGTGAGGTTGTCACCGAGGTTACTAGACTTTACACCATATCCGCTACCTGTAAGCATATCCATGTCGAAAGAAATGGGAAAACACGTATACGTAAGACGGGCGGTTGTGCTCGAATGCTTGGTTTCCCGTGATTAGACGGTAAGGACCCCGTAAGAAGAAAACGTGTTCTATAGCCGGGGTAACACTGGCATTGGCAAGGTATCATTCTTATTCATCCCTAACGTGAGGATGATAACAAGGTTTTGTAAATGTGGAGGTGGAACCCGTATGCTGCATCGTGAATATTTAAAGGCATACCTTGTATACCCACTAATGATGCAGCATAGTGCGAATATTTTATTCGGCTTAAGGACAACAGAAGGCGTATCTCTGTGGCAAGTTGATGCGGATATTTACATCCGTCTTATGACCACGACTTAGATAATGACTTAAAAACTTTCACGATTTTTCCTACACTAAACACGGTTGATCAGGCCCCGTCCAATTAAGGTCAAAAATGTAAAATTTTGAAAAATCATTCCGTAGTCGGGCAAAGTAATTTATCGTGGAAGGCGTACTTCCACAACAAAGATATGAACCAACGGAAGACGTACTTCCGTGGCAAAAAGTATGAGCCAATGGAAGACTTGCTTCCATGGCAAACGATGAGACAGCAGAAGATGTACTTCCGTGGTAAAAATAATAAGCTAGCGGAAGACGTACTTTCGCGGCAAAGTAATGACCAAACGGAAGGAGTACTTCCATGATGAAAAGAATGAGCCAGTGGAAGGAGTACTTCTATGGATAAGATAACACGTGGAAGAGTACTTATGAGCCAGTGGAAGAGATACTTCCACGGCGAAAATAATGAGCACGTGAAAGAGATACTTCCACGGCAACGATAATATGCTAGTGGAAGAATTACTTCCACGGCGAAGATAATACGCTAGTGGAAGAATTACTTCCACGGCGAAGATAATAAGCACGTGGAAGGAATACTTCCACGGCGAAGCTAATAAGCACGTGGAAGGAATACTTCCACGGCGAAGACAATAAGCCAGTGGAAGTAGGACTTCCACGGCGAAGGCAATAAGCACGTGGAAGAGATACTTCCACGGCGCATGAATAAGCACGTGGAAGAGATACTTCCACGGCTAAGGATAATGAGCACGTGGAAGAGATACTTCCACGGCGAAGGACAATAAGCCAGTGGAAGGAGTACTTCCATGGCGAAGACATAAGCCAGTGGAAGAGATACTTCCACGGCGAAGACAATAAGCACGTGGAAGAGATACTTAAACAATGAAGACAATAAGCCAGTGGAAGGAGTACTTCAACGGCGAAGACAATAAGCCAGTGGAAGGAGTACTTCCACGGCGAAGACAATAAGCCAGTGGAAGGAGTACTTCCACGGCGAAGACAATAAGCACGTGGAAGAGATACTTCCACGGCGAAGGACAATGAGCACGTGGAAGAGATACTTCCACGGCGCATGAATAAACACGTGGAAGAGATACTTCCACGGCTAAGGATAATGAGCACGTGGAAGATATACTTCCACGGCGAAGGACAATAAGCCAGTGGAAGGAGTACTTCCATGGCGAAGACATAAGCCAGTGGAAGAGATACTTCAACGGCGAAGACAATAAGCACGTGGAAGAGATACTTCCACCACGAAGACAATAAGCCAGTGGAAGGAGTACTTCCACGGCGAAGACAATAAGCCAGTGGAAGGAGTACTTCCACAACGAAGACAATAAGCCAGTGGAAGGAGTACTTCCACGGCGAAGACAATAAGCCAGTGGAAGGAGTACTTCCACGGCGAAGACAATAAGCACGTGGAAGAGATACTTCCACGGCGCATGAATAAACACGTGGAAGAGATACTTCCACGGCTAAGGATAATGAGCACGTGGAAGAGATACTTCCACGACGAAGGACAATAAGCCAGTGGAAGGAGTACTTCCATGGCGAAGACATAAGCCAGTGGAAGAGATACTTCCACGGCGAAGACAATAAGCACGTGGAAGAGATACTTCCACAACAAAGACAATAAGCCAGTGGAAGGAGTACTTCCACGGCGAAGACAATAAGCCAGTGGAAGGAGTACTTCCACGGCGAAAACAATAAGCACGTGGAAGAGATACTTCCACAACGAAGACAATAAGCCAGTGGAAGGAGTACTTCCACGGCGAAGACAATAAGCCAGTGGAAGGAGTACTTCCACGGTGAAGACAATAAGCCAGTGGAAGGAGTACTTCCACGGCGAAGACAATAAGCACGTGGAAGAGATACTTCCACGGCGAAGGACAATGAGCACGTGGAAGAGATACTTCCACGACGCATGAATAAGCACGTGGAAGAGATACTTCCACGGCGCATAAATAAGCCAGCGGAAGAGGTACTTTCGTGGCAAAGGAATAAGCGCGCGGAAGGAGGACTTCCGCGGCGAAGGAAAAAGCCAATGGAAGAGATACTTCTATGGCGCAAAACAAGCGCGCGGAAGGAGTACTTCCGCGGCGAAGAGAATAAGCCAATGGAAGAGATACTTCCATGGCAAAGGAATAAACCGGCAGAAGGCGGACTTCTGCGGCAAAGGAATATATCCAAAGATATTTGCGTGTCATGCACGGAAATAGTGGTATTATTATACCCTGGTAGCCCCCCAAGTTTAATGGTGCTATCTCTACCCATTGTTATGGGAAAGGGTAGCCTCTGTTGGTGTGTTTTTGTGGTTTTTATCTAACTATGCAGGAAAATGGAGCTACATTTGGATGGATACAAAGTTGCAAAATTTATTTATGATGGTTGAAATGTTTACATTTCTGTCTTGAAATAAAATTTTGCTTCTTCACATATAATGATATGTATGCTTCTGTTAAGGGGAGGTAAACCTTTAGGCTTTTGGGTACTTTGTGGATTTGTAAATCTATGCTTATGATTTTAGAGAGAGAAAGAGATAGAAAGATGGTGGATTTCACACTTCTAGAGAGAGAAAGTTAAGAACAACTATGTGTAAAATAATGAAAAACCACACCCTCTCCATCAAAGGAGAGGGTTTATATACCCAAGCCTTGTGATGGGCTTGGGCTTACATTGTTGGGCCGACCTACACATGTTGTAGGCTAGGCTTGGCTTTGTTTGATTAATAAAGATTAACTAAACTACGAGCTATAACATGGACTATTGTTAGAGTGACCGATCCTTCTTAATACGTAAAACGTATTTCCAACAATCTCCCCCTAAGGGAGGTCACTCCAAACAAGGGCGTTACCCGAGTTACAATAATGAAATAAACCTAGCATACTATGCTTGTCTTGAGCTCGTAGTCTTCGTCTTTCTTTTTCTTTTTCTTTTCTGGTGAACATGCTGATGTGATCTTTGATATCAATCTTGAGCATTAATCTCTTGCCTTGATCTCGTGCATCCATCACTTGTGATATTCGCCTCTTCGTGACCTCACGTCCCACATGCTTATACCTTTGTAATTCTTGAAAGCTTCAGAGTTTGATACAGCGGAAGACTTCACTTTTAGGCTTTCTTGAATTAGATGAGGTATTAAGTGCATAAAGTATAAGCATGCGGGGACGACTTCTTCTTGGATCCCGCAACGCCGCCGTCTTCAAATGCCGCAACATAAGTAGACACGAACGAAATGGCTTTGAACATTTCATTCTAATTCGGTAGCATTTTACCTCCGGTCGGTGAAGACCGTTGGACGATATTAGATATCGTACCCGTGACGGATTGTTTCAATTAAGTAACTTCCTGACAGGATTTCGCGGGTAAACCCGTTCTCTTTACTCGACCGTCCAAAGCTGACTGCGAACGTAAAGAGTGAATCATTTGGATAAAAGTATCCGCATGATTTGAAGCCGTCAATTCATGTTCCTGGAACAAGTGAAATTCAATTAAGAACCGCACCATCGTTGCTTTCCAGTTGTCACGAGCTTGATTCGTATAGAATCTTGCAAGTTACCTACCAAGTGCTGTTTGAGGTTAACACTAGAAGGATTTCCACTCATCACTGTGAACACTAAGGTATCACTCTGAGTGTTCTGGCAAGATCACTAAGATATTGCGTAGAGGCCTGGAACGTGTTTTAAATTCAGTTAAGAATTAAACAGCTGTTGCTTTCCAGTTATCACAAGTTTGATTCATAAAGAATCGCACAAGTCACCTACCATGAGCTTTTTGATGTTCGCTCAAGAAGGATTTCCATCTTCATTGTAAATACTTTCGTATTACTCGGATGTTCAGGCAAGATCATGAAGATTTTGCGTAGGACTCTTAAAATCTTTCTTACTTTTCACAGTGTGTGAAGAAGCAAGGGAATATGAAAGTGTGTCCTAGTGAGATATTTGATGATCTCAAATGGCTCTAGACTCGATCGTGCACTTTGGATTTTAGTGATCGGAGGCTGGAGAGGAGTGCCACCTTTTCAATACCAATTTATTCGGAGTGAATAAATCAATAGATAACGTGTTGTCTCCGTGTGATTAAAACAAATATCTTTTAAGAGATATCTGAGTTAGCTGGGATGGGTTGTGCTTTGCATCACTGGGTCCATGATGTCTGTCTTCAATATCAAGAATCATTAAACAATGATCTTAATAGCATATGTATTGACCCGGTTTCTGCCTAAGTTGTAAGGAGGGCTTCTTTCTTTACACCCTTTATCTTTACAATTCTTTTTCATTCTTCAACCCCTTCAATGCTTACCAATACGTCATCACTAGCACCTTGTTGTGATTGTTCCAGTGCTAACTTAAGTACTTGGTCGGCATTCAGCTACGTTCACATTCTTTCTCCACCTTTCCTAAGGACTACTATTTCTAGCTATGGAATGTCCTTGGGAAGATTCCTCCGGTTCTGGAAGAATCATTGGACTTAACCTATCCTACCATCCTTATGTCACCACAATCTTCATCGTCGTGAATTAAATGAGGTTTGGGTAAGTATATGTCACCATGAAAATCCATTTTGATATAGAAAATCCATTTTGCTCCCCCTTAACATATGCCACGATATTCGAAAACATTTCGCATATGTAGAGATGAGCCAGCACATTAAGTCAAACCATTTGTGATAATATCCCATATTAAATCACATTTTCTCCCCCATATTAAAAATATTAACCCAATCGATGTTTTTAATATCAATTGATTTAATGAAGTTTTAACAAAGGTTTTGGGAAGAAAAATGCAAGTCCATTTTATCTTCATGATATCAAACGTATGAGATATGATACCGATTTGTAACATGATCACATATTCACCATATTAGAAAAGAATTGATAAGGTTGGACCTGATAGATGAGAACATCATATGATAAGATCAAATGGTTCTTGTCAGCATATATTGGTCGCCTCGTCACGTCTGAAGTCATCTCTTGACACCACAGGTACGATTGGTATTGTTGTCTTGACACCAACTTGTGAACTTGGCACGTTCGGCATCGAAGATTCTGAATGCTTGACAATTGCTCCCCCTCAATTGTTGACCCGTGTTCTATCGAAAGAGCTGTAGTCGTCGGTTGAGTAGTCGCATCGTCGAGTATGTAGATACCAATTGTAGATAGCATGGTTGTAGAGATAATAGCTTCATAAAAACAAGACTTCTCTTGTTTTAACAAATAAATGCACTGAGGCGTACATAGATTTGTGTTAGATCAAGTTATAAAGTAAACTTGATCCCTTACAAGGTTTTTTAAAGTAAACCTTGCCCGAGAAAATTAATTCCCGTTGTTAGCCAAAGCTTTCATAAGAAATACTTGACTTTAATGTGAAAACCGGGTTGCAGTCAGAAATAACTACAAGCCATTTAGGCATGTTTTATGAAATATTTACAACTTTTGTACGAACTCTATTTATGGCGCCGTGTCGATATTAATCAACATTTCTAAGGCCGTAAATATTATCGTACCAAAAGACATGCCTTAGAAAAATAAAGAAAAAATATTTTTGGATTTTTCTAGATTTTTCAATTTTTATGGTTTTTATATAGTTTTATATTTTTGTATTTTGCTTTTGTGGATAAAAATATAAACAATATATACAAATGATCACCAAGGATACGGAGAATAGTTTTACCACCACTATTCTTTCGCTTCATCTGCTAGTTCCTTTAGAGTCTTAGGCGAGAAGGTTCTCATTCCTAGCTTGTCGGCCAAAAATTCAATTCGAGCGCGATCTAAAGCCTTCGTGAAAATATCCGCCAATTGATACTCAGATCGGACAAAGTAAAGCTCGATTACTCCATTTTCCACTTGCTCCTTGATGAAGTGGTAGCGAATGTCAATATGCTTCGACCGGGAGAATTGAACGTTGTTGCAGCATAAGGCAATTGCACTCTTGTTGTCACAGTACATCGGAATCTTGTTGAAACCTAGACCATAGTCGGTTAATTGCGATCTCATCCAAAGAATTTGAGCACAGCAACCGGACATAGCTATGTATTCTGCTTCCGTACTTGAAATTGCAGCGCTTTTCTGCCTTTTCGATGCCCAACTGATTAGTCGATCTCCTAGTAGTTGCAAAGTTCCACTCGTGCTACGCCTTGTATCTTGACAACCCGCGTGATCCGCATCTGCATATTCCATTAGTGCAATAGAAGAGTCCTTCGAATACCAAAGTCCCCGATTAATGGTTCCTTTAAGATATCGAAAGATCCTTTTAACAGTAGCTAAGTGTAACTCAGTAGGCCTAGTTTGATACCTGGCACACATACATATAGCAAACTGAAGATCAGGTCGACTGGCTGTGATATACAGAAGAGTACCGATCATTCCATGATAAAGTGTCGGATCAACGGCAACTCCATGTGGATCTGCATCAAGCTTAGTTCGTTCCACCATTGGAGTATCCACGGGGTCGCAAGATTCCATCTTATACTTCTTAAGCGATTCAAGGGCATACTTGGATTGATTGATAAAGATGCCTCTGGGACTCTGAGATATCTGAAGACCTAAGAAGAATGATACCTTGCCCATCATTGACATCTTAAACTTGGAAGACATGAGTGCCCCGAACTCATCCGATAAGGTTTGGGTCGAGGCTGCAAATATAATATCATCAACATATATTTGTACCATAATCATATCTTTACCTCGTTTCTGAATGAACAGCGTGGGATCCACCTTGCCTTTAGCGAAGCCTTGCGTAATGAGGAATTGTGACAAAAGATCATACCATGCGCGAGGAGCTTGCTTCAACCCATAGAGAGCCTTCTTAAGCTTGTACACATGATTAGGATAATTAGGATTCACAAAACCATCCGGTTGTTGAACATAGACCTCTTCCTTGAGTTCACCATTAAGAAATGCCGTCTTCACATCCATCTGATAGACGACCATATTCATATGGGCTGCATAAGCGAGGAATAGTCTAATAGCTTCCAAACGGGCAACAGGTGCAAAGGATTCCATAAAGTCGATGCCCAATAATTGCTTGTATCCACGAGCTACTAGACGAGCTTTGTTCTTCAATATTCCGCCTAACTCATCGAGTTTCACCTTGTAAACCCATTTCAAAGTGAGTAACTGCACTTGATCCGGGCATGGGACAAGTTCCCAAACATCAAGACGTATGAATTCGTTAAGTTCTTCTTGCATAGCTTCTATCCAACAGGATTGAGTAAAAGCTTCTTTCCATGTCTTAGGTTCAACTTCAGTGAGAAAAGCATCAAAGTGACAAAACATTGCACTTTCTTGTAACTGACTTCGTGTGGATACCGGACGATTAGGGTCACCAATAATAGAATCTATAGGATGATCCTTTGTCCACTTGCTGTCATGTTCACGAATCCGTGGATTGGAGTAAACTGTAGAAGGAGCTTCCTCTGAGGTGGACGACCCGGCTTGATTAGGGTCGGGAATAGATACACCAAAGAATGGAAGTTCACGCATTTGAGCGAATTCCAAATCGTGATCATCATCATCCTCTTCATCATCAATAGGCATGACATGGGTAGTTGAAACATGTGTTGGTTGAGAATTACTTGTTGAAGGTATATCTTGACCAATTGTTGTTGCAGATGTATCAGATTGTGCAACGGTTGCTGGAGCGACAACTTCGGTTACCGGAGCTATTACTTCAGGTTCTGGAGCAACAATACTTGGAGGAGTAAAGAATTCATCAAAGAACGGTTGAAACAACGTATCCCATTCCTTCCTAGTAGGTGGTGTAAATGATGATGAAGTAGGGTTGTTTGGGACAAGACCAGAACTAATATTACTGGGTCCCATTTCATGAAGTGCGGGTTCAGAGCTGCTTTGCTCAGAAGCCATTGCTGTCAGCTCATCAAAATCAACATTCATAGTTTCGAGGATCTTGCGTGAATTACGGTTGTAGATTCGGAATGCCTTCTTTGCAGGTGCGTAACCAATGAAAATACCAATATCAGCCTTTGGTTGAAGTTTTCCCAAATTGTCACCATCATTGTTTGGATAGCAAAGAGAACCAAATACATGAAGATATGATAAATCTGGTACTTTTCCATGGAGAAGCTCATAAGGTGTTTTACCATGGCGTTTACGAATTAGTGACCGGTTTCGGGTGTACACTGCTGTAGATACTGCTTCTGCCCATAAAAACAATGGAGCCTTTGCGTAAATTAACATCGTTCTAGCAGCTTCCATAAGTGTGCGATTTCGCCTTTCAACGACACCGTTTTGCTGTGGAGTGCGAGCAACGGATGTTTCATGAGAAATGCCAACTTCTTCATAATAATCACGCAAAATTTGATTCACAAATTCGGTTCCATTATCTGTACGAATGCGTCGGACAGTAGTGTTGAGACGCACTTGAATCATCTTGAGAAATCTGATGATGAATTTAGGTGCCTCATTTTTTGCTTTAAGAAATTTCACCCATGTAAACCGAGAGTAATCATCGACAATGACGAGGATGTACTTTTTGCCACTAAGACTTTCAACACGCATTGGCCCACAAAGATCCATATGCAACAGATAAAGTTTCTCTTGGTTGGTGTCTTCAGTCTTGGGTTTGTAAGACTTCTTAGTGCTTTTCCCCATTGTACACGCGGAACACAAATGATCCTTGTGAAATGATAGTTTAGGAAGACCACGAACAAGTTCGTTTTTCGCCAAGTGATTAATAGCGTCAAAGTTAAGATGAGATAACCGTCGATGCCATAACCATGACTTAGTCTTCGATGCTTTGGAGAGAAGACATACGGGAGAAGCGGTCATCATGTCTTGTAGAGACAAAGTATACAAATTATTCCCTCGAGTACCTTTCAATAAATCAACCCCTTCCAAATTACGAATGAAGCAGGTATGCTCTCGAAAAGCAACTTCTAGGTTTGCATCACAAAATTGTCCCACAGAAAATAAGTTGTGACCGAGACCTTCCACGTAATAAACTCTTGAAATTATAACATTCCCAATATGATATTCACCATAACCCATTATCTTTGCAATATGATCATTTCCAAATCGAACCGTGCCAAGAAACTTGCTGACGAAATTTCTGAGCTGAGAGCGATCTCCGGTCATATGCTTAGAGCAACCAGAGTCCAAATACCAGAGAACAATTTGGACCACCTGTTTTCAATAACAACAGTAGACAATGCATTGGAAACTATTGGTTCCGGAGTGTTAGCAGATACAAATATAGAATTATCAGAATTGTAACATTTTCAAGACCCTTAGATTTCCTACGTTTTCTAATGTGAGTTTTAGCACTAACAGGTTTTACTGTTCCAACCTTCTTTGGTTTTGGATTATTTGCGGGCACTACAGTGGGAGTAGACCTATTTAAAGGGCACTTGGTTCCTACAGTAGTGTCGGTGTTCCTAGTTAAAGGACACGCTTGTGTTTTGGTAGCCTTGGTACTCCTAGTTAAAGGGCACGCTTTCTTCGCTGTAGTGGGAGTGATCCTAGTCAAAGGGCACATATTTCCTACTATAGTGAAAGTTCTACCAGTGGGGCGCCACATCCAGCCAACTTGGGTGAACACTTTCCCAGTCGGTCTCCATTCTAATCCATTTTTCCGGGCCTGCATCTCATTCACATGGTCAATAAGGCAAGAATCATGATGACTAGAAAACATACATTCATTGCAATTCCAACATTTTAAATTAGAATTCACAGTAGGCTTAGAACGCTGCACAACCGCAGAGCCTTTAGGTTTAGCTACATGATTCTTTTTATTCAAAACAGAAATAACATTCCTAGGATGGGCTTCTACTTTCTTCTTCACTTGACTACTAGATGGGGGCAAGATCCTATCATTCTTCTTGTTTCTTTTAAGCTTAGATCTTTGAGCCTTAGTAGTGGTGCTTACTCCTGTAGAAGGCAACACGGGAATATTAGAAGCTGGTTTTGATTCCGCCTTATCTTTAGTGACCAATGTTTGAGATGGTTTAGTCCTAGGGCCCTTGTTAAGTGGTGTGACGGCTATTAGGTTCCTTTTAATTGCACTAGAGGACGAAGCTGAGACAGTGGCTGCGTTATCCACAACATTCTTACCTTTTAGAGTACGAAGTGTTTCCTTTAACTCAGCCAAGACCAGATTCTTATCACAAATTTGTTCCCTCAAATCAGATATTTCCATCGACTTTTGATTCAATTGTTCAATCAATGATTGATTCTGTGCAGTGGTATCAACACATGCGGGCTGTACTGAATCGAAAAGTCGTGTATTTTTCTGTTTTAAGTTATCAACTTTGGACAAAATCTTGGAAACTCGATTATCTAGATCAAGTTTAAGATTCTCAGCAGCCTCAAGTACGTTCACACAGTTAAGCTCCTTAGATTTCTCTATTTCTATCGGCAAAGAGTTAGCAACTTTGTCACTTGGCTGACGCTGTTTTGATTGTAAATTCAATCGAAAATTCTTTTCAAAATTTGCATCATCGATGTTAACACCTTCGAATGACGTTTCAAAGATTTCTTGAATAAATTGTTGCTTGCATTCAAGCGAAATACAATGTGTTTGAATCTCATCAAAATGTTTTGAAAGCGATGAATATGAATCTTGAAGCTTTAAAAATTCAGCGTCAGATTCGTGACAAGTACTATCTACCACAGTATCCACAGATTCAACATTATGCACAATAGAATCATTATCAACACTTGTATTCACACAGACAGAAACTATATCATGAGACATCACTTGATTCAGAAGCAGATCATTGTGGCGTGAAACCCGTTCTATTTCAAGTAAACTGTTTTCATAAGCATCTTCCATTTCATTAAAAACACGTCTAACTTCTTCAATTTCCAAAAACAAATCTTGATCAATATTACGAAGACAAGCTTTAACATTGTTTACAAACGGAACAATTTCATCTCGAAACGCAGCTCTAGTGTGCTCAAAGTTCCATTCACCTTCCGTTATGGCCGTGGCCGTCGTACGTTCCAAAATGACCTTGTCAAAATCGGCTAAGTGTTGGTGAACCGTATTTAAGTTGACGGACGCCTTACTTACCGGTGGAATTAACTTCGTTAAATCCTTTTTGACGAGTGTAGGAGACGTACTAGGAAGGTTTTCACTTGACAAACTTTGGGGCACAAGAACTGTTAATTCTGCTAATTCCTTTTGTAAGCGAATGCGTGTCTTTTTCGAAAATTGATCTTTGTTATGTTGATCATAATCAATTGTATGGAATTTTGAAAGCATTTTAGAATGAGTTTCATCCCCTAGTGATTGTGTCTCCTCAGTACTACGAACAAAAGGTGCTTCTTTCGATTTTCCAATTATGGTCATGTCATAAAGACCGGGAATATATTCCTGAGCTTGTTTTGCATAACCGGGATTAGGTGGTAAATCTTGAAGACGTTTAAGTTCGAATTCTTTAAATGATTTAGTTAAAAGATGAACCTTTTCTGTGGAAGCGTATTGTTTTAAAAGCTGTTGTTCTTTGAATTTAAGAAGTTTGGTAGCATTAATTTCCGATTCAACCTTTTTAGACTCGAGAGTTTCGAAATCCATTTTAAGTTTCTGAAAATCATTGACAACCGACTCTTTTTCTTTTAATTCATTGGAAAGATTAGCTTTTAATGATTCTATTTCTTTCAAGTGTTCAATCTTTTCAAAACGAAATTGGTCAAATTCAGAACATGTTATTTTCTCTTCTTGAGGGACCATTTCAAAAGTTTTGACCTTTTCTTTATGCAACGCAAGCTCAGCAGTTAGGGTGGAATTCGTATCTACGGATTGTCTGAGGGCCATATGCATTTGATCAATAATATGTTTAGGTACCATGACCAAATCATGTGGAGCATAAGATTCCATACCCGTCGTAGCATTTGGTTGAGGTTCACTCAAATGTGTAGGTTTGGGTACCACATCATTTGAGTTACTAGTTCCCGAATGCTGTTCAAGGTTGTCATTGTCATGCCCAACTTGATGTTGGTTATCATCAATATTATTAGATGTGGTTGGTACCTCACTGATGACATCAGAACCGTAGTGAGAGAGATTAGCAACAAGAGCAGCTTGGGCAGAGTGAATGTCATCACAATCCGAATCGTATGCATCAAGATCGTCCGCTTGATAAGCTGCATTAGAAGTGGAAACGACTGCAATGCCTTCAGTATCTGCTACCCCTGGGTCTGCCAGAAATGCCAACTCCTCTGAATCCAAAATCTTTCCCTTAGACTGAGCATCAACCAAATACATCTTCTCACGAAACCATGCATCATCCCTCCTCCTTTTCGGCTGAGTGCATTCCCTAGCCATATGACCTTGTCCTCGGCAATTGTAGCAAGTCACAACCTTCTTAGGACCAATAGGACTCCCATTTCCACTAGCTTGAGCATTCACAGCTTGATTGTTCCCAGTCCTTGTAGGAGGTCCATATGAATTTTGCCTTCCCTGAATAGGTTGCACCGTCACTTGACCATCTTGAACGGTGGCTTGTTGTCGAGGATTTGATGAGGTGCGGAGCTGATTGTTTGTTGGTGGAAATCCTCTAGTTGCAACAAGTTTTGACAAGTAGGCGGTGAGATGGTTTAAAACATCAGCTGGCGTATCATTTGGAGTAAAGACTGGTGCTTGGATTGGGGGAAGTTCATTAGAGTAGAAAGCTTGTGCTGGTTGTGCTTCAATTGGAAAATATCCTTGCTGATGAGTATAGCCCATTGGAGAAGTGTTGGCTTGTGATGGTGATGTCTGATATGGTGGTTGCTGTTGAAAAGATTGTTGATGAACACTTTGTTGATATTCTTGTTGTGGCATCATTGGTGGTTGATAAGATGGTTGCTGTGGTTGCTGATAGATGTGTGGTGGTGCCTGCTGCAAGTATGATGGTTGTTGATAAGTATAAGCCATGTTTTGTTGAGAAGCATACATTGCAAGTGGATCATGAACTTGAGGTGTAGACAACCGAGCCTCGATCACATGGCATTCATGTTGTTGAAGAAAAGCTTGAAGTTGATCCACATTGGTGTTATGCAAGTCCTTAGCCAATTTAACATCCGTCACGTATTTTTTCCATTCTGGAGGAAGAGTGTTCAAATACTTGGTGTTCAATTGAAAGGTAGGGATTGCCATGCCATAGATGTTTAGCTCATTCAACAATAGGGTAAATCTCAGATAGTAATCATTGAGAGTCTCCCCTGGCACATAGGCAAACTTATCAAAAGTATCATAAAGCTTACACTCTCGTTCTTGTTTAGTTAACGAGGTGCCTTGCATTAGAACACGAATTCTATCCCATAACTCTTTGGCAACTTTATGTTTGCTGACGAGTTTGTAGACATCTGGAGGAAGAGCTTGGAGAATGATGTTTGTAGCATACTTATCACATTTATCTTGAATCTTCATATCTCCAGTCAACTCACCCGTTGTGCGAGGACGAGTGGTCGTACCTTCCGTCACAGTACCATAATCTAATGGTCCATTGAGCACCGATGCCCAAATTAGATGTCCATTCTCCTTGTTCAACATATAAAGTTCCATTCGGGAAGCCCATTCCTCATACATAGTCTTCACCAACATTGGTGGACGATTATCCGTACCCGAGAGGATGGACTTATCCGTAAGAGATGTATACTCCATTTCAATAAGTTAAGATTTACAAAGTTGATCGAACAATGAAATAAGGTTAAGTATTTTTGTGTTGTTGTGAGTTAAAAACCGAGAAACAATGTTAAAATCCCCTAAAATATGTTCTCGAAATTTTTTATGGAAAAAAATTGTGATTATCGGAATGCCAGATCGGAATGTCAGATCGTAATACTTGATCGGAATGTCAGATCGTAAAACCAGATCGGAATGCCAGATCGTAACACCAGATCGGAATGTCAGATCGTAATACCAGATCGAAATATAGCCCTGTCGAAATGTTGTTGGTATCGGAATGTTCAGATCGCAAAGCCCTATCGGAATGTTCAGATCGTAAAGTGGCTGACAAAATTCGAGCAGAGTAACGACTTAAAATACTTCCTTATACCCGTCGGAATCTCAGATCGCAATAGCTATCGGAATGATTCAGATCGGAATAAGTGATAAAAATCCCACGATCGCAATGTAGAAACCAAACCCTTTCCGATGGAAGGTTATTGCGATGGAAGCCCAAGTACAATTTGTACTTTCCGACGAATGTTTCTGCTTAAATTTCGGAATGATAGAACACAACCTTTTTGCACTTTTGATCCAAAAAAATGATGTTTTAATCAAAATCAGTACACCAAAAAACACTACAATCCTACTGAATACGTTATGCTTCTTGAAATCACGAACAAACACAAAAAAAATTTTGATGATTTGGCAAAATGAACTCAAAAAGCCACGAAATGCTTATAAGAACATACGAATCACACAAACAAACCTATATTTCATCCCAAGCTCTTGATACCATTTGTGGATTTGTAAATCTATGCTTATGATTTTAGAGAGAGAAAGAGATAGAAAGATGGTGGATTTCACACTTCTAGAGAGAGAAAGTTAAGAACAACTATGTGTAAAATAATGAAAAACCACACCCTCTCCATCAAAGGAGAGGGTTTATATACCCAAGCCTTGTGATGGGCTTGGGCTTACATTGTTGGGCCGACCTACACATGTTGTAGGCTAGGCTTGGCTTTGTTTGATTAATAAAGATTAACTAAACTACGAGCTATAACATGGACTATTGTTAGAGTGACCGATCCTTCTTAATACGTAAAACGTATTTCCAACAGTACTCTTAGAGAACTCCTGCAAAATTCTAGATTGTGTCCACTGGTGAGTACGATTTAGTTTTCTAATTCGTGAGGCACTGTAGCATGCAAAGTTGATATACTGTGCATGTTGCCAAGACTTTTGACCTAGAAATGGGTGTGGTCGTATGGGTGACTTGGGGTTGATATATTTTTGGGTTACTTGGGGAGTTGCAAAGGTTTTATATGAGTTAACTTTCTCTTTGGGGAGTTGCAAAGGATTCTTTGGGGCATGTGTGTCTATCATGCTTGTGCATGAGTGTATGCGTGAACAGTGTTTGTCACTCTTGCTTATTAGAGACTGGTTAATTTCTTTAGGATTATTACCTTTGTTTATGTTCTAACTAAATTTTTCCATTCGCAAGTCCATTTTATGCTATGACATCTTAGCTGGTGTCATTTATAAACTTCTTTATAGACCAAAAACGTTTCATCACCCTTATTTTATTTCAAATTTTTGGATATCTGGAAGCCTAATGATCATTGAGATGTTTTTCTTAGTGATTGACATCTAATAGCAGCAGAGATCACTTTCACAAGGGTGTATAGTGTTATGGAGATGGCTGAGACTATTGGCACTAGCTTTAATGCAGGTCAAGTCAGTCTTATCATCAGTAAGTCCATCCCCATGTCCTATGAATCAACATTGAGAATTCATTTCCCGAATGTGGATGAGGACAGTATGAAACCTTTGACATTAATGGAATTGACGAAAATCTGTATTAGCTTGTAAAAGCATAATACAGAAATGGTACAAATTGTCAAGGATCACAGTTTTGAACTGATAGACTTGTTGTTTTGGAAGCTGATGCAAGGAGGATGTTCTTGGTTCCGTCCTTGTATATTGATCTTGGAGAGGAGTCTTAAAAACAGGAGGAGCAATCGAATTTAAGTGACAAAAGTAATAAAGAAAGCTCCAAAGATTCTACAAGTGCTGAAGATGATTAAGACCAAGTGAAGGATGACTATACAAGTGATTTGGGTGATTGACTTTTCGAGATTTATTATTACTCAAATTCAGGGATAAGTATATTTGTAAGAATCCTCTCTGTATGTTTTATTTTATTCAAAAACTTGATTACTAGAGTAGATATCTAGTTTAGGGGAGGATTGTTGGGAATAAAATTAGCAAAGTCACTAGAACGCTGACAAGAGGAAATTGGACGCTGACAAAGGTAAACGAGACACTGACAGGTGAGACGCTGATAAGAATTATCAAGGCGTTGACAAGAAGAATTTTAAGACAAAGACAAGGACTAAATCTGCCAATGATGAATTCATCAAGCTGGTGGACAAAATATGAAGATAAGAATTCAGAATATATTCTTAATGTTTAAAAAGATTTAGTAAATAAGTTATGTTTATCTTATGTATTTTCCTAAAATAGTTGATCTTATATTTTTGTACAAGGCTCCTTAAGTCTATAAAAGAAGACTTTGATTTGAAGAACGAGATCCAATACCGTGAGGTATACCAGGCTAAGGAAGAAGGTGAAGAAGAATCTGATGATGTTTTCAGTCAAGGCCAAGTCTACTTCATGTTCCAACTCATCTTCGTCATCTGATAATGAGGTATGTAATGACTCTTCTTGTAGGTTAAATACTGAGAGACTTAACAAAGAGGTGTTAAGGTTGTTAGATGATGTGAGTACTGAAAGATTCAAACTGTCTAACTATCAAATTGCTCTCACTCAAACTGAGAAGATAGTTTCTGAGTACAAGAAAATGGAATTTGACTTAAAAGATAAAATAAATATCTTAAAACATGAGTTAAATGCTAGTATGGATATTAGAAACATCATGGAGAGAGTCAATGCTGAATTACAGGCTAAGTTAGACGAGGCTATCAAAAATAAGGATAATGTAGACCTTAAAATTCAGAGATTTGATAAAGCCTTACAAACCCTAGAAAAATGTGTTAGTGAACAAAGGGATTCTAGGGATATGTCTGGGATTGGGTTGAAAGAATATGTTTCCGTTCCACCACCTGCTGGGGACTTCTATGGTGTCCATAGAAAGGATCTCTCTTGGACTGGTATTCCAGAAATCCAAGAAGAGGAATTTATTCCTCCACCTAGAGTTCTTTCCCTAGTTGAGGAATATCAACAAAAGGTTATTGACCTAGAAGAGTGGAAGAAGGCCAACCCCACTTTGTTTGTTAAGGGTGGGATGCTTAGTGGGAGTCCATATGTGCGTACACCCATTGAGAGTCCAGTAGAATCTACACCTATCACTGTGACCAATCCCATCACTGGAAAAGCTGTTAATCTTGGCTCCCCAATTAAGAAAAAACCTAGTGTTAAATATGCTGAAATGTATAGGAAACCTAGGTCATTCAGAAGCCAAGAAAGTGTTAATGGGACAGGGTTTTATCAGTCTAAGCCTAAGTTTGTGTCCAAAAAGGCTTGTTACTCATGTGGGAGCTTCTCACATTTGGCCTATAATTGTGTCAGTGAATACAATTCATTCGTTGACAATAGGTCATCCAATGTCAACCATAGACCTTTTGTCCACACTAGACCACAGGCTACGAGACCAGCTCCTTTCTTCTCTAAGGCAGCTAATACCCATGGACAAAGGCCCTTTCAAAAGACCAACACTTGGTCAAACAGGCAGTATGTTCCTGTAGCAAACCCTAATTTGGGCGCTGATAGGAACAAATTCAGCGCTGACAAGAAAAAATTCAGCGCTGACAAGAACAAATTCAACGCTGACAAGAAAAAATTCATGTTGGAGGAAATTGCAAAAGGCGCTGACACAGCAAAATTGGGCGTTGACAGACCTGCACATGAGGGTGATGTATCCCAGTCATCATCCATCATCAAGGAGGTTTCTTCACAGGTATCACCATCTACCTTACCAATAATTGATCCATTAGATAAGGGTAAGGGCATTATGGTGGAAGAGGTTGTTCCAAAGAATGCATCTCAAATTGAGTTTGATAGAAGGTTAGCTGCACAAATCATGGAACAAGATAAAAAGGAGGTGAAAGAGTCACCATTTGTTGTCACTTCAGAAGAGAAAGAAGGAAGTGATGAAGCTAGCTCAGACTCAAGTGTTATGATCATAGAACAGCCAGAAAGACTTGAGTATGGAGATGAGTTGGCCAAGGAGAAATTGAGAGAGTTGAAATTGCAGGTTGACTTTGATATGCCAGAGGTGGTTCAAATGTATCATGCTTGGGAAGAAAGATGTATGGAGAATCCACACTTGACCATTTTAGATCATATATGGCGTTTGGAGATTCTCCTTAGAGTACAAAAGGATTGCCAGGTTATTTTGAAGCACAATGCAAGCAATATTCTCTCAGAATTGAAAAGGGATAGAAGGGAGTTATACTGCATGTTGCTCAGATGTCATGGAGTAGGATGGACTTATCAGAAATTGAGTGCATTGACATTTGATGAGTTGGAATGCAAAGCTTATCCCATCTGGGTTAGAGTGCAGGAAGCAAACACTCTCAGACTTCTTTCAGATGAAAGAAAGGAAGAACTTGCAGAAGAAATGGAGCTCAAGAAGGCAATGTTTGTTCCCAGACCAGTGAAAAAGGGAGTTTCTCTTGAGTTTCCCAAAGATATGGATCCATTGTATCCAAGTGAAGCTGTCATCAGAAAGAGCCTCAAGCTCTCACCATTAGAAGCTTCAGACATGGTACAAGTGTTACCTCTAGATTCCAGAAATCCAATTGTGAGATATGAAGAAGATGAATGTGGATTTTGGAAGATTGGCAGATATGGAAAAGAGGTACACACTTTCACCACTCTTGTATCTTTGTTTGCAAGTTGTGATAAAGAAGACTTGGTAGACCTTTGGAGGTTGTTAGAGACCAAGTATGAGGCTGAAGCACCAACTTCAGCTAATGGAATAAAACTGTGGTCCACATTCAAGAGAATGTGTGGACCAAAAGATGAGGATCCTGCTATTTGGAAGGATCTTGAAGATGACCTCAGTGGTCTTCAATGGAGATTATATTCAGCTGTTGGTGTTTATTACTTGAGTGCTACAAAGTTTGCTGAGTATCTACTTGTGGATGGTCAGTATTTCATGTCCAGGGATATCTTGGAGAAGATGAAGAACACTTAGCTGGAAATTGATTATTCAAGTGATGTGGCAAAAGACTTGATCAGATTTATTTATTACCAATATGAGAAGGTTTGTAAGATTCCTCCTAGTCCTTAATGTTTATTCAGAAACTTGATCATAAGAGTGGATATCAAGTTTAGGGGAGGATTGTTGGTAAAAATTATGGCCAGATCACTTGAGCGCTGACAAGAGTAAATAAAGCATTGACAAGAGCAAAACAAACGCTGACAGCCTACGCGTTGACAAGATAAAGTCAAGCGTTGATACATTAAAGACAAGCACTGATGGGAAGATATACTCTACGCGTTTATTGTATTCTAGATTACTTCTAGTAAAGATAGGAACGACAATGTATTTTCTATATTTATCTTTACCTAGAATAGCTGATACGTAGATTATTGTACAAGGCATCTTATGTCTATAAAAGAAGACCTTTAGGTTAAAGTTTTATATAAGTTTTCATTCGTAAACTACTTTCATTGAAAGCAAGTTTGATATCATTAATCAAAGTGAAAGTTTGTTTATATCTTGTGTGTTCTTGTTTAAGTGTTAATTCCGCATAACACTTAGATTATTATAAACATATACAAAGGTTTCTCTAAGTGTATTACTTGATCTAATCTCGTATACATAAAGCTAAATCGATCTAAGTTTGGGATCAACAAACAACTCGACGCTGATGATCAAGCAATTCAAGTCATTCTTATGGGACTTCCTGAAGATGTTTATGCTGTTGTCGATAGTTGTGAAACCGCACACGAGATGTGGCTTAGGATTCAGAAAATGATGAAGGGCAGTGAAATTGGTTTACAAGAAAAGGAAACTAAGTTGCTTCGCGAATGGGAGAAATTTACGTCTACTGAAGGGGAACAAATTGAACCTTATTATCATCGGTTTTCAACCCTCATGAATCATCTTAGAAGAAACAAACATGAACCTGCACAAATTGCTGCCAACATCAAATTTCTTGATAATCTTCCTTCTGAATGGTCACGATATGTCACTCTTGTCAATCAAACCAAGGATCTTCATGTCGTGGACTACACTCAAGTATATGACTATTTGAAGATGAATCAAGATGAAGCTAACGAAGTTAGGGCAGAAAGACGTGCCAAGACACAAGATCCATTGGCTTTTATGGAAAAATCTTCATCATCTATGTCATATCCCATGGTACACTACCATCAACCCTCATCAAGTAACTTCATGCCACAACAACAACAACAACTCACTGCTTATGGATATTAACCTCCTGTTGCTATGAATTACTTACAACAACCCATTGCATGTTTTGATGACATCACCAATCCTACCCATGCTATTAATACTGGTCTTGCCCTTCTTGCAAAGGCATTCAAATTCACCATTAATCCCACCAACAACAATCAGGGAATCTCCTCGAACACTAGAAATAGGCAGATTGCTCAACCTTTCATGAATGTGAATCAAGATCACCAATTGGTAGTTGCTGGAAACACGGGGACTCGGTTTCAACAATATGGTCAGAATGTTGGGCAGACCGTTGGCAATGCAGGAAATCAGTATGGTCAAAATCATGGTCAAAATCCGGGTGTTCCGAATGCGGGTAATCAGAATGGGTTAATAGTTGTGCCAGCGATTGGTAACCAGATGGGAAACATTGTGGCTGCAAGGGCTGAGAATAATGGTACGGGAAATAGAAACAACAATCGTCAGGTTCAGTGCTACAACTGCAGGGGATTTGGTCATTATGCTCGAGATTGCACAACCAAAAAGAAGAGGGATGCTGCTTATCTTCAGACTCAGCTTCTCATAGCACAAAAAGAAGAGACAGGGATTCCACTTCAAGCTGAGGAATTTGATCTTATGGCTTCTGCTGCAGAATATGACGAGGAAGAAGAGGTGAATGCCAACTACATCTTGATGGCTAACTTACAACAAGCATCTACCTCAGGAATGCATGTTGACAGAGCTCCCGTTTATGATTCAGACGATCCCTCTGAGGTACATCCACGTTTTGATGATAATGATATATATAGTACGTCTAATCAGGAGGAGGAGTATACTGAGATGCTTGAGCCCTACATTGAGACACACGGGGATCAAACGAATAATAGTAATATTAGTTCAAGTGAGCCCAGTATGGACCTTAGTGTGGATCAAGTTGCCCAGCCTACAAGCCTTCCTGATACGGTACATGCGTATTATAAATCTCTATTTGATAAGCTTGTTAAGGATGTTGACCATGCTACGGTGGTTAATAATAAGTTTAGAGAAACTAATGCCAAATTGACCACTAAGCTTGCGGGATATAAGGAACGGGAGAAAAGTATTGATATTCATCAGGCTAAAATTAAAGAACTTGAACAAGCTCATGCTACATCTGTTTATCAAGAAAAATGCACAACTAAGAAATTAAATGCCTTACACTTAAGTAGTGCTAAAAAGATAAGCGAATTGAATGATGAAATCACTTCTCTTAATAAACAGCTTTCAACTGAAAAATCTACTATTTTGGATTTAAATGAAGAACGAAAGAAGCTGAAACATGATTTCAAAATTCGTGAAGATGGGCTTCTAGAGGATATTTGCAAAGCTCATGATAGGATTAGAGAATTAGACAACCTCTTAGTAAAACGCGGCCAAACTATGCAGACAATAAATATGCTCGCACCAAAAGTGAATGAGATAAATTACACTTGATACAAATTGGCTTTAGGTTGTCCTCTTCCCCCTAACCCTAGATATCTTAAGCAAGTTCAGGCCACTAACGAAACCTTATATAACGGTAGTGTGCTCTTATCTGATGAGAATGATCCTCCTAGTGTGCATGATTCCGAGGAAACTACTGATCTTGCAGTAGAGACTCGTTTAAGAATGAAAAAGCTTGATAGAGAAGTGACACCCGTTTATTATCCGAAAGTTAATCCTCCAACTATTTTTGTTCGGTCTAAAACGAGTACTGAAATGCTTTTGCTACCAAGTGAGGAATTGTCTGATGACCCTCCTAAACCGAGTATCACACGCTGATTTCTAAATGAGCTTAAAGATAACTTTGTCATCCTTAAACGTGTTGTTAATTCCAAAATCACTGGAGGAAATTTTACATCACCTGTTCAGATTGAGGTTCAGAAAATTCTTCAAAATGATATTAATCCGATTATTAATCAAGTTGATGCTCGATTAGGTAATTTAGAAAACGCTTTTCTAAAAGAATTAGCCAACTTTGTTGAAGACTTTAAATCTTTGACGAAGGAAGCTGATGAATCTCTTGATAAAATAAAATTTTTGGAAAACGATCTTGAACGCCTCTTTAAAGCTCGTGACTGTATTGATAGTAGCCCTGTTGATTTAGGTACCTCTATGTCGCATAATGAAAACCTCCAAACTAAGCTTGATCTTATGAAAGATAAAATGGAATCTTATGTCATTAAAAAGGATAAATAATTCACCGATCTTTGGAATAAATTTGTCAAAAAATGTGATGAATGCAAATATGACAAGATTTCGTATGAAAAAGCTTACAATGAAATGCAACAAACAATCGCACGGTTGCAGGTTCAGTTAGGAGGGGTTTCGGAAACGAATTTGGCCTCTTCAGGGTTATAAAGTGCTAGTGATGGTAATGTTCAAAAGCTTAAGGCTAAGATTGCAGATTTAGAATATGTTGTTGTTTCATATAAGCGGGCTGTTGAACAAAGTAAGTCTGTCTATCAGAAACTTATTGATAAAATCTATGAGAACTGTAAGTTAAAGGCCTTGTTAAAAGATAAGACTTCTGAACCTAGCTCGATTGTGGATACGATGATCCAGAAACCAGCAACCTCGGGACCCACTCGTATTACTGTGACACCTTTTCCCAAGGTTGCTGGAACGAAAACTGTTGTGATTGCCCCAGGAATGTTTCGTGTTAGTTCTCCCTCTGTGCCTAGCAAACAACGTAAAGCAAGCGTTAGGACAAAACCGATCACTATAACCCAACCACAAGTTATTGATTTAACAAGTGCTAATTCTAATAGACGCGCGTCTTCTTCTACAGGAATAAACAACTACACTAAGAGCAGAAGGCCACAGCCTACGAGCAATACAAGGAATGATAGGGTCCCTTTTGCCTCTAAAATTAGTCTCCCCAAGATCAATAATGTGGAAGTAGAAGTACACCCTAGGAATTTACCGCTTTTTAATCATAATCAGAAACCTAATTCATCTTAATGTAATGACTTTAAGCTTGCTATTCGGAATGAAAAATCTGAAGTTATTTGTGCTAAATGTAATAAATATTTTTTTACTTTTAGTCATGATGCTTGTGGTTTGACTATGAATGGGTTGAATTATGGTGGTTACACTCGAATTGACAAGATGTCAGTCAGTGAACAACAACGCACTCCTAAGGCTAAGGTGTATGTTCCAAAAAGTACGCATGTAGGGTTCACAGAAAGTCTTGCTAAGCCTAGTAGCCCTAGATTCACCTCTAAATGGTTGCCTACTGGTAGAAATTTTGACTGTAGTGGCAAAATTATTGACACTAGTAGATCTCATACTGACAGTGAAACGTCGGTATGTGATACGGCTTAACTATCTTCTAACTCTAAAGGAACCTATTTCATCGGTTTCCAAAATATTTTCTTCTCTTATCATTGGCAGGCTGTTGAAATTTGTCTCTGGTGCGTGGACTCGGGCTGTTCCAAACATATGACTGGGAATCGAAGCCTTCTCAAGAACTTTGTTTGGCGATTCATGGGAACTGTCCGATTTGGAAATGATCATGTTGCTGCAATTCTAGGCTATGGTGATCTTCATTGGGGAAATATAATCATCACTAGAGTGTCTGTTGTTGATGGCTTGGGACACAGTTTATTTTCGGTTGGGTAATTTTGAGATTCAGACTTGGAGGTTGCTTTCAGAAGTCATACATGCTTTGTAAGAGATCTTGAAGGAATTGATTTGTTGAAAGGAAATCGTACCGCCAACCTTTACACCATTGATCTTTTTCAAATGTCTGTTGCTTCTCCAATTTGTCTCATGGCCCGAGCCACATCAACAAAGTCATGGTTATGGCATCAAAGGTTATCTCATCTCAATTTCGATGCCATCACCCAACTCGCGAAAGATGATCTCGTTACCGGTCTTCCAAAGTTCAAATATACAAAAGACCATCTTTGTCCTTCTTGTGAGCAAGGAAAAAGTAAGAAGAAGCCTCACAAACCCAAACCTGTTCCAAATTCGATGAATAGGTTGCATCTCCTTCATATGGATTTATGTGGCCCAATGAGAATCAAAAGCATTAATGGAAAGCGGTATGTCCTAGTAATTGTGGATGATTATTCTCGTTACACATGGGTTCATTTTCTTGCATCAAAATATGAAGCCCCTGATGTAATTATTAACTTCGTGAAGAAAACATCAGTACTACTGCAAGCCCCTGTCATTATTGTGAGAACGGATAACGGCACAGAGTTCACCAATCAGAAATTGAAAGCTTATTTTGACGAAGTTGGGATTTCTCATCAAACTTCGGCTGTAAGAACTCCAGAGCATAATGGAGTTGTGTAACGGAGGAATCGTACGTTCGTTGAAGCTGCTCGGACGATGCTTCTCTCCTTCAGTGCACCGTTATTCCTTTGGGCCGACGCTATAGCAACTGCATGTTATACTCAAAACCGCTCCATTATTCATACCCGTTTCAATAAAACACCTTATGAGATCATTAATGGAATAAAACCGGATATTTCATTTTTACATGTCTTCGGTACATTATGTTATCCGAAGAATGATCGTGAAGATATCGGTAAACTTGAACCTAAAGGTGATATTGGTTTTTTCATTGGTTATTCTTCAACTGCTTGTGCTTACAGGGTTTATAATCAAAGGACAAGAAAGGTAATGGAGACTATGAATGTTAACTTTGATGAACTCTCGGGTATGGCTTCTCAACATAGAAGTTCACATCCCGAGCTTCAAGGTCAGACTTCTGGACACGTAAGTTCAGGACTCGCGCTTCAATTTGCACCGTCAGCAATCTCATCGTTATAACCTTCGGAACGTGATTTGGAAGTTTTATTTGGGCCAATTTATGATGAATATATGGAGGGTCCTTCATCATTTGGTGTTCCTCAAAATTCCCCGGCTGCACCTGCTACGGTAGTTAAAGAACCTCCGACTGCATCTACACCAACGGCATCTACTTCTGCACCATCTACGTCAAACCTCAACCATAGTGACTCCAAACATTCCAACCACTTCTCCGACTGCTGACGCAACTCAACAACATTCTCAACAAATTCCTACTCATGTTCATCTTCAGAATGAAATAGTTGCTAAAAATACAAACAATGCGATGCTCAACGAACACGAGTTTGTTAATCCATTTGCGTCTTCCACAAGTTCTACACAGCCTTCAACACCATATGTGGATCCGTCGAGATTGCATCAAGTTTCTCATACACTTCCACATGAACACAAATGGACTAAGAATCATCCTTTGGTTCAAGTGATTGGCAATCTCTCACGACCAGTCTCAACACGAAATCAGCTACGTACCGACGGTGATATGTGTATCTATGCACTATCAGTCAGCACAATGGAACCAGCAAGTATAAAGCAATGACCGATGCATCATGGATTGAGTCTATGCAAGAAGAACTCAATCAGTTCATCCAGCTTGATGTATGGGAGTTAGTACCTCGACCGGATAATTTCTATCCCCTTACTCTAAAATGGTTATTCAAAAACAAGATGGATGAGGAGCAAACGGTCATTAGGAACAAGACTCGGTTAGTCGTGAGAGGTTATAAACAACAGGAGGGAATTGATTTCGTAGAATCCTTCGCCCCGGTTGCTTGAATGGAAGCTATTAGGATTTTCTTGGCATACGCGTTACACAAATCATTCAATGTGTATCAAATGGACGTGAAGACGGCTTTCTTGCATGGGCTGTTAAAAGAAGATGTGTATGTATGTCAACCTGAAGGTTTCATCAATACCGAACATCCAAGCCATGTCTACAAGTTGAAAAAGGCAATTTATGGTTTGAAACAAGCACCGAGGGCATGGTACGACGAATTATCATCATTTCTTCTACAAAATCACTTCAGCAAAGTAACCATTGATCCAACGTTGTTTATCAAGCACTACGGCAACGACATCTTGGTGGCTCAGGTCTATGTAGATGATATTATATTTGGTTCTACTAACCTAAAATATTCCATATTATTTGCCGACCTTATGAAAAGTCGATTCGAAATGTCCATGATGGGGGAAATGACGTTCTTTCTTGGTCTCCAAGTTCACCAATCCCCCGTGGTATTTTCATAAATCAGTCCAAGTATGTGCTTGAGATTCTAACGAAATTTGGCATGCAAAACTGTGATCCTATTGGTGCTCCAATGGACACTAAACACAAGCTTGATTTGGATAAGAAAGGGACATTTGTAGATGCTACAAAATACCGAAGCATGATCGGTACCAGGCGAAGCCAACCGAGAAGCACCTCAAGGAGGTTAAAAGGATCTTTCGTTATCTCCGGGGAACCATTAACATGGGTCTCTGGTATACGAAGGATTCTGGTTTTAATCTCACTGGTTTTTCAGATGCCGACCATGCAGGGTGTCATGATACATTCAAGAGCACTTCCGGTGGAGCACAATTATTAGGCGAGAAGCTAGTGAGCTAGTCATCAAGAAAACAAGACTGTACGGCGTTGTCCACTACGGAAGCAGAATATGTGTCTCTATCCGTGTGTAGTGCTCAAGTCCTTTGGATGAGAAGACAACTCACGGATTATGGCTTTCACTTTAACAAAGTTCCTATTTATTGTGATTCACAATCAGCCATAGCCATATCCTACAACCCGGTCCAACACTCCAAGACCAAGCACATAGCTGTCCAATTCCATTCATAAAGGAGCATGTGGAAAGAGGAACGATCGAACTGTATTTTGTCAAGACGGACTATCAACTAGCCGACATCTTCACCAAAGCTCTTTCTCAAGAAAGATTTGAATTCTTGGTTCGTCGACTTGGTATGCGTAGTTTTACTCCAGATGAACTTGAACATGTCTTTTCTACTTTCTTCTCATAATGGCTTATAGTTACATGTCAGACTATAACCCGGTCCCCAAAGAAAGGAAAGTCTTTGACTTATCCTCAACAACGAGAAATTAATTTTTCTCGGTCATGGGCTTATATCAAAACATTCAAAGTTTTAAGCTCATGAACACAAGGAAAATGTTCATTTATGTACATTATTCCTTAACAACGGGAAAGTAAGTTTTCTCGGGTTTTGAGTATAATTTTTCAATGTATTTCAAAACTGTGTGCTCATGTACTCCCCTAATTTTAATTTGAATTTCTTTTCAAGGGGGAGTACAAACTTTCATGCAACATTATTCTCTCCATGTTTCATCACTAGTTTCACAAAAAATTCAATGTCATGCAATTTTTGAGGGGGAGAATAGTGATTAAAATGTGTTATCTTGGATAAGATCTTCGATATAAGTGCTTTCTCTTCATAATATGTGCAAAAACATTTCCTTTTATGATGCACATATGTAGGGGAGCGTTTTTGGTGATATAGAAAGTTTCACTGGTTAAGATATCTATACCTTCAACACAATTATTCACGACGATATTGGTGTCAAAAGGTAGTTTGGTATACGTCCTATGATCCTACCAGAACCGGAGGGATCTTCCCATGGACAATCCATTAGAACTTAGAAGTCCTTATGAAAGATGGAGTAGTTGAATGTACGGGAAAAATTCAGACTAATGACTTAAGCTAGCACTGGAACAATCACAACAAGGTGCTAGTTATGACGTCTTGGTAAGCATTGAAGGGGTTGAAGAATGAAAAAGAAATATAAGGATAAAGGGTGTAAAGAAAGAATCCCTCCATACAGCTTAGACAGAAACCGAGTCAATACATCTAGTATCAGAATCACGTTGATGATTTCTGGTATTGAAGACAAAGCATCATGGACCCAGTGATGCAAAGCACAACCCTTCCCAGCCTACTCAAGCTTCTCTCAAAAGAAGTTTGTTTTATTGTCACGGAGTTCAACTCATTTCTATCAACTTTCTCACTCCGAGATAGTAGATATTGAATAGGTGGCAGTCTGCTCCAGCCTCCGATCACTAAATAAACGTGCACTTATAGAGTCTAGAGCCAACGAGATTCATCATAAATATCATTAGAACACTTATTCCATATATCAATTGCTGTTCATCACTAGAACACATGTGATAAATTACAGAGTCCTACGCTCTATCCTTGTGATATTGCCAGAACATTCAGAGTGATACTCATTAGTATTCATAGTGATGAATGGAAATTCTTCTAGTGTTAACATCAAACAGCACTGCGGTAGGTCATATGTAAGATTCACTTGAATTGAACATATGTTAACTGGAAAGCAACAGTGGTTTGATTCTTAATTGATTCAAACTCGTTCCAGGTCTCGACGCAATATCTTTTTGATCTTTCCAGAACATTCAGAGTAATACGTATTAGTACTTACAGTGACGAATGGAAATCCTTCCAGTGTCATCATCAAACAGCACTGCGGTAGGTAACTTGTGAGATTCTATATGAATCAAACTTGTGTCAACTGGAAAGCAACAATGGTTTGCTTCTTAATTGATTCAGACTTGTTCCAGGAAATTGAATTGACGACGTAATCAGCAGAATGGAACTGCATGATACACTCCTTACTTTGAATTATCTTTTGATATATTCAAGTATTGAGAACGGCTACCACAACTGGAAATCCTGTCAAGGAAGTTCTTTAAACTTACCTAATCACAGGTACAATATTCGTACTGTATAACGGGAAACCGGTGGAATGCAAACGGTGGCGTTATCTCAAGAGTCGCAATTCAAGGCCACATTCTCAAGTAATTGAAGAAAACTTAAGGACATCTAAAGACAAAGACTTCCGCTACTCTGATATTCAAGGGATATTGTTAACAAGATTTCAAGTCAACACCAAATATGAGTATGTGGGGGAAGACACAAGAACACAAGTTGGTAAAGCTTCAAGATCAAGTCATGGCAAAGATCAAAGATCCAAGATCACAAGTCATGAAAGGAACTATGAAAGAACTCTCAAGACAACAAGCTTCAAAGTCTGCAACACCAAAGAAATGAAGTCACATATTACATGACCACCCCTTAGGGGGAGATTGTTAGCCGTATTTAAAGTGATGGTCATATAATATACCGTTGCGAAGCTCATGAAAAATACTATTCAACGGTGTCGAGAGTTCTTAGTTATTAATGTTTATGTAACGGGAATTAGTCCCGAACACACAAATGAGGAAGGCCTCCTAAACATTTATTACATAGTATAAAAGGCCTCACAACCTTATTTGTGTGTGTGTTTTCCATTCCATAGATTGTAGAGAGAGAAACATATGTGTTTCTCTCACTAGAAATTCACAACCTTTTGTTTTTCTCTTTTCCTTCATCTAATCTAATCTTTCTTTTTTGGTTTAATCTTCATCTTTATTTCTTGTTCTATATTAGTCGTGTGTATCATTCCTACATTTAATTTTATTAATACTATGACTTTTAGGGTTTATAAACCCTAAAAGCACGTTATGGTGATCGATTTGACTTAAAAATATTTTCTTATGTTAGATCTTGATTAAATCAGCCCTAATATGTTTCAAATAAGTTTTTATATGATTATTAACATGATCTAAAACTTTGTAATATGATCTAGACCCTAAAAATGGTTAAAAAAAAATTAAGAACAAAGGTTGTCCAGTTTTTCAGTCATCTTGTAAGGGCTGTAAAACAAGTTTGAGGTTTTGATGTGTTTCAAGAGCTTATGATATATTAATATGAATCTAGTTTTCATGCCTGGTATCTATTTATTATTAAGAACAATTTATGGTCGGGTTAGTACTGTTTTCCCATAAGGTGTCAAATCTGATTTTTAAGACTAAAAAAAGTCATGTTCACTAAAAACGCCATAAAACCTTTAATACTTCTAATTAAGCTAAGCCACTTCAGGGGGGTTATCTTCATATTTTGAGGCATCTTCATGATTTTTTTCTAATGTTTTTAGGGCGGTTTAGATGGGTCAAGTCAGTCGCATCATTCTGTATGTTATGGTCAGACTGTTTTTGGGCTAGGTTGGGCTTATTGGGTCATATCTTGGGTTAGGTAACCTTTGGGCTTTAACCCTTTTACATAGGCTTTGTTAACCCACAATATGACCTCTGTGATTTTTATGGGAATTTATGGGAAGTTTATAATTGGGTAGTTGTTGAACACGTAATTATTCATGTTTTTAGTGGTAATATCCTTACATGTATGGCATAATAAATAGCAAAAAATGTATTTCTGGTGCATATATCGTTTATATTTTTTATTTAATATTATAGGTACGGATATCAAAGAAAGATCCAAAATGAAGCCAAAGAGCCAAAAACATACACAAGAAGTGGAAAGAGCACGAAAAATCAAGTCCAACGGTGCCTTCATATTTTATTGAGCTGACCCGACACCATTTAAATGGGTCGGACCGACCCAATATTTATAATACATACAAACTGTTGGGTCCAAATTACCAATTAAAAAACAAGTGCTTGCCCAAGAACTGCTGGCCCGAGAAGACATTAAACAGCCACCTAGGCCCAATATGGCGCAGGCCCAAGAAAGAAAAAAAGATAGATCGTAGCTTACATCAGACGTTGGGATATCAACATTCCATATCTTATATTCACTTTTTGTTTTAGGTAGAATAGGAAAAGGATATCATATGCTCATCTTATTTTATTCATTTCTTGTCCCTGCGTTTTTTAATAAGGTAGGCAACATCTCACTTTTGACTGTCTTTCTTTTTAATTTCCGTATGTAGCATATAAGCAGTAGTTTAGGATAGAATTTAGATCTAATTTTTTAATACTCGCATTTTAATACACGCAGCTTCCTTTAATTCTTCATTTGATGTTTTAGTTATAGATTCAGTTGATGATTTTCGGTTAACAAAAATTCTGTTTGGTTTCGATTTGTTATTCGAATGTTATGATATTGATGCTTCGGTTATGTTTTGACTCAATGTGGGTTATAGATTAGTTGTAGATGGTTTTGGTTATATTTCGAATCGCATGTTTATGTTTCGAGTTGAAGTTTGTTTGAGTTTCGGTTGCTATTCAGGTATTTGTAGTTTGATTTTTGAATATAGCAGTTTGGTTGATGTTGATGAAATAGGTTCGGTTATTGTGATTCGGATAAAAATAAGGGTAATGAAACAGAAAGAAAATGTTGTTGTAACTCCTTCAATTTGCAACCAAACGTGACTACACCAATTTGATATCTTTCCTTTCATATTGTTGTTTCCCTTTACTATATTTAAATATATTTAGTCATATTAGAAAAAGATTTTATTAGTTTTATTAAAAGTTATAATTAGTTTTTAATTAATATAAATAGTATAAAAAAATGTTTCAAATCTTTTTTTTAAATATTTTAATTAGTTAAATAGATTTATATTTAAATTTAAAATCGTTTTTACAAATATTAAAATGTCGTTTAGTTTAATTTTCGTTAATTGTTCGTTGACTTTTGATCTCGGCGTTTCTTCTACAACATTTTCGGTTCTTCGTTTCGTTTCGGTATCTACTTTCTTTCACTCTTATTCTTTTAGAAATACATTAATGTCATTTTTATTAGCGTTAGATCATCTTTATTTGTAGCGCTTATGCTTAAAAGCCGTTTGCTTGTCCCCGTAGTTTGATTAGGGTTTCTTTTTTGCTTCCTTTAGATTATGATTATCCTTAGTTTTAATCATTTAGTTAGATATCAAAATCAAAACTCTTTTATTCGATCATCAAACTTGAGACATAAACGTGGATTTCCATTCACACTTCGCCGGAACTACGATAACCTTTCGGGTGTACGAAAACGACTGTATCAGTACTTAAGTAGTGAAACATACCTTAATTACCATTAATCTTTTAAATAAGAAAACTCCTATTTTTGGAAAGTCAATCACCTATTTTGGAAACTTGTCTTATATGATTAAAGATCGGTATATGTGATGTATGGTATCTTTTTTTGTAGCTTTGGTGAAACGAGATTCGGATTTCCCTTTGTTGCTTACAGGTTTTGTTTGATTCGGCAACAAGGTACGGATATTCGGTTCTCTTAGTAAGAATCATCCGCTTATCCTTTTGTATTTCTTCCTTTTGAGTATTCCCTAAGACTTTGCTATGTTACCCATATGGTTACTTGTTGTTTTGATATGATTCACTAATCCCTTTGATTCGTTATAACCCTCTGATTTGTTTTGGATTCATATGCTTCTTTTGGACCAATTATAATATATGCTTTGTTATGACCTTTGATTTTGAAGCCTTATGCCCGAGCCATATTCTGTAACATGTCATGGATGTACCATGACCATGTCGATCGATGCACCAACGACATGACAATATCTGGGGCGGTGTGATTAGACCCTAGCGTTCCCTTTTTGGATTGGTCATTTTGGATATATATTTTGTAAGTGCATATGCTAGGCATGAGCTAGTGTATGTGCTATTTTGGATTTGCAGGGGGCGTGTGGATGCATCCTAGGATTTAGGATTTTGAAAAAACCTAGATATGATTTAGTAAGTGGGTGGTATGTGCTATATGCCCCACATCGCTTCTGGTACATGGGAGTATCTACCCATGTGCACCTATCTGACTGTTTGATTTAGATATGATATATGATTTATATTATGAGCTCGTGGGCATTCCTATACATTTTCTTTCACTCTCTTTATACTCATTATGATCTTTTGTTCATCTAATTATGTTCCATTGCTTCCGTTATATTTCCTTCACTTGTGCATCTATTTGTTATATCCCTTCACTGGGCGTTTTGCTCAGCCGTTTCTTTTTCCATTCGGCAGGTATTAAGCGGGAGTCTGGGCATTGAGAGTTGGATGAGTGAATTAATTGTCACTCGAGTGTTTAATAAAACCTTTATAACATTTTATGATTTGTTGCATTTCATTTTGGACCCTTTTGGTTTGGGGATTTCTATTTCTAAAGTAGTATTTTGAGTAATATGAAGTTTTAATATAGTTTCAATTTAGACCTTTTAAAATGTTATGTTTCTGATGTGATGTGAGACCCCCAAAATCAGGCAAGGAACAAGTAGGCAGCATGTGGGTGCCACGTCATGGTACAAGAAACAATTAAATATAATTAACACAAAATTGATGTAAGAAAACATTTACATTACATCATAAAGATCAGAGTTTTTAATTTAAAGGTCCCAAAGTTTTGAAACATAATAAAGTATTGATACACATAATTACCAAAAGAACAAGATAAATATTCTTTGGCAGCTTTTAACAAAATAAAGCTTTAAACTACACAGAAATCTTCAAGCTGCAAAAATATCCTGCGGGCTCCCATCCAAGCAAAGTCAAGCATTATTACCCCTGAGATTAAACATATAAAACATCAACAAAAAGTTGAGTGATATTCATAGGTTTAGTAAATTAAGTAATAGAACACGGTAAAATTTTGTAAAACAAGTGATGGGGGGGGGGGGGGGGGATGACTATGTACATTATCCATAGTCAATATGTTTATTATTTATATTAGCTCATGACACCGAAGCTTAACGTATAAAAGAGCCCCTATTGAGTATTCAGCCTAAATACTCAAGTATTAACAAATGTATGTGCGTCAAAGTATTACGGGACGAGGATTGTCAATCCCGATGGATCCATCCACAACATTCGCGCTTGCAAACTGTGAGTTATTAACGGTTCATGATATTGAGGGGAACTTAGTGGCTATGGATACTAAAACCAATAATAATCGGTACTCATCTGGTAAGCATACAGTTCAGGATAGCATACAATTTAAAAGTTTGTGTTCCAACATGAAATCTCACCCCGCGTTTTAGAAACATGTTATAAATAGTAAAAGGGGCTATGAACTCACCTTAGTGATAAAGATATCAAACAAGGATAACATCAAAATAATAGCGATGGGAGTGAAATGATGAATTAAGATAAGCCGAGAAACCACAAGCTTCTAACGATTAACTAAAATAAAGTGACGTGTATTAGGATTATAAAATAACACGTAAAAATGTGCACTAGTTTTATAAAGATTTAATATAACTTTGACATCATACTTGATGTTTAAAAGTTTTATAAAACAATTAGCTTAGTAAAAATAATGTGCAAATGATTAATGTTTCGAGCTTTCTTCCTCACTTTTGAATTATATAGTTTAATGTTTGTAAGAAATGCCAATTACACTTAAGTTACTAAAAGTACTACGTATTTATAAACATAAGATCAATTTTATATTAACAATTCATATTCGATACAATACTACAATTGAGATACAAAAAAGACATCACGTAGTATAAGTATTATTATCTCATATCTTAAGTTATTTTAGTTGATTTTATAGAATTGTGCATGTTTGTTTTTCTTTACAGGTTATTTCATATCATATGTAGAATTTATAATAGATTTAGTAACATACTTTAAGCATAATCTCAATCATAAATAAATTCTTCTATATTCCTAAAATAATAATGAAAAAGCATCAAAATCATGTGTTATTATTTGTGAAGTAGCTTGGTACTATGTTTTATATTACCTTTTAAATGAAAAAGAACGAACCAAAGCTTCCACTCAGACACAAACATAAACTGTTGAATCAAACGATGAAAGACGATGTGCACTAAACATAGATTCTCTTAACATTAGACCCATATCATCTTTGTAGAATGAGTTTTCGGTTAGAGTTTAACATCAAGAATCGAATTCGACTCTAGTCATTCTTTTATAAAAACCATCAAGTAATTAAGTTCCTATTTAAAAAAAAGCTAAGTCGGCCAAAGGAGATGAGAAAATCACTGATAAAAGCGAAATACATAATTATAAAATATGTAGGTGTCATATGAGTTTTGTGTATTATCAAGCATGTTTTTATACAACTTAAGCACACGTGGAAGATTTGAAGCATTTCTTTCACATCTTTAGTCTTGTGGTGTCTACATGTTAGATACTAATGTGACGCGATTATAGCAAAATAAAGAGTCTAGACCATTTGATGTCGCTGATGTGTGGGTTATAGTTTTATTTGTCTTTTTTATATATAAAACGGGTATTATCGAAGTCCGGTATTTTTTAAAGTTACGCGATTTGAAAAATACGCGTAAACCACGAAAAATAAACGCTCGATATAAACTAAAACTTCGACATTCGGATCACGTTGATATTTAGATAAATAAATAAATGTTTATGATTTAAGAAACATTAACCCGTTATATTACGAATGACGCTTAAGGGTTTAATGTAAATTACGAAGGATGTTCGTAAAACGAGAAATTAAAATGACGACAATAGATAATATTTCATGTTATAACGAGAATGTTTATGATAAATGTCGGACATATACTTTGCCGATAAATAATAAATGACACGTATTCGATACGTTAAAGACTTAACCTTGTCTGTTAGTCAAGAATTAAATATTATTTATAAAACGAACATGACATTTAAAAGTCGGGTAATAAATATTGTCCGGATATTAGGAATAGAATTAAAGCTCGGTCTAAATGTTGATTTTAAATTCGGGTTACAACAGTAAATAAATATGGAAAAATAAAAATATTTTTTTTATAATTTCGAATAAAATATTATCAATGCTTAGAAAATGATTAAAATATAATTTAATTAAAATTCTTGGGATCTCAGGATTTACGTATGAAAAAGTAAAGAGGAACACGTAAAACATTGTAAAATTAAGAAGTACGAATAAAAGAATAATTTAATTACCGGGAAAAATACGAGTTCTCACAGTCGACCCCCCTAAAGGTGTTGATCCCAAACTTTGATTGATTTAGCTTTGTGTTAACGAAAGTAAATCAAGTTTAACACGTAGAGAAACTTTATGTATTCAACAATCTAAGTGTTATGCGGAATTAACACTTAGAACAAACAACAAAGCAAAACAATGTAAACCAAACTTTCACTTCGATAATAATATCAACGAATGATTACAATGAAAGTGTTGTGAAATATGTGGAAGAGGTGTGTCTTGTGTCTAACCCAAAGGCCTCCTTTTATAGGTTAAGGAGCCTTGTACAAAAAGCTAAGATAAACTATTTTAGGAAGAGTCACAAGATCAACATAGAAAATAACTTATTTGAATATATCTTTTAATCATTTAAGAATATATTATGAATTCTTATATTCATATTTTGTCCACCAGCTTGAAGAATTCATCATTGGCAGATTTAGTCCTTGTCTTTGTGTTTCTTGTCAGCGGCTACACAATGCTTGTCAGCGGCGAAAATGGTTCTTGTCAGCGTCTAGAATCCTCTTTGTCAGCGGCTACGGACTTGGTCAATTTTATTCCCAACAATCCTCCCCTAAACATGATATTTATACTTAACTATCAAGTTTCTGAATAAAACAAAATATACACAGAGGATTCTTACAAATATACTTATCCTTGAATTTGACAAATCACTTGTGTATTCAACCTTGGTCTTAAACATCTTCTGCAATACATCTGTAGAGTCTTTGGAACCTTCTTTATAACTTTCGTCACTCAAATTCAATTACTCCTCCCCTTTTTAAGACTCCTCTTCAAGATTAGTATCAAAGGACGAAACCATGAATATCCTCCATGGCTTCATATCAGCTTCCAAAACAAGAAGTATCTCCCTCAACTGTGTGAGTTCAAAACATTGATTCTTGAAAATTTGTACGTGTTATGTATTTTGCTTTTGCAAGCTAATATAGATTTTCGTGAATTCGATTAATGTCAAAGGTTTCATACTGCTCTCATCCACATTCAGGAAATGAATCCTCAATGTTGATTCATAGGACACGGAGATGGACTTACTGATGATAAGACTGACTTGACCTGCATTAAAGCTAGTGCCAATAGTCTCAACCATCTCCATAACACTATTCACCCTTGTGAAAGTGATATCTGCTGCTACTAGATGTTAATCACTAGGAAAAACATCTCAATGATCATTAGGCTTCCAAATATCAAAAAATTCTTAAAAATGAAAGGGTGATGAAACGTTTTGGGTCTATAAAGAAGTTTATAAATGACACCAGTTAAGATGTCATAGCATAAAATGGACTTGTGAATGTAGAATACTTTAGTTAGAACATAAACAAAGGTAATAATCCTAAGGAAATTAACTAGACTCTAATAAGCAAGAGTGACACACAATGTTCATGCATACACACATGCAAAAGTATGATAGACACACATGAACTCTAGAGTCCTTTGTTCACAAATGCCCCAAAGAGAAAGTTAAATTTATATAAAACCTTTGCAACTCGCCAAGTAAGCCTAAAAATATATCTACCCCAAGTCACCCATACGACCACACTCAATTCTAGGTCAAAAGTCTTAGCAGCATGCATGTTTCATTGAAAATATGCATGCTACAGTGCCTCGAGGTTTAGAAATTCTAACAATTCCATAAGAAAAAGTCTTCACTATTTCTAACCCCCACTCACCTGTGGACACAATCTAGAATTATGATAAGAGCATTCTAAGAATACCCAACAACCTAAAGGTTTACCTCCCCTTAATAGAAGCATACAAATATTATAAGTAAAGAAGAAAATTTTTATCTCAAGATAGGAATGTAGACATTCCAACCATCATAAATAAAAGTTTGCAACTCTGTATTCATCCTAATGTAGCTCCACAATCCTGCATAGTTAGACAAAAATCACAAAAACACACCAACAGAGGCTACCCTTTCCCACGACAATGGGTAGAGATAACATGTCAGTTGATAAAAATAATAACAGTGGAAAGACAAACAATGCATGTTCCTTGAGCATCCACTATCCCAATATCCTTGATCATTAACCTGCTTTTGGATAGTCTGCTCATCAAGAAAACAAATTAGTTTTCTTTGGAGATCCAAGCCTTGTCAAACTTAGATCTGTCTAGTTGTTCAACTAGAGTGGCCTTATTCTTTACCACAAATACATGTTCATCCCTTTGTGACCTAAACCCCCAATTAGTTCCAATGGGTCTAGTAATGACCTTCTCAAGATATGTAAATCTATTGAAAGTAATTGAAATACCATTAAAATTAGATTTTTGCTCTTGTTTAGGTTTCCGAGTTAAGTGAGATGATGCCCTAGACCCTTGACCATTATTAACCAAGTATCTTTGTTCATATTGTCTAACATAAGGTCTGACAATGGCTATTTGTGGCATTTTCATACCAAGCCTAGTTCTGTCAGCGGCTTGTCTTGCCCTGTCAACAGATAGATTGTTCCTGTCAGCGGCTAAATTAGGGTTTGCTATAGGAAACTACTTTTTGTTAGACCAAGTGTTGATCTTTTGAAAGGGTCTTTGACCATGAGCATTAGCTGATTTTGAAAAATAAGGAGCAGGTCTAGCAGCTTGTGACCTTGTGTGGACAAAAGGTTTGTGATTGACAGTGGGTGCCCTATTGTCAGTGGCTTGTTTGTATCCGCTGACACAGTTATAGGCCAAATGAGAAAAGCTCCCACATGTATAACAAGCCTTTTTAGACACAAACCTAGGTCTAAACTGATTATATCCCAACCCATTCACACTCCCTTGGCTTTCTCTAGGTGAACTAGGTTTTCTATACATTTCTGCATATTTAACACTAGTTTTTCTTTTAGTAGCAGAACCAAGATTAACAGGTTTACTAGTGGTAGGGTTAGTCACAACAATGGGTCTGCTGGATTCTCACTAAGCAGTCCACCCTTAACAAAAAGAAAAGGGTTGGCTGCTTTCCATTGTTCAAGGTCAGTTAACTTATTCCTATATTCCTCAACTGGACTAAGCACACGTGGTGGAAGAATGAACTCCTTTTCTTGACGTTCTGGTATTCCGGTCCAAGAAAGATCCTTTGTTAGAACACCATAAAAATTTCCAGCGGGGGGGGGGGGGGGGGGGGGGATAACAACATATTCTTTCATCCCAATCCTAGACATATCTCTATGGTCTCTTTGCTCACTTACACACTTTTCTAGGGTTTGACTAGCCTTCTCAAACTTTTCAATTTTAAGCCCTACATTTTCCTTAGACTTAATGGCTTCATCTAACTTAAGTTGCAAATCTGCTCTAGATTTCATTAGAGAATCCCTAAGTTCATTACTAACATTAAGATCCCTAGTCAAAATATTAATTTGATCCTTTAGATCAAATTCCATTTCCTTATATTCTTCAATCATCCCATCTGATTATGCAAGCCCCACTTTATAATTTGCAAGCCTAGTTTCTACGTCACAAACATTTGATTTTAACTTTAAAATTTCTTTATTAAGTTTTTCAGTATTTATCCTACAAGAAGAGTCATCACATACCTCATTATCATAACTTGAAGAAGACTTGGAACTTGTGGAACTTGAAGTAGACTTGGCCTTAATTGAAAACATCATTAGATTCTTCTTCAACTTCTTCCTTAGCCTGGTTCACCTCACGATATTGGATTCCGTTCTTCAAATAAAAGTTTCTCAACACGCTCTGATACCACTTGTTGATCCTAAACTTAGATCGATTTAGCTTTGTGTTAGCGAGAGTAAATCAAGTTTAACACGTAGAGAAACTTTGTGTATTCAAGAAATCTAAGTGTTATGCGGAATTAACACTTAGAACAAACAACAAAGCAAAACAATGTAAACCAAGCTTTCACTTCGATTAATAATATCAACGAATGATCACAATGAAAGTGTTGTGAAATATGTGGAAGAGGTGTGTCTTATTTCTAACCCTAAGGTCTCCTTTTATAGGTTAAGGAGCCTTGTACAAAAAGCTAAGATAAACTATTTTAGGAAGAGACACAAGATCAACATAGAAAATAAGTTATTTGACTATATCTTTTAATCATTTAAGAATATATTCTGAATTCTTATCTTCATATTTTGTCCACCAGCTTGAAGAACTTATTATTGGCAGATTTAGTCCTTGTCTTTGTGTTTCTTGTCAGCGGCTACACAATGCTTGTCAGCGGTTAAAATGGTTCTTGTCAGCGTCTAGAATCCTCTTTGTCAGCGGCTAGTGACTTGGTCAGTTTTATTCCCAACAAAAGGAACTCTGGTCCCTCAGAGTTCAGCTGGAGACGAAAAGAAACGGGAACAAATAAGGATACTTTGCTTTGAACTGGTCTTTAAATACGAGAGGGTATTTATAGATAGAATGAACATGATAAACGCTTAAACGGACAAGATGAACTAAAACGGATTAAGATTAATGGCCAACGAGGAATTGCGAATCTCGTTAATCGTAAAACACAATAATTCACTTTACTAAGAAAAAGGGGGGTTTTAACTATGTTATATAGAGATTAATACGAAAATGTATATACAATCGCTAATTTTTTTCTTGATCAAGAAATTGTTCAAAATAGAAGTAAACTAGGTTCAAGTTTTATTTTGGCCATCTTGAGAAACCTTGGGATGATTGTATGAAATTATTGTTAAAGCTTGGGTTTATGGTTATGATTAGAGAAAATCTATTTTTTGAATTATTTAAAATCCTTAATAGGAATGAAGTTTAAGATGATAATTTCATTAAATTGGAATTAAAATATGATAATAATCAAAATAGTTCAAAAGGTAGTGCATGATGTCTTTTTAAGCATAAGTTAAAAAATTTTACAAATAAAATTTATAGATTTGACATTTTAGCTTGAGACAGTTATTTTGGTAATTTTAATGTTTGATAAAATGTGTAAAACTTTCTTAAAAATTTATAATAATATATAGAATCGTTAAAGGTGTTTAATGTATCAAATGGTAAACAGGGGACATAATCGGTTTTCAAAAGATGACAAGATAGCAAACAAATATGAAGCAAATAATAGTCAACAATTAGTATGTAAGCAATGGTACAAGGGGATGAAGCGAAATTCGTACGAATTCCTCAAAGGATGCGGCGAAATATAGGTGTCGACGATGAGATAATAAGAAACAAAGGATTTAGCAAGTTATTAATTCTTTGAGAATGGTTAGTGTCTCAAACCTCGGCTCATTAAGTTCCTCAATGGTCGATACATGATCGAAAAAAAAACACCTTAACAAATTTTCAATTCAAAGATAAATTTTTAAATAGTCACTTGTGTATGTATCAAGTAAATAGAAGAACATTGGCAATTAGAGAGCGAAACCAACGCATGGTTTACACGAGCGAATCTCAAGGCAATAGAGTATGACACACATCATGACGAATATATGATATCACTATTCATGTACAGTCATAAATCGTTATTCGCGACCGGAGACATTTCGAAGGTATACCAAAATTTACTCAAAGAAAGTTGGTCGAGGAGAAAGTATAGAACGCTAGAACTTCTAAGTACAATATCAACAGTCAGTAATCAGACTAGCGGTAAATAGAATTGTATCATGAGAGAAAATGAGGTAACAAGTAGAGCAAAGCTTGTTGAGTAAAGAAAAATAGATTGTACTCGCATGCACGTAATTCGTTCAAGAAAAATAAGGAAACATATGCATTTATCATGAACTTGTACTACTTTCATAATGCATAAAAATTATTATAATTTTATTTTAACAAGACTTTAAGGTGACTACTATTCAACCTCGCATGGCTCCTTCTAAATTACGCATAGGTGATCAGGCCATGCATAAGTTAGGACTAGCAATGCGATGCTCAGTTTCGTCAAACTAGAATTACATGTCATATGTTTTAAAATATATATATAATGCCATTTGTAAAATAGGAATCACAATAATTTGTGAAACGTTTTCAAAAGAAAGTAATTCGCTAGATATTTAAATCAACAACTTTAATGTTATGAAAAAATCTTTTATAAGACCAAACTAAAACAATTTGTGACAATACATCGTAAAACAATGTCAAATAAATTTATGAGGTATTATTCAAGTATTCTATAAAGGTCAGTAGAAGAATTTGTAAAATTATTCACAAACAATAGTAATTTAAGTTTATATGGTGACATTATGATAACTTACAAATTAGCGAGTGGTTTACACGAGAGTAGTAAGAGTAATTGATAAGACAGTCTGTGAAATGGTTACAAGATGATAGAGTTTCGAGGTTTAGCCGGAATCGTCATGAGACACGTGTTAAAAATGATAACGAAAGATGTGAAAATAAGAACTTCAAGTCTCGATTCAAATCGTTGGTACCATAGAGGAAAAGAAAGATAGAATATAATGACAAATAAGTGCCGTATAGAATAAAGGATAAGGAATCCATATGTGTGCAGATCGAAAATTATTCGACATAAGTATGCTTTTAAGAAAGTAGAATATCAGTTTCAACACTAGTTTCTTCACAATAGAGGTAAAACGACATTTCAGACAACTTTTATGTTTCGACCGACAAATGTATTATACCAGAAAATGACAATTTTACCCGTTGCAGTTCTACATCAGCACCAAGTTTTCATATATGTAGAAAATGAATTCTTAAATTTTACAAAATTCGTATGAGCGTCACTTGCTTGTTTTTAAGAGTTACGGGTCGAATTTTATGTACAAACGGCCGTCTCGATAAGTAGAAACATATTTTTAAGTCTAAAGTTTATAAAAATATATTATCGACATCGTTAAATTACTAGTAAATTTTTTGTAGAAAGTATATTTTTTTCTGACACATCTCGAAGTTAATCAAACTTCATAACGACTCGGGATTTTATGTGTAACACCCCATTTTGATAATGGAATGTCACGCGTAATTATTGCGTGTCATCAAAGCATACAAGGATAAATGTCTAAACATTACATGACCATAAAAGGAAAATACCGGAATCAAACATCGGTAGTCCAAAAGTAAAGCTCATCACACACAAACATAAGTACTATAAATGAAAGGACTAAACAATGTCCATAGCAAGAGTATCAAAGTAAAGATAATGCATAAAGTAAAGAAAGGCTAGAAAGCTTCTAGTCCATATGCACGTAGGCTTAAAGTCTACGAGCGTCCCTGAGTACCTGCCGTTTTGGGAACATAGAAAAGGAAAACGGCTGAGCAATACGCTCAGTGCACGGATGTACAATAAAGCATGAATAGTATAAGCATAAAAGCATATAACAACGGAAGAAACTAAGTCCCGAATAACCTGGTTAAGTCTTGGTAAAACTGGTTTTATAGTTTGAAAAGCCTTATGTTTATCTTATAAAAATTGTTTAACATATTCTACCATTAGCCAATATAGGTCATGAAAATCCACCGTGCATGAATACTTAGAGGGGTGAACTCATCATGCAAATTAGAGGGGCTGCCTCTAATTTAATATATTGGTTTGGGTAGGAGGGATCAGCTCCTTGTGAAGGATGCAAGGCACACACCACATTCACACTGAGTAATCTGCTGAAAACATGTAACTAGGATGCACCCATACGCCCCACATGATAAATATAATAATATGGCCAAAAGCTGAAGGGACGCCACGAGCAATCACTCCACCGTGGGGAAGTCATAACACTAGTGCCTCTAATGTTATGGTTATGGTACCTCCATAACTAGGTGAAACTGGTCATGCATGTATATGGCTATAGGTATTCTAAATTAGACATAAGCAAATCAAACATATAAAGTTATACTACGGGAAAACAGTTGGCTGCATACGGGGAATCCTAATAAGGAAAGAATGTCCATACTGAAAGGACGGGAATTCGTACCTTATGTCCAGTGAACGAAGAAGACGAACTGAGGAGAATCCTACTTCGGTATCACTAATGCTAAATAAATACATACGTGTATAAGTATCTGATTACTAAATACGTAACTGGTTTTATGTCATGTCTTAGCTTATTTTATACGTTCATGTCATGTTTGACTATTTTAAGCTTTAAACTGTGTTTATCTTATATTCTGTCTATTCTGATTAAGTATTACTTGTAACTCATGTATTATTATACTTACTGTGTAATAATAAGTAACTTTCTAAAAATAACAGGTTTCCTAAAATAGAAAGTTTCCAAAAAATAGAAAGTTACCAAAAATAGAAAGTTTCCAAAAATAGAAAGTTTCCAAAAATAGAATTACTGCTTAAAATAGATAATTTTCTAAAAGTAGAAAGTTTCCATAAATAGATTAGATGCCTTAATTAAATAAGTTTCTAAAAATAGAAAGTTTCCATAATTAGATATAAGCTAGTTAAATAAGCTAAGTATAAGCTTAAGTGTTTTTTGATTATTTTTCTAAGTCATAATGATATAAGGTATAGTTTATTAATTATTACATGTAATTAAATATATCATGTTTTTAATTAAATAAAGTTAAATACTTAGGTTAAAATATGTATTATTAATTATTAATAATATAACCTAAGTCATGTTAATTTATTAATTATAGCCATGGTTTTTAATAATTGATTAATTATAAAGTCTAGAAAAATATAAATACTTAGGTTAAAATCCATGATCTAATAATTAAATTATAACCTAAGTCATGTTTTATTAAATTGATCATGTCATATTTTATTAATTTAGTTTTTAACATATGATTATTAAAAACATAACCTTGACATAAACCATGAACCGGATCGTGACTAGAAACCATGAACCGGACCCGTAATCAACTCCATACCCCGAACCACATCGGGGTTCCCCCTTGTTTGCTGTTGCCGTGGGACCCACACCACCAAACCGAGACCTTGAGGTCTTGATGGTGGTTCATAAGCCAAACTGAGACCCTTTGGGGGTTCGGTGTAGGCATCAGCTAGAACAAACACCCCCAATTCCCATGTTTTGATTTACCCCATAACCATTTACATGTTTATTTAGTTTTTTTAATTAGGTTTTTTAAAAACATCATGTTCTTAATTAATTTATTAAATCAAAACAAAAAGAAAAGGATTAAAAAAAGTATATCGAACGCGTGGATCAAACGAGGATGAACACACACAAACACTTACACAAAATTCAAGATCAAAATCAAACGAACACCCCCTTTCTTGTGTTTATATGCGGCGGCCAAGGGAGAGCAAGAAGGAAGGAGAAAAACTCTTTTTATGGTTTTTGATGTTTTTACTGTAAAGTGAAAAGTGACATAAGAATTTACCTTAACCCCTTTCTTAGTAAAATTTTGATGGGCTTGGCCCATGGCCTTGGTGTAGCCGCGGGTAGGGGGCCCCACATGGGGTACCCGTACCATTTTCCGAGTCTAATTATTTTAGTGTTCGTTCGTGTTTTAGTCGTGTTCGTGTTTTATGTGTTCTCGTTAAATATTAACCGTGACCTAATATATTTATTCGTGTTCGTAATAAATATATATATACGTAATTAATATTAGCTCGTGATTAAATTACGTTCATGATTTCATGCTCGCATGTTCGTGTTTAATTATTGTGTAAATAAGTATTGTGTGTTCGTACGTAATAAATACTTATCGTGTTCTAACACGTACGTAATACGTAAAATTCTAACACGTGAACGTAATCATACTATAAAAGGAAAGTTTTAATCTAGTACGTACGATCTTAAGGGTACTATTCATGGTAAAAGCATGCGGGATTTACAACTCTTCCCCCTAAAAAGAATAATTCATCCCCGAATTATAGATAAGGTAAACTAGAAAAGAAGAACATACCCGAATTCAAAATATAAAATGAGGGTAAGAAGCCCGGATAGACTCCTCTGTTTCCCAAGTGGCTTCCCGCTCGGTATGATCCCTCTAAAGGATTTTGACGAATGGAATCGTCTTCCTTCTCATGACTCGTTCTTGTCTGTCTAGAACTCGTTCGGGTTCTTCTATGAAGGTGAGATCTTCACGTATCTGTTCCAGTGGATACTGAACCATGTGAAGGGGATGATATTGGTACCCTCTGAGTAAGGACACATGAAACACATTGTGTACGTGCGAAAGCTGCGGAGGTAACGCTAACCGGTAAGATACTTCACCGACTCGTTCAATGATATCAAACGGTCCGATGAAATGAGGACTGGGCTTCCCTTTAATCCCGAAGCGTCTAACACCACGTGCCAGCGAAACCTTAAGGAAGACGTGATCTCCTACGTTAAAATGTATGTCCCTATGATGCTTATCGGCGTAACTCTTCTGACGTGACCGTGCTTCCTGAAGTTTCTGCTTAGCTACTGCGATCCTTTCATTAGTCATCTCTATGATTTCTGGTCCTTCAAGTGTTCGCTCACCAACCTGATCTCGGCAGATTGGGGCGCGACACTTTCTGCCATACAACATCTCGAAAGGAGCACACTTGATACTTGCATGCCAACTGTTGTTGTATGCAAACTCCAGCAAACAGATGTAATCGTCCCAATCACCCGTCCATTCCAACACACATGACCTCAACATGTCTTCCAATGTCTGAATCGTTCGCTTCGACTGTCCGTCCGTTTGAGGATGAAAAGCCGTGCTAAGCTTAAGTTGTGTACCCCAAGTTTTCTGCAGACTCTTCCAAAATCGTGAAGTGAAACGAGGATCTCTGTCTGAGACGATGCTGGATGGAGCACCGTGGAGTCTCATGATCTCTCTTCTATACGTATTGGCAAGTTTACTTACCGGATCTTCCTTGCGGATCGGTAAGAAATTAGCTGATTTGGTAAGTCGATCTACGATAACCCAAATTGCATCGTGCTTCCTCTTGGTAGGCGGAAGACCAGTAACAAAATCCATGGTGATTTTGTCCCATTTCCACTCTGGAATATCTAACGGTTAAAGGAGACCGCCAGATCGCTGATGCTCGATCTTAACCTGCTGGCAGGTAAGACATTTGGAGACGTAAGTGGCCACATCCTGTTTCATACCACTCCACCAAACGTACTGCTTGATGTCATGGTACATCTTAGTCGAACCAGGATGTATAGAGAATGGGGAGCTATGAGCTTCAGCTAACAAGGCTTCCCGGAGTTCTTGATCATCAAGAACACAAAGTCTCGTGCCCTGCCATACGATACCATCTGCATCTACTCTGAATTCCGTCTGTTTCTCCAAATTCTGTACTATCGCTCAGATTTCTCCATCATCTTTCTGAGCATCCTTGATCATAGAGAGTAACTCGGGTTCTACTCTAAGATTAGCCCAATAACCGTGTTGTCTACGTACCATGATCTCGATGTCTAGTCGCTCCAAGTCTCTTATGATTTCCTCCTCAATTTTAATGCTGTTGATCATTCCGGACATCCTGCTAAGAGCGTCTGCTACTACATTTGCCTTTCCGGGATGATACTGTAGATTAATGTCATAATCCTTCAACAGCTCTAACCATCTTCTCTGCCTCATGTTCAATTCACGTTGAGTGAAGATATACTTCAAGCTCTTATGGTCCGTGAAAATGTCACATGATTCTCCATATAAGTAGTGCCTCCATATCTTCAATGCAAACACGACTGCAGCAAGTTCCAAGTCATGCGTAGGGTAATTCTCATCATAAGGCTTAAACTTCCGTGAAGCGTACGCGATCACTTTCCCATGTTGCATGAGAACACAGCCAAGTCCCTTCCCCGGTGCATCACTGTAGATTTGAAATCCACCCGTACCAGATGGGAGAGTAAGAATAGGTGCAGATACTAACTTCTGCTTCAGGTCTTCAAAGCTCTTCTCTCGTTCTTCAGTCAAGACGAATTTCTCCCCTTTCCGCATCAGTTTGGTCAATGGTAGTGCTAAGCGGGAAAAGTTCTCCACGAACCTACGGTAATAGCCAGCTAAGCCTAAGAAACTGTGGACTTCTGTCGCTGATGTCGGCCTCGGCCACTTAGTAATGGCCTCAACCTTCGTTGGATCCATAGTGATTCCTTCTGCTGATACAATGTGACCTAAGAATGCCACCTTGTCTAACCAGAACTCACATTTAGAGAATTTAGCGTACAGCTGCTTCTGGCGAAGAATCTGTAGTACAGTACGAAGATGGTCTTCGTGTTCCTCCTTGGACTTTGAGAAAATCAGGATGTCATCGATGAAGACAATGACGAACTTGTCAAGAAATTCATGGAAGATTCTGTTCATCAAGTCCATGAACACTGCTGGAGCATTTGTCAGACCAAATGGCATAACTAAAATTTGTAGTGGCCATAGCGGGTACGAAAAGCAGTCTTGGCGATGTCCTGCTCCTCGTAGCTGATGATAGCCTGATGATACAGTGCTTTTCAATGGGTTCTCTATTCTCTCGATATCCTCTCGAATTGATCTCGGTTCTAAGTGGAATGATTGTTCTTGGTTACTAAAAAGGAGAATGGTTTTCTATTCTACTAAAGGTTTAAATGCACTAAAATGTAAACTTAAATTTAAAAGCAACTAAATTAATAACAATTAATAAAACTAGAATTAAAATATAACATAAAATGAAGATACATAAAATAACACTTAACTTTAATTCGAAATGCTCAAAAGAAAAAGATTCGGAAGTTCTTACTGATTCGGAACTTTTCCGAATGAAAAGATGTCAACTACTTGATTCGGAACTTTCTTCGGAACTTTCTTCGGAACTTTGTTCGGAACTTTGTTTGGAACTTTCGTTCGGAACTTTTTTCGGAACTTTGTTCGGAACTTTGTTCGGAACTTTGTTCGGAACTTTTTTCGGAACTTTCGTTCGGAACTTTCGTTCGGAACTTTCGTTCGGAACTTTGTTCGGAACTTTGTTCGGAACTTTGTTCGGAACTTTGTTCGGAACTTTGTTCGGAACTTTGTTCGGAACTTTGTTCGGAACTTTGTTCGGAAGTTTGTTCGGAAGTTTGTTCGGAACTTTGTTCGGAACCTTGTTCGGAACTTTGTTCGGAACTTTGTTCGGAACTTTGTTCGGAACTTTGTTCGGAACTTCGTTCAGAACTTTGTTCAGAACTTTGTTCAGAACTTCGTTCAGAACTTTGTTCAGAACTTAGAAAAAACTCAAGAACAGTAGCAGCAGAAAAACAGGGAAACACGACTCCAATCCAAAATCAACCAAGTTTTTCACCAAAACTTAAATAAAACTAGACACGAATCATATACTAACCAATAACAACAAATCCCATCAATAAAAAAATAAACCCAACAACTTTGGAAGATCAAATCAACCAAATAAGAACTTTAACTTTGAAACAAAAGATGAAGATGAACAAGATGAAATGAAAGATTGTATTGATTAATTAATGTTGAACAAACAAAAGACAAGTATTAACTACAAGATTTGGAAAACAAAAATCAAAATCACCAAACACCCTAGTGGTGTTGGTGATGACTACGAACAGAAAGGGAGAAAAAGAAGGGAAAATGAAAAACTGAACTAAAAGTGTGAAGGGAACCCTTTATATAGGTGTTCCCTTTGGTTGGTGAGTGGGCTTTCTCCCGTTCTTCTTGTCTTCTCGTCTTTTCTGAAAAGTTGACGTTTTCGATTCTGATTCGGGATTCGTCGTCGATTAAATTCAACTCGTCTTTTAATTTCTTCGTTTAATAGACTTGAGTTTCTTCGACTTATGTAAATCTTCCATCTTTGGTCCTTTTCTTTGATAAATCTTCAAATAGGCCCAGTGACTTCAAATCTTTTGCATCTCTTGGACAATAGACTTCGTCTTGAGTCTTCTTCTTCCATAAAACCCGTGCAATCCCATGTTTTCTTCAATATTTATCCGGTTGGCTCTGAAAACACAATAAACACAAAAACCACGCATAATTCCAAACAAATGATATTAAATACGTGTTTTGGTCTCGTTTTAGTCAGAATTAAGTGGAAAAAGGATGGGTGTTTACACACCTATCAAATCCCCTACACTTAACCATTGCCATGCCCTCATGCAATGCTTAGTGATAAAGCAAATTTACACTTTTCTCATAATTAATCAACCTTGGCCTTATTAAAATACTACTAAACAAAAATTAAAGTACTAAAAGAAATTAAACTTTAAAGGAAACAAAAGGATAGAAAACCATTTTCACTTGAAAATAGCTACATGGAAATAACTTGCAAAGAGATCAAGGACTTACATTAGGGCTCTGGTGCTGCGAGGATTTATCACCCTCAAGTTTCACGTTCCCCAAACTAAGCTTAAAAACGAGATCATTGTTATTATAAGTTAGCAAATCAAACACTTACACACATGGCTTAATTATATGCTTAAACTCCCTTATTCCTAGGTGTATCTCTTATATTTTATTTTTGTCTTAGAATGATCATGAAGATGCATTTTTGGACTTATTTCGATAGTTTATTTAGGCTGAAAGCAAAGTAGGACGATTTGATCAATAGTTAGCTAAAGGACAAAATCTCTTAAAACTGCTTCTCGGGATATTAAAAAGTTCATATCTTGGCATAACTCGGTTCACGATTTGAGACCTTTCTCGGGCCGATATTTGGCATGTACTTCATACTTCATATCTTGAGAGACGTGCTTGAGATAATGGTCTTCTCATCGTTAATAGAGTTTCTTCACTTGGAGACTTTTGAGGGGTTCTCCAACTTTGTTGACCACGACTTCATGATTATTCTTCAATCTCTAATTGGGATTTTGAGATACAACGATCCGCCTCCTTTTCGGACTTGGATCTATTTATCCTCATACCTTGTTAGGGTCTTTTCGGATAGACTTCTCCATGATCTTTACGAGAGTTGATTGCTTTTCGTCGTGAGTCTTGATCCTTCATATTTACTTTGGGAATAATGCTTTTCACATCACTTTGGATCTTTAGCAATAAAATGGAATCCTCATGCCTTGTTAGGGCCTTTTCGGACTCGCCAATCTTCGCGCCCCGCTTCATAAGTTATGCCTTGGCTATGAACTCTTATCATTACCGAGCAACTTTTAAACGATCTTGGGCTAGAAGCTAAGTAACTTTTCAAATCGTACGACCTTACTTATTGCAGATAATTTATTAGCAAGTGATGGGAGAATAGGCAAATAATTACACCAAGTGAGCTTGTGCAAGAATACCGACTTATAATTGACTCTATCATTTCTCGTCCTCCACAATTTAAAATCTCAAGTAATGAGACTCGTGGATACTTAGCCTAATAAACCAATTAAGGTCTACATGGTTAAGGATACTAGCTAGAATAAACTTGGATAAGTCTATTCGGGTTGAGTCAAAATAAACGCAACGGGCCTAATATGTCAAAGACTTCTAAACTAGCTACACCACTTTATTTATTTATTTATTTTTGACTTTTATACAGGATATATACATATGAAAGCAACGATAAAAATTTAAAAATTACGACTAAATGGCCAAAGTTAATAAAAAATTTGAAAAATGTTGAAAAAGATGATTTTCTGGTTAAATGAAGGCATTTTCATGGAAAAGTCCACTTAAAACTTCGATAGAAGTCCCCCCTACACTTAAGATAAACATTGTCCTCAATGTTTAAGCATGTGGGAAAAATCTCCCCTACACTTATGACATTGTGCACGTTGGTTAACTCAAGTTAAGGAAGAGACGACTAACGTGATCAATTTCAAATGTGAATATGAAGAAAATTGAATCACGATAGTTGAGAGATAGAACCGGATTTCGGATAACACGGGAGCACGGTTCTTCAGAGATTCCAAGAGTGCACTTATCCCTGTAATCACATCACCACACAAAAACAAACACCTATAGAGGCCCCCCTACACTTAGGAGGTTAAAACGGAAAAAGATAGATACTCGGGCTGCCTCCCGAGGAGCGCTTGTTTTTGATAATCGAGTCACGAGCCTGACTCGACCCAAAATTAGTTCATGGGGAACATGGTGAGGGATGGAATCATCTCGTGAGAGATGTCCTCACCAAAGTACAACTTCACTCGTTGGCCATTCACCTTAAAATTAGGTCCATTAGGTTGAGCGAGCTCGAGAGTACCATATGGAAAACTTTGGGCAATGGTGAATGGGCCGGACCAACGAGATTTCAGCTTGCCCGAAAAGATTTTCAACCGAGAGTTAAAGAGTAAAACTTTGTCTCCAACTTGGAACTCTCGGTTTTTAATCTTGGAGTCGTGAATGAGCTTAGTCTTCTCCTTATAGATCAAAGAATTTTCATAAGCCTCATTACGGAGTTCATTGAGCTCATTGAGTTGGATCTTGCGTAGGTCACCGGCTTTGTTGATATCAAAATTACCCCACTTCAAGGCCCAATAAGCCTTGTGCTCCAACTCAATGGGGGAGGTGGCATGCTTTCCCGTACACGAGACGATATGGTGTACAACCAATCGGAGTCTTGTATGCAGTACGAAAAGCCCACAAAGCATCATCAAGTTTATCAGCCCATGAGGCACGATGCTCTCCGACGGTTCTTTCAAGAATTCGCTTCAGTCCTCGGTTGGATATTTCATCCTGGCCATTAGTTTGTGGGTGGTAGGCTGTGGAAATACGATGATTTACACCGTACTTAGCCATGACTCTTGCAAATTGGTCATTGCAAAAATGAGTCCCATGATCACTAATAATGGCACGAGGCACACCGAATCTAGCGAAAAGAGCTTTCAAAAAGTTACAAACCACCCTTACGTCATTAGTGGGTAAAGCTTTGGCTTCAACCCACTTTGAAACGTAGTCAACGGCTACAAGGATGTATTTGTTTCCTTTAGAGGAAGGGAATGGCCCCATAAAGTCGATACCCCAAACATCAAAGATTTCACATTCTTGTATGAAATTCTGAGGCATCTCGTCTTTATGTGTGATAGTGCCTTGTTTTTGGCAAACATCACATCGTTTAACCATATTGTGAGCGTCACGATATATGGAGGGCCAATAAAATCCCGAGTCAAACACTTTTTTGGCGGTGTAGTTGGGACCAAAGTGACCACCGGTGGGTCCTTTGTGGCAAGCATCAAGGATTTCTGAAGCTGCCGGTCTGTCAACACATCGGCGGATAATCAGGTCGACACATTGTTTGATTAGGTAAGGGTCGTCCCAAAAGTAAGTCTTAATGTCGGTGAAGAACTTTTTCTTTTGTTGAGACGTCAACCCTTCCTTGAGAATTCCACCCGCCAAGTAGTTTGCAAAGTCCACAAACCACGGGGTTGCATCAGAATTCGAATTGATAGACATTAAGGTCTCCAAGGGAAAAGAATCATTGATTTCTTTGTTCGGATGATCCCCTTGGTAAGGATCCTCAAGTCTGCAGAGATGATCCGCGGCTAGGTTTTCAGCTCCTTTTTTATCGCGAATTTCGATTTTAAATTCCTGGAGCAGCAAAACCCAGCGAAGAAGTCTTGGTTTGGAATCTTGCTTTGTCAACAAGTAATTCAACGCGGAATGATCGGTATACACGATTGTGGTGGAAAGGACAAGATAGGGGCGAAATTTTTCAAAGGCATAGAAAACAGCTAAAAGCTCTTTTTCGGTTGGCGTGTAATGCAATTGTGCCCCTGTCATTGTCTTGCTAGCGTAATGGATTGGTTGGAAGTGTTTGTTCACTCTTTGTCCCAGAACCGCACCAATAGCAAAATCACTAGCATCGCACATCAACTCAAAGGGAAGCTCCCAATTAGGGGTAACCAAGACGGGTGCCTTAGTTAGCTTATCCTTAAGCGAGTTGAAGGATTCAAGACACTCTTTAGAAAAGATAAAAGGAGTATCTTTTTCCAAGAGGTGGGTCATCGGGCGAGCTATTTGAGAAAAATCTTTGATGAATCGACGGTAGAAGCCCGCATGACCCAGAAAACTTCTCACACCCTTCACGGTTGAAGGTGGAGGCAACTTTGCGATAACATCGACTTTAGCACGGTCTACTTCAAGACCGGCTTTGGAAATCTTGTGTCCCAGCACGATGCCTTCTTTTACCATAAAATGGCATTTTTCCCAATTCAGAACAAGGCGAGTGTCTTCGCACCGCTTAAGCATACGTTCCAAATTGGCAAGGCAAGAAGAGAAGGAATCCCCAAAGACCGAGAAATCATCCATGAAGACTTCCATGGTTTGTTCAACCATGTCATGGAAGATAGCTAACATTCACCTTTGAAAAGTCCCAGGGGCATTGCATAAGCCAAAAGGCATTCTTTTGTAAGCAAATGTGCCATAGGGACAAGTGAATGTTGTCTTCTCTTGATCTTGGGGATCGATGGGTATTTGGAAATAACCCGAGAAACCATCAAGAAAGCAGTAATATTCATTACCCGCTAAACGTTCAAGCATTTGGTCCATAAAAGGTAGAGGGAAATGATCCTTTCTCGTGGCATCATTGAGTTTGCGGTAGTCTATACAAACTCTCCACCCAGTAACGAGACGAGTGGAAATCAACTCGTTGTGTTCATTGGGAACAACGGTTATTCCGCCCTTCTTGGGCACACAATGGATTGGACTAACCCATGGTGAATCCGAAATAGGGTAAATCATACCCGCATCAAGAAGTTTGATAACCTCTGTTTTGATGACTTCATGGATTTTTGGATTCACCCTTCGTTGGCTTTGAATTGTGGGCTTAAAGTCGTCCTCCATGAGAATTTTGTGTGTGCAGAAGTGAGGATCAATTCCACGAATATCAGAAATTTTCCAAGCAATAGCCTTCTTATGATCTTTCAACACGGTGATAAGTCGGGCTTTTTCTTCTGCCTTTAGGTCCTTAGCAACGATGACTGGCGACTTCTTCTCTTCTTCGAGGAACACATACTCGAGATGTGGCGGCAACTCCTTAAGTTCTAAATCCGGAAGATTTTCGACGGGAGGCGTATTCAAAGTCGGAGTATCGATAGCAATGATCGTGGGAGATGGAGGAGAAGGATTGTCTTCGTTGAGAAGGTTTTCAAAGAAATGCATGTCTTCATCCTCATCGGTGGGAGAATTATCAGTAGCTAAATTCACATCTCCCATGGTGTCTTCAAGATTGTTCCAAAACAAATCACTTTCTCCAAATAGAGACAGTGATGAATCAATAGAGGCAACGGTTTCAACATTGGGAAGAGAGGTAGGAATACTTTTGCAAGCATCATTAAAGTGTTCTTCACAAGCCTCATCCAGAACGTCAATACAATTAACACTCTCGTATGAATAAGGTTGTTTAGACAACTTTCCCATGTTGAAGACGATTTTATCGTCACCCACTCTCATGATAAGCTCACCGGCTTCAACATCGATGAGAGTGCGACCGGTCCTCAGGAATGGACGACCCACGATCAAGGGAACACGAGGGTCCATCTCGTAGTCGACGACGACAAAATCGGCAGGAAAAGTGAATTTGTCGACTCCTACAAAGACGTCTTCGGCTATCCCCACTGGATAAGCAACCGTACGGTTGGCTAATTCCAAAGTCATTTTGGTGGGGACTAGCTCAGGGAGAGATAATTGCTTCCAAACGCTTAGAGGCATTAGATTAATACTGGCACCTAGATCGGCTAGGGCCATGCAATTCTCTACTCCCGGGAAATTGCAAGGGATTAAGAAACGACCCGGATCACCAAGCTTGGTTGGCAATTTCCTTAAGAGCACTGCAGAGCAATTCTCATTAAGTTGGGTGTTGGCAATATCGAGGAGCTTTTCCTTGTCGCTCAGAAGATCTTTAAACATTTTCGCGTACTTTGGCATGTGAGCGAGAGCCTCAACGAAGGAGATGTTAAAATTCAATTGTTTGAACATTTTAAGGAAGTTCGAAACCTGAATATCGTCCTTGCTTTTGAGCTTCTCTTTCCTCAACCTAGATGGATAAGGTATATTGGAAGAAGAGGAAGGCTTTGGGAGAATAGGATCACTCACATCCTTGGGTGGAGGATGGGTAGAAGGAAGAGGCGGAGAAATTGGGGAAGGAGAAGGATGAGGAATAGGAGCAGGTGACTCGTTCTCCTTAGTCACAACCACCGGTGGAGGTATAGGAAGCTCGGGTTCCTTGGTACCTTTACCACTGCGAGTGGTGATTGCTTTCATCTCCCCTCTTGGATTCGCAACAGTGTTACTCGGAAGAGTACCCGAAGAAGAGGGTTGATTACCTTGGAAGAAACTAGCCATCATGTTCTTCAAGTCATTCGTTTGACTATCCAACGTGTTTCTCATGTCAGCTCTCAAATCGTTTCCTTGCTTGACCAAGTCTGCTTTCAGGTTGAGCACTTCCCGCTGAAGATTTTCCACGATCACATCGTTAGTTCTCATGTAGGTCTGCACTTCTTGGTGTAAAGCGGTGGGTTGGTTGGGAGGAGCATTGTATGCGGGTGGTTGATAAGCAGGTGGCTGGTAGACTTGGTTGTTTCGTTGAGGTGGTTGTTGCTGCTTGTGAGGTGGGATGTATGGTGTACGAGTTTGTTGTTGTTGTTGAGGAGGGCGGTTGAGGTTTTGTTGTTGGTTTGGGTTGTTTGGAGGAAAACCGGGTGGGGAAAGATAATTGTTGGAGCGGTAGCTAAGCAAATTACGGTCACCTTGAGGTCTAGCTTGATAAGCAGGTTGAGGATAGGTGCCATATGCCGCATTCACATTTTCAGCAGGGTAGTCTTGGGTGGCGGTACAAGTGGTGTAAGAGTGAGGACCACCGCATATCTCACAAGGTTGGCTGACAACGTTAACTTGAGCGTTTTTAGCGTTGCTGCTGTTGGTGTTGTTGACGGTGTGGGTAACAAGCGATTCAAGAAGCGTAGTGATTTTGTCCAATCGCTTGTCGCTGTCACTAGTGCTAGCACTAGCGACATTGGTCCGAACACTCTTGGTTTGCACACGAGATTTATTCTCAATGATATCCCAAGCAGCATTGGAAGTCTTAGCCAAAAGATTACCCCCCGAGGCACTGTTTAGTGAATCTTGGTCACTCATGCTTAAACCATTGTAAAAAGTATTAATTTGATGTACTTTGGTAAAACCATGTTGTGGGCATTTTCTTAAAAGATCTTTAAAACGATCCCAAGATTCACTGAACGACTCATCGTACTTTTGTTCAAAATTTATGATTTCATTCCGCAAAGTGGTAGTACGAGAGGGTGGGAAAAAGTAATTGATAAACTTAGTCTCCAAATCCGTCCACGAGAGAATACTCTCTGGCGGTTCCTTAGCAAGCCAATGCCGGGCTTGTCCCTCTAAAGAAAAGGGAAAAAGTTGTAACCTGATAACCTCTTGTGGAACACCATTGAACTTGACCGTGTTAGTGAGTTGCAAGAATCTCTTGATGTGGTCGTGTGGATCATCAATGGTACGTCCCAAGAATAGTTGAGCGGAGACCATCTGGATAAAGCCTGATTTTAGCTCAAAGTTGTTGGCGGCAATTGGAGGTATGACAATTGGATCAGTGTTGCCATCTACATGAGCTTGCAGCAATTCAATCATCGGGCGATTATCCGGTTGAGGCTCATTGTTGTTGTTATTCATGTTGTTGAAAGGTGGGTTGTTGTTGTTATTATTGTTGTTTGGAGGTGGTATGTTGTTGTTGTTTTGTACACCGGCCATGTCTAATTGATCGAGAGGCTCGGGCTCTTGATAAGACGTGGATCGAGTGTGCATACACCTGCAAAAGAACGAACAAAGAAAAACAAAGAAAAAATATTTTAGGTTTTTATGTTTTTTTAATTTTTTTTTGTATTTTTGAAAATTTTATATTTTTTTGGATTTTTTGAAATTTTTTTATGAAAAAGTAACGTTCACGGGGAACGGATCCCAAAATCCAAGTTCTCACAAAAAACTTTTGATCTTAACGAGAAGAGCCGGCAGCGGCGCCATTTGATACAGTGCTTTTCAATGGGTTTTCTATTCTCTCGATATCCTCTCGAATTGATCTCGGTTCTAAGTGGAATGATTGTTCTTGGTTACTAAAAAGGAGAATGGTTTTCTATTCTACTAAAGGTTTAAATGCACTAAAATGTACACTTAAATTTAAAAGCAACTAAATTAATAACAATTAATAAAACTAGAATTAAAATATAACATAAAATGAAGATACAGAAAATAACACTTAACTTTAATTCGAAATGCTCAAAAGAAAAAGATTCGGAAGTTCTTACTGATTCGGAACTTTTCCGAATGAAAAGATGTCAACTACTTGATTCGGAACTTTCTTCGGAACTTTCTTCGGAACTTTGTTCGGAACTTTGTTCGGAACTTTGTTCGGAACTTTGTTCGGAACTTTGTTTGGAACTTTCGTTCGGAACTTTTTTCGGAACTTTGTTCGGAACTTTGTTCGGAACTTTGTTCGGAACTTTTTTCGGAACTTTCGTTCGGAAATTTCGTTCGGAACTTTGTTCGGAACTTTGTTCGGAACTTTGTTCGGAACTTTGTTCGGAACTTTGTTTGGAACTTTGTTAGGAACTTTGTTCAGAACCTTGTTCGGAACTTTGTTCGGAACTTTGTTCGGAACTTTGTTCGGAACTTTGTTCGGAACTTCGTTCAGAACTTCGTTCAGAACTTCGTTCAGAACTTCGTTCAGAACTTCGTTCAGAACTTTGTTCAGAACTTAGAAAAAACTCAAGAACAGTAGCAGCAGAAAAACAGGGAAACACGACTCCAATCCAAAATCAACCAAGTTTTTCACCAAAACTTAAATAAAACTAGACACGAATCATATACTAACCAATAACAACAAATCACATCAATAAAAACATAAAACCCAACAACTTTTGAAGATCAAATCAACCAAATAAGAACTTTAACTTTGAAACAAAAGATGAAGATGAACAAGATGAAATGAAAGATTGTATTGATTAATTAATGTTGAAAAAACAAAAGACAAGGATTAACTACAAGATTTGGAAAACAAAAATCAAAATCACCAAACACCCTAGTGGTGTTGGTGATGACTACGAACAGAAAGGGAGAAAAAGAAGGGAAAATGAAAAACTGGACTAAAAGTGTGAAGGGAACCCTTTATATAGGTGTTCCCTTTGGTTGGTGAGTGGGCTTTCTCCCGTTCTTCTTGTCTTCTCGTCTTTTCAGAAAAGTTGACGTTTTCGATTCTGATTCGGGATTCGTCGTCGATTAAATTCAACTCGTCTTTTAATTTCTTCGTTTAATAGACTTGAGTTTCTTCGACTTATGTAAATCTTCCATCTTTGGTCCTTTTCTTCGATAAATCTTCAAATAGGCCCAGTGACTTCAAATCTTTTGCATCTCTTGGACAATAGACTTCGTCTTGAGTCTTTTTCTTCCATAAAACCCGTGTAATCCCATGTTTTCTTCAATATTTATCCGGTTGGCTCTGAAAACACAATAAACACAAAAACCACGCATAATTCCAAACAAATGATATTAAATACGTGTTTTGGTCTCGTTTTAGTCAGAATTAAGTGGAAAAAGGATGGGTGTTTACACACCTATCACCTGACGTAAGATCAATCTTGGAGAAGTGTTTGGCCCCTTGGAGTTGGTCAAACATATTGTCTATACGCGGCAGTGGATACCTATTCCGGATAGTAATCTTGTTGAGCTCGCCATAGTCTATGCAAAGACGCATACTGTCGTCCTTCTTCTTAACAAATAAGACCGGTGCGCCCTATGGAGATGCGCTCGGTCGAATGAAACCTCGTTCTTGAAGTTCTTGCAGTTGATCCTTCAGCTCTTTTAGCTCTATGGGAGTCATGCGATAAGGAGCCTTGGAGATTGGTTCAGCTCCTGGAATAAGCTCGATATTGAATTCCACTTCTCGTGCAGGTGGTATGCCCGAAAGTTCTTCTGGAAATACATTTTGGAATTCCGACACTATTGTTTGATCCTGAATTGATGAAGATTCAGCATCCATGTCGTGAACCGTAGCTAGATAACCCTCGCAGCCATGTGACAGTAGTGCACGCGCTTGCAGGGTAGATATGATTTGTACAGACCGTCCGGGTACGAACCCGTTATGAATTTACTATGGTGCATTAACATCACCGAAGATAACTCGATATGAATGGCAGTCTATGGCAGCATGATGCTTGGATAGCCAATCCATGCCCAAAATCATGTCGAAGTCATTCATGTCCAGCGGAAGTGCGTCAACAGGACGAACCTTATCGTCAAATTCTAGGGGAAGGCTCTTGTATACATGGGTGATTAATACAGAGTCCCTCAAAGGCGTGGAAATAGTAAGTCTATTCTTTAGTGGCATGGGGAGCATCCTAATGTTCTTAGCATAAGCAGTAGAAATGACCGAGTGAGTAGCACCCGTATCGAAAAGAACACACGCAGCTTGACCATACATATACAAGATTCCAGTGATGGTACCAGTAGACTTGTTGGCCGGGTCTCGAGATGTCGTGTAGACACGCCCAGTGGTAGGAGGCGGCTTGGTATCAGCATGTCCCGATGTGCCTCCATCTCGCCCTTACGGCAATCCTTCATGATATGGCCAAGAAGACCACACTTGAAGCATGCGTTAGTGTTACGACGACATGGCCCCTGGGTGCCTACGGTGGCAAGTAGAGCAAAGAGGATGTGTATATCCTGCAGCAGGTGCTCTGGCTGGCTGAGGACCTGATAAAACATTTTACATAAGACATGATAATAGGGTACAAATGACAATGCGGATAATCGTAAGATTGAATACCAGTGATAGCTGGACGGATAGACTGTGAACCTCTCTGGTTCTGGTCCCTACCGTTTCCATGGTTCCTGGTAGAAGTTTTGCTAAAGTGTCAGAATATGAGTAATAACATGAAATCGTAAGAAAAATGCGTAAGTATTAGGACCTGCTGCCGTTGGAGTGTCCAGCGTTGTTACGGTAATTATCATTACCGCCACGCCTATTCGTAGCAGAACGGTCGTTAGTCTGACCGTTTCCCTTGGGCTGATGAGGCTGCTGCTGAGTAGCCGGCTGAGACCGGTCCCCAGTTTTCTGCCTGGAAGATACAGTTTAAAGAGATGAATAATTGACATATATGGAAAGAATACGGATTGGTCATCGCTTGAATATGAATGTTTACCTCTTGTCGGGTTTCTCAGCTTCCCCAAACTCACCTCTCTCATGCAACATCTCCAGCTTACGTGCCGCATCGGCCACTTGTGCTACAGTGGTGAACGTAGCCCACACCAGATTGTTTGTGACCAATTTGCGAAGAGCCCACCTAAAGTGGTGTGCCTGTTCTTCAGGAGTACCTGCTGCTGCACCAAGGAAACCAGCTAAACGAAGAAAGCGTTGCATAAACTCATTGCTATTCTCCCCATCTCTCTGTCGGATCCCATGTTGCTCCCTCTTGAGCTTGTCTTGCTCAGCCTTGGGAAAGAACTGCTCCATCACCCTATCTTTGAACTGAGCCCAAGTCAAACCAGCAACCCAATCGTCATCTCCCTCAGACTGCATCAACGCTAACCACCAATTTAACACATCGTCTTCAAACCGATAGCATGCCAACCTCGCCTTGAACGCGGGGTCACAACCCATAGCATTTAAAATCTTCTCGATGTGAGCCAACCAGCTTTCAGCATCACTAGGGCTATCTGTTTTCTCAAAAGCTCGAGGACGGAGCTTGTTGAACCTCTCCAGCCATACTACCAATGTCACTAGACGAGGAGGAGGTGCTTGGTTATGCTGCTGATTGTTGGCAGCTTGAACCTCAGCCCTGATATCGCTCCTCAGTTGAGGAAGCAAAGCTTGCATTGCAGCTTGGATTGCAGCATTGAGTTGTTCCTGTTCGCGTGTGAGAACCATCTGACAGTATAACATAAAACATATGATTAACATATCAAACCAAAAATATATATACATGAAAAAACATTTATACCAATAAATCCAGAGAAAAATTTTATGCAAGAAAATTTGTGTATGAATGCATGATGCGCTTTTATGAAAACTTTTGTATGCTCGAGAGTGAACACCTATGGTCAATTCACCCAAAATAAAAGACATGGCGAGGGGACGCCTATGGGTCGGTCCCAAATTTAAAAGGTTTGATAAAACACATGCGACTAAATAGGGTCAGTCCTGTACCAACCATCACTTAGTCATAAACCTACGACAATGACATATATATGTATGCATAAAAATGATGAATGCATGAAAAACGACTGTCAGTTCTAGGAAGACCATAGTGACTACCCACTAATCACAGGTCATATTTTGAGAGCCTACAGGTCGGAGCCTTGGCTCTGATACCATAATTGTAACACCCCATTTTGATAATAGAATGTCACGCGTAATTATGGCGTGTCATCAAAGCATACAAGGATAAATGTCTAAACATTACATGACCATAAAAGGAAAATACCGGAATCAAACATCGGTAGTCCAAAAGTAAAGCTCATCACACAAAAACATAAGTACGGTAAATGAAAGGACTAAACAATGTCCATAGTAAGAGTATCAAAGTCAAGATAATGCATAAAGTAAAGAAAGGCTAGAAAGCTTCCAGTCCATATGCGCGTACGCTTAAACTCTACGAGCGTCCCTGAGTACCTGCCGTTTTGGGAACATAGAAAAGGAAAATGGCTGAGCAATACGCTCAGCGCACGGATGTACAATAAAGCATGAATAGTATAAGTATAAAAGCATATAACAGCGGAAGAAACTAAGTCATGAATAACCTGGTTAAGTCTTGGTTAAACTAGTTTTATAGTTTGAAAAGCCTTATGTTTATCTTAAAAAAACTGTTTAACATATTCTACCATTAGCCAATATAGGTCATGAAAATCCACCGTGCATGAATACTTGGAGGGGTGACCTCATCATGCAAATTAGAGGGGCTGCCTCTAATTTAATATACTGGTTTGGGTAGGAGGGATCAGCTCCTTGTGAAGGATGCAAGGCACACACCACATTCACACTGAGTAATCTGCTGAAAACATGTAACTAGGATGCACCCATATGCCCCACATGATAAATATAATAATATGGCCAAAAGCTGAAGGGACGCCACGAGCAATCACTCCGTCGTGGGGAAGTCATAACACCAGTGCCTCTAATGTTATGGTTATGGTACCTCCATAACTAGGTGAAACTGGTCATGCATGTATATGGCTATAGGTATTCTAAATTAAACATAAGAAAATCAAACATATAAACTTATACTACGGGAAAACAGTTAGCTGCATACGAGGAATCCTAATAAGGAAAGAATGTCCATACTGAAAGGACGGGAATCCGTACCTTACGTCCAGTGAACGAAGAAGACGAACTGAGGAGAATCCTAATTCGGTATCACTAATGCTACATAAATACATACGTGTATAAGTATCTGATTACTAAATACGTAACTGGTTTTATGTCATGTCTTAGCTTATTTTATACGTTCATGTCATGTTTAACTGTTTTAAGATTTAAACTGTGTTTATCTTATATTCTGTCTATTCTGATTAAGTATTACTTGTAACTCATGTATTATTATACTTACTGTGTAACAATAAGTAACTTTCAAAAAATAGCAGGTTTCCTAAAATAGAAAGTTTGCAAAAAAATAGAAAGTTACCAAAAATAGAAAGTTTCCAAAAATAGAAAGTTTCCAAAAATAGAAAGTTTCCAAAAATAGAAAGTTTCCAAAAATAGATTTACTGCTTAAAATAGATAAGTTTCGAAAAATAGAAAGTTTCCATAAATAGATTAGCTGCTTTAATTAAATAAGTTTCTAAAAATAGAAAGTTTCCATAATTAGATATAAGCTGGTTAAATAAGCTAAGTATATAAGCATAAGTGTTTTCTGATTATTTTTGTAAGTCATAATGATATAAGGTATAGTTAATTAATTATTACATGTAATTTAAATAAACTATAGGTTAAAAGTATTTAATTAAATATATCATGTTTTTAATTAAATAAAGTTAAATACTTAGGTTAAAACATGTATTATTAATTATTAATAATATAACCTTAGTCATATTAATTAATTAATTATAGCCATGGTTTTTAATAATTAATTAATTATAAAGTCTAGAAAAATATTAATACTTAGGTTAAAATCCATGATCTAATAATTAAATTATAACCTAAGTCATGTTTTATTAAATTAATCATGTCATATTTTATTAATTTAATTTTTAACATATGATTATTAAAAACATAACCTTGACATAAACCATGAACCGGATCGTGGCTAGAAACCATGAACCGGACCCGTAATAAACTCCATACCCTAAAACACATCGGGGTTCCCCCTTGTTTGCTGCTGCCGTGGGACCCACACCACCAAACCGAGACCTTGAGGTCTCGGTGGTGGTTCATAAGCCAAACCGAGACCCCTTGGGGGTTCGGTGTAGGCATCGGCTAGAACAAACACCCCTAATTCCCATGTTTTGATTTACCCCATAACCATTTACATGTTTATTTAATGTTTTTAATTAGTTTTTTTAAAAACATCATGTTCTTAATTAATTTATTAAACAAAACAAAAAGAAAAGGATTAAAAAAAGTATACCGAATGCGTGGATCAATCGAGGATGAACACACACGAACACTTGCACAAAATTCAAGATCAAAATCAAATGAACACCCCCCCTTTCTTGTGTTTATATGCGGCGGCCAAGGGAGAGCAAGAAGGAAGGAGAAAAACTCTTTTTAGGGTTTTTGATGTTTTTACTGTAAAGTGAAAAGTGACACAAGAATTTACCTTAACCCCTTTCTTAGTAAAATTTTGATGGGCTTGGCCCATGGCCTTGGTGTAGCCGCGGGTAGGGGGCCCCACACAGGGTACCCGTACCATTTTCCGAGTCTAATTATTTTAGTGTTCGTTCGTGTTTTAGTCGTGTTCGTGTTTTATGTGTTCTCGTTAAATATTAACCGTGACCTAATATATTTATTCGTGTTCGTAATAAATATATATATACGTAATTAATATTAGCTCGTGATTAAATTACGTTCATGATTTCATGCTCGCATGTTCGTGATTAATTATTGTGTAAATAATTATTGTGTGTTCGTACGTAATAAATACTTATTGCGTTCTAACACGTACGTAATACGTAAAATTCTAACACGTGAACGTAATCATACTATAAAAGGAAAGTTTTAATCTAGTACGTACGATCTTAAGGGTACTATTCATGGTAAAAGCATGCGGGTTTTACATTATGTACACACATGACCTGTAGATCTCATGAAAACAAAAAAAAGATTGTATAATTGAGCATATAAAGAAAAATATAGCATAGAAAATGATTTATAGATACCAACGAGAATCTAAGAAACCAAAACAGCGCATGACATCCATGTATTAGATTTTGAGATGCAAGGTAAGACGGTCTCTTAGGCGGCATGGTTCTCCAAACACAATATATAGGGGAGAAAGAATTAACCATTAATGGGTTGCGTTCCAAGAGTGGGAGGATATTATGAAAAGTATGATAGGAGTTTACACAAGTAAAATCGTATTCCAATCAACCGCCACATAATAGAAGATGAATTACAAGATGACGATGGTGTTTCGAAGGTATAAGCGAACAATACAATTCGGAGTCGATACGTATAACGGTCAATGAAATAAATCTCCAAATGCTGTGTAAAGTGGTGGTATATAAAAAACAATATATTAACAAAAGATCATGGAAACCCATGATATTATACAATACGATTCAATAAATTCTTCAAGGTGTGTGACTCACATGATGTCCTTTAGTCTTTTCCGGGGACACATCGAGCTACACAATGGTCTATAGACTATTTTTCAAGACAATCAATCACAAACGATCGAAAAGTAAACTGTATATCTAAATAGATATCTTAAGGGAGTTAAACAATGAAAGTAACTCACACGGTAGTAAAATGATAACATGAGTTTCATCGGACATAACACTTACTTAACCTTGAACAATGGTATCACGAGATTACGCACAACATATAAAGGTGAGTCGAGACAAACAGACGATTCAAAACGAACGAGTATATGAGGTCGGTCATATCACACATAAACGAAATAGAAATAGTACTCAGACCAGTGAGTATGAGAAGTCGACAACATACGCGCTCTGAATAAAATATGTAACGTCATAACAGTTTAAAATTATTGTAACAAGATCAAACTCATACGAACAAGAATTCAAGAAATAAGGTAAGGTAAATGTATTCACAATGATGATCAAATGATAATTCATTAAGCACACGTTTTCCATTACATACCAAGTTAATAAGGTTTTTGTTGCAAGGGCGTATGCAAAAGAGAACAAAATTACTCCCACGATATTAGTATCACTAGCTGTTACAACAGTCTAGTGAAAATGTACCAAAGATAATTCATGGAAATTACATAAACATATGTACATGAATGAAATCTACTAGGAACCACTAGGTGGTCCTAGAGGCAACGAATTCATCTACATTAAGAATGAAAACATGTATAAAGTAAGCATTTGAAGGAGGTAATAAGATTGCTTTGTTTTGTGTTTGTTCTATTTTTCGTGAGTTATTTATCCAAAATCAAGTCGTCTATTATCGTCATGAAAGTACCATAATATTTCAAAATGTAATCAAGGAATGAAATATTCTAAAAATAATTAAAGTAGATAATAACGATTAGAGATTTATCCGCGCAGATATCGAACAACATTGGCAGTTCCGTGTTTGACACTAAGAAACATGAAATATTTGAAAGTTTGGTTATAGAACAAGTTTTGAAAACGACTCAGTTCCCTATAACCATCACTTTGATACCAATCTGTGAGACCCCAAAAATCAGGCAAGGAACAAGTAGGCAGTATGGGGGTGCCATGTCATGGTACACGATCCAATAATGTATAGTTAACACAAAATTAATGTAATAAAACATTTACATTACATCATAAATATCAGAGTTTTTAATTTAAAGGTCCCAGAGTTTTGAAACATAATAAAGTATTGATACACATAATTACCAAAAGAACAGGATAAATATTCTTTGACAGCTTTTAACAAAATAAAGCTTTAAACTACACAGAAATCTCTAAGCTGCGAAAAAATCCTGCGGGCTCTAATCCAAGCAAAATTAAGCATTATTACCTGAGATTAAACATGTAAAACGCCAACACAAAGTTAAGTGATATTCATAGGTTTAGTAAATTAAGTAATGGAACAATGTAAAATTTTGTAAAACAAGTAATGAGGGGGGGGGGGGGGGGGGAGGGGTGACTAGTACATTATCCATAGTCAATATGTTTATTTCTATTAGCTCATGACACCGAAGCTTAACGTATAAACGTGCCCCTATTGAGTATTCAACCTAAATACTCAAGTATTAACAAATGTATGTGTGTCAAAGTATTATGGACGGGGATTGTCAATCCTGATGGATCCATCCACAACATTTGCGCTTGCAAACTATAAATTATTAGCGGTTCATGATATTGAGGGGAACTTAGTGGCTATGGATACTAAAAGCAATAATAATCGGTACTCATCTGGTAAGCATACAGTTCAGGATAACATACAGTTTAAAAGTTTGTGTTCCAATATGAAATCTCACCCGGCGTTTTAGAAACATGTTATAAATAGTAAAAGGGGCTATGAACTCACCTTAGTGATAAAGATATCGAACAAGGATAACATCAAAATAATAGCGATGGGAGTGAAACGATAAATTAAGATAAGCCGAGAAACCACGAGCTTCTAACGATGACCTAAAATAAAGTGACGTGTATTAGGATTATAAAATAACACGTAAAAATGCGCACTAGTTTTATAAAGATTTAATATAACTTTGACATCATACTTGATGTTTAAAAGTTTTATAAAACAATTAGCTTAGTAAAAATAATGTGTAAATGATTAAGGTTTCGAGCATTCTTCCTCACTTTTGAATTATATACTTTAATGTTTGTAAGAAATGCCAATTGCACTTAAGTTACTAAAAGTACTACGTTTTTATAAACATAAGATCAATTTTATATTAACAATTCATATTCAATATAATACTACAATTGACATACAAAAAAGACATCACGTAGTATAAGTATTATTATCTCATATCTTAAGTTATTTTAGTTGAGTTTATAGAATTGTTCATGTTTGTTTTTCATTACAGGTAATTTCATATCATATGTAGACTTTATAATAGATTTAGTAACATACTTTAAGCATAATCTCAATCATAAATAAATTCTTCTATATGCCTAAAATAATAATGAAAAAGCCTCAAAATCATGTGTTATTATTTGTGAAGTAGCTTGATACTATGTTTGATATTACCTTTTAAATGAAAAAGAACGAACCAAAGCTTCCACTCGGACACAAACATGAACTGTTGAATCAAACGATGAAAGACGATGTGCACCAAACATAGATTCTCTTAACATTAGACCCATATCATCTTTGTAGAATGAGTTTTTGGGTAGAGTTTAACATCGAGAATCGAATTAGACTCTATTCATTCTTTTATAAAAACCATCAAGTAATTAAGTTCATATTTAAAAAAAAAGCTAAGTCGGCCAAAGGAGATGAGAAAATCACGTATAAAAGCGAAATACATAGATATAATTATAAAATATGTAGGTGTCGTATGAGTTTTGTGTATTATCAAGCATCTTTTTATACAACTTAAGCACACGTGGAAGATTTGAATCATTTCTTTCACATCTTTAGTCTTGTGGTGTCTACATGTTAGATACTAACGTGACTTGATTATAGCAAAATAAAGAGTCTAGACCATTTGATGTCGCTGATGTGTGGGTTATAGTTTTATTTGTTTTTTATATATAAAACGGGTATTAACGAAGTCCGATATTTTTTAAAGTTACGCGATTTGATAAATACGCGTAAACCACGAAAAATAAACGTTCGATATAAAATAAAAACTTTGACATTCGGATCACGTTGATATTTTGATAAATAAATAAATGTTTATGATTTAAGAAACATTAACCCATTATATAACGAATGACGCTTAAGGGTTTAATGTAAATTACGAAGGATGCTCGTAAAACGAGAAATTAAAATGACGACAATAGATAATATTTCTGTGTCATAACGAGAATGTTTACGATAAATGTCGCACATATACTTTGGCGATAAATAATAAATGACGCGTATTCAATACGTTAAAGTTTTAACCTTGCCGGTTAGTCAAGAATTTCATATTATTTATAAAACGAACATGACATTTAAAAGTCGAGTAATAAATATTGTCCGGATATTAGGAATAGAATTAAAGCTCGGTCTAAATGTTAATTTTAAATTCGGGTTACAACAGTAAATAAATATGGAAAAATAAAAATATTTTTTATAATTCCGAATAAAATATTATCAATGATCAGAAAAATTATTAAAATATAATTTAATTAAAATTCTCGAGATCTCAGGATTTACGTATGAAAAAGTAAAGAGGAACACGTAAAACATTGTAAAATCGAGAAGTACGAATAAAAGAATAATTTAATTACCGGGAAAATACGAGTTCTCACATATGAAACCATAGTAGTAGCACTTTGTCTCTTCTCGGAGTGGGTGTTACAAGTATAGTTTGTTTTACAATTTTTACAAGGCATATCGTGTTACTAAACCCTTATCTATATCACGTTTTGCCTCTTTGAAAACTTACGCTCACGTCACAACGGTTATGTTTATGTATCTCGTACAAGCAAATGGTAGCTATCTATCGTATGTCTCCTCTATTTGAGTGTTATCTTATATTTTCCCCTTGTGAGTGACATTGTGTGAATTCAAATCTAAACACTATTCCTATGTGAGGCGCCGAATTTATTGTGTCATTTGCGTTTTCTACTGAGGAACTTAATCATTTCCCTATCATATTTCATATCGATACTTATGCTTTTAAATCTATCTTGTTTTCTCGCTTTGATTGCTTGAGGGTAATCAATAACTAAGTGTGAAGGAATCTGATAACACCCAAAGTTTATATAACATATCGACCTATTATCTACATAAAATAAAGGACTTTAAGTACTTAACTATGTGGGTTATATGCAGGTTAAAACATTGAAGGGACAAAAGTGAAGAAATCCAAACTTACATTACTATTATGAAATAAAGTGAAATAAGAAGAATAGAAGATTCTGGACACACAAATGTGCGGCGCACTGATCCATTTGTGCGGCACATTGATAGGTGTGTAAACACCCATCCTTTCTACCACTTAATCACAATAATAACCGAGCCAAAACGTGTATTTTATGTCATTTATGTCGGAATTATGCGTGGTTTGTGTTTTTGTTGTGATTTAGGACGAAAAGGTGAAAAGTGGAGAAAACACGGGCATTCACGGGCTTTTATTGAAGAAAAAGATGCAAGACGAAGTCAAGAAGTCAAGAGTGCAAAAAGAACGGAAGTCCAAGACTAATTCTGAAGATTTATCGAAGAAAAAGTCAAAAGTTAACTAAAAGCCGAAGAACTCGAGTCTTATTTATTGAAGAATTAAAAGAAGAGTTTAAAGAAATCCCGAGCCATAAGTCATTAAAGTCCAAGATTAACAAAAGATTAAGAAGGGAAGGACTTAATGGTGCAATTAAGAAGAAAGGAAGGAGGGGAGGAAGCTTCCTCTAACCATCTCCCTAATCTACTATAAATAGGATCATCTAGTTTCATTTTTTTCTTTGTTGGTTAAGTGTGACAATTAGCTCTTCCATTTTAATTTTTGCACATTTACTTTTCATGTCATTTTAAATACTTGTCTTGCACTTTTAATACCTTTTAATTCCAAGTAAGTTTTTAGTTCGTGTTCTTTAATCTTTGCACCTTTCTTTCTATCAAGTTTTTACAATCTTCTCATTCTCCTCTTCTTGTTTTTAATTTGATTTTGGTTCGGATTTCAAAGTGTTTTTGCTTAATCTTGTTGCTTATCACGTTTATTTCCTTACTCCGTTCTAAGTTTTCATACGGATTAGGCTATAAGTTTGACAACCTTATTGGCTTATTTTGTATTTAGCTTAATTGATTTCAAAGTTTCCTTAAAATTTTTATCCTTCTAAATTCTATTTCATTAAGTTTCATTTTATAAATTTGGAAAGGTTTTAACTTTTTAGCTTATTGTCTCGTTTTGTTTTCACTTCGTTTTGGTCTTTGTTACTGCTTATTAGTCATAGCTTATTTGGATTTGAGCTTATTACGAATTTGCTATCCATCGGAAAATAAGGGTTCTCCACATTGCGACAACATCACTTAGCCACATTCCGATGGTGACAGTTTTGGAATAAGGTTATTTAGTTTCGACAGCTTTTTGCGACGGGACATTGCGACGGTGCTTTCCGATCTGAAATTCCCCCTTATTCCGATCAAGATTCCGATCGCACATTGCGATCGGGATTGCGACGACTCTTAAGGATTCACTGAAACGAAGTGCTGCCTAATTTTCCTAAGCAACATTCCGATCTGGGGATTGCGATCTGAAGCATTCCGATCTGGACCACATTCCGATAGGTTACATTTCGATAGACCTAGCATTAATACATTCCGATAGCTACAATGCGATCTGGATTCCGATGGGTATGGTGACAGCATTCCGATCTAACATTCCGATGCTTTGGACTTATAAATTTGCTTTGTTTTGTTTTTGAGTTACATTTTAATACTTTGTCAAATTTAATTTTCGTCACGCTTTAATTTGAAGTCATTAAATTAATTTACTTTTCAAGAGTTTTTAAATATTGCACCCTTTACATTCAGTTAGACTGATAGTTGTAAAATTAGCAATCTTTTAGGAAAAAGAGTTTTTGTATACCCTTTAGGAAAAGAGCAACAAATAGGGAAGTGAGCACGACGATTTAGGAAAACCGTGTGTAAATGACCCTAAAGTGAGTTCGTTCTCGAGGAGGCTAGTGCGTTGTGTAATGAATTGATTAATGGTTTGTGATTATATTGAGAAAAAGAAAATAGAAAAGGGGTAAGAAGAGAATGACGGTTACGTAGACGGATTAAACTAAGACGAAAAAGGCGTTCACGTAAAACCGTAAAAAGCTAAAAAAATTAAAAATTTTAAACCTAAAAATTAATTAAAGGTCAAACTAAGTCTAAAATAATATAAATAAGAATAAAAATCCAACAAAAATATTTTAAAACCTTTTATTAATTAAATATTCAATTTTAAATGCTAATTAAAGCCCTAAAATTAAATATAATTAATCAAAATGTCCAAAATATTAATTTATTGAACTAATAAGTTAATTATATTATTTAAAGACTAAAAAGTATTTTTCCTAAATTTTAAAAACTATTTTTCTTTTTTTAAATCACTAAAAACTATTTTTAAACTAAAATAATCATAAAAAATAATAAAATAATGCTAAAAATAATTTGACAATTTTTAAAAATCCTAAATTACTCTAAAGAACAGTAGAAAAATGAAAAAGTTTGAAAAATATAAAATTTTTCACTAAAAGACAAAAACAGTTAATATTAAACCTTAATTAAACTAAATTAAATTCTAAGAAATAAATAAAAAGTGAACAGTAAAAACTTTTTAAACTAAAAATCTTAAATTATTTTTCTAAATCTAAGAAAAATTTTAAAACTGAAAAATAATTAATTTTACCAATAAAAGACAAAAATCAGAAATTAAAAAGTAATTTAAAATAGCTATTAAATGTAAAAAATACTAAATGAACATTAATAAAAAATTTAATTAATCAGAAAAATCAAAAATTAAATTAGAAAAATAATGCAATTAAAATCAGGTCCTAATTCCTATTTTAATGCACTAAAGACAAAAAATTGAGAATACTGATAGTGACATGTGTAGGACTTTGTCCTTTTGCTGAGCAGGGGTAACTTGTGTATTAGCAGCGGGAACTTTGTTCCCACTGTTAGTGCAAATAATTGTTCAGTTTATAAATAAGCTTAGGAAAGCTTATTGTGAATGCTTATTTTGGACAATAAGGCACCCCCACACCAGTTGGGTTGTGGGGAGTCTAAGTAAACACAAAAAACACACAAGTACTTCACAAGAATCAACATAAAATGCACAACAAAGTTATTGATTAAACAATACCCTATCTGATGAACAGTTTGCTGATTCAATTGGCACAAATGTGATTTTTAATGCTATCAAACTTGTTCAAATGACACCCCAAACACATATAACCTGAATTCAAACCCTACTTGGACCTAGTATCTAACAGTTTGCAAGATCTCAAAGTCAAATATGCTCAAAATCTGGCAGAAAAGTGGATTGACTGTTTTTATGCCATTTTCCAATTTTTATCATGCAAACTTCTGATTTAAACATACCAAACTAACAAGAACCATACACCTTTACCAAATAAACCCAAGAGAGTGAGTGTGAGTGGTCTTTAACAGGTTTATAAAACTTTGACCCTATTAGATCCCTAATCCCAAACACCCCTTAAATTTCAGAAATTGAAGTTTTTCAAACCAAATCAAATCAAACCCAAACCAAACTAATTGTAACTTAATCTAACATACATATAACATCAGAACAAACTTGAACCAACAGATTATCTAGCATTTAAATAGATTTCAGGCATTTTCATCAAATCACATAAATCAGAAATTGTGAAAATTGAAAACAAGGTTCAAGGGATTTACCTTGTGGGACCTACAATCCAGGTCCCACAATGGCTGAAAAGCCACCTCCTTTCAGGCTGGGGCCTGAGCTGAACCTTTTTGATGTTGGTTTACAAGATGATGATGATGATGATGATGGTATTAGTTCTTGTTTTGAACCTGCCAAAAACAGACAACCAAGAAAGGGGATTCAAGTTATATAAGCTTGACCATAAGCTGTTGTAAGCAGCTTATGGTGAACTTATATAACAGTAAGTATAGAGAAAACCAAAGATTTTGATAAAATCTTTAAAAACAAATTTTGGAACCAAACTTTTTGACTTTGTCACTTAAACAATCATAAATCAAAGCTGAAATACACACACACTTCCACTTTCACTTCAGTGTGTGTGGATTTCAGAAAATACAAAGAACTGATTTTCAGAAAACGTTTTTTAAAATATTTTTTGACAACTCAAAAAGACACTTTAACAAATGGATTTGGAACTCAGCTAGCTTTCAAACACACACCAACTTTTACAAACTATAAAAAGGGATTATATTGCTCACAAATACCAACTTTTATATATTAATAAAAAGGGATTACAAATGATGAAAAGCTAAAACTGGAACAAGGAATACAACCACATACGGCTTGTATTTATACTAGCCTAAGAAGATACTAGAACACTTGAATAAAATAATACAAGGAAAATCAAACCCTAAACCCTAACAAGCAGATTTCCAAATTTGCCCTTTGATTCTCTTGGTCAAATGAAGCATGTGATGTTGCCAGCTTATCACTTTTGATCTTGGACGTCCATTCCTAGCTTTGGGAACACGAAAACCATCTTGGCTGTTGAATGGTATGCAAGATTCGTATTTTGCCCAAAATGTTGAAGCATGAGACAACTGTGGGGGCCACAAGGTGTCACGGGTGAGTGATGTTAGGGGTGGGTTTTGTTTGTTGTGGGATCAATCAATGATCTGGAAACAAAGGGTGAAAAACCCTTTGATTTGAGGTTAATTAACCCTGGGATTAGCTAGGGTTTATGAGTGATGAACATGGGATTTAATATGATTTGGGGAGGTTTATTATTTAAATTCGTGTTATGGAGGGAATAAACTAGTTAATTAGTTTATTAAGTTAAGTGGAAGGTGACGTGGAGGAGCTGGGTGAGGTGTAGGGCTGTGAGTGGATGGTGGGGGTGATGTGGAGGGATGATTGGTGGTGATGCGTTTGTGTGTCTGGGCAAAAACAGTCCCCCAAGTTTCCATTTGTCTTCACTTGCATTTAAACAGCTCCAAACTTCCTTTTCTTTGTTAAATACTTTCAACCAATTGTCATTTTTGGCACAATTAAGTTCATAACTTTAAACAAGGACTTTACATGCATAACTTGCATTCTTCAAGGGCCATTCTTGTAATATCTTCAAACATGGAGGACCTTTCTTGCCAAATGATGATTTCTTCAAGGTCTTTCTTTGCCAAATCTTTAAAAATGAGGGACCAATGTTGACAATTCTTCAAACTTCAAGGTAATTTTGGAAATTCTTGACTCGGGTCCGGTTCATTGTGCGGCTTCGTTTCCCGTGTTCGTTTTTTATTGATTCTTGTGATCTTTTTGTCATTTCCTCAATATCCCTACCTAAAATACACAAGCAACAAACACGAGCATATATTTGGCATATTTAATGATATTTAATGCATTTTAAGCCCGATTTGGACGATGAGACTATGTATAAAAGCAGTCTCATCACTCCCCAATACTAAACCATTGTCGTGCCCTCACGTAATGCTAGAATAAAGTATCACAGCACCTCCAAAATTCATTTTTATACTCTTTATTGAATGATAAACTAGCTACACTACTACTTGTGTTTTAGACATAATGTATGATTTTCATCGCAAAATGGGACGTTTAGGTTCATAGAATAAGAACACGTGAATTCTTCGTTAGAAATAATTTCATCGTCCTCGATTTTCACCCCAATTCCATGCCAAGCGTGCAACGAGATCATTGTCATTATAAGTTAGTAATGCTAACACTACTCATATGCCCTAATCACGTACTTATCCTCCCATTATTCCTAAGTTGTATCTCTTATTTTTATTTTGTCTTGAATGTTTCACGAGGATACATTGTTTGACTTATGCGATAATAGAGATTTAGGTCTAAAAATAGAGTCCTAACGGTGTAACTAAGACCATCAAATCAATAACCCCTCCTAATAGACAACTATGTCAAAAAATTAAGTTGACAAGAAGAATCGATAAACACGGTTTTATAACGGTTTTGAACATGAGACTTATTACCAAGACTTTTATACGCCCCCTAACGGAAGGGCCTTATTATCTTTGGTTTACCTCCATCTTTTATTCAACTTCGCCATGAAGCTTTTATTATGACTTCGGTCTTGCCTTTCCTTTTATTATCCGCCTCATCGGTGGTTTTATTAGCCAAAGACGTATATCCTCACGCTAAAGCAAATTTTGGATCTTTAAAGCTTCAAAGATTAAGGCTTGATTCACTTTCAATTTTGCATAGATTTTTCGGCCTTGTGAGCTTCAAATTTTTGCTTAATATAGGTGAGCACTTGAAATTTTATTATTAGGTGAAGCTTTCGATTATTCGGGTGCCAATACTTCAAAACCGTGACGCTGGCGATACCTTAATGTGTTCCCAATTTAATTACACGGAAGCTACTAGAAAAGACTAGAAACCCAACAATCCCAACTAAACCGCTAAGTCAATATTTATTAAGCAAAAAATATTTACATGCGAAGGGAGAATAAGCAAACAATGAGAACACATGAGTTTTTGAAAGAATACGAGTACTCTACGTTTAGCATAGTAACTTATAATTAACTCTATCATTTCTCGTCCTCATTTAAGAGACTTAGCCTAATGTGAAGTTAAGGAATCAAAGCTAAGTGCTCAACACGCACGGTCGAGTCAAAAATTACTCTTATTCTCGCCATCGGAAAATCTACATTCGTGTCTTCAAACACTTATAAACATGAGAAAAATTTTAAAATTTGGCCATTTTTAGCCTTATTTTGCAACAAAAACGATAAACAAAAAGATAAACTTTGGAAAGCGTGAAGGTCTGGCAAGGCAAGTATCTATTCACCCCCCACACTAAAGTTAAACATTGTCCTCAATGTTTCGAGTCTAGGGGTGCAAACACCTCCATACTAGAGACGTAGTCGAATGCCTAATCTAGCATGGAAAGGGTGTAACCAATAAATTAATAGCCGTTTATGATGTGTGCTAATAACCTAAGGTTAGAACATCAAATGATATATCATGGATATTGAGAAAGTCTTCAAAGCAAACGATCGAGTGCTCCCATGAAACGAACACGAGAGGCTCCAATCGTGAAGATCATGATCTAAAAACCACAATGCATAAACAACCACGGAACAAAGGTTGGAAGGGCACAAATCCCCTCACATTAAACTAATTAGAAAGCAATAATATATACATGGATAAGCATGGGTTTCCCCCACGAGGCACCTTGTTTTTGATAACCGAGTCAAAAGCTCGACTCGAATCCCCATAAATGTGATCATTTAGGGATTATCTTGGTATGGTCAATTTTTAGTGGGGCTTACATGATAAACAAGGCCCGAAAACAACCGGTATTAAGGACTAAGTCCTTTGATGGTGCAAAATACCGGGATCGAAGATGGCGTTCTCGTTTTCATTGGAAAAACAAATCAACGCCACTTCATCGTGTGTCAACACAAACCCAAAGGGTTTCAAGAAAATAGATGAGAAGAAATAGAAGGGTGGGACAATGGGTAAGTCATAAAAAACATGAGCTACTCGAGGTAGACTCGCACCAATCAAATAGAAGGATTTTCCATTTATTGCATCGGTGGAAGACCGAGATTTCCCTTTTTAAGCAATTCTGGGATCAAATATCGCGTCCTCAGTGGAGAAAAGGGAGGGAACATAAGGGGCTTCCCCCACACTAGGTCCACACAAAGCATCGTCAAAAAGAGAAGACGAGCTTGTAGTACTCAATACACGTGGTGATGACGGAGTTAGGATTGTAGAAAAATCTTTTAAATCCAATTTAAAATCATTCCCTTTTTCATCTTTTAAACTCTCCTAATGAAAACCTGACTTAATTATGTCAAAAATATTTGGTGTTTCTAAAGCAATGTTAGTCACACAAAAAATTCTCACATTAAAAAACCGTTTTGGCTTAGGTGGTGGTAAGTTCTCAAAACCTTTGTCAACAAAGAAAACTTCCCCATCGGGATCAACATATTCATCATCCGAAGAATCATTCGTGATTGGAATTGTAGGCTTAACACTCTTAACCTCCACCGGCGGAGGGTACGGAAAATCGTTTTTATTATCAACTCCTAAAACTCTTTTTGAAATCCTTTTACAAATGTTTTCGATGGGATTAACATTGTTCAAAGACGTGATAGAATACACATGAGAAAGTGTGGAGTTTTGAGTTGCATTAATGACGAGTTCTTCCTCATTGAAACGAAGAGTGATTTTCCTAGCATGCACATCGATAAGTGCTCTCGAGTTATCCAAAAATGATCGACCTAAAATTAGAGGAACTTTAGGATCAATGGGAATGTCAACAACAATAAAGTCCACGGGATAGTAGAACTTTCCAACTTTCACGAAGACGTCCTCGGCTACTCCACAAGCTAGAATCGTAGAATGATCAGCCATCTCGATTGACATTCTTGAAGGAGTGAGATTGGGAAGATTGAGCGACTTAAAAATCTTAAGAGGCATCAAATTAATACTAGCACCAAGATCGGCCAAGGCATAGCATTCTTCCATATCTTGTATATCACATGGGATTAAAAACTTGCGGGGATCACCGACTTTTTGAGGTATGCGGCTAAGAAAAACCGATGAACAACTAGACGATTTTTGCAATTTCTCTTTGTTATTCAACATACTTTTAAAGTTCGCGGCAAATCGAGGCATCATGACCAAGGCGTCGGCAAAACTTATATTAAAATGCAAGTGACGAAACATTTTCATAAAAAGTTCAAATTGATAATTATTTCGTTCTTGTGCCTTTTCCTTGTCTCGTCTTGAAGGGTAAGGTAAGGGTGGTGTGGGTTGGGGCATGGGTAACGGCCTTGGAATCTCGGGTTCACTATTGGTATTGGTTCAACCGTAGGTGTGGTTTGAGCGGTACTTCGTGGGCTTGGAATTTGCTCCTTTTCTACCACCACCTCGGGTTCTTTCTCTTTTTCCTTCTCCATAGAAGTACTTGGACGAGAAATGGGTTCTTTGAAAGTTTTACCACTACGAGTAGTGTAGAATATTGATAATCAATGAATCTATGAAGGGGTTTGTTGATTTCTAGAGAGAGAAAGTTAGAGAGAGAAAGTGAGAGAAACTATGTGAATTTTATTAAGTGGAAACAAAGAAATGACAACAACCAACCCCTTTCCATGGTGGAAAGGGGTATTTATAGTTCCAAGTCATAAGTGGACTTGGGCCGGTCCATGACAAGCCCATGGACCGGTTCTTACTTAAGTTAATAAGCAAATAATAACTAATTACTAACTACGAGCTATTACAACATAAATCATATTGTGGAGTGACCGATACTTCTAATATACGTTAAAACGTATTTCTAACAATCTCCCCCTAAGGGAGGTCACTCCACGTTACAAAGTTCTAAACCTAGCATACTATACTAAGTCTTCGTTCTTTAGCTTGTAGTCTTTTCTTCTTTTCTTTCTTTTGTTGTGAATATGTTGATTTGATCTTTTTGGCTTTGACTTGAGAGCATTGTTCTTTGGCCTTTCACGTGCGATCTTTGCCTTTCTTGTGAATTTTGCCTCCTCGTGACTTCATGTTCCACACACTTACGTCTTTTTGTTGGATTCTTGAAAGCTTCAGAGTTTGGTACAGCGGAAGACTTCATCTTGTACTTTCTTGAATTTTTGTTGCAAAAGACATAAGCATGTGGGAACGACTTTTACAGGTACACCGCAACACCACCGTCTTCACTGGTACACAACAACGCCACCGTCTTCAACAGGTACTCAGCAACGCCACCGTCTTTAGCAGGTACACAGCAACGACACGAATAAAATGGCTTTGAACATTTTATTCTAATTCGGTAGCATTTTACCTCCGGTCGGTGAAGACCGTTGGACGATATTAGATATCGTACCCGTGACGGATAGTTTCAATTAAGTAACTTCCTGACAGGATTTCGCGGGTAAACCCGTTCTCTTTATTCGACCGTCCAAAGCTGACTGCGAACATAAAGAGTGAATCACTTGGATAAATTATCCTTGTGATTAAAAGCCGTCAATTCATGAAACCTGGAACAAGTGAATTTCAATTAAGATTTTCACCATCGTTGCTTTCCAGTTGTCACGAGCTCGATTCATAAAGAATCTTGCACATTACCTACCAAGTGCTGTTTGATGTTGACACTAGAAGGATTTCCACTCGTCACTGTGGTCAATAAAGAGTCACTCTGAGTGTTCTGGCAAGATCATATGATAATGCGAAGAGGCCTGGAACGAGTTTAAGTTCAATTAAGAATTAAACCACTGTTACCTTCCAGTTTTTCACAAGATTGGTTCTAAAAGAACCACACGTGTAACCTACCATGAGCTTGTTTGATGTTGGCTCAAGCAGGATTTCCATCTTCATTGTAATACTTACGTATTACTCGGATGTTCTGGCAATATTACAAGAATATTGCGTAGGACTCATGAAAATCTCTTACTTTTCACAGTGTGTGAGAAAGCAAGGAATAAATGGAAAGTGTCCTAATGAGACTTTTGATGATCTCTTGGCTCTAGACTCGATTGTGCGTTTTGATTTAGTGAGCGATGGCTGGAGAGGAGTGCCACCTTTTCAATACCAGTTTATTCGGAGTGAATAAACCAATAGATAACGTGTTGATCTCCGTGTGATTAAAACAAATACCTTTTGAGAGATATTTGAGTTAGCTGGGGAAGGGTTGTGCATTGCATCACTGGGTCCATGATGTCTTTCTTCAATACCGAGAATCATTAACAAAAATGACCTCAATAGCATATGTATTGACCCGGTTTCTGCCTAAAGTTGTAAGGAGGGCTTCTTTCTTTACACCCTTTATCTTTACATTTCTTTTTCATTCTTCAACCCCTTCAATGCTTACCAATACGTCATCACTAGCACCTTGTTGTGATTGTTCCAGTGCTAGCTTAAGTACTTGGTCGGCATTCAGCTACGTTCACATTCTTTCTCCATCTTTCCTAGGACTTCTAATTCTATCTAGGGAATTGTCCTTGGGAAGATTCCATCGGCTCTGATGAATCATTGGACTAAACCTATTCCTACCACCCTTTTGTCACCACATCCGTCGTGAATTAAGCGTGTTTTGGGTAGGAATTGCCACCATGAAAAATCATTGAAAATCACCTAAAGTACTTGTGATATTGAAATCAAAAGTTTTGTACCTTAGGTGTTTTGTTCATCAAAAATGCTCCCCCTTAACACGTGCTTTACACATATTAAGTTGGATAATCTTTAAGTCTTTTTCATCTTTTAGCCAAGTATCACTTACGTCTCCTTAATCCCATTTTCTCCCCTTATCCAAAATGTTAACCATTAATATTTGGGATATTGAATGGATTAACCGGTCTTTGGGTAAAAATGAAATCGATGTTTTGGCCATAGAACAAGTTATTGCTCCCCCTTAAGTTAATAAGGGATAGTTGTAGTGCTTTGGTATGACATATTTTGAAAGATTTAGAATCTCGTGAGAAATTCTTGAAAAATTATCATACCTTAACACTACAGCAAGCCATACAAGCACATTATTCACAAATTGACATATTCACAATTGAAAACCAATATAAAGTGACCTGAGATGTACGACCCATTAGATGGATCGTTGCAGTAGCTTGTGGTGCACTAAATACGGTCTTCCACCCACGAATCTTTCCAAGCTCCTCATCAATCTACGTTCACGGAGCTTTTGATCGATCTTTTTGATCACATACTTTGCCATCTGCCGGTAACCCGGATGCCAATCCTCCGTCATCTCTGGCAGAGTCCCACCCGAGTTCAGATGCTCCAACTTATCTCTGACTTGTATAAGAGTGCCATCGCTATACTTGTGGAGCTCCCCCACCCTCATAAACTTCATCAAACCTCGACTGTTCAAGTAGAAAATGCCGTAATTCAGGACAGAAATTCCGGTATATGGACATCTTTCTACATGTTGAGGTAGCACTTGATTCACAGGACGGGTTAGATTGAGCCTCCTCTGATAGCTTTCGACTCCCAACTGAAGATCCTCAACTCGTGACTTGATGACAACGCTTCGTGTGAACATACGAAGTGCTGTATTCAAAGCAATCAGGTCTTCACGAGGAATGTGAGTAAGTTGATCTCGGGTCATCAGAAGCAGCATATCTTCGATATCCTCAAGGCGAATGATGGAAAAGTCTCCTTGCTGGATTTTGTATTCCCTGTCATCCTCCCTTTTCAAACGAATCTCCGTCACATGATAGTAGCCGTTCTTGGCTTCAGTTTTCATTCCTAGGATGCTGGAGATGCGGATGTCGGATCTAACATTGCTTCCAGAATTGACCAAGCAGCAACCCCTGTACGCCCTTCGGACTCGTTCGTCCCAATGAGATGCACCTATGACAGCATACATATCATAATTACGATTCATTTTTGGGACCCAGAGTCGATTTACCTTTTCCTCGATGAAGGGTATTGTCCCCCAGTTGGCAGCTTTCAGCAAAGTCAGGGATGTTGCGTACTTTGATGACCCCTTCATAAGATACTCAAGATCATTGGTGACGAAGAAGTCAAGAGTAATCTGATTATCTTGAGCAGGATCCATTGGAGGTGGAGCTCTTTCTGATTCATGAAGTCCAGGTCGTTGAACGGTTTTTAAAGCCTTCAGGATCTCATCGGCATAGTACTCGAGCTCCATTCGGGGTAATCGGGTTTTGGCACGCAGTCTCTTATCTTTCAGTGCTTTCTTCACCAAGGATGGAGTAACCGAAGTCTTATACTCATGAGCAAGAAATACACATAAGTCAATCGGACTTCGGATACGGAGATACAGCACATCTTTGTCAGCATCTGTGATCGGATCATATTGTGCTGCTGCCGTGATCCAAGCTTGTGGTGGTGCAGACTCGTCTATCTCCAACGTGTCTTCCCAGGAACGAATGCTTGGTTCAGGAACCGTGGATTGTTGTGCTTGTTGTAGAGGAGTTGAAGTGCGAACATCTGTTGGTTCAGTTTCAGGCATGTCAGCAGTGTCTTGAACTGGAGAGTGTTGTGCAGCTTCGGGTTCCGTCACTGATTCTGCAATCACAGGAGGAACAACAGCAGAACTAATGGGGTTAGTGGTAATAGGTACAGATACAGCGATAGAGATACCAGGAACCGATGACGCTGTAGTGGCATTCACATCGTGGCGCCACTTCGTTCGTCGTGATTCCGAGGATGTCGATTTGTCCTTCTGTGCTGCATCTTTTGTGGACTTGGTTCCAGTCTTAGTAGCAGTCTTCTTGGAGCTGGTAACCTTGTCTCCCTTGTTCGGTTGTTCACCCCCATCATCATCCTGATTGTCATCCCCGTTACTACCCCTAGCACTCTCCTGATTCTCATCACCACCATCATCGCCATCATCATCATCCTCATCCTCGTCATCATCCTCATCATCCTCATCATCATCACCACCCTCGTCATCGTCTTTATCTTTTTCTCCTTCTTCTTCTTCTTCTTCTTCTTCTTCCTCTTCTTCCCCCGTACCCTCTTCTTCACTTTCTTCCCTTTCTTCCTCAGGTAAGATGTGATATGGTACCACACTTCCAAACGTCTTGAATAAGCTATCATCCTCCCTGATAGCATCATTCAGGGATTTGTATAGAGCCCGTTGAATCCTCGACTTATCATACGACCCAAGTTCCACCATACGAGCCTTAAGGATCTTCTTCAATTCAAAATCCGTCAGGTCATAAGCAATCTTGTAGGCGGCTTCTGAAGGGTTGGATGATTTGACCATCAAGTTGTCAGCAGCAAGTGTCTTCAACTCATCGCGAAGTTTAGGCATTAGGGATTCAACGGATTCTTGCACTCTTTCTTTCACAGATGCTTCAAGTGCTTCTTTTTGTTCCTTATATTTATCCCTCATCGCTTGAAGTCTGGTAATACGTGCAACATGCTTATCAGCCTCAGCCTGCTTAACCCGAGCAAGTTCTTCTGCATGTGCTTTTCTAGTCAACTCCATATCTGAAGCGAACCTAGCAATCATCTCCTCTTGGGCTTTCCTAGATTCTTCTTCCCTCTGAGCTCGTCTTTGCAACTCTTGGCGAAGTTCATCCATTTCGCGTTTGTTAGTATCAAACAGTTCGGCCATCACTAATACAGCCATTGCAGATGTTGCAGAGCTGCTTTGGGTTGACTGGAGGGGCTCGGTTGTTACTGCTGTACTAAGGATGGGGATTATGGGTGGTGGAAGAAATGGTGTTGAAGCCGGTCGGGTTGGTAAAGGTTGTATGGGTGGAGGTTGAGTTGTTAAGGGTTGAGTTGTCACCATGATCATAGGAGCAACAGGTTCCTTTTCCACACTTGCTGAAATAGGGATTGATGGCTCCTTCGAAGTGGAATAGTGTTCCGGTGACCCAAACTCATCAACATCATGCGGTTCCTCGTACTCATCCTCGATATCTACCCTCGCACCTGAACCACTACCGCCTGTATCTTTCCTACTCCTTTTAATAGCAATCTTCATCATTTGTTGCTCGGATTTATCAAGAGTAGGATCAACAATATCTTCTTCATCACGTAGACGCATCAAATCCTTACCCTTTCCCTTCTTACCCTCTGTCTTCTTCTTCTTGGGTTCGGGTTCAGGTAACGTAGCTGGTTGTTTGCGTTTACCTTTACGCTTAACCGTTGTGGATGAGTCTTCTCCAGTTTGAAGGTTTGCTTTCAGCCTCTGGATTTCTAATTGTAGTAGCTTGTAATCTGCAGAACCTTTGATTTTATCAGATAGAAGGTAATCAGGAACAGGACCCGGAACCACACCAATAGACGGTCCTTCATGCCTCAGATCTATAGTATCATCAGCTTCTTCAGTGTGATAGCGACCTGCTGTACGCCTATCAATAGTATTATCAAGCTTCATAAAATAATTAATGATTAGCTTAATAAACCGAGGATAAGGAAAGAAGTTTGTCTTCAGCTTCTTGTTGTAGAAAAGTTGAAAGGTGAATTCTTCCCATATCAACAAAGCATAATCTGAATTTGAAGCTTTGTACATGCCATAGAAGAGGTTCATTATCGGACTGCGCAAAGCATCATGGCCACTCGTTTTTGGCGTAAGACATTTACTGAGAATACCCATCAATGCTCTCCAGGGTTGTCCTACCTTAGCAGTAGTAAACTCAGATGCAACTCGTATTTCCGGACATCCAAGTGCGTCAAATAACTCCGCGAGTTCATCTTTAGTAGGATCCCTTGAGAAAGACATGCCCTTGGGTGTATCCCGTATACCAAGAATCTTACGGAAGTCTGAAACGGTGAGTGTCTGCTGCTTGTTGTCGATGGTGAAGGTGATCTTGTTCGAAGTGATTTCCTTGGTTGCCCAAAATTCAAACATATACTCATAAGGCACCGAGGCTGTGTTCCTAAGGGCGTTCTTGAAATGAGAGTTATCAAGGATGGCTATGGCGACCTTAAAACCATGGTGAGTGGACTTAGAGACTTGCTTCAACCTATAGTTGTTGGGTATAAACTTAAGGGTTCGAGCTTTAGCAATATCGGCTTCTCTGGATTCTTGGATTGCTTGTACCGTTGGATTAGTCATTGTATCTGCTTAAGATAAGACATGAAAGGTTGATGCACAAACGCATATAGATATATATCATTCTTACTTCTAAGCATAACACATTTCATAAAACAACAAGTACATATATATAATCAAACAACTCATCCGGAACTTTTCCTCATTCGGAACATTTTCATCCGGAACATTCTTCATTCGGAACTTCTCCTCATTCGGAACTTCTTCATCCGGAAGTTCTTCATTCGGAACTTCCTTCATCCGGAAGTTCTTCATTCGGAACTTCCTTCATCCGGAAGTTCTTCATTCGGAACTTCCTTCATCCGGAAGTTCTTCATTCGGAACTTCCTTCATCCGGAAGTTCTTTCATTCGGAACTTCCTTCATCCGGAAGTTCTTCATTCGGAACTTCCTTCATTCGGAAGTTCTTCATTCGGAACTTCCTTCATCCGGAAGTTCTTTCATTCGGAACTTCCTTCATCCGGAAGTTCTTCATTCGGAACTTCCTTCATTCGGAAGTTCTTCGTTCGGAACTTCCTTCATTCGGAAGTTCCTCATTCGGAACTTCCTCATTCGGAAGTTTTTCAGAAGAAATCCTTCATTCGGAAGTTTTAAGCCACGTTCATCCGGAACTTTTACAAACTAAACTCAGATGATTAATCTAGCGCGTTTGTGAGTTTCTAAGGCAAACTAAGGCAATATAAACATCATTTAATCTATTCCGAACAAAACCCACCATAAATCCCTTGTAAATTAACCCTAATTTAGGAATACCCCTAAATCTAATTAGATTGATTAATTGATCAGAATTATATGATGAATGGAATGAATTAGAAGTGTAAATGTTGATGTTTATACCTTAATTAGACGAATGAACAAGAAGGATAAGTAAGCGAATGATTTTTTAGATCGTGTGTGTGAGGTTCAACAATGGCGGCAAAGTGTGTGTGATACAGTGAACATGAATAGGGAGGGGCGGGGGTTTTGTTTTTTTTTTGACTTAGGTCAATTTTTGCCTAGTTTCATTAAATGCTACCTTTAGTCCCTCCAATTTCACTCCCTATCCCTTTTGTTTCTAACTTTTTTAATTCACTTAATCCTTGTTTAACTTACACACAATCTTAGCAAACGCATCCTATTTGCATATCCCCAAAATCTAAAAGCCATGCCTATCACTTAGAACGAACACAAGTCATATTCTAAAGCAAAACCACTCAATTGCCATGAAGCCCTTAATTTTCACAATCACTTTTGAAGATCAATTTTAATGACGAAGATGATTTTACTATTTTCTCCCCCTTAAACAATGACCCGTTTTCTATTTAAAGAGCTGTAGTCATTGTTTAAAGAGTCAAATAGTGATGAAAGCATTTCCAATTTATCTCTTGAGAAATTTTGATTCGTGGTTTTAATAAGATTTCTCTTATCTTAACAAATTAATGCACTGAGACGTACATGAATTCGTGTTAGACCAAGTTATAAAGTAAACTTGATCCCTTTGCATGATTTGGCTTGTAAATCACGCCCGAGAAAATTAATTCCCGTTCTGAGCCAACGTTTTCCAAGGAAATACGTGACTTTAATATGAAAACCGGGTTGCAGTCTGAAATAACTACAAGCCATAATGGGCATGTTTTAAAAATGTACAACTTTTATACGGACTCTATTTATGGCACCGTGTCAATATTGATCGACATTTCTAAGGCCGTAAATATTACCGTACTAAAAGACATGCCCGATTTAAAATGAAAAATATTTTTGGTTTTTCTTGATTTTATAATTTTTATGGTTTTTTCTAGGTTTTATATTTTTTATGGTTTTTCTTGGTTTGATATTTTTGTATTTTCTTTTTTGTGGTTTATATATTTACTATAATATACATGATCACAACCAAAGGATACTCTGAATAGTTTACCACGACTATTCAGCCGATTCTTCTGCCAACTCCTTGAGAGTCGCTGGGGTGAATGATTTCATGCCAAGCTTGTCGATCAAAAACTCGATTCGTCCTCGATCTAAGGCTTTGGTGAACATATCCGCCAGCTGGTACTCAGTAGTGACAAAATACAGCTCGATCACTCCGTTCTCCACCTGCTCCTTGATGAAATGGTAGCGAATGTCTATGTGCTTGGCCCGGGAGTGTTGAACATAGTTGCAGCAAAGGGCAATGGCGCTCTTGTTGTCACAATACATCGGGATTTTGTTAAATCCAAGACCGTAGTCAGTTAATTGTGATCTCATCCAAAGGACTTGAGCACAACAACCGGACATGGCGATGTATTCAGCCTCCGTGCTTGATATTGCAGCGCTTTTCTGCCTTTTTGAAGACCAACTGATCAATCTATCTCCAAGGAGTTGCACAGATCCAGAAGTGCTACGCCTCGTATCTTGACATCCAGCATGATCGGCATCTGCGTATGATATTAAAGCAATCGAGGAATCTTTCGGATACCATAGACCACGATGAAGTGTTCCTTTTAGATACCGAAAGATCCTTTTAACTACATGTAAGTGCTTTTCGGTAGGCCGAGCCTGATACCGGGCACACATGCATACAGCAAATTGCAAATCAGGCCTGCTAGCAGTCAGATAGAGAAGGGTGCCGATCATTCCACGGTAAAGTTTCGGATCGACAATAATCCCATCCCTATCTTCATCTAACTTGGATTTCTCCACCATTGGAGTATCTACGGGGTCACAATTCTCAAAGTTATATTTCTTAAGAGATTCTAGAGCATATTTGGATTGATTAATAAAGATGCCTCTGGGATTCTGAGAAATCTGTAATCCTAAGAAAAATGAAATTTTTCCCATCATCGACATCTGAAAACGTGTGGACATTATCTTCTCAAATTGTTTAGACAATTCTATGTTAGTGGCAACAAAAATTATATCATCAACATAAATTTGTACCAGAAGCATGTCGTTGCCGTCCTTGAGAGTGAATAGAGTGGGGTCCACTTTGCCTTTGGAGAAGCCTTCCGACATGAGATATGTTGACAGGAGATCATACCACGCGCGTGGAGCTTGTTTCAACCCATAGAGAGCCTTCTTAAGCTTGTACACATGGTTAGGAGACTCCGTACTCACGAACCCATCCGGTTGACTAACATAAACCTCTTCCCTTAGTTCACCGTTCAAAAATGCCGTCTTCACATCCATTTGATAGACGATCATGTTCATATGAGCAGCAAACGCAAGGAATAGTCTAATCGCCTCCAATCTAGCCACAGGAGCAAAAGATTCCTCAAAGTCTATACCCAAGGCTTGTTTATATCCTCTAGCGACCAATCTAGCTTTATTCTTCAATACCGCACCCATCTCATCAAGTTTAACCTTATAAACCCATAACAAAGTAAGGATGTTAACCTTGTCAGGGCGAGGAACCAATTCCCATACTTCAAGTCATTTGAATTCATTGAGTTCCTCCTGCATAGCTTCGATCCAAGATGATTGGGTCATAGCCTGCTGCCAATTTTTGGGTTCAACTTCAGAGAGAAATGCATCAAAGTAACAATAAAGTGCACTCTCTTGTAATTGATGGCGTGTAGAGACTGGTCGATCTAGATCTCCAATAACATTCCTAATTGGGTGATCTTTTGTCCATTTAGTGCTATGGTTTTCAATCCTAGGTGGTCTGGAGTGAACAATAGATGGAGCTTCTTCTGAGGTAGACGCGGCTGAAGGGTTTTCAGGGATCGCTACACCAAAGAAAGGAAGCTCTTGCAAGTGAGCATATTCCAAGTCGTGATCAGTAGAATCCTCTTCCACATCATTAGGCACAAGTAGGGGTGATGATTCAGGTGTAGTTTGAGAATCACTTGGTGAAGGTGCATCCGGTTCAATGTGAATTGTAGATGCATTAGATAAAGGTTCATTAACTTGAGCAACCACTTCAGGTATTGGAGCAATTACTACAGGTGTTGGAACTTCATCAGTCGGGGGATCGAAGAATTCATCAAACAACGGTTGAAAAAGTTTATCCCACTCGGGCCTTGATGGTGGTAAAAATGATGTAGAAGTAGGATTGTTGGGAACTAATCCGGAACTTATAGCACCGGGTCCCATCTCATGAAGCGCGGGTTCAGAGCTGTGTTGCTCAGAAGCCATCGCTGTCAGCTCGTCGAAATCAGCGTCCATAGTTTCTACAATCTTGCCAAGACGACGGTTATAGATTCGGTATGCTCTTTTGGACGGTGAGTAACCAATGAAAATACCTATATCGGCTTTTGGTTGAAGCTTACCCAAGTTCTCACTATTGATGTTTGGATAACACAGGGCACCAAACACATGGAAAAATGAAACATCGGGTTTGCGGTCATGTAGAAGCTCATAAAGTGTTTTTCCATGGCGTTTCCGAATGATAGAACGGTTTTGGGTAAAACATGCAGTAGAAATAGCCTCTGCCCACAAGAACAATGGAGCGTTCGCATAAATAAGCATGGTCCTAGCAGCTTCCATAAGTGTACGATTCCGCTTTCAACGACACCGTTTTGTTGTGGAGTGCGTGCAGCGGATGTTTCATGTGATATACCAACTCCTTCATAATAATCACGAAGAGTCTGGTTGACGAACTCTGTACCATTGTCTGTACGAATACGGCGGACAGTGGAATTCAAACGTACCTGGATGAACTTCAGAAAAGTAATGATAGCCTTCGGTGCTTCATCCTTTGTACGTAAAAATCTAACCCATGTAAACCTTGAGAAATCATCCACAATGACGAGAATGAATTTCTTACCGCTCACACTTTCAGTTCTCATCGGTCCACAAAGATCCATATGCAAAAGATGAAGTTTTTCTTGATTAGTGTCTTCAGCTTTGGGTTTGTAAGATTTCTTGGTGCTTTTCCCCCTTGAACACGTGGAACATAAATGATCCTTGTGAAATTTAAGCTTGGGAAGACCACGAACTAACTCGTTTTTAGCCAGATGATTAATAGCATCAAAATTAAGATGAGATAATCTGCGATGCCATAACCATGACTTGGTCTTAGAAGCTTTAGAGAGAAGACATACTGGAGAAGCGGCCATCATGTCTTGTAAGGACAAAGTGTAAAGATTTGCACCACGAGATCCCTTCAACAAATCTTTTCCTTCCAAGTTGCGGATGAAACAAGTGTGTTGTCGAAAAGCAACCTCAAGGTTTGAATCACAAAACTGTCCTACTGAGAATAAGTTATGACCAAGACCTTCAACATAGTATACCCTAGAAATCGTCACATTTCCAATCTGATATTCACCATACCCCATAATCTTTGCTGTATGATCATTCCCAAATTTAACCGTACCAAGAAACTTGCTGACGAAATTTCGGAGCATCGAGCGATTTCCGGTCATATGTTTTGAACAACCGGAGTCCAAATACCACAGGATGATTTGGACCACCTGAAAATATCACCACACAAAGACAATGTAGAGGTATCGGAATCTGAGTGTTCCTTGTTATTAGCAGGTACAGATTTAATAATCTTAGATTTGCTAACTCTAGGTTTCTTAGATTTCCTAGCCTTTTTCTTCTTAATCGGTGGTGTAGATTCTAATTGGCTCAAATCCTGAGGTATTTCTTCACTGATAGGCACTATAGTGGGGGCTGACCTAATTAAAGGGCGCTGTTTCCATACTTGAGTGCGAGTGTTCCTAACTAAAGGACGCTCAGACCTAGCCTCAATGGATGCATTCCTAGTTAAAGGGCACATTTTACCATCGAGTGTAAAGGTCCTACCAGTGGGACGCCATTGCCAGCCAACTTGGGCACGAGTTCTACCCGTTGGCTTCCATTCAAGACCATTCTTAATAGCATTCATTTCATTAACGTGATCAATCAGACACAAATCATGACGCTGGGAAAACATACATTCATTACAATTCCAACAATTTAAATCAGAATTCACGAATGGTTTAGGCTGCTGCACAGGCGCAGAGCTTTTAGTCTTAACATGATTCGTTTTATTTAAAACTGAACTAGCATTCCTATTGTGGACTTCTACTTTCTTCTTTGTGGCACTACTAGTGGAGGGCTTGATCTTAGCTTTCTTGAGTGGCGATCCTTTAGCCTTAGTAGTCTCTTTTAATCCTGTAGAAGGCAAATTGGGAATATTAGCAGCAGATTTTAAAGGTGTCTTACTTGATTGTGCCAATGACGGTTTCGCTCCTGGAGTCTTATTAAATGGAGTGACAGCAATGGGCCTATTGTTAAGTAGTGCAGAACCTGGTGTACCTATGTATTGCAAATAAGCCAAGCAATATTGAACTCGCTTAACATATTCATGAGCCGAATAATAGTCGCTACTTAAGGGATCTAAGGCATAAAGATCGTCTACAATATCCCTAAGAAGATCGACATGCTTAATGGCATTCCTCATATAATCATCGTAGGTAACCTGATTTCTCTTATGAAGCGGATTCTTATAAAGCACTACTGACTTGGTTGTTGGAGCACTAGTGGACGGTGCAGAGTCGGTAGCTAAGTTATCAACAACTTCTTGTCGGGTGAGAAGAAGTGTCTCCTTTAACTCAGCCAAAACCATATTTTTGTCTATGAGCAGGATGTTCAAGTCAGAGATTTCTTCGCACTTTTGGTTCAGTTGTTCAACATAATATTGTTGCTGTGTCGCATTAAAAGCGAATCGATCTTCTAGTGAACCATAAAGAGCGGATAGTCCCTGCCTTGTCCGATCCATCTCCCCTAGAACAGTTGATAGTCTAATTTCTAAGACCTGGTTTTTAGACTCTGTGGCCTCTAGTTCCATTCTTAATGTTTCCTTTGATGATATCTCTCTCTTCAATCTCATGATTTCTTCCTCTAATGTCTTAACAATTGCAATCATCTTGTCACTATTCTCAACACCGTTTTCACAAACATTTGATATCAAAAGATTTTCATTTTGAGCTTGTTGTTTTAATTCTAAAGATATACAATGTTGTTCTAGTTGATTAAAGCGTTGAGAAAGTAAATTATAAGAATCTTGTAGCTTTAAAAACTCAGCGTTAGATTCGTGACAAGAATGATTATCTACCTCATTTACAGTTTCAGCAACATTTACAGAAATATCACAAACATCATCACAAATATGCACAGCATCACAATTCATCATAGCGGATGTAAGCTCATTCGAATATTTAACATTTACAATAGTAAGCACATCACACGAGATTACTTCGGACAAGAATCGGTCATATTCGGTTGAAATCTTTTCCTTTTCAATTAGTTGCAGTTCGTAAGCGGTGTCCATTTCATAAAACACTTTTTGAACTTCACCAATTTCAAACTGAAGATTTTCCTTAAGAGATGCAAAACTTCTTTTTAGACTTTCGACAAACGGATTGATCTCAGTTTTAAACACCTCGTTCATGTGTTCGAAAGCCCATTCTCCGGCGTTTAAGCCATTTGAAGTCGTACATTCCAAGATGACCTTGTCAAAGTTAGTAAAGTATCGATTAATCTCTTGCAAGTTTAACCATACAGTGCTAACAGGTGGAAGATTCTTTGGAATTTCCTTAGGACCTTCCATGTTGACAAGTGTAGGAAATGTACTAGGGCTTTCTTCCTCTATCATGTAGGTTGGTGCTGTAATGAGATCTTTGTCCATATGGAAGCGAACTCTAAAATCAGTTTTAGCAAGCTCCTTATTCATTTTAAAATAATCACAATCGGGATATTTTGCTGAATTGTATGACCGATCCTCATCAACTAGAACCTTACTTGTTCGATCATTGGGAAAAATAATCGGGTCTAAAGCCAATCCTAATTGAGTTGCATTATAAAGTCTAGGACTATGTCTTAAAGCTTGTTTTGCATATCGTGGATTAGGGGGAAGGCCTTTTAGACGTGATAAGTTAAACTCTTTAAACGAAGCATCAAATAAGTGAACTAGTTGTGAAGCAGCGTATTGTCTTAACAGCAAGTAGTCTAGACTTCTAATCTTATTAGTAGCATTAATCTCCATTTCAGTCTTCTTAGATTCGAGTAATTCAAAATCAGTTTGAAGTTTTTGAAAATTAGTGACCACTAACTCCTTTTCTCTAAGTTCACTAGACAAATTTGCTCTTAAGTTTTCGATTTCTTGCAAGTGACCCATTTGTTTGTTTCTAAAGTGATCATATTCGAGATTTGTGAGAACACTAGACGAAGGCACTAATTCCAAAGTTTGTACTTTCTCATTGCTTAAGGCAAGCTCATCAGACAAATTCTTATTCTTAGCTAAGGTTTCTAAGAGTGCAGCATTCATTTGGCTAAGTAGTGTAGCAGGAACCATGACCAAATCTTGTTGAGCAGGAGTAGACGTATGCGAACTGGGTCCCGGTTGTGATTCACTCAAAGTCTGGGAACTCACATTGATATTGCTATCATTGTTTGTCTCCTCATTTGAAAGACTCACCACCGAAGATTCATTCGAATCAGCACTCTCTTGCCCAACTTGATGTGGTTGAATACTAGCATCAGTGGCATTATCAGTGTTATTAATAAGTACCTCAGATTTCTTATCTGGCCCTAAGCTGGAAAAAGTTGCCATGAAAGCAGCCTTTGCAGTTTGAAAGTCATCACAGTCGGAATCATACGCATCAAGATCATCGGCTTGGTAAGCTGCATTCTGCGTAGTGACAATGTCTTGTTCAGCAATCCCTGGGTCAGCAAGAAATGCAAGCTCCTCTTCATCAAGTTCCCTTCCTTGCGCCTGAGCATTTACCAGATAGATCTTTTCTGCAAACCATTGTCCATCCCTTCTCCTCTTGGGTTTCTTACAATCCCTGGACATATGACCCTCTTCCTTGCAGTTGTAGCATGTGATCATTCTCAACTTGCCTGTATTAGCCCGTGGCGGATTGTTGACCATTGGAGCAGGAGCAGGATTGGCAGTGCGAACATTGGTTGATGTAGAAGTTCTCCCCTGATATGGTTGAATTGGCTGAACCATTACCCTGCCATTCTCAATTGTAGCTTGTTGGCGAGAATTGGATGAATTCCTCAACTGATTGTTGGTAGGAGCTGATCCTCTGAATCCTCGTTTGCTTAAAGTTCTTGTGAGATAAGCAGACATAGTAGTTAGCACTTCAACTGGGTCAGCTCCTTGTTGGAATACAGGAACTGGGACTTCCTCATCATCACAATAAAGTGCTTGATCTGGATAAGCTGCATAATCAGTAGAAGGAATACTCATTTGATCAGGGTAGCTTGTCGGATATGCTGCATAAGGTGCAACATTTGCTGGATGAAGTTGTGAAGCATACTGTGGTGAGGGTGCATTGAACCGATATTGTTGCTGATGTGAGGTGGGTGGTTGTGGTAGAATCGAGTATTGGGGAAAGGCTGGTGTCATGTAAGGTGATTGATGATAAGCTTGATGTCCCAAGATATAAGGTGTGTTGTTGTGAGACAAGCTTGGTTGATTCGCCATCAAAGCTAAGGAATCTGGGTACATACCTCGAGGAGAACGGTGCATAATCACATGCTTCTCATGCTGCTGAAGGAAGGCATATATTTGATCCAAATTGCACTTATGCAGATCCCTGGTTAACTTGACATCAGTAATGTACTCACCCCATTCAGCTTGAGGTAGAGTATTCAAGAATTTGGTGTTACCTGGAATGGTGCGATCACAAGATTGTATACATTCAGATCATTCATGAGTGTGGTGAATCTGAAGTAATAATCGTGAAGTGTTTCCCCTGGGTTGTAGGTGAATCTATCAAACAAATCATACAGCTGACACTCCCTTTCTTGTTTGGTGAGAGACGTGCCTTGTAGCAACACCTTAAGACGTTCCCATAGATCCTTTGCCACCGTATACTGACTCACCATCCTATAGATGTCATGGGGAAGAGCTTGGAGAATTGTTTGAAGAGCTTTTTCATCTGCATCTGCAACAAGTTGTTGAGCTGGAGTGAGTTCTTCAAATTCTCGTGGTCTAGTCACGTTGTCAACCGTAATGGTACCATAGTCGAGTGGACCATTCAAAATCGATTTGACCATAAGCCTTCCGTATGTCGGTTTCCCCTTTAGATATTGCATCATTCGACCTTGCCATGCCTCAAACACCTCTTTAATGAGCATCGGTGGACGGCTATCAGTTCCCGTTATGATTGATATATCCGTAAGAGATGTCATCTGAGGCATTACTGAATTTGGATTCATTTTGTTTTTCTTCAAAGAAACAGAGATTATCGGTTGATCGAGCAGTGAAGTAAAGCTTGTGAATTGTGTTGTGTTTTTGTTGTAAGAAACCAAGATTAAATCCTCTAAAAAATCGTCGAAAAAACAAGCAAAATAACCCTTGATTCGGAACTTTTTGTTGATTCGGAAGTTTGATTCGGAAGATTACCTTGATTCGGAACTTTTTGTTGATTCGGAAGATTACCTTGATTCGGAACTTTTGGGTTGATCCGGAACTTCTTGGTTCGGAAGTTCTTGATCCGGAACTTTGGCTTGATCCGGAACTTCTTGACTCGGAAGTTCTTGGTTCGGAACTTTGGCTTGATACGGAACTTCTTGACTCGGAAGTTCTTGGTTCGGAAGTTTCTTGATCCGGAACTTCTTGGTTCGGAAGTTTCTTGATTCTGAACTTTTGCTGAGTTAATCAGAAACTCCTTACGATGAACAGTCGAACAGTGAATATGAAGATTAAGCCCAGATTTTGACCAAATTACCCAAAAAGTTTTGTGCTTTCGACTAAAATAAGTAACAACTAATACTTATCCACTAATCCCAATCACAAAAACACCAAAAACACCAAGAATCAAGATGATTTTTCTTAAAGAACACTAATACAATCAAAAACTAAAAAACCACACAAATCACCACCTTAAATCACCCCATAGCTCTGATACCAAATGTAGAATATTGATAATCAATGAATCTATGAAGGGGTTTGTTGATTTCTAGAGAGAGAAAGTTAGAGAGAGAAAGTGAGAGAAACTATGTGAATTTTATTAAGTGGAAACAAAGAAATGACAACAACCAACCCCTTTCCATGGTGGAAAGGGGTATTTATAGTTCCAAGTCATAAGTGGACTTGGGCCGGTCCATGACAAGCCCATGGACCGGTTCTTACTTAAGTTAATAAGCAAATAATAACTAATTACTAACTACGAGCTATTACAACATAAATCATATTGTGGAGTGACCGATACTTCTAATATACGTTAAAACGTATTTCTAACAAGTAGTAATAACCTTCAATTCTCCTTTCGGGTTCACGATGGTATCAGTAGGAAGACCACCCGAAGAAGAAGGTTTACACTTGATAGCTTCAAACATTTTTCCCATTCGGTCTTCAAACTTAGATTGCCTAGTATCCGCTTTTAACAATTCTTGCTTAATCTCATGTTGACCTTGCTCTATTTTTTGTTGATTTTGTTGGAGTCGTTGAACATTTCCTTCCATTTTATTAGCATGAGTCTTAAGTTCATTAGCAAGTTCGTTTTTAAGCTCGTTTTTCAACTCGGATCTTAAGCTAACCATTTCATGTTGCATATTATCAAACTTAGCATCGTTTGCCTAGCATAATTAAAAAATTCTCCTTGAAGATTTTTGGTGTGATCATTTTGAAAACCTTGTGTGGTAGTTTGAAAATCACGGTTTTGGTTTTGGTTTGAAATTTGCCCATTTCCACTTTGATAATTACCCTTGTTGTAGTTACGTTGATTTCCTTGATAAGCACCACTTTGATTGTTGTTTCGATAGTTATTAGCATTTTGATTTGGTGGAGCTTGATTTTGGCGGGAACCTTGACCGTTTTGGTTATAAGTTCCTGTTGCTACATAAGCACTCGAAGTGTTACCATCCGCGGTAATGCACTCGGAAAAATCATGAGCTCCACCACACGAAATACAACTCTTAGCAACCGCTTTAACCGAAGCGGAATTTGAAGTTTCTTGAGCTTTCCAATGGGACATAAGAGTCGAAAACCTATCGAAAAACCGATTCTCCTCATTTGCTTCATCTTGCAAGGCATTAATGCTACGAGACGATGACGAACCCAAATTGGCAACACTCGGTGTGTTACGAGGGCTATAAACCTTAGACCTATTTTCAATGATTTTCAAAGCCTCTTCGGTTGTTTTGCACAAAAAATTACCACCCGCGGCGGCATTTAAGTAATCTCGTTCATGATCATTAAGCCCATTATAAAAAGTGTCAATTTGATGCAATTCGGAAAAATCATGGTGTGGACATTCATGTAAAATTACTTTAAACCTTTCCCAAGCCATTGAAAAACTTTCATTAGATCTTTGTGTAAATCGTGAAATCTCGTTTTTCAAATGTGTTGTTTTAGATGGTGGAAAAAATTGATTCACAAATTTTGAAACGAGATCAGCCCACGTCAAAATCGAATTTGGCGGTTCTTTCTCGAGCCATATCTTGGCGGGTCCATCTAACGAGTAGGGAAACAACATCATCTTAATGGCCTCGTGTGGTACATCCTTAAACTTGCTTGTCGCGGTGAGACAATTAAATTGCCTAATGTGATAATGTGGGTTGTCTTTTTCGTGTCCGAGAAACTTGTTAGCTTGAAGCATAGACATTAAACCCGTCTTGATCTCGAAGTTCTCCGCAAGGATGGCGGGAATCACAATGGCCTCTCCAAAACCCTCGGTGGGTGCTTGAAGCAACTCCATCATAGTACGGTTAGCCATGATAGCTTCTTGTTCTACAACGGGTTCCTCACTTGGAGTCTCTTCACTAGAAAAATTAGGAGTAGGTGTTGCCTCCTTTCGGTTTCTACGTTTACGTGCACGTTTTGCTTGATTGCGAGTAAGCATAAACGTCACGTACAACGAGGGGATGAGCAAAGAAGATTCTTTTTGGTGTTTTTAACTTTTTCAATTTTTTTGGATTTTTGATTGTTTTTACTTTTTTTTGGATTTTGGAATTGTATTAGGTAGACAAAAATCTACAAATCTCCTCCTTAATCAAATCTCTTGATTAAAGAAGCCTCAAGAAATGAAAACGATCACGTGAAGTGAACGCCTTCGATGACTTTAGAACGTTGGTGGAACACCAAAACGTTCAAGAGGGTTTAATCAAATGAAACCAAGAAAATATATATGATACTTAATAATACTTTGGGCGGCAAAACCCTCGATTAGCTTTCAAAATCAAATACTCACAAGCAAGCGGGGAAACGAGGCGGCGTGAAGCACTTAAGAGCCTTTTTCCTTAGGATATATTTTATAATATCCGCCTTATACCCACCTTATAGTTTGTATTTTCAAAATCGAGCTTCTCGAAAGTATTTATCTATTTTTGCCTTTTTTCTTTGGTTTGAGATTCGAATACAATGATTGTGTAATGACCTCCCAAGTCAAGGTTGTGATTTCTCACGTATTTGGAGTACTTGTGTATTTATTGTTCTACGTATACAATATAGTAATAGTATTCATAAAAAACAAAAAACCGATAATACGTATTAGTAGAGTGCTACTAATACAAATACTTATTATGGCTATATAAAAACAACAATTGTTCAAATCAAAACACAACACTCCTCCCCTGCAGCGGCGCCAAAATTGATAGTTGTAAAATTAGCACTCTTTTAGGAAAAGAGTTTTTGTATATCCTTTAGGAAAAGAGCAACAAATAGGGAAGTGAGCACGACGATTTAGGAAAACCGTGTGTAAATGACCCTAAAGTGAGTTCTTCTCGAGGAGGCTAGTGCGTTGTGTAATGAATTGATTAATGGTTTGTGATTATATTGAGAAAAAGAAAATACAAAAGGGGTAAGAAGAGAATGACGGTTACGTAGACGGATTAAACTAAGACGAAAAAGGCGTTCACGTAAAACCGTAAAAAGCTAAAAATTAAAAATTATAAACCTAAAAATTAATTAAAGGTCAAACTAAGTCTAAAATAATATAAATAAGAACAAAAATCCAACAAAAATATTTTAAAACCTTTTATTAATTAAATATTCAATTTTAAATGCTAATTAAAGCCCTAAAATTAAATATAATTAATTAAAATGTCCAAAATATTAATTTATTGAACTAATAAGTTACTTATATTATTTAAAGACTAAAAAGTATTTTTCCTAAATTTTAAAAACTATTTTTCTATTTTTAAATCACTAAAAACTATTTTTAAACTAAAATAATCATAAAAAAATAAAATAATGCTAAAAATAATTTGACAATTTTTAAAAATCCTAAATTACTGTAAAGAACAGTAGAAAAATGAAAAAGTTTGAAAATATAAAATTTTTTACTAAAAGACAAAAACAGTTAATATTAAACCTTAATTAAACTAAATTAAATTCTAAGAAATAAATAAAAAGTGAACAGTATAAACTTTTTAAACTAAAAATCTTAAATTATTTTTCTAAATCTAAGAAAAAATTTAAAACTGAAAAATAATTAATTTTACCACTAAAAGAAAAAAATCAGAAATTAAAAAGTAATTTAAAATAGCTATTAAATGTAAAAAATGTTGGGTCAATTCAGTGCCTGATTTGTCCCTTGTACAGGATTTGGATGTAAAGTATCCTAAGTAGTGTTAGTCACTGAACTTACATATGTTATAAGTTCAGTGTGTCATTCTTTAGAGTTCTTTAGAGTCTACGAGATAGACTCGTCATTAGCTGAGGCGGATCTCAGTAAGTGTGCAAAGAATCAAGGATGATGGAGTTAGTAAGTGATGACATAATAGCTTACTAACTCCTCAAGACTATTACTGATTACAAGACCTGAAGATGTTAAGAAGACCTGAAGAAGTGTCTTATGTATTAGTGGGAACAAGTCTTATTAGTAGTGAAGACAAAGGTTCAAGAGGAAGGCTTACTTTGTCAAAGGTGCAAAAGATGAAGACAATAAAGTACAAGGTGGTTACTTGTACTTTAGTAAAGCTTCTCAAGGAAGCTTCACACTCCCACTATATATATGTGGTCTTTGTAATAGAATAGTCAATGATTCCCACCCACAGAAACAAACATGTAATACTTTAGTGGTTTAGGGTTTCATCCTCCCATTGTTGCATATGCTTAGCTAGCTATGAACATGGGAGTTTAGTTTGTCATTCATCGCCCGGTTGTTGTTCCGCAAACAACCGGGCAAGTCATGTATATTTGTTGATTCATTATTAATAATATATACATACGATGAAAATTACAAGCTTGTGTTATTAGTTAGTCAATTGGTTATTTGTGTACATTGTTCTTCATTGTTCTTCACAGATTCAATGTTTGCACAAGATTCGTGGACCTACAATTGGTATCAGAGCGGGTTGGATTAATTCTTATCCAGATCCGTTCATAAATGACTGCTAATAACATGATTTACATGGTTTAAATCAGTAGTGTTTGGTTAAAAACTGCATTTACAGTAGCAGTTTTGAGGGGGAGATAATACACTACAGATGACCACTGGTAAAATAATACCCTCTCTTATCCTATCCCAATACACCCACCACCGACACTATCTATTCCACCCCTAACAAAAACACCACAACCGTCACTTTACATTATCTTTCCTCACTTCTCTTCTTTAACAAAAAAAAAACCAGATCTGACTCTTAACTCCCACCTATTCCACTTTCTCCTCCCACCGCCATTTTTAACCTATCATCATCCCACCGTCACTCACATCTTATCACCATCTATCCAGTACAAAAAAAAACGAATCATCAAATCCTCTCCTTCTGGTGCAAAGAAAATCATTGATATCTCATCTCACCGTCTCATAAAGTACCTTATCCAACATCAAATTCATTCACCAAATCACTTCCAGATCCGTACGTAGCACAAATCAACTCGATTAAGATATAAACACACTCGCAATTTCTTCCTTGTGGCCACAAGAAAAGATTGTTTTTAATATAGATCGATTTGATTAAGATTGTACACATACTCGTGATGTATCGATGGATTGATGGTTTCGAGTTGCTTGCCGTTGCAACCTGGTGTGAATCAAAGGACGGTTAATTAAAGATCGATTTTCTTTTGGAGATATGGATGTTGAAATCCAGTTTTTTTTCAGTCGTGTGGAACTGCAATCACAGTTGTGATTATGTTATGGTATCTTTGATTTTGAAAAATCAGAATCATATTTTTAAATGAATATCAGTGATTGAGGTGTTGATAAATTGATGGGTGATAGTGCGTATGAAGATCGAGTATATTTGGTCGATGACCCTCCTGTCGAACCAGCTAAATCCACTGGTCACACTCCAGCCGTTGAGTACCAGTGAGCTAAAGTCAAGATTATGACCAAGTCATACCCAGCCGCTGAGCTTCTAGCCGCTGACTCCAATAACCCAGGCCATCAATCCCTCAGATCGCTTCACTGGATGAACCATGATAGCTGGACCTCTGTCGCTGAGAGCTAAAAGCCCACTGCTGGAGCTCATGTGGTGAACCCCCACCAGCAGTCGCTGAAACCAAACCATTAGTACGGCTGTGTTATTATCATGAGTCATGAGAGTAATAGCTGAGAGAGTAATAGCTGAGAGTAATATCACACAGGCTGCTATTATTGAAGAAAGTTTGTATCAAACTTTAAAGAAGCTGGTGATATTGAAAAATGGGTATGTTGAAGCAGTTCTTGATATTGCAGCTTATTCTTAATCAAAAGCTTATTAAGAAGATGGTTTGTGCGTGTTCGAAAAAAATCAGTGAATGAAATTGTTATAGTTCGATGATGTTGGATTTTCGAATCGAAGGGACACGATGGTGGAATTAGCAATTACGGGTTGTTTGGTCTCAAGACAAGAGTCTAATTAAAAAAGGCTGATACAAAATCAGCTGAGTTCGAATTAATGGGTATTGTAATCAGGCGCTGAAGTTCACTCAGCTTAATACAACTGATGCACAGGTGATGTGGAATAGATAAAACAGACTATGTAGCTGTGATCGTTGATGATGCGATAAAGGCTGATATATGGGAGTCGACAGGGTCTCGATTGAGATGTGTTTGTACCAGCTTCAAAGAAGCTGATGTAATGGTAAAAAGCTGGAACCAGGTCACTGTAAAGATAAATGGCAGTTGGAGCCATGTCGTTGGACCCCTGAACTCACCATGTCGCTGTGTGAACCCCTGTTATTGCGCATCAAACCGCTGTGACCCAGGTCAATGAACCCAGACCAGCAACTCCTGAAGTTGTATCAGCGGTCCCTGAACCCTCCAGCAGATCTGAACCATCTACGAACCCTGTCATGAACTTAGTCAGCGAACCCTGTCAAACAGGTAATTGAACCCACAGGCGACCCCTGTCTCTGAACTCCCAGAGTATAGATGAACCCCCAGGGTCGCTGAACCCCCAGCTATTTGTGACTCCCGCTGCTGATCCCTGTCCTTAACTTCTCTCTTTGGACCCCTGTCCTCAAGTCCATAATTCCCCTGTCTCTGAACCCACAGCTAATTATCCCACAGTTATTTCTCATAATCACAGCCGAAACTCTTCACTGATATAAAACCCTGTCAACAGCGAACCCCTGTCAACAGCGAACACCTGTCAAAAGATGCTGCTAAAGCTGCATATTTTGAGGGGGAGAGAACCACGGACATACACACCGCTGTGATATTGATGCCGCTGTGATCCACATGCAACTGTGATATACCCACCCAAACCACACACAAACCAAACCAAAAAAAAAAAAATCAGTTTAACAGGGGTTCGCTGGCAAGATGACCAGCTGATCAACATGCTATCTTCAGAGCCTTCAGCTGTTGAAGGACTTGGTCACTCAGGATTTTTTTTCTCACACCAAGACAAAGAAAGAAGATAGGTTCACAGCCCCCCTCCCCACCCCAGCAGTTGTCACCCTCCCCTACCCCGCTGTAACCACAGCCACAGAGTTTTTGAGAGACCAGGTTGTGTTATAGGGGTTTGATGAAACATTTATTATACAGGGGTTTGATAACATCAGGTGGTTGATTGGAGATGAAATTTAGGGGGAGTTGTATTTCAGGCGAGATGAAGACCATCACGCTATGATTGTGTACTAGTATGTAGCCGGTCAAAAGTTGCTTGGTTCCCTAGCAAATTTTGAGGGGGAGAGAAGCGAGGACAGAGGTAAACTTGTGTTTATGTGAAGAAACATCAAGTTTACTCAAGCTACATACATACTATCATACACGACACATAACCTTCAGGGACTTAGAATGTTTACATTTGGCTGATGGAGCAAAGTCACTGAAGATGGGTTGCTGAACAAGTTGCATTGTCTGATCTTTTATGGTTGCTGCGTCAACCATTGACCACACTTCTCTGATTGAAGGTAAATGAACTCGTGATCTACATTGATATAATATGTTACTTTAATATATGCTAGGGTGAAGCATATGGTATTTATGGCAAAGCATATAATATATACTTCACTGATGACCTAAGGTGAAGTTACCTTTATGAGTTCTATATAAGCATCAGGGAATTGGTTCAAGTGTTTCTCAAAGTACACGATCAGACATTGCAGTTCAGTAACAACTACAACAGGTACAAGACGATACAAGTTAGCGGATGACTTGAACTAGTAAAGCTAGTTATTCTTGGTATTCATTGTTGTAATATAGCAGGTAAGAAGAAGCCTTTATGCTCACTTACTGCTATTTAACTTAGGCTACTTTTCTATCCAAATAGGGGGAGATTGTTGGGTCAATTCAGTGCCTGATTTGTCCCTTGTACAGGATTTGGATGTAAAGTATCCTAAGTAGTGTTAGTCACTGAACTTACGTATGTTATAAGTTCAGTGTGTCATTCTTTAGAGTTCTTTAGAGTCTACGAGATAGACTCGTCATTAGCTGAGGCGGATCTCAGTAAGTGTGCAAAGAATCAAGGATGATGGAGTTAGTAAGTGATGACATAATAGCTTACTAACTCCTCAAGACTATTACTTATTACAAGACCTGAAGATGTTAAGAAGACCTGAAGAAGTGTCTTATGTATTAGTGGGAACAAGTCTTATTAGCAATGAAGACAAAGGTTCAAGAGGAAGGCTTACTTTGTCAAAGGTGCAAAAGATGAAGACAATAAAGTACAAGGTGGTTACTTGTACTTTAGTAAAGCTTCTCAAGGAAGCTTCACACTCCCACTATATATATGTGGTCTTTGTAATAGAATAGTCAATGATTCCCACCCACAGAAACAAACATGTAATACTTTAGTGGTTTAGGGTTTCATCCTCCCATTGTTGCATATGCTTAGCTAGCTATGAACATGGGAGTTTAGTTTGTCATTCATCGCCCGGTTGTTGTTCCGCAAACAACCGGGCAAGTCATGTATATTTGTTGATTCATTATTAATAATATATACATACGATGAAAAGTACAAGCTTGTGTTATTAGTTAGTCAATTGGTTATTTGTGTACATTGTTCTTCATTGTTCTTCACAGATTCGATGTTTGCACAAGATTCGTGGACCTACAATTGGTATCAGAGCGGGTTGGATTAATTATTATCCAGATCCGTTCATAAATGACTGCTAATAACATGTTTTACATGGTTTAAATCAGTAGTGTTTGGTTAAAAACTGCATTTACAGTAGCAGTTTTGAGGGGGAGATAATACACTACTGATGACCACTGGTAAAATAATACCCTCTCTTATCCTATCCCAATACACCCACCACCGACACTATCTATTCCACCCCTAACAAAAACACCACAACCGTCACTTTACATTATCTTTCCTCACTTCTCTTCTTTAACAAAAAAAAACAGATCTGACTCTTAACTCCCACCTATTCCACTTTCTCCTCCCACCGCTATTTTTAACCTATCATCATCCCACCGTCACTCACATCTTATCACCATCTATCCAGTACAAAAAAAAAACGAATCATCAAATCCTCTCCTTCTGGTGCAAAGAAAATCATTGATATCTCATCTCACTGTCTCATAAAGTACCTTATCCAACATCAAATTCATTCACCAAATCACTTCCAGATCCGTACATAGCACAAATCAACTCGATTAAGATATAAACACACTCGCAATTTCTTCCTTGTGGCCACAGGAAAAGATTGTTTTTAATATAGATCGATTTGATTAAGATTGTACACATACTCGTGATGTATCGATGGATTGATGGTTTCGAGTTGCTTGTCGTTGCAACCTGGTGTGAATCAAAGGACGGTTAATTAAAGATCGATTTTCTTTTGGAGATATGGATGTTGAAATCCAGTTTTATTTTCAGTCGTGTGGAACTGCAATCACAGTTGTGATTATGTTATGGTATCTTTGATTTTGAAAAATCAGAATCATATTTTTAAATGAATATCAGTGATTGAGGTGTTGATAAATTGATGGGTGATAGTGCGTATGAAGATCGAGTATATTTGGTCGATGACCCTCCTGTCTTCACAGATTCGATGTTTGCACAAGATTCGTGGACCTACAAAAAATACTAAATGAATAGTAATAAAAAATCTAATTAATCAGAAAAATCAAAAATTAAATTAGAAAAATAATGCAATTAAAATCAGGTCCTAATTCCTATTTTAATGCATTAAGACAAAAAATTGAGAATACTGATAGTGACATGTGCAGGACTTTGTCCTTTTCCTGAGCAGGGGTAACTTGTGTATTAGCAGGGGGAACTTTGTTCCCACTGTTAGTGCAAATAATTGTTCAGTTTAGAAATAAGCTTAGGAAAGCTTATTGTGAATGCTTATTTTGGACAATAAGGCACCCCCACACCAGTTGGGTTGTGGGGAATCTAAGTAAACACAAAAAACACACAAGTACTTCACAAGAATCAACACAAAATGCACAACAAAGTTACTGATTAAACAATACCCTATCTGATGAACAGTTTGCTGATTCAATTGGCACAAATGTGATTTTTAATGCTATCAAACTTGTTCAAATGACACCCCAAACACATATAACCTGAATTCAAACCCTACTTGGACCTAGTATCTAACAGTTTGCAAGATCTCAAAGTCAAATATGCTCAAAATCTGGCAGAAAAGTGGATTGACTGTTTTTATGCCATTTTCCAATTTTTATCATGCAAACTTCTGATTTAAACATACCAAACTAACAAGAACCATACACCTTTACCAAATAAACCCAAGAGAGTGAGTGTGAGTGGTCTTTAACAGGTTTATAAAACTTTGACCCTATTAGATCCCTAATCCCAAACACCCCTTAAATTTCAGAAATTGAAGTTTTTCAAACCAAATCAAATCAAACCCAAACCAAACTAATTGTAACTTAATCTAACATACATATAACATCAAAACAAACTTGAACCAACAGATTATCTAGCATTTAAACAGATTTCAGGCATTTTCATCAAATCACATAAATCAGAAATTGTGAAAACTGAAAACAAGGTTCAAGGGATTTACCTTGTGGGACCTACAATCCAGGTCCCACAATGACTGAAAAGCCACCTCCTTTCAGGCTGGGGCCTGAGCTGAACCTTTTTGATGTTGGTTTACAAGATGATGATGATGATGGTATTAGTTCTTGTTTTGAACCTGCCAAAAACAGACAACCAAGAAAGGGGATTCAAGTTATATAAGTTTGACCATAAGCTGTTGTAAGCAGCTTATGGTGAACTTATATAACAGTAAGTATAGAGAAAACCAAAGATTTTGATAAAATCTTTAAAAAAAATTTTGGAACCAAACTTTTGGACTCTGTCACTTAAGCAATCACAAATCAAAGCTGACACACACACTTCCACTTTCACTTCAGTGTGTGTGGATTTCAGAAAATACAAAGAACTGATTTTCAGAAAACGTTTTTTAAAATATTTTTTGACAACTCAAAAAGACACTTTAACAAATGGATTTGGAACTCAGCTAGCTTTCAAACACACACCAACTTTTACAAACTATAAAAAGGGATTATATTGCTCACAAATACCAACTTTTATATATTAATAAAAAGGGATTACAAATGATGAAAAGCTAAAACTGGAACAAGGAATACAGCCACATACGGCTTGTATTTATACTAGCCTAAGAAGATACTAGAACACTTGAATAAAATGATACAAGGAAAATCAAACCCTAAACCCTAACAAGCAGATTTCCAAATTTTCCCTTTGATTCTCTTGGTCAAATGAAGCATGTGATGTTGCCAGCCTATCACTTTTGATCTTGGACGTCCATTCCTAGCTTTGGGAACACGAAAACCATCTTGGCTGTTGAATGGTATGCAAGATTCATATTTTGCCCAAAATGTTGAAGCAGGGGACAACTGTGGGGGCCACAAGGTGTCACGGGTGAGTGATGTTAGGGGTGGGTTTTGTTTGTTGTGGGATCAATCAATGATATGGAAACAAAGGGTGAAAACCCCTTTGATTTGAGGTTAATTAACCCTGGGATTAGCTAGGGTTTATGAGTGATGAACATGGGATTTAATTTTATTTGGGGAGGTTTAGTATTTAAATTCGTGTTATGGAGGGAATAAACTAGTTAATTAGTTTATTAAGTTAAGTGGAAGGTGACGTGGAGGAGCTGGGTGAGGTGTAGGGCTGTGAGTGGATGGTGGGGGTGATGTGGAGGGATGATTGGTGGTGGTGTGTTTGTGTGTCTGGGCAAAAACAGTCCCCCAAGTTTCCATTTGTCTTCACTTGCATTTAAACAGCTCCAAACTTCCTTTTCTTTGTTAAATACTTTCAACCAATTGTCATTTTTGGCACAATTAAGTTCATAACTTTATACAAGGACTTTACATGCATAACTTGCATTCTTCAAGGGCCATTCTTGTAATATCTTCAAACATGGAGGACCTTTCTTACCAAATGATGATTTCTTCAAGGTCTTTCTTTGCCAAATCTTCAAAAATGAGGGACCAATGTTGACAATTCTTCAAACTTCAAGGTAATTTTGGAAATTCTTGATTCGGGTCCGGTTCATTGTGCGGCTTCGTTTCCCGTGTTCGTTTTTGATTGATTCTTATGATCTTTTTGTCATTTCCTCAATATCCATACCTAAAATACACAAGCAATAAACACGAGCATATATTTGGCATATTTAATGATATTTAATGCATTTTAAGCCCGATTTGGACGATGAGACTATGTATAAAAGCAGTCTCATCATAGACTTAGATTTATTTTAACGCCATTTTACTCTAACGTCTTTTACTTTAATTGTTTTGCACTTTTTAATTATACTACAACGACAAATCTATTGTTTTACCAAAGAACAGCTGAGTCACACATAGAACCTAGATCAATTCGATTAGACCACTAGAACGATAATTTTCTTACTAGGCAAAAACCTAGTTATTAAATGGCGCCGCTGCCGGCTCTTTTCGTAAAGATTAATAGTTTTCTGTGAGAGACGCGTTGCTTTTTGGGATCCGTTCACTTGTGAGCGTTATTTTCTTGCTTAAAAATTTTTTTAAAAAAACCATAAAAATTAAAAATTGATAAAAATCCATAAAAATTAAAAATTTCAAAAATCAAAAAAAGATTTTCTTTTTATTGTGTATATAGATTGTCTTTGTGTTTGGTATTGTTTTCTTTTGCATTTTCAGGTGTATGCGTACTAGATTTTCTAATTATCAAGAGCCGGAGACTCGAGAAGATTTAAGTATGTCAGGTGTTAACAAAAATATTCCACCGCACCTCAACAATAACAACAATGATCTTCCACAGCCCGATCTTCGGACAATGGAGGAGCTTTGTCAACCTACCATGTTTGGACGAGGAGGACCGATTGCGCCGATGCAAATCAACGCTCCGGATTTTTCGTTAAAGCACCACATGATTCAGCAAGTGCAAACAAATCCTTTTAGAGGAATGCCTGATGATGATGCCAACAAACACCTCGACAAGTTCATTACAATCACTCAAAGCATGAAGTTCCCTGGTGCCACAATGGATGTTCTTCGCCTACAACTCTTCCCACATACTTTATCGCATCATGCCGAGAAATGGTTTGATCGTCTCCCGAAGAATTCAATTCATACTTGGGATGACATGACTCAACGCTTTTTGTCGCGCTACTTTCCACCATCCATGGTCACAAGCCTTCGCAATCAAATCAGCGGTGTCATGCAAGATCCCGATGAATCTCTTTTTGATGCTTGGGAAAGATATAATGTCTTGATTGATCGTTGTCCAAACCACAACATGCTCCCTGTGACCTTAATTGATACTTTCTACAACGGTTTGACTTTTCGAGATCGTGATACGATTAATGCAGCCGTTGGTGGCACATTCATGAAAAGGAGACCCGAGGAGTGTAGAGAGCTAATTGAGAACATGACTACTCACCAAAAAAACTGGGATTCCTCTGCTTCTTCAAGGAATAACCCGAGAGTCAATGTTTCTTCCACCTTAGCAAGCCCTTATATGACCGAACTCACCCGCATGATGACTGAAATGAGCAAAAGTATCTTGCTTCTCGCTTCGAACCAACAACAACAAGTTAAAGCGGTTGCTAATCCTTGTGAAACATGCGGCGGTCCTCACTCATACACCGATTGTCCTTCTACACAAGGAAATCCGGAAAATGTGTATGCAGCTTATGGTAATTATTCACCAGAAAATTACCAAGATCGACCTCAAGGGGATAGAAATTTGCTGAGTTACCGATCAAACAATTACCTTTCACCCGGTTTTTCTCCTCAAAACCAAAACCCCGCCAACAACTACAATAGAAGCAACCAAATCCCACCAAGAGCTTCTAATCCTTAACACCCACCCGCTCAACAAACACCACCCATTAACCCGGATGTTGAAGCCATAATGAGAACCCAAGGTGAGCAAATCAAGAATCTGCAGAGTCAAATTATCAATCTTAAAGGAGATATTACCAAGCAAGGGAATGAGATTAGATCCGAGCTTCGAGATAATATTCAATCCTCCTTCAGCAATCAAACAAATGATTTGAAGAATATGCTTGCTAGTTTCTCGCCCGCCGCTCAACCTTCTACTTCGAGTTCTCTACCTTCAAACACCGTCACCAATCCGCGAGCAAATGTGAGTGCTATTACTACTCGTAGTGGAATTACCATTGTCGATCCACCAATCCCGCCCCATCATCTACACCTCCTCCACCACCATTTATCCCTACTCCTCCTACACCTAGTATTAGTGCACCATTACCGTCTCCGCCTCGTCATGACGATGTTCCTAGGAAGGACCCTTCAACATCTCAACCTTTACCTGCTACACCTTCACCTTCACCACCCAAACCCAATATCCCATATCCTTCCCTCTTAGGCAAGACCAAAATGCTAACCAAGGATGACTCTCAAGTGTCGAGCTATGTGAAGATGATCTCTCAAAAGAACTTCAACATTAGCTTTCTCGAAGCACTTGTCCACATGCCGAAATTTGTCAAAGAATTCAAGGAATTGCTTAACAAGAAGGAAAAGTTGATTGAGCTCGCCAACACACGCTTAAATGAAAACTGCTCCGCAGTTATTCTTAAAGAACTTCCGGAAAAGCTTGGAGATCCCGATCGTTTTGTGTTGCCTTGCGTTTTCAACAAAACTGAAGAATTTACTGCCCTTGCTGATCTCGGGGCCAGTATTAATTTGATGCCTTTGAGTGTTTGGAAAACACTATCATTACCCGACCTCACTCAAACGAAAATGACTCTTGAACTTGCAAATCGCACTCTCGCTTACCCCGTTGGTATAGCCGAAGACGTGTTCATTAAAGTTGGAACATTTACTTTCCCGGTCGACTTTGTCGTTGTTGATTATGAAATGAACCCTCGTATTCCTTTAATACTTGGTCGGCCATTCTTGAGAACCGGACGAGCTTTAGTTAACGTTGCCGAAGGTGAGTTAATCTTACGAGTCGGGAATGATTCACAAGTTTTCAAAATGGGAAAGCTTACCAACAAATCCTGTGGACGAGAATCAGTGAATATGATTAATGTGCTCGATGATTTTGTCGTCTCAACAATCCTCTATTCGACTCTTGCATTGATAATCCACTTTTTCATGATGATGTGGATGATTCTCTTTCCAATATGGAACCTTCTCCCATTTATGATTCTCCACCGATCTTTGATGCTTATGATGATGATTCTAGCTCAGATACGGATGATTATGATGACCTTACTTCTGAGTATCCCGATCTGCCCACATATGATGATTTTGATGAGGCCGATACTCTTTCGAGCGATTCTTCACATGATGAAGATCCTCCGCCATCACTCAATCATACTTTGGACGATTACTCATTTGAGGATGACTTCTCTACGTTTCTCAACACTCACTTCCCTCATGAGAGTGATGCTCCTCCTTATGATTTTGAAGATTATCGTCTTGATCCTACTTTGGATTTGAAGAACATTCTTTCAAAGGAGAAGAAACCGGTCGACACCAATATCCGCAGCACATATGATTTAACACCTCTTTGTCCCCCTTCTGAGGACGAGGTTGTGCTTCTTCGCGGATCTTCTTCACACTCTACTGAGCCTGAGTGCTATTTTCCTCTAAAGGAAAAGGTGTTCGACCCCGGTATTGATATTCTGCAGCCATCTTAGTATCCACCTGATGAAATCAAAGGAAATATCTTTGGAACTTATGGAAATCTGCTTGCACCACTTCACCCTTGCTCCCACCGTGCTCCATCGCTGCTTAAGGGAACCTTGCCTATTCTTCTTTGGCTTGCCTTGTTCGCCTTAAGCTTGTGCTATTTGATGGACGAAAACTATGTCTTTGATCCTGGTGGATATATTTCATGCTTCTTCCTATGATGATCAAGGTCGAGTCAGACTCACGACTCGGTAATCAACAATCAAGCGCTTCTTGGGAGGCAACCCATGCATCTATCTTTTAGCTTTCTTTATCCTAAGTGTAGGGGAGACCCGTTGGTGTTTGCTATCTCCTCTCCTCTCTTAATCAGGGATTCGAGCTTCAAAGATCCACTCTTGATGATTCTTGACGACCCGTGATTCCGTGTTACATTTTCCCGGTTCTATCGTAAACTCTTTTTGATTCACTATTTTATATTTTCTCCATATTAAAATAGGAATCTCTTTAGTTGTCCTTTCCTTAGCGAGATTTAAACAAAGTGCACAATGTCCTAAGTGTAGGGGAGTTTACTCCCACATGCTTAAACATTGAGGATAATGTTTATATTAAGTGTAGGGGGGACTTCTATCGAAGTTAAGTGGCCTTTTCCTTGTATTTGTCCTCATTTTAACCGGAAAATCAATTTTTCGACATTTTTGCAAAATTTTTGATCTATTTTGGCCTATTAGTTTTTTTTACCTTTGTATAGTTATTTTCTTCCCTTATTAGAATAAATGTTTAATAAAGTGGTTTTAATTTTCAAACGTTGTGAATCTTTTGACTCAACCCGAGTTTACTTATCTAAGTTTACTCGAGCTAGTATCCTTAACGTGTTTAAGTCAAGTTTTGCTAGGCCTTTATATAGGGAGCTATAAAACGCGAAAGTCTTAACTCTCACGGGTTAAGAACAAGAACTTTTCGCAAGTTCCTATAATTGATCCTAGAGAGTCGTTTATCAAAGGAACTTTAAAATGTGATTTCTAAACTTGAAAAAGTCTAAGAATTTGCAAGATCCTATAGGCGACTCGAAAACCCAAAGCTTTGATTTAATAGGCTAAGCATCCACGAGTCTCATTATTTGAGATTTTAAACTCTGGAGAACGAGAAATGATAGAGCCAATTATAAGTTCGGTATTCTTTCGGGAATTTATGTGAGTTAATTATAAGCCTATTCTCCCATCGCTTGCTAATAAATTTATCTGCAATAAATAAGGTTGTACGATTTGAAAAGTTACTTAGCTTCTAGCCCAAGATCGTTTAAAAGTTGCTCGGTATGGATTAGAGTTCATAGCCAAGGCATAACTTATTGAAGCGGGATGCGAAGATTGGCGAGTCCAAAAAGGTCCTAACAAGACATGAGGGCTATATTTTGTTGCTAAAGATCCAAAGTGATGTGAAGAATCATTTAGCGAAAATCAATATGAAGGATCGAGACACAGGACGAAAAGCAAAAACTCCCCAAAAGTCATGGAGAAGTGTATCCGAAAAGACCCTAGCAAGGTATGAGGATAAATAGATCCAAGTCATAAAAGGAGGCGGATCGTTGTATATCAAAGTCCAAAATAAAGATTGGAGAAAAATGAAGAAGTCGTGGTCCAAGTATGAATCTCTCAAAACTTCAAGTGAAGAAATTCCATTATGAAGAGAAGACCATAATTTCATGAACGTCTCTCAAGGTTTGAAGTATGAAGTCGCTGCCAAATATCGGTCCGAGAAAGGTCTCAAATCGCGAAGCGAGTTATGCCAAGATATGAACTTTATGAGGTCCCGAGAAGCAGTTTTAAAAGATTTTGTCCTTTAGCTAACTATTGATTAAATCGTTCACTTTATTTTCGGCCTAAATAACTATCGAAATAAGTCAAAAATGCATCCTCGTGATCATTCAAGACAAACAATAAAATATAAGAGATACCCCTAGGAATAAGGGAGTCTAAGTGAATAATTGGCCCACATGAGTTCGTGTTAGTTTACTAACTTATAATAACAATGATCTCGTTTTTAAGCTTGGTTTGGAGAAAGCGAAAACTTGAGGATGATGATTATTCATGACATTTCCAAGACCCAAGGTATGTTTTTATTACTTTGAATGTTTATAGTTTTCTATCTCTTTAATAAAGGCCACGGTGGATTGATTATGATGAAAAATGTAAACGTGCTTTGTAACTAATGCATTGCATGAGGACATTGCAATGGTCAAGTGTAGGGGATTTGATAGGTGTGTAAACACCCATCCTTTCTACCACTTAATCACAATAATAACCGAGCCAAAACGTGTATTTTATGTCATTTATGTCGGAATTATGCGTGGTTTGTGTTTTTGTTGTGATTTAGGAAGAAAAGGTGAAAAGTGGAGAAAACACGAGCATTCACGGGCTTTTATTGAAGAAAAAGATGAAAGACGAAGTCAAGAAGTCAAGAGTGCAAAAAGAACGGAAGTCCAAGACTAATTCTGAAGATTTATCGAAGAAAAAGTAAAAAGTTTACTAAAAACCGAAGAACTCGAGTCTTATTTATTGAAGAATTAAAAGACGAGTATAAAGAAATCCCGAGCCATAAGTCATTAAAGTCCAAGATTAACAAAAGATTAAGAAGGGAAGGACTTAATGGTGCAATTAAGAAGAAAGGAAGGAGGGGAGGAAGCTTCCTCTAACCATCTCCCTAATCTACTATAAATAGGATCATCTAGTTTCATTTTTTTCTTTGTTGGCTAAGTGTGACAATTAGCTCTTCCATTTTAATTTTTGCACATTTACTTTTCATGTCATTTTAAATACTTGTCTTGCACTTTTAATACCTTTTAATTCCAAGTAAGTTTTTAGTTCGTGTTCTTTAATCTTTGCACCTTTCTTTCTATCAAGTTTTTACAATCTTCTCATTCTCCTCTTCTTGTTTTTAATTTGATTTTGGTTCGGATTTCAAAGTGTTTTTGCTTAATCTTGTTGCTTATCACGTTTATTTCCTTATTCCGTTCTAAGTTTTCATACGGATTAGGCTATAAGTTTGACAACCTTATTGGCTTATTTTGTATTTAGCTTAATTGATTTCAAAGTTTCCTTAAAATTTTTATCCTTCTAAATTCTATTTCATTAAGTTTCATTTTATAAATTTGGAAAGGTTTTAACTTTTTAGCTTATTGTCTCGTTTTGTTTTCACTTCGTTTTGGTCTTTGTTACTGCTTATTAGTCATAGCTTATTTGGATTTGAGCTTATTACGAATTTGCTATCCATCAGAAAATAAGGGTTCTCCACATTGCGACAGCATCACTTAGCCACATTCCGATAGTGACAGTTTTGGAATAAGGTTATTTGATTTCGACAGCTTTTTGCGACGGGACATTGCGACGGTGCTTTCCGATCTGAAATTCCCCCTTATTCTGATCAAGATTCCGATCGCACATTGCGATCGGGATTGCGACGGCTCTTAAGGCTTCACTGAAACGAAGTGCTGTCCAATTTTCCTAAGCAACATTCCGATCTGGGGATTGCGATCTGAAGCATTCCGATCTGGACCACATTCCGATAGGTTACATTTCGATAGACCTAGCTTTAATACATTCCGATAGCTACAATGCGATCTGGATTCCGATGGGTATGGTGACAGCATTCTGATCAAACATTCCGATGGTTTGGACTTATAAATTTGCTTTCTTTTGTTTTTGAGTTACATTTTAATACTTTGTCAAATTTAATTTTCGTCATGCTTTAATTTTAAGTCATTAAATTAATTTACTTTTCAAGAGTTTTTAAATATTGCACCCTTTACATTCAGTTAGACTGATAGTTGTAAAATTAGCACTCTTTTAGGAAAAAGAGTTTTTGTATACCCTTTAAGAAAAGAGCAACAAATAGGGAAGTGATCACGACGATTTAGGAAAACCGTGTGTAAATGACCCTAAAGTGAGTTCGTTCTCGAGGAGGCTAGTGCGTTGTGTAATGAATTGATTAATGGTTTGTGATTATATTGAGATAAAGAAAATAGAAAAGGGGTAAGAAGAGAATGACGGTTACGTAGACGGATTAAACTAAGACGAAAAAGGCGTTCACGTAAAACCGTAAAAAGCTAAAAATTAAAAATTTTAAACCTAAAAATTAATTAAAGGTCAAACTAAGTCTAAAATAATATAAATAAGAATAAAAATCCAACAAAAATATTTTAAAACCTTTTATTAATTAAATATACAATTTTAAATGCTAATTAAAGCCCTAAAATTAAATATAATTAATCAAAATGTCCAAAATATTAATTTATTGAACTAATAAGTTACTTATATTATTTAAAGACTAAAAAGAATTTTTCCTAAATTTTAAAAACTATTTTTCTATTTTTAAATCACTAAAAACTATTTTTAAATTAAAATAATCATGAAAAATAATAAAATAATGCTAAAAATAATTTGACAATTTTTAAAAATCCTAAATTACTCTAAAGAACAGTAGAAAAATGAAAAAGTTTGAAAAATATAAAATTTTTCACTAAAAGACAAAAACAGTTAATATTAAACCTTAATTAAACTAAATTAAATTCTAAGAAATAAATAAAAAGTGAACAGTAAAAACTTTTTAAACTAAAAATCTTAAATTATTTTTCTAAATCTAAGAAAAATTTTAAAACTGAAAAATAATTAATTTTACCACTAAAAGACAAAAATCAGAAATTAAAAAGTAATTTAAAATAGCTATTAAATGTAAAAAATACTAAATGAACAGTAATAAAAAATCTAATTAATCAGAAAAATCAAAAATTAAATTAGAAAAATAATGCAATTAAAATCAGGTCCTAATTCCTATTTTAATGCACTAAAGACAAAAAATTGAGAATACTGATAGTGACATGTGCAGGACTTTGTCCTTTTGCTGAGCAGGGGTAACTTGTGTATTAGCAGGGGGAACTTTGTTCCCACTGTTAGTGCAAATAATTGTTCAGTTTAGAAATAAGCTTAGGAAAGCTTATTGTGAATGCTTATTTTGGACAATAAGGCACCCCCACACCAGTTGGGTTGTGCGGAGTCTAAGTAAACACAAAAAACACACAAGTACTTCACAAGAATCAACACAAAATGCACAACAAAGTTACTGATTAAACAATACCCTATTTGATGAACAGTTTGCTGATTCAATTGGCACAAATGTGATTTTTAATGCTATCAAACTTGTTCAAATGACACCCCAAACACATATAACCTGAATTCAAACCCTACTTGGACCTAGTATCTAACAGTTTGCAAGATCTCAAAGTCAAATATGCTCAAAATCTGGCAGAAAAGTGGATTGACTGTTTTTATGCCATTTTCCAATTTTTATCATGCAAACTTCTGATTTAAACATACCAAACTAACAAGAACCATACACCTTTACCAAATAAACCCAAGAGAGTGAGTGTGAGTGGTCTTTAACAGTTTTATAAAACTTTGACCCTATTAGATCCCTAATCCCAAACACCCCTTAAATTTCAGAAATTGAAGTTTTTCAAACCAAATCAAATCAAACCCAAACCAAACTAATTGTAACTTAATCTAACATACATATAACATCAAAACAAACTTGAACCAACAGATTATCTTGCATTTAAACAGATTTCAGGCATTTTCATCAAATCACATAAATCAGAAATTGTGAAAACTGAAAACAAGGTTCAAGGGATTTACCTTGTGGGACCTACAATCCAGGTCCCACAATGGCTGAAAAGCCACCTCCTTTCAGGCTGGGGCCTGAGCTGAACCTTTTTGATGTTGGTTTACAAGATGATGATGATGATGGTATTAGTTCTTGTTTTGAACCTGCCAAAAACAGACAACCAAGAAAGGGGATTCAAGTTATATAAGCTTGACCATAAACTGTTGTAAACAGCTTATGGTGAACTTATATAACAGTAAGTATAGAGAAAACCAAAGATTTTGATAAAATCTTTAAAAACAAATTTTGGAACCAAACTTTTGGACTTTGTCACTTAAACAATCACAAATCAAAGCTGAAATACACACACACTTCCACTTTCACTTCAGTGTGTGAATTTCAGAAAATACAAAGAACTAATTTTCAGAAAACGTTTTTTAAAATATTTTTTGACAACTCAAAAAGACACTTTAACAAATGGATTTGGAACTCAACTAGCTTTCAAACACACACCAACTTTTACAAACTATAAAAAGGGATTATATTGCTCACAAATACCAACTTTTATATATTAATAAAAAGGGATTACAAATGATGAAAAGCTAAAACTGGAACAAGGAATACAGCCACATACGGATTGTATTTATATTAGCCTAAGAAGATACTAGAACACTTGAATAAAATAATACAAGGAAAATCAAACCCTAAACCCTAACAAGCAGATTTCCAAATTTGCCCTTTGATTCTCTTGGTCAAATGAAGCATGTGATGTTGCCAGCCTATCACTTTTGATCTTGGACGTCCATTCCTAGCTTTGGGAACACGAAAACCATCTTGGCTGTTGAATGGTATGCAAGATTCGTATTTTGCCCAAAATGTTGAAGCAGGGGACAACTGTGGGGGCCACAAGGTGTCACGGGTGAGTGATGTTAGGGGTGGGTTTTATTTGTTGTGGGATCAATCAATGATATGGAAACAAAGGGTGAAAAACCCTTTGATTTGAGGTTAATTAACACTAGGATTAGCTAGGGTTTATGAGTGATGAACATGGGATTTAATCTGATTTGGGGAGGTTTAGTATTTAAATTCGTGTTATGGAGGGAATAAACTAGTTAATTAGTTTATTAAGTTAAGTGGAAGGTGACGTGGAGGAGCTGGGTGAGGTGTAGGGCTGTGAGTGGATGGTGGGGGTGATGTGGAGGGATGGTTGGTGGTGGTGTGTTTGTGTGTCTGGGCAAAAACAGTCCCCCAAGTTTCCATTTGTCTTCACTTGCATTTAAACAGCTCCAAACTTCCTTTTCTTTGTTAAATACTTTCAACCAATTGTCATTGCACAATTAAGTTCATAACTTTAAACAAGGACTTTACATGCATAACTTGCATTCTTCAAGGGCCATTCTTGTAATATCTTCAAACATGGAGGACCTTTCTTGCCAAATGATGATTTATTCAAGGTATTTCTTTGCCAAATCTTCAAAAATGAGGGACCAATGTTGACAATTCTTCAAACTTCAAGGTAATTTTGGAAATTCTTGATTCGGGTCCGGTTCATTGTGCGGCTTCGTTTCCCGTGTTCGTTTTTTATTGATTCTTGTGATCTTTTTGTCATTTCCTCAATATCCGTTCCTAAAATACACAAGCAACAAACACGAGCATATATTTGGCATATTTAATGATATTTAATGCATTTTAAGCCCGATTTGGATGATGAGACTATGTATAAAAGCAGTCTCATCACTCCCATATACTAAACCATTGTCGTGCCCTCACGCAATGCTAGAATAAAGTATCATAGCACCTCAAAAATTCATTTTTATACTCTTTATTGAATGATAAATTAGCTACACTACTGCTTGCGTTTTAGACATAATGTATGATTTTCATCGCAAAATGGGACATTTAGGTTCATAGAATAAGAACACGTGAATGCTTCGTTAGAAATAATTTCATCATCCTCGATTTTCACCCCAATTCCATGCCAAGCGTGCAACAAGATCATTGTCATTATAAGTTAGCAATGCTAACACTACTCATATGCCCTAATCACGTACTTATCCTCCCATTATTCCTAAGTTGTATCTCTTATATTTTATTTTGTCTTGAATGTTTCACGAGGATACATTGTTTGACTTATGCGATAATAGAGATTTAGGTCTAAAATAGAGTCCTAACGGTGTAACTAAGACCATCAAATCAATAACCCCTCCTAATAGACAACGATGTCAAAAAATTAAGTTGACAAGAAGAATCGATAAACACGGTTTTATAACGGTTTTGAACATGAGACTTATTACCAAGACTTTTATACGCCCCCTAATGGAAGGGCCTTATTATCTTTGGTTTACCTCCATCTTTTATTCAACTTCGCCATGAAGCTTTTATTATGAATTCGGTCTTGCCTTGCCTTTTATTATCCGCCTCATCGGTGGTTTTATTAGCCAAAGACGTATATCCTCACGCCAAAGCGAATTTTGGATCTTTAAATCTTCGAAGATTAAGGCTTGATTCACTTTCAATTTTGCATAGATTTTTTGGCCTTGTGAGCTTCAAATTTTTGCTTAATTTAGGTGAGCACTTGAAATCTTATTATTTTCGATTATTCGGGTGCCAATACTTTAAAACCGTGACGATGGCGATACCTTAATGTCTTCCCAATTTAGTTACACGGAAGCTACTAGAAAAGACTAGAAACCCAACAATCCCAACTAAACCGCTAAGTCAATATTTATTAAGCAAAAAATATTTACATGCGAAGGGAGAATAAGCAAACAATGAGAACACATGAGTTTTTGAAAGAATACGAGTACTCTACGTTTAGCATAGTAACTTATAATTAACTCTATCATTTCTCGTCCTCATTTAAGAGACTTAGCCTAATGTGAAGTTAAGGAATCAAAGCTAAGTGCTCAACACGCACGGTCGAGTCAAAAATTACTCTCATTCTCGCCATCGGAAAATCTACATTCGTGTCTTCAAACACTTATAAACATGAGAAAATTTTTAAAATTTGGCCATTTTTAGCCTTATTTTGCAACAAAAACGATAAACAAAAAGATAAACTTTGGAAAGCGTGAAGGTTTGGCAAGGCAAGTATCTATTCACCCCCCCCCCCCATACTAAAGTTAAACATTGTCCTCAATGTTTCGAGTCTAGGGGTGCAAACACCCCCGTACTAGAGACGTAGTCGAATGCCTAATCTAGCTTTAATTTCGATAGACCTAGATTTAATACATTCCGATAGCTACAATGCGATCTGGATTCCGATGGGTATGGTGACAGCATTCCGATCTAACATTCCGATGGTTTGGACTTATAAATTTGCTTTGTTTTGTTTTTGAGTTACATTTTAATACTTTGTCAAATTTAATTTTCGTCACGCTTTAATTTTAAGTCATTAGATTAATTTACTTTTCAAGAGTTTTTAAATATTGCACCCTTTACATTCAGTTAGACTTAGATTTATTTTAACGCCATTTTACTCTAACGTCTTTTACTTTAATTGTTTTGCACTTTTTAATTATACTACAACGACAAATCTATTGTTTTAGCAAAGAACAACTGAGTCACACATAGAACCTAGATCAATTCGATTAGACCACTAGAACGATAATTTTCTTACTAGTCACACATAAATACCACCCCAAATGTGCGGTGCACATTTGAAGTGGTGCGACTCACTTTTTACTCCAGCCATCACTATAAATACAGGGCTTTTTCACCCCCCACTTTTACACACACTTCTCAATTCTCTCTATCCGACTTTCTTGGTTATTTAGAAACATTTTAGGTATATTTTTCATATTGGGAAATATTTGTAATAAGAGTATGATACTCTCAAGTCGTTGGAACGTCGTTACTATGTGACACGTGTGTAATCTTCATTCCAATATAATATAAGTATGATTTATATTTACTCTTTTCCATTTGATATTATATGCTTGCTTACTATGCTGGCTAAGTAATTTGTGACTACATGGGTATGTAAATATGATTAATGATGATGTTATGATAAGATGTTTTACTAAATGATTTCAAGCTAATGTCGAAGAACCACATTACTATCTAAGTTCTATCACCTTGCTTTATCAAACTAGTTTTGTTACGAAAACTTAGGGTCTGAAAGGGTCAAGTCATTATAACGAGTTTTAAAAAACTTGTCTATGTTTTTAAATCTTTAGATTGGAGAGATCCGCTTAAATAATTTGATAAAACAAAGAACTTATAGCAACTTGTTTAAGCTTATGAGATATAATTTGATTATAAGACACAAGTCTTGAATCAAGCCAAGTAAATTGTGAACCGCCATTTTGATGAAAATTGTTTATTACTCTTTATCTACCTTATCATATCTCGATCATTATTATCGTCATCATGGAGTCATATGAGTTATCCCATTAGTAGTCGTACTTGTTATCATATTTCAAAATCATTCCAAAACGTTTATCTTTGATTACTACTTTGGTTGTCAAAACAAAACTAAGTCCTTGCTTACGATCTTGGGTTACCACTACAAACTATACTATACAGGAAAGGGTATACTTGCATGTGCTTTTGTTCTAGTACCTCGTTTGGTTAATCTTTGTTATATAAATTTAAGACTTGTGGAACATGCAACATGCATCTCGCAAGCCACGTGTATTATTCAAAACCCACTTGACACGAAATAGAGCAACATTGATATCAATCGACGAACATATAATAGTCGTGTTTAGATTGATATATGATTATATATGATTAACAATTTGTTGAAAGCTTAAGGACCTCTGTATGGTCACATGGCCAACGTAAAAGAATCGGTAGTTGATAAGTGTGAAAACACTTATCTTAAATAACCTATAAACACTTAAAACACTGCCAAATATAACTGATTTTTCCTTATTATATCAGAGTTATGCTAGTTTTGTTTGTTTGAGCATGTGTAGGCAAAAACAGATACATTTGGACAAATATAAGCTTTTACAGTCAAAATCTAAAGAAATCTGCACTATACAAGTCTCAAGGATGAAGAAGACAAGATTACAAAGTTAAGGGCTTAAGATGAAAAAGTTTGTAAGATTAAGTCCAGGTGGTGTTTTTGCTAATGTTTGGAAGGTATAATAACTCTTCACACCTAGACCAATAAGGAAGAGGAATGTATCTCACACAGATCACCAACATTGCTCATCACTACCCTTCAATTTGGATTTATATTTGACGGCTTAGATCAAGATCCAAGATATTACATCTCAGCCAATAGAAACTAGCCACGTCACCAAACTATGAACGACATATTGAGAGCGATGAAGATGATTTCAAGGAATGGTTAAGAAGAAAAAAAATGATTGTAATCACTCCAACAACACCCCCATATCATTTAATTACATTATAATCAACGATTAGAATTACCCCCAATTCTGGTGATGGCTCATGAACCCTATATTCCATGTGTCTTTTTCTCATTGGATACAACACGTCACTCATCTCCTAACAAACTCCCTCACACCTCTATAAATACCCAATTTCATTTATGTTGTAATTCATTAGCTAGTTTAGGGTAGGATTAGGTTTAGTTTAATTTTCACATAGTACTCTTAATTTATGTTTTCTAGCTTGTTAAATTAGTTCTTAGACGGTTACAATTATGTTATTTCAGTTGTATTTCCATTCCATTAATGAAATATTTTCTACTTTTTATTTTTAAACCTCATTACTATTTCAAAAGCTTCTTGTTCAAAAGTTTATAGCTTGTTTCTTGTTTTGATTTCATCACTTTAGTTACACCGTTGCTTACAAGAGATTTTAATAATTGAAAAGCTTTTCAAGTCTTGAATAATGTAAGATGATTTTTCGTGTAAAAGCTCATAAGCTCAATTGAGCTTATGAGAAAGGTTTTTTTAGGATCCCAGTTCAAAACAATTTAAACTGAGTAGGTAGTTAGGATAGTTAGTTAATTCAGTTAATTTAGTTAGAGAGTTGTTATTTAATTCTGATTTTAGTTAGTTAAATCAATTATTAGTCTTGTTAATCAGTTGTAACTTTCTTTTATCGATCAACGAAATTTCTTATTTCTAAAATCCTTTACTTTGTTACTGTTTATAAGCTCATAAGAGCTTATGAGTGTTGTTAATTCAGAAAAGTGTTTGTTCAGATCAGTGGGAGTAATGTGCATTCAGTTAGAGTCAATTTACCCGCAGTTGGATTATAGTATTTGCAAGATTATAGTCTTGTAAGTTTGGTTTGAAGTTACTGTTTGGTGTTAATCATTTTGGAAGCTCGTGTTGTGGAAATGGTTTTGGACTAATACCGATCTCAGTTCAAAATCAGATAGCAGCCTAGCATCGCCAGCAACGGAGGCCGGGATGTAACACCCCATTTGGATAAATGGATCGTTACAGGATAAATATGGCGTGACATCAAAGCATACAAGGTAAATGTCCTAAAACATTACATGACGATACGGATAACCTAAATCAAACATCGGCTCCCAACATAAACTCATAAACAAAGCACAAAATAAAGTAATGCAAAAAGGAAGAGAACATAAAATAGCTCCCATCCTATGCACAACCTCTTCATGCTCCTGTCTGACCTTGGGTACCTGCCGTTTGGGGACATGAAAAGAGAAAACGAGTGAGCGATACACTCAGTGTGTGGATATATATAACAATGATATGGAATAGCATAAACATAAGTAAAGACTGAAATGGAAGCATAACAATGAAAGTGCAGCGGAATAATGTAAGTCCTGGAAAAGCTGGTAATATGTGATAAACAGATTTATTTTGAAAAAGTCTCATGTTCATGTTAATACTGAAAGTCTACTGTTTAATCATGAAAACTGTAATTTAAATTCCAAAGAGCTCATATAGGTCATGAAAAATATCAACGTGCATGAATAAATAGAGGGGTGACCTTGTCATGCAATTAGAGGGGTTGCCTCTAATTATAATAGTCTGGGTAGGAGGGATCAACTCCTTGTGAAGGATGCAAGGCACACACCACATTCACCATGAAAATACTTGTCTGAAAATATGTAACTAGTATGCACCCATTCACCCCGCATGATAATAGTAACATAGGCCAAAATACTGTAAAGGGACGCTGCGAGCAATCACTCTCATCGTAGAAGAGTCATAACACCGGTGCCTCCAGTGCTATGGTTATGGAACCCCCATAACTAGGTGAAACTGGCATGCATGTATATAGCTCAGGCAATTAAAATAAACATAACATTTCCTGACATGTTTAAGACACATGACTACAGGGAAAACAAATGGCATAGCAAATGGGAAAACCTAATCAAACATGCAAAGGGAGTTGTCCATACTGAAGGACAGAATATTCGTACCTTGTGTCCAGTAATGTGAACGAAGAGAATGCGAAGAATCCTATTCCGACTCCATAAATGCTACATAATAAAGAGGGACGTGTATGAGTTGGCTGATTATCTTATACTTAACGTATTATTAGTTTACTTGACGTGTTATTACATGTTTACTTGTTCCTGTCTTGTTTTAAGTGTTTTGGACTTGTTTTATTGATTCATGTTAAATCATGTAGTCTGATTCGTGTATTTCATGTCCTTACATGTTAATATACTTGTTATATTATACTGAGTAACTTCCTAAATAGTAAGTTTCCATATTTAGAAATAAGCTTGATTAATAATAATATAAAATATAGGCCATAGTATTAATAAGGATCAAATACATACTTCATGATTATAAAGTAAAGTTTATTAAATAAATACTTTAAGCTAAAATGGTAATTATTAATTAATAATAAAATGCATGGTTTTACTTGAGATTATTAATTTTTAAAATGACATGATGATTTAATAAACATAACATTAGCTAGATGATTAAATAATTAAATTATGTTATGATTATTAATTTAGTTATGTAGACAAATACTTAAGTTAATTCAGTTAACTACAAATAACCTAGTGCATGATTAATCTAATTATAACGTGCATTTAATAATTAAATTAACAACTTATGTAACTTATTCGTGTGTACCCGAGCCTACCGAGACACCCATGTCTCGGTCGCACTTAAACAAAACAACTAGCAAAACAACCTAAAAATAGTGTTGTCCCATATACACCCTTCCAGTTATGTCCGACATATGAACCTAGTCCTGTCCAATATCTAATTACTAGTTATGTCCGATATATTTTTTGTAGTATCGTCCGATATATTCTCTGTTCGTCCGATATATTCCCATAGACCTATACCTTTGTTTCCTGCTGTTTGGTTAAGGTAACCCACTGTTCAAACACCTACATGCTGTCGTGTATTATTTAGCCACAGTCTTATATATAACTAACCATCGAGAGCAATATAGCTCTCGGTTCCCACTGATTCTAACCACACCACCCTGTTGGGGGTGTTTGGGTCTGTAACTGTCAAAACAAAACCACCCCTCCCCCCACCACTAGGGTTGCAACTGGTGGAAACATAAACCCCACCGAGACCTAGGATGGTCTCGGTTATGCGTGATCCGAACACAACCAAACCAAACAATTTCCTCCCTTAATTCTACTTGTCTTTAACATGTTTTTAAATCTTATATTCGGAATCCTTGATCATATAACAAAAGAAAAGAAATTAAAAACGAGATCAAGATCACCTTGTTTTGCGTGTTAGGGTTTAGGGCCGAATCAACGAACACACACCTTTGTTTTTAATATTAGACTCGCGAATGTTCTTCTAGTTTTCTATTGGTGAGTCGACGGCAGAAGAGGTGGAGGAAGAAAAACAATTGTCCTATTTGTTGTTAGGGTTCTAAAGTGATTATGCCAAAAATAAAACCACCCCCCGTCTTTTATTGTATTAAACCGTCCTAGGGCTTCTATTGGGACATGGCCCATAATCTTGGCCCCCTTTCTAACCGCCTAAACAAACAGCCCAATTACTTTACCTTGCTCATTTCCTTAAATCGAAGATTTTATGGCATTGACGGATCTTGGGGCTAGCATCAATTTAATGCCGTTAAGTGTTTGGAAAAGGTTATCCTTACCCGACCTTACACCCACCCAAATGACCCTTGAACTTGCAAATCGAACTCTCGCATACCCCATTGGTATTGCTGAAGATGTTTTTGTTAAAGTAGGCACTTTCACTTTTCCGGTCGACTTTGTTGTTGTTGATTATGAGATGGACCCTCGTATTCCGTTAATACTTGGTCGCCCATTCTCGAGAACCGGAAAAGCGTTAGTGGATGTCGCCGAGGGCGAACTTATTCTTAGGGTTGGAACCGATGCCCAAGTTTTTAAAATGGGGAAGCTAAAAAATAACTCTAAAGGAAAAGAATCGGTCAACATGATTGATGTGCTTAACCTTGATGAGGAAGAAAGTTTTCAAACTCCTTACCCCAATAAAACTTTTGACCTTAAAGCTTTTAACACTTATTCCAATCCACTTTTTGAAGATTCTAATGGTCAACCCCTCTTCGAAAAAAATGATGAAGATAATGATGCTCTTAGTGATGTCTATTCTTTAAGTGCTCATTCCACTTCGGATTTAAATGACCCACCTTTAGAGCCTTCCCCCATCTATGAAGCCGGTAGTGATGACACTTGTCCAAGTGATCACACTATTTTGGAGTTAAAGAACCAACCTTTATCTCCACCACTTTTTGATAACCCCATATACGATGACTACGATGATGACACTTCTTTAAGTGATCTCATTTCTTGGGGAGACTTTAATGATCCTTTTCTTTCTATGGGAGATCCTCCCACTCCCGCGTCATCTTTTGATGAGGATCCTCCTCCACCAACGTTAGATACAACGTTGGACGATTACTCATTTGAGGAAGATTTTGCTACTTTTCTCAATACATACTTCCCCAATGAGCATGAGTCTCCTCCTTTGGATTTTGATTATGGTATTTATCCTCCTTCGGATATTAAGAAACCCGTCTCAACGGAGAAGAAACCGGAAGACACCGATATGTGCAGTACGTATGTTTTGACACCTCTCTATCCACCTTCTGAGGATGAGATTGTGCGTTTTATGAGCGGATATCCTTCAAGTTCTACTGAGCCTGAGTCTTATTTTCCCCTAAAGGAAAAGGTGTTCGATCCGGGTATCATCATTTTTGAGCAATCTCAGTATCCATCTGATGCAATAAAAGGAAAAACTTTTGGAATCCTCCGATCTATGCTTTCAATTCATTTGCTTAAGGGAACCTCACCTACTCTTCTTTGGCTTGTCTTATTCACCTTAAGCTTGTGCTATTTATTGGACGAAAACCATGTATTTGATCCCGGCGGTTTTTCTTCACGGTTTTCTATGAGTTCTCAACCATAGTCTTTGAGGTCGAGTCAAGCTCACGACTCGGTTAACAAAAACAAGCGCTCCTCGGGAGGCAACCGAGTATCTATCTATCCTTTTTATCCGTTTCTATCATAAGTGTAGGGGGAGACCCTAGTATGTGTTTGTTGTTTTCTTTCTTATAATGTGCAGGGATTAGAGCTTCAAAGATCCACTATTGATGACTTTTGACGACCCGTGATTCCGTGCACCCGTCTTCCCGGTTCTATCCTAAACTCTTTTGATTCACTATTTTATATTTTCCAATATTAAAATAGGAATCACTTTAGTTGTCTCTTCCTTAGCACGATTTAAACAACGTGCACAATGTCCTAAGTGTAGGGGAGTTTACTCCCACATGCTTAAACATTGAGGACAATGTTTATATCAAGTGTAGGGGGACTTCTATCGAATTTAAGTAGGCTTTTCCATGAATTTGACCTCATTTTAACCGGAAATTCGATTTTTCGACATTTTTCAGAATTTTTGATCTATTTTGGCCTAGTAGTAGTTTCCTTTATTTTTGTTATTTTCTCTTAATAAAATAAAATGGTTTTAGCAAGTTTAGATGTCTTAGATATATTAGGCCCGTCGTGAATATTTTGACTCAACCCGAGTTTACTTATCCAAGTTTATTCTAGCTAGTATCCTTAACCATGTAGACCTTAATTGCTTTATTAGGCTAAGCATCCACGAGTCTAATTCCTTGAGATTTTAAACTGTGGAGAACGAGAAATGATAGAGTTAGTTATAAGTTTGGTATTCTTTCATTAACTTATGTGAGTTAATATGAGCTTTTTCTCCCATCACTTGTAAATAAATAATTGCAATAAGTAAGGTCGTACAATTTGAAAAATTACTTAGCTTCTAGCCCAAGATCGTTTAAAAGTTGCTCGGGATTGATTAGAGTTCATAGCCAAGGCATAACTTATTGAAACGGGACGCGAAGATTGGCGAGTCCGAAAAGGCCCTAACAAGGCATGAGGGCTCCATTTTGTTGCTAAAGATCCAAGATGATGTGAAGAATCATTATTCCAAAATTAATATGAAGGATCAAGACACACGACAAAAAGCAATTACTCCCATAAAGATCATGGATAAATCTATCCGAAAAGACCCTAACAAGGTATGAGGATAAATAGATCCAAGTCCGAAAATGAGGCGGATCGTTGTATATCATAATCCCAAATAAGGATTGAAGAAATAATGAAGAATTCGTGGTCAACATTTGAAGAATATCTAATGTACTCCAAGTGAAGATATACACTATATACGAAGAGAAGACCATAATTTCAAGATCGTCTTCTCAAGATTCGAAGTATGAAGTAAATGCCAAATATCAGTCCGAGAAAGGTCTCAACTCGTGAAACGAGTTATGCCAAGATATGAACTTTATGAGGTCTCGAGAAGCAGTTTTAAAAGATTTTGTCCTTTAGCTAACTATGGATTAGATCGTCCTACTTTATTTTCGGCCTAATAACCTATCAAAATAAGTCAAAAATGCATCCTCGTGATCATTCAAGACAAAAATAAAATATAAGAGATACACCATAGGAATAAGGGAGTCTTAGTTATTAATTGAACCACATGAGTAAGTGTTAGTTGTGCTAACTTGTAGTAACAATGATCTCGTTTTTAAGCTTGGCATGGGGAACGTGAAACTTGAGGGTGATAAGCATTCATGACACCAAATCCCTAATGTAAGTCTTAGATTTCTTTACAAGCTTCTTCCTTCAATCATTTTGTTACTTTCTATCTTTTTAGTTTCCTTAGTGTCTAGTATTTAATAATGGCCACGGTGGGTTGATTATGATGGAGAATGTAAATTTGCTTTGAAACTAATGCATTGCATGAGGTCATTGCAATGGTCAAGTGTAGGGGATTTGATAGGTGTGAAAACACCCATCCTTTTACCACTTAAAACAATTAAAAACAAGACATAAACGTATATTTTATGTCGTAAATGTTGGAATTATGCGTGGTTTGTGTTTTTGTTGTGTTTTAGGATCAAAATATGAAAAAGGAAGAAAACACGGGCTTTCACGGGCTTTTACCGAAGAAAAAGACAAAAGACGAAGTCAAAAGATCAAGAGTGCAAAAAGAACGGAAGTCAAAGACCTATTCTGAAGATTTATCGAAGAAAAAGTCTAAAGACTGAAGTTTAACGAAGTCGAAGAACCAAGTCTAATAAACGAAGAAAATTAGAAGACGAGTTCAAATTGATTATCGACAAATTACGAGACCAAGTCGAGAATGACGAGTTTATTGTCAAAGACGAGAAGAGAAAGAAAGAAAGAAGGAAGCTTCCAACCACCTATCACCTTCGCCTCTCCCTATAAATACTAACCATTCCCCTCATTTGGAAGGTGTTAGCTAATTTGACACATTAGTCTTTCCACTTTATTTTCTTGCACTTTCATATTTTCATTTAAATTCTTGTCTTTAATTTCAAGTAAGTCTTTAATTTTGTGTTGTTAAATCTTTATCTTTAATCAAGTTTTTAATTAATCTCTCATTTTACCTTTCTTCTTTGCTTAATCTTAATCTTTTTTCATCATCTTTGTTCATGTTGATTTCGTGTTCTTAATCTTAATCTTTTTCGTCTACCTTTTACATAAAGTTTAAATCTTTTTAAATTTCGTGGTTTATTTTTGAAGTTTTTATAAGTTTTATCATTAATCTAGGATTTCTTGTTAGCTTATTGGCGTTTTATTTTGCTTATTTTCCCTAAAAAGTTGAGTTTATAGTGCTTATTTTCGTCCTTTTTCGAGTTCCTACTTTTTAGGTAAATCTGGCATAAATTCGCAACTTTTTCCTACATTACGAATTTATTCTTCTAGCACATTGCGGATTTAGTGCAAATTCCGCAACATTGATGTAACACCCCCAAATTTATACAACTCAATACAGCGGAAGACTCGTTGGTGTTACGGGATAGCACATTACTCACATCATAGACAACACATAAAAATCGCGTCGTTTAATAATAAAGCATTTCCATTCATAAATATCAAAGTTACATCGGTCCCAAGTCATATTATTTCATACAAAGTTTTACAAAGTATTTGAATGGAAATTTATTGTTTAAGTGCGGGCCATGAATTCTTGTTGTCTTCCCGAGAATTACCTTCAAGTACCTGAGATAAGACATGTTAAAAGAAAAGGTCAGCGATAACGCCGAGTGAATTCATAGAGTTTATTAAATTACATCAATATAACTTTGGTACAAAATTATTACCAAAAATTATTTCGTACAAATCATTGTAATAAGCCATAAAATAGCCAAAATCATTTTATACAAATCTTTATCGAAAATCATAATATCGGAATTTGCCTTAAAAATCATTATACGAGCCAATGTCGTAAAAACATCATACAATACGTTTTACAACGTTGTATAGATTAAATAAAAACCGTTATATGAATATGGTTATATAAAACCAAAACACGAACATAATATCAATAGTATGACCCCGTATTGCTAGTCAGGCAATACATCGTAATTCGGAGCGTATAGCAGTATTTTGTTAATTTAGATTATTATAAGCCGCATGACATTGTTACCTTAATAAAACAAACAACGGGTAGCTAGCCCGATACTCAATTTGCCCATCTAAATTAGCGTGTCGTCACAAAGGTCACATTATGGAAATCTTCTCATACATAAATTCGCTTACCAATCAATGTGGCACGACGGGGATCAACCGTCAAGGCGCGAACTGGGGTGATCGTCCCCAAATAGTACTATTATATGCATAAGCGTCTACCAAATCCCGGTAGTTCACAATTCATGCTAATGGGACTTTTAGTGACATAACCTAACTTTAATAATCCATTTAATTTCATCTATCGGGTCCTTTAATCATTTATCGGGTCATACAATCGGGTCATTCAATCATTCGGGTTCAAATCAATAAACAAACAATCGGGACAAATGGTGTCCTATTTTATAAAACTAACATGTTATCTCCCTCGCGGGTTTATAAAACATTTCATAAAAACATTTAAAAGAGTGCGAGGCTATGAACTCACGTTGATGTGGGAAGGCGGGTTGTCGGCAATTCGGATGTACGGTACGTGCTTCAATCACGGAAACCTAGACAAATAATACTCGTCTTAGACTCATGTCCAATGACTTTATAAAAATAACGATTATGTATACATATGATGATTTTATATATATGATGATCAAGTGGGTTTACATATTCTCATTTACTCGTTTTAGTGTTATGTGTCGATAACTTTTATACTAGTTTACTAGTTTTACCTATTTACGTGTTTTAGGTCCAATAAACTTATTATAAGTTCTTTAACTTGTTTTAATCCATTTTATACTTATATTATCAGTATCTATACTTCCTATGTTGGGGACAAATGGGTTAAGCCCAATAAGTTCTTTTTATAAGTGTTTAACTTATTTAGTCCAATATGTTTACTTAGCTCGTTAATGTCCGTATGTCCTATAGTTCGGGTTTTATCGGTTTTTACTTGTATTAGGTACTTATATATCAGTATATGACTTTTAAAAACTTTACATTAGACGGGTTTGATCGTCTAAGTTTTAATAGGCGAAAAACGTTAATTTTACGGTAATAGCCGAAAAAGTCGTAAAATCAAGTTTATAGTTTTTATATCTTATAAATATTATTCCACTACCATTTTTATAATTTATCCATTTATTTAACCTTTAACATATTTATATAAATAAAATTCATGAGTTAGTGGGTTTTAATTTTACATTTTATACAATATAATTTTGAGTGCTTATATAATAGTAATAAACATTAATTCTCAAAATCTGATTTTTATTTTCATCTTCACCATTTTTATCATATCTAGAGTTCTACAATGAATTAGAAGCTCATTTTTGGATGGCATGATCTTCATATTATGTTCTACATTTAACTTAGTTATAGCTACTTCTCATTGTAAGTTTATCTATGCTTAACAGTCCTTACAAAAAAGCTTATTCAGATTAGCACACCTATCTTGTTTTGATCATATCTCATTCATTATAATGATTCCATTGCATGGCCAACTCTCACATGTGTATAACATCTTGTACTTACTGTAAATGGATTCTACTTCATCATTTTATCAGTCTAACATGTGGTTAGTTACTGTTTTTATACAGCCTACCATTTAAACAAGATTTAACCATTTTTACATGTTGTTTTTCCATCTTTTTATCCATGTTTATCAAATCTATCAACACCAAATCCCCACATAATATTTTTAATCATCATTCATCATCATATACATATACATAAATAAAGAAAATACAAGATTACATAATCAAAATAACAAGAGGATAGGAAGAACAATCTCTATACCACCATTAGTGATGAAAAGATGAGGTTTTTGATGAAAAGACTTGGTTTTGGGTAACCAATCTTATGAGATATCAACACCACTTCTAGGGTCACCAAGTATTTGTAGATTCCTCCAAAAATCAGCCCTTGTTCTTCATGAAAACTCCTTGAGAAATCAGCCCCAAAGTCCCTTGAAAACTCCTTTTTACATGTTAAGATCACCTCCAATCTTCAAGGCTTCAAAGGAGCATCATCATGTGTATGAATAACACATGATTTTATGGCTACAATAGATCAAATAAGGGTTGTTGTTGGTGATTTTGGGACGAATTTGAGAGAGAGAGGAGAGTAGTTTGCATGAAAAATAGAGTGAATGGTAAAGGGTTAGTGGTTTTACTTGTTTTGGTGGGTGAAGTAGCTTAAGTGTGAAGCTATGCTTACAAGTGTAAGCTTATTAAGTGTAAAGATGCCACATCTTTGATGTGGTGTCTTCCTTGGCTGCCCCTTAAGTTAGTGGGGTGGGATAAACTTGTTTTGTCCCATCCCGCTAATTTACTGGTATTCTTCGATTCTAGTTTCCTCGATTTGCGTGCCCTCGGGTCGTTTTACGAAATACGTTTTTATAAATTATGAATCAACGGAACAAAATGAATCTAATAAAAATTGTCTTATCAAAAACGGAGTTCGAAAACGTAAATACGTAATCCTAAGGTTTCCGGTTTAATCGTAAAGGACGTTAAATTAAAATCGTAAGTCCTAATCTCTTCTCGTAAATTTGTGAGTTTATGAACCAACACAAATTTAAATCTCAAAATAATATTCACGGATAAATTTATTTTTCTGAAATGTCGGACTTTCACCAAAACGGTGTATGCAAATGTAAGCACGTAACGTAGAATCCTCCGGTTTAGACGTAGTCGATGCTACTTCAGGACGTAAATCCAATTTACTTCCCAAAAATAAGTGAGTTCATAATGTAACATTAAAATAATGTTTTCAAATAAATATTGAGAATAAAATATCAACCATAAGTTGACGGATTGTCACAGCATTTACCCCTAAACAGGATCTTTGTCCTCAAAGATCATCTTACTACTTGCTTCTTATAGAGTTAAAGCCATGTGGGTATTTCCTCCACATTCGGTCTTTTCTCACAAGTGCAATTCATTACAATACGCGAGTTTTATCAAACATAACTACGGGAATAAGATCAGGCTTAATGTTGACTTACTTTCTCTATCCATGATGTTCACGGGTTTTTGATGAATGCAACTTTTCGCCGATCTAAACTTTACTAAGAAACAATCATATTTTCACTTGATAGATATTTTATCAAGTTCGATTTACGAAACATAATTCACGCAGTTCTTGAAGTCCTAGGGTAGATCCAGCTTATATGCCTTTCAATCCCAACTTTTACATCATCTCAATGGTCCCATACAACGGGGACTTATATCCCATGATTTGTCAAATCATTAATTCATTTTTTTCCAAGGTTAAATTTTTTGGCATAACTTCGCTACCCATCTGGCACTTCAAGATCTACATTTCATATTCACATAACCTCTTGCCCACTACCGACAGTCAATAATCAGATCCTAATTTCAGCAATCATTTCAGGTCTCGCGGGTCGAGTATTTCGTAAGGTTAGGTTCGCCATCATAGGAAACCTTAAACCTAAAAGACATGTCCAACTCACAATGGGTGTATGTCGGGTGTCTTCATCTCAACTCTTGCTTACAGATGCTCTAATATAGATCCTAACAAGATTCGATCTCGATCCTAACACGATAATTATCAATGATAATCTCTCCAAAGGAAAACGATTATACGGTCTATTACCAAAGGTCAATCATTCAAACATAGAACAGCGCTTATAGTATTTTGTATCGTTACTTTACCTCGTCCCTTTGATTGGGGTGGTACATAGTACTCTCATCAAGGTTCGTTCTCAATGACTTCTGAGCAAATCTCTAGAAATTCGATGCAAAGCGAAGATCTTGATATAGATGATCGATACAAGCACACCATGTTTACATAACTCTTTTAAATACAAAAGAGTCAATTTCTTCATCAAGAATCTATCATTAATAAGAATGATATTAGCAGATTTGGTCAGTTTGTCGACGATGACCCAAATCAAATCAAATTCAGATGATGACCTTTGCAATAGCTAGACGTTTACTAATGTATGAGGCGATGTCTTCCTTCATAATTTGCCATTAGTACAACTTCTTCAGACAAAGATACTTTTAGTCAGAAATGACATAAATATAATACTTATACTTACAAGATTCCAACATAACTATATCTCACAATCCTCCATATTTAGACAATCACAAGTGGTCTTTTATACATCTAACACCATCGGCTTCTCAATTTTAATGGTTCACATTAGCCGCGAACCCCTTTTTATTATCTATATTATCCTTTTTACAAACATTGTTTATTTTTATATCGTTCGGCAATTTATTTTGCACCTTCATTATTAAGGAACATGTCCTAACTGGTTCTTTATCTTTTCTACATAATGCGTCGGTATCTATATTCACTTCTCATGATGATATAATTATCATGTCCACAATTCACTCAGATATTCTTGCTATATTATGCGTCAGTAATTACGTTCACCTTTCTTCATATTTTCTAAGTTTCAGTTTCGTCTCATCTATCATTTTTATCAGTTTTTCTCAATCCAGCGTTTAAAGCGTCGATAACTATTACAATTAATTAAATAATAATCAGTTAATTTTTATGAAACGTAAACGTAAAAATTTTAAATTTCTTAGTTCGACCAATTATATAAAATGTTCAAAAATAAATTTGAATTTAATTAACAAGATTTTTGTTGATTTATCCAAAATATTTAATAAGATCCGTAAATGTTCGAAAAATATTTGGTTTATACTTTGGTCAAAATTTTCTTAGTTGAAAAGCAAAAAGTGTCGTTTCAAATTTCAAGTCATGATTTAAATGGTTTCCTCAATTCTTCTTAGGTTGTTTTGAGGTATACACAAACATTTACCCCTAAACAGGAGTTTAGTTAAATGATTTGTGTATAAGGGAATAATCCCTTAAAAATCCTTTGTTAAAACATTTGTCAAAACATATTTGCACTTTCTTTTTGGTAAAGCCAAAAGTCTTAAAAGGGCTCTTAATTTTTGAAGAGTCAATATAGATTCCATTATCTATTACTCACACGGTCAATTAATATAAAGGATTTAGTCTTTTAATCACATGTTAAATATTTAAGGTACAGGTTTTTATCGTTCGGCCAATTCAGGGTAATCTATAAATAATTACTAACTCATTCTTATTCTTATAATCAAACAAATGGTCCTTAATCATCGCAGGCATGAATTTATCAAATTACAGCCTTCACACGTGATTCACCAAATTTATGAATGCTACATGTGTATTAGTCAATCCAAACGACATCACGTGAAACTCATAATGTTCATTACAAGTACCGGATGTAGTGATTAGAGTAGATAATCTTCTTCGCGGACGCGAAATTGATGATAACCATGCCGTGTATCAAACTTTTAAAACATACGCTAGAACCTTGTAAATGATCGAACAAATCTTCCATTTCGAGTTATGGATATCGTTTTCGATTGTCAATTTACTCAGTTCACAGTAATCCATAAATATAAGGAATGATAACACCATAGCTCTTCATGATGACGAGCTCGGTAGAATAAAATCTTTCTCCGATAACTCTCTCAGTTGTACGGTAATTCCTTTAATTCAGATGGTGCTGACGTACAATGCACATGCCACAGGTGCAACACCGGGAATATGATCAATACCAATTTCAACTTGCCTTAATGGCAAAAGTCTAGGTAATTCACCAGCAAATACCTCCTAAAGTTTCAGATAGCAGGAGCATCTTTTAATAAATTCATATTAGGTTCTTTCTAGATTATAATATCTATGACTAATTCACAACCATTCATGGTATAATTTCAAGTCACCTATCAAGAATTATTTAGATCACCTTTGATAATCGACATCTTATCATTTAGGGGAATTCTACTCGAGTTCCCATCAATTAAGACAATGTCGTCATGTCATAATCAATCAATCCATTCTACTGGCACTATCAACTTTCCAGTTTCATTGCCGTCGATAAGATGTGAATTTCTCAAAGGACTAATAATAACTCATAATCCTTCACAATTCAAGGATATCTAGAGACATAACTAACCTTAAAAGAGTAAGGTCAACGCATAATCTACGCGTGAGAATTTCAAATCAGATACAGACGAAAACATTTAATGAATATGAATATATCCCATGTTTTCATAATTTGAGTACGCATTCGAAAGCTCCTCGGATCGTTACCCAGGTCATTCAAATGAAATAAAATCAAAAGAAATGATAGGAACGTCGATACATCCAGTCGGGTATCAACACATAATAATTAAATACTTTTCCTAAGAATCTCACTACGGGAGAATTGGACAAGAAAGAATTGTCAATTGTCAAATAAGATAATTTCCACAGATGAGTAAATTCGACTCAGAAGAATAGATGCTACAGGCACATATGTAGGTGTCCCTAACACTATGTCCCTATTTTCACTTCTTGCAGATCTCATTAAATCTTTCACAATCTTTAAAGAAAATTTAGTGTTTATTCATTAGTTTTATGGTGACTACTAATCAGTTTTGCATGGTCCATTCCAAATTGTATGTAGGCGCGCAACTATATACAATTTCAAGATTAACGATGCAATACTCAGTTCGTCAAAATTTTATCATCGTGTTGATAATAAAAACATTTTCATGCTTAATTCTTAAATAAGAATCAAGAATATATTTACAAAGATTTTCTTTGTTATGGAAATAATTAAGTTTTCAAAGCGTTTCATAAACAACTTCATTTTGATATCAATCACTTATAAATCTCACTTTAAAATAATCCTTATTGTGATGAAAATTAAATTTTCTCAAAGGATGCCGTTTTGACTTTATAAAAACAATGTGTGATATGCAAAAGAGTGATGAAGAGTTGTTCACCAAGAACTAACTATAATATGATAGGAAATGAGCTTTAGCCAAATAATCATGAGGTTCCTGACCTTGATGGCACTCAAAAGAGAATAATCCACAACATAACTCAAATCGAGATGAGTATTTGTTCAATGGTTGCATCACTAATGCGAGCATTAGGATGAAGCAATAAAAGATAGATAACATCGATACATGTAGAATTTAGCAATCAAAGGTAGTCTTTTCATTAATCTCAAACAAGTCAAAATTGTATCGTAACACATCATGTGTTACTATGTCATATAATTTCAAGAACTCATCCTACCAACTGATGTCTCAGTTAAGTTAGGGATTATTTTCAAAAGATACCACAATGAATACTAATCTACAAGAGTCATTTGGTGTTCCACATGTCCCGGAAGATCCATCGGTCCCAATTCAGAAGAAGATTTCTTCAATTTATTTCTTGGACACTGGGCATCCTCGTTAGTGGACAATGGCCTAGGAACAACCCTTAACACGATTCAACAATCAATTAAAACCTTATAATTCAATCACAAAACTTAACGACTTCCTCTTAACAATCTCATATTCCATATGGGTTAAATTTTACTTTATTCAAGTTTCAATCAACTTATACTCAATTCGATATTCTACCTCATATTCCAATATTTTCAATTTTATTCATAAACCTTAAAAGGGCAATTAAAGCTCAATATGATCAACACTTAATTCCAATCCTATAGCTCTTACAACAACAATTATCAAATGAGTCACTAGCATGAGATGACTCACACATTCAATCAGATTTCTCGGAAAGGTACTAGTGGCATGAGGCTTTTGGGTAATGGTTCCAATGACAGCCTCAAGTGCAACATTCACCCTTTCGATTTCAATTTAAGAATTGGATGACAACGAATCAGATGACATCTTTCTAGGTGGTAACGTTTTGTAAAACTCCACTCTATAAGGAAGATCGTCATGACATCGATGTCAGTTTTAATCTTGCCAATTCTTCTTCAATATCACAATCAACTAATATCTACATTTCTACGAATATCAACCATTTTGTCGGGATCATAAATATCCACAACTTGGTTTAGATCTAGGATAGCTAGAATTCCTACGAGAATAGCTTCTATTAATTTACTAGGGAATTTAGGGTTCCTTGTGACAATCTACGTCGTATAAATACCTCGTATAAATATCAAAATAATCATCAAACAATCATGTAATCAAATTACATCATATATATATATATATATATATATATATAATCCAAGTTATATATATATATATATATATATATATATATATATATATATATATATATATATATATATATATATATATATATATATATATATATATATATATATATATATATATTAAAATAACACTTCTCAATCTGGCCTTGTCGGTAACTCGGGAATTCTTCGGCACCGTTATAGTCAAAAGATTTTTAGACATTTTTAGAAAAATGTTTATAGTTAAAAGATTTTGAAATGTTTTATTCAAAACCTTGGTTTTAAAAATCTTTCGTTCTCTATAACGAGAGCTCTGATACCAAACTGTAACACCCCCAAATTTATACAACTCAATACAGCGGAAGACTCGTTGGTGTTACGGGATAGCACATTACTCACATCATAGACAACGCATAAAAATCGCGTCGTTTAATAATAAAGCATTTCCATTCATAAATATCAAAGTTACATCAGTCCCAAGTCATATTATTTCATACAAAGTTTTACAAAGTATTTGAATGGAAATTTATTGTTTAAGTGCGGGCCATGAATTCTTGTTGTCTTCCCGAGAATTACCTTCAAGTACCTCAGATAAGACATGTTAAAAGAAAAGGTCAGCGATAACGCCGAGTGAATTCATAGAGTTTATTAAATAACATCAATATAACTTTGGTATAAAATTATTACCAAAAATTATTTCGTACAAATCATTGTAATAAGCCATAAAATAGCCAAAATCATTTTATACAAATCTTTATCGAAAATCATAATATCGGCATTTGCCTTAAAAATCATTATACGAGCCAATGTCGTAAAAACATCATACAATACGTTTTAAAATGTTGTATAGATTAAATAAAAACCGTTATATGAATATGGTTATATAAAACCAAAGAACATAATATCAATAGTATGACCCCGTATTGCTAGTCAGGCAATACATCGTAATTCAGAGCGTATAGCAGTATTTTGTTAATTTAGATTATTATAAGCCGCATGACATTGTTACCTTAATAAAACAAACAACGGGTAGCTAGCCCGATACTCAATTTGCCCATCTAAATTAGCGTGTCGTCACAAAGGTCACGCTATGGAAATCTTCTCATACAAAAATTCGCTTACCAATCAATGTGGCACGACGGGGATCAACCGTCAAGGCGCGAACTGGGGTGATCGTCCCCAAATAGTACTATTATATGCATAAGCGTCTACCAAATCCCGGTAGTTCACAATTCATGCTAATGGGACTTTTAGTGACATAACCTAACTTTAATAATCCATTTAATTTCATCTATCGGGTCCTTTAATCATTTATCGGGTCATACAATCGGGTCATTCAATCATTCGGGTCCAAATCAATAAACAAACAATCGGGACAAATGGTGTCCTATTTTATAAAACTAACATGTTATCTCCCTCGCGGGTTTATAAAACATTTTAAAAAAACATTTAAAAGAGTGCGAGGCTATGAACTCACGTTGATGTGGGAAGGCGGGTTGTTGGCAATTCGGATGTACGGTACGTGCTTCAATCACGGAAACCTAGACAAATAATACTCGTCTTAGACTCATGTCCAATGACTTTATAAGAATAACGATTATGTATACATATGATGATTTTATATATATGATGATCAAGTGGGTTTACATATTCACATTTACTCGTTTTAGTGTTATGTGTCGATAACTTTTATACTAGTTTACTAGTTTTACCTATTTACGTGTTTTAGGTCCAATAAACTTATTATAAGTTCTTTAACTTGTTTTAATCCATTTTATACTTATATTATCAGTATCTATACTTCCCATGTTGGGCCCAAATGGGTTAAGCCCAATAAGTTCTTTTTATAAGTGTTTAACTTATTTAGTCCAATTATTAGTCCAATATGTTTACTTAGCTCGTTAATGTCCGTATGTCCTATAGTTCGGGTTTTATCGGTTTTTACTTGTATTAGGTACTTATATATCAGTATATGACTTTTAAAAACTTTACATTAGACGGGTTTGATCGTCTAAGTTTTAATTGGCGAAAACGTTAATTTTACGGTAATAGCCGAAAAAGTCGTAAAATCAAGTTTATTGTTTTTATATCTTATAAATATTATTCCACTACCATTTTTATAATTTATCCATTTATTTAACCTTTAACATATTTATATAAATAAAATTCATGAGTTAGTGGGTTTTAATTTTACATTTTATACAATATAATTTTGAGTGCTTATATAATAGTAATAAACATTAATTCTCAAAATCTGATTTTTATTTTCATCTTCACCATTTTTATCATATCTAGAGTTCTACAATGAAGTAGAAGCTCATTTTTGGATGGAATGATCTTCATATTATGTTCTACATTTAACTTAATTATAGCTACTGCTCATTGTAAGTTTATCTATGCTTAACAGTCCCTACAAAACACCTTATTCAGATTAGCACACCCATCTAGTTTTGATCATATCTCATTCATTATAATGATTCCATTGCATGGCCAACTCTCACATGTGTATAACATCTTGTACTTACTGTAAATGGATTCTACTTCATCATTTTATCAGTCTAACATGTGGTTAGTTACTGTTTTTATACATCATACCATTTAAACAAGATTTAACCATTTTTACATGTTTTTTTCCATCTTTTTATCCCTGTTTATCAAATCTATCAACACCAAATCCCCACATAATATTTTTAATCATCATTCATCATCATATACATATACATAAATAAAGAAAATACAAGATTACATAATCAAAATAACAAGAGGATAGGAAGAACAATCTCTATACCACCATTAGTGATGAAAAGATGAGGTTTTTGATGAACAAGACTTGGTTTTGGGTAACCAATCTTATGAGATATCAACACCACTTCTAGGGTCACCAAGTATTTGTAGATTCCTCCAAAAATCTGCCCTTGTTCTTCATGAAAACTCCTTGAGAAATCAGCCCCAAAGTCCCTTGAAAACTCCTTTTTACATGTTAAGATCACCTCCAATCTTCAAGGCTTCAAAGGAGCATCATCATGTGTATGAATAACACATGATTTTATGGCTAAAATAGATCAAATAAGGGTTGTTGTTGGTGATTTTGGGACGAATTTGAGAGAGAGAGGAGAGTAGTTTGCATGAAAAATGGAGTAAATGGTAAAGGGTTAGTGGTTTTACTTGTTTTGGTGGGTGAAGTAGCTTAAGTGTGAAGCTATGCTTACAAGTGTAAGCTTATTAAGTGTAAAGATGCCACATCTTTGATGTGGTGTCTTCCTTGGCTGCCCCTTAAGTTAGTGGGGTGGGATAAACTTGTTTTATCCCATCCCGCTAATTTACTGGTATTCTTCGATTCTAGTTTCCTCGATTTGCGTGCCCTCGGGTCGTTTTACGAAAAACGTTTTTATAAATTATGAATCAACGGAACATAACGAATCTAATAAAAATTGTCTTATCAAAAACGGAGTTCGAAAACGTAAATACGTAATCCTAAGGTTTCCGGTTTAATCGTAAAGGACGTTAAATTAAAATCGTAAGTCCTAATCTCTTCTCGTAAATTTGTGAGTTTATGAACCAACACAAATTCAAATCTCAAAATAATATTCACGGATAAATTTATTTTTCTGAAATGTCGGACTTTCACCAAAATGGTGTATGCAAATGTAAGCACGTAACGTAGAATCCTCCGGTTTAGACGTAGTCGATGCTACTTCAGGACGTAAATCCAATTTACTTCCCAAAAAATAAGTGAGTTCATAATGTAACATTAAAATAATGTTTTCAAATAAATATTGAGAATAAAATATCAACCATAAGTTGACGGATTGTCACAATTGAGGATTTAGTGCAATTTCCACAACATTGCGGATTTAGTGCAAATTCCGCAACATTACGAATTTAGTACAAATTCCGCAACATTGCGGATTTAGTGCATTTCTGCACATTGCGGATTTAGTGCATTTCCGCACATTGCGGATTTGGTGCAATTTTTATTGCGAAATTAGTACATGATTTCGCAATTATTGCGAAATCTTTGTTATTATTGCGAAATTAATTGTTTTATTGCGAAATTAATTCATAGTTTTAATATAATTGCAAAATTAATTGTTTTTATTTTAAATTTAATTTTTAAATTTATTTTTCCCGTTATTTTTACTTAGCTTTATTTTAATTGTTTTGTCTTATTTTTACTTAGCTTTATTTTAACTTATCGTTTCTTAGTTTAATTTTAAAAGTGTTATATTTTAACGTTTTCATTTTATTAAGTTTTAATTTCTCGTATTTTATTTTTAAGAGTCTTTATTTGTAGTTTAATCTTTCCTCGCTTTATTTTTATTTTAATTACTCAACGACGCCTTTTCTTTTAAGTAGTTTAAAACAACCTTCCCCTTTTTGGTGACCAAGAACAACTATTCCACTCTAAACCGTGATCAATTCGATTAGACACCGAGACGATTAGAATCGAGACAAACAATGAACTTTTAATATACAAAATCTCATTTATTAAAAGCTAAGCAAGGTAAGGGCTTATAACCCTCTAGATTTGTGTTTTGATTGAATATTTTTGGAAATTTTTGTGAGATTTGTTTATTTATGCTATGTTTATGTTCCATTAAGGTTCTTTGTGTATTTTATGCATGTTTCTTTGATTTGAAATAGATTTGGAGTTGTTTTGAGTAATAGGTCTTTGTTAATTTTTAATCAGCAAAAGTTAAGGGGGTGTTTGAATCAGTGTTTAAAAGATTGTGAGTGATAAACAAGTAAACCCTAACTTGTCTAGACATTCTAGATTAGGGTAGTTGAGGTCCTTTTTATGATTTGTTTCATCTTTGTAGTGTAAAATTTCATTTTGCAAGTTTATTCATACTTTCTGCCTAAAACAGCAAGATATAGACAGTAGGATCATTTAGGCCTTGATTCTATGATTTGTGGTATGGAAATTGGTCCACAGTAGGTTCTAATGGTATTCTAGGATTATGTGTGGGTATTTTGTGGATTGGCCAGTTTGAAATCAAGTTTTGGTACTCAAAATCTCACCTTTTTGCAAAATAGTTCAGCATTGAACCACTTTCTGTGTGCAAAACACATCAACAGGGATTTAAGGCTTGACATTGTGTTTTGGGCCTTGATTTTTGGTGAACTTATAGATCTTAGGTTAGTCTAGGTCCCTATTACCTGGTCTTAGGGTTTTGGAAAGTTTTGGGTGGTCTAAATTGCATACTAAACTCACTATAGCCATTAATAGACCACCAGACCTCTAGTTTTCTGTCCAGTTAGTGCATTTGAGTGATTTATTGGCTTATTTGGTGTTGGTTGTTTGTATTTATGTGTTTATATGACTTCCCACAACCCAACTGGTTATGGGGGTGCCAATTGTTCCAAGAAAACAGCTCCACAAAGCTCCAAATTTCCACAACATACTTTCTGTGAACCATAAGTGGGAACCCCTGTTCCCACTGCTTGTGTAATCTTCCAACTGTTAGTACAAGGCAAACATGTCACTTTCACAGTTTGATTTTTTTTCTTATTAGGGTAATATTTAGTTTTTTTCAACTTTTTTATTTTCCTAAGTTTAATTAAGTATTTTAGAATTTTAGAAAGGGTTTTTATAATTTTCCCATTATTTTATTATTTTTTATGATTATTTTAATATTCAAATAGTCTTTAGCGATTTAAAAATAGAAAATTAGTTTTAAAATGTTTAGAATAATACTTTTTAGTTTTAAATTAATATAAGTAAGATACTTATTTGATAAAATCATAATTTGGACTTTTTGTTGATTTTATTTAATTTTAGGGCTTTAATTAGCATTTAAAATTAAATATTAAATTAATAATAAGTTCTAAAATATATTTATTGATTTTTTTATTCTTATTTATATTATTTAGGACTTTATTTTGATTTTTAATTAATTCCTAGTTTAAATTTAAATTTCGTCACATTTTTATGTTTTTGTGTTTAAGTTTTAACTTTTAATTCACTTCGTAGTTTGATATTAGCGTAACTCGTCATTTTATTTTATTCCATTCTCTCTAAAAAACATCACTAATACAAACTTTGATTTTATATTATTGGCTCATACACACACTCCCTTGAGGAACGAACTCACTTTCGAGCATTCGCGTTTTCCTAAACGTGAACGTTTAATACTTTCCATTTATACAATTTTTCCTAAAAGTGTGTAAAAATACAACATCAGGGCCTATGCTTCCTCCAACCCGAATATTTAAAACCCCACCCGGCGCAACAGATTAAAGCAATGGCCATTTATCTACAAAGAGGATAGGGTTTCTTATATCAAAACACAGCCTCTCATAAAAACCATTAGCCATCATTTTTGTCTCAGCCTCTAAATTCAACGAAACCCTAATCTCCAATCCATAATTTCCCCCCCATTTTTTCCCTTTCTTGCTACAAACCAAAACCCATACCCCACACACAATTCAAATCCGAACCCAAACAAGAAAAATAAGACAAGATTAGTGACGTTTTATTTCGTATTCAAGAAATGATAAAGACAAGGCCCTCAAGAAGTCACGTGATTTCTGACGAAGAAAAGAGGCCAAAAGACCAAGGGCTCGTTTTTTACTATCTAAGAAAGAAGAACCAAGAACAAGACTCATGCTTTTTATTTTATTAGTATACGTTTAATTTAGTTTTTTTTCTTATAAATTGTAATTTCAATTCCTGTTTTTTAATTTTAATTCAAAAAACTTATTTGTTTAGATTTGTGTTCTTTAATTTCAAACCGAAAATATTTTTATGTTTATGTTGGAATCAGATATATAATTATTAAAGTTGGATATTCTTTATTTTTAAAGAGATTTGTGTTAATCTTTGATTGGAAAAAAGAGTTAAAAGATTGTTGTTGTTTTTTATTCGGAAAAAAAAGTGAGAATACCAATATTTGTTTGTTACTGATCATATTCGAAGAAATAAAAAAAAATGGATAGATGGTGCATTGAAGTTACTGTTCGCACATCCATTTGATTCGGGACTAGTATGTTTATGTTTCGAAGGGTAATATGGGTTTGATTCTTGTTGATTTTATATTGATCTCCAGCAGGTTCGAACTTTATGATGTTTTTTTAAGTTTTAATTACTTGCTTTGTTCAGGTGTTCATCGTTACTCTTAATTTATAAGTTATTTTTGGTTTAAAGTTTACATATTATTAATGGCTTATTTTGTTTTGATGCTTGTTAATTGATGTTTAATCTCTATATTAATGTTTGGTTTCTATGAATCTGTGATCTAGCTACCTTGTACTCATTTTTGAGTTGTTTGTCTTAATGTTAATTTAATGTTGATTTAATGTACTCTTGATCATTCACTTATTGTTAATTGATCCATAAAAAAATGATAGACGTTGTCTTTCGTGTGATTGCTATAGTTCATAAAATGGTTCCATGTGTTTGATTTATAAATGGTGTTATGTGTTTGATTTGTTAGTCAAAGGAAAAAAAATGTTTAAAAAGCGTTTGTCACTGATAAGATTTGAACCCTCGACCTCCCAGGAGGTAAACAAACACCTCACATACGCAGCCAACAACCATCTATGTAGAGCTTTTTCTTGTTATATGTTTACAAAACGTTTTATTTAAACTACTTTTTAGTATTTTCCTTTTAAGCTTTTTTAGTGTATTTCACAGCTTATTTGATAAGCTCTGATCTCCAACTTATTTTTATTTTAATCTTTGTTAAATTTAGCACTTTATGTAAATTTTGGAAATTTTTATTAAATCGTGTAATAGTTTAAATCATTTAATTAGTTTAAAATCTTATTTATTTCATAATAAATTATTTAAATGCCAGAAAAATACAAATCTTTTTTCTAAAATTTTCTGTTGTCATTTAGGATGTAGGAAAATTAAATTTTCTTTTATAGGATTAAATTTTTTTAATTTGCTTACTTTGTCGTGTTTTTACTTTTTCGTTAATTATTTCCTTACTTGAATTGCTTATGTTTATTAGTGTAGTTTATTTGTCTTCCTATGCCTTATTTATGTTCCCGTAGACTTAGGATTTATTTCGATGCCTTACTATGATTTCCCGTAGTTTTTAGTTTAATCTAGTATGCCTTAGTTTTATTTCCCGCGCTTTAGATAAAATTCCCGTGCTTTATTTTAAATTCTCGTTTTGTTTTAATGTTTTTCGCGTAGTTTATAAACGAAATCCTAATCCTTGTTTATTCAAGCATCCGAAAGTCAAACCAATAACGTAACCGTCAATTTCACGCTTCGTTGGGAAACGACCCGGATGATCACTTGCCCGGTATATATACATATATATATTATATAATAATTTGTGAGTTTTGACTTATAATTCTTTTTCCTAAAGGAATTGTTTGTCGAATCACTTATCAATATATTATTATATATATGTATTGTTTTACTACATCAAATTTTTAGCGCCGCTGCCGGGGAGGTGTGTTGCGACAATTCGTTACGTTTGACGATTAGCGACTTGAAGATCCTTCCTCGTGAAGTTATTGTTTTATTTGTGAATATATAAAAATATATAAAAAATACAAACATATTTTCCTTTTCTTTTTATTATTATAAGACAAAAAAATAAAAAATAAAAATAAAATAAAAATAATCTTCTTTATCCTCTCTCCATTTAATTCTTTTTTTTACCCTCTATTTTGTTTAATTCTTATGACGACACTCTCCGGTTTTAAAGAGTGGTCGTCTTGTGGATCTTTGTACACACGTCAATATGGTTGTTCTAATGGGAGGTTCGTCGGCAAGATTGACCGTGTTTTATCCGCCTCGCCTCATCTACCTCGTTGTCTCCATTGTGGAGACCCCGTGGAAGGTATATTTTGTAGACTGTGTGCTCTTGTGCGTAGGATGCTTTACAAAGATGGTTTTGCTCATGATATGAACCTATGTCTTCTAACGATCACACTAAGGATGTTATTGCACCTTCCGAGCCATGTTCCTTCGATAAATACCCCATTAAACCTACTTCACAAAGTCCTCCTTTTGTTAACCACCATTGTTGTTATGAGTGTGGTGAATCGATGGATGGTATTTTTTGTCGACAATGTACTTGTAAGTCTTGTGGAACGGTGCTCATCACGTCTATAATTGTCCGCCGCAAGTCCCGATTATTTCTACTCCGGGACCTTGCTACACTAAACCGTTGAAGAACTCCCACAAAATTTTCAAAATCCACCACAACCCACTCGTGTGCGCATCGTGGAAATGATTACCATTTTAGTATTGATTGTCCGTCTCATCCATCGCTTAACTACGAGCAAGAGCCGGAGTGCAATTATGACTACAATAGAAATAGTTTTCCACAACAATATCCTTGCTTTGAAAAGTGTGGGGGCCCTCATGATACTTATTTATGTCAACCGAAGAATGTTTATGAGCCAAATCCTTGCTATGATTCCAGTTATGACATTTTGAGCCCCCACATCATCCCGTCATTCATCATCAATCCGTCACTTCTCAAAAAGAGCTTAGTTCGACATTAATTACAAAAGTATTCCGTCATTCATCAACCTCCTCAAGAAACAAGTGTCAAATTTATAAATAAAGATAATGTTATGAACTCTACATAAACCTTTCTAAAGAAGTTTAATCCTCTTTCTTTTAGAAAGCCAAAGGTTTTATTGATAGCATGGGATAGATTTCTTGAGATTAAGCATACATGTGGAGAAAATCAACAACAAGAGTTGCTTCGTAAACTTCTCGAGGATGTAGAAAATGTTAAGGAGGAGTTAGCTAAATATATTAATACTCCAAATTTCAATCGTCTCGCCTGATACTATGATGATGATGACGAGGATTGTACCATTGCAATCACACCCGAGGAGCCTGTTTACTCTCTCGTAATGGAGGATGAGCATCTTGACACTGTTCCGACAACGGAATTGGACGAATTCATAAAGTCTAGTGTTGAGGACCTTGTCCCAATCCCAAGTGAGCCCGAGGGTATTTCTGACAATTTATGTGATGTGCCTATTTGTGATCATCCTCCGCCTCTTGACATTTCAAAAGATCAATTTGAGATTTTCTACGATTCTAACGATGTTTTTACTTCGAGTGATGACGGGTCTTTCTCTATTGAGGACATCGATTATGTTGAGCCATCAACTCCCAATTCTGAGCCCATAATCTTAGAGGATGTGAAAGATTTTGACCATAAAGGGGGAGAAATCGAGGATGTTGGGCTTTGTAAAAAATTATCAAAAATCAATGTATTGATTGCTAAAATCGAGGCATTAAATGTCGATTTTCATGAGCCCGTCTATGAGAAGTTCATAGATGAACTTACTCTTCTTCATCCATTTCCACCGGGAAATGAGATTTATTTTGATGATACCATATTTGAGAGATTCACGTTTGAATCTACTCCATTCGTTCCATCTCCACCGGGAGATGTTGATTACCATATTAATGATCCCGATTATGATCAATTCATATTTGATTCAGATCCTCTTAAGTATTATGTATGACCATTCTTGATCTCGAGCTCGATAAATTCACTTTTAATATTTCTCTCGTCGACTCGGTGATCATTCATGATATTGCTATTCCCACCCTCCCACCCGTTGAGAATAATGATCATCCATCTTCTCCCGTGATGAGTTTAGTTTCCATTCTTCTGGGGTTCACCGATGAGCCCCCTTTCGAAGAGAATGAGGACTTTTACAACTTCATTATCCGTACCTTTCTTCCATTTCTTACATATTATACTCCATATCTTATCTCCAACGAGAATGAGGATACCATTTTTGACCCCGGCATCGACATGTATCATTTTTATTCTCTTGAGCCGGGTGTATCTCATTGGAGTTGAACTTTCGTGAAATTCAACGTTTATCTAAACTTCTTGAATGAAAGTCCGATGGATATTTGTATTCCACTTGCTCCCCCATGACCATCGAATTGGCCGAGTCAATCTAACGGATCGTTAATAAACAAGCGCTTCTCGAGAGGCAACCTGAGGGTCTTTTGTGCTTCTTCTTGATTTTTTTTGCTAACACTAAGTGTGGGGGAGATGCCTCTTCCATTGTTTGTTTTCGTGTGTTTGCTCTATGTTTTCAGGTTTCCCACGATCGTGACGATTAAAGCGCCCATTTTCAATCTGGCCGCCCAATATCCGATCTTGTTGCTAACGTTTATTTCGGGATATCTATTAATATTTTTTGTGAGAAAAGCTTCTCTTTCCCACACTTGGCTAGTAGTGTTACCTTTTAACGTTCTATAGTGTCGGTTTCGGTTGATACTTTCAATATTGAGGGCAATATTCAGTTCTAAGTGTGGCGGGAAATTCTAGCCGAATTTGATCACATTTGTACCTACTAGTACCCTAGCATCCCGTTTTGACCTATTTTTTATTTTTTATTGCATAAAAAATAAGTGCTTTGCACAATTTGTTAGTATTTTTGTGTATAGGTTTAATTTTGACCCGACCGGGCGTGTTGAGCCCTTAGCTTTATTCCTTAACTATAGTAGGTTAAGTCTCTTTATGAGGATGAGAAATGATAGATTCGATTATAAGTTACTATGCTAAACGTAGAATACTCGTATTCTTTAAAAAACTCATGTGTTTTAGTTGTGTGATTTTTCTCCCATCTCTCGCGTATATAAATAAGTGTTTAATAAATAGAGTATTAGAGGTCTGATTTCGATTCATTAATTTTTAACCGATTCTTCTAGCTTCCGTGTAATTATATTGGGTAGACATTACTGTCAACACCCCACCATGGCGGAATATGGGACGCGACGCATTGATATCATCACAACAATAGCGTGTCCATAGAGAGAACTATATGAATTAGAGATGTCATAAAAGGTGACAAAAATGTCATGACAATATCTCATCAATGCAGGAGTCTAGGTAAGTAGGTAACAGTCCTACCTCTTACCCAAGACAAACAAATAACACAAACAAATCAACATATAGGTTCATAGTATCACTTATTGAAACAAACAGAAAAATAAACTAAGAAGGAACGGGGATCTCCTTCTAAATGCATTCCTACGCGACTCCATTCCTAGCCACATATGTTCTCACGCTTAACCACTTTATCACCTGAAAGAGACACTAAAACACGTCATCATAATGTTGGTGAGAGTCATAAGTTTAGACTCCAACCGAAAATAGATTATAATAAATTGTGAACAACCATAAACCACTAAACATATGGACAATGTGCTACAAGTATGCATTAACAACTAACATTCAAGATCAATCATTCCAAACCAAATCCAAGGATCCCAGCCTTACCAAACACCATGGTACCATAGGCGCCCATACACCTATGTACCAATCCCAAGGCCCCGCCTTGTCATTATCCATTGGTCCCATAGATGCTCACACATCTATGTACCTCCCCAAGGCCCCGCCTTGTCAACATCCCCTTGGTACCAAGTCAAACCACAATAACTGAGACGGTACGTGTCTCCTGATCCAAATCATAAACACAATCAAGAATCACATAGTAGTTAATCACATAAGTGTACACACAAGTCCATCACAAACCATTAAAACAATCACAGTCTTAGTTACAAAACCGTACAGTGTCTCTTCCATCCCATCTGGAAGTCAAAAACATAAAAAGATATGGGACTATGAAACTCACCTGATTGAGCTTCTCCAAAAATCCGCGCACTAGCAAAAAGCTAACAAACAAAAGCACACAATCAAAATATGAACCAAACACTAAGATGGCTCATCAACCCATGATGGACATCTAACCTTCTCCCATATATATACCTCATTTATATGCTCTAAGCATCTCATTACACCCCTCTATGAAGCCCTTAACTTAGTTTACTTCATAACCCGTCTTGTTAACATTTTACCCAAAATAGTCCCGGTTTTTAGGTATCCAAACTATAAGCCAAACTCCAACCTAACCATACCCATGATCTCTGTAAAGGAAACCCTATGCCCTTAAATATGTCAGCTAACTCCTCCCTTTTGCCCCAACCTTAAAGCTACTGTTAAGGCCCCGATATATATATATATATATATATATATATATATATATATATATATATATATATATATATATATATATATATATATATATATATATATATATATATATATATATATATATATATATATATATATATATATATATATATATATATATATATATATATATATATACTTCTGCCTATCCGCATATTACCGATTTTGAACATACAGAAAGTTTGTTATGATTAGGGGGTCTTACCCTAACCCATTTGCTTAGCCACCATTCAGGTCTCTTATTTAATATATAAACCAACTACCATGCTCATTAGAGGGTTCAAATGTACATCTAAGTACCTCAATCACCTTAAAACATTAAATTAAACCCGACTGATTTCAAAATTGTTTTGACCTCCGACTGTTGTAACCTATTTTTGACCCACCTCCTGACCTCCAATTTAGTTCTTTTTTCTTGATTTTGAAAGCCAACTCAATTACCTTTCTAGGGGTACCAAGATCGCAAATTTAAAGTGTCTAGAAGTCTAGATATGATCAAAACAATGACACAAAAATTCTGCTTAGTTTTAAAAACGAATTTAACACAATTAACCTAATTAATTACCATCACCATATATATTTATGAACCCTAATTATTCTAATCATGTTTATATCATTAATTTACAGATTTCATAATCAACCTAGCCCTAGATCCATCATGTATTGATTAAGAAAACATTAAAAACAATTTAATTGAAAAGGGATTTGAGGTTTTACCTTAAGATTAATGGAAGATAAAAAAAACAATGAAACCCTAAAACAAATCTTGTGAACCATCGACTTTTATTTTTCTCCAGGGATTTATGATGTGTTTAGTTTTATAACAATGCTTTATATAATTAACATACTAATCCTAGCCCAATACAATGTTTTCTTTTTCTCTTTTTTCCTTTTTTTTCTTTCCTTCCTTATGTTTTAATTGCATATATATACCGACTATATACCCCATAATTTCGTTTTTTTATTTAATTTATTAATACTTGTAATAATAACATTACCTTAATTTTCCTTAATTTATTTCAGCTCCTAAAGCCTCCAAAACCTCAAAACCGTAAAACTAGTCAAATTTACGCGTATACCGTAAAATACGTAAAATATACAGTTTTATAAAAACTCTTAGAATATGAAATAAACTATATAACTAAGTCCTAAATGACTTAAAACCATCCTGAAAAATACTCCCGTAACTAAATACCTCTTCCGAGACCCCTAAATGCAAAACCCTAAACCGTAAAAATACGATTTTCTATAATACATATACGTATACGTAAAACCACTAAATAACACCATCTCATTTCATAGTCACTACCTTGTGAGCTCATGAACATGAAATAACCGTTTCTCGATTTACTTATGAGTAGCATATACCCATAAACGATATCCAAACCTCACTCCAAACATACAAAATAAACACATAAGCACATAAAAACACATATTTGCACAAAACACCCTAAACTATAGTCTAAGTGACGAACCCCAAAACCATGGTTGTCACATCACCCCCTCCTAATAGAAATCTCGTCCCGAGATTTACTCCTTAGGATCAAACACACAAACAACAATAACATGAGGATACTTGTTCTAAATGAACTCCTCTCATTTCCATGGGTACTTTAGTTCAAGTTTTAAAATACCACATATACAAACCAAAAATAATTAAACTCATTCTCAAACTCTTGATCCCACGGCCAATAAATCTCACAAATGACCCTTTGATAAAACGAAGACTCTTATTAACACAAATCGTGAATAACCGTACATGCAAATATGAATTCTCAAACAACATTTACCAATCTTAATACATGAAATATATCATGTACACCACTTAATTCCCTAGGTAATTCTATATCCATAAGCTACTGGTCCGATCTTTCTAAAGATCATAAATGGACCTACAAGACTCGACATCAACTTTTCCTTTTTACCAAAACATGCCACCCATTACTATAGGTGAAACTTCCTACATAGCTTTGTCACTAAACTCTAGTGGTTTCATCCTTTTCAACATATCATTTCTTGTTGCTCTCATCCTTTCCACAAACCCTATTATTATATTAGTAGCCTCTTTCACCAATTCTAGTCCACAATAAGGACAACTCACCCTATCCTTCCATATAATGCCTCAAATGTCATTTATCGACTTCTATTATGATAACTATCATTATATGAAAACTCAACCAACGCTAACGAGTTTCCTAAGTCCCTCTAAATCAATCACTCATGCCCTCAGTGTAACTCCTAATATTTTATAAATCTCTCACTTGCTCATCCTTTTCCAATTAGCTGTATATACTCCTATTCAATCATTTTCATCAACTCCCTTCAGTCCGTACCCCAAACTACTTACAAATTACAATTCATTACACAAGTGACCCATGACGGTATTTCACATACTCATTAGTTCATCACAACAAGGCTCTTCCAATCCAAATCAACTTATGATCTTATACACATCACCAACAGGACGGTTATCTCAGTTAGTCTATCAACTACCATCCAAGGCCATGCTACAACTACTTCCATTAAATTTTGATAGCTCAATAGTAGCACCTATACATTTTTCTCACTTTTCTCCATGAAGTTTTTTTATTGATACTCCACTTCCTTAATACCTACACAATGTCTTACCTTCAAGGTCATAACGCTCCTCATCTTGTCTCAGTTAGACCAAACCCTTCGTCTCTCATGTCACATCACGTCTGTAACTACTCATCCATTTGATTATAGATACTAAGCCTTCCAATCCAACAATATAGGTCAGTGCCATTTCCTTTCCACACTAAAACAATATTAGCATGCTTAGTGCCTTAGTATACTCATTAGGCTATACCAAAGTTTTACCTTCGCTTCCTACCTCGACCTCTTTCATTCATGATTCGCATATGTCCACACTTTCTTCTTCTTCCTCAGCTCATGGCATACATCACGATGTTATTCTTCCCTTCTTTCAAATCATCTATACCTCGAAATTTTCCAACTAGCTTCACTTATTTTCCTCACGACCAGTTCTCCTACTCCCTCCTAATAGGAACAGACTAGAGTTTCATGTGATTCCATGCGGATCGCACTCTCATCTTATACCCACATTAGTTTCCATTTGTCTACTAAGCCATATTTTGAATTCTTACTCAAATCTCATACTTCTACTTTGATCTTGCACCCAACATGAGGTACTTTTAATCATCATCTTCTAGGAATACTTGGTTCTCTCCTTCCATGGTTCTCCCTATTCCTACACTATCCCGTCCAACAAAATTTCCATACTTCATTCCTCAAACCTATGGAAATCACTAGTGCATTGGATAATGCATAGTTGTCTCTTCCAAAGATCTTTCATAACACATTCACAAAACCGACTCTCTAATCACTTCTCCACGAACTTATTCAGCTCAGCTTCACTACTTTCCTCGATTTTGATTGCCATAAAAATTCTATCCGCGTAATCCCTCGACTCCCTTGTTACTTCCACGAGTTCTTAATCTCCCATGTTATATATTCAGTTCATCACGATCCACTGGTTCAGCTCTTTGTAGCTCAACTCCGGTACTCGATTTGTCCTTCTTCGTCACGAACCATACAGAGATTCCCATCATAGTGCTTGTTACCTTTCCAGTCCTTGCAACTTCTGTGACTCCTTCAAAATCTCTTGCTTCCTTATAGCAGCCGACACGTAGTCCTTTCAGCTCCTTGCTTCACGATGTAGCTCTTCACGCACTCCTTCTCGTCTCTATGATGTTACCTAGGAACTTCACACTACGCAGTATCTTCTAACTTCAACTCATCTACCACAATATTTCTAAAGGTACTTTAACCCCTCAATGTCTCACTCTTCCTTACTTGTTGTACTTCACCGTTAATCAGCCTCCTACCAATCATTCTTTCACATGACTGTTTTCCTTCACGTGTCTACTACTACCTTGCCTCCATAACTATACCAATCCCTTGCGTGTTATTTGCCCAACCTTTCCATTAGTATAAACTTTCTACTCTACCCTCACATCCGCTAGTACTTTCATCAATCTCCTAATGGTACTTCAACCAACTTCTCATAGCATGACATCTCGTTCCCACTACCAGTTAACTAACTTTACTTACTCTCTTATTCCCGTAACCAATCTAAGTTCCGAAACTCCACAAATCTTAATCATTCCTTCAACACAACCTTTAAACCAAAATACATCTCTCCATTCTAATATCTAACCATAAGTAATACTACCCAACTCTATTCTCTCATCTTAACGTTCCCACAACCGCATAACTAAATCAACCATGACGTGTACCAAAAGAATTCCAAACAATCGTGTCCCAAAATAAAATATAAGGTAAAACGAACCCTAGCCAAAACAACCGAAAACAAAACAATGTAATCCGAAAGATCAATGGAGTGTGCCAACAACGAAAAATTTAGACTCGTCACGATTAGTATCACCAAATTTCGATACCTTAGAAAATTTTAAACTTTCTCCCCAATTAGTTACTTCTCATAAAAACCAAACTCTAATACTACTAAAATCAATCATACTCATTTTTAACTATAAACTCATCTTTTATCTTCATTATTTTATCAAAGATATCAACTAGTTAGTATACTACAATCTTATTCTAACCATTATCTTGTTTACTCATATTAAACTTAGTTCACTTATTATTATGAAACCAATACATGTTTATAAAATACAGTGTTTTTTTATTCTATATTATTATTATTATTATCATTATTATTATTATTATTTTATATAATCCATTTAGGTTGGTTATAACTAAACTACTACACGTTTACAAGGTGTGGTGTTATTATTATCATTACTATAATAAAATCTACTTTTTTTTACTCTTTCTCTCTTAGTTAAGTTCTTCTAAAATTTTAACTCCACTTAAGAAAATTATTGTAAAATTTCTTTACCCCTTTAAAATATATTATCACATGTTACATAGAAGACTAATCCAATTACTTTCAAGACAACTTTTTTTTAATAACTTACTATTACAAACTAAAAAAAATATATGTAAACCACGATACCATACCATACACCTACAAATTATTTTCAAAATCGTTTTCCTATAATTAGCCATACTTAGAAAATTTAGTAGTTCGCATTAATAAAAATACATACCCGAAGGTAGACACACATCCAGAAGACTCAAAACGTCGTTGGAATTCCATCAAACTCCAGCACCATAAAACACGAACAAACACAAGGTACGTTCAAGTTATAATAACTAGTGAACGACCATATACCATAACTTAACACATAGTAGTATATATACATCCGCATATATATATATATATATATATATATATATATATATATATATATATATACCTATTAAATCACCCAAAACATACTCGTTACCATACATGTCAGATCAACCAATCGCGTCATACACTCATTTTTTTTTCATACGAGTAACCACCATCTTACCACAAGGCATAAAACCCATCACTAAAACCAGTCCATATCGTGTGACCCCATAATCACACAACATGACTATAACCCAAAACAATAACACACTCAAAAATATCCATATCGTAGGCAACCGTTACATAAACCCATATACTATACATATAGCAATAATCCACATCTCATCATATACAAGCATGTACCAACCCTCTTTCATGCAATCATACTTAGGAACCCATTGAAGTTGTGGTACTTGTATAACTATGTTGGCCACCATAGTTATAAAATTACCCTTTCTCCAATGCATTCCCTCCTATGATGACACTTATAAGAATCAATATAACATATAACACATAAATCCATCTACTCACATAAGTTCATAAGCACATAAAATAAGGTCCAAAACTCCATCTATTAAAATAATATAGTCAAACTCTTGGAATACATCAATCCACAGTCTAGCTAAAACAGCATAGACAATAACCAAAACCAAAACATAATCAGTTGTAAGTCATGTAGCCCATAAGAGTGGTAACAGGTTAACATCCTTCATATCCACCTACTCCTAGTAACTCGAACCACCACATGATTCTTAGAGAGCATGACTTAAACATCAAAAGCGAAATACTATACATTATATACAAGACAATAACTCATAACTATTGTGAGAGTAATTCATATACCAAAAGAAAAACAATAATTAACAGGTGACTAAGTATGGACAACTACAGTTCAACTCATACTAGTCAAAATTAACAGAAAATAAAATTTAGGAAAATACTATCAAAACCGTACACATAACCCTATGACGCCTATATGAAGGGATCCTTAAGCTATAGACTAGGCTAGGCAACCTAATTCTCTATAACCATTGTCTCTGATACCATTCTGTCACACCCCACCATGGCGGAATATAGGGCGCGACGCATGGATATCATCACAACAATAGCGTGTCCATAGAGAGAACTATATGAATTAGAAATGTCATAAAAGGTGACACAAATGTCATGACAATATCTCATCAATGCAGGAGTCTAGGTAAGTAGGTAACAGTCCTACCTCTTACCTAAGACAAACAAATAACACAAACAAATCAACATATAGGTTCATAGTATCACTTATTGAAACAAACAAAAAAATAAACTAAGAAGGAACAAGGATCTCCTTCTAAATGCATTCCTACACGACTCCAATCCTAGCCACATATGTTCTCACGCTTAACCACTTTAACACCTGAAAGAGACACTAAAACACGTCAACATAATGTTGGTGAGAGTCATAGGTTTAGACTCCAACCGAAAATAGATTATAATAAGCTGTGAACAACCATAAACCACTAAACATAAATATGCTACAAGTATGCATTAACAACTAACATTCAATATCAATCATTACAAACCAAATCCACGGCTCCCAGCCTTACCGAACACCATGGTACCATAGGCGCCCATACACCTATGTACCAATCCCAAGGCCCCGCCTTGTCATTATCCATTGGTCCCATAGATACTCACACATCTATGTACCTCCCCAAGGCCCCGCCTTGTCAACATCCCCTTGGTACCAAGTCAAACCACAATAACTGAGACGGTACGTGTCCCCCGATCCAAATCATAAACACAATCGAGAATCACATAGCAGTTAATCACATAAGTGTACACACAAGTCCATCACAAACCATTAAAACATTCACAACCTTAGTTACAAAACCGTACAGTGTCTCTTCCATCCCATCTGGAAGTCAAAAACATAAAAAGATATGGGACTATGAAACTCACCTGATTGAGCTTCTCCAAAAATCCGCGCACTAGCAAAAAGCTAACAAACAAAAGCACACAATCAAAATATGAACCAAACACTAAGATGGCTCATCAACCCATGATGTACATCTAACCTTCTCCCATATATATACCTCATTTATATTCTCTAAGCATCTCATTACACCCCTCTATAAAGCCCTTAACTTAGTTTACTTCATAACCCGTCTTGTTAACATTTTACCCAAAACAGTCCCGGTTTTTAGGTCTCCAAACTATAAGCCAAACGCCTACCTAAACATACCCATGATCTCTGTAAAGGAAACCCTATGCCCTTACATATGCCAGCTAACTCCCCCTTTTTCCCCAACCTTAAAGCTACTGTTAAGGCCCCGATATATATATATATATATATACTTCTGCCTATTCGCATATTACCGATTTTGAACATACAAAACATTTGTTATGATTAGGTGGACTTACCCTAACCCATTTGCTTAGCCACCCTTCAGGTCTCTTATTTAATATATAAATCAACTACCATGCTCATTAGAGGGTTCAAATATACATCTAAGTACCTCAATCACCTTAAAACATTAAATTAAACCCGACTGATTTCAAAACTGTTTTGACCTCCGACTGTTGTAACCTGTTTTTGAACCACCTCCCGACCTCCAATGTAGTTCTTTTTTCTTGATTTTGAAAGCCAACTCAATTACCTTTCCAGGGGTACCAAGATCGCAAATTAAAAGTGTCTAGAACTCTAGATATGATCAAAACAATGACACAAAAAGTCTGCTCAGTTTTTAAAAACGAATTTAACATAATTAACCTAATTAATTACCATCACCATATATATTTATGAACCCTAATTATTATAATCATATTTATATCATTAATTTACAGATTTCATAATTAACCTATCCCTAGATCCATCATGTATCGATTAAGAAAACATTAAAAACAATTTAATTGAAACGGGATTTGAGGTTTTACCTTAAGACGAGACTTCCGGAACCCGTGCGTTGCAATAAGGGGGCATGGGGTTGCTCTTCTTGGGGGCATGATATTTGTCGTTATTCAACAAATTATAATATTTAGTATTTCTAATTTTTAAATTAATTTATGTTATTATATGTATTTATGTTAATATTATATTTTTAGGGGTTTATATTTAGTTTAAGAGGTTTTGTTGTTAATATGATATAATGTGAGGACTGTTTAACAACATTCATTTAGTATTTACTTATCCAAATTTTATATTAGAAATGTAACATTATGAGACACTAACATAAACCTTTATCATGTAATTTGATCCAATAAATGAAGAATAAAAGAGTTCATGACTTCTAGATCTTGATATCCAAGGTCTCGGGTAGGTTACTTGATTTTCTTCTTTTTTCTAATCGAACCAAAAAAAATCGGACCACTCTTGTTTAAAGTTGTTTATTTATGTTCGAAACCATTGATATAATTTGTTTCTTTTTGTTGTAATAGAATATTGCATTCTATTATTTTTAATAAAAACATTAAAAACATTAGGTCTATCAAAGTATTCGATTACTACATATTATGTACATGTGTATACGTTGGCGATCTCACAAAAAAAATTACTATGGCCAGACACTTTATTTTTAACCTATTAAATTGTAATTGATCAACAATAACACATTTAGCCCAATTCTTGTTTGAAAAGAGTCCAAATACAATATGTAAGTAAAAAGAGTCCAAATCTAAATCCTACTCCCCTAACAAAAATATACTACTATTATATTACTTGTTAGATAACCTTAATCACAATCTAAGCGCATCATATTTCTCTTTACCTAAAACCACATCTCATCTTTATCTACACCGAAACTAATTACCAAACCAAACGCCTTTCAATCTTTCAATACTGCAATCAAAATACAAATAATCCCTTCCTTTTGATTTGATGCTTGGAACCTAATCACGAAAATCACTTTTCGTTTGTATTGAAGGTTTATGTGCTATTTTCGGTTTGATTATTCTAACCTGCTCTTATTGGCTTCAAGATATTTTATATAAGGTCTCGGGTAGGCATTGTTTTTGTTTCTTGAATAAGATCCGTGATGGGTTTGCTTTTAGATTGTAAGGATCTTTAAAAATCCTAAAATATCTTTAAAAGATATAAACAAAAAGCAACACTGAGATCGTATCATTTTTTAAAATTTATGTGTGGCGGATTGGTGAGTGGAAGGTATGCGATGAACGGTGTTTGAGTGTGTGTAAGAATTTGGGAAAAGTAGACTATGGATATGCAAAGAAAGTTTAGGTTTAAATAATGGGTTCTTGGGATATCAGGGGTTGTAACCGTAGATTAAGAGAGTTAAGCAATGAACTTTTGATCTTTTTGGTGTTAAAATTGGTTGTATCAATGACATGAACACTGCCAATCGAATGATTCGTTGTAACATGCTTCACATTCAATTTAGGGTTGATATATAAACCCCTTGAGATGTTGTTGGAGTAATGATATATGAAACTGCAAACCTTTTGTATGTCGGAGTAATGATCTTTTCGTATGAACTGTGTATCGAAGCTTATAACACTCAAAACAAATAAACGTAATTACTCTACATTCGATAGGACTGAATCTTTAGATATAATAAATAGATAGATTTTTTTTAGTTTGCCGAACAAAGAAAATATGTAAAGTAAGAAAAATGTTAGTGAAAGACATTGAGACTATAAACAAAATATACACAACTCGTATTTATTTTTCTAAGTAAAAACGAAATAGAGAAAAGAATAAAAAGTTTGAAAAACACACGTGTTTCTCGATATAATTTTCTAAACTTGTGGGATAATATCTACATCCCTTAATTTTAGTCCACCATTTGACCTAACACATATCTTTTCACAAAGATAACGCCTCCACTATCTTCCTAATCTCACCATACCACCGATTTAATCCACCGTAACAAAAAAAAGATCTAGAGATCCAATTAATTTCTCAAAGCCATGTCACAAACACTTAATCTTCAGTATTTACTAAAAACACATGATTTGTTTGCTTTCACAAAACTATTCGATTGATGCATGACTTCATCAGGAATGATGCAGTTTTGACTTCAAGATCTTTAAATAAAGGTATCAGGTGAAGGTTATTTCTGTTTTTTTTATGAAATTCTGATTTATTTATCATAAATCACTACACACAGTTTTAATTTATGAGAGGTTTATAAACAATAGCGGAAACATCATTGGGGTTTCTATACGAATCAGACCATAATTTCCCAACCTTTCAGGTGATGTATTTCTTTCACGTATCAGCCCTGCATGACAGCTTTTTCTATTCCTGACATCGTCGATATTCTCTTCACAATGAAAGGTTGAAGACTTCGATGTGGTCAACCGATGACGTCTCCTTGTTCAACTTCACACTGCTGGGAAAGAATACTATAATACTATGTTTCGTTTTTATTATGCAGTGGTTAAAGAAAAGTTAGGAGGGGTGGGGAAGTAAAGCAGTGGACATGTCACTTATATAGATTCCTCAATTTATGGTTTTTTAACTCCGATCTTTTGTATTCTTAATTGTTGTAACTGGATGGTGCTTGCAAGTTTAAAACCGTTGTAACTTTTGATATTCTGGGGCAGCTAGAACACTTGCAGAATTAGAGCTTCTTAATGTATCATCGAAAGCAGGTAAACTTAATCACTGCACATTCAATATATGGACTGAATCTTTAGATATAATAGATTAATGGAAGATAAAAAAAACAATGAAACCCTAAAACAAATCTTGTGAACCGTCGAATTTTATTTATCTCCAGGGATTTATGATGTGTTTAGGTTTATAACAATGCTTTATATAATTAACATACTAATCCTAGCCCAATACAATGTTTCCTTTTTCTCTTTTTTCCTTTTTTTTCTTTCCATCCTTATGTTTTAATTGCATATACCGACTATATACCCCATAATTTCGTTTTTTTATTTAATTTATTAATACTTGTAATAATAATATTACCTTAATTTTTCTTAATTTATTTCAGCTCCTAAAGCCTCCAAAACCTCAAAACCGTAAAACTAGTCAAATTTACGCGTATACCGTAAAATACTTAAAATATACAGTTTTATAAAAACTCTTAGAATATGAAATAAACTATATAACTAAGTCCTAAATGACTTAAAACCATCCCAAAAAATACTCCCGTAACTAAATACCTCTTCCGAGACCCCTAAATGCAAAACCCTAAACCGTAAAAATACGATTTTCTATAATACATATACGTATACGTAATACCACTAAATAACACCATCTCATTTCATAGTCACTACCTTGTAAGCTCATGAACATGAAATAACCGTTTCTCGATTTACTTATGAGTACCATATACCCATAAACGATATCCAAACCTCACTCCAAACATACAAAATAAACACATAAGCACATAAAAGCACATATTTGCACAAAACACCCTAAACTAGAGTCTAAGTGACGAACCCCAAAACCATGGTTGTCACAATTATAGATTCGACAACGTTATGGATTTGAAATATTGGCACCCCAATAAAGCTTAAATTACCTTTTTAATTCGTTCACCAAAAATTAGCAAAAATTCTAAGCTCAAATGGCTAAAATGAGTAAAATCGATGCGAAATATAACTGAATGGCTTGAAAATCCCTATAAGCTCTCAATAAATCCAAATTTAGATATACCGTCTTCCTAATAAAACCACCGATAATGAGGCGGATAATAAAAGGTAAGGCAAGACAGAAGCTAATAAAATCACCGATAATGAGGCGGATAATAAAAGGCTAAGGTGATCCATGATAATAAAACTTCCAATGATGAGGAGGATAAAAAAATTCATTGTCTATAAGTCAAATATTCGAATCCGTTATAAAACCATGTATATCGATGTTTCTTGTTTACTTTATTCTTTGACACTGTTACTATTAGGAAATGTTACTAATTGATGGTTTTAGTTGCACCGTTATAACTCTCTTTTTGGATCTAGTCTCTTATCAAAATAAGTAAAATATGAATCCTTGTGATCATCATGACAAAAACAAAATCTAGAGATACCAATTAGGAATAAGGGAGTCTAAGTATCATGATTAACGCATATGAGTAGTTTTAGCATTACTAACTTGTAAAAGACAATGATCTCGTTTAACGCTTAGCATGGAATGGGTGAAAATCAGGGACGATGAATGAACCTTAGTAGTTTAGATATTTTTGTCTTGTCCTTTTTGAATTTTGAATAATAGTCGAAACGGGGTGTATACTTTTAATCCTTTCATTACTTTACATGATCGGATTGCAAGGGACTAGCAATTGATAGTGCGGGGGGATGTTAATTGTCCATTTACTCATCATTTTAGCCTGATAAAACACGAAAAATGACCATAAACACTAAAATACGCTTAATTATATTACAAATACGTTTGTTTTGTGTTTTATGTCAAATAGGTACAATAAGATTGAAAACGGAACAAAAAAAGGGACAAATTTGGATCGACTCGAAAATGTTCGTAGATTTTACAAGAAAAGGCGAAGTCAAAAATCAAGACCTGAGCATGGCATTAGAATGAGCAATAGACCAAGCCCATTTTCTTACTTTCCAAATATCACAACCCATTTTGGGCCTATGCTTCCTCCAACCCGAATATTTAAAAGCCCACCTGGCCCAACAGATTAAAGCAACGACCATTTATCAACAAAGAGGATATGATTTCGTATATCAAAACACAGCCTCTCATAAAAACCATTAGCCACCACTTTTGTCTCAGCCTCTAAATCCAACGAAACCCTAATCACTAATCCATAAATTTCCCCCTATTTTCCCCTTTCTTGCTACAAACCAAAACCCCATACCCCACACACAATTCAAATCTTAATCCAAACAAGAAAAATAAGACAAGATTGGTGACGTTTTATTTCGTATTCAAGAAGTGATAAAGACAAGGCCCTCAAGAAGCCACGTGATTTCTGACAAAGAAAAGAGGACAAAAGACCAAGGGCTCGTTTTTGGCTATATAAGGACGAAGAACCAAGAACAAGACTCATGCTTTTTATTTTATTAGTGTAGGTTTAATTTAGTTTTTTTATATAAAATTGTAATTTCAATACTTCTTTTTTAATTTTAATTCGGAAAATTATTTGTTTAAATTTGTGTTCTTTAATTTCAGTTCGAAAATATTTTTATGTTTATGTTGGAATCAGATATATAATTATTAAAGTTGGATGTTCTTTAGTTTTAAAGAGATTTGTGTTAATCTTTGATTTTAAAAAAAGAGTTAAAAGATCGTTGTTGTTTTTTATTCGGAAAAAATAGTAATAATACCAATATTTTTTTGTTAGTGATCATATTCGAAGAAATAAAAAAATGGTTAGATGGTGCATTGAGGTTATTGTTCACACATCCATTTGATTCGGGACTAGTACGTTTATGTTTCGAAGGGTAAATTGGGTTTGGTTCTTGTTGATTTTATATTGATCTCCAGCAGGTTCGAACTTTATGATGTTTTCTTTAAAGTTTTAATTTCTTGCTTTGTTCATGTGTTCATGGTTACTCTTTATTTATAAGTTATTTTTGGTTTAAAGTTTATATAATAGTAATGGCTTATGTTTTTTTATGCTTGTTAATTGATGTTTAATCTCTATATTAATGTTTCGTTGCTATGAATATGTGATCTAGATACCTTGTACTCATTTGTGAGTTGTTTGTTTTAATGTTACTTTAATGTTGATTGTACTCTTGATCTTACACTAATTGTTAATTGTTGCATAAAAAAAATGATAGGCGTTGTCTTTCATGTGATTGCTATAGTTCATAAAATGGTGCCCCGTGTTTGATTTGTAAATGGTGTTATGTGTTTGATTTGTAAGTCAAGGGAAAAAAATGTTTAAAAAGCATTTGTCACTGATAAGATTCGAACGCTGGACCTCCCAGCAGGTAAACGAACACCTCACACATGCAGCCAACAACCATCTATGCTAGATTTTTTCTTGTTATATGTTTGCAAAATGTTTTATTTAAACTACTTTTTAATATTTTCCTTTTAAGCTCTTTTAGTTTATTTCATAGATTGCTAGTCAGCTTTCATTTTCTTCAAAAAAATGGTAGGGACTGAGGCTCTGAAGGCTTTACAACCTTCTTCAATTAGAGAATAACGCAGATGGATCAATCGCGCGGTTCTGTAGCGTCCTTTTGATAAGCTCTGATTTTCAACTTATTTTTATTTTAATCTTTGTTAAATTTAGCACTTTATGTAAATTTTGGATATTTTTATTAAATCGTTTACTAGTTTAAATCATTTAATTAGTTTAAAATATTATTTAATTCATAATAAATTATTTAAATGTCAGAAAAATACAAATCTTTTTTCTAAAATTTTCTTTTGTCATTTAGGATGTAGAAAAATTAAATTTGCTTTTATAGGATTAAAATTTGTTAATTTGCTACTTTGTCGCGTTTTTACTTTTTCGTTAATTATTTCCGTTATTTAAATTGCTTGTGTTTATTAGTGTAGCTTGCCTTATTTGTATTCCTATGCCTTATTTATGTTCCCGTAGACTTAGGATTTATTTCGATGCCTTACTATAATTTTCCGTAGTTTTTAGTTTAATCTAGTATGTCTTAGTTTTATTTCTCGTGCTTTAGATTAAATTCCCGTGCTTTATTTTAAATTCTCGTTTTGTTTTAATGTTATTCGCGTAGTTTATAAACCAAATCATAATCCTTGTTTATTCAAGCATCCGAAAGTCAAACCAATAACGTAACTATCAATTTCACGCCTCGTTGGGAAACGACCCGGGTGATCACTTGCCCGATATATATACATATATATTATATATTAATTTGTGAGTTTTGGCTTATAATTCTTTTTCCTAAAGGAATTGTTTGTCGAATCACTTACTTATCAACATATTATTATATATATGTATTGTTTTAGTAATCAAAAATCTAAGAATGATGTGAATTCAATCTTCCTAAATGACAAACCTATACATCCCTAGAACTTAAATTGTACGGAGTTAAGTATAAATTAAAACTTTACGAATAACTAATATATGACACTTAACACGAACCATAATACGAATTTTGTGTATTAATTAAGCACGACAAGTAAATTATGTATATTGTTATTAATGTTAATTTACGACAGGTATTTACGTATAACATGTATTAAACAATCCAAGAAAGATAATAACTATAAGGATTCACGACATTTAAAAACATGAATACGCGTAACATTTAACAAGTCGTGAAAAAACAAGGTAAAGTATTTGGGATGTTTGTTTAGGCGGTTACAAAGGGGGGCAAGATTATGGGTCATGGCCCAATAAAAGCCTTAGGCCGGTTTAATTCAATAAAAGACGGGGTGGGGGTTATTTTTGGCATAATAACTTTAAAACCCTAAAAACAAACATGGCGATCGTTTTCATTCCTCCACCTCTTCTACCGTCGACTCACCAACAGAAAACAAGAAGAACAGTCGCGGGTCTAATATTAAAAACAAAGGTGTGTGTTCGTTGATTCGACCCTAAACCCTAACACGCAAAACAAGGTGATCTTGATCTCGTTTTTACTTTCTTTTATTTTGTTATATGATCAAGGATTCCGAACATATGACTTAAAAACATGTTAAAGACAAGTAGAATTAAGGGAGGAAATCGTTTGGTTTTGTTGTTTTCAGATCACGCATAACCGAAACCATCCTAGGTCTCGGTGGAGTTTATGTTTCCACCATTTGCAACCCTAGTGGTGGCGGTGGTGGTTTAGTTTTGACAGTTGCAGACCCAAACACCCCCAACAGGGGTGGTGTGGTTAGAATCAGTGGGAACCGAGAGCTATATTGCTCTCGGTGGTTACTTATATATAAGACAGTGGCTAAATAATACACGACAGCAGGTAGGTGTTTGAACAGTGGGTAGCCTTAACCAAACGGCAGGAAAAAAAGGTATAGGTTTGTGGGAATATATCAGACGACACTATAGAGAATATATCGCACGACACTATAGAAAATATATCAGACAGAACTAGTAATTAGATATTGGACAGGACTAGGTTCATATGTTGGACAGAACTGGAAGGGTGTATATGGGACAACACTATTTTTAGGTTGTTTTACTAGTTGTTTTGTTTAAGTGCGACCGAGACATGGGTGTCTCGGTAGGCTCGGGTACACACGAATAAGTTACAAATAAGTTGTTAATTTAATTATTAAATGCACATTATAATTAGATTAATCATGCACTTAGGTTATTTGTAGTTAACGGAATTAACCTAAGTATTTGTCTACATAATTAAATTAATAACCGTAACTTAATTTAATTATTTAATCATCTAGCTAATATTAGGTTTATTAAATCATCATGTCATTTTATAAATTAATAATCTCAAGTAAAACCATACATTTTATTATTAATTAATAATTACCATTTTAGCTTAAAGTATTTATTTAATAAACTTTACTTTATAATCATGAAGTAAGTATTTTATACTTATTAATACTGTGGCCTATATTTTATATTATTATTAATCAAGCTTATTTCTAAATATGGAAACTTACTATTTAAGAAGTTACTTAGTATAATATAACAAGTATGTTAACATGTAAGGACATGAAATACACTAATCAAACTACATGATTTAACATGAATCAGTAAAACAAGTCCAGAACACTTAAAACAAGACAGGAACAAGTAAACAAGTAATAACACGTCAACTAACTAATAATCAATTAATTATAAGATAATCAGCAAACTCATACATGTCCCTCTTTATTATGTAGCATTTATGGAGTCGGAGTAGGATTCTTCGCGTTCTCTTCGTTCACATTACTGGACACAAGGTACGGATATTCCGTCCTTCAGTATGGAAAACTCCCTTTGCATGTTTGATTAGGTTTCCTCATTTGCTATGTCATCTGTTTTCCCTGTAGTCATGTGTCTTAAACACGTCAGGAAATGTTATGTTTATTTTCATTGCCTGAGCTATATACATGCATGTCAGTGTCACATGGTTATGAGGGTTCCATAACCTTAGCACTGGAGGCACCGATGTTATGACTCTTCTACGGTGAGAGTGATTTCTCGCAGCGTCCCTTTACAGTATTTTGGCCTATGTTACTATTATCATGTGGGGCAAATGGGTGCATCCTAGTTACATGTTTTCAGACAAGTATTTTCATGGTGAATATGGTGTGTGCCTTGCATCCTTCACAAGGAGTTGATCCCTCCTACCCAGACTATTATGATTAGAGGCAACCCCTCTAATTGCATGACGAGGTCACCCCTCTATGTAAAACCGCATTTAGAATACCATGAACAGTACATGTGAACAATAACTTATGAAAACACGATAAAATTTAAACTTTCCATTTATAATATTAATACACGTGTCACGACATTAAATAACGAATAATCAAGAATATTATAAATGTGACACGATCAGGAATTCCAAAATCACGAATACTAAATCACGAACATACACGATAATTAATTTAACATTGAAAAGCTACGAGTTACCCTTGATGGGCCCCATATGTCGCGGCAAGACAAAGAGAGGAGGCCATGGTAGGCTTTTGACCCAAGATCACTTTTTAATAAAACATCAGGGAAATCACTTTTCATTATTTTTAGGTTTCATAAAATTTTGGTTCTCTCTCTCTTGTCTCCTTGGTGCCGCCGGCCTACATCAAACAAAAGGGGAAACCGGACGATTTTGTTAGTTGTTTATTGATTCGTGATCATCTCTTCTATACACACATTGGTATAATCAAACACTTTTTCTTTTCTTCTAATTATTTTGATTTCATGTTATTATTTAATTAATCATCAAGAACAAGAATAAAACAAGTAATAGATTAATTAAATCATGTTTTCGGGTTTGGTTTTTGTGTGGTTTGGTTTGGCCGAGACAACCGAGAACACATGTGGGGCTCGGCTTGTTTTGTTTACCACAACCGAGAGTCCCAAGACTCTCGGCTTGGTTGGGTTTGGCTCGGACGCAGGCAAGAAAACCAGACCAAGGGTCGGGGTGTGTTTGTTTGTTCGGTTGGGTGTAACCGAGGCACCACCGAGACCCCCAAGGGGCTCGGTTGGTTTTGTTTATGCGGACCCAAGACCAAAGGGACCCCGACTTCAAGTCGGGGTATGTTTACATGTTCGTTAGATTTAATTCGTGTCAACCGAGACCCCTCCAAGGTCTCGGTGGGACTTTTGTATAGCTTATTTGGTTAGGCTTATATAGAACACGGGCTCGGGATTCGGGTTTTTATAAAAAACCTATTTTTATAAGTCATGTTATATTAAACTTTAGGTTGATTAATTTATTTAATTCATTCATGTATAACCTAAGGTATTTTACTTAGTCATTTAATTAAAACATGTATTTTTAATTAAATTCGTATAACGTATAGTTTAATTAAATTAACCAGTTATTTAATTAATAAGCTATAACCATGACTTGTATTGTACTAATTAAACTTTTATTATTATTTATAATCCAGCTTATTTTTAATTATGGAAACTTACTATTTTTGGAAACTTTCTATTTTTGGAAACTTACTATTTATGGAAACTTGCTATTTATGGAAACTTGCTATTTTTAGAAAGTTACTTAGTGTTACAATACAAGTATTATAATATACTAATACATGAATAATACTTAACAGAACATCATAATAACTACAGAATACACAGTAAAACAGTAAAACATGACAGAACACGTATAATAAGCTAAGTACACTTAGAACCAGTAAAACACATGTAATTCAGACACCTTATACACGTCCATGTTTCCTATGTAGTATTATCCTTCAAGGCGGAATAGTTCTTCATCGTTTCGTTAGCTTCTACTGGACATAAGGTACGGATTCCCGTCCTTCAGTAAGGACAATCTCTTCCTTTATTAGGATTTTCCGTATGCAGCCAACTGTTTTCCCAGTAGTTACAGATTAAATGCTTATGTTATTAGTTACCTTAGCCATATACATGCATGACAAGTTTCACCTAGTTATAGAGGTACCATAACCATAACACTAGAGGCACTAGTGTTATGACTTCACCACGGCGGAGTGATAGCTCGTGGCGTCCCTTTCAATTATTTGGCCATTATATTTATTATGTTATCATGTGGGGCGTACGGGTGCATCCTAGTTACATGTTTCAGTCAGGATTTCATGGTGAATGTGGTGTGTGCCTTGCATCCTTCACAAGGAGCTGATCCCTCCTACCCAGACCAGTATAATTAGAGGCAGCCCCTCTAATTGCATGAGGAGGTCACCCCTCTATGTATTCATGCACGTTGTTGACCTCATGACATATATTGGCTATTTTGGTACATTAAACTAATACAGATTTTACAAGTAAACATAAGCTATATTTTCAGAACTAAAATCAGTATAACATGTTATATGCCTAGGTTTTCCCAGGACTTATTCATTTCTGCTGATATTCATGCTTTATGCTTTTATTATGCTTTCATATGCTATGTATTCCATGTTTTATCGTATATCCGTGCACTAAGCGTTATGCTCAGCCGTCTACTTTTCCATGTTCCCAAACGACAGGTACCCAAGGTCGCAAGTAGGATCTCAAGAGTATGTGCATTCGGATGGAAGCTATCGAGCCTTCATTATTTAATGCATTTTATTCCTACTTTATCATACTTTACTTCATTTTGGACATTGTTTAGTTCTTTCATAAACAGTACTTATATTTGATTATGTGGGAGTTACTTGGACTACCGATGTTTGATTCTGGTATTTCCTTTTATGGTCATAAATGTTTAGACATTTCCTTGTATGCTTTGATGACACGCCAAAATACACTGTAGCATTCCATCTTAACAAATAGGGTGTAACGATTATGGTATCTGAGCCCAAGGTTTTGACCTATAGCTCTGTAAAACATGACCCGTGACTTACGGGTAGTCACCAGTGTCTTCCTAGAACTGACAGTTGGTTTTCATTCATTCATTCATTTTCATTTTATTTCATGCATCCATATCATTGAAGCAGGTTTTTGACTAAGTAATGGTTGGTACAGGACTGGCCCTATTTAGTCGCATGTGCTTTTATCGAAACTTTTAACTTAGGGATCAACCCATAGGCGTCCCAGCGCCCTGTCATTTTATTTTGGGTGAACTGACCATAGGCGTTCACTCTCGTTCATATAAAAGTTTTATAAACTGCATCATGCATTTTTCATTGTTTCATGCATTTTAAATCGCTTCATTTATTTATACATTGTTCATGCATTTTTATGTTCATATCATTTCAGAGTTATCATTCATGTTTCATTTTGTTGTTTTAAACTGTCGGATGGTGAATCCACGCAACAATCCAGATTTGGCTACAGCTGTCAATGCAGCTCTGCAAGCCCTCCTTCCCCAACTTCGCAATGAGATCAGGGAAGAAGTTCATGTGGAATTCCAGGCTCATGGCAATCATAACAACAACAATACTCCACCTCCTCCACCTGTTACCCTCATGACTTGGTTGGAGAGATTCAACAAACAACGACCCCGTTCATTTGAGTAGACTAACAGCCCAACGAGGCTGAAGCTTGGATTTCTCACATCGAGAAGATATTCGATGCAATGGGTTGTGATGGTGTTTTCAAGGCAAGACTGGCTTGCTATAAGTTCTAAGCTGATGTGCTGCAGTTGTGGAAGTCAGTTAAGCAGTCCAACGGTGGTGATGATTTGGTTGCACAGCTGACATGGGACTAGTTTAAGGAGCTCTTCCTTAACCAGTAATTTCCACATGCTGAACAGGAGAAGCTCAAGAGGGACTATCACAACATTCGGCAGATTGCTGGTGAGAACAACAATGAATTTATGTAGAGGTTTCTTTGTTTGGCTGGTTTTCTAGGAGTAGCAGCTGGCACTGCTGCAGAGCAAGATGAGAAGTTTCGCTGGGCACTTCGCACTTTGGTCACCAACAGCTTGGTATGTGCTACTCTCACTACAGTGGCACAAGTGGCTGATGCAGCCCGTAAGCTCGAGATGCTCCAGGAACGAGAGGAGTTTGGTGATGACCGCACAGTGAAGAGGTATCTTCAATCACCAAATGTAAACATTCATTTCCTTCCAGTATTTTCATGTTTATATCATCCTCTGTTCAATGTTTCATTTCAGACAGAAGACTGAGGACCGGAAGCCTCCGGCCACTCATCAACAGTCCTCCAAGGTAAACGATCAGTCCAATGATCGTTCTGCTTCAGATAGGCGTGGCAGTAATGATAGTTACCGTACTAATGCCAACAGCAGCATGCCCTACATTTAACTTCTTTATTATTAAACTGAGTATGTTTCATTATTCTAACAATTACAGCGCTCGTATTCAGGAGCAATGGCAATGGAAGGGACCAGGACCGTAGAGGTTCGAAGCCTAACCGTTCTGCTTCATCTGGTAATCAATTTAACCTTTTATGTAATCATGCTTATGTTTCATGATCATGTCTCATGCATGTAATTCCATAACAGGCTCACAGTTAGCAAGGACGCCTGTTGGAGGATTCACGCATCCTATCTGTCCTACTTGTTCGCGTAGACATTCTGGTGTTTGCCATCGAGGTACCGGTGGTTGTTTCAAGTGTGACCAACAAGGCCATCAGCAGAAGGATTGTCACCAAGGTGAGATAGAAGGCACCTCTGGACACGCCGAAACCAAGCCACCTCCTACTTCTGGTCACGTGTTCACTACCACTAGAGATCAGGCGAACAAGACCTCAGGTACCATCACTAGAAATCTCTTTATGAATGGTCTGGCATCATGTGTTTTGTTTGATACTGGAGCGACGCATTCAGTCGTGTCCACTACTTTTGCTGTACGTGTTAGGATTTCCTCGATGCCATTAGATAATGCCTTATGCATTTCTAGCCACTTAGGGACTCTGTACGAATAACCCAAGTGTACAGAGATCTTCCCCTAGAATTTGACGATAGAATCCGCAGAGTTGACGCACTTCCTTTGGACATGTGCAATTTTGACTTGATTTTGGGCATGGACTGGTTATCCAAACACCAGGCCACTATAGACTGCCACACTTATCGGGTTATCTTCGGTGATGTTAAATCTCTAGAGGACATACACCATGGTTTTCTGCCTGGTAGGTTTGTACAATTATTTCGAACATGGAGGCGCGGGTGTTGCTAGCACACGGCTATCAGGGCTTCATAGCCAATATTCATGACATCTCCGCCGAGTCTCCATCGATCCAAGATCAGCCTATTGTGTCATAATTTCCTGACGTATTTCCAGATGAACTTCCGGGCATACCACCTGCTCGTGAAGTCATGTTTGAAATTGAACTCATTCTAGGTGCAGAGCCAATTTCCAAGGCTCCTTACCGTATGGCTCTCATTGAGCTAAAGGAATTAAAGGATCAGCTGCAAGAACTTTTGAAGTTAGGTTTCATCCGTCCCAGTGCATCGCCATGGGGTGCACCGGTACTATTCATGAAAAAGAAAGACGGCAGCATGCGTTTGTGTATAGACTATCGTGAACTGAACAAGATCACGATCAAGAATCGTTATCCTTTACCGCGTATTGATGACCTTTTCGATCAACTTCAGGGCTCCAAGTATTTCTCAAAGATCGATAAGGTCCGGCTACCATCAGTTACGGGTGAAAGAGCAGGACATCTCCAAGACTGCTTTTCGTACACGTTATGGACACTACGAATTCGTAGTCATGACTTTCGGACTCACAAATGCTCCAGCAGTGTTCATGGATTTGATGAATCGTGTCTTCCATGAATTTCTGGACAAGTTCGTGATTGTCTTCATAGATGACATCCTGATTTTCTCCAAATCCAAGGAGGAACATGAGGAACACCTTCGTATAGTCTTGCAGATTCTTCGTCAGAAGCAGTTGTATGCCAAATTCTACAAGTGCGAATTCTGGTTAAGCAAGGTGGCATTTCTAGGCCATATTGTATCTGTAGAGGGGATCACCATGGATCCTTCAAAGGTTGAAGCTATCACCAAATGGCCGAGACCTACATCTACGACCGAGGTCAGAAGTTTTCTGGGTTTAGCTGGCTACTACCACAGGTTAGTTGAGAACTTTTCAAGACTGGCATTACCGTTGACTAAGCTGATGAGAAAGGGTGAGAAATTCGTCTAGACTGAGGAACGAGAGAAGAGCTTTGAAGACCTTAAGAAGAAGTTAGTGACTGCACCTATTCTTACTCTCCCATCTAGCTCAGGTGGATTTCAGATCTATAGTGACGCTTTAGGAAAAGGTCTAGGTTGTGTTCTCATGCAACATGGGAAGGTTATTGCATACGCATCACGACAGCTGAAACCTTATGAAGAAAACTACCCTACGCATGATTTGGAGCTTGCAGAAGTTGTGTTCGCATTGAAGATATGGAGGCATTATTTGTATGGTGAATCATGTGACATCCTCACAGATCTCAAGAGTCTCAAGTACATCTTCACTCAGAAGGAACTAAACATGAGACAGAGAAGATGGTTAGAGCTACTGAAGGATTATGACACCAACATTCAATACCATCCTGGTAAGGCGAATGTGGTGGAAGACTCTCTAAGCAGAAGATCGGGTATGATTGCTGGCATATGGATTGCTAAAGAGATTATCCGTGACATGGAGATGACTGACATGGAGTTTTGTGTACAAGGACGACATGGATACTGGGCGAATCTTAGAGTAGAACCGGACTTACATTCTAGGATCAAGGAAGCATAGAAAGACGATGGTGAGATTTGGGCTATCATTCAGAACCATGATCAACAGGTGGAGTTTCGTGTTGATGACGATGGTATCTTATGGCAGGGCAATAGACTAGTTGTTCCTGACGACCCTACACTCAGGGAAGCTGTGCGGACTGAAGCTCATAGCTCTCCATTTACCATGCATCCTGGTTCCACCAAGATGTACCACGATATCAAACAACACTTTTGGTGGAGCGGTATGAAACAAGATGTTGCCACCTTCGTTTCTATGTGTATGATCTGCCAGCAGGTTAAGATCGAACACCAGAGAGCTAGTGGTTTACTACAACCATAAGATATTCCGATATGGAAGTGGGACAAAAACACCATGGATTTTGTCACTGGTCTTCCTGTGACTCAGAAGAAGAACGACACCATCTGGGTTATTGTTGATAGATTAACCAAATCTGCACATTTTCTGCCAATCCACAAGGAACATCCGGTCAGCAAATTGGCATCAGAAGGAGATCGTGAGACTACACGGTCCTCCATCAGAAATCATCTCTGACAGAGATCCCCGTTTTACATCACGTTTCTGGTAGAGCCTACAGAAAGCTTGGGACATCAAACTCAAGCTCAGCACTACCTTTCATCCTCAGACTGACGAACAATTAGAACGCACCATTTAGAAATTGGAGGACATGCTGCGGGCGTGTGCTCTAGAGTAGGCAGGAAACTGGGATGAGTATATCTGTTTAGTGAAGTTTACATACAACAACAGCTGGCACGCCAGCATCAAGTGTGCACCTTTTGAGATGTTGTATGGTAGGAAGTGTCATGCCCCAATATGCTGGGATCAGGTGGGTGAACGACTGATTGAGGGGCCATAGATGATTGAGGTGAAAAAAGAGAAGGTCGCCATCGTCAAGGCGAAGATTCAGAAAGCTCGTGCTCGTCATATGAGCTATACTGATAAACGTCGTAGAGACGTATCTTTCAACGTAGGTGATCATGTCTTCCTCATGGTATCACCTGCATGGGGAGTTAAACGTTTTGGAATCAGAGGGAAGCTCAGTCCTCGCTTCATCTGACCGTACGACATCGTAGAACGCGTTGGTGAAGTGTCATATCGTTTAGCGTTACCGCCTCAGCTATCACACGTTCACAACGTGTTCCATGTGTCCTTACTCAGAGGATACAACTATCACCCAGTTCACATTGTTTAGTATCCGCTTGATCAGATTCGAGAGGATATTTCATACGTCGAAGAACCAGAGAGAGTTCTCGAGCGATAAGATCGTGTCATGCGGAGGAAGACGATCCCTTTCGTCAAAATCCTCTAGAGGGATCATCCTAAGCGAGAAGCCACTTGGGAGATGGAGGAGTCTATACGGACTTCTTACCCTTATTTCCAGTTCTAATTCGGGTATGTTTTCTTTCAGTTTACGTTTCTCCAATTCGAGGATGAATTGTTCTTTTAGAGGGGAAGAATTGTAAAACCGCATTTAAAATACCATGAACAGTACACGTGAACAGTAACTTATGAAAACACGATAAAATTTAAACTTTCCATTTATAATATTAATACACGTGTCACGACATTAAATAACGAATAATCATGAATATTATAAATGTGACACGATCACGAATACCAAAATCACGAATACTAAATCACGAACATAAACGATAATTAATTTAACATGGAAAATCTACGGGTTACCCTTGGTGGGCCCCATATGCCGCGGCAAGACAAAGAGTGGAGGCCCAGGTGGGCTTTTGGCCCAAGATCACTTTTTAATAAAACATCAGGTGTTGATCCCTTTGGTTGGATCTATATTCTGTTAAGAACTAGTATAATAGTTTGTAATCAAACTAAAACACTATGAGATCTCTTACTTAACACTAAATAAGTTATACGGAATCTAACTTATAAAGCACAGAACAAACAGAATACTATTAACTATTTGATTCTCTTATTAATCGTCTTGAATGAGGTACATGAATGTCATCGTACCTATGTTCCTTTTATAGAGTAAGGAACCCTAGAATCCTTAGAATATCCTATAAAGATAACTATATCACAGACGATATATTATCTATATTCTAACTATTAAAGTATATCACATAAGATATATACTTACTATAAACTATGACATATATTATACAAAGATATATTCGTCCTAAATATCCTAGCAGTACTTACTTTATAAGTAGCAGTACTTACTATGTACCGCGTTATCACTAACGATACTTGAAAGATACTAACAGTACTTAAGTTTATACTGACGGTACTTGACACTTAATAATAATTCCCAACAATCCTCCCCTAAACAAGAATGATAACTTGTTGTCTTCTTGTTTCTCTTTGTCTTGAATGTATCTGAATACATATCTTCAGCCTTTTCTTCAAACTTGGATTGAACTTGGAATTGTTACTTGTATCCAACTAAATGTAACCAAACACTTCAATGTAGATCTTCTTCTGATAAGATAACCTTCAAATCTCATGAACAGTATCTTGATCTATGATCTTCTTGTGTCTTGTAAACATTCATTAAGCTCTGCAGCAATAGTAATTGTCTTCTGTGAGTAAAACTTATGAACTCTGAATCATGACTTCTGTCTTGATTTGATGAGACAAAAACTTCTAAGTATTTCTTTACAATACTTCCTTGTCTGCAACTTCATACCTGAAATAAAACAGTTAACAACAAAAACCAATCTGTATTGGCTTCATGATTTTTAGCAAATCACCAGCTATCAACGGATTTGATTATTCTTTACCAGTTAGCCGTACCCTCTGGAATAGCCAATACTTTATTCATAAGAATAAGGTGTACTGATAACCCTACAATTATTGGTAAATTGTCAACCATCAACGGATTTGAGAGTCTTTACCTAGTACCGTTTGTCTAGGACTAGCCAACTCTTTGTTTTGAAACAAGGTGAGTCAGAACCCTATAGTTTTTAGCAAACTACCAGCTATCAACGGATTTGAGAAGTCTTTACCACAAACCGTTTGCTTATGGACTAGCCAGTTCTTATGTGTGTTAGACATGATGAACTGAGAACCATTTATGAAGTGTGACTGAAAGTCAAACACTTAAGGCTCTTTCTCAGCTTCTTCCTCTTGCTCCAAATCCTTGATTTGTTGTTTAACCATTCTGATCAACTCCAAAGCACCAACATATTCTTCTGAAACTTCCAATTGTTGTTCTAACATTTTTTCCAACAATCTTCTTCCAAAAGGATATCTTTTCTCTTGCAGCATGTTGTATGTGATGTCATCAACATCCAAAGCATGTATTACACATGACCTATAATATCTCTAGTAACTAGGAACCTGATTCTCTAAGTCCTTCAATATTTTCTGATCACAGTTGTGTGGTTCATACTTAAAGATAAATTCCCTGTATAATAGTGATACCTTAGTTTTACCTATACTGGCTTCCTGAGTTAGCCTGAAAAGATCTTGAATATCTTGCCTATCAAGAATGTGCAAAATATCTTCTAACAATTTAAACATTCTTGTTGAGCCATCTGATCTTTGTATTCCATGAGCTTCTAGTCCTTGAAATGCAGAATATATCCACTTAACAATAGATGATTTATTTCCAAGAATCTCTGTATCCACACATTGATCCTCAAAATCTACTATCTTTAAGTACTTTCTTAAGCTCTCATCCTCATCACTATCTTATGTGGTTGACTTAGCCTTTTTCATGGCTTTCAGCTTCTTCTTGGATGATCTTTTCCTTTTACCTCCTTTGAAAACTTCATCTTGGTCTGATTCATCAGAAACCTTTTCAAAGTCAGCATGTACCGTTTCTTCAGTATGTACTATTGACTGTGTATGTACTGCTTGTACATTTTCAGTCTTATCAACAGTTTGAGTTTGTTCTCCTTTATTCATTCTTTGAGCAGCCTCTGTCTCTTTTGAACTTACCTTTTCCTTCACACTTTTCCTAGCATAAGTAGCTTTGATAGGTGGAGATGTTCTTGTAGGTTCAGCAATACCTACATCAAGTATAAGAGTACTTTCAAATTGTCTTTGTTGTTGAAATTGCTTCTTAACTTCTTCAATCTCTTGCTTGTCCTTTTCAGAACCTATTTCAACGAAGTTTAATTCTACTCTTTTCTGTTGTTCATACAAAGCCTTGATTTCTTCAAAATTCTTTTTGACCAATTGAACATGAGTGAAACGACTAACTTTCTTGAGATAAGTCATCATCTGACTTCTGATTTGCATGGTAGTTGGAGACTTGATCTTTTCCTTTCTTCTCTTCTCAGCAAAGTATCTCTGTTTCTCCCTTACCAAATCATCAATCAATTTTACTTTCTCATCTTCATCATAAGCATCTCTCTCTTCGTCTACTAATTCTTCTGCAAGAAGTTCACTTGCTTGTAATTCAGCTTGAATCCTATCATACTCTTGTATGTTCCATTCTTGCTGTATCCTTTTTGCTTCAAGCATTTGTTGTCTTGCTGCAAGTTCTTCCTGTAATTCTTCTTCACGAATCTAAGCTTGCATTCTCATAGTATATTCCTTATCATGGTCTATTTGATTAAATCTATACATGACTTTGCTTATATCATCATCTGAATCACTTTCATCTTCAGATTCTAATAGTTTTTGCTTCTTTCCCTTATCCTTTGGATTAATCTTTGGTAGTTTCTTCTTCAGCTTGGAAGATTTGTCTTCATCCTTATCTGTTTTTTGTTGAATAACAATACCTTTAGTGGATTGTGAAGCTTGAAATTTCTTACCTTTAGATTTATTCTTTTTGGCAAGAATTTCCTGTTGTGTCTTTTTCTCTATTTCTGCTTATCTTGCTTTCTCAGCTGAATTCTTCTCTCAGAGATCAAGCAATACTTGAGCTAAAGTCACATCTTCCTTAAAAGGAGTTTGACTTTCTAGTGAAGGATTTTCATCAACAGTACTTGCAGTCGGCTTAGTTGGCTTAGCAGTACTTGGATCTTCAACATTGTCAGCAGTACTTGCAGTCGGCTTAGTTGGCTTAGCCGTACTTGGATCTTCAACAATGTTGACTTCACCAGTATATGACACACTTGTTTCTTCAATCACCAAAGTATCTCCAGATACTTTTTCTTCTATTGAAGTAATCTTCTCAACTTGTACCTCCTCAGTCTTGTCTGATCCATGGCTTACTTTTGATCTTGACAGTACTTGGAAAGACTGTTTCCTGCGAAACCAATATTGTCTTTGTGGTGGAGTTGAAGATATAGGAAATTGAATGTTAATCTCCTCTAGTCTCTCATAGAAACTACTCCAGTTTACTTGAAGTTGTGCTGATTGAGGTTGTGACTCTGGCTGAGTTACCATTGGTTCTTCAATATGTGGTTCCTCATGAGTAGGTTGTGGTTCTTATTATGGTTCTTCTGTTTGAATCTCCATGTTAACTGGTTCCAAACTATTCATCTCCACACCAACACCTAGACCATTGCCATCTTCAAAATTTGTATTGACATCAGCTCCAAAGTTGATGTCATTCCCAGAAAGTCTTGTTTGAATATCAGAAGAAGGTTGTCGTTCTTCATAATTCCTCCCCTGTTTGGTTGCATTCAGTAGCCTTTTCTTGAGGTTTCTGAACCTTTGCTTCATAAGAGCAGCTTTCTAAATAGACTTGTGTTGCCTTATCCAAGGTGATACTTTATTCCTTAGCTTGATTAGGCTGGCCTCCAATTCAGCAATTTTCTTATCTTGAACAAGCTTCTCTTTCTGCAATACCTGTACCTGTACCTGTTTGGACAAGATAGTGCACAAAGCAGTTAAATTTGCAACATCCACAGCTTCTATTGCTTGAGCTGGTGGTGAACCACTTGCAGCAACATCAGAAGATGTGTGGATCATCTCATCAGAACTTGGTTTATCACCAATGTTATGAGAAAAATAAGATTGAGTATCTTCTAGGGAATTAATACAAGGTTTTTGCCCAGTAAGAAGATTTTATCGTCTGATCTTTTCGAATTGAGAAAGGGAAAAATGTGCGACTCAGTCGTCTTTTGGTGGAAACAAATATTTTTGGTCGTTGTAAAGTAAAATGTGCAAGACTTTAAAGTAAATGGCGTTAATTTAAATCTAAAACTAATTAAAACTTAAATGGTGTAAAATTAAAACTTTGAAAAGTAAATTGATTAAATGACTTAAAATTAAAGCGTGACGAAAATTAAATTGACAATGTAATAAAAATGTGAACTTTAAGATTAAACTAAGAGAAAAATAGCGGGAAAAGTAAATGCTTGAAAATAAAACAGAAAGTAAACAGAACCTGAGCCGGGATCCAAAATACTGTCACTTTTCGGAGTACCCAACAAAGTATGCTTATCCGGAATAACCTTCAAGACGCTTATCCGGAATAATTATTGCCAATTTATCTGGAATCAAGAAAATAACCTTATCCGGAATACCCTTCTTGATAGGTGTGAAAACACCCATCCTTTTTCCACTTAATTCTGGCTAAAACGAGACCAAAACGCGTGTTTAATATCATTTGTTTGGAATTATGCGCGGTTTTTGTGTTTATTGTGTTTTCAGAGTTAACCGGATGAATATCGAAGAAAACATGGGATTGCACGGGTTTATCGAAGAAAAAGACTCAAGACGAAGTTTATTGTCCAAGAGATGCAAAAGATTTGAAGTCATTTGGCCTATTTGAAGATTTATCGAAGAAAAGGACCAAAGATTGAAGATTTACATATGTCGAAGAAACTCAAGTCTATTAAACGAAGAAATTAAAAGACGAGTTGAATTTAATCGTCGACAAATCCCGAATCAGAATCGAAAACGTCAACTTTTCTGAAAAGACGAGAAGACAAGAAGAACGGGAGAAAGCCCACTCACCAACCAAAGAGAACACCTATATAAAGAATTCCCTTCACACTTTTCATTCAGTTTATTCACTCCTTTTTTCTCTCTTTTCTGTTCGTAGGCATCACCAACACCATTAGGGTGTTTGGTGATTTTGATTCTTGTTTTTCCAATCTTGTAGTTTAATCTTTTTCTTTTGATTGTTTAAACATTAATCTATCAATTTAATCCTTCATTTCATCTTGTTCATCTTCATCTTTTTTATTCAAAGTTAAAATTCTTATTTGGTTGATTTTGATTTTTAAAAGTTATTGGGTTTTATGTTTTTATTGATGGGATTTGATGTTTATGGTTAGTAGATGATTAGGCATTAGTTTTGTTTAAGTTTTGGTTAAACACTTGGTGGATTTTGGCTTGAAATCGTGTTCCCCTGTTTTTCTGTCTCCTACTGTTCTTGAGTTTTCCCAGGTTCCGAATGAGCACAAAACTTCCGAATGAAGCATCTTAGTGAAAAGTTCCGAATCAATTTGTATTAAAAAGTTCCGAATCAATTTGTTCCGAATGAATGGTTTTTCAAAAGTTCCGAATCAGTTTAAAAGTTCCGAATCAATTTTGTTTAAAAGTTCCGAATAAACTTCCGAACCAATTCAAATCTTCCGAATCAATCTTTTTCAAATCTTCCGAATCAGTTTAAAAGTTCCGAATCAATTCTGTTTAAAAGTTCTGAACGAAAGTTCCGGATCAAGGAAAACTTCCGAACGAAAGTTCCAGATCAAGACTTCCGAATCAAGCTAGTTCACTCGGAAGACTTCCGAATCAAGGAGTTCATCCGGAAGAGTTCCGGATCAAGAAGTTCCGAACCAGAGGGTTCATTCGGAAGAGTTCCGAACCAAACTTCCGGATCAAGACTTCCAGATCAAGGGTAAAGTAGAAACTTCCGAATCAATTTTCTTTTGAGTATTTCGAATCAGAGTTAAGTGATATTTACTGTTTCTTTTTTAATACTTAAATTTTAATTCAAGTTTTATTATTTCCTATTAAATTAATTGCTTTTAGCTTATTCTTATCACTTTATGATTTTAATCCTTTTAGTAGAATAAAAAATCCAAACCCCCTTTTTGTCACCAAGAACGATCTTTCCACTTTGAGCTGTAATCAATTCGAGAGGATACCGAGATTTAATCAGAACCCCATTGCAAATCCATGTATCAAATGGCGCCGCTGCCGGCTCTTCTCGTTAATATCAACAGTTTTTTGTGAGAACTTGGATTTTGGGATCCGTTCCCCGTGAACGTTACTTTTTCTTAAAAAAATTTCAAAAACCCTAAAAAATATAAAATTTTCAAAAATACAAAATAATTAAAAAACATAAAAACCAAAAATATTTATTCTTTGTTTTTGCTTTGTTAGTTCTTTTACAGGTGCATGCGTACACGATCCACGTCTTATCAAGAGCCCGAGCCTCTCGAAGACTTAGACATGGCTGGTGTACAAAACAACAACAATAACCCACCTCAAAACAATAATAATAACAATAACAACCCACCTTTCAACAACAATAATAACAACAACAATGAGCCTCTACCGGATAATCGCCCGATGATTGAACTTCTGCAAGCACATGTAGATGGTAACAATGATCCAATTGTCATACCCGCGATTGCAGCCAACAACTTTGAGCTAAAATCGGGTTTTATCCAGATGGTCTCTGCTCAACCATTCTTGGGGCGTACCATTGATGATCCACATGACCACATCAAGAGATTCTTGCAACTCACCAATATGGTCAAATTCAATGGTGTTCCACAAGAGGTAATCCGTTTACAACTTTTTCCCTTTTCTTTAGAGGGACAAGCCCGGCATTGGCTTGCTAAGGAACCGCCACAGAGTATTCTTTCGTGGACGGATTTGGAGACCAAGTTTATCAACTACTTTTTCCCACCCTCTAGTACTACCGCTTTGCGGAATGAAATTATCAATTTTGAACAAAAGTACGATGAGTCTTTTAGTGAATCTTGGGATCGTTTCAAAGACCTTTTGAGAAAATGCCCACAACATGGTTTTACCAAAGTGCACCAAATTAATACTTTTTATAATGGTTTAAACATGAATGACCAAGATTCACTAAACAGTGTCTCGGGGGGTAATCTTTTGGCTAAGACTTCCAATGCTGCTTGGGATATCATTGAGAATAAGTCTCGTGTGCAAACCAAGAGTGTTCGGACCAATGTCGCTAGTGCTAGTACTAGTGACAGCGATAAGCGACTTGACAAAATCACTGCGCTTCTTGAATCGCTTGCTACCCAAACCGCCAGCAACACCAACAACATCAACGCTAAAAACGCTAAAGACGCTCAAGTCAATGCTGTCAGCCAACCATGTGAGATATGCGGGGGTCCTCACTCTTACACCACTTGTACTGCCACCCAAGACTACCCTTCTGAAAATGTGAATGCAGCTTATGGTACCTATCCTCAACCCGCTTATCAAGCTCGTCCTCAAGGTGACCGCAACCTGCTTAGCTACCGTTCGAACAACTATCTCTCACCACCCGGTTTTACTCCTAACAACCCAAACCAAGAACAAAACCTCAACCGCCCTCCTCAACAACAACAACAACCTCGTACACCATACATACCACCTCACAAACAACCATATCCACCTCAAAGAAACAACCAAGTTTACCAGCAACCTGCTTATCAAACACCCGCATACAATGCTCCTCCCAACCAACCCACCGCTTTACACCAAGAAGTGGAAACCTACATGAGGACTAACGATGTGATCATGGGAAATCTTCAGCGGGAAGTGCTCAACTTGAAAGCAGACCTGGTGAAACAAGGGAACAATCTGAGAGCTTATATGAGAAACACTTTGGATAGTCAAACGAATGACTTAAAGAATATGATGGCTAGTTTCTTCCAAGGTAATCAACCCTCTTCTTTGGGTACTCTTCCGAGTAACACCGTTGCGAATCCAAGAGGGGAGATGAAAGGAATCACCACTCGCAGTGGCAAAGGTACCAAGGAACCCGAGCTTCCTATACCTCCACCGGTGATTGTGACTAAGGAAAATGAGTCACCTGCTCCTATTCCTCATCCTTCTCCTTCCCCAGTTTCTCCACCTCTTACTTCTACCCCTCCTCCACCCAAGGATGTAAGTGATCCTATTCTCCCAAAGCCTTCCTCTTCTTTCGATATACCTTATCCATCAAGGTTGAGGAAAGAGAAGCTCAAAAGCAAGGACGATATTCAGGTTTCGAACTTTCTTAAAATGTTTAAACAACTGAATTTCAATATCTCCTTCGCTGAGGCTCTCGCTCACATGCCTAAGTACGCGAAAATGTTCAAAGATCTTCTTAGTGACAAGGAGAAGCTTCTTGATACTGCTAACACCCAACTTAATGAGAATTGCTTTGCAGTGCTCTTAAGGAAATTACCAACCAAGCTTGGTGATCCGGGTCGTTTCTTAATCCCTTGTAACTTCCCGGGAGTAGAGAATTGCATGGCCCTAGCCGATCTAGGTGCCAGTATTAATTTAATGCCTCTCAGCGTTTGGAAGCAATTATCTCTCCCTGAGCTAGTCCCCACCAAAATGACTTTGGAATTAGCTAACCGTACGGTTGCTTATCCAGTGGGGATAGCCGAAGACGTCTTTGTAGGAGTCGACAAATTCACTTTTCCTGCCGATTTCGTCGTCGTCGACTATGACATGGACCCTCGTGTGCCATTAATTGTTGGTCGTCCATTCTTGAGGACCGGTCGCAGTCTCATCGATGTTGAAGCCGGAGAGCTTATCATGAGAGTGTGTGACGATAAAATCGTCTTCAACATGGGAAAATTGTCTAAACAGCCTTATTCTAACGAGAGTGTTAATTGTATTGACGTTCTTGATGAGGCTTGTGAAGAACACTTCAAAGATGCTTGTAAAAGTATTCCTACCTCTCTTCCCAATGTTGAAACCATTTCCTCTATCGATTCATCACTTTCTCTATTTGGAGAAAGTGATTTCCTTTGGAAAGATTTAGAAGCACCCATGGGAGACGCGAACTTAGCTAATGACGATTCTACCACCAATTGGGATGAAGATCTCCGCCTCATTGAGAACCTTCTTAAAGAAGACAATCTTTCTCCACCATCTCCCACGGTTATTGCTATCGATGCTCCGACTTTGAAAACGCCTCCCATTGAAAATCCTCCGGATTTAGAACTTCAGGAGTTGCCGCCCCATCTCGAGTACGTGTTCCTTGAAGAAGATAGGAAGTCGCCCGTTATCATTGCTAAGGACTTGAAAGAAGAAGATAAATCTCGCCTCATCGCCGTGCTTAAAGATCATAAGAAGGCAATTGCTTGGAAAATTTCTGACATCCGCGGAATTGATCCGAACTTTTTTACTCACAAGATTCTCATTGAAGATGACTTTAAACCCGCAATCCAGAGCCAAAGAAGGGTTAATCCTCGCATTCATGACGTCATCAAACAAGAGGTTATTAAACTTCTCGATGCCGGCTTGATTTACCCTATCTCGGATTCGCCTTGGGTAAGTCTCGTCCATTGTGTGCCCAAGAAGGGCGGAATAACCATTGTTTCCAATGAACACAACGAGTTGATTCCCACTCGTCTCGTTACTGGGTGGAGAGTTTGTATTAATTATCGCAAGCTTAATGATGCCACGAGAAAAGATCACTTTCCTCTTCCCTTCATGGATCAAATGCTCGAGCGTCTAGCTGGTAATGACTATTACTGCTTCTTACATGGTTTCTCCGGGTATTTTCAAATTCCCATCGATCCCAAAGACCAGGAAAAGACCACATTCACTTGTCCCTATGGAACATTTGCTTACAAACGTATGCCTTTTGGTTTATGCAATGATCCTGGGACGTTCCAACGGTGTATGATGGCTATCTTCCATGACATGGTTGAAGAAACTATGGAAGTTTTCATGGATGATTTCTCGGTTTATGGCGATTCTTTCTCTGCTTGCCTTGCCAATTTAGAACGTATGCTTAAGCGGTGTGAAGACACTCGCCTTGTTCTTAATTGGGAAAAATGCCATTTCATGGTAAAAGAGGGCATCGTGCTAGGACACAAGATCTCCAAAGCCGGTCTTGAAGTGGACCGTGCTAAAGTCGATGTTATTTCTAAGTTGCCTCCACCTTCAACCGTGAAGGGTGTGAGAAGTTTCCTTGGTCATGCGGGCTTCTACCGTCGATTCATCAAAGATTTTTCTCAAATCGCTCGCCCGATGACCCACCTCTTGGAAAAAGATACTCCTTTTATCTTTTCCAAAGAGTGTATCGAAGCCTTCAACTCGCTTAAGGATAAGCTAACTAAGGCACCCGTCTTGGTTACCCCTAATTGGGAGCTTCCCTTTGAGTTGATGTGCGATGCTAGCGACTTTACTATTGGAGCGGTTTTGGGCCAAAGAGTGAACAAACACTTCCAACCGATCCATTACGCTAGCAAGACAATGACTGGGGCTCAATTGCATTACAAGACAACCGAAAAGGAGCTTTTAGCTGTTGTCTATGCCTTTGAAAAGTTTCGACCCTATCTTGTCCTTTCCACCACAATCTTTTACACCAATCATTCCGCGTTGAAGTACTTGTTAACTAAACAAGATTCCAAACCAAGACTTCTTCGCTGGGTTTTGCTACTCCAAGAATTTAAAATCGAAATTCGCGATAAAAAAGGAGCTGAAAACCTAGCCGCAGATCATCTCAGTAGACTTGAGGATCCTTACCAAGGGGATCATCCGAACAAAGAAATCAATGATTCTTTTCCCCTGGAGACCTTAATGTCTATCAACTCGACTTCTGATGAAACCCCGTAGTTTGCGGACATTGCAAACTACATGGCGGGTGGAATTCTCGTTGACGGGCTAACATCCCAACAAAAGAAGAAGTTCTTCAAAGACATTAAGAATTACTTTTGGGATGACCCGTATCTATTCAAACAATGTGCTGATTTGATCATTCGCCGATGTGTTGATGGACCGGCAGCTTTAGAAATCATTGACGCTTGCCACAAAGGACCCACCGGTGGTCACTTTGGTCCCAACTACACCGCCAAAAAAGTGTTTGACTCGGGATTTTATTGGCCCACCATTTATCGTGATGCTCACGAGATGGTTAAACGTTGTGATGCTTGCCAAAAACAAGGCAAGATCACACATAAAGATGAGATGCCTCAAAATTTCATACAAGAATGCGAAATATTTGATGTTTGGGGTATCGACTTTATGGAGCCATTCCCTTCATCTAAAGGAAACAAATACATCCTTGTAGCCGTTGACTACATTTCAAAGTGGGTTGAAGCCAAAGCTTTACCTACTAATGACGCAAGGGTGGTTTGTAACTTTTTGAAATCGCTATTCGCTAGATTCGGTGTGCCTCGTGCCATTATTAGTGATCGCGGGACTCATTTTTGCAATGACCAATTCGCAAGAGTCATGGCTAAGTACGGTGAAAATCATCGTCTTTCCACCGCTTACCACCCACAAACTAATGGCCAGGCTGAAATATCCAACCAAGGATTAAAGCGAATTCTTGAAAGAACCGTGGGAGAGCATCATGCCTCATGGGCCGATAAACTTGATGATGCTTTGTGGGCTTTCCGTACCGCCTACAAGACTCCGATTGGTTGTACGCCATATCGTCTCGTGTACGGGAAAGCATGCCACCTCCCCATTGAGTTGGAGCACAAGGCTTACTGGGCCTTGAAGTGGGCTAATTTCGACATCAACAAAGCCGGTGACCTACGCAAGATCCAACTCAATGAGCTGAATGAACTCCGGAATGAGGCTTATGAAAATTCTTTGATCTATAAGGAAAAGACTAAGCTCATTCACGACTCTAAGATTAAGAACCGAGAGTTCCAAGTTGGAGACAAAGTTTTACTCTTTAACTCTCGGTTGAAAATCTTTTCGGGCAAGCTGAAATCTCGTTGGTTTGGCCCATTCACTATTGCCCAAATTTTTCCATATGGTACTCTCGAGCTCGCTCAACCTAATGGACCTAATTTTAAGGTGAATGGCCAACGAGTGAAGTTGTACTTTGGTGAGGACATCTCTCAAGAGATGATTCCATCCCTCACCACGTTTCCCATGAACTAATTTTGGATCGAGTCAGGCTCGTGACTCGGTTATCAAAAACAAGCGCTCCTCGGGAGGCAGCCCGAGTATCTATCCTTTTCTGTTTTAACCTCCTAAGTGTAGGGGGACCTCTATAGGTGCTTGTGTTTGTGTGGTGATGTGATTACAGGGATGAATGCACTTTTGGAACCTTTGAAGAACCGTGCTCCCGTGTTATCCGAAATCCGGTTCTATCTCTCAACTATCGTGATTCAATTTTCTTCATACTCACATTTGAAATTGATCACATTAGTCGTCTCTTCCTTAACTTGATTTAACCAACGTGCACAATGTCATAAGTGTAGGGTAGAGTTTTCCCACATGCTTAAACATTGAGGACAATGTTTATCTTAAGTGTAGGGGGACTTCTATCGAAGTTTTAAGTGGACTTTTCCATGAAAATGCCTTCATTTAACCGGAAAATCATCTTTTTCATCATTTTTCAAATTTTTTATTAACTTTGGCCATTTAGTCGTAATTTTTAAATTTTTATCGTTGCTTTCATATGTATATATCCTGTAATAAAGTCAAAATATTAATAAAGTGGTGTAGCTAGTTTTGAAGTCTTTGACATATTAGGCCCGTTGCGATTATTTTGACTCAACCCAAATAGACTTATCCAAGTTTACTCTAGCTAGTATCCTTAACCATGTAGACCTTAATTGGTTTATTAGGCTAAGTATCCACGAGTCTCATTACTTGAGATTTTAAATTGTGGAGGACGAGAAATGATAGAGTCAATTATAAGTCGGTATTCTTGCACAAGCTCACTTGGTGTAATTATTTGCCTATTCTCCCATCATTTGCTAATAATTTATCTGCAATAAGTAAGGTCGTACGATTTGAAAAGTTACTTAGCTTCTAGCCCAAGACCGTTTAAAAGTTGCTCGGTAATGATAAGAGTTCATAGCCAAGGCATAACTTATGAAGCGGGGCGCGAAGATTGGCGAGTCCGAAAAGGCCCTAACAAGGCATGAGGATTCAATCTTATTGCTAAAGGTCCAAGGTGATGTGAAAAGCAATATTCCCAAAATCAATATGAAGGATCAAGACTCACGACGAAAAGCAATCAACTCCTGTAAAGATCATGGAGAAGTCTATCCGAAAAGACCCTAACAAGGTATGAGGATTGATGAGACTGCTTTTATACATGGTCTCATCGTCCAAATCAGGCTTAAAATGCATTAAATATCATCAAAATACCTAAATATATGCTTGTGTTTGTTGCTTGTGTATTTTAGGTACGGATATTGAGAAAATGACAAAAGATCACAAGAATTAGTCAAAAACGAACACGGGAAACGAAGCCGCACGATGAACCAAGCCCTAATGAAGAATTTTCCAAAGAAAAGCCTTGAAGATTTGAAGAATTATGAAGATTGGTCCTCCAATGTGGAATAATTGACACTTTATACCCTTGTATCTTCATAATTACAAGTTTGGTCCCTAAAGTTTGTCAAAATTACAAAAAGGACCCTTAACTTTGACGAATTGGCAATTTTAGTCCCTCAACAAAACTAAATTGTCAATATTGGTCCTCCAAGAAGTCAACAAACAAGTCAAACCTTGAAGAATGAAGAAAATGCCAAAATCAGTCCTTCAAGTATCATAAGTTTACATGTTTAGTCCTTGTTTCAAGTTTATAAAGTGTTTGTGCCAAAAGTGACAAGTTTCCAAACTTATAACAAAGGAAAAGGAGTTTGGTTGCTATTTAATACAATGTGAAAGAAGAATGAAAGATGGGGGTCCTTTTCTGCCAAACAACCTAAGACAAACCCACCACTCACAAGCCTCTACGTCACCAACCTTAAACTCTCCACCAATCATACACTCCCTCCTCTCCACGTCAGAATCCACCAAACCCTTTTATTTAATCAGTTTTAAACTGATTATAAATATGAGGGAAACACGTTTTTTGAAAATTAATCACCCTTAACCCAATCAAACCCCACCCTGCTATCACTAATCCTCCCATAAACCCTAAATCTTAATTTTCACAAATCAAGGGGTTTTCCCCTAAATCTTTCCAGATTGGCAATTAACGTCACTCTCATCCTATCCCACTCCCCAAAAACCTTTCACCCTCACCATACTTCCCCACCCAATGGTCCCCTGCACATGCTTTGGCTAAAAAACAAAGGGGAAACAGATATCCAAGGGTCCTAAGATGGTTACTCACCTCTCCAAGCAAGATTAAACGTCCAAGATCTCTTCTCCACTGCTGGCACATCACATGAGGACGCTTTTGACTCAATTTCAAATTCAAACAAGGCATCTTTCTGGAATCTCCAAGGGCAAGATGGGAAGTTTATATCATTAGGGTTTTAAGTTTCCATTCAGTTCTAGAAGCAATTTGTAGCCTCTATATAAAGGCACATAGGACTTTAGTTTAGGCTGTTCTTTTTTCCTTCTCCTTGGTCAAAACCTTGTAAAGCCAGTTTTATTTAATGAAATAAAATGGTATTGAGTATTTGACGAGAAATAAAAAGATCCACATTTACTTTTCATTGCATTGTTAAATTTTTCAAGTTAAAATTTTATATAAAGTTTCTGTTTGGTGACTAAAGCTGTTAACTTTTTAAGTATTGGGTCCAAGTATTTTAAGCTGATCACATAAGCCTGATAATCTTGTTGATTATCAAGCTTAAGTGAGGGTTAAAACTCTTGTTGATATATATTTGTTACTCAAGTTTTAAGAAAATCAAAAAAATCAGTTTTTTCTATTTTCAGTCAAATAAGCCATAGGCAGCTTAACTAATAAGCTGGCTTATAGCTTATTTGCTTTGTGACCAGCTCACTTTACTTGTTTTCTTTCCTGGTTTGTTGTGGTTGTGCATGGACAAAACCAAAAAGGGGGGTAATCAAGACCCTCATTTCCATTTTCACCTTTTTGTACCAAGTAGCATCAGCAGCCCAAGGGTTCTGCTCAGGCCCCAGCCTGATTGGAGGTAACTAGCAGTCACTGAGGGACCTGGATGTAGGTCCCTCTAGGTAGCATTCTATCTTCTTTATTTTCAGTTTCATTTTCAGTAATTTGTGATTTGCATGAAAGTTGTGAAAAGTGTTGTTGTCCTGGTTTGATATTGTTCAATTAGGTTCACATGCATGCTAGAAGTGTTTGAATTTAGTTTTGGTAGTTTAAGAAGTTACTGTATTGATTTTAAAGTTAAAAAAAAGAAAAAGTTTTGCAAAAAGCCTCCATAGCCTGGGCTCGAACACTCGACCTGTCGTGCCGGAGTGGAGTGCTTTACCAGTGATCTATGTGACTTTCTATGTCACAAGGTCATAAGGTTTAATACTTAAGTGGTGTTTAATTTGTAGCTTATTTAATCAGCAACTTATAATTAAGCTAATTTCAGCTTATTTTCTTTAGGTTTTGACTGTTTAGCATTTTTCTTAGGTTCTTGTTAGGGTTTTTGACTTTTAAGTTCAAAAAGTTTATTTTTCCCTTAATTAATTAATTTTCTAGGATTATTTTTAGTTTAAATTTTAGAAAGTAATTTAAAAATAGAAAAAGGTATTTTAAAAATCTGAAAAAATAGTTTTTAGGTTTTGATTTATATTTTTGAGGTTTACAGCTATTTAAGTTTTCAAAAAGTCTAATTTTTGATTTTATTGGATTTTAGGGTTTTTAGCTAACTTTAAAATTTAATATAAAATTATTAAATAGGTTTCAGAAAATTTTAATTGCATTTTTGTCTTAGTTACATTATTCTAGATTTTTGGTAATTTTTTAGAATTTTTTTATGAACTTTGAATTTTTTTGAATATTTTAATATTATTTTATTATTAAAAATTGAAGTTTGATTTTTTTAGTTTTTACATTTTTCCTAGATTAAGGACACTTAATTAGGAGCTTTTTCACTTTCCAAATATTTTTAGGACTTTTCAATTATTTTCTAGAATTAATTTAAGTTTTAATTGATTTTAATAGTTTTTAAGTGTTTAAAAATAGTTTAATTTGGTTTTAAAATTTTAAAAAATACTTTTTAGCTTAATTAGGTTATTTTTGAGGTTTACAAACTTTAAGATCTTGTTTAGGGCTTTTTAATAATTAATTGTGATTTTTAGGGCTTTAATTAGCATTAAAAAGTCATTATCTAATTAATTAAAAGGTTTTAGCAAGTTTGGATTTTTTGTAAACTCTTAGAATATTATTGTGGATTTTTAGTAATTTTTAGGAATTTTTAGGTTAAAATTTTAATTTTTGCACTATTTACGGTTTTACGTGATCGCCTTTTTCGTCTTAGTTTAATTCGTCTTTGTAACCGTCTTTCTCTTCTAATCTCATTTATTTCTTTCTCAATCATATAATAACAAACATTAATCAATTCATTACACAACACACTTGCCTCCTTGGGAAACGAACTTGAACTTATTTGGTCATTAGTGCTCGGTTTTCCTAAACCGACACTTAACGCTTACCACTACTTTGCCTCTCTTTTCCTAAAGGGTTGCAAATAGCTACAATCATTTTGGCGCCGCTGCCGGGGAGGCATGTTGTGTTTTGGTTGAACAATTGTTGTTTTTTATATAGCCATAATTAGTATTTGTATTAGTAGCACTCTACTAATACGTATTATTGTTTTTCGTTTTTTGTGAATACTATTACTATATTGTATACGTAGAACAATAAATTTACAAGTACTCCAAATACGTGAGAAATCACAACCTTGACTTGGGAGGTCATTACCCAATCATTGTATTCGAATCTCAAACCAAAGAAAAAGGCAAAAATAGATAAATACTTTCGTGAAGCTCGATTTTGAAAAATACAAACTATAAGGTGGGTATAAGGCGGTTGTATTTCACGAACTAAAGGGAAAAGGCTCTTAAGTGCTTCGCGCCGCCTCGTTTCCTCCGCTTGCTTGTGCGTATTTTGAGATTGAAAGCTAATCGAGGGTTTTGCCGCCCAAAGTATTACTTAAGTATCATATATATTTTCTTGGTTTCATTTGATTAAACCCTCTTGAACGATTTGGTGTTCCACCATCGTTCTAAAGTCATCGAAGGCGTTCACTTCACGTGATCGTTTTCATTCCTTGAGGCTTCTTTAATCGAGAGATTTGATTAAGGAGGAGATTTGTAGATTTTTGTCTACCTAATACATTCCAAAAATCCAAAAAAAGTAAAAACAATCAAAAACCACAAAAAAATTGAAAAAGTAAAAACACCAAAAAGAATCTTCTTTGCTCACCCTCTCGTTGTACGTGACGTTTATGCAAACTTGCTCTAAAGCAAGACGTGCTCGTAAACGAAGAAACAAATCAATCACTCCTTCAAGTGAGGAGTCTCCTATTGGCGAACCCACTGTAGTGAAAGAAGCACCCATGGCTAATCGAACTATGATGGAGTTGCTTCAAGCACCCACCGAGGGTTATGGAGAAGCGATTGTGATTCCCGCTATCCTTGCGGAGAATTTTGAGGTTAAGACGGGTTTGTTGTCCATGATTCAAAACAACAAGTTTCGAGGTGACGAAAAGGACAACCCTCATAACCACATTCGCCAATTTAATCGTCTCACCGCCACTTGCAAGTTTAAGGACGTCTCTAACGACTCGATTAAGATGATGCTTTTTCCGTATTCCTTAGCGGGGCCCGCAAAAATTTGGTTAGAGAAAGAGCCACCCAATTCTATATTGACGTGGAAGAATCTCGTTTCAAAATTCGTGAACCAATTTTTTCCGCCCTCTAAGACTACGCACTTGAAAAACGAGATTTCAAAGTTTTCACAAGAGTATAATGAGAGTTTTTCAACGGCTTGGAATAGGTTTAAGGAAATGTTGCACGAATGTCCTCATCATGGTTTTTCCGACTTGCATCAAATTGACACGTTTTACAATGGCTTGAACGATCATGAGCGTGATTATCTTAATGCCGCCGCGGGTGGTAATTTTTTGTGTAAGACGGTCGAGGAAGCATTGTTAATCATTGAGAATAGGTCTTAGGTCTATAGTCCTCGTAGCACGTCGAGTGTTCATAAGACTTCGTCTACACCTTCGCCTTCATTGTCACATACCATTGATGCTTGCCAAATCGAGGCTAATTTGGAGAACAAGATTTTTGATAAGTTGAAAGGATTGTTAATTGAGTTTGAAGTTGGTGAACAACCCACTCCCGCTACGGCTAAAGCGGTTGAGGTTTCTTGTATGTATTGTGGTGGAGCTCACGATTATTCCGAGTGCATTACCAACGGTGGTAACACTTCGAGTGCCTTCGCGGCCGCGGGAACTTATAACCAAAACGGTCAAGTTCCTCGCTCTAATCAATTGACTCCACCGGGTTTTCCACCAAATCAAAATGCTAACAATTATCGAAACAATCAAGTTGGTTACCAAAGCAATCAAAGGAACAATTTCAAGGGTAATAACAAATATGGGAATCAAGGAAGTAGTAGCCAATTGCAAAATCAAAATCAAAACCGTAATTTTCAAAACACGTGTCAAGGTCTTCAAAATGTTTACACTAAAGAACTTCCAATGGACTTTTTGAATTACGCCACGGCAAATGATAAGATTTTGGAAAACATACAAGAGCAATTGGCTAGTCAAGCTAGGGACACGGCTAAAAACACCAAGGAATTGGCTAATTTTGTGAAGGAAAATCTTAACATGAGAAATAAGTTGAAAAATGATTTTGCTAATCAAATTAGAGGTCAAAACAATAAGATTGAACAAAGTCATGCTAGGCTTGAACAAAGAATTGACCAAAAAGCCGCTAGTCAAGATTTGAAGTTTAATAGTCAAGATGCTAAGCTTAATGCCATTTTAGAAGCCGTCATGGGGAACAAAGCCTCTACTTCGGGTGGTTTGCCTAGTAACACCGTTTCAAACCCGAAGGGAGAGATGAAAGTGATTACCACACGTAGTGGTAAGACACTTAAAGAACCAACTCCTCAACCAATTACTCCAACGGTGGAGGAAATTGAGGAAGAACCCGAGGTGGTGGTCGAAAAGGAGCATATTTCAAGCCCACAAAGTACCGCTCATGCCACACCTACGGTCGACCCTTTACCAACATTGGAACCCGAGATTCCAAAGGCTATGCCTATGCCCCAACCCACACCACCCTTGCCTTACCCATCGAGACTTAGGAAGGAAAAACGACAAGAGCGCGACAACTACCAATTTGAGCTTTTTATGAAAATGTTTCGTGAGTTGCACCTTAATGTGAGTTTCGCCGATGCTTTGGTCATGATGCCTCGATTCGCCGCTAACTTTAAGAGTATGTTGAACAACAAGGAGAAATTGCATCAATTGTCTAGTTGTTCGTCGGTTTATCTTAATCGCATACCTCAAAAAGTCGGTGATCCCGGTAAATTTTTGATCCCTTGTGCCATTCAAGATATGGAAGAATGTTATGCCTTGGCCGATCTTGGTGCTAGCATTAATTTGATGCCACTTGCAATCTTCAAGTCGCTCAATCTTCCTAATCTTACTCCTTCACTAATGTCTATCGAGTTGGCCGACCATTCCACGATTCGTGCATGTGGTTTGGCGGAAGACGTTTTTGTGAAAGTGGGGAAGTTCTACTATCCCGTAGACTTTATCGTCGTTGATATCCCCACGGATCCTCAAGTTCCTCTTATTTTAGGTCGTTCGTTTTTAGATACGTCTATGGCTTTAATTGATGTTCATGCTAGAAAGATCACCTTACGTTTCAACGACGAGGAACTTGTTATAAACGCAACTAAAAATTCTCAACTTTCTCATGTTTATTCCGTTGCTACCATAAACCTCGTTGATATGATCGACGTGGTTTGCGAGGAATTTTCACAAGAAGTTTTAGGGTTTGGTGACGAAGAAACTAGTGGCAATCCCACTATGTTAGATCCAATTCTTGATAATTCGACACCAACCTTCACTCCATTTGAAGGTGGTGGTTTTACGTTGGAAGAATGCAATGTTCCACGTACTTGTGACGAAGACCTCGACAACGATGAGGACTTCTCGATTATCAAGGATTTTCTTAACGATTTCCTATTTCCTCCACCCGAGGAGGTTATGAGTATCGAGCCCAAATCTTTACTTGAGGAACCACCTATCCTTGAGTTGAAATATTTACCTCCTCACATCGAATATGTCTATTTGGAGGAGGGCGACAAGTTGCCGGTTATTATTGCGAAGGAACTTTCGAATGATGAAAAAACCGCACTTGTCGATGTTCTTAAGGATCACAAAGGGGCGATTGCGTGGAAGTTATCCGACATTAAGGGAATCGATCCCAAGTTTTGTACCCACAAAATCTTAATGGAGGAGGATTTCAAGCCCACAATCCAAAGTCAAAGGAGGGTGAACCCCAAAATTCACGACGTCATAAAAAAGGAGGTCCTTAAACTCCTTGACGCGGGAATGATTTACCCTATTTCCGATAGCCCTTGGGTGAGTCCTATTCATTGTGTCCCTAAGAAGGGAGGAATGACCGTTGTGCCAAACGATGCCAACGAGTTGATTCCCACTAGACTCGTGACTGGATGGAGAGTGTGCATTGACTATCGAAAGTTGAATGAAGCCACTCGAAAATACCATTTTCCCTTGCCCTTCATGGACCAAATGTTGGAGCGTCTTGCGGGAAACGATTTCTATTGCTTTTTAGATGGTTTTTCCGGTTACTTCCAAATTCCCATCGATCCTCGTGATCAAGAAAAAACTACGTTTACGTGTCCATATGGAACGTTTGCCTATCCTAGAATGCCATTCGGACTTTGTAATGCACCGGGAACCTTTCAAAGGTGCATGATGGCTATTTTTCATGATATGATCGAGAAGACGATGGAAGTCTTCATGGATGACTTTTCCGTGTTTGGTGATTCTTTCACTTCGTGTTTGTCGAACCTAGAGAGAATGTTGAAACGTTGTGAGGAAACCAACCTTGTGCTCAATTGGGAAAAATGTCATTTTATGGTTAAGAGTGAAATCGTCTTAGGGCACAAGGTCTCGAAAGCGGGGATTGAGGTAGATCAAGCTAAGGTAGACGTCATCGCCAAATTACCTCATCCCAAAACCGTCAAGGGAGTTAGGAGTTTCCTAGGCCACGCGGGCTTTTATCGTTGATTCATCAAGGATTTTTCAAAGATTTCTCGACCCATTACACATCTTCTTGAAAAAGAGGCACGTTTTGTCTTTGACGAAGATTGTGTACGAGCCTTTGAAATCCTTAAGAGGAAACTTACCGAAGCTCCCATTCTTGTTGCTCCCAATTGGAACCTCCCCTTCGAACTTATGTGTGATGCAAGTGATTACGCTATTGGGGCCGTTTTGGGGCAACGTCAAGATAAGCACTTCTTGCCTATTCACTATGCTAGCAAGACGATGACCGAGGCTCAACTTAAATACACTACAACGGAAAAGGAGTTCCTTGCCGTGGTGTATGCATTTGACAAGTTCCGACCTTACCTCGTCTTGACGAAATGCATAGTGTATACGGACCATTCGGCTATTAAGTATCTTATGGCAAAGCAAGATGCTAAGCCTATATTACTTCGTTGGATTCTCCTCCTTCAAGAATTTGATCACAAAATCGTTGACAAAAAAGGAGCCGAGAATCTAGCGGCCGATCATCTTTCTCGTTTGGAAGATCCTCACCAAAGTGTTTACGAGCCCAAGGAAATCACCGAAACATTTCCGCTCGAGACACTTGGTGTAGTGAATTCTAAGCTTGATTCTTCTACCCCATGGTTTGCGGATTTTGCAAATTACCATGCGGGTAACTTCATCATTAAGGGTATGACGACTCAAGAAAAACGAAAATTCTTTCGTGACGTCAAGTTCTACTTTTGGAACGACCCTTACTTGTTTCGAACTTGTGCGGATCAAATTATCCGACGTTGTGTATTTGGCACCGAAGCTTCTAACATCCTTAGAGCTTGCCATGAGGGACCCACGGGTGGTCACCACGGTGCTAATCTCACGGCTAAAAAGGTGTTTGATGCCGGCTTCTTTTGGCCTACTATTTACCGAGATGCACAAGATCTTGTGAAGTCGTGTGATGCATGCCAACGACAAGGAAAAGCCTCACAAAAAGATGAAATGCCACAAAATATCATCCAAGTGTGTGAGATCTTTGACGTTTGGGGTATAGACTTTATGGGGCCGTTCCCATCATCTCGTGGTAATAAGTACATTCTCGTTGCGGTTGACTACCTATCTAAGTGGGTGGAAGATAAGGCTTTGCCCACTAATGACGCTCGTGTGGTAGTCAAGTTTTTGAAGCAATTGTTTTCTCGGTTTGGAACCCCTCGTGCTATCATAAGCGATCGTGGAACCCATTTTTATAACGACCAATTTGAAAGGGTTCTAAGGAAATATGGGGTTACACATCGTCTTTCTACGGCTTATCACCCACAAACGAGTGGGCAAGTCGAGGTTTCAAACCGAGCGTTGAAGAGGATTTTGGAGAGATCCGTTGGGGAAAACCGACAATCTTGGTCGGATAAGTTGGACGATGCTTTATGGGCCTTTAGGACCGCTCATAAGACGCCCATTAGGTGCACTCCCTATAAGCTTGTGTATGGAAAGAATTGTCATTTGCCTATCGAGTTAGAACACAAGGCTTATTGGGCCCTAAAGCATTGTAATGATGATATGGAGACCGCGGGAAAACACCGGAAAATGCAATTAAATGAATTGGATGAATTGAGGGACATTGCTTATGAAAATTCATTGATTTATAAGGAAAAAACTAAAAAGTTGCATGATTCTAAAATTAAAAACCGAGTTTTTAACATTGGGGATCAAGTATTGCTTTTTAATTCAAGATTGAAAATCTTTTCCGGTAAATTGAAATCCCGTTGGTCCGGTCCATTCACCGTGACTCAAGTGTTTCCGTATGGGACCATCGAGCTAGCTCAAGATGATGGTCCTAACTTCAAGGTGAATGGACATAGGTTGAAGCACTACTTTGGCGGGGAAATTCCATCCTTGAACTACCTCGACCAAGTCACCTTCCCCAATGATAATTAGTATTGAGGGGATCGAGTCGAGCTCATGACTCGGTAATCAAAAACGAGGTGCCTCGTGGGGGAGTCCCATGCTTATCCTATGTACATATTATCGCTTTCTAATGTAGCTTATGTGAGGGGATTTGTGCCCTTCAAACCTTTGTTCCGTAGTTGTTTGTGCATTGTGGTTTTTAGATCATGATCTTCACGATTGGAGCCTCTCGTGTTCATTTATGGGAGCACTCGATCGTTTGCTTTGGAGACATTTCTCAATATCCATGATATATCCTTTGATGTTCTAACCTTAGGTTTTTAGCACACTTCATAAACGGCTATTAATTTATTGGTTACACCCTTTCCATGCTAGATTAGGCATTCGACTACGTCTCTAGTATGGGGGTGTTTGCACCCCTAGACTCGAAACATTGAGGACAATGTTTAACTTTAGTATGGGGGGGGTGAATAGATACTTGCCTTGCCAAACCTTCACGCTTTCCAAAGTTTATCTTTTTGTTATCGTTTTTGTTGCAAAATAAGGCTAAAAATGGCCAAATTTTAAATTTTATCATGTTTCATAAGTGTTTGAAGACACGAATGTAGGTTTTCCGATGGCGAGAATAAGAGTAATTTTTGACTCGACCGTGCGTGTTGAGCACTTAGCTTTGATTCCTTAACTACACATTAGGCTAAGTCTCTTAAATGAGGACGAGAAATGATAGGGTTAATTATAAGTTACTATGCTAAACGTAGAGTACTCATATTCTTTCAAAAACTCATGTGTTCTCATTGTTTGCTTATTCTCCCTTCGCATGTAAATATTTTTTGCTTAATAAATATTGACTTAGCGGTTTAGTTAGGATTGTTGGGTTTCTAGTCTTTTCTAGTAGCTTCCATGTAATTAAATTGGGAAGACATTAAGGTATCGCCAGCGTCACGGTTTTGAAGTATTGGCACCCGAATAATCGAAAGCTTCACCCAATAATAAGATTTCAAGTGCTCACCTAAATCTAGCAAACAATTTGAAGCCCCACAAGGCCGAAAAATCTATGCAAAACTGAAAGTGAATCAAGCCTTAATCTTCGAAGCTTTAAAGATCCAAAATTCGCTTTAGCGTGAGGATATACGTCTTTGGCTAATAAAACCACCGATGAGGCGGATAATAAAAGGCAAGGCAAGACCGAAGTCATAATAAAAGCTTCATGGCGAAGTTGAATAAAAGATGGAGGTAAACCAAAGATAATAAGGCCCTTCCGTTAGGGGGCGTATAAAAGTCTTGGTAATAAGTCTCATGTTCAAAACCGTTATAAAACCGTGTTTATCGATTCTTCTTGTCAACTTAATTTTTTGACATCGTTGTCTATTAGGAGGGGTTATTGATTTGATGGTCTTAGTTACACCGTTAGGACTCTATTTTTAGACCTAAATCTCTATTATCGCATAAGTCAACGATGTATCCTCGTGAAACATTCAAGACAAAATAAAATATAAGAGATACAACTTAGGAATAATGGGAGGATAAGTACGTGATTAGGGCATATGAGTAGTGTTAGCATTACTAACTTATAATGACAATGATCTCGTTGCACGCTTGGCATGGAATTAGAGTGAAAATCGAGGACGATGAAATTATTTCTAACGAAGCATTCACGTGTTCTTATTCTATGAACCTAAACGTCCCATTTTGCGATGAAAATCATACATTATGTATAAAACACAAGTAGTAGTAATAGTAGTAGTATAGCTAATTTATCATGCCAATAAAGTGAATAAAATGAATTTTGGAAATGCTACGATACTTTATTCTAGCATTGCGTGAGGGCACGGCAATGGTTTAGTATGGGGGAGTGATGAGACTGCTTTTATACATGGTCTCATCGTCCAAATCAGGCTTAAAATGCATTAAATATCATCAAAATACCCAAATATATGCTTGTGTTTGTTGCTTGTGTATTTTAGGTACGAATATTGAGAAAATGACAAAAGATCACAAGAATCAGTCAAACACGAACACGGGAAACGAAGCCGCACGATGAACCAAGCCCTAATGAAGAATTTTCCAAAGAAAACCCTTGAAGATTTGAAGAATTATGAAGATTGGTCCTCCAATGTGGAAGAATTGACACTTTATACCCTTGTATCTTCATAATTACAATTTTGGTCCCTAAAGTTTGTCAAAATTACAAAAAGGACCCTTAACTTTGAAGAATTGGCAAATTTAGTACCTCAACAAAACTAAATTGTCAATATTGGTCCTCCAAGAAGTCAACAAACAAGTCAAACCTTGAAGAATGAAGAAAATGCCAAAATCAGTCCTTCAAGTATCATAAGTTTACATGTTTAGTCCTTGTTTCAAATTTATAAAGTGTTTGTGCCAAAAGTGACAAGTTTCCAAACTTATAACAAAGGAAAAGGAGTTTGGTTGCTATTTAATACAATGTGAAAGAAGAATGAAACATGGGGGTCCTTTTCTGCCAAACAACCTAAGACAAACCCACCACTCACAAGCCTCCACGTCACCAACCTTAAACTCTCCACCAATCATACACTCCCTCCTCTCCACGTCAGAATCCACCCAACCCTTTTATTTAATCAGTTTTAAACTGATTATAAATATGAGGGAAACACATTTTTTGAAAATTAATCACCCTTAACCCAATCAAACCCCACCCTGCTATCACTAATCCTCCCATAAACCCTAAATCTTAATTTTCACAAATCAAGGGGTTTTCCCCTAAATCTTTCCAGATTGGCAATTAACGTCACTCTCATCCTATCCCACTCCCCAAAAACCTTTCACCCTCACCATACTTCCCCACCCAATGGTCCCCTGCACATGCTTTGGCTAAAAAACAAAGGGGAAACAGATATCCAAGGGTCCTAAGATGGTTACTCACCTCTCCAAGCAAGATTAAACGTCCAAGATCTCTTCTCCACTGCTGGCACATCACATGAGGACGCTTTTGACTCAATTTCAAATTCAAACAAGGCATCTTTCTGGAATCTCCAAGGGCAAGATGGGAAGTTTATATCATTAGGGTTTTAAGTTTCCATTCAGTTCTAGAAGCAATTTGTAGCCTCTATATAAAGGCACATAGGACTTTAGTTTAGGTTGTTCTTTTTTCCTTCTCCTTGGTCAAAACCTTGTAAAGCCAGTTTTATTTAATGAAATAAAATGGTATTGAGTATTTGACGAGAAATAAAAAGATCCACATTTACTTTTCATTGCATTGTTAAATTTTTCAAGTTAAAATTTTATATAAAGTTTCTGTTTGGTGACTAAAGCTGTTAACTTTTTAAGTATTGGGTCCAAGTATTTTAAGCTGATCACATAAGCCTGATAATCTTGTTGATTATCAAGCTTAAGTGAGGGTTAAAACTCTTGTTGATATATATTTGTTACTCAAGTTTTAAGAAAATCAAAAAAATCAGTTTTTTCTATTTTCAGTCAAATAAGCCATAGGCAGCTTAACTAATAAGCTGGCTTATAGCTTATTTGCTTTGTGACCAGCTCACTTTACTTGTTTTCTTTCCTGGTTTGTTGTGGTTGTGCATGGACAAAACCAAAAAGGGGGGTAATCAAGACCCTCATTTCCATTTTCACCTTTTTGTACCAAGTAGCATCAGCAGCCCAAGGGTTCTGCTCAGGCCCCAGCCTGATTGGAGGTAACTAGCAGTCACTGAGGGACCTGGATGTAGGTCCCTCTAGGTAGCATTCTATCTTCTTTATTTTCAGTTTCATTTTCAGTAATTTGTGATTTGCATGAAAGTTGTGAAAAGTGTTGTTGTCCTGGTTTGATATTGTTCAATTAGGTTCACATGCATGCTAGAAGTGTTTGAATTTAGTTTTGAGTAGAGTTGGATTGATTTGCTTTGAAAATTTTTGATTTGCAGTTTTTAAGGGGTGTTTGGATTAAGGGATAAGTAGGGTTTAAAGGTTTAAATCTTGGCTTAAAATCTGTTAAACACACTCTTTGGGTAGTTATAGGTTATGTGTTAGCATTGGTTTTCTATTTGGTAGAGTATTAAACAAAATTGTATGTTAAAAAAGTGAGAACATTGCATAAATCAAATAATGCCTTGATTGACTAATTTTGTAAGAATTTGAGCCTCCAAATCTTGTAAGCTGCTAGTGAGTAGGTTGTTTAAGGATTGAGAATCATTTGTATGTCAGTTGGTGGACTTGTGTGCAAGATGTAAGCATTGGAATTTCATTTTTGTGCAAGTTATTTGTGTTATTTGATCATCAGAAACATAAGCTTAATCAGAAACATTGCCTGCTTGACTTGCTTGATTTTTGTGATAGGTCTTGTGTGATTTGTGTTGTTCTTGACTTCCCACAACCCAACTGGTTGTGGGAGTGCCCCATTGTCCATCAAACATAACAAAAAACCAAGATCAAGCACCTCTTGATCATATCTTCACAAGTGAAGATATCTCTTTTTTCTCTGTATTCATTAGAACCTTGTCTGAGCACGTTTTTGGTTCTAAATTGTTTAAATCTTAGTTAGTTTGGATTAGAATTGTGTTTTTGGTAGTTTAAGAAGTTACTGTATTGATTTTAAAGTTAAAAAAAAGAAAAAGTTTTGCAAAAAGCCTCCATAGCCTGGGCTCGAACACTCGACCTGTCGTGCCGGAGTGGAGTGCTTTACCAGTGATCTATGTGACTTTCTATGTCACAAGGTCATAAGGTTTAATACTTAAGTGGTGTTTAATTTGTAGCTTATTTAATCAGCAACTTATAATTAAGCTAATTTCAGCTTATTTTCTTTAGGTTTTGACTGTTTAGCATTTTTCTTAGGTTCTTGTTAGGGTTTTTGACTTTTCAGTTCAAAAAGTTTATTTTTCCCTTAATTAATTAATTTTCTAGGATTATTTTTAGTTTAAATTTTAGAAAGTAATTTAAAAATAGAAAAAGGTATTTTAAAAATCTAAAAAAATAGTTTTTAGGTTTTGATTTATATTTTTGAGGTTTACAGCTATTTAAGTTTTCAAAAAGTCTAATTTTTGATTTTATTGGATTTTAGGGTTTTTAGCTAATTTTAAAATTTAATATAAAATTATTAAATAGGTTTCAGAAAATTTTGATTGCATTTTTGTTTAGTTACATTATTCTAGATTTTTGGTATTTTTTAGAATTTTTTTATGAACTTTGAATTTTTTTGAATATTTTAATATTATTTTATTATTAAAAATTGAAGTTTGATTTTTTTAGTTTTTACATTTTTCCTAGATTAAGGACACTTAATTAGGAGTTTTGTCACTTTCCAAATATTTTTAGGACTTTTCAATTATTTTCTAGAATTAATTTAAGTTTTAATTGATTTTAATAGTTTTTAAGTGTTTAAAAATAGTTTAATTTGGTTTTAAAATTAAAAAAAAAAACTTTTTAGCTTAATTAGAATATTTTTGAGGTTTACAAACTTTAAGATCTTGTTTAGGGCTTTTTAATAATTAATTGTGATTTTTAGGGCTTTAATTAGCATTAAAAAGTCATTATCTAATTAATTAAAAGGTTTTAGCAAGTTTGGATTTTTTGTAAACTCTTAGAATATTATTGCGGAATTTTAGTAATTTTTAGGAATTTTTAGGTTAAAATTTTAATTTTTGCACTATTTACGGTTTTACGTGATCGCCTTTTTCGTCTTAATTTAATTCGTCTTTGTAACCGTCTTTCTCTTCTAATCTCATTTATTTCTTTCTCAATCATATAATCACAAACATTAATCAATTCATTACACAACACACTTGCCTCCTTGGGAAACGAACTTGAACTTATTTGGTCATTAGTGCTCGGTTTTCCTAAACCGACACTTAACGCTTACCACTACTTTGCCTCTCTTTTCCTAAAGGGTTGCAAATAGCTACAATCAAGGATAAATAGATCCAAGTCCGAAAAGGAGGCGGATCGTTGTATCTCAAAATACCAATTAGTGATTGAAGAAATAATCATGAAGTCGTGGTCAACAAAGTTGGAGTACCCCTCAAAAGTCTCCAAGTGAAGAAATTCTATTAACGATGAGAAGACCATTATCTCAAGCACTTCTCTCAAGATATGAAGTATGAAGTACATGCCAAATATCGGCCCGAGAAAGGTCTCAAATCGTGAACCGAGTTATGCCAAGATATGAACTTTTTGATATCCCGAGAAGCAGTTTTAAGAGATTTTGTCCTTTAGCTAACTATTGATCAAATCGTCCTACTTTGCTTTCAGCCTAAATAAACTATCGCAATAAGTCCAAAAATGCATCTTCATGATCATTCTAAGACAAAAATAAAATATAAGAGATACACCTAGGAATAAGGGAGTTTAAGCATATGATTAAGCCATGTGTGTAAGTGTTTGATTTACTAACTTATAATAACAATGATCTCGTTTTTAAGCTTAGTTTGGGGAACGTGAAACTTGAGGGTGATAAATCTTCGCAGCACCGAAGCCCTAATGTAAGTCCTTGATCTCTTTGCAAGTTATTTCCATATAGCTATTTTCAAGTGAAAATGTTTTTCTATCCTTTTGTTTACTTTAAAGATTTTAATTTCTCTTAGTACTTTAATTTTTGTTTAGTAGTATTTTAATAAGACCAAGGTTGATTGATTATGAGAAAAGTGTAAATTTGCTTTATCACTAAGCATTACATGAGGGCATGGCAATGGTTAAGTGTATGGGATTTGATAGGTGTGAAAACACCCATCCTTTTTCCACTTAATTCTGACTAAAACGAGACCAAAACGCGTGTTTAATATCATTTGTTTGGAATTATGCGTGGTTTTTGTGTTTATTGTGTTTTCAGAGTTAACCGGATGAATATTGAAGAAAACATGGGATTGCACGGGTTTTATCGAAGAAAAAGACTCAAGACGAAGTTTATTATCCAAGAGATGCAAAAGATTTGAAGTCATTTGGCCTATTTGAAGATTTATCGAAGAAAAGGACCGAAGATTGAAGATTTACATATGTCGAAGAAACTCAAGTCTATTAAACGAAGAAATTAAAAGACGAGTTGAATTTAATCGTCGACAAATCCCGAATCAGAATCGAAAATGTCAACTTTTCTGAAAAGACGAGAAGACAAGAAGAACGGGAGAAAGTCCACTCACCAACCAAAGAGAACACCTATATAAAGAATTCCCTTCACACTTTTCATTCAGTTTTTTCACTCCTTTTTTCTCTCTTTTCTGTTCGTAGGCATCACCAACACCATTAGGGTGTTTGGTGATTTTGATTCTTGTTTTTCCAATCTTGTATATTAATCTTTGTCTTTTGATTGTTTAAACATTAATCTATCAATTTAATCCTTCATTTCATCTTGTTCATCTTCAACTTTTTGATTCAAAGTTAAAATTCTTATTTGGTTGATTTTGATTTTTAAAAGTTATTGGGTTTTATGTTTTTATTGATGGGATTTGATGTTTATGGTTAGTAGATGATTAGGCATAAGTTTTGTTTAAGTTTTGGTTAAACACTTGGTGGATTTTGGCTTGAAATCGTGTTCCCCTGTTTTTCTGTCTCCTACTGTTCTTGAGTTTTCCCAGGTTCCGAATGAGCACAAAACTTCCGAATGAAGCATCTTAGTGAAAAGTTCCGAATCAATTTGTATTAAAAAGTTCCGAATCAATTTGTTCCGAATGAATGGTTTTTCAAAAGTTCCGAATCAGTTTAAAAGTTCCGAATCAATTTTGTTTAAAAGTTCCGAATAAACTTCCGAACCAATTCAAATCTTCCGAATCAATCTTTTTCAAATCTTCTGAATCAGTTTAAAAGTTCCGAATCAATTCTGTTTAAAAGTTCCGAACGAAAGTTTCGGATCAAGGAAAACTTCCGAACGAAAGTTCCGGATCAAGGCTTCCGAATCAAGCTAGTTCACTCGGAAGACTTCCGAATCAAGGAGTTCATCCGGAAGAGTTCCGGATCAAGAAGTTCCGAACCAGAGGGTTCATTCGGAAGAGTTCCGAACCAAACTTCCGGATCAAGACTTCCAGATCAAGGGTAAAGTAGAAACTTCCGAATCAATTTTCTTTTGAGTATTTCGAATCAGAGTTAAGTGATATTTACTGTTTCTTTTTTAATACTTAAATTTTAATTCAAGTTTTATTAATTGCTATTAAATTAATTGCTTTTAGCTTATTCTTATCACTTTATGCTTTTAATCCTTTTAGTAGAATAGAAAATCCAAACCCCCTTTTTGTCACCAAGAACGATCTTTCCACTTTGAGCTGTAATCAATTCGAGAGGATACCGAGATTTAATCTGAACCCCATTGCAAATCCATGTATCACTTCTCGTAGTTATCCGGAATATTGTCACCTTGTTGTTCCCATTCAATCTATAACACAAGATTTAGAAGAGATATTTAGAGAGAGAAAGAGAAGAAAAGTAGAGAGAGAAACAAGAGAGATTTGGAAGGTTTATGTTTACTAGAGAGAGAAAGTAAAATGAACCAACACCCTCTTTCACATGTGAAAGAGGGTTATATACCCCACGGCTCTAAGGCCTTTGTGGGCTTCATCTTGGGCCGGGCTTGGCTTTGCTTTGGGCTTACGCCCCTAACTTATACAATATTAGCTTAAAGTCCAAGCCCGGTTTTCCCGACTAACCTATTACAATACAAGACCTTTTTAACGACTAAGATGACCTATTACATTCTTGTTCGGCTATATAAAATATAGGGCTAACAATCTCCCCCAATGTATCGGTCATCTTAAAAAGCTTAAAAAGCATAAGATGATTGAGTGAATACATTCTTGTAGAGGAGATCTTCCTGCTTTGGTCTTGTATCTTGGTCTTGATCTTGTTTGTAACAGCTTTGTTCCTTCATGCTTTCGTGATCTTTATCTTGAGCCTTTGTCATTTGACTTTGAGTGCTTGAGATCTTCCTCTGTACTCCTTGTGACTAAGATGACTTATTACATTCTTACATTCTTAGGTATCTTGATTATCGCCATCTTGTGCTCTTGTGACTTCTGAATCGACATCGGTTGTACAACTACGCCACCTTCTTGATATGCAGCAACATATATAGACACGGATGAAATGGCTTTGAACATTTCACCCTAACTCGGTAGCGTTTTACCTCCGGTCGGTGAAGACCGTTAAACGGTATTAAATACCGTACTTGTGATCAGGTAGATTCGATTAAGAACCTCCTTGACAGGGTTTCCCGGCGGTAGTAGCCAGTTCTCTTTACTCGACCGTCTCAAAGCAGACTGCGAACGTAAAGAGTGAATCATAAGGATAAATTATCCGTCTGATTAGAGTCGTCAATTCAGATTTCCTGGAACAAGTTTGATTCTAAAAGAATCGCACCATTGTTGCTTTCCAGTTTGTCACAAGCTTGATTCATAGAGAATCTTGCGAGTTACCTACCGCAGTGCTGTTTGATGTTGGCACTGGAAGGATTTCCATTCGTCACTGTGAACACTAATGAGTGTCACTCTGAATGTTCTGGCAAGATCACATGGATTTTGCGAAGAAACCTGGAATCAAGTTTGAATCAATTAAGAATCGAAACTTAGTTGCTTTCCAGTTCTCACAAGTTTGATTCGTGTAGAATCGCACAAGTTACCTACCATGAGCTTGTTTAATGCTGGCTCAAGCAGGATTTCCATCTTCATTGTGAATCGTATCACTCAGATGTTCTGGCAATATCACAAGGATAATGCGTAGGACTCGATTGTGTCCTAATGAGATGATAGATAGATCTTGATTGGCTCTAGACTCAATAAGTGCATTTTGGTAATCGGAGGCTGGAGCAGACTGCCACCTTTTCAATATTAACTGACTCGGAGTGAGAAAGTCAATAGATACGTGTTGATCTCCGTGACAATGAGACAAGTTTCTTTTGAGAGAAACTCGAATGGCTGGGGAAGGGTTGTGCATCGCATCACTGGGTCCATGACACTTGTCTTCAAAAGATGTGTTAACCCGGTTTCTACCTAAGTTGCAAAGAATATTCAACTCCTTCAATGCTTACCAATACGTCATCATTAACACCTTGTTGTGATTGTTCCAGTGCTAACTTAAGTACTTGGTCCGCATTCAGCTTCATTCCACTCCATCTTTCCTAAGGACAACTATTTCTAGCTATGGAATGTCCTTGGGTAGATCCCTCCGGTTCTGGTTGGATCATAGGACTTAGTTTCCTATCCTAAACCACCTTTTGACTCCATCGTTCCATCGTGGATAGTAGGTTGTTTTGGGTATAGATCGTAACCATAAACCATTGAAAACCATTCAAAGTGTTTGATAAAAATCAAAACTTTTAACACTTGAAAGTTTTACATTTCCGAAAAGCTCCCCCTACACACATGCATCGATATACGAAATAGTTTGGCATGTGAAGGAAAGAGTTGCAATTGAGTCTTTAAGATCACTTGTTGCGATATATTACATTTTAATCACATTTTCTCCCCTATCTATAATATAAAAACATCATATTAGAGATACTAATTGATTAAAATATGACAATTTCTGAAAACCGATTGGGAGAGAAACATGTGTGCACGAATGAAGCATGGAACATTTTTAGTCGGGTCGCTCCCCCTCAACAATATATGTGTGTCTTGAGACAAAATTTGACAAAATTTTAGAAAAACGACACCACAAAATATGTTGAGGTACGGAGTTGAGATGCCTTTTCCGATATAATATATTACATTTGACAATTTCATATCATTTTCGGAATGTGTTGGATACATAAAATATGGCATTTTAGAGATGTACCCAACAACATTAAAAGGCTTGATTTTAAAACGCTCCCCCTCAAAAATTGATCAAAATAACATATGACAATTTTGAGATATAAAAACCACTTATGAGGAAGGGAGTGTTGAACACACAATTTTGAAAGATTTAGAAAAACCTTTTGAGAAATTCTTGAAAAATTGTGTTCAACGGTTTTAAAATAATCATGATAGAAGACTTCTCTTCTATTGATTAGGGAAAGCGCACTGAAACGTACACTCCCCTTTCGGGTCCGTTTTTCATGAGCTCAAAACTTTGATTGTTTTGTGACTAGCTCATGACCGAGAAAAATAAATTTCCCGTTGTGAAGGATAAGTTATCATCCGTGATAAACTTTCCTTAAGTTGAAGTTCGAGTTCTAAGCTGTCATTTACTTAGAAATCGTTTTTCATGAACTTAAAAACTTTTATTGTTTTTATGAGAAGCTCATGACCGAGAAGTATGAATTTCTCGTTGAGAAGGATAAGTTATCGTCGAGATAAACTTTCCTTAGTTGAGGTCCGAGTTCTAAGCTGTGATGCGCCTAGAAGTCATTATGAGAGAATATCAAGCAGCTTCATTTACCAAAACCTCCAAGTCTTCTGGAGTCATATACTTCATACCAAGACGGCCAACGAGATACGCAAACCTATCTTTCGATAGAGCTTTTGTAAACAAGTCTGCCAGCTGGTACTCAGTTCTGACAAAGTATAATTCCACGATGCCGCGTTCCACTTGTTCCTTGATGAAGTGATATCTGACATCGATGTGCTTGGTGCGGGAGTGTTGAACCGGATTGCAAGATATGGCTACGGCCGAACTTGAGTCACAATACATAGGTATTTTATCAAAGTGGAAGCCATAATCCGTGAGTTGAGTTCTCATCCAAAGGACTTGAGCAAAACACGCGGATAGAGCCACATATTCTGCTTCAGCTGATGAGAGCGAAGTGCAATCCTGCTTCTTTGACGACCAACTGACAAGCTTGTCTTCCCCTAGAAATTGTATGCTACCAGAAGTGCTTTTTCGACTATCAAGACAACCTGCGTGATCAGAATCTGAAAAAGCTGTTAGATGAAAACCGGTTTCCCTCGGATACCAGAGTCCCATGTGAATGGTATTCTTAAGGTATCGAAAGATCCGTTTAACCTCTTTGAGGTGCTTTTGAGTAGGTCTGGCTTGATATCGTGCACAATAGCATGTGGCATGATGAATATCAGGCCTGCTGGCTGTAAGGTACATAAGTGACCCGATCATACTGCGATATCGCGTTTGATCTATGGGATATGAGTACAAGTCAGCGTCTAGGGATGTGGTCGACAATGGTGTACCAACGCGAGCACATGAGGTCATACCATGCTTTTTAAGTATCTCTTGAGCATACTTAGCTTGGTTAATGAAGATACCACATGGGGATTGATGAATCTGGAGGCCTAAAAAGAATTTTAGCTCCCCCATCATTGACATTTCAAATCTGCTGTGCATTAATTTTTCAAAACATTTTGAAAGTTTTGGGTTCGTAGAACCAGAAATAATGTCATCAACATAAACTTTCACCAGCATTATGTCATCCCCATATTTATTAGTAAAGAGAGTAGGATCAATAGATCCTTTGGAGAATCCTTTGGACACCAAGAAGTTTGAAAGTTCTTCGTACCATGCCCTTGGAGCTTGTTTAAGTCCATATACAGCCTTTTTGAGACGATAGACTTTGTCAGGATGATGAGGATCGATGAATCCTTCCGGCTGATTCACATACACTTCTTCCTTCAAATGACCATTGAGAAAAGCAGTTTTAACGTCCATCTGAAAAACCGTGAAGCCCTTATGTGCAGCATAAGCAAGGAATATCCTGACTGCTTCCAAACGAGCAAGTGGAGCGAATGATTCATCAAAATCTATCCCTTCTTGTTGACGATACCCCTTAACCACAAGACGAGATTTGTTTTGATGATGGTTTGTTCTTCATCCAGTTTGTTTTTCCAGATCCATTTGAAATCTAAAATTGACATTCCATAGGGTCGGTCAACAAGTTCCCGAACATTTAGGCGTTCAAACTGATGAATTTCGTCTTGCATTGATTCAATCCACGCATGATCAGTCATGGCTTGTTTGATGTTTGTAGGTACAGTTGAACTCACGGTGAGTGCATACATACACACATCGCCATCGGTTTCGAGTTGTCTGCGTGTTCGAACCGGTTGTGAAGGATTTCCAATGACTTGCTCCAATGGATGATCACGTGTCCAATGGTGAGTGGATGGATAAGGTTGGTAGAATGTATGCATGTTGGACGGATCAACATGTTGAGTAGAAGACTCTCCGACTTTGTGTACCGGTGTATCGAACGGATTGATAAATTCTTCATCGCCAGGTTGTGCATCGACTGCTTGATTGTTGTTTCCTCCTTCAGCATTGACGGTTGGTGATGTTGGTTGTATGATAGTTTCTTGAGTTTGTTGAGTATCCACTGGAATTGTCTCTTGAGCAACGGTTGCTGAAGTAGATGCAGTTGTGTCTTTTTGACTTTGTTCGGGTGCATCAGTAGTGGGGACAGCGGAAGGCTTTGACACAACTTGATTGTTTCCATAGTAATATTCATCAAACATTGGATCATATAAATCAACCAACTCATTCATATGTGTCGTATCCGTCGAGTCTGCTGTAGGAGTACTTTCTTTACATTCTTGCACGGGACGTACACTGTTGTGTGTAGGTGCCATTGCTGGACATTGAGGTGCGGGACTTGAGCTGTTGTGATCAAGTACCATTTGTGGCAATTCGTCAAAGTTCACATGAATTGTTTCGACAATAATCTTTGTTCTCTTGTTATAGACCCGATATCCTTTCGACAATGTCGCATACCCCACAAAAATACATGCATCACCTTTTTCTTTCATCTTGTCGAGGTTCTCACCGTCTTTAAGAATGTAGCATAAAGATCCAAATACGTGAAAGAATTTGACAGTAGGTTTCCTGTCATTGATGATGTGGTAAGGTGTCTTTTCATGTCTAGGGATGACGAGAGAACGATTCTGAGTATAACAGGCAGTTGCAATTGCTTCAGCCCAGAAGAATAGCGGTAATTTTGAAGCAGAAAGCATTGTTCGAGCAGCCTCAACCAAAGTACGGTTCCGTCTTTCGACAACGCCGTTTTGTTCAGGAGTTCGAGCAATAGACGTTTGATGTTCGATGCCTTCTTCTTGAAAGTAAGATTGCAAGTTCTTGTTCAAAAATTCAGTACCCCTATCCGTTCTTACGGTTAAGACTTGAGCTTGAAGATTGCGTTGTATCATCTTGAGAAAGTTTTTTAGAACCTCTGGTGTTTCATCTTTGGACCTTAAGAAGAAAGTCCATGTGTATCTAGAGTAATCATCAACAATCACTAGAATATACTTTTTCCCGTTAATACTCTCTACACGCATGGGACCACATAAATCCATGTGTAGAAGTTCCAATCGTCCTTTTGAGCTAGGGGTAGTCTTTGTTTTGAAAGACTTCCGTTTTGCTTTCCCCAACTCACAAGAAGAACAAAGATGGTCTTTGACGAATTTCAACTTAGGAAGACCGGTCACAATATCATTCTTCGAAAGCAAGTTGATGGTGTCAAAGTTGAGACGTGACAATCGTTGATGCCATAACCATGCTTGAGATGATGAAGCTTTAGCCATTAAGCAAATTGGATTTGTTGAAGATGTGTCTTGAAGAGTTACTGTGTAGAGATCAGAACCACGAGAACCTGTAAGAAGGTCATTCCCATCGTAGTCTCTAACATAGCAAGTAGATTTCCGAAAAGCCACTTCCAAATCCGCATCACAAAATTGACCAACCGAGAATAAATTGTGATTCAGTCCCTCGACGTAATAAACCCGTTTTATAGTGATATTCCCTTGAACCAAGTCTCCATATCCGAGTATCGGTGCAAATTGATCATTTCCAAACCGTACCGTACCCAGAAACTTCTCCACGAAGTTAATGAGAAGCTTGAGATTGCCCGTCATGTGCTTTGTGCACCCGGAGTCCATTATGAATAGGATGAGTTCGACGAGCTGCAGAAGAATTAGAAGACAATGTAGCATTTGACAAATGGGAGCCCTTGATAGAAACGGGTTCCAAAATAGTAGTGGGCCTAGATGCAAAGTCTACAGGCAAGCTGATATTCCTAGACCCAATCACTAAAGTGGTTAACTTAGGTACCCATTTGTATCCGGGTGGTGTAAATCTCGAATACCCCCGTGTACATGTCCTAATCATGTTCTCATATAGCTTCTTTAATCTGTTTTGTTTACGCATAGTAGTGGAGTCTAACGCACTTAGTTTCTTAAGTGGTTGATCAGTGGATTGGTTCAAAGTTCTTGTGGGTTCTCTAGTACTAGTTGGCACAGGAATAGGCTTCCTAGTTCTAGTATTCACGCTATTATGATTAAGAGCACAAGCATCATGATTGAAAGTACGAACACATTTTCCACATTCAACACAAACAACTTCAACATTCGATGTCTTAGCATTTAAACTGTCATTACAAGCAGTTACAGACGTTTTATTCTTAGAAAACTTAAAATTCCTACGGTGATCTTCTACTTCCTTCTTCTTCCCTTGACTATTGTTAGGCATGACTCTATCTTCAATTCTAGTGCTCTTAAGCTGTGGTCCGCTAACACTAGTAGTGGGATTTACTCCTGTAGAAGAAGACACACGTTGATTAGTTTTCCTAGTATTCTGAGGTAACTGCGTAGTTCCAGTTTGAGTGGACCTAGTGTTCATCTTATACATTCCAGGTGCTATCACATTAGTGCTCTTATCATTTCCTATCTTAGGCAAAGTCTGTGGGGATTGTCCCAAAATAGATGATTTAGGGCATTTAACCGCATTCGGTTAACGAACAGCGGATGGTTTACCCAAAACAGACTTTCCTTTCATTTTCTCAATGAGTTTCTGTAACTCACGTATGGCAATGTCCCTTTCTTTTAGCTGAGCTTTCAAATCATTTATTTCGAAATCTTTTTCATTTAGTAAACGAAACGAAGAAGCTGACATTTCTTGACACTTTTTATGATTATGAGATTTTTCACCTTTTTGTAAAGCAAGTTCAAGAGAAATGGAGTGTTTCTCAAGTTGAGAAAAGCTTTTCGAAAGTTTGTTGTATGACTGAATTTGTTTTGAAAGCTCTACTTCAAGATTGCGACATTTCTCGTCCGATTCTGACGCTAGACATGTTACATGACAATATTGATCAAGATCGGTATACACACCAAGTATAGCATTCATATGGTCAGCATAAAAATATTCCTTAGAAAGTCGATCAATTTCGTTAGAAAGTTGGTGTTCTTGTGTCTTTAATTTAATTTGAAGAAAATCAACTTCATCTTCAAGAGATTTGACATAGCTTAAATCAGTTAACATTTCCTCAGTGAGAGCATTATAAAACATTTCCATATTTTTTGAAAGATCATCAATGGTTGGAACAATGCATTGTTGAATGACGACTTCTACTTGTGGGTTAGGTTTAATATTCCAAATGGTATCTCTAGAAACTTTTTCATAGTCGACAACACCTTTGTACAAATTTAAAACCCCTTGTTTTATAAACTCAAATTGCTGAACACTTTTGCTTTTCTCATCCCATTTACGTTTTTCATCCAAAATTCATTTTTCTAAAAAAAATTGATTGCTTTTTGAAACTCCTTTTTAAAGAAACTTTCTTTTGTGGTTCATCACTTGGTGGTGGAACACTATTATACATCTTTTGTTCTTTTGAAAGTTCTTTTTGAGGGACAAACTTAATATGAGTGTTAGAATCAGAAAGGTTTATTAAATCACTTAAGTTTGATCGACTCTCTTCTTGTTGACGAATGATTTCGTCGCAGTCAGGAGAAAGCATAAGAGCAAGATTATCAACATAACAACCGATATCATAAAGAGCAGGCTTGGTACTTTGAACTTTCTTGAGATATTCAGGCTTGACAAAACTCGTTTTCATATTTCTATTGAGCATATTCATAGTTTGAATAGACTGACCTGTTTTGTAAACAATGTTGTTTAACGTGTCGACTCTCTTTTCCAAAGCAAGAATTTTTTCAATATCCTTTTCTTCACGAGTTTTATAAAGCTCAGTTTGTTCTTTGTTAACTGACTCTAATTCAGTAATTTGGAGTTTATGTAGCAGCAGTTGTTCTTCAAGTTCCGATATCTTCTGTTTTGACATATGAATTTCGTGTGTTACTTCAGAACAACATTGTTCGTTGAGCACCTTACGTTCATATACCAAACCATTAGCTATTGCAACTCGTCGATCAGCTTCTTTTACATAATCACACTCTTTAAGCCTGTCTATCTCCTCGGCTAAGGATGTGTTTGCTTGCTTCAAACGTTTATTAGCATCTTTGTTTTCCTCAATTTCATGTTTTAAAGAATCAATTATAGACGCAAGCAAATCACGGTCCTCATCCGAGTCACTATCCTGAGCAGCATTACCTTCATCATTACACATATGCTGTGAATCCGTAGAGATATTGCTATCCTCGGTGTCCATTACATATGTGTCATTGATGCTTTCGGGTTGCTCAGGATGTCGTCGTTCATTAGCAAACACATTATAGTTATCATTTGTTGGTACCTTTTCAATTGGCTCAGTATCAAAGATAGGTCCAGAAGTATCAGTAGTCTCTGGAAGCACTTCTTGAATCTTTGCCATGTACACATAATGTGCCTCTAGCTCTTGATCATCGGCTTCATCATCAGTGTCATCACGCCAGTCAACTTCATCTGCTGTGAGTGGAATTCCTGCTTCTTCTTTCTTACACAGCAGCATCTTTTCCTTGTGATACACTGAGTCCTTAACCCGTTTTGGCTTCTTGCATTCCCTAGCCATGTGCCCAAATCCCTTACAGTTGAAGCATTGAATCCCAGTCTTCTGCACAACCGGAGTGCCTACAGTATCTCTAGCCCCAACTTGATTCATCATCCTCTGATTATCATACCTAGCATCACGATCATACCTAGGTGCATGATCAACTTCCTTATATCTAGCATTGGATGATGACCTGAGGTTGTTGTTGGTAGGTTTGTAGATCTTTTTATAAGTTGTGGTGAGTAAAGACATGAGTTCTTCAATCTTCTTGTCCCTTGAAGTTTTTTCATCATCACTGTCTCCATCTGACTCGGTGTCATACTTTGGAGGTGGAGTGGGGACAATTGCTTTTGCTTTGTGTTTAGCAGCAGCTAGAGGTTTGGTGGATGAGCTTGATGACTTCGAGGAATGAGTAGGTGGTTGTTGACGAGGAACGAGTTTTGTTGTAGTAGCAGCCACAAAAGCAATAGAATTAGCAGACCGTTCTGCCTTTTCAGCCCTTAGTTCATTCACTTCATTCTGATGTTGTTTCAAGATATCATAAAGTTTGTGGTAAGATATAGTCTTGATATCCTCCCTTTGTTTGACCAAAGTCACAAACCTTTGCCATTCCGGTTTGAGTTGAAGTAAGAACTGAACATTAGCATGATGATTGGAGATGGTGCACTGATTTCTGACAAGCTCATTCATCATTTTGTAGAATCTCGAGTAATATGAGTCAATGGATTCACCATCTTCAGATGTGAATTTTCCAAATTCCCAAAGTAGATTAGTCTCGAGATCTTGAACATTGATCGACTCACCTTGCTTCAATCGATGAATTGCATTCCACATTTCCATAGCATTAGGACATGCATCAACTGTGGAATAGATATCGTTATCAATTCCAGTGAGTATGAAGTTTACAGCATCAGCTTCAGCTTGGAGGAGTTTCTTTTTCTCAGCAGAACATGTGTCAAAATCCTCCATTTCTCGTATAGTTGATGAAGTACCATCCTCTGCCTGTGTGGTAATTGGTCTGAATTCAAAAACTGGAGGTGGATTCTCAAGGCAGTGACGAAGAGCAGTTCGGTTTTCTTTTCCGTCGAGAAATCTGAGAAAACGAGATCTCCATTGAACGTAGCAACCGGCAGTGAGCACATGTGGATTACCGTTGCCACCTTGTTCCAAACGAATTTGATTAGCAGTTGCAATGTTGATGTTGTTGTTAGACATGGTGAATACTTGTGAATGAATTGTAGATCTTAGTGGATTTGTTGTGATGATGTGTGGTTAAAATTGAAATTCCGAAATTTCCAGAAATTTTTTTTTTTTTCAGTCTGACAATAAATTCCTCAGTCTGACAAAACGGTAAGTCGAAAAATTTTGTATCGCCAAATTTTGAATTTGAGTTAGAAATAGCCAAAAACTAATAGGGAAAAAATTTGATTTTACATGACCTAAAAATTTTAACTCTTTTTTTTTTTTTTTTTTTAATCTTCGTGTAAACGATGTTCCTAAACTAGTCTAGATAGTGGCTAAGTCTAAAAATTACTCAAACAAAATATCCATCGGAATGCCCATCGGAATAACCTTGTCGGAATGACCAATCGGAATGTCAAATCGTAATACCCAATCGGAATGTCCAAATTGGAATACTAATCGGAATACCCTAATCGGAATGTCAAATCGGAATGACCAATCGGAATGTCAATCGGAATGACCAATCGGAATGTTCAAACTGGAATGACCAATCGGAATGTCAATCGGAATGACCAATCGGAATGTCCAAATGGAATGTTAAATCGGAGTGTCCAATCGGAATGACCAATCGGAATGTATAAACCTTATTCCGATTACACCAATCGGAATAACTGTAAGCCCTTTTCTGATGACCTGATCGGCATAATTCCCACTTTTCTCGGACAAAACTCAACCAATTCGTGATTTTAAGCCAAAAAATGATCAAAACACCCAAAAATTTTGTGTTTTTAGCCAAGGTATCAATACCAAATCTCTACCACAACTATGTAGAAGATTTGTATCAAGAAAAAACCATAAAAAACACAAGAAAAAAATTTTTTGGACGTGATATAAAGATCAAAATGATCACGAAAAATCAAGAACACACCACACGAATCTTCAATCACCTATCCACTATAGGCTCCGATACCAAATGTTGTTCCCATTCAATCCATAACACAAGATTTAGAAGAGATATTTAGAGAGAGAAAGAGAAGAAAAGTAGAGAGAGAAACAAGAGAGATTTGGAAGGTTTATGTTTACTAGAGAGAGAAAGTAAAATGAACCAACACCCTCTTTCACATGTGAAAGAGGGTTATATACCCCACGACACTAAGGCCTTTGTGGGCTTCATCTTGGGCCGGGCTTGGCTTTGCTTTGGGCTTACGCCCCTAACTTATACAATATTAGCTTAAAGTCCAAGCCCGGTTTTCCCGACTAACCTATTACAATACAAGACCTTTTTAACGACTAAGATGACCTATTACATTCTAGTTCGGCTATATAAAATATAGGGCTAACACACCTTATCCGGAATACCTAGTTCGAAGCTTAATCCGGAATAATTTCCAAATCCTTTATCCGGAATATTTGTCTAAACCTTATTCGGAATCCTGTCAAGAGCTTATCCGGAATAATGTTACCCTGCAGCTTATCCGGAATAATCTTGATGCCTTTATCCGGAATATATTCCAGCAGCTTATCCGGAATCCCTGATGAGTGCTTATCCGGAATATGAAGTTAAACTCCTTATCCGAAATAAATCCCCAGTCGCTTATTCGGAATCCCTGAAACGTGGCCTTATCCAGAATACTTGAAAGGGTCCTTATCCGAAATAATTGCTGAGTGCTTTATCCGGAATATGGAACTGAGCTTAATTCGGAATACCACAAGTGAGCTTATCCGGAATCAGGCTTTAAGCCTTATCCGGAATAAGAGGGTTTTACCGAAACCCGGATAGAACTAAAATTAAATAAGCTAGAGACTAAAATTAAGCTAAACACAAATAAGCACTTAACTAAAACTTTTACCAAATCAAATTTAAGAAAAAGCTATTGAATCAAAATTTAAAAACTTTTAAAAACACTAAATAATAAAATGTTTAAAATCAACTTTTTATAAAAATTAACTAAGAAGCACTTAATCAAATTTAAGAAAAACACAATAAGCTATCAAATCAATAAGCTAACACAATCATAATCATAAAAGCATAACAAGTAATCAATTAAGCATGACAATAAGATAATAAGCACAAAGATTAAGCAAAACAAGAAAGGTAGAATGAGAGATTAATTAAAACTTGATTAAGATTAAGGATTCAACAATTAAAAGTAAAGATTAAACTTACAAATTTAAGGTGCAAGACAAGTAATTAAAGGTGCAATTAAGTAAATGACAATATGAAAGTGCTTGGAAAATAAATTGGAAAGACTAATGTGTCAAATTAGCTAACAACTCCTAAATACACATTAGGAGTCTATTTATAGTGATTAGGAAAGACTAAGCATGTGTTGATTATTCTTCTTCTTCATGTCTTTTCGTCTTCTTAATTCTTCGACTTTTTTCGACTTTGTCTCGGGATTAATAAACTCGTCTTGTAATTTCTTCATTAATTTAGACTTGAGTTCTTCAGCTTTTATTAAACTTCCGTCTTTAGACTTTTTCTTCGATAAATCTTCAGAATTGGCCTTGGACTTCCGTTCTTTTAGCACTCATGATCTTTTGACTTCGTCTTTTGTCTTTTTCTTCAATAAAAGCCTGTGAAATCCCGTGCTTTCTTCCCTTTTCACATTTTCGTCCTAAATCACAACAAAAACACAAACCACACATAATTCCGACATTTAAGACATGAAATACACGTTTTGGCCTAGTTATTATTGTAATTAAGTGGTAAAAGGATAAGTGTTTTCACACTTATTAAATCCCCTACACTTGACCATTGCAATGTCCTCATGCAATGCATTAATTACACAACAAGTTTTTACATTTTCCATCATAATCAATCCACATTGGCCTTTATTAAAAAGATAGAAAATTATAAAAAATTCAAAGGAAGAAAATAAGTAAAGAAATCAAAGACATACCTTAGGGTTTTAGAAATGTCATGAATGATTATCATCCTCAAGTTTTCACGTTCCCCAAACCAAGCTTAAAAACAAAATCATTGTTGTTATAAGTTAGCAAACTAACACAAACTCATGTGGGCCAATTATTTACTTAGACTCCCTTATTCCTAGGTGTATCTCTTATATTTTATTGTTGTCTTGAATGATCACGAAGATGCATTGTTGACTTATTTCGATAGTTATTTAGGCCGAAAATAAAGTAGGACGATTTAATCAATAGTTGGCTAAAGGAAAAATCTTTTAAAACTGCTTCTCGGGACCTCATAAAGTTCATATCTTGGCATAACTCGCTTCACGATTTGAGACCTTTCTCGGACCGATATTTGGCAGTGACTTCATACTTAAAATCTTGAGAGACGTTCATGAAATAAAGGTCTTCTCTTCATACTAGGAATTTCTTCACTTGAACTTTTTGAGAGATTCTTCATACTTGGACCACGACTTCTTCATTTTTCTCTAATCTTTATTTGGGATTTTGATATACAACGATCCTCCTCCTTTTTAGGACTTGGATCTATTTATCCTCATACCTTGTTAGGGTTATTTTGGATAGACTTATCCATGATCTTTAGGGGAGTATTTGCTTTTCGTCGTGTGTCTCGATCCTTCATATTGATTTTTGATAAATGATTCTTCACATCACTTGGGATCTTAAGCAACAAAATGTAGCCCTAATGCCTTGTTAGGGCCTTTTCGGACTTGCCAATCTTCGCATCCCACTTCAATAAGTTATGCCTTGGCTATGAACTCTAATTAATACCGAGCAACTTTTAAACGATCTTGGGCTAGAAGCTACGTAACTTTTCAAATCGTACGACCTTACTTATTGCAATTAAATTTATTAGCTAGGGATGGGAGAAAAAGCTTATAATCAACTCACATAATTTCATGAAAGAATACCAAACTTATAATTGACTCTATCATCTCTCGTTCTCCATACTTTAAAATCTCAAGGAATGAGACTCGTGGATGCTTAGCCAACTAAATCAAAGTTTTGGGTTTTCGAGTTATCTATAGGATCTTGCAAATTCTTAGACTTTTTCAAGTTTAGAAATGGCATTTTAAAGTTCCCTTGATAAACAACTCTCTAGGATCAATTATAGGAACTTGCGAAAAGTTCTTGTTCTTAACCCGTGAGAGTTAAGACTTTCGCGTTTTAAAGCTCCCTATATAAAAGCCTAGCAAAACTTGACTTAAACACGTTAAGGATACTAGCTAGAGTAAACTTAGATAAGTAAACTCGGGTTGATTCAAAAGATTCACAACGTTTAAAAATTAAAACCACTTTATTAAAAAATTTATTCTAGCAATGAAATAAAATAACAATAACAAAGGAAAATACAACTATACTACTAGGCCAAAATAGATCAAAAATTTTGAAAAATGTCGAAAAATCAATTTTCCGGTTAAAATGAGGACAAATACAAGGAAAAGCCCACTTAACTTCGATAGAAGTCCCCCTACACTTAATATAAACATTGTCCTCAATGTTTAAGCATGTGGGAGTAAACTCCCCTACACTTAGGACATTGTGCATGTTGTTTAAATCTTGCTAAGGAGGAGACAACGAAAGTGATTCCTATTTTTAATATTGAATAAATATAAAATAGTGAATCAAAAGAGTTTAGGATAGAACCGGGAAGACGGGTACACGGAATCACGGGTCGTCAAAAGTCATCAAGAATGGATCTTGGAAAGCTCGAATCGCTGCACATGATAAGAAAGAAAACAAAAAACACATACTAGGGTCTCCCCCTACACTTATTAGAAAAACAGAATAAAAGGATAGATAATTGGGTTGCCTTCCAAAAAGCGCTTGTTTTTGTTAACCGAGTCACAAGCCTGACTCGTCCCCGAATTAAATGGTCCATGGGGAAGCCTCGAATGTAATACCGGGATCAAAGACCTTGTCCTCGTTCCCGGAGGATATTAATAAAGGAGAGGCTGGAGGATAAGTCTTAAAGGGTAGAAAAGTCCTCTCAACATACGAAAAGTATGTGAGGTCGTGATCCACGGGAGGTGGGGTGGGTAAAGTAAGCAAATTGTCATCCCCCAAAGACAATTGATGCTCACACAGCGGCAAAGCAGTAAGGTTATCAATCATATAATAATCAATGTCACCTCCTGGGTCAAAGCACTCATCCTCCGTAATGGTGTCTAAAGGAGTGGATGAAAGGTGTTCGGGAGGGGGACTTGGGACAATACCTTCCTGCAGCAAATTATCAAAAATAATATCCCCCTCCATGTCATCATCATCAATACTCGGAGGTATTGAGTGAATGTCGATTTCTTCCAGCAATGGGTCATTATACTCAACGGGTGTAATAGACTGAGGTAAAGATTCTTTAATAGGAGGAGAATTCAACGCTTCAATTTTAGCAATCAAAAGATGAACTTTCAGTAAGTTGTCGCGAAGAATAACGTCTTCCACCTCATCTACAAGACCAAGTTCAGGGGTGAACTTCTCATAAGTCGGAGAGAATAAATCAACATCGCCTTCATCGCCTGGAGGAGAAGGAGAAATTTCAAAAGTGAAATTCTCATAGCATGGAGAAGATTCATCATCATTAAGAGCGACCTCTTCCGTAAGCTCCTCAAAAGTTAGCACATCACAAACCTCATCAAAGAATTTATCAAGACCAAAATCAGTAATCTCACTCGATGTATCACAATCCTTAGACGTATTAGGGATATCAAGAGTAGGAGTAGTAATCTCAGAAGATGGGTTGAGATTGTAGATATCATCCTCGTCATCATCATCATAATAGACTGGACCATTCCAGTTAGGAGTGATATAGTCGACTAACTCCTCCTTGATAACCTCCACATCTTTAAGAAGCTCATGAAGCAATTTTTGTTGATCATCTCCCCGAGTATGTTCAATTAAACCCATTCTATCCCACGCTGTAAGTAGACATTTTGGTGTAGAAAAGAAGGGAAAACGACCAAATTGGCTCAAAAAGGTGTAGGTGGATTTCAAAATTTGGTCACCATCAAACAAAGGTTGCCTTTCCTAATGTAAGTCAGCTCGGATTTGAGCTAAACTTTCTTGAACGTCATTCAAAGTAGTGAGTTGTTGGTCAAGACTAATTCCCTGAGAGGATTGATGATTGAGGGTGTGATGTGGGGGCTCAAAGTTATACAAACCGGAATCATAGCACGGAATTGGCTCAAAGATATTCATTGGTTGACAAGAAGAAGCATCGTGAGGGCCCCCACAATAATTGCAACACGGGTATTGAGAAAAACCCGGTGCATTTTGAGGATAAGGATTGTCATATACGGGAGAGGGTGAGAAAGTATTGTAAGAGGAGAAGTACGAATTTGTTGAATTGCAAAATGGACAAAATCCAAATTGTGTATTGTCGATAATAGAACCGCACCACTCACAAGTACACCAATGACATGTTTGATGACCATGCCATGGTCTCCTACACCGTACGCAAGACGAATCCATGAAGAACTAACAATAAGAAGGGAAGAGAAAAGAATTAAACACAATAGAGTATAAAGAGGAATATTTTTGGTTGCAAAACTTAGAAAAGAAATGTATTTTATGGTTTTTTAAATGTTTTTAGATTTTTGAAATTTTTTATTATTTAGGATTTTTAAGAATTTTTGAGCAAGAAAAATAACGTTCACGAGTGAACGGATCCTAAAATTCAACGCGTCTCTCACAGAAAACCGTTAATATTTACGAAAAGAGCTGGCAGCGGCACAATTTAATACAAGGTCTTTGCCCAGTAAGAAGATTTTATCGTCCGATCTTTTCAAATTGAGAAAGGGAAAAATGTGCGACTCAGTCGTCTTTTGGTGGAAACAAATATTTTTGGTCGTTGTAAAGTAAAATATGCAAGACTTTAAAGTAAATGGCGTTAATTTAAATCTAAAACTAATTAAAACTTAAATGGTGCAAAATTAAAACTTTGAAAAGTAAATTGATTAAATGACTTAAAATTAAAGCGTGACGAAAATTAAATTGACAATGTAATAAAAATGTGAACTTTAAAATTAAACTAAGAGAAAAATAGCGGGAAAAGTAAATGCTTGAAAATAAAACAGAAAGTAAACAGAACCTTAGCTGGGATCCAAAATACTGTCACTATTCGGAGTACCCAACAAAGTATGCTTATCCGGAATAACCTTCAAGACGCTTATCCAGAATAATTATTGGCAATTTATCCGGAATCAAGAAAATAACCTTATCCGGAATACCCTTCTCTTAGTTATCCGGAATATTGTCACCTTATCCGGAATACCTAGTTCGAAGCTTAATCCGGAATAATTTCCAAATCCTTTATCCGGAATATTTGTCTAAACCTTATCCGGAATCCTGTCAAGCAGCTTATCCAGAATAATGTTACCCTGCAGCTTATCCGGAATAATCTTGATGCCTTTATGCGGAATATTTTCTAGCAGCTTATCCGGAATCCCCGATGAGTGCTTATCCGGAATATGAAGTTAAACTCCTTATCCGGAATAAATCCCCAGTCGCTTATTCGGAATCCCTGAAACGTGGCCTTATCCGGAATACTTGAAAGGGTCCTTATCCGGAATAATTGCTGAGTGCTTTATCCGGAATATGGAACTGAGCTTAATTCGGAATACCACAAGTGAGCTTATCCGGAATCAGGTTTTAAGCCTTATCCGGAATAAGAGGTTTTTACCGAAACCCGGATAGAACTAAAATTAAATAAGCTAGAGACTAAAATTAAGCTAAACACAAATAAGCACTTAACTAAAACTTTTACCAAATCAAATTTAAGAAAAAGCTACTGAATCAAAATTTAAAAACTTTTAAAAACACTAAATAATAAAATGTTTAAAATCAACTTTTTATAAAAATTAACTAAGAAGCACTTAATCAAATTTAAGAAAAACACAATAAGCTATCAAATCAATAAGCTAACACAATCATAATCATAAAAACATAACAAGTAATCAAATAAGCATGACAATAAGATAATAAGCACAAAGATTAAGCAAAACAAGAAAGGTAGAACGAGAGATTAATTAAAACTTGATTAAGATTAAGGATTCAACAATTAAAAGTAAAGATTAAACTTACAAATTTAAGGTGCAAGAAAAGTAATTAAAGGTGCAATTAAGTAAATGACAATATGAAAGTATTGTCCCTAATATATGATGATTGTAATACACGAATTAAAAGAAAGAAAGGTAGATATGAGAAGAATTCTAGAGAGAGAAAGTAGTGAGAGAAAGTGAGAGAGAAATGGTTGGAACTAGGTGAATATTAGATTAAGGAAGGAGAATACAAATGAACCAACCACCCTCCTAACATGCTAGGAGGGTAGTATATATAGTCCACCCACATGCGGGCTTTAATGGACTATATATTGGGCCGGGCTTGTCTTTTGGACTTTAATTAGTTTAAATCCAAGCCCGTGAACCACGTCTAAATAACTACTTATTACAACGTTCTAATAAATATTACAATAGAAACCTATGACCGAACATTCTTGTTTGACTCAATATTTTGAGGCTAACAATCTCCCCCAATGTGAGGTCATTCCTCTTTGATATTTTGGATTCCAATGGAGTTTTATGAATTTCGTCATAAATGAGTCTTGAACGTGTAACAGTAGTTTTGTTCCTTCATGCTGTGATCTTTGAGCCTTTGTCGTTGTCTTTCGACTTTGTCTTTAAGTCTTGAGATCTTCAAATCATCCTTGACTTGTCATTGCCATCTTGCGATCTTGTGTCTTTATCCACATGCTCACACTATCAATTGTTGGATAAGTCTTTGGGCATGAATATGTGGTTGTGAATCTTTGACTTTGCTGAGTACACCGTGACGCCACCTTCTCGAGACAAAACATAGACACGGACTGAATGGCTTTGACATTCGTCCTAAATCGGTAGCGTTTTACCTCCGGTCGGTGAAGACCGTTATACGATATTAAATATCGTACCTGTGATCAGGTAGATTCAATTAAGAATCTCCTTGACAGGGTTTCGCGGCTGTACTAGCCGTTCTCTTTACTCGACCGTCTCAAAGCAAGACTGCGAACATAAAGAGTGAATCAATTGGATAAATATCCGCTTGATTAAAGTCGTCAATTCAAATTCCTGGAACAAGTTTGATTCATTAAGAATCTTACCATTGTTGCTTTCCAGTTGACACAAGTTTGATTCATAAGAATCTCACAAGTCACCTACCGTAGCGCTGTTTGATGTTGACGCTAGAAGGATTTCCATTCGTCACTGTGAATATTAATAAATATCACTCTGAATGTTCTGGCAAGACCATAAAGATATTGCGTAGAAACCTGAAACGAGTTTGAATCAATTCAGAATCAAACCACTGTTGCTTTTCAGTTTTACATATGTTCAATTCATAAAGAATCTTGCATATGACCTACCGCAGTGTTGTTTGATGTTAACACTGGAAGGATTTCCACTCATCATTGTGAATACTAAGTAGTATCACTCTGAGTGTTCTAGCAATATCGCAAGGATATAGCGTAGGACTCTCTTGATCTTCATCCGTGTGTCCTAACGAGATTTGATTAATCTCTTGGCTCTAGACTCGATTTGTGCACTTTTAGTGGTCGGAGGCTGGAGCAGATGCCACCTATTCAATATCAACTATCTCGGAGTGAGAAAGTCAATAGAAGTCGTGTTGATCTCCGTGACAATAAAACAAACTTCTTTTGAGAGAAGCCTGAGTAGCTAGGAAAGGGTTGTGCTTCACATCACTGGGTCCATGATGAGTTTGTCTTCATGATGAGTTGACCCGGTTTCTGCCTAAGTTGTATGGAGGGCTTCTTTCTTTACACCCTTTATCCTTACATTTCTTTTTCATTCTTCAACCCCTTCAATGCTTACCAAGACATCATTACTAGCACCTTGTTGTGATTGTTCCAGTGCTAGCATCAGTACTTAGTCGGCATTCAGCTACGTTCACATTCTACTCCATCTTTCCTAAGGACTTCTAATAATCTATTGGATTGTCCCTGGGAAGATCCCTCCGGTTCTGGTTGGATCATAGGACTTAAACCTAACCACCCTTTTGACACCAATAACGTCGTGAAATTAAAGATGTTGTGGGTATTTGATCGTAACCATGAAAACCACTTTAAATTCTAACAAAGTGTTTGAAAAACATTTAACACCTTGCTAGTTTTGTCGTTTCAGAAAAGCTCCCCCTTCACATGTGCCTCGATAATCGAAAGTGTTTCGCACATGTGGGTAAGAGTTAAAGTGCTTGAGTCTTATATATGATCACATTTTAATCACATTTTCTCCCCCTATCTCTAATATATAAAATCTTTTGATATTAGAGATACCAAATTTGATTAAAATATATTTTGAAAAATAGTCTTGAAAATCTTCGGGAGAAAGATGTGTCAATCAATGCATGAAGTTGAAATGCTCCCCCTCAAAAATTGATCCAATGGAATTGTCATTACGAGGATGTGATCCACATTAAACTTTTGAGGATAGGAGTTGTTGAACACACAATTTTTGAAAGATTTTGAATATCATTGAGAAATTATTGAAAAAATTGTGTTCAACGCTTTTTGAAAAATCAATTCTTTTTTACGAAAAGGTTTTTCTAAAGCATAAACTTGAGTTCGTAGACTTTGAATGTCTTGACGAATCCACTCAAGTGTAAGAAGATTTAACTTCTTTTGCTAAGGGTAAGAGTACAAAAGCGTACACTCCCCCGTGAATTTAGATCCGGGTTGCAATCTGAAAGTGATTACAAGCCATTGTGTTGAGCTCAAAACGTTGAATGTTTTGTGACAAGCTCAACCCGTGATAGATTGCTCTACCCGTTTGTTAGGATATGGTATCTTTTAAGATACACTTTCCTTTATTTGAGGTCCGAGTTACAGTCTGACATTTAACTGTAAGTCGTTTACATGAGCTTAAAAACTTTGAATGTTTTTAATGAGAGCTCATGACCGAGAAAATTTATTTTCCCGTTGTTAAGGATAAGTTATCATTTGTGATCAACTTTCCTTTCTTGGAAGTACGAGTCACAATCTGAGGTAATTGTAAATCATTGAAATGACATGTTTTGAAAAATATTTACAACTTTCATTCGAGCTTTATGTACACACCCGTGTCGTTATTGAGCGACATTTCTAGGTACGTCCATATTATCGATACTGAAAGACATGTCGAGAGGAATATTTTTGGTATTTTGAAAGTTTTTCCATTTTTTAATTTGTTTTTCTATGGATATTTACGTTTTATTATATTTTTTTTTGTTTTCTCAAGTTTTTCGAAAATAATCCAAAATAGACTTTTGTACAGCAGAAGAAGGTGATATCGAATATACAGAATTGGAACCCTTTGAAGAAGGAGAAGTGGGTTCAGAATCCGCTGTTGTACCTGCAATCACAGAAGAAGAATTTGCACAAATACTAGAATTAGGAGTAACAAATTCCTTTTCAGCGTGTATAACAGTAGCATTAGTGCTGGTGCAGGTGTCATCACTCTTCTCTATGGGAATCCACTTAAGACCAACTTCCGTGAAGATTCGACCCGTTGGTTTCCACAGAAGACTAGATTTAGGAGTAGCTTTCTCTTGCATAGCGGAAGACTTCTTTGGAGAGAAACTATGTCCTTTTTGAATCCACGTTTCAGATTTGGTGTGGTTGCTTTTCTTTACGACGGGTTTGTATCTCCTTGTTGTCTTATGGGATTCTGTATTCGATCTCCGTTCAAAGGAACGAGATTTGACCTCATAGAGGTATTGCAAAATGCAATGGTCATGATTTCCATTGTGAATGCCCTTTTTGCAAGTGGGACATACAGGGAATTTGGGATTCATGAAAGTACTTGTATTCCTTTGTTTTCCAAATCGTTCAGGCGTAGTGTTTGAAGCACGACTATTCATGGATGGTCTCCAAGTCCTAGATTGCTGAAGAGGGATCCTAGGTTTTGGTTGACGACCATTATGAGTGTGTTGAACTCTAGCGGGATTTGGTGAACTAGGTTTTGAATACACGGGTTTGTCTTTCTGAATCTTCCCTGTTTGTTTAGCATCCTCTAGGTTGTTGGTATGAACAAGGTCATTTGAACCTACAGATTCCTTTGTGGACGTGAATGTCACACGTTTTGGAGGAGTCCTAGAAGTGCTAGGTGCATTCACATGGTTGGGTTTAGCAATGGTATGCTTTCTAAATGGAGGAACATAGGGTGATATGGATGGTTTTGGAACACTTGGTTGCATATCAGTCTTAGGGGGTAACCTAGATTTCATATGAGAAGAATTGGAGAACGGAGTCGGTTTTCCTAAGATAGACGGCTTTGGATCCTTGTAGGCATTGGGTTGTCGAACAACAGGTTTCACAACTTTAGGTTCCACGATTTTCCCACCCATTTTAGCAACGAGTTTCTGCAACTCTGCTATCGCTCTGTCCCTGTCTTGTAACTGAGCTTTCAACCCTTTAATTTCCAAATTCTGTTCATTCATTTCTCGAAACGTTTGGGAAAGTTTTTCTTGCAATTTATTATCATGTGGAAAACTACCAACGTCTTTTTGCAAAGCAAGTTCAAGAGAATGACAATGTTTTTGAAGGAAATCAGTTTTGTGTTGAAGTAACTCAAAAGCCTTTTTGTCAACATTTTCTTTCCGTTTCGAAAGCTCAATTTCAAGAAGTTCACATTCTTTGATCTTATCAAGATATTGGCATGCAACTTCAGAATATTCATCAATATCAGCACAAGATGTAAAATAAGCACACATAACATCTTTAGAAACGCATTCTTGCAAGAGTAAATCATATTCATCTGAGAAATCAGACTTCTCCATTTGAAGATCATCAATGTGTTTCTCAATAGATTCAACATATTTTAAATCATCAAACATTTCAGTCCGAATGAACTCTTCAAGTTGAAGAACAGTTTCTTTAATCAACGCCGTGTTTGGAATTAAGAGTTCTTTGACAAGCAAGGTAATATCTTGAGGAATCGGACGTGTCCACTCAGCATTTTCACGTTTTGCCCAGTCTCTTTCAACAATAGATTTAACATTATCTATGTGATGTTTAAGAATACCTAATGTTTTCCTACTCTTGCTTTTAGACTCATCTAGAGGGAGGTAGTTTATGTATTTGTAAACATTAGATTTCTTAGGGGCAAATGCTTTCTTCCATTGAATTCTCTTTTGTTTGCATTCTAGTAACACTTCCTCACGAGTTTTCTGAGTTTGTTTGTTGAACAGGCCATAAAGACTATTCTCATTAGCATAATTATATGGTTTCACAAACTCCTTATTAACAAGTGGTTGACTATCATCGTCCCAAAGGGCAGTCTCTTCTCTATCGGCACTAACAGGCATGCAATCAAGATCTGTCCTTTCAGTCTCATCAAGATAAAGACACGGGTTCGCAGCTTGAGCTTTGGCAAGGTACTCAGGACTTGCAAAGCTAGCTTGACCCTTAAACATCGATGGAGGTGCTAGCATTCTTACGGATTGAATAGAATCATGCGTTTTATAAACAACGTTCTTCAAAAAGTCGACTTGTGCTTCTAGTTTTGTAACTTTTTCGGTTTCTTTATCATATCTACTTTTGAAGTCTTGTTTTAACGCATCTACCTCTTGTTTCTTATCCTCAAGAATTTTAGCAGAATCGGTAGTGGTCATAGAGAGCTTTTGTTCAAGTTCATTAACTTTGGTATTGGCAAGGTACGTTTTTTGACGTTCATCCATTAAGAAAACATTATATTGACGCTTCTCTTTAGCTAATAACTCAAGAGTTGTATTATATTTGTTTTCAAAATCGTCCTTTTGACTTTTTAACGCACTTCCCTTGTACCCCTCAAGCTCTTTGGTCTTTTGAAGAAGCTCAGCCCTATTACTTTCAAGGGTCTCATTAGATTTAATTAGAGCGGCTTTGCATTCTTCAAAGTTTTGAGTGAGCGCTGCGTTTGCCTTCTTTAATTGCTTTTGACTCTTTCTAGTTTCATTGACATCTTTTTGTAAACTAGCAATTAAATTAGCAAGCGCGACACGCTCCTCATCATCATACTCATTTGCATGTTGATCATTGTCAGAGGAATTATTGCACGTGTCTAATGGATCAGGTATGGTATTGCTATCAACCTTTTCCGTTATACATGTGGGAATAATGGTATGAGTTTGATCACTATGCTCATGCGTATTAGCATTTCCAAACACATTATATTCATCATAGTGTACCTCTTCCAATGGCTCAGAATCGAAAACAGGACCATTATCATAGGAAGGTGTATTGCTGATGACATTCTCAGAGTCGATGTGTTGTGTGCCAGAGATGCTGTTGTCTTTCCCAGAGTTGTGGTCATCATTCCCTGAACTATGCGTTGGAGTCTCATATTTGCAGCTTGTATTCTCAATATCTGATGCGATACCACAACTGGTATGAAGTCTGTCATCAATTGTTTGTTGCGTCTGTATTGTGTGATTCACATAAGTTACAATGAAGTCAATGTTGCGGGTGATCCGATCTTTGTATGATAAAGCATCCATTCCATGATATCGCTTGAAGCACTCGTTGGTAATCGAGGACTTGATGAAGTCAGAAGTAAACATTGTTTCAAGTGATGTCTTGAGATCAGTGAAAGTGATCTTGCATTCACTAGCAATGATTCTTTCGTTGACAAGTTGTGTTTGAAGTCTATCCATGGCATGAGTGAATGTTTTGCTGAATGTGCCAGTGGATTCACGTAAGTCGAACAGGACTTTTGAAAGGCGCTGAAAAGAATCTTGAAGTACTCTAAAACCGTCCATGGCGTTGTTTCTCAAAAAACATATATGTTGTTGTAGTCGTTCCATTTCGAGGTCTTTCACGTCTGAACTTCCAGTAACCGCATTACTCGTTGGCATGATGATCGTCTCTCTCTCTTCCAATGAAGTGACTTTGGATCTTAAGTAGATATGGTGTGATTGTGTTGTTGTTGAAATTCCGAAAATTTAAAATTTTTTCTCAGCCCGACAATAAATTCCTCAGTCCGACTAAAACGGTAAACCCAAAAATTTTGAATAACCAAAATTTGAAAACGAGCTAGAAATAGCCAATAACTAGTAGGGAAAAAATTTGAAAAATGAAAATTTTAACGAAAAATAAAATCTAAAAATGGCCTAAAAATTTGAATTTTGGTCCGAAAATTTGAATTTTTGGTCGAAAAATTTTTCGCATCACCAAAATTTGAAATTGAAGCTTAAATGGCCTAAAAATGGTCTAGGAAAAAATAAAATTTACTTTGGTTTTCCCGCCAAAAAAAACTGTTTTTTTTTTTTTTTTTTTTTTTTTTTTTTTTTTTTTTTTTTTAATCTTCGTGTAAACGATATTCCGAAACTAGTCTAGATGGTGGCTAAATCTAAAAAATACTCAAACAAAATTTAGCTAAACATGTCATCGGAATGTGTCATCGGAATGCCCATCGGAATGTTGCTTAGATCGGAATGTCCTTCTGATCGCAATGTGCACCTATCGGAATCCTTCAGATCGGAATGTTCAGATCGCAAAGTGTACCTATCGAAATCCCAGATCGGAATATTCAGATCGCAATGGGTACCTATCGGAATCCCAGATCGGAATGAGTACCTATCGCAATGAGGCTGTCGCAATGTGGGCAGAGTAACGTTTCAAGATTGCCTTAAATCCGTCGCAATCCAGATCGCAATAACGATCGGAATGTTCAGATCGGAATAAGGGGCTATCGCAATACTGATCGCAAAGTAAAACCCTAGGGTTATTGCGATCGAAACCGTGCTCTCCTTTTCCGAAATTCAAGCTGTCGCAATGATAGTACTTTTTCCAACTTTTTAGGCAACCATTTTAGCAACTTTTAGGCAACAAATTCGTGATTTTTACCAAACCAAAACAACCAAATCTATACAACAAGTATATGGAAGATTTGTAGCAAGATGAAGAACACGAAAAACACAAAAAGAATTTGAATTCGTGATGATTTATAGATTAAATCATACGAATCAAATATAATAACAACAATCAATCACAAATCTACCCCGTGGCGATTGATACCAATTATTGTCCCTAATATATGATGATTGTAATACACGAATTAAAAGAAAGAAAGGTAGATATGAGAAGAATTCTAGAGAGAGAAAGTAGTGAGAGAAAGTGAGAGAGAAATGGTTGGAACTAGGTGAATGTTAGATTAAGGAATGAGAATACAAATGAACCAACCACCCTCCTAACATGCTAGGAGGGTAGTATATATAGTCCACCCACATGCGGGCTTTAATGGACTATATATTGGGCCGGGCTTGTCTTTTGGACTTTAATTAGTTTAAATCCAAGCCCGTGAACCACGTCTAAATAACTACTTATTACAACGTTCTAATAAATATTACAATAGAAACCTATGACCGAACATTCTTGTTTGACTCAATATTTTGAGGCTAACAGAAAGTGCTTGGAAAATAAATTGGAAAGACTAATGTGTCAAATTAGCTAACAACTCCTAAAGACACATTAGGAGTCTATTTATAGTGATTAGGAAAGACTAAGCATGTGTTGGTTATTCTTCTTCTTCACGTCTTTTCGTCTTCTTAATTCTTTGACTTTTTTCGACTTTGTCTCGGGATTAATAAACTCGTCTTGTAATTTCTTCATTAATTTAGACTTGAGTTCTTCGGCTTTTATTAAACTTCCGTATTTAGACTTTTTCTTCGATAAATCTTCAGAATTGGCCTTGGACTTCCGTTCTTTTAGCACTCTTAATCTTTTGACTTCTTCTTTTGTCTTTTTCTTCGATAAAAGCCCGTGAAAGCCTGTGTTTTCTTCCCTTTTCACATTTTCGTCCTAAATCACAACAAAAACACAAACCACGCATAATTCCGATATTTAAGACATGAAATACACGTTTTAGACTGGTTATTATTGTAATTAACTGGTAAAAGGATAAGGGGGTGTTTGATAGCCTCTTATTGGGCTTTCTTCTGAATCGGTCGGTAGGAGTGATTGTTTGGTAAAAGTAAATGGTGCTCTTAATGGTCCCACTAAGTATTGAGTTGTTCAGCGTGAGATAGATGCAAAATCGTTCAGCAATACAAAAGTTACGTTAATGTCATCCTTGGATTCTTTTCTTATGTTTCAACGAAAAACATATCGGTTTAATAGTCAACATTGTATGTATTTAATTATTCATTTATAAATAAATTACATGGATAGAAGATTAAAAAGTAAGTTATTATCTCACGTTTTTTATATTATATTTTACATTAATTCTAAAATTATATAGTAATGTTTTATTCTCTTTTGATTGAAATATTTATATATTTTTGTTTGTCTTGCCATTTGATAGCATACACCCAATCAACCGATCATGGGGGTTTGTATTCTCTTCGTGAGATGATTCGAACTCGGGTCGAGAGACTTGGTGCCTCGGTGGCACGCAAGATACTCCGTTGCACCAAACTGCCGTTCAAAATTTTTTATTTATTTATTTTCATGTAACAAAAAAATCTATTTGTAAAAGTTAAATATTTCACAAACCGTTAATCGTTACGCAAGACAAAACATATTATCGTTACGAGAATTAAATAATTTTTCTATTAAGAGACACATTTATATAGTTTTGCCGAACTTTTTTTCTGAGAAAATCATATATGATTCGTATCACGAATCATTTGAAAAATCATATATGATCAGTGATATGAATCATATATGATTTTCTCAGAAAAAAAGTTCAGCGAAACTATATAAATGTGTTCCTCGATAGAAAAATTATTTAATTCTCGTTGTAATGATGTATATTTTTGTCACTTGGCAATTTACCGTTTGTGAAATAATTAATTTTTTAAAAAAGGTGACAAGTTGGTTTGAATGAATATGAGTGGTCAATATGGTTTATGCTAAAAGGAGTGTCTACATTTATTTCAACTCTAGTACTCGGGTTCAATCCAACTTTTATATCAAAAACATTATTTTCTTTATATCATATTTTTATTTAACTTAATAATAAACTTCTACCAAACTATTGATCTTGCTAGTATAAAATCACTTAAAAGGTTAAGTTGGTAATTTTAAGCAACACATATTAATCATTCAGAACAATTATCAAACGATCATTTTCACTCAGAATGAGATTCATTCAGCATTTTGGAATCATTCAGCAGCGTTGATTCATTCAGCGCTAAATCATATTTTTATCAAACAACCCCTAAGTGTTTTCACACTTATTAGGAATCAAGATTTTGGTTAGAAGGAGTTTGCTGAGAATCACTAGCAGTACTAGAATCCTTACCTTCTTGGTGTGTAGGTTGAGCTAACATATGAACAAACAAGGGTGTGACAGTTCTTGTAAAGGCATTGCCTCTTTTGGTTAAGAAAGAGAAAGTTCTCTGGGTGAAAGAAGGAACATCCCAAGTGTTTGTCACTCTGGTAGGTTAGGATTTGGTCATTAACTAAAGTCTGAATGAATCTAGGATACATTAGAAACTTTTTGGAGCCTTCCAAATTCCTAGTCATGCCTTCAAAAATCAATTTTGAAAAATTAAAAATCTTGTTGTTTGCTAAACAAATACCAGCTGATGCTAAAGCAGCAGGAATCTGATCAAAAGAAGTACTTTTAGAGCTTAAACAGTGAATAATAGCATGAAAGAGCAATTTCCATTGAGGTGAAAATAATGCCTTAAAGAAAGTTAAACTTTCCCTACCACCTTCATATCCCATGGCTATAAGGCCATCATGTATCTCTGTATTATTGAGCATACTAAGTCCATTTACATCATTCAATCTCAAACTAGCTCCTAGCAGTACTTCATTCACATAGATATTTCTACGATTTACCTTAGCCTTAATGCAAGGTTGATCAAAATGAGTACCTAAAACAGCAGTATTCCAAAATTGTTCAACAATGGGAATAGAGATAATGGGACTTACAATGAGTGCAAAATTAATAGGACTTCGAGATAAAAAGCCTAGCATCTCATGAAAACCAAGTGAATCATCATTCTAAGCAAGGTTCGCAACCAAATTGTGCTTAGAATTCACCAGTAGAGCAGCCATTGTTGTTTTTGCTTATTTTTGATGATCGGCGATTAAAGCGAAGGTTGTAGAATCGAGGTGTAAAAATAAAAGATACGGTGAATCAATAATGTAATTGGGTTTGGTATTTATAGAAAGAAATAACCCATCCACGAAGAAACGGCCAAATTTACCAAAGACACCCTCAACGGTACAACGGTTATGTAACGGTACATAGAACATACTCGGTACTTCAAATTTGCCTAGCGGTACTTAGCAGTAAAGCGGTACCTCAAACATAAGACCGGTTCATGCAATCCATCAACATTGTAACCTCTTTTATTTTATACAATCAACCTGTAATCACATCAAAAACACAAAACACATACTATACAATAAAATTAGCATTGAAAATTATACAGTTGTTACCTCCCCTCAACATATGCAGCAATCTATTGGTTTAGCATACCAATATGTGTCACCAAGAATTCAAACCTCTTAGTATCAAATGCCTTGGTCAGCAAATCAGCTACATTATTGTCTGTATGAATCTTCAAGACTTGAATTAGCTTCTTGTCATAGGCATCTCTTATAAAGTGATGTCTGATTTCAATATGATTGGTCTTGGAGTGACATACTGGATTCCTGACAATGCATATAGTGCTCTCATTATCAATATAAATTTTAGTGTTCATGAAGTTGAACCCATTATCTAACAGTTGATTTTGAATCCAGAGTACTTGTCCACAACAATGAGCAGCAGCTACATATTCAGCTTCAGTTGTAGAAGTAGCAACAATTGTTTGCTTCTTACACTGCCATGATACGAGTCTTCTACTTAGGAATTGACAACCTCCTATTGGGATTTCCTATCATGATTAGCTCCAGCATAATCACTGTCTGAGTAAGCTTCCAATTCAAAGGTTGAGTCTCTAGGATACCATAATCATAAAGTAGGTTGACTTTTAAGATACTTAAAAATCTTCTTCACAGCATGTAGATGTGAAACCTTTGGGTTAACTTGGAATCTTGAACATGCACATACAGAAAACATAATGTATGGTCTTGAAGCAGTAAGATACATCAATGAACCAATCATTGACCTATAAAGATGAATGTCAACATATTCACCATGTTCATCTTTTGATAAAGACTTCTTAGCTTCAAATGGTGTGCTTGTACTCCTTGAATCCATACATGAAAACTTTTTCAAGATTTCAGCAACATATTTATCTTGACTGATAAATATTCCATCTTTTCTCTGTTTGACTTGTAGTCCCAAAAAGAAAGTAAGTTCTCCCATATAACTCATCTGAAATCTTCCTTTCATCAAAGCTTCAAACTCCTCACATCATGATTTCTTGGTTGACCCAAAAATGATGTCATAAACATAAACTTGTACTAGTATAATGTCTTTGGTATTCTTCTTGATGAATAGAGTTTTGTCAATAGTTCCTCTCCTATATCCATGTTCTAACAGAAAATTGGATAAGGTTGCATACCAAGCCCTTGGAGCCTGATGTAAACCATAAAGTGCTTTGATAACTTTATAGACTCTGTTGGGGAATTTAGGATCTGCAAAACCTGGAGGTTGTGAAACATATACCTCCTCTCAAATAGTACCATATAGAAAGGCACTTTTCACATCCATTTGATAGACTATAAAACCCATATATGATGCAAAGGCCAAAAACAACCTAATGGCTTCTATTCTTGCCACTGGTGCAAAGACCTCATCATAGTCTATCCCTTCTTCCTTTCTGTAGCCTTGAGCAACTAGCCTTGCTTTGTTCCTCACAACAACCCCTCTTTCATCGTTCTTGTTTCTTAAAACCCATCTAGTACCAATAACTCTTTTACCTGAGGGAATATCCACAAGAATCCAAACCTTTTGTAGCTCAAATTGTGTTAATTCTTCTTGCATGGCATCTACCCAACTTTCTTCATCAAGAGCTTGAGAAATATTCTTGGGCTCTACTTGTGATAAGAAACAGGCAAACAAACAATGCTGAGTATCTTTATGATTTATCCTCTGCTGTTGTTTGACATAACTCACAAGTGCATGAGTTTCAGTATTAGTTTGAAGTTGTCTTCTGGTTTGCACAGCAGACTTAGGATCTCCAATAATCTGAGTAGTAGGATGGTTGTTGTTGACTCTGTGAGTGGGAATATAACTGTTTGGAATTTCTGTTTCCAAATTGTTAAAATTAGTTATTGCACCCTGCTCATCATAGGAAGCTTTAGAGAAGATTCCTTCAGCTGGACTTGCAAACATGTATTCATCGTCCATAGCTTGTAAAGTATCTTCTAATGAGTCAACAGACTTTGTAGATTTTGACTTAGCAGTACTTGTAGATGAGGTACCGCTAGGTATAGTATGTACTGCTGAGTGTTGTGACTCAAAAGATTCTTCTCCTGAATGCTTATTTGTAGTTGCAGCATTCCTTCTTGATCCTGAAGCCTCTGAAGCTCTTGAGAGGCTTGATCATTAGTGGATGGCATTGTTTTCTTCTTGTGAGTATCAGTTTTAGGAGTAACAGTAGGCATACTTGGTACATATATGTAAACATCATCATCTTGAGAGTCTGGAGAAGAAGATTCTCCTTGAGTACCTATCTTAGTTATACCAATCTCCTTACCTGCATTGTTAGCTTGACACTCTTTTTGCACAGAATAGTAATCCATGGAATTAGTTAGATAATCTAAATCAAACATCCAAGCATGACCTATTCCTGGAACATTGGGTTTATTTTCTAAGAAGTTAACATGGGCATTTTCCTCAACCTTTTTAGATGCCAAGTTAAAAATCCTATATGCTCTACTTTGCATTGAATATCCTATAAGATATCCTGGATCAGTTTACCATCAAACTTTCCCAAGTGATCAAGAGTATTTAGTATAGACACATGACACCCAAAAGGCCTAAAATAACTTATGATTGGCTTAATACCAGTCAAGAGTTCATAAGGTGTCTTATTCTGAGGCTTTGTCACTAAGACTCTATTTAACACATAGCATGCAGTATTGATTGCCTCTGCCCAAAATGTATTTGGCAAAAGAGAATCAGCCAACATTGTTCTAGAAGCCTCGATTAGTGCCCTATTCTTTCTTTCAGCTACCCCATTTTGTTGTGAAGTCCTAGGATTACTGATACAAGGGTTTGCCAAGTATGAAAATTTGTTCGTCTCGATTCAATTCGAATTGATTACCGGTTAAAAGTGTGACTCAGTTGTTCTTGGTGAAAAAGAAAAAGTGTCGTTGTCTAAAACTAATTAAAGATAAAAAAAATAAATCTTTAAAAGGAAATGACAAAATATAAAAGAAATGAACAAAAAATTAAAACGATTGACAAATAATAAAAAAACGATATTAGAAACAAATATTAAAATAAAACTAAAGGAAGAAATTAACTATCGACTCGAAAATAAAGTTTACTTAATGAAAAAGGAGAAAATATAACTAAGATGGTACTTTAAAGCTAAACGAGGCAAAACCTAAGGCGGGTACTAAAAAAAAGATAAAACTTGAACTTTACAAAAAAATATCAATTTTAAAATTAGACGAAAAATTCAACTAAAAATACGTAACTTTCAGAAATAAAATCGGAACAACTTTCAAATTAAACTAAACAATTACGGAACAAAATAATAAATAAACAAGCTAGCAGGCAGCTAGCTTAAGCTAGCAACCTACTAGCTGAAATTGGCGGAAAAAACTAAGCTAGCTACTAGGCTAACATGTCATTCTATTGAATGTTTTTTTTTCACTGTTATACGGAATAATAGTCTACTCATATCCGGGGAATTTAAATACTCTTATCCGGAATTATTTTTCATTTGGCTTATGCGGAACATTTTTTAATACTCTTATCCGGAATATTTGTTAGGCTCATATCCGGAATACATCAAATAGCTTATACGGAATATTTTTTTTGCTTTTGTTTATCCGGAATATTGGTTTGTTCAACTTATCCGGAATGTTACTAAGAAGCTTATCCGGAATATTGGGGTTTTGGAAAAATCCGGATAAGAACAAAAATGCAAATAAGCAAAACTAAAAATAAGCAAAAATCTAATAAGCACTTATCTATAAACTTAACCAAAATGATTTTATGAAAAAGCTAATAAGCCAAAATTTTAAAACTTTTAAAAACACTAAATAATAAAAATATTTAAAAACAACTTTTTATAAAAATTTACTAATAAGCACTTAATTAAAAATAAGAAAATTAACACAATAAGCACTAAAACACTATAAGCTATAAAAATCAAACACATAAAAACCAAAAGCACAATCAATCAAAAACATCAATCAAACAAGAATACGATTAATTAAACCACATGATTATCAAAATTTAACAAGATTAAAAGATTAAGAAAGGAAGAATGAGAATGATTAATTGAAAAATCTTGAAATTAAGATAATTAAAGATCCAAAAGTACAAGATTAATGAAAAAGCATGGAAATTTAGATTACACCTACTCCTACTCCTAATCTAAAAAAAACTAACTAAAATCTAATTAACTAACACCCTCCTAATGACACATTAGGAGGCTATTTATAGCAGGAGTAAAATGTTGATGCTTTCTTCATTCTTTCTTCTTGTCTCGACTCGATTTAAATTCTTTGTCTTTCTCGACGTCCTCTCGGGATTTGTCGATATAAATTGAACTCGTCTTATAATTTTCTTCTTTAATTAGACTTGGTTCTTCGACTTCATTAAACTTCCGTCTTTAGACTTTTTCTTCGCTAAATCTTTAGAATAGGTCTTGGACTTCTGTTCTTTTTGCACTCTTGATCTTTTTACTTCTTCTTTTGTCTTTTTCTTCGATAAAAGCCCGTAAAAGCCCTTGTTTTCTTCCCTTTTCACATTCTGCTCCTAAATCACAACAAAAACACAAACCACACATAGTTCCGACATTTACGACAAAAAATACACGTTTTGGCTTGGTTATTATTATAATTAAGTGGTAAAAGGATGGGTGTTTTCACACCTATCAAATCCCCTACACTTGACCATTGCAATGCCCTCATGCAATGCATTAGTTACAAAGCAAGTTTTACATTTTCCATCATAATCAATCCACCTTGGCCTTTATTAAACACAAGACATAGAAAATTGTAAAATATTCAAAGGAAGAAAACAAGTAAAGAGATAAAAGTCTTACATTAGGGTTTTAGAAATGTCATGAATTTTTATCACCCTCAAGTTTCACGTTCTCCATACCAAGCTTAAAAACGAGATCATTGTTATTATAAGTTAGCAAACTAACACAAACTCATGTGGCCCAATTATTCACTTAGACTCCCTTATTCCTAGGTGTATCTCTTATATTTTATTGTTGTCTTGAATGATCACGAGGATGCATTGTTTGACTTTTTTCGATAGTTATTTAGGCCGAAAATAAAGTAGAACTATTTAATCGATAGTTAGCTAAAGGACAAAATCTTTTAAAAACTGCTTCCCGGGACCTCATAAAGTTCATATCTTGGCATAACTCGCTTCACGATTTGAGACCTTACTCGGACCGATATTTGGCAGCGACTTCATACTTCGAATCTTGAGAGACGTTCTTGAAATTATGGTCTTCTCTTCATAATAGGAATTTCTTCACTTGAAGTTTTTGAGAGATTCTTCAGTTTTGGACCACGACTTCTTCATTTTTCTCCAATCTTTATTTTGGACTTTGATATACAACGATTTGCCTCCTTTTAGGAGTTGGATCTATTTATCCTCATACCTTGTTAGGGCCTTTTTGGATAGACTCCTCCATGATCTTTAGGGGAGTATTTGCTTTTCGTCGTGTGTCTCGATCCTTCATATTGATTTTTGATAAATGACTCTTCACATCACTTGGGATCTTTTAGCAACAAAATGTAGCCCTCATGTCTTGTTAGGACCTTTTTGGACTCGCCAATCTTCGCATCCCGCTTCAATAAGTTATGCCTTGGCTATGAACTCTAATTAATATCGAGCAACTTTTAAACGATCTTGTGCTAGAAGCTAAGTAACTTTTCAAATCGTACAACCTTATTTATTGCAAATATATTTATTAGCAAGCGATGGGAGAAAAAGCTTATAATCAACTCACATAAATTCACGAAAGAATACCAAACTTATAATTGACTCTATAATCTCTCGTTCTCCATAATTTAAAATCTCAAGGAATGAGACTCGTGGATGCTTAGCCAATTAAATCAAATTTTTGGGTTTTCAAGTCATCTATAGGATCTTGCAAATTCTTAGACTCTTTCAAGTTTTGAATTCGCATTTTAAAGTTCCCTTGATAAACGACTTTCTAGGATCAATTATAGGAACTTGCGAAAAGTTCTTGTTCTCAACCCGTGAGAGTTAAGACTTTCGCGTTTTAAAGTTACCTATATAAAAGCCTAGCAAAACTTGACTTAAACACGTTAAGGATACTAGCTAGAGTAAACTTAGATAAATAAACTCGGGTTGAGTCAAAAGATTCACAACGTTAAAAAAATTAAAACCACTTTATTAAAATTTATTCTAGAAAAGAAAGAAAATAACTATAACAAAGGTAAATACTACTAGGCCAAAATAGATCAAAAATTTTAAAAAATGTCGAAAAACCAATTTTCCGGTTAAAATGAGGACAAATACAAGAAAAAGCCCACTTAACATCGATAGAAGTCCCCCCTAAACTTAATATAAACATTGTCCTCAATGTTTAAGCATGTGGGAGTAAACTCCCCTACACTTAGGACATTGTGCACGTTGTTTAAATCTTGCTAAGGAAGATACAACTAAAGTGATTCCTATTTCAATCATAAATGATAAAATAATGAATCAAAAGAGTTTAGGATAGAACCGGGAAGACGGAACATGGAATCACGGGTCGTTAAAAGTCATCAAGAATGGATCTTTGAAAGCTCGAATCCCTGCATATGATAAGAAAGAAAACAACAAACACATACTAGGGTCTCCCCTACACTTATTATGAAAACATATATAAAGGATAGATACTCGGGTTGCCTCCCAAAAAGCGCTTGTTTTTGTTAATCGAGTCACGAGCCTGACTCGTCCCCGAATTAAATGGTCCATGGGGAAGCCTCAAATGTAATACCGGGATCAAAGACCTTGTCCTCGTTCCCAGAGGAAAATAATAAAGGAGAGGCCGGAGGATAAGTCTAAAAGGGTAGAAAAGTCCTCTCAACATACGATAAGTATGTGAGATCATGATCCACGGGAGGTGGGGTGGGTAAAGGAATCAAAATGTCATCCCCAGAAGACAAACGATTATCAATGAGTGGAAAAGCCGTAAAGGTGTCAATCATGGAATGGTCAATTTCACCCCCCGGGTCAAACACTCATCCTCCGTAATGGTGTCTAAAGGAGTGGATGAAAGGTGCTCGGGAGGGGGACTTGGGACAATACCTTCATGAAGCAAATTATCAAAAATAATTTCCCCCTCCGTGTCATCATCATCAATACCAGGAGGTATTGAGAGAATGTCGATTTCCTCCATAGCTGTATCATTATTCTCAACTGAAGTAATAGACGGAGGTAAAGACTCGGAAATAGGAGCAGAATTCAACGCTTCAATCTTAGCAATAAGAAGATGAACTTTCAGTAATTTGTCGCGAAGAATAACGTCTTCCACCTCATCTACAAGAGCAAGTTCAGTGGTGAACTTCTCGTAAGTCGGAGAAAATAAATCAACATCGCCCTCATCTCTCGGAGGAGATTGAGAAATTTCAAAGGTGAAATTCTCATAGCATGGAGAAAAATCATTATCATTAAGAGCGACCTCATCCGTAAGCTCAACAAAAGTAGGGACATCACAAACCTCATCAAAGAACTTATCAAGATCAAAATCACTAATCTCACTCGATGTATCACTATCCTTAGACGCATTAGGGATATCAAGAGTAGAAGTAGTCATCTCAGAAGATGGGTTGAGATCATAGATATCATCCTCGTCATCATCATAATAGTAGTATGGACGCACAAGAGGAGGAGTATAATCACTAAGATTAGATACTTGCTCTTGTTGCTGTCGCTTTTCCTTCTCCCTTGCTTCTTTTAGTTGAACCACGGCTTCTTGAAGTTGCAAAATAAGGGCGTGTGTTTCGTCATTCGGATTCAAAGAAGGTTGATGATCGAGGGTGTATTGTGGGGGCTCAAAATTATGAAAACCAGAATTATAGCACGGATGTGGCCCATCATAAATCATCGGTTGAAAAGAACTAGAACACGGATTTGGCTCATAATAATTCATCGGATGACAAGAAAAGGTATCGTGAGGACCCCCACAATTGTTGCAACACGGGTATTGAGAAAAACCCGGTGCGTCATGTGGATAACTATTACCATTGTCATAATTGTAACCCGGTTCTTTCTCGTCATGAGACGGGTATCGAATCGGACACGAAACATGCCAATGAGAATCGCTTCCACAATATATGCAAGAGGGTGAAGTAAGTGCATTAGAAGCAAAGGATGAGTTAATCGAATTGCACGAGGCACAAAATCCAAATTGTGTATTGTCGATATCATTCTTACAACGCTCACATGTACACCATTGACATGTTTGAAAACCATACAATGGTCTTCCACACCCTGCAGCACAAGCAACATACGAATTCATTAAGAAATAAACACAATAGAGAAGTAAGAGGAATATTTTTGGTGCAAAACTTTGAAAAAGAAATGCTTTTTAATGATTTTTAAATATTTTTGGATTTTTTGGAATTTATTTAATTTTTATGGAATTTTTTTTGAAATTTTTTAATTTTTATGGATTTTTGAAATTTTTTGACACGAAAAATAACGTTCACGAGTGAACGGATCCTAAAATCGAACGCGTCTCTCACAAAAAACCGTTAATCTTCACGAAAAGAGCCGGCAGCGGCGCCATTTAATACAAGGGTTTGCCAAGTATGAAAATTTGTTCGTCCCGATTCAATTCGAATTGATTACCGGTTAAAAGTGTGACTCAGTTGTTCTTGGTGAAAAAGAAAAGGTGTCGTTGTATAAAACTAGTTAAAGATAAAAAATAAATCTTTAAAAGGAAATGACAAAATATAAAAGAAATGAACTAAAAATTAAAACGATTGACAAATAATAAAAAAACAATAAACAAATATTAAAACAAAACAATTAATAAAAATAAAACTAAAGAAGAAATTAACTATCGACTCGAAAATAAAGTTTACTTAATGAAAAAGGAGATAATAAAACTAAGATGGTACTTTAAAGCTAAATGAGGCAAAACCTAAGGCGGGTACTAAAAAAAGATAAAACTTGAACTTTACGAAAAAATATTAATTTTAAAATTAGACGAAAAATTCAACTAAAAATACGTAACTTTCAGAAATAAAATCGGAAAAACTTTCAGATTAAACTAAACAATTACGGAACAAAATAAGAAATAAACAAGCTAGCAGGCAGCTAGCTTAAGCTAGCAACCTACTAGCTGAAATTGGCGGGAAAAAACTAAGCTAGCTACTAGGCTAGCATGTCATTCTATTACTTGTTATACGGAATGTTTTTTTTTTCACTGTTATACGGAATAATAGTCTACTCATATCCGGGGAATTTAAATACTCTTATCCGGAATTATTTTTCATTTGGCTTATGCGGAACATTTTTTAATACTCTTATCCGGAATATTTGTTAGGCTCATATCCGGAATACATCAAACAGCTTATACGGAATATTTTGTTTGCTTTTGTTTATCCGGAATATTGGTTTGTTCAACTTATCCAGAATGTTACTAAGAAGCTTATCCGGAATATTGGGGTTTTGGAAAAATCCGGATAAGAACAAAAATGCAAATAAGCAAAACTAAAAATAAGCAGAAATCCAATAAGCACTTATCTAAAAACTTAACCAAAATGATTTTAAGAAAAAGCTAATAAGCCAAAATTTAAAAACTTAAAAAAAACTAAATAATAAAAATATTTAAAAACAACTTTTTATAAAAATTTACTAATAAGCATTTAATTAAAATAAAAAAATTAACACAATAAGAACTAAAACACTATAAGCTATAAAAATCAAACACATAAAAACTAAAAGCACAATCAATCAAAAACATCAATCAAACAAGAACATGATTAATTAAACCACATGATTATCAAAATTAAACAAGATTAAAAGATTAAGAAAGGAAGAATGAGAATGATTAATTGAAAAAGCTTGAAATTAAGATGATTAAAGATCCAAAAGTACAAGATTAATGAAAAAGCATGGAAATTTAGATTACACCTACTCCTACTCCTAATCTAAAAAAACTAACTAAAATCTAATTAACTAACACCCTCCTAATGACACATTAGGAGGGTATATATAGGAGGAGTAAAATGTTGATGTTTTCTTCATTCTTTCTTCTTGTCTCGACTCGATTTAAATTCTTTGTCTTTCTCGACGTCGTCTCGGGATTTGTCGATATAAATTGAACTCGTCTTATAATTTTCTTCTTTAATTAGACTTGGTTCTTCGACTTCATTAAACTTCCGTCTTTAGACTTTTTATTCGCTAAATCTTCAGAATAGGTCTTGGACTTCTGTTCTTTTTGCACTCTTGATCTTTTCACTTCTTCTTTTGTCTTTTTCTTCGATAAAAGTCCGTAAAAGCCCTTGTTTTCTTCCGTTTTCACATTCTGGTCCTAAATCACAACAAAGACACAAACCACGCATAATTTCGACATTTACGACATAAAATACACGTTTTGGATTGTTTATTATTATAATTAAGTGGTAAAAGGATGGGTGTTTTCACACCTATCAATTACTAAATTGTCTCTTGATTCCTTTAGACCTACAAAATTCATCAAATTCAACATTCTTGAATTCTGTTCCATTATATGTCCAAATGATCAATACCTGTTTACTGAACTGATTTTCAACTAAAGTGATAAAGTCCTTAAGCAAATCCTTGGTTTCACTTTTAAGAGCTAAAAAGAAAACCCAACTGAATCTACTATAATCATCAGTTATGACTAGACAAAAAGTCTAATGGCTAATGCTTCTAACAGAAACTAGACCAAATAAATCTATATGCGAAAGTTGCAAAGGCTTTGTCACAGTATTGACAGTCTTGGTCTTACAAGAAGCTTTATGTTTCTTACCTTTTTGACAAGCAGTACATGTGAAATCATTTTGAAAAGATTGTCAGGTAAACCTCTAACCAAATTCTTATTCACTAACCTATTGAGATTCTTGAAATTCACATGACCTAACCTCGTATGCCATAAATTAGACTCATCATTGGAAGCCTTAGCTAGCAAACATGTTATTCCACCTGTTGGAGTAATAGTATGAAGATTAAAGGTGTACATATTTTCTTGCATGGGTATTTTACGCAGTATTTGAGATTCTCTAGGCATCTCAAAGTCTTTGGAGAGCGCCAAGCATTCTGTATCTGTAAACATCACCTTGTTCTTTTTATCACACATTTGTGATACATAAAAGAGATTGAATTCATTCAATTCTTTTACAAAGAACACATCTTCAAATTCCAACTTCCCTGTATTGATTTTTCCTTTGCCAGTAATTCTACCTTTGCTACCTCCAAAGGCTACTGGACCACCTCTGAATTCTTCAAATTCAGCAAGGAAATCTTTGTTTCTTGTCATGTGTCTTGAGCATCCACTGTCCACTATACCTTTTGATACAAAGGTTTTGCTTGGGGTTCAATTTAATTCTCGGTATCTTCTCGAATCGATCACGGTTCAAAGTGGAATAGTTGTTCTTGGTTACTAAAAAGGGTTTTGGTTTTCTATTCTACTAAAAAGGGTTAAATGCGTAAAGTGATAAAAATTTAAACCAAAAACAGTTAATAAAATAAATCTTGAATTAAAATTAAACGATAAAACATAAACAGTAAATTACCCTTACTGAAAAAAATGCTTGATTCGGAATATCACACAAATAGTTCATTCGGAATAACTTTGATGCGGAATAAATCTGCTCATTCGGAAGAATTGGACTCATGCGGAATTAATTGATTCATTCAGAATATTTGCTTCATTCGGAACATATGGTGATTTGGAACAATCTACAAAACTTTGGTTCGGAACATTTGGCTCATCCGGAACATATGTTGATTCGGAATACTTTTGCTCATGCGGAATACTTTCGATTCGGAATAACTTAAACAAACAGCTTCATTCGGAATAACTAAAACAGATTCGGAACATTTTTGGAAAAAATCTTGATTCGGAATATTTAGACTGATCCGGAATATTTAATAAAACCTTCATTCGGAAAATTTTAAAAAACTGATTCAGAACATTTTTGAAAAACTAATTCGGAATAACACTGATTCGGAATAAAATACTAAAAACCTTTGATTCGGAATATACTACTCATCCGGAATATTTATTATTCCGGATGAACACTTGATTCGGAATAACTGATAAAATGCTTCGTTCGGAATATTATGGCAAAACCCTTCATCCGGAATAAATGGACTTCATTCAGAATCTGGGCTGATGAAGGGTGCGAAGAACAGGGAAGACAATAAAGCACTATTTTTACCAAAATCAACCAAGTTTTTAACCAAAAATTAAACCACAATAACTATTATTCATCTACTAATCATAAACATCAAAGCAAAACATTAAAAACATAAAACCCACATACTTTTAAAGATCAAACTCAACAAAATAAAACTTTAAGACTTGGAATCAAAAAGAAGAAGATGAACATGATTAATGGAAGGATGATATTAAATGATTAAGGTTTAAACAATCAAAGGGAAAGATTAAGACTACAAGATTTGTGAAAACAAAGATAAAAATCACCAACACCTTAATGGTGTTGGTTACCCTACGAAACAAGAAAAGAAAAAACTGGAAAATGAAAAAATAGTCTCCAAGTTGTGAAAGGATGTCCTATTTATAAGAGGTGTAGTTGGTTGGTGAGTGGGCTTTCTTCCTTTCTTCTTGTCTTCTCGTCTTTTCAGAAAAGTTGACGTTTTCGATTCGATTCGGGATTTGTCGACGAATAAATTCAAATCGTCTTTTAATTTCTTCGTTTAATAGACTTGAGTTCTTTCGACATATGTAAATCTTCCATCTTTGGTCCTTTTCTTCGATAAATCTTCAAATAGGCCCATTGACTTCAAATCTTTTGCATCTCTTGGACTATAGACTTCGTGTTGAGTCTTTTTCTTCGATAAAACCCGTGCAATCCCATGATTTCTTCAATATTTATCTGGTTGGCTCTGAAAACACAACAAACACACAAACCACGCATAATTCCAAACAAATGATATTAAATACGCGTTTTGGTCTTGTTTTAGCAAGAAATAAGTGGTAAAAGGATGGGTGTTTTCACACCTATCAAATCCCCTACACTTAACCATTGCCATGCCCTCATGCAATGCTTAGTGATAAAGCAAATTTACACTTTCCTCATAATCAATCAACCTTGACCTTATTAACATACTACTGAAACAAAAAATTAAAACTACTATGAAGAAATAAATATTTAAAGGAAACGAAAGGGATAGAAAACCATTTTCACTTGAAAATAGCTACATGGAAATAACTCGCAAAGAGATCTAAGACTTACATTAGGGCTTCGGTGCTGCGAAGATTTATCACCCTCAAGTTTCACGTTCCCCAAACCAAGCTTAAAAATTAAATCATTGTTATTATAAGTTAGCAAAACAAACTCTTACACACATGGCTTAATTATATGCTTAAACTCCCTTATTCCTAGGTGTATCTCTTATATTTTATTGTTGTCTTAGAATGATCATGAAGATGCATTTTTGGACTTATTTCGATAGTTTATTTAGGCTGAAAGCAAAGTAGGACGATTTGATTAATAGTTAGCTAAAGGACAAAATCTCTTAAAACTACTTCTCGGGATATCAAAAAGTTCATATCTTGGCATAACTCGCTTCACGATTTGAGACCTTTCTCGGGCCGATATTTGGCATGTACTTCATACTTCATATCTTGAGAGATGTTCTTGAGATAATGGTCTTCTCTTCGTTAATAGAGTTTCTTCACTTGGAGACTTATGAGGGATACTCCAACTTTGTTAACCACGACTTCATCATTATTTATTCAATCGTTAATTGGGATTTTGAGATACAACAATTCGCCTCCTTTTCGGACTTGGATCTATTTATCCTCATACCTTGTTAGGGTCTTTTCGGATAGACTTCTCCATGATCTTTATGGGAGTTGATTGCTTTTCGTCGTGAGTCTTGATCCTTCATATTGATTTTAGGAATAATGCTTTTCACATCACCTTGGATCTTTAGCAATAAAATGGAATCCTCATGCCTTGTTAGGGCCTTTTTGGACTCGCCAATCTTCGTGCCCCGCTTCATAAGTTATGCCTTGGCTATGAACTCTTATCATTACCGAGAAACTTTTAAACGATCTTGGGCTAGAAGCTAAGTTATTCAATAAAATCGTACGACCTTACTTATTGCAGTTAAATTATTAGCAGGCGATGGGAGGAAAAGCTTATAATCACACCAAGTGTGCTTGTGCAAGAATACCGACTTATAATTGGCTCTATCATTTCTCGTTCTCCACAATTTAAAATCTCAAGTAATGAGACTCGTGGATGCTTAGCCTAATAAACCAATTAAGGTCTACATGGTTAAGGATACTTGCTAGAATAAACTTGGATAAGTCTGTTCGGGTTGAGTCAAAATAATCGCAACGGGCCTAATATGTCAAAGACTTCAAAACTAGCTACACCACTTTATCAATATTTTTGACTTTATTGTGGGATATATACATATGAAAGCAACGATAAAAATTTAAAAATTACGAATACATGGCCAAAGTTAATTAAAAATTTGAAAAATGCTGAAAAAGATGATTTTTCGGTTAAATGAAGGCATTTTAATGGAAAATTCCACTTAAAACTTCGATAGAAGTCCCCCTACACTTAATATAAACATTGTCCTCAATGTTTAAGCATGTGGGAAAAGTCTCCCCTACACTTATGACATTGTGCACGTTGGTTAAATCAAGTTAAGGAAGAGACGACTAAAGTGATCAATTTCAAATGTAAGTATGACGAAAATTGAATCACGATAGTTGAGAGATAGAACCGAATTTCGGATAACACGGGAGCACGGTTCTTCAAAGGTTCCAAAAGTGCATTCATCCCTGTAATCACATCACCACACAAACACAACAACCTATATAGGTCTCCCTACACTTAGGAGGTAAAACGGAAAAGGATAGATACTCGGGTTGCCTCCCGAGGAGCGCTTGTTTTTGATAACCGAGTCACGAGCCTGACTGGACCCAAAACTAGTTCATGGGAAATGTGGTGAGGGATGGAATCACCTCATGAGAGATGTCCTCACCAAAGTACAACTTCACTCGTTGGCCATTCACCTTAAAATTAGGTCCATTAGGTTGAGCGAGCTCGAGAGTACCATATGGAAAAATTTGGGCAATGGTGAATGGGCCGGACCAACGAGATTTCAGCTTGCCCGAAAAGATTTTCAACCGAGAGTTAAAGAGTAAAACTTTGTCTCTAACTTGGAACTCTCGGTTTTTAATCATAGAGTCATGAAAGAGCTTAGTCTTTTCCTTATAGATCAAGGAATTTTCATAAGCATCATTCCTGAGTTCATGAAGCTCATTGAGTTGGATTTTGCGTAGGTCACTAGCTTTGTTGATGTCGAAGTTAGCCCACTTCAAGGCCCAGTAAGCCTTGTGCTCCAACTCAATGGGGAGGTGGCATGCCTTTCCGTACACGAGACGATATGGTGTACAACCAATCGGAGTCTTGTATGCGGTACGAAAAGCCCACAAAGCATCATCAAGTTTATCGGCCCATGAGGCACGATGCTCTCCCACGGTTCGTTCAAGAATTCGCTTTAACCCTCGATTAGATATTTCAGCCTGCCCATTAGTTTGTGGGTGGTATGCGGTGGAAAGAGGATGATTGACACCATATTTAGCCATGACTCTTGCGAATTGATCATTGCAAAAGTGAGTCCCGCGATCACTAATAATGGCACGAGGCACACCGAATCTAGCGAATAGCGACTTCAAAAAGTTACAAACCACCCTTGCGTCATTAGTGGGTAAAGCTTTGGCTTCAACCCATTTAGAAACGTAGTCAACGGCTACAAGGATGTATTTGTTTCCTTTAGATGAAGGGAATGGCCCCATAAAGTCGATACCCCATACATCAAAGATTTCACATTCTTGTATGAAATTTTGAGGCATCTCATCTTTATGTGTGATCTTGCCTTGTCTTTGGCAATGTTTAACCATTTCGTGAGCGTCACGGTAAATGGTAGGCCAATAAAATCCCGAGTCAAACACTTTCTTAGCGGTGAAGTTGGGACCAAAGTGACCACCGGTGGGTCCTTTGTGGCAAGCTTCGAGAATGTCTAAAGCCGTCGGTCCATCAACACATCGGCGAATAATCAAATCAGCACATTGTTTGAAGAGATACGGGTCATCCCAAAAGTATGTCTTAATCTCTTTAAAGAACTTCTTCTTTTGTTGGGATGTTAACCCGTCAATGAGAATTCCACCCGCCAAGTAGTTTGCAATGTCCGCAAACCACGGGGCTTCATCATTATTCGAGTTGATAGACATTAAGGTCTCAAAGGGAAAAGAGTCATTGATCTCTTTGTTCGGATGATCCCCTTGATGAGGATCCTCAAGTCTACTGAGATGATCCGCGGCTAGGTTTTCAGCTCCCTTCTTATCACGAATTTCGATTTTAAATTCTTGAAGTAGCAAAACCCAGCGAAGAAGTCTTGGTTTAGAATCTTGTTTAGTTAACAAGTACTTTAACGCGGAATGATCGGTATACACGATGGTGATAGAAAGGACAAGATAGGGGCGAAATTTTTCAAAAGCATAGACAACAACTAAAAGCTCTTTTTCGGTTGTCGTGTAATGCAATTGAGCCCCTGTCATTGTCTTGCTAGCGTAATGGATCGGTTGGAAGTGTTTATTCACTCTTTGGCCCAAAACCGCTCCAATAGCAAAGTCGCTAGCATCGCACATCAACTCGAAAGGCAGCTCCCAATTAGGGGTAACCAAGACCGGTGCCTTAGTTAGCTTATCCTTAAGAAGGTTGAAGGCTTCAATACACTCTTTGGAAAAGATAAAAGGAGTATCTTTTTTCAAGAGGTGGGTCATCGGGCGAGCGATTTTAGAAAAATCTTTGATAAATCGACGGTAGAAGCCCGCATGACCGAGGAATTTTCTCACACCCTTCACGGTTGAAGGTGGAGGTAATTTAGCAATAACATCGACTTTAGCACGGTCCACTTCAAGACCGGCTTTGGAGATTTTGTGTCCTAGCACGATGCCCTCTTTTACCATGAAACGACATTTTTCCCAATTAAGAACAAGGCGAGTGTCTTCACACCGCTTAAGCATACGTTCTAAATTGGCAAGGCAAGCAGATAATGAATCGCCATAAATCGAGAAATCATCCATGAAGACTTCCATAGTTTCTTCAACCATGTCATGGAAGATAGCCATCATACACCTTTGGAACGTCCTAGGAGCATTGCATAAACCGAAAGGCATGCGTTTGTAAGCAAATGTTCCGTAGGGACAAGTGAATGTGGTTTTCTCTTAGTCTTTGGGATCGATGGGAATTTGAAAATACCCGGAGAAACCGTCTAAGAAGCAGTAATAGTCATTACCCGCTAGACGCTCGAGCATTTGATCCATGAAAGGAAGAGGAAAGTGATCTTTTCTTGTGGCATCATTGAGCTTGCGATAGTCGATACAAACTCTCCACCCAGTAACGAGACGAGTAGGAATCAACTCATTGTGTTCATTGGGAACAACGGTTATTTCGCCTTTCTTTGGCACACAATGGACGGGACTTACCCATGGCGAATCCGAAATAAGGTAAATCAAGCCGGCATCTAGAAGTTTGATAACCTCTTGTTTGATGACGTCGTGAATTCGAGGATTAACCCTTCTTTGGCTTTGGATTGCGGGTTTAAAGTCATCTTCCATGAGATTTGGTGAGTACAAAAGTTTGGATCAATTCCGCGGATATCGGAAATTTTCCAAGCAATTGCCTTCTTATGATCTTTAAGCACGGCGATAAGGAGAGATTTTTCTTCTTCTTTCAAGTCCTTCGCAATGATGACGGGCGACTTCTTCTTGTCTTCAAGGAACACGTACTCGAGGTGAGATGGTAACTCCTTAAGCTCTAAATCCGGAGGATTTTCGATGGTAGGCGTAGTCAAATTCGGTTCATCGATAGCAATAGCCTTGGGAGATGGTGGAGAAATATGGTCCTCTTTGAGAAGTTTCTCAGTGAGACGAATGTCTTCATCCCAATCGGTAGGAGAATCGTCATATTCTAAGTTCACATCTCCCATAGTTGCTTTAAATTCTTTCCAAAGGAAATCACTTTCTCCAAATAGAGTTAGTGATGGAGCAATAGAGGAAACGGTCTCAACATTGGGAAGAGAGGTAAGAATACTTTTGCAAGCATCATTAAAGTGTTCTTCACAAGCCTCATCAAGAACGTCGATACAATTAACACTCTCGTATGAATAAGGCTGTTTAGAAATCTTACCCATGTTGAAGACAATTTGATCGTCACCAACTCTCATGATAAGCTCACCCGCTTCTACATCGATGAGAGTGCGACCGGTCCTCAAGAATGGACGTCCAACGATTAATGGAACACGAGGATCCATCTCGTAGTCGACTACGACGAAATCGGCGGGAAAAGTGAATTTGTCGACTCCTACAAAAACGTCTTTGGCTATCCCCACTGGATAAGCAACCGTACGGTTAGCTAATTCCAAAGTCATTTTGGTGGGGACTAGCTCAGGGAGAGATAATTGCTTCCAAACGCTTAAGGGTATTAAATTGATACTAGCACCTAGATCGGCTAGGGCCATGCAATTCTCTACTCCCGGGAAGTTGCAAGGGATTAAGAAGCGACCCGGATCACCAAGTTTGGTTGGCAATTTCCTTAAGAGAACCGCGGAGCAATTCTCGTTAAGTTGGGTATTAGCAATATCAAGAAGCTTCTCCTTGTCACTAAGAAGATCTTTAAACATCTTCGCGTATTTAGGCATGTGAGCGAGAGCCTCAGCAAAGGAGATGTTGAAATTCAATTGTTTAAACATTTTGAGAAAGTTTAAAACTTGAATATCGTCCTTGCTTTTGAGCTTCTCTTTCCTCAACCTTGAAGGATAAGGTATATCGGAAGAAGAGGAAGGCTTTGGAATAGTAGGATCACTCATATCCTTGGGTGGAGGAGGGGTAGAAGTAAGAGGTGGAGGAATTGGGGAAGTAGAAGATTGAGGAATAGGAATAGGGGACTCGTTTTCCTTAGTCACAATCACCGGTGGAGGTATAGGAAGCTTGGGTTCCTTGGTACCTTTGCCACTACGAGTGGTGATTGCTTTCATCTCCCCTCTTGGATTAGCCACGGTGTTACTCGGAAGAGTACCCGAAGAAGAGGATTGATTAGCTTGGAAGAAACCAGCCATCATGTCCCTTAGGTCATTCGTTTGACTACTCAAAGAGTTTCTCATATCGGCTCTAAGATCATTCCCTTGTTTCACCATGTCTCCCTTCAAATTAATAATCTGGGTCTGCAGATTCTTCACCAACACATCATTCGTCCGCATGTACGTTTCGACCTCGTGGTTGAAAACGGTGGGTTGAGTAGGAGGAGGTGCTTGATAAGCAGGTGGTTGGTAAGGAGCGGGTTGGTAAACTTGAGTAGAATTTTGAGGTGGATATGGTTGTCTTTGAGGTGGTTCGTATGGTGCTCGAGGTTGGTTTTGATTGGTTCGGTTAAGGTTTTGTTGTTGGTTAGGATTGGTTGGAGGAAAACCGGGCGGGGAAAGAAAGTTGTTGGAACGATAGCTTAGCAAGTTACGGTCTCCTTGAGGACGAGCTTGATAACCGGCCGGAGGATAAGTACCGTATGCTGCATTAACATTCTCACAAGGATAGTCTTGGGTGGAAGTACAAGTAGTGTAAGAGTGAGGACCCCCGCATATTTCACATGGTTGGCTAAAAGCATTGACTTGAGCGTTTTGAGCGTTGATGTTTTTGGTGTTGTTAGCGGTTTGTGCAGCAAGCGATTCAAGAAGCGAAGTAATTTTTTCAACTCTCTTGTCGTTGTCACTAGTGCTAGCACTAGCAACATTGGTCCGAACACTCTTGGTTTGCACACGAGACTTATTCTCAATAATATCCCAAGCGGCATTAGAACTCTTAACCAAAATATTACCCCCCGAGGCACTATTTAGTAAATCTTGATCATTCATGCTTAAACCATTGCAAAAGGTATTAACTTGGTGCACTTTGGTAAAACCATGTTGTGGGCACTTTCGTAAAAGGTCTTTAAAACGGTCCCAAGATTCACTAAAAGACTCATCGTACTTTTGTTCAAAATTAATAAACTCATTCCGCAAAGCGGTAGTACGAGAGGGTGGGAAAAAGTACTTTATGAATTTGGTCTCCAAGTCCGTCCACGTCAGAATACTTTGTGGCGGTTCCTTCGCAAGCCAATGACGGGCTTGTCCCTCTAAGGAGAAAGGAAAAAATTGTAAGTGGATTACCTCTTGTGGAACACCATTGAATTTGACCGTATTCGTGAGTCGCAGGAACCTTTTGATGTGGTCATGAGGATCATTAATGGTACGCCCCAAGAATGGTTGAGCAGAGACCATCTGAATAAAGCCGGATTTGAGCTCAAAGTTGTTGGCTGCAATCACGGGTATGACAATTGGATCGTTGTTTCCCTCTACATGTGCTTGCAAAAGTTCGATCATAGGACGATTGTCCGGTAGAGGTTCATTGTTGTTATTATTCGTGTTGTTTTGAGGTGGATTATTATTGTTGTTGTGTACACCGGCCATGTCTAAGTTATTGAGAGTCTCGGGCTCTTGATAAGACGTTGATCGAGTGCGCATACACCTGCAAAAGAAATAACAAAGCAAGAAATATTTTTGGTTTTTTATGTTTTTTTATTTTTTTGTATTTTTGAAAATTTTATATTTTTTTGGATTTTTGAAAAATTTTTATTGATGAAAAAGTAACGTTCACGGTGAACGGATCCCAAAATCCAATTTCTCACAAAAAACTGTTAATCCTTACGAGAAGAGCCGGCAGCGGCGCCATTTGATACAAAGGTTTTGCTTGGGGTTCAATTTAATTCTCGGTATCTTCTCGAATCGATCACGGTTCAAAGTGGAATAGTTGTTCTTGGTTACTAAAAAGGGTTTTGGTTTTCTATTCTACTAAAAAGGGTTAAATGCGTAAAGTGATAAAAATTTAAACCAAAAACAGTTAATAAAATAAAGCTTGAATTAAAATTAAACGATAAAACAGAAACAGTAAATTACCCTTACTGAAAAAATGCTTGATTCGGAATATCACACAAAAGGTTCATTCGGAATAACTTTGATGCGGAATAAATCTGCTCATTCGGAAGAATTGGACTCATGCGGGATTAATAGATTCATTCGGAAGATTTGCTTCATTCGGAACATATGGTGATTCGGAACAATCTACAAAACTTTGGTTCGGAACATTTGGCTCATCCGGAACATATGTTGATTAGGAATACTTTTGCTCATGCGGAATACTTTCGATTCGGAATAACTTAAACAAACAGCTTCAATCGGAATAACTAAAACTGATTCGGAACATTTTTGGAAAAAACCTTGATTCCGAATATTTAGACTGATCCGGAATATTTAATAAAACCTTCATTCAGAACATTTTAAAAAACTGATTCGGAACATTTTTGAAAAACTGATTCGGAATATCACTGATTCAGAATAAAATACTAAAAACCTTTGATTCGGAATATACTACTCATCCGGAATATTTATTATTCCGGATGAACACTTGATTCGGAATAACTGATAAAATGCTTCGTTCGGAATATTATGGCAAAACCCTTCATCCAGAATAAATGGACTTCATTCGGAATCTGGGCTGATGAAGGGTGCGAAGAACAGGGAAGACAATAAAGCACGATTTTTACCAAAATCAACCAAGTTTTTAACCAAAAATTAAACCACAATAACTATTATTCATCTACTAATCATAAACATCAAACCAAAACACTAAAAACATAAAACCCACATACTTTTAAGATCAAACTCAACAAAATAAAACTTTAAGACTTGGAATCAAAAAGAAGAAGATGAACAAGATTAATGGAAGGATGATATTAAATGATTAAGGTTTAAACAATCAAAGGGAAAGATTAAGATTACAAGATTTGTGAAAACAAAGATAAAAATCACCAACACCTTAATGGTGTTGGTTACCCTACGAAACAAGAAAAGAAAAAACTGGAAAATGAAAAACTAGTCTCCAAGTTGTGAAAGGATGTCCAATTTATAGGAGGTGTAGTTGGTTGGTGAGTGGGCTTTCTTCCTTTCTTCTTGTCTTCTCGTCTTTTCAGAAAAGTTGACGTTTTCGATTTCGATTCGGGATTTATCGACGAATAAATTCAACTCGTCTTTTAATTTCTTCGTTTAATAGACTTGAGTTCTTTCGACATATGTAAATCTTCCATCTTTGGTCCTTTTCTTCGATAAATCTTCAAATAGGCCCATTGACTTCAAATCTTTTGCATCTCTTGGACTATAGACTTCGTGTTGAGTCTTTTTCTTCGATAAAACCCGTGCAATCCCATGTTTTCTTCAATATATATCCGGTTGGCTCTGAAAACACAACAAACACACAAACCACGCATAATTCCAAACAAATGATATTAAATACGCGTTTTGGTCTTGTTTTAGCAAGAAATAAGTGGTAAAAGGATGGGTGTTTTCACACCTATCACCTTTATCTTTCAATTCATCAATTAGATGCCCCTGCACGTACACAAAACATATTAATTTTTAACAGGGACCCAAGCCACATTTGGCTCGGATCTTGTGGGACCTACATACTTAAAAGTTTGATATGTAGTTTTTCCAGTAAGACTACAAACACTCTTATACCTCATGGTTCCAGTCACATAATCAAAGACATAAGTAGGTTTATTGTCTTTGTCCTGTTTTGGCTTAAGTACCGTTTTAGCAGTACTTGTCTGAACACATGATTTCTCATTTTTAGAAACCTATTTTTTTACTGCTTTGTTACTTGGCTTACTTTTAAATGTTCTAAATTGTTCAACTACATCCTTAGAAGTCTTTTGGGACTGTGTTTTAGCAGACTTTCCACCGGCAGTATTTACCTTTGGCTTAGCAGTACTTGCATTCTTAGGTTTGCCAGTACTTGGCTTACCAGATTTCAAAGGTACTAGACCTTGCTTCATAAGTACTGATCTTGGAATGAAGTCTTCAGGGTTAAAGGTTTGTTTGGCCTTTCCTACACCTGTTTTCTTAGTATGACCAAAATTAGGTTTGTCATCTTTTTGTCCCAACTGCCTTTTTACCTGTGCCTCACTGTTTCTTGTGACCTTTTGTGCAGCCTTTTGTTTTACAATTTTATCTTCATGCAAAGTACAATCTTTGATAAAATGACTTAGACTACCACAAACATAACATCCTTTCCTTTTCAAAGAAGATCCAAAAGGTTGTTTTGACTTAAGCTTCTCAAAACCTATCCCACCCCTCTTGGTTTTATTATGTTCAACATTTTTATCCAAAGTCTTGCTAGGAGTTTTTACCTGCTTGGGGGTAGAACTAGTTTCAAAGACATGTCCTTCTAGCACAAATGTGCTCATTAAAGGATGATAGACAATGTTTTTGGTCACAACAATTTTAGCCTGGGTCAAAGAACTAGAGTTTAAATCACCATCACCTTTTGATTCATCTAACTCTATTACTGTATCATTACTAGGGGGCATGAAAATTCCTGATAATGGTGGAGGAACTGCTTTCATTCCTTCAGCATATCTATCATTTTCAGGTGTATTATCTGTTTCACTAGAGCTATCAAAAATCCCTTTTGATAAGTCCTTGTCAGTTAAGGTTATCCCAGGTTGGTTCTCAATGTATCCTAGGCATGCCTTGACATAATACCCCATTTGTGAATTAATCAGTTTATTTAAACCTTTAGAGGATTTTCTCCAATGATTAATCAATTCCTTTTCATTATAAAGACTAGTTTTTAAAACATCAATTTCTGCTGACACTTTGAACAGTTGTTTTTCATAAGCTTTAATTTACACATCTTTTTCCCTCATTCGAAGAGTTTCTAATTTTCTCTTCATAGTTTTGTTGACCCTTTTTGTACAAAACTATATTTTCTTCTAACTTAGTAACACCCTGTTTAAAAGCATTTACTTCTACAGTGCAAGTGTTGACCTTTTGATACTGTTCATCTAGTTCTACTTTTAAACTATGGAATTTAAGAATATAGTCTTTAGAACAAGGATGTACCTCAGTATCTTCATGTGAGAGAGCCATTAGACCAAGCTCTTCTTCTTCATCTTCTGTCCAATCTACCACTCTATCTAAAGTAGTCACTAATGCTTTGGATCCTTTGGTATTCCTGTTGTTCCCTTTTGGAAAACTTTTAGTAATCCTTGGACTGGTTCTATAGCTGTGCTTGGACTTCTGACTGCTACATTCAGCCTTGTCTTTAGTACATTCCCTTGCAAAGTGTCCATTCCTTCCACAGTTATAGCATTCGACCTTTGACTTATCATATCATAATGGTTCATTAGGATCCACAGTCATCTTCCTTCCAGTCTTCTTAAAGAACCTATTAGATCTTACTGAAATTATAGCAGCTTGCCATTTGAGATCCATCTCTTCAACATCAGCATCATCCATTTGGAACAAGTCATTAAGGGTTAGTCTTGGCCTGTTGTCTTGTCCAGCAAAGAATGAGAAGGCATCATTGTCACTAAACAATGGTGAAGATCTCCCTTGTGGATTTTGGGAGATCATAGGACTGCTTTCAGTACTTGGTGAGTAAGTACTGCTTGTGTGTCCTCCAGCGGTATTTTGGAAGTAAGTACCGCTGCTTGATCCTTCAGTGGTATTTTGAAAGTAAGTACCGCCATAACCTTCTGACACAAAAGCCAAGTTAGACTTTGTTGCTGTTGTTGTTTTGGTCACCTCGATGCTCTTAACATCCCAAGTTAGACTTTGTTCCTGTTTGAGAACAATCTTCTTGATCTTCTTAGATTTTTCATTGCCTCCAAATATAAGCTTTATTGCTTCCCACATATCCTTTGCATCTTTATAATGATGAAAGCTAGGTAGGATGTCTTCTGAAAGTGCCATAGCTAATGCAGTTCTGGCCTTTCTTTCTTTGATCACTGCTTGTATCTCTTCTGCAGTCACATCAGGTAGAGCATAGCAAGTACCATCAGGTAACCAGTGTAGCTTCTTAGGTGTATTCCCATTCCTAATAACTTGCCACAGAGTATAGTCTGTGTGATTCAAGTAATGTTCCATCTGCATATCCCATGTCTCATAGTTATCACCTTTGAGAACTGGGAGCTTGACATCAGAAAGAGTATGGGAAGGTGTTGTAGTTGAAGGCGTAACTACATCATCTATGGCTTGAACACCTTGTGGTGGTGCAGGGTGCACTACTTGGGGCTGTCCCTGTGGTATTGGACCAGGTTCTGGAATTTCTTCCAAGTGAGGGTCTTCACTATGTTGAGACATTGAGTTTTTTTTAGTGAGTGGAGTCTTTAGGGTTTCTGCTCTTCTTTTTAGAGATTCTCAACAAGCTCTGATACCACTTGTTGATCCCTTTGCGTGGATCTATATTCTGTTAAGAACTAGTATAATAGTTTGTAATCAAACTAAAACACTATGAGATCTCTTACTTAACACTAAATAAGTTATGCGGAATCTAACTTATAAAGCACAGAACGAACATAATACTATTAACTATTCGATTCTCTTATTAATCGACTTGAATGAGGTACATGAATGTCATCGTACCTATGTTCTTTTTATAGAGTAAGGAACCCTAGAATCCTTAGAAATTCTATCACTATATCACAGATGATATATTATCTATATTCTAACTATTAAAGTATATCACCTAAGATATATACTTACTATTAACTATGACATATCTTATACAAAGATATATTCGTCCTAAATATCCTAGCAGTACTTACTTTATAAGTACCAGTACTTACTATGTACCGCGTTAACACTAACGGTACTTGAAAGATACTATCAGCACTTAAGTTTATAGTGACGGTACTTGACACTTAATAATAATTCCCAACATCAGGGAAATCACTTTTCATTTTTAGGTTTCATAAAATTTTGGTTCTCTCTCTCTCTTGTCTCCTTGGTGCCGCCGGCCTACATCAAAGAAAAGGGGAACCAGACGATTTTGTTAGTTGTTTATTGATTTCTGATCATCTCTTCGTTATACACACATTGGTATAATCAAAACCATTTTCTTTTCTTTTTAATTCTTTTGATTTCGTGTTATTATTTAATTAATCATCAAGAACAAGAATAAAACAAGTAATAGATTAATTAAATCATGTTTTCGGGTTTGGTTTGTGTGTGGTTTGGTTCGGCCGAGACAACCGAGACCCCAAGTGGGGCTCGACTTGTTTTGTTTACCACCACCGAGAGTCCCAAGACTCTCGGCTTGGTTGGGTTTGGCTCGGACGTAGGCAAGAAACCCCAACCAAGGGTCGGGATGTGTTTGTTTGTTCGGTTGGGTGTAACCGAGGCACCACACCGAGACCCCCAAAGGGGCTCGGTTGGTTTTGTTTATGCGGACACGAGACCAAAGGGACCCCGACTTCAAGTCGGGGTATGTTTACATGTTCGTTAGATTTAATTCGTGTCAACCGAGACCCCTCCAAGGTCTCGATAGGACTTTTGTATAGTTTATTTGGTTCGTCTTATATAGAACACGGGCTCGGGATTCAGGTTATATAAAAAAACTACTTTTATAAGTCATGTTATATTAAACTTTAGGTTAATTAATTTATTTCATTAATTCATGTATAACCTAAGGTATTTTACTTAGTCATTTAATTAAAACAGGTATCTTTAATTAAATTCGTATAACGTATAGTTTAATTAAATTAACCAGTTATTTAATTAATAAGCTATAACCATGACTTGTATTGTATTAATTAAACTTTTATTATTATTTATAATCCATATTATTTCTAATTGTGGAAACTTACTATTTTTGGAAACTTACTATTTATGGAAACCTGCTATTTTTAGAAAGTTACTTAGTATTACAATACAAGTATTATAATACACTAATACATGAGTAATACTTAACAGAACATCAGAATAACTACAGAATACACATTAAAACAGTAAAACATGACATAACACGTATAATAAGCTAAGAACACTCAGAACCAATAAAACACATGTAATTCAGACAACTTATACACGTCCATGTTTCCTATGTAGTATTATCCGTCAAGGCGGAATAGTTCTTCATTGTTTCGTTAGCTTCTACTAGACATAAGGTACGGATTCCCGTCCTCCAGTAAGGACAATCTCTTCCTTTATTAGGATTTCCCGTATGCAGCCAACTGTTTTCCCAGTAGTTACAAATTAAATGCTTATGTTATTAATTACCTTAGCCATATACATGCATGACCAGTTTCACCTAGTTATGGAGGTACCATAACCATAACACTAGAGGCACTAGTGTTATGACTTCACCACGACGGAGTGATAGCTCGTGGCGTCCTAGTTACATGTTTCAGTCAGAATTTCATGGTGAATGTGGTGTGTGCCTTGCATCCTTTACAAGGAGTTGATCCTTCCTACCCAGACCAGTATAATGAGAGGCAGCCCCTCTAATTGCATGACGAGGTCACCCCTCTATGTATTCATGCACGTTGTTGACCTCATGACCTATATTGGCTATTTTGGTACATTAAACTAATACAGATTTTACAAGTAAACATAAGCTATATTTTCAGAACTAAAATCAGTAAAACATGTTATATGCCTAGGTTTTCCCAGGACTTATTCATTTCCGCTGCTATTCATGCTTTATGCTCTTATTATGCTTTCATATGCTATGTCTTACATGTTTTATCGTATATCCGTGCACTGAGCATTATGCTCAACCGTCTACTTTTCAATGTTCCTAAACGGCAGGTACCCAAGGTCGCAAGTAGGATCTCAAGAGTATGTGCATTCGGATGGAAGCTATCCAGCCTTCATTACTTTATGCATCTTATTCCTACTTTATGCATCTTATTCCTACTTTATCATACTTTACTTCATTTTGGACATTGTTTAGACCTTTCATAAACAGTACTTATATTTGCTTGTGTGGGAGTTACTTGGACTACCGATGTTTGATTCCGGTATTTCCTTTTATGGACATAAATGTTTAGACATTTCCTTTTATGCTTTGATGACACGCCATAATACACTGTAGCATTCCATCTTAACAAATGGGGTGTTACACTCTATGTATTCATGCATGTTGATATATTCCATGACCTATATGAGCTCTTTGGAATTTAAATTACAGTTTTCATGATTAAACAACAGACTTTCAGTATTAACATGAACATGAGACTTTTTCAGAATAAACCAGTTGATCACATATTACCAGGTTTTCCAAGACTTACATTATTCTGCTGCACTTTCATTGTTATGCTTCCATTTCAGTCTTTACTTATTTTTATGCTATTCCATATCATTGTTATATATATCCGCACACTGAGCGTATCGCTCAGCCGTTTTCTCTTTTCATGTCCCCGAACGGCAGGTACCCAAGGTTAGACAGGAGCATGGAGAGGTTGTGCATAGGATGGGAGCTATTTTATGTTATGTTCCTTTTTGCATTACTTTTACTTTGTGCTTTTGATTGTGGTAAATTACACCTCTTGTTTAGGAAAACAAAAGAGCGTAAATGAGCGGTAAGTATCGAGTGATGATTTAGGAAAATCAACACTAATGACCCTTAATGGTATGAAAGTTCGTTTCCCAAGGAGGTATATGTGTGTGAAAAACTTGTTAAATGTTTGTGATTAATGATTGGTTTAGAAGGGGATGAGAAAAGAAGATGACGAAGACGTAAAAATAAAAATTAACAAAAAATCACTACTAGAAAGTTAAAACGTAGAACCTTAAAAACCACAAAAATAAAAATAAATTCTAAAAATTACCAAAAATTCACCAAAAATCAAAAATAATAAACTAAGAGTTTACCAATGATCAAAACTTTTTCAAACCTTTTAAGTAATTAAATATTCAATTTTTAAATGCTAATTAAAGCCCTATAAATCAAATAAATTATCAAAAAGCCCAAATAAAGATTATTCAATTGGTAAACCTCTACAATGACCTAAAAAGATTAAAAACTATTTTTAGAAATTTTAAGACTAATAAAAACTATTAAAATTGATTTAAAAACTATTAAAACTTAAAATAATTATAAAAATTAATCTAAAAGAGATAAAATTATTCTAAAAGTTGCTAAATTCCTATTTTAATGTATTAAACCTAAGAAAAATGTAAAAAGTTTGAAAATGTGAAATTTGAAAAATAATAATAAAATAATAATAAAATAATATTAAAAATCCAAAAATTATAAAAAATTCTAAAAACTTGCAAACTAGTTTATTTCAACCTAAATAATCAGAAAATCAAAGTGAAATTACCAGAATACCCCTATTGGGCCCTCAAATGGGCCAAAACCAAAAACAGTCAACCACATTGGGCTTTTGGGCCCAAAAAGTCAAACTTGGCTCAATTGACTTGGAAAAGCCCTATCTGACTTAAAATTCAATTCTAAGAACAAAACTCTAAAGGCCCAAAAGCTGAATATGAGCTTATCACAGCTTATTGAACACAAAGCTTATTCTTATTGGGCTTTTCAGCCCATTAAGCCATAAGCTAATGCCATAAGCTCTAATTTGACACACAACCTTCTCTTGGGATGCTTATGAGATCTGTAAAAATAATTTTTGAAAAAGCTCACTCAATAAGCCAGAAATAAGCAAAGAAAAATTTCACTAAAAGACAAAATAGTCGTTTTAGAGATTTAGGGCACCTCAGAACTTGATTCAACTTGCAAAAGCTTTCTAATGGACTCAATAAGCAAAATCAATCAACAAAAATCCAATAAGCCAGAATAAGCACAAATGAACTTATGTAAAAGTCAAAGGAGTTGGTTTTCTAGTCAAACCCTAAAGTCAAACATCCAAATGCTCCAGTATGAACAAATGGGTCAAAATAAGAGCACCTATTACAAAAACAAAGTTGTTGCTGGTTGGAGTAAGATATTATAGCTTATTGATAAGCTGAACCTAATTTAACACTATCAGTGGTAACTAGCAGGGGAAAGGAGTTCCCACTGCTTTGACTATTTGACCAAGCTTATATGAGAGTTCTGGTTTGATTCAATTGGAAACAAAGGCACCCTTGTGATCAGTGAATCACAAGGAGTCAATAGCAACAATAAAATCACAAATTGGTTCACACAATAAGCCACAATAAGCCAAACAGTCACCAGATATGCACCAGATATGGAAATAAGCAGTTAAGCACTTAATAAGCAGATTTAGCCACAATAAGCCAACCAAACTTAACAGGATGCATACACAAGCTATATAAACTAAGAATAAACACAAAGCAACAAGAATCAAACATTGAATCAAAGTAAATAACAAGATCAAAGCACTAGAAGTTACTGATGAACAATGAACATATGCAGAAAACAAGTTTGCTGATATACTTGACACTTGATCCAATTTCAAGCCTCAAATCCTTCTTCCCTGATGTGATTAACTATGATTTAGCACTTGTTAGCCCTAGCCTAAGCTTAGATCTAGGTGTCCTCAAAATCCTAGCCAATTTTACCAAGACGGTCTCCTTGAGGACGAGCTTGATAACCGGCCGGAGGATAAGTACCGTATGCTGCATTAACATTCTCACAAGGATAGTCTTGGGTGGAAGTACAAGTAGTGTAAGAGTGAGGACCCCCGCATATTTCACATGGTTGGCTAAAAGCATTGACTTGAGCGTTTTGAGCGTTGATGTTTTTGGTGTTGTTAGCGGTTTGTGCAGCAAGCGATTCAAGAAGCGAAGTAATTTTTTCAAGTCTCTTGTCGTTGTCACTAGTGCTAGCACTAGCAACATTGGTCCGAACACTCTTGGTTTGCACACGAGACTTATTCTCAATAATATCCCAAGCGGCATTAGAACTCTTAACCAAAATATTACCCCCCGAGGCACTATTTAGTAAATCTTGATCATTCATGCTTAAACCATTGTAAAAGGTATTAACTTGGTGCACTTTGGTAAAACCATGTTGTGGGCACTTTCGTAAAAGGTCTTTAAAACGGTCCCAAGATTCACTAAAAGACTCATCGTACTTTTGTTCAAAATTAATAAACTCATTCCGCAAAGCGGTAGTACGAGAGGGTGGGAAAAAGTACTTTATGAATTTGGTCTCCAAGTCCGTCCACGTCAGAATACTTTGTGGCGGTTCCTTCGCAAGCCAATGACGGGCTTGTCCCTCTAAGGAGAAAGGAAAAAATTGTAAGTGGATTACCTCTTGTGGAACACCATTGAATTTGACCGTATTCGTGAGTCGCAGGAACCTTTTGATGTGGTCATGAGGATCATTAATGGTACGCCCCAAGAATGGTTGAGCAGAGACCATCTGAATAAAGCCGGATTTGAGCTCAAAGTTGTTGGCTGCAATCACGGGTATGACAATTGGATCGTTGTTTCCCTCTACATGTGCTTGCAAAAGTTCGATCATAGGACGATTGTCCGGTAGAGGTTCATTGTTGTTATTATTCGTGTTGTTTTGAGGTGGATTATTATTGTTGTTGTGTACACCGGCCATGTCTAAGTTATCGAGAGTCTCGGGCTCTTGATAAGACGTTGATCGAGTGCGCATACACCTGCAAAAGAAATAACAAAGCAAGAAATATTTTTGGTTTTTTATGTTTTTTTATTTTTTTGTATTTTTGAAAATTTTATATTTTTTTGGATTTTTGAAAAATTTTTATTGATGAAAAAGTAACGTTCACGGTGAACGGATCCCAAAATCCAATTTCTCACAAAAAACTGTTAATCCTTACGAGAAGAGCCGGCAGCGGCGCCATTTGATACAAAGGTTTTGCTTGGGGTTCAATTTAATTCTCGGTATCTTCTCGAATCGATCACGGTTCAAAGTGGAATAGTTGTTCTTGGTTACTAAAAAGGGTTTTGGTTTTCTATTCTACTAAAAAGGGTTAAATGCGTAAAGTGATAAAAATTTAAACCAAAAACAGTTAATAAAATAAAGCTTGAATTAAAATTAAACGATAAAACAGAAACAGTAAATTACCCTTACTGAAAAAATGCTTGATTCGGAATATCACACAAAAGGTTCATTCGGAATAACTTTGATGCGGAATAAATCTGCTCATTCGGAAGAATTGGACTCATGCGGGATTAATAGATTCATTCGGAAGATTTGCTTCATTCGGAACATATGGTGATTCGGAACAATCTACAAAACTTTGGTTCGGAACATTTGGCTCATCCGGAACATATGTTGATTCGGAATACTTTTGCTCATGCGGAATACTTTCGATTCGGAATAACTTAAACAAACAGCTTCAATCGGAATAACTAAAACTGATTCGGAACATTTTTGGAAAAAACCTTGATTCCGAATATTTAGACTGATCCGGAATATTTAATAAAACCTTCATTCAGAACATTTTAAAAAACTGATTCGGAACATTTTTGAAAAACTGATTAGGAATATCACTGATTCAGAATAAAATACTAAAAACCTTTGATTCGGAATATACTACTCATCCGGAATATTTATTATTCCGGATGAACACTTGATTCGGAATAACTGATAAAATGCTTCGTTCGGAATATTATGGCAAAACCCTTCATCCAGAATAAATGGACTTCATTCGGAATCTGGGCTGATGAAGGGTGCGAAGAACAGGGAAGACAATAAAGCACGATTTTTACCAAAATCAACCAAGTTTTTAACCAAAAATTAAACCACAATAACTATTATTCATCTACTAATCATAAACATCAAACCAAAACACTAAAAACATAAAACCCACATACTTTTAAAGATCAAACTCAACAAAATAAAACTTTAAGACTTGGAATCAAAAAGAAGAAGATGAACAAGATTAATGGAAGGATGATATTAAATGATTAAGGTTTAAACAATCAAAGGGAAAGATTAAGATTACAAGATTTGTGAAAACAAAGATAAAAATCACCAACACCTTAATGGTGTTGGTTACCCTACGAAACAAGAAAAGAAAAAACTGGAAAATGAAAAACTAGTCTCCAAGTTGTGAAAGGATGTCCAATTTATAGGAGGTGTAGTTGGTTGGTGAGTGGGCTTTCTTCCTTTCTTCTTGTCTTCTCGTCTTTTCAGAAAAGTTGACGTTTTCGATTTCGATTCGGGATTTGTCGACGAATAAATTCAACTCGTCTTTTAATTTCTTCGTTTAATAGACTTGAGTTCTTTCGACATATGTAAATCTTCCATCTTTGGTCCTTTTCTTCGATAAATCTTCAAATAGGCCCATTGACTTCAAATCTTTTGCATCTCTTGGACTATAGACTTCGTGTTGAGTCTTTTTCTTCGATAAAACCCGTGCAATCCCATGTTTTCTTCAATATATATCCGGTTGGCTCTGAAAACACAACAAACACACAAACCACGCATAATTCCAAACAAATGATATTAAATACGCGTTTTGGTCTTGTTTTAGCAAGAAATAAGTGGTAAAAGGATGGGTGTTTTCACACCTATCACCTTTATCTTTCAATTCATCAATTAGATGCCCCTGCACGTACACAAAACATATTAATTTTTAACAGGGACCCAAGCCACATTTGGCTCGGATCTTGTGGGACCTACATACTTAAAAGTTTGATATGTAGTTTTTCCAGTAAGACTACAAACACTCTTATACCTCATGGTTCCAGTCACATAATCAAAGACATAAGTAGGTTTATTGTCTTTGTCCTGTTTTGGCTTAAGTACCGTTTTAGCAGTACTTGTCTGAACACATGATTTCTCATTTTTAGAAACCTATTTTTTTACTGCTTTGTTACTTGGCTTACTTTTAGATGTTCTAAATTGTTCAACTACATCCTTAGAAGTCTTTTGGGACTGTGTTTTAGCAGACTTTCCACCGGCAGTATTTACCTTTGGCTTAGCAGTACTTGCATTCTTAGGTTTGCCAGTACTTGGCTTACCAGATTTCAAAGGTACTAGACCTTGCTTCATAAGTACTGATCTTGGAATGAAGTCTTCAGGGTTAAAGGTTTGTTTGGCCTTTCCTACACCTGTTTTCTTAGTATGACCAAAATTAGGTTTGTCATCTTTTTGTCCCAACTGCCTTTTTACCTGTGCCTCACTGTTTCTTGTGACCTTTTGTGCAGCCTTTTGTTTTACAATTTTATCTTCATGCAAAGTACAATCTTTGATAAAATGACTTAGACTACCACAAACATAACATCCTTTCCTTTTCAAAGAAGATCCAAAAGGTTGTTTTGACTTAAGCTTCTCGAAACCTATCCCACCCCTCTTGGTTTTATTATGTTCAACATTTTTATCCAAAGTATTGCTAGGAGTTTTTACCTGCTTGGGGGTAGAACTAGTTTCAAAGACATGTCCTTCTAGCACAAATGTGCTCATTAAAGGATGATAGACAATGTTTTTGGTCACAACAATTTTAGCCTGGGTCAAAGAACTAGAGTTTAAATCACCATCACCTTTTGATTCATCTAACTCTATTACTGTATCATTACTAGGGGGCATGAAAATTCCTGATAATGGTGGAGGAACTGCTTTCATTCCTTCAGCATATCTATCATTTTCAGGTGTATTATCTGTTTCACTAGAGCTATCAAAAATCCCTTTTGATAAGTCCTTGTCAGTTAAGGTTATCCCAGGTTGGTTCTCAATGTATCCTAGGCATGCCTTGACATAATACCCCATTTGTGAATTAATCAGTTTATTTAAACCTTTAGAGGATTTTCTCCAATGATTAATCAATTCCTTTTCATTATAAAGACTAGTTTTTAAAACATCAATTTCTGCTGACACTTTGAACAGTTGTTTTTCATAAGCTTTAATTTCCACATCTTTTTCCCTCATTCGAAGAGTTTCTAATTTTCTCTTCATAGTTTTGTTGACCCTTTTTGTACAAAACTATATTTTCTTCTAACTTAGTAACACCCTGTTTAAAAGCATTTACTTCTACAGTGCAAGTGTTGACCTTTTGATACTGTTCATCTAGTTCTACTTTTAAACTATGGAATTTAAGAATATAGTCTTTAGAACAAGGATGTACCTCAGTATCTTCATGTGAGAGAGCCATTAGACCAAGCTCTTCTTCTTCATCTTCTGTCCAATCTACCACTCCATCTAAAGTAGTCACTAATGCTTTGGATCCTTTGGTATTCCTGTTGTTCCCTTTTGGAAAACTTTTAGTAATCCTTGGACTGGTTCTATAGCTGTGCTTGGACTTCTGACTGCTACATTCAGCCTTGTCTTTAGTACATTCCCTTGCAAAGTGTCCATTCCTTCCACAGTTATAGCATTCGACCTTTGACTTATCATATCATAATGGTTCATTAGGATCAACAGTCATCTTCCTTCCAGTCTTCTTAAAGAACCTATTAGATCTTACTGAAATTATAGCAGCTTGCCATTTGAGATCCATCTCTTCAACATCAGCATCATCCATTTGGAACAAGTCATTAAGGGTTAGTCTTGGCCTGTTGTCTTGTCCAGCAAAGAATGAGAAGGCATCATTGTCACTAAACAATGGTGAAGATCTCCCTTGTGGATTTTGGGAGATCATAGGACTGCTTTCAGTACTTGGTGAGTAAGTACTGCTTGTGTGTCCTCCAGCGGTATTTTGGAAGTAAGTACCGCTGCTTGATCCTTCAGTGGTATTTTGAAAGTAAGTACCGCCATAACCTTCTGACACAAAAGCCAAGTTAGACTTTGTTGCTGTTGTTGTTTTGGTCACCTCGATGCTCTTAACATCCCAAGTTAGACTTTGTTCCTGTTTGAGAACAATCTTCTTGATCTTCTTAGATTTTTCATTGCCTCCAAATATAAGCTTTATTGCTTCCCACATATCCTTTGCATCTTTATAATGATGAAAGCTAGGTAGGATGTCTTCTGAAAGTGCCATAGCTAATGCAGTTCTGGCCTTTCTTTCTTTGATCACTGCTTGTATCTCTTCTGCAGTCACATCAGGTAGAGCATAGCAAGTACCATCAGGTAACCAGTGTAGCTTCTTAGGTGTATTCCCATTCCTAATAACTTGCCACAGAGTATAGTCTGTGTGATTCAAGTAATGTTCCATCTGCATATCCCATGTCTCATAGTTATCACCTTTGAGAACCGGGAGCTTGACATCAGAAAGAGTATGGGAAGGTGTTGTAGTTGAAGGCGTAACTACATCATCTATGGCTTGAACACCTTGTGGTGGTGCAGGGTGCACTACTTGGGGCTGTCCCTGTGGTATTGGATCAGGTTCTGGAATTTCTTCCAAGTGAGGGTCTTCACTATGTTGAGACATTGAGTTTTTTTTAGTGAGTGGAGTGTTTAGGGTTTCTGCTCTTCTTTTTAGAGATTCTCAATAAGCTCTGATACCACTTGTTGATCCCTTTGCTTGGATCTATATTCTGTTAAGAACTAGTATAATAGTTTGTAATCAAACTAAAACACTATGAGATCTCTTACTTAACACTAAATAAGTTATGCGGAATCTAACTTATAAAGCACAGAACGAACATAATACTATTAACTATTCGATTCTCTTATTAATCGACTTGAATGAGGTACATGAATGTCATCGTACCTATGTTCTTTTTATAGAGTAAGGAACCCTAGAATCCTTAGAAATTCTATCACTATATCACAGATGATATATTATCTATATTCTAACTATTAAAGTATATCACCTAAGATATATACTTACTATTAACTATGACATATCTTATACAAAGATATATTCGTCCTAAATATCCTAGCAGTACTTACTTTATAAGTACCAGTACTTACTATGTACCGCGTTAACACTAACGGTACTTGAAAGATACTATCAGCACTTAAGTTTATAGTGACGGTACTTGACACTTAATAATAATTCCCAACATCAGGGAAATCACTTTTCATTTTTAGGTTTCATAAAATTTTGGTTCTCTCTCTCTTGTCTCCTTGGTGCCGCCGGCCTACATCAAAGAAAAGGGGAAACCAGACGATTTTGTTAGTTGTTTATTGATTTGTGATCATCTCTTCGTTATACACACATTGGTATAATCAAAACCATTTTCTTTTCTTTTTAATTCTTTTGATTTCGTGTTATTATTTAATTAATCATCAAGAACAAGAATAAAACAAGTAATAGATTAATTAAATCATGTTTTCGGGTTTGGTTTGTGTGTGGTTTGGTTCGGCCGAGACAACCGAGACCCCAAGTGGGGCTCGACTTGTTTTGTTTACCACCACCGAGAGTCCCAAGACTCTCGGCTTGGTTGGGTTTGGCTCGGACGTAGGCAAGAAACCCCAACCAAGGGTCGAGATGTGTTTGTTTGTTCGGTTGGGTGTAACCGAGGCACCACACCGAGACCCCCAAAGGGGCTCGGTTGGTTTTGTTTATGCGGACACGAGACCAAAGGGACCCCGACTTCAAGTCGGGGTATGTTTACATGTTCGTTAGATTTAATTCGTGTCAACCGAGACCCCTCCAAGGTCTCGATAGGACTTTTGTATAGTTTATTTGGTTCGTCTTATATAGAACACGGGCTCGGGATTCAGGTTATATAAAAAAACTACTTTTATAAGTCATGTTATATTAAACTTTAGGTTAATTAATTTATTTCATTAATTCATGTATAACCTAAGGTATTTTACTTAGTCATTTAATTAAAACAGGTATCTTTAATTAAATTCGTATAACGTATAGTTTAATTAAATTAACCAGTTATTTAATTAATAAGCTATAACCATGACTTGTATTGTATTAATTAAACTTTTATTATTATTTATAATCCATATTATTTCTAATTGTGGAAACTTACTATTTTTGGAAACTTACTATTTATGGAAACCTGCTATTTTTAGAAAGTTACTTAGTATTACAATACAAGTATTATAATACACTAATACATGAGTAATACTTAACAGAACATCAGAATAACTACAGAATACACATTAAAACAGTAAAACATGACATAACACGTATAATAAGCTAAGAACACTCAGAACCAGTAAAACACATGTAATTCAGACAACTTATACACGTCCATGTTTCCTATGTAGTATTATCCGTCAAGGCGGAATAGTTCTTCATTGTTTCGTTAGCTTCTACTAGACATAAGGTACGGATTCCCGTCCTTCAGTAAGGACAATCTCTTCCTTTATTAGGATTTCCCGTATGCAGCCAACTGTTTTCCCAGTAGTTACAAATTAAATGCTTATGTTATTAATTACCTTAGCCATATACATGCATGACCAGTTTCACCTAGTTATGGAGGTACCATAACCATAACACTAGAGGCACTAGTGTTATGACTTCACCACGACGGAGTGATAGCTCGTGGCGTCCTAGTTACATGTTTCAGTCAGAATTTCATGGTGAATGTGGTGTGTGCCTTGCATCCTTTACAAGGAGTTGATCCTTCCTACCCAGACCAGTATAATGAGAGGCAGCCCCTCTAATTGCATGACGAGGTCACCCCTCTATGTATTCATGCACGTTGTTGACCTCATGACCTATATTGGCTATTTTGGTACATTAAACTAATACAGATTTTACAAGTAAACATAAGCTATATTTTCAGAACTAAAATCAGTAAAACATGTTATATGCCTAGGTTTTCCCAGGACTTATTCATTTCCGCTGCTATTCATGCTTTATGCTCTTATTATGCTTTCATATGCTATGTCTTACATGTTTTATCGTATATCCGTGCACTGAGCATTATGCTCAACCGTCTACTTTTCAATGTTCCTAAACGGCAGGTACCCAAGGTCGCAAGTAGGATCTCAAGAGTATGTGCATTCGGATGGAAGCTATCCAGCCTTCATTACTTTATGCATCTTATTCCTACTTTATGCATCTTATTCCAACTTTATCATACTTTACTTCATTTTGGACATTGTTTAGACCTTTCATAAACAGTACTTATATTTGCTTGTGTGGGAGTTACTTGGACTACCGATGTTTGATTCCGGTATTTCCTTTTATGGACATAAATGTTTAGACATTTCCTTTTATGCTTTGATGACACGCCATAATACACTGTAGCATTCCATCTTAACAAATGGGGTGTTACACTCTATGTATTCATGCATGTTGATATATTCCATGACCTATATGAGCTCTTTGGAATTTAAATTACAGTTTTCATGATTAAACAACAGACTTTCAGTATTAACATGAACATGAGACTTTTTCAGAATAAACCAGTTGATCACATATTACCAGGTTTTCCAAGACTTACATTATTCTGCTGCACTTTCATTGTTATGCTTCCATTTCAGTCTTTACTTATGTTTATGCTATTCCATATCATTGTTATATATATCCGCACACTAAGCGTATCACTCAGCCGTTTTCTCTTTTCATGTCCCCGAACGGCATGTACCCAAGGTTAGACAGGAGCATGGAGAGGTTGTGCATAGGATGGGAGCTATTTTATGTTATGTTCCTTTTTGCATTACTTTTACTTTGTGCTTTTGATTGTGGTAAATTACACCTCTTGTTTAGGAAAACAAAAGAGCGTAAATGAGCGGTAAGTATCGAGTGATGATTTAGGAAAATCAACACTAATGACCCTTAATGGTATGAAAGTTCGTTTCCCAAGGAGGTATATGTGTGTGAAAAACTTGTTAAATGTTTGTGATTAATGATTGGTTTAGAAGGGGATGAGAAAAGAAGATGACGAAGACGTAAAAATAAAAATTAACAAAAAATCACTACTAGAAAGTTAAAACGTAGAACCTTAAAAACCACAAAAATAAAAATAAATTCTAAAAATTACCAAAAATTCACCAAAAATCAAAAATAATAAACTAAGAGTTTACCAATGATCAAAACTTTTTCAAACCTTTTAAATAATTAAATATTCAATTTTTAAATGCTAATTAAAGCCCTAAAAATCAAATAAATTATCAAAAAGCCCAAATAAAGATTATTCAATTGGTAAACCTCTACAATGACCTAAAAAGATTAAAAACTATTTTTAGAAATTTTAAGACTAATAAAAACTATTAAAAATGATTTAAAAACTATTAAAACTTAAAATAATTATAAAAATTAATCTAAAAGAGATAAAATTATTCTAAAAGTTGCTAAATTCCTATTTTAATGTATTAAACCTAAGAAAAATGTAAAAAGTTTGAAAATGTGAAATTTGAAAAATAATAATAAAATAATAATAAAATAATATTAAAAATCCAAAAATTATAAAAAATTCTAAAAACTTGCAAACTAGTTTATTTCAACCTAAATAATCAGAAAATCAAAGTGAAATTACCAGAATACCCCTATTGGGCCCTCAAATGGGCCAAAACCAAAAACAGTCAACCACATTGGGCTTTTGGGCCCAAAAAGTCAAACTTGGCTCAATTGACTTGGAAAAGCCCTATCTGACTTAAAATTCAATTCTAAGAACAAAACTCTAAAGGCCCAAAAGCTGAATATGAGCTTATCACAGCTTATTGAACACAAAGCTTATTCTTATTGGGCTTTTCAGCCCATTAAGCCATAAGCTAATGCCATAAGCTCTAATTTGACACACAACCTTCTCTTGGGATGCTTATGAGATCTGTAAAAATAATTTTTGAAAAAGCTCACTCAATAAGCCAGAAATAAGCAAAGAAAAATTTCACTAAAAGACAAAATAGTCGTTTTAGAGATTTAGGGCACCTTAGAACTTGATTCAACTTGCAAAAGCTTTCTAATGGACTCAATAAGAAAAATCAATCAACAAAAATCCAATAAGCCAGAATAAGCACAAATGAACTTATGTAAAAGTCAAAGGAGTTGGTTTTCTAGTCAAACCCTAAAGTCAAACATCCAAATGCTCCAGTATGAACAAATGGGTCAAAATAAGAGCACCTATTACAAAAACAAAGTTGTTGCTGGTTGGAGTAAGATATTATAGCTTATTGATAAGCTGAACCTAATTTAACACTATCAGTGGTAACTAGCAGGGGAAAGGAGTTCCCACTGCTTTGACTATTTGACCAAGCTTATATGAGAGTTCTGGTTTGATTCAATTGGAAACAAAGGCACCCTTGTGATCACTGAATCACAAGGAGTCAATAGCAACAATAAAATCACAAATTGGTTCACACAATAAGCCACAATAAGCCAAACAGTCACCAGATATGCACCAGATATGGAAATAAGCAGTTAAGCACTTAATAAGCAGATTTAGCCACAATAAGCCAACCAAACTTAACAGGATGCATACACAAGCTATATAAACTTAGAATAAACACAAAGCAACAAGAATCAAACACTGAATCAAAGTAAATAACAAGATCAAAGCACTAGAAGTTACTGATGAACAATGAACATATGCAGAAAACAAGTTTGCTGATATACTTGACAATTGATCCAATTTCAAGCCTCAAATCCTTCTTCCCTGATGTGATTAACTATGATTTAGCACTTGTTAGCCCTAGCCTAAGCTTAGATCTAGGTGTCCTCAAAATCCTAGCCAATTTTACCAAGTTTTAAAGATTTTATAGCCAAATTAAGAATCTGTGTGATCAAACCCACAAAACCTGTAAACAGATGAACATATGCTCCTAACAAACAGATACAAACACTTGCAACCACAACACAAGCACTTAGCAAACCACAATCTCAATTCAAGCAGTAGACCCAAACACTCCTTAATCTACCCCTTAACAAAGAAACTTGTGATTTTAACTGATAACCTACTGATTTTAATGATCAAAAACACTTAAACAATAGCAACTAACACAATCAAACACAAAAATCACCAGCACAAACACCAATACTCAAAATCAAAGCACCAAATTCAAAACAGCCATAAACATGAAATTTTTAGGGGAATCTTAACCAAGAGATTATACATGCCTTCCACAACATCTTAGGAAGGCCAGCTATGCTCCTTGGACCTTGTTCAACAACTAGAACAAGACCAAGGTACTTCAACAAAGATGATCAAAGCCTGCTGATGTTCAAAGCAGAACAAGGCTTTGATTATGATATGTCTTCAACACAAGCAACAAACAAACTCAACCAAAGGCTTAGAATCCTTCTCAGGCTTGGTGTCAACAAGCTTGAAAGAACTCAAGGCTTAAGGCTAAGGGTGAGTACACAAATATAAGCTAAATTCAGAAACAAGGACTTCAAGGCTTTTGAACCTTGAAAACCTTTCAAACCTAGACGTGCCTTAACCACAAGGTTAAGGAAGGTCTAATCAAACAAATGGAACTCAGAATTAGGCTACTCAAACACCAAACTTTTAATTAAATCAAAAAGAGATTTCAAAATTTCAGAAATTCAAATTTTATTTAAGCTTAAAAAGGAATTACAAAGATAATAGCCTAAAACTGGAACAAAGGGACTCTCACATGTTGAGGTCTCCTTTTATAGGCAAATGCCTGGCTAAACACTATTCACAAACCCTAGAAGTGAAATTCCCTAAATGCCCTAAGTCCTTCTAGACGTTTTCTTGGTGTGAGCTGTTTAAATGCATCTTGGACGTTCATTTCAGCTTTGATATGAAGCAAAGAGTCTAGGCTGTTGATTTTGCCACATAGGATTACTTGGAGGGTAAGTTGCATTCTGATTGGGTGACATGTTGAATGGTGGGGTCTATTGGTGAGTGGAGATGAGGGTTTTGTGTGTGGGATGTGATTCTGCATGTGTGAATCACACGTGGGTATGGGTAATTTTGATTTACCCTTTGGTTTAAGTGGAGTAAAAACTGGGTGGGTGAAGGTGAATAGTAACTCATTTGATCCGAAATTGGGGGAGCGGGATGTGTTTGGCGCATTTTTGGGCGTTTGAATGTTTCAGTGCACAAAAATGGTCCTTCTTCTTCCTTTCTTTTTGCATTTGTGTTTAAAGTTCTATCAGCGCCCATTTCCTTTGTATCAACTTTTCACAACTTGTCATTTTTTGCACAAAATTTTCCAAAAGGTGTATCAAGGGTTATTTTTGGAACTTTTGCATATTTGAAGGACTGATCTTGGACATTTTTGATCTTCAAAGGTCTTCAATGTAACTTTGGCTTGATGAGGGACCATAATTGAAAATGTTGAATAGTTGAGGGACTAAACTTGCCATTTCTTCAAAGTTGAATGACCTTTTGTGTAATTTTGACAAACTTAAGGGACCAAACTTGTAATTATGAATATACAAGGGTTTTAAGTGTCATTTCTTCAATAAATGAGGATCAATCTTGTTTGTCTTCAAGTCTTCAAGGGTATTTGTTGAATTTTCCATGATTAGGGCCCGGTTCTTTGTACGGCTTCGTTTCTCGTGTCCGTTTTTCCTTGTAACTTGTGATCTTTTGTCTTTTTCACGATATCCATACCTAAAATACACAAGTAAACAAACACAAGCATATATATGGTATTTTATGACATTTTTATGCATTTAAAGCCTGAAAAGAACGATGAGATCATGTATAAATGCCATCTCATCAGCTTTGTTTAGAGTTTATGTTGGGAGCCGATGTTTGATTTCTGTTATCCCTATGGTCATGTAATGTTTTAGGATATTTACCTTGTATGCTTTGATGTCACGCCATAATTATCCTATAACGGTCAATTTATCCAAATGGGGTGTTACAATTATGGTATCAGAGCCCAAGGTTTCAACCTGTAGGCTCTAAAACTTGACCTGTGTCTAGTGGGTAGTCACCAGAAGCTGCCTAAGCCAACGCTTGTTATTCCACGTATTGATATTGTCAGCAGCTTGATGTTTTAACCATGATGTTTTTCTTAGAATTGTTTTTACTAATATGGATTGAACAACCCGTCATCCATACTTAGTTACATGTCATTGTTTTATGCATGATGTTCCTTGAGAACTTTGGATAATATGGACTTAACCACCGTAGTTCATACTTGGTCATACGTTTTCGGTTAAGTTTTGACAATTGATTTTCACTTATTTATTTTCATGTATTATTGTTGCAAGTATTTTGACTAAGTAATGGTTGGTATAGGACTGGCCATATTTAGTGGCATGTGCTTTTATTTGAACAATTTTGTTTTGGTGGACCGACCCATAGGTGCCCACCCTCGTTATGTCAATTTTGGTGAACCGACCCATAAGCGTTCACCTTCGCCTATACAAGAACTTTTTTTAATAAACCATGCTTTATAAACTGTTTCTCGCATCATTTTCTTATGTTCATCTTATGTTCTAATCAGATTAATCATGTCAAATTTGGTTTTGTGAACCGACCCATGGCCGTCCACATCAACGATTTTCCGGATTTCATTTCATTACAGTTATATTTCTTTCATGTCCCCTCATTTATTTGTTATGTTTCCTTATGTCAAGTATGTTTTCATACTATCATGGTTAACTTCGTCTTTATGCTGATTATGTTTTATGCTCCTTCATGTTAATTTTGTCCCATGTTTCTTCATGATAATTTCATCTTCATGGTGATTATGTTCCATGCCTCCTTATGTAAATTATGTTGATCATGCCCTCATGCTAGACATTGATGGATTTCATTTAATCCTGCTTTTATGATAGTCATGGTTGGTTTTCATTAATCATGCTTTCATGCAAATCATCGTTGAATTTTGTTTAACCATCCTTTTGGTGTTTCCTCTATGCAACCAAAATGATGTCTACGCTCATATTGCTAGGCTATCAGGATTTCTCACTTCAGTTCGGTTTCCTAACAGTTTGATCATTTTTTCCTTTTAAACCATGTCAGATGGTGACACCATATCGATCATATCATGTGCGTTTCACGTGAACTCCACGTATGGTATTCCATGTGTACTCCATGTACCATACTCCATATGTAGTCCATGTACCACGTCCCACGTGTACTCCATGTACAGTATTCCATTGCACTACATGTGTAGTAATCCATATGTATTACATCTACAATCCTCCACGAGTATTCGCTAGTCGATTCTAAATAATCTCAGGCGTATTCGAATTGTTGATGTTCTACAAGATGCTGATGCCGCACATAACTGGGAGATGTTACTAATGTTGATGCTGCTGATCATTTGGAGACGCTACGAGATGCTGATGGTGTTCACTACCTGGAGATCCTACAAGACGAAGACAAAGGCGTTAGATCAAAGCGATCGGACGAGAAGATGCTTCACCACCAGACGACTTCCATCACAATCCATGTCCCTACCTTTTAGTTATATGTCACACGTCAATCAGTTGCCTTTTCTGTCATATGAGCGAGAACCGGTACCAGCCGACCACTCAGCTAAATGGTTACATGAATCACCGTCATGAGAATGACCCATCATGGAACTGACAGACAAGACGATAGTAACCACTACCGTGACATCAACTATTCTAGCAATCACAACAGAACACCGGTCAAGTACGTAACCAAAAATACTAAAGTCAGCAGTCCAGCGATCCGCCAACTCTGGCATTTTAACCACCATTTTCATTATGATTTCTTTTCATATGTCAAGGCATCCGTCAAGACACATCCTCTCATGTATATGTGTTGAAGACACATGTCCAGGCACCAGTCAAGACACATGTCACACATATATATCCGAGCACATGAGTCAAGACACACGACTCATGCATAATTTCCGAACTCAGCCTCAGTGACTCAAGGTACCTTTCCAAGTGTATACTTATTCTATTGTGCCATGTACAAATCAAGCCACAAAAATTTCAGTACCATCTCTGACTTATTGTACATAGTTGGTCACGCAGTGTTCGTTCTGGGTGAGACGAACGAAACACATTCAAGGAAATCTGTCATGTTTACTTCATGTGCTGACATGACACTTTAATTCTCGATTCCATATTCGTATACCATGTCCATCTAAGACACCGTTGTACCATTGGGTACATAAAGGCTTTCATTTCAGTTTGACTACAAGATCTTTCATTTCCACAATGGATCGCCATTCGTATAAAAAATATTCAACAATGTTCAGACTCCTGAATACATTCATCAGGGTTCTCCACCAGGAAAAAATTTCTTCTGCTTTACAAGCATGTGTTGTTGGCTACGATGATTTCCTAGCCATCATTTAAGACATGACTTCTGAAGTTCCTTTTATTCATCATCAGTTGATTCTTCGAAATTTTCTCAGATATATTACTAGAAGGAACTACCAATCATACCACCATTCATAACTATATTTTCTATTCCAAGTATCATTGGTCTGTCCGACCAACTACAAGACTCTAACACTTTCCTAGTTCGATTTACGATCAGGCTATGAACAGTTATGAGTGAAAGAACAGGACAGTTCCGTGACTGTTCCTCGCACACGTTATGGTCATTATAAATTTATGGTTGTGTCTTTTAGTTCACAAATGCCAGCAGAAATTATGGATTTGAGAAATCAAATTTTCATGAATTCTGGACAAGTTCGTCATTTTGTTCATTGCTAACGTTCTGACTTTCGTTAAGTCTAGAGAATAACACCGAAGACTATCTCCACTCCATGTTACAAGATTTACAACAAGGAAAGTTCACACTGAAAATTTTCCTGTACGTATTTTGTCGATTACATTGACACACTGAATCGCCTTGTTTCCATGGTAAATTCTTATCATGACTAAGCCTACGCGTACAGGAGAAAATGCTACACTAACTTATGTGTTCCAGGAAATCCTACGCTAAGAGAGGTCTAATTTACCAAGAATCATAGCTTTCCAATTGCTATGTATCCATGTTCTACAAAGATGTATCATGATCTTAACCACAGTTTTGGTGGAGAGGCATGAAACAAGATGCAGTTATGTTCATATCTAAATGCCTGACTTATCAGCCTGTTAATATAGAACACCAACATGCTTGCAGTCATCTCAACCTTTAGAAATTTTGGATCATCGTTCGACCATTTAATCTAGCCTACATGTCTCCTTTCATCCGAAAGGAGTACGCAGTAACAGATTATCAGATATCTTCCAACTGATGATCGTACGATTACATGTCAATTTTTTAGCTACTGGATCATATAAAGGTTCACATTCGTGTTCATTACTTACGTCTACGTCCGTATGATTATTTAAGCTCGCGAGTTATGTCTCACGTTAGCGTTCACGACTTTGTCCAGGTCTATATTTTCTTTGATTTTTATGATTTGCTTTCCACTTCCACGTTCATGACATCGTTCACGTTCATGATCATATTCTACCTTACAATGTACGTTTCACTTTTCGTTCTGGAAAGAATTGTAGAAGACTTGGGAGATCAGACCCAAGTTTAGTATGACTTTCCATCTTCGGACAGACGTTTCACATCACATTTCATGTCTTACCTCTTATCATTGACTTCACCTCCTCAGTTATTGCATGTTTACGATATGATACTCATATGATGTTCACTCTACGTTATCATATCACGTTCACGATATGTTACACGCATTCTTGTTCACCTTATGATCTCAGATTTCATGCACCATATCTCCATGTATCACGTTTACAATTTCTCATGTATCACTGATTGTAGTTTTTTTAGTATATATTTACTTTTAGGAAAAAGCAAATATAATCGTGGCAAGTATTAAGCGTTACGTTTTAGGAAAAACGTAATACCGAATAAATTCCAAGTTCGTTCTCGAAGGAGGTGTGTGTATTAGGTGCCAAAATAAAATCAAGTTTGGATTAGTGTCGTTTTTGGTTTTGAGAAGAAAGAAAATTAAAAGACGATGCTACGACTACGGTTACACTACGACGTAATGACGTAAAACGCGAACGTAAATACGTAGAACGTGACAAAATTAAAAATTAAAGCTAAAAATGAATTAAAAATTAAAACTAAATCTAAAATAATATAAATAAGAATAAAAATTCAATAAATATATTTTAAAACCTTTTATTAATTAAATATTCAATTTTAAATGCTAATTAAAGCCCTAAAATTAAATATAAATTAACAAAAAGCCCAAAATATTATTTTATCAAACAAATATCTTACTTATAATATTTAAACACTAAAATTATTTTTTCTAAATTTTCAAAACTATTTTATATTTTTAATTAGCTAAAAACAATTTTTAAACTAAAATAATGATATAATAAAATAATGATAAAAATAATTTTTCTTTTCCCAAAATTCTACTTTACCTAAATTAACAAGAGAAAAATGAAAAAGTTTGAAAAAAGCTAAAAAAATGGCGAAAAACGAAAGTACCCCAAAGTACTCCATTTTGTATTTTTTTGGGGTACTACTGTGTTGTCCAAGATCCCACCAGACAACAGTCTTGTCCAATATCAGTTTTGTCCGACATCAGACAACACAAGAAAAAAACAAAAATTGCAGCGTTTCTCAGACAACACACTGATTTCTTACTAACATATAGAAAGTTGTTGTTGGTTCTTTTTGGGGCTCGTTTTTGCTTGTTTGGAGCTTTTTTGTCGATGTTTTTGGGCACAAACGGCACCCCTACAACCAGTAGGGTTGTAGGGAGTCAAATCAAGCAAGAAAAACTGGTATAACACGCAATAGCACACCAAAACCAGTCCAATGATCACCAATTCAGCAAAAAATAAGAAGAAATAGAGGCCTGGTGGTTATGTTGTTGTACAGTGGACTGTAAATGCTATTAAAACCACCCAAAAACTTTGCACAAACCTATGACTAGATAATATACACCTATGTTAACCTAGAACCTAATTAAAAATCCAAAATCAAGTCTTAAATCACACAAACGAGGTCAAAAGACCTGTCCACAGCAAGATGATGGTGGTGAGTTGCTGATGCAAAATGCAATAACAGTGACTGCAAACTTGCAACTATGGCTTTTTGAGACCAACTTTCGCCTACGTTATAGGCTGTTTATGAGCTATAAATTCAGAATAGATGAAAAACAGAAAAAAATCAACCTATACACTACCTATGCTCCAAGTTTAAGAATCTAAAATCTCCAAATCAGCCAATACAAGTTGCTGGTTAATACCTCGCTTTTGGCTAGGTATAAAATCTTATCGTCCGAATCTTTTCGAATTGACTATTGGTTAAGAGTGCGACTCAATTGTCCTTTGGTGAACAAAGAGAATGGATTGGTTTTGTTTATCTATTTTAAACTAATAGCAAGAAATTTAAGTGTCGTTGAGTAAAGTAGAAGTTTACAGATTAAAACTAAAATGAGTTAAAAGTAATGCTTGAAAACTTAGAGGCAATATTGGAAAAGTTCTAGAACGCTAACAAAAATAACACTTAGAAATTTTATAAAAACAATCACTAAATAAGCCCTAATCGGAATATTCCCCAAAAAGGTCCAGATCGGAATGTATTCCGATCTGGTTATCGGAATATGGGAACTGAGGCTGATCGGAATACTGAATATAACACCTAATCGGAATGTCTGGGAAATGGTGCAATCGGAATGATGAATAAGACACAATCGGAATGTTGTAAAAACTTCTATCGCAATGTGCATCTATCGGAATGTTTCAGATCGTAATAATCCTGACTAAAATTGGGCAGAGTTTCAACTTAACAAAGACCTTAGTCCCGTCGGAATGTGGGATCGCAATATGCGATCGCAAACCCAGATCGGAATAAGGGGGAAAGACTACTCGATCGCAAAGTAAAACCCTAATGGGTTATTGCGATCAAAACAATGAATCCGTCGGAATGCGTAGAACCCCAAGATTGCGATGGTAGCGAGGCTTAATCCGAAATTGGTGGGAACTTAAAACTCAATAAGCAAATGTAATAAGCTATTCTACCCGAATCTAAAACAAATCAAAAAGCTTAAACTCGCGACTTTTCAAAATGGAAATCAAACACTTTATGAAAGAAACTTTTGTGATGGCTAAATCCTTTGTGATATTCGAAAATCAATAAGCTAACTCTCGAATAAGCCAATAAGCATTAAAAGCTTATAACTTATACGTTAGAAGCATAAGTAAGAACAAAAGGTATCAATCTTCTAACCATACAATCTCAACTTCAATCACGGAATATGGAAGATTCGGACCAAAGAAAAGATATTTGGATCAAAAATTCAAATAAGCCAAGAAATGTAGAATGAGATTAAAGAACACAAAGCTTACTCTTGATTAAAATGAACTCAAATACAAAGATTAATGAAGGCTTGAAAGAAAGGAAAAATGAAAAGCTTAGTGAGAGAAAGTTTAGAACTTTCTCTCTCTAAAAACTAGAAAGAAAACTTAAAAATAAAAACTAGCTAACCCCCTCCTAATGTGATTAGGAGGGTATTTATAGGGAAGTGGGAGGCATGTGTGGTGCTTTCTTCTTTCTTTTCCTTCTCGACTCGACTTTAATTCTTTGTCTTTCTCGATGTCGTCTCGGGATTAATTAAACTCGTCTTAACATTTCTTCATTTATTTAGACTCGAGTTCTTCGACTTCATTAACTTCCGTCTTTAGACTTGTTCTTTGATAAATCTTTAGAATAGGTCTTGGACTTCCGTTCTTTTTGCACTCTTGATCTTTTGACTTCGTCTTTTCCCGTTTTCTTCGATAAAAGCCCGTGAAAGCCCGTGTTTTCTTCCTTTTTCATATTTTGGTCCTAAAACACAATAAAAACACAAACCACGCATAATTCCGACTTTTACGACATAAATCACACGTTTTGGTCTTGTTCTTATTGGAAATAAGTGGTAAAAGGATAAGTGTTTTCACACTTATTAAATCCCCTACACTTGACCATTGCAATGCCCTCATGCAATGCATTAATTTTAAAGCACGGTTTACATTTTCCATCATAAATAACCCACCTTGGCCTTTATTAAATACTAAACATAAAAACATAGAAGCAAGTAAAGAAATTAAAAACTTACATTGGGTTTTGGCTGCCATGAACGTTTATCATCCTCAAGTTTCACGTTCCCCATACCAAGCTTATAAACGAGATCATTTTTATTATAAGTTAGCAAACTATCACGAACTCATGTGGGCCTATTATTCATTTAGACTCCCTTATTCCTAGGTGTATCTCTTATATTTTATTTGTCTTGAATGATCACGAGGATGCATTGTTTGACTTATTTCGATAGTTATTTAGGCTGAAAATAAGGTGAACGATTTAATCAATAGTTAGCTAAAGGACCAAATCTTTTAAAACTGCTTCTCGGGACCTCATAAAGTTCATATCTTGGCATAACTTGCCTCACGATTTGAGACCTTTCTCGGACCGATATTTGGCAGCGACTTCATACTTCGAATCTTGAGAGACGCTCATGAAATAATGGCCTTCTCTTCATAATAGGAATTTCTTCACTTGAAGTTTTGAGAGATTCTTCATCTTTGGACCATGACTTCTTCATTTTTCTCCAATATTTATTTTGGACATTGATATACAACGATCCGCCTCCTTTTAGGACTTGGATCTATTTATCCTCATACCTTGTTAGGGTCTTTTTGGATAGACTTCTCCATGATCTTTTGGGAGTACTTGCTTTTCGTCGTGTGTCTCGATACTTCATATAGATTTTCGATAAATGATTCTTCACATCACTTTTGGATCTTTAGCAACAAAATATAGCCCTCATGCCTTGTTAGGGCCTTTTTGGACTCGCAAATCTTCGCATCCCGCTTCAATTAGTTATGCCTTGGCTATGAACTCTAATCCGTACCGAGCAACTTTTAAACGATCTGTGGCTAGAAGCTAAGTAACCTTTTAAATCGTACAACCTTATTTATTGCAGATAAATTTATTAACAAGCGAAGGGAGAATAGGCTTATAATTAACTCACATAAATTCACGAAAGAATACCGAACTTATAATTGACTCTATCATTTCTCGTTCTCCACAGTTTAAAATCTCAAGGAATGAGATTCGTGGATGCTTAGCCTATTAAATCAAAGTTTTGGGTTTTCGAGTCGCCTATAGGATCTTGCAAATTCTTAGACTTTTTCAAGTTTAGAAATCGCATTTCAAAGTTCCCTTGATAAACGACTCTCTAGGATCAATTATAGGAACTTGCGAAAAGTTCTTGTTCTTAACCCGTGAGAGTTAAGACTTTCGCGTTTTATAGCTCCCTATATAAAAGCCTAGCAAAACTTAACTTAAACACGTTAAGGATACTAGCTAGAGTAAACTTAGGTAAGTAAACTCGGGTTTAGTCAAAATGTTCATGAGTAAAAAAATTTTAAAACCACTTTATTGAAGAACTATTCTAGCAATGGAAAGAAAATAATAATAACAAAGGCAAATACAACTATACAACTAGGCCAAAATAGATTAAAAATTTTGAAAAATGTCGAAAAATCAAATTTTCCGGTTAAAATGAGGGCAAATTCATAGAAAAGACCACTTACTTCAATAGAAGTCCCCCCACACTTGAGATAAACATTGTCCTCAATGTTTAAGCATGTGGGAGTAAACTCCCCTACACTTATGACATTGTGCACTTTGTTTAAATCTAGCTAAGGAAAGGACAACTAAAGTGAATTCAATGTGAACATATATAAAATATGAAATATTGAATCACAAGAGTTTAGGATAGAACCGGGAAGATGGGAAACACGGTATCACGGTTCGTCAAAAGTCATCAAGGTGGATCTTTGAAGCTTTAATCCCTGCACAGCATAAGAAACAAGACAACAAACACATACGGGGCTCCCCCTACACTTATTATGAAAGCAGTAAAGGATAGAACACGGGTTGCCTCCCGAGAAGCGCTTGTTTTTGTTCACCGAGTCACGAGCCTGACTCGACCCAAATTTAGTTCATGGGAAACATGGTGAGGGATGGAATCATCTCGTGAGAGATGTCCTCACCAAAGTACAGCTTCAAACGTTGGCCATTCACCTTGAAATTGGGCCCATTTGGCTGAGAAAGCTCAATGGTCCCATATGGAAAGACTTTGGCGAAGGTGAATGGACCAGACCAGCGGCTCCTCAACTTGCCAGAGAAAATCTTCAACAGAGAGTTGAAAAGTAAGACTTGATCACCAACGTGGAACTCTCGGTTCTTGATTTTTGCGTCATGAATGATCTTCGTCTTCTCCTTGTAGATCAGCGAGTTCTCATAAGCTTCATTCCTCAGTTCATTTAGCTCGTTGAGTTGAATCTTGCGATGATCACCGGCTTTGTTGATGTTGAAGTTAGCCCACTTCAAGGCCCAGTGCGCCTTATGTTCCAGCTCGATGGGAAGGTGGCATGCTTTTCCGTACACAAGACGATAAGGTGTACAACCGATCGGGGTCTTGTAAGCAGTACGGAAATCCCATAGAGCATCATCTAACTTATCGGCCCACGCGGCGCGATGCTCTCCCACAGTACGCTCCAAAATTCGCTTCAATCCATGGTTGGATATCTCGGCTTGCCCATTGGTTTGGGGATGATAGGCGGTGGAAAGACGATGATTAACACCATACTTAGCCATGACTCTTGCAAATTGATCGTTGCAAAAATGAGTCCCGCGGTCACAGATAATAGCACGAGGAACGCCAAATCGAGCGAAAAGCTGCTTCAAAAAGTTCACAATCACCCTCGCATCGTTCATAGGGAGAGCCTTGGCTTCAACCCATTTAGAAACGTAGTCGACGGCGACGAGGATGTACTTGTTCCCTTTGGAGGATGGAAATGGCCCCATAAAGTCGATGCCCCATACGTTAAAGAATTCACATTCCTGTATGAAATTTTGAGGCATCTCATCCTTATGTGTGATCTTGCCTTGGCGTTGGCAAGCATCACAATGCTTAACCATTTCGTGAGCGTCACGATAAATGGGGGCCAATAGAATCCAGAATCAAACACTTTCTTAGCGGTGTAGTTGGGACCAAAGTGACCACCGGTGGGTCCTTTGTGGCAAGCTTGGAGAATGTCAAAAGCTACCGGTCCGTCTACACATCGACGAATGATCAGATCAGCACATTGTTTGAATAGAAAAGGGTCATCCCAAAAGTAAGTCTTAACATCATTCAAGAACTTCTTCTTTTGTTGGGATGTTAACCCTTTGATGAGAATACCACCCGCTAAGTAGTTTGCAATGTCCGCAAACCACGGGGTGTCATCAAGATTGAGATTTATAGACATTAAGGTCTCCAGGGGGAAAGAGTCATTGATCTCTTTGTTCGGATGATCCCCTTGATATGGATCCTCAAGTCTGCTCAGATGGTCCGCGGCCAGGTTTTCGGCTCCCTTCTTGTCACGAATTTCAATGTTGAATTCTTGAATGAGTAAAACCCAGCGAAGAAGTCTTGGCTTAGAATCATGCTTAGTCATCAAGTACTTCAACGCGGAATGGTCCGTGTATACGATGGTGGGGGATAAAACAAGATAGGGGCGAAATTTTTCAAAAGCATAGACAACAGCTAAAAGCTCTTTTTCGGTTTTCGTATAATGCAATTGAGCCCCCGTCATTATTTTGCTAGCATAGTGGATTGGTTGGAAGTGTTTATTCACTCTTTGTCCCAAAACCGCACCAATAGCAAAGTCGCTAGCATCGCACATCAATTCAAAAGGCAGCTCCCAATTAGGGGTAACCAAGACCGGTGCCTTAGTTTGCTTATCCTTTAGCAGATTGAAGGCTTCGAGACACTCTTTAGAAAAGATAAAATGAGTATCTTTTTCAAAGAGGTGGGTTATCGGGCGAGCGATTTTAAAGAAATCCTGAATGAATCGACGATAGAAGCTCGCATGACCCAGAAAACTTCTCACACCCTTCACGGTTGAAGGTGGAGGTAATTTGGCTATGAAATCTACTTTAGCATGGTCGACTTCAAGACCGGCATTAGAGATTTTGTGTCCTAGCACAATGCCTTCTTTTACCATAAAATGGCATTTTTCCCAATTCAGAACAAGGCGAGTGTCTTCGCACCGCTTAAGCATACGTTCCAAATTGGCAAGGCAAGAAGAGAAGGAATCCCTAAAGACCGAGAAATCATCCATGAAGACTTCCATGGTTTGCTCAACCATGTCATGGAAGATAGCCAACATGCACCCTTGGAAAGTCCCGGGGGCATTGCATAAGCCAAAAGGCATTCTTTTGTAAGCAAATGTGCCATAGGGACAAGTGAATGTTGTCTTCTCTTGATCTTGGGGATCGATGGGTATTTGGAAATAACCCGAGAAACCATCAAGAAAGCAGTAATATTCATTACCCGCTAAACGTTCAAGCATTTGGTCCATAAATGGTAGAGGGAAATGATCCTTTCTCGTGGCATCATTGAGTTTGCGGTAGTCTATACAAACTCTCCATCCAGTAACGAGACGGGTGGGAATCAACTCGTTGTTTTGATTTGGCACAACGGTAATTTCGCCTTTCTTAGGCACACAATGGACTGGACTAACCCATGGTGAATCCGAAATAGGGTAAATCATACCCGCATCAAGAAGTTTGATAACCTCTTTTTTGATGACTTCATGGATTTTAGGATTCACCCTTCGTTGGTTTTGAATTATGGGCTTAAAGTCGTCCTCCATGAGAATTTTATGTGTGCAAAAGTGAGGATCAATTCCACGGATGTCGGAGATTTTCCAAGCGATAGCTCTTTTATGCTTCTTCAACACGACGATGAGTCGGGCTTTGTCTTCTTCTTGCAGGTCCTTCGCGATGATGACCGGTAACTTCTCGTCGTCTTCTAGGAAAACATACTCAAGATGAGGAGGTAGGTCCTTAAGCTCAAGAGTAGGAGGATCCTTAATAGATGGTGTAACTAACGATGGATCATCATTAGTCACCTCTTTAGGAGAAGGAGGAGAAAATGGGTCTTCATTGAGAAGTCTCTCAATAGTACGAATATATTCATCCCAATTGGTGGACAAATTATCATACTTAATATCAAGAGGACCCAAGCTAGCTTCGAAATCATCCAAGTCACTTTCTCCAAAAGGAGTCAATGCTGGAGCAATTGAGGCGACGGTCTCAACATTGGGTAGAGAAGAAAGAGTACTTTTGCAAGCATCATGAAAATGTTCTTCACAAGCCTCATCGAAAACATCAATAGCATTAACACTCTCATATTAATAAGGTTGCTTAGAAATCTTACCCATGTTGAAGACAATTTTATCGTCACCAACTCTCATGATTATTTCGCCCGCGGCTACATCAATGAGAGTGCGACCGGTCCTCAGGAATGGACGTCCAACGATTAATGGAACGCGAGGGTCCATCTCGTAGTCAACGACAACAAAATCTGCCGGGAAGGTGAATTTGTCAACGCCAACAAAGACATCTTCGGCTATCCCCACTGGATAAGTAACCGTACGGTTGGCTAATTCCAAAGTCATTTTGGTGGGGACTAGCTCGGGGAGAGATAATTGCTTCCAAACACTTAATGGCATTAAGTTAATACTGGCTCCTAGATCGGCTAGGGCCATGCAATTCTCTACTCCCGGGAAGTTGCAACGAATCAAGAAACGACCCGGATCACCAAGTTTGGTGGGTAATTTCCTTAAGAGCACTGCGGAGCAGTTCCCATTAAGTTGGGTCTGAGCAATGTCAAGAAGCTTTTCCTTATCACTTAGAAGATCTTTAAATATCTTAGCGTATTTAGGCATGTGAGCGAGAGCCTCGGCAAAGGAGATGTTAAAATTCAATTGTTTAAACATTTTTAGAAAGTTTGAAACCTGAATATCATCCTTGCTCTTTTGCTTCTCTTTCCTCAACCTTGAAGGATAAGGTATATTGGATGAAGAAGAGGGCTTTAAGGGAACAAGATCACTCACAACCACGGGTGGTGGGGAAATGGGGATAGAAGGTGAAGGAGGTGGGGAAAGTTGCTCTTTTTCCTTGTTCACAATCACGGGTGGAAGTGTATGAAGCTCGGGTTCCATATAACCTTTTCCACTACGAGTGGTGATTGCTTTCATCTCCCCTCTTGGATTCGCAACGGTGTTACTCGGAAGAGTACCCGAAGAAGAGGTTTGATTACCTTGGATGAGCGAACCAATCATATCACGAAGGTTAACCGCTTGAGTATTGAAAGAGTCTCTCATGTTTGCATGAATTTCATTGCTGTGTTTTGCCATGTCATTCCTTAGCTCGGCTCGAATATCGTTCCCTTGTTTTGCCATTTCACCCTTCAAGTTGCGGACTTGACTCTGAAGATTCGTCACCATCTCCCGATTAGTCTTCATAAATGTCTCGACGTCTGGACTCACTGCCATCTGTTGATTGAGAGGTGGAGCTTGGTAGACTTGAGAATTTCCTTGAGGTGGGTATGGGTTTCGTTGGGATTGATATTGATTGTTAGCACGAGGTTGGGATTGGTTGTTTTGGTTATAGCTTTGTTGTTGGTTTTGGTTTACAGGAGGGAAACCGGGTAGAGCAAGATAGTTGTTCGAACGATAACTTAGCAAGCCACGGTCTCCTTGAGGGCGAGCTTGATAGCCTCCCGTGGGATAAGTACCGTAAGCTGCGTTAACGTTTTCAGAAAAATTGCCTTGGGTAGAAGGACAATCATTATAAGAATGAGGACCACCACATGTGTCACAAGAAATAGCAACGGCTTTAGCTTGTTGAAAGTGGTTTGTGGCTATGGACATGAAATCCTTGTGCATACTCGCGATTTGTCGAGTAAGTTCGGATATCTCGGGATTGGAAGTAGTAGAAGAAACATTGACTCTCGAGTTAGATCTTGAGGATGCGGATGAATCCTAATTCTTGTGGTTAGTAGTCATGTTTTCAATCAACTCTCGACACTCCTCCGGTCTCCTTTTCATAAAAGTACCACCGGCGGCGGCATTGATCGTGTCACGATCACGAAACGTGAGACCATTGTAAAAGGTGTCAATGAGAGTGACGGGGAGCATGTTGTGATTTGGACAGCGGTCGATCAAATCATTATACCGTTCCCAAGCATCGAAAAGTGATTCATCATTGTCTTGCATGAATCCACTGATTTGGTTACGGAGGTTTGTGACCATGGATGGGGGAAAGTAGCGCGGCAAAAAGCGTTGAGTCATGTCGTTCCACGTATGAATAGAATTCTTAGGAAGATGGTCAAACCATTTTTCGGCATGGTGAGAAAGCGAGTGTGGAAAAAGTTGAAGGCGAAGGTCATCCACAGAAACACCGGGGCACTTCATGCTTTGGGTTATGGTAATAAATTTGTCGAGGTGTTTGTTGGCATCATCATCCGGAATTCCGTGAAATGGGTTAGTTTGCACTTGCTGGATCATGTGATGCTTCAACGAAAACTCCTGAGCCGTGACGTGCATTGGCGCAATCGGGCCTCCGCGTCCGTTCATGGTGGGTTGACACAATTCCTCCATTGTCCGTAAATCAGGTAGGTGGACATTGTTGTTGTTATTATTATTCAAATTGGGTTGAGGTGGGATGTTATTGTTGTTATTAACACCAGCCATATCTAAATCTTCACGAGTCTCGGGCTCAGAATAGTTCGAAGATCTAGTACGCATACACCTGCAGAAGAAAAATATACACAGAGAATATCTATATAATCTTTTTGGTGCAAAACCTTTTGGAAAAGAATTGCTTTTTATGAGTTTTCAATGTTTTTGTATTTTTGAAAAGTTTTATATTTTTTTGGGTTTTTGAAAATTTTTAAAGCAAGGAAAATAACGTTCAAGGAACGGATCCCAAAATTCAATGCGTCTCTCACTAAAAACCGTTAATCTTAACGAAAAGAGCCGGCAGCGGCGCCATTTAATACCTCGCTTTTGGCTAGGTATAAAATCTTATCGTCCGAATCTTTTCGAATTGACTATTGGTTAAGAGTGCGACTCAATTGTCCTTTGGTGAACAAAGAGAATGGATTGGTTTTGTTTATCTATTTTAAACTAATAGCAAGAAATTTAAGTGTCGTTGAGTAAAGTAGAAGTTTACAGATTAAAACTAAAATGAGTTCAAAGTAATGCTTGAAAACTTAGAGGCAATATTGGAAAAGTTCTAGAACGCTAACAAAAATAACACTTAGAAATTTTATAAAAACAATCACTAAACAAGCCCTAATCGGAATATTCCCCAAAAAGGTCCAGATCGGAATGTATTCCGATCTGGTTATCGGAATATGGGAACTGAGGCTGATCGGAATACTGAATATAACACCTAATCGGAATGTCTGGGAAATGGTGCAATCGGAATGATGAATAAGACACAATCGGAATGTTGTAAAAACTTCTATCGCAATGTTCATCTATCGGAATGTTTCAGATCGTAATAACGCTGACTAAAATTGGGCAGAGTTTCAACTTAACAAAGACCTTAGTCCCATCGGAATGTGCGATCGCAATATGCGATCGCAAACCCAGATCAGAATAAGGGGGAAAGACTACTCGATCGCAAAGTAAAACCCTAATGGGTTATTGCGATCAAAACAATGAATCCGTCGGAATGTGTAGAACCCCAAGATTGCGATGGTAGCGAGGCTTAATCCGAAATTGGTGGGAACTTAAAACTCAATAAGCAAATGTAATAAGCTATTCTACCCGAATCTAAAACAAATCAAAAAGCTTAAACTCGCGACTTTTCAAAATGGAAATCAAACACTTTATAAAAGAAACTTTTGTGATGACTAAATCCTTTGTGATATCCGAAAATCAATAAGCTAACTCTCGAATAAGCCAATAAGCATTAAAAGCTTATAACTTATACGTTAGAAGCATAAGTAAGAACAAAAGGTATCAATCTTCTAACCATACAATCTCAACTTCAATCACGGAATATGGAAGATTCGGACCAAAGAAAAGATTTTTGGATCAAAAATTCAAATAAGCCAAGAAATGTAGAATGAGATTAAAGAACACAAAGCTTACTCTTGATTAAAATGAACTCAAATACAAAGATTAATGAAGGCTTGAAAGAAAGGAAAAATGAAAAGCTTAGTGAGAGAAAGTTTAGAACTTTCTCTCTCTAAAAACTAGAAAGAAAACTTAAAAATAAAAAATAGCTAACCCCCTCCTAATGTGATTAGGAGGGTATTTATAGGGAATTGGGAGGCATGTGTGGTGCTCTCTTCTTTCTTTTCCTTCTCGACTCGACTTTAATTCTTTGTCTTTCTCTATGTCGTCTCGGGATTAATTAAACTCGTCTTAACATTTCATCATTTATCTAGACTCGAGTTCTTCGACTTCATTAACTTCCGTCTTTAGACTTGTTCTTCGATAAATCTTTAGAATAGGTCTTGGACTTCCGTTCTTTTTGCACTCTTGATCTTTTGACTTCGTCTTTTCCCGTTTTCTTCGATAAAAGCCCGTGAAAGCCCGTGTTTTCTTCCTTTTTCATATTTTGGTCCTAAAACACAATAAAAACACAAACCACGCATAATTCCGACTTTTACGACATAAATCACACGTTTTGGTCTTGTTCTTATTGGAAATAAGTGGTAAAAGAATAAGTGTTTTCACACTTATTACTGGTGCAGCATACCTTGAAATAGGCAGAAATAAGGACTAAGAGATGGAAAATTCAAGCCTTAGAGTAATTCAAGCTAAAGGCATCTATCTAAACTTTCAATTACACTAAAACTAACTTAAAATCACTAGAATTCGGCAGTTACAAACACCTTGTACCTCTAATTCAAAATTCGAATCAAATCTGCTAGAAATTGGCAGAAACTTAGGAGCTCCTACTTTTTTTTGTATTTAATTTTTTTAAGTGAAACAAAAGAAAATTTTGACTAATTGTCTAACCATAACATTATCAATAAGCAACAATTGAACTTCAAACCTAAAGCTAAGTTAAGGACCTAATACTAAGTACTTCCAAACACCACTTAAAATTCAGAAAGTGACATCAGAACATGAATGAGCCTCTGACCAAGAAAGATAATGAAAGCAAATAAATTAACAAGCAATACCAATAAGAGAATAGCAGAAAGTCAAAACAAATAAGCACGTAAGCGTAGCGAGTAAACAAGCATATAAAAGAATTAAAAAGGTAAAATGGAGGAAGTACTCACAGGATGTTCCAAGCTTAAAGCTCTAACCCACTAAGCCTACATGGACTTCAACTCAAGTTTCTTACCCCTTAGGTAACTAGAATCTACTTGAGCTTATCTCAATAGCTTATTACCCATTCAACACCAAAGATCCTTGAGAAATTTATGCAAACTAGGACAGTTACTACACTACACCTCCACGGCTTTAAATCTTCAACAACGAAGCTCAATAAACTTCCTGAATAAACTCTTTGTCAAGGAGCTTTAACCAATCAGCTTATGAGCTTATAAGGAACCAAAGGACTTTCTTCAAACTGAAGTAACAAGAACAAAATAGACTTCCAACAGTCTATTACCTCCAAACCATGAACCACATTACCTTAATAAAAGCTTCTTGTCGGACAGCTTATGAAAAGGCTTATGCTACAGTGAATGGGTAGGATTTGAAACTTTTGATAAATTAAAAGACAATGCAAGAAAGGTAAATTTGCAAGAATTTAATGTGACAGAAATTAAAGTGGGACACAGAATTAATCTTGCAAGGCTTCAATATTTCTTTAACTAATCCATATAGAAGGTTTACAAAATTAAAACTGGAACAAAAAGAACTACTGCTACACTAGAGCTATTTATACAATGTGAAGAGGAACACCCTAAACCCTAATGTCGACTTGTGCTTCCCAAATTACCCTTGGTATCTTCAAGGTATATGCTGATTTGATGCCAAAAATTCGAATTGCTTCTAGGATGTTCTTGGAGCCATGTGATTGAGCAGCTTGTACAAAGTGATCTTGACCCTTAATATTGGTGTAGGGAGCACTCAAACGAATCAAACTCGTTGATTTGGTCTTCTACTCTGCATTTTGATGGTGACTGGTGGTATCATGTGATGGGAGTGGGGTCATGGAGGTGAGCTGGATGAATCTAACCATGTGGGATGGTTTCTTGTTAAGTGTTGAGTAAATCCAAATGCTTAATTTGGAAAACCCCCTTGTTAGTTGATCAATTGCTGCTGGTAATCTAGGTCATGTGTTCTTGGTGATTAGACAGGTTTAATCCCAAAAAGGGAAGAGATTATTGTTCCCTAGACTAATTAAAGTATGACCATATATTAACTTGGGCTACTAGTAAAACCAGGTATAGAGTAATGGTATTGGGCTGGGGTGTTGATGGGTCTATGGATGGGTAAAAAGTGGGTATGAGCTTTAACTTGTACACAATTGCCCCCTAATCTTCATAAAAGTCTTCACACAAAGTTGTTTTTGGCAGATTTTGGCTAGATCCCATGTAAATAACTTTGGGGTAATTACAAATCAGTCCTTGTGTTGATTAAAAATAAGATCAAGGACTTGATATGCAATATCTTGAACTTCAAGGACCAAATATGGATAATGGTCAAACTTTAGGGACTATTCTTGTACAACTTGATTCTTCAAGGACCAAATGTGATAAATCTCCAAAGTTTAGGGACCAAGTACAATCTTCAAAATTCAAGGAATTTTTGGAAAATCAACGCTCGGGTCCGGTTCTTTGTGCGGCTTCGTTTCCCGTGTTCGTTTTTGCTTGATTCTTGTTCTCTTTTGTTGATTTCACGATATCCATACCTAAAATACACAATGAACAAACACAAGCATATATTTGGGTATTTTGATGATATTTTAAGCGTTTTAAGCCCGATTTAGATGATGAGACTATGTATAATTGCAATCTCATCACCCCCTCCCCCATACTAAACCATTGCCGTGTCCCCATGCAATGCTAGAATTAAGTATCGTAGCACTTCTAAAATTCATTTTATGATGACATTTAATTAGAACGTAAACTTAAATAAACTACTACATGTGTTTTAGACATAATGTATTGTTTTCATCACGATAAAGTGACTTTTAGGATCATAGAATAAGAACACGTGAATGCCTCATAGAGATAAGTTCGTCATCCTCGATTTTCACTCGATTCCATGCTAAGCGTGTAACGAGATTATTGTTATTATAAGTTAGCAACACAATCATTACTCATGAGTGTTAATTACGTACCTAGACTCCCTTATTCCTAAGGTGTATCTCTTATATTTTATTTTGTTTAATGATCAAGAGGATACATCATTGACTTATGCGTGAATAGAGATTAAGTCCAAAAATAGAGTCTTAACGGTGTAACCTAAATCATTAAATTAATAATTCATCCTAATAGACAACGATGTCAAAAAATTAAGTCAACAAAAAAGATCGATAAACACGGTTTTAGAACAGTTTTGAACATGAGACTTATTACCATGACTTTTATTATCCGCCTCATCATCAGTGGTTTTATTATCTTGGTTTACCTCCATCTTTTATTCAACTTCGCCATGAAGCTTTTATTATGGCTTCGGTCTTGCCCTTGTCTTTTATTATCCGCCATCATCGGTGGTTTTATTATGACTTGACGTATATCCTCACGCTAAAGCGAATTTTGGATCTTTAAGGCTTCAAAGATTAAGGCTTGATTCACTTTCAATTTGGGCATAAATTTTTCGGCCTTGTGAGCTTCAAATTTTTGCTTAATTTAGGTGAGCACTTGAAATCTTATTATTGGGTGAAACCTTTGATTATTCGGGTGCCAATACTTCAAAACCATGACGCTGGCGAATCCTCAATGTTTTCCCAATTTAATTACATAGAAGCTACTAAAACAAATTAGAAACCAACAATAGAGACTAAATAGCTAAATCAATATTTATTAACAATTTATTTATAAACAAGCGTGGGGAGAATAAGCAATACTTACTACACATAAGATCGTGAAGATTATGTAACATATAATAACTCTATCATTTCTCGTCCTCATTTAAGAGACTTAGCCTAAAAAGTTAAGGAATCGAAGCTAAGTGCTCAACACGCACGGTCGAGTCACAAATTACTCTTATTCTCACCATCGGAAAACCTACATTCGTTTCTTAAACACTAATGAAAAATACGGAAAATTTTAAAATTTGGCCATTTTTAGCCTTATTTTGCAACAAAAAGATGAAAAGTGGATTGCGTGATGACGTGAGCAAGGTGAAGTATCTACTCACCCCCCATACTAAAACTAAACATTGTCCTCAATGTTTCGAGTCTAGGGGTGAAAACATCCCCATACTAGAGACGTAGTCGAATGCTTAATCTCGAGCATGGAAAGGGTAAAACGAATAACCTAAAAGCCGTTTATGAATTATGCTAATAAGATAAACGTTAGAACGTAAAAGGATATCATCGGATATCGTAATCTCCAAAGGCAACGATCGAAGCTCGAGTGATCCATATAACGAACACGAGAGGCTTCAATGATGACGATGAACCTAATGAATTACAATCACAAACAACCACGGAACAAAGGTCGGAAGAGCACAAGTCTCCTCACATTACGTTAACTAAGAAAGCGATAATATGTACAAGGATAAACATAGGAGTTCCCCCACGAGGCACCTCGTTTTTTATAACCGAGTCAAGAGCTCGACTCGAATCCCCATAAATGTGATCATTTAGGGATTATCATGGTATGGTCATTTTTGGTGGGGCTTACATGATAAACAAGGCCCAAAAGCAACCGTGAATAAAGGCAAAGCCTTTATACCGGGATCGAAGATCGTATCCTCACATTTTGTTGAATATAAAAAACGCAAAGCCGGAGGATACGTCTTGTAAGGAAGAAAACTCCTTACGACGTAGGTAAACTCATCATATCCGAGGGGGTGGGTTGGTTCATTATGAAACATGGGTAAAATAAAAAGTGAGTCACTAAAATCAAGAGTCTCAAAGTCTCCCCCCGGAGTGAAGGCGAAAGCCTCACTAAAATCCTCATTCTCATCGAGAGGCTGTCCATTGGTGAACCCCTTGAGAATGGAAACGTCACGAGTAGAAAGAGAAATCCCATCCGTATGAGACTTCGGGAGGGTGACTAGCAAATCCGGCTCATCGAGTTTTGGATCCTTAGAATCCTCACTCCCGATGTCCTCGAACGTCTCACCAAAGAGAGGATTTACGTCACCCAAAACGAACTCGTCATCAAATTCAAAAAGGGGATCCTAGTAGATTTTAAATTCGTCGACACGAACGTCCTCATCGAGTAGTGACTCGTCATCACTAGTGGAAAAATCATCATCGAAAAGCGGGTTCGAAAAGTCAATGATTCTCTACCCGAAGTGTCATTGGGAGAGACATCATCACATGAAATTGTATCACACTCACTATCGTAATTTGCCTCGTTAGAATCTTCGTGGAAAAATTCATCGAGAGCAAAATCACTTAAATCCTCATCGGAGACAACCGTAGGCTCACTTTGGATTGGAATAGGGATCTCAACACTAGGATTAGTGCTAAGATTCTTCTCCCCCATACTTAGAGAGGCATCGGGTTCCGTTGGGAGCATTGATAGGTGTGTAAACACCCATCTTTTCTACCACTTAATTACAATAATAACCGGACCTAAACGTGTATTTTATGTCTTTTATGTCGGAATTATGCGTGGTTTGTGTTTTTGTTGTAATTTAGGATGAAATTATGAAAAGTGGAGAAAACACGGACATTCACGGGCATTTACGGACTTTTATTGAAGAAAAGGATGAAAGACGAAGTCAAGAAGTCAAGAGTGCAAAAAGAACGGAAGTCCACGACCAATTCTGAAGATTTATCGAAGAAAAAGTCAAAAGACGGAAGTTTATCAAAAGCCGAAGAATTCAAGTCTATTTTATTGAAGAATTTAAAGACGAGTTCAAAAGAAATCCCGAAGTCAAAAGTCCCTTAAGTCCAAGATTAAAGAAGATTAGAAGAAAAGGACTAAGTACGCAATTAATGAAGATTAAAAGAAGGAGGGACTTAATTATGCAATTAAGAGAAAAGGAAAGAGGGGAGGAAGCTTCCTTAATCCTCCCCTATAAATAGATTAGGATGTTTATTTTTTCACTCTTGTTGGCTAGGGTGACACTAGTTCTTCCACCATTTAAATACTTGTCATTTACATTAATTGTCAATTTAATTACCTTGTCTCGCACCTTTATTACCATTTAATTCCAAGTAAGTTTTCATTTTAATTCTTGTCAAATCTTTATTATATCTTGTCAATCTCTTATCTACCTTTCTTATTCTTTGATTTGTTGTGTTTATGTTCAAGTTCATGCTTTATTTTGATCTAAAGTGGTTTTTGATTGTTGTGGTAAAAGTTGTTTAATTTCATGTTTTTAATTGCTTGTTGATGTTATTTCGTTGAATCGTTATTGATTTTATTCATACGTGTGTTTGATTTTGGTTAAACTGTTATTATACCTGCTGCTACTGTTTCCTTGTTCTTCGGGAATATTTGCTTGTTTCTGATCTTTCCAGATAAGTTCCGAATCAAGGCTTCATCCGGAAGATTAAGCTTGTTCATTCGGAAGTCAAAACTTCCGAACCAAGACTCTTCATTCGGAAGTCCAAAACTTCCGAACCAAACATACTCATTCGGAACTTCCCAAGTTCCGAACCAAGGGTTTCATCCGGAACTTTTCAAAAGTTCTGAATCAACTCAAAGTTCCGAATCAAGGACCAAAGTTCCGAATCAGGGCTGTTCATTCGGAAGTCAAAAACTTCCGAGTCAAGGTTTTTCATTCGGAACTTTAAACTTCCGAACCAAGGGAAATCTTCCGACTCAAGAAAGGTTCATTCGGAAGTTATAAACTTCCGAATCAAGGGGTTTCATCCGGAACGTTCCGAATCAAGGAGTGACCAAAGACTTCCGAATCAAGGCAACAAGTGAGAGTTCCGAATCAGTAAGTTCCGAACGAAGCATTGTTTTGGATAAGTGACATATTCAGATCAATTTGTTCCGGATCAAGGATTTTGGTAATATTCCAAGTGAAGAAGGATCATTCCAACCCAAGGTGACATTTAGGACGAGTGATTGTTCCAAACGAAGGTTTATTCCGAATGAGCTGTATTCAGGTTCTTATTAGCTTTTGTCTTTGATTTAATCTTTCAAGCTTTATTTTTCTTGCCTTTTAATTAATTGCACTTTTAGATTATTTGCCTTAGTTTTAGTCGCACTTTAAGTTTGCCTTAGATAGATTTAAGTTTACGTCATTTTACTCTAGTGCCCTTTAATTTTAGTCACGTTTTTAAATACTCGCATTTTACTTTAATTAGACTTAGATTTACGTTAAGAGCACTTTTACTTTAAATGTTTTGCACCTTTTAATTTTAAAAACACTACAACGACACATCTTTGATTCCACCAAAATAAAACGAAGTCACATAGAGAGCTAAGATCAATTCGATTAGACCAACACACAACGAACTTAATCTTTATACGGGCAAAAGTCGTGTATTAAATGGCGCCGCTGCCGGCTCTTTTCGTTAAGATCAACAGTTTTCTGTGCTAGATACGTTGCTTTTTGGGATCCGTTCACTTGTGAACGTTAATTTTCTTGCCTAAAAAATTCAAAAATCATAAAAATTAAAAATTGATAAAAAACCATAAAAATTAAAAATTTCAAAAATACAAAAAGATTTTATCTTTCTTGTGTATATATATTGTCTTTGTGTTTGGTTTCTTTTTCTTTTGCATTTTCAGGTGTATGCGTACTAGATCTTCTAATTATCAAGAGCCCGAGCCTCAAGAAGATTTAGATATGGCAGGTGTTAACAACAACATTCCACCGAACCTGAATAATAATAATCACAACAATGCTCTTCCACAGCCCGATCTTCGGACCATGGAGGAACTTTGTCAACCAACAATGTTTGGACGAGGAGGACCGATTGCGCCGATGCAAATCAACGCTCCTGAGTTTTCGTTGAAGCACCACATGATTCAGCAAGTGCAAACAAACCCATTTAGAGGATTGCCTGATGATGATGCCAACAAACACCTCGACAAGTTCATTACAATCACCCAAAGCATGAAGTTGCCTGGGGCCACAATGGATGTACTCCGCCTACAACTCTTCCCACATACTTTATCGCATCATGCTGAGAAATGGTTTGATCGTCTCCCGAAGAATTCTATTCACACTTGGGATGACATGACTCAACGTTTTCTTTCGCGCTACTTTCCACCATCCATGGTCACAAGCCTTCGCAATCAGATCAGCGGTTTCATGCAAGACCCTGATGAATCTCTTTTCGACGCTTGGGAGAGATATAATGTCTTGATCGACCGTTGTCCAAACCACAACATGCTTCCGGTCACCTTGATCGATACTTTCTACAACGGATTGACTTTTCGAGATCGTGATACGATTAATGCAGCCGCCGGTGGCACATTCATGAAAAGGAGACCCGAGGAGTGTAGAGAGTTAATAGAGAACATGACTACTCATCATAAGAACTGGGATTCCTCTGCTTCTTCTAGAAACAACACGAGAGTCAATGTTTCTTCTACCTCAGCAAACCCTGAGATGACCGAACTCACCCGCATGATGGCTGAAATGAGCAAAAGTATTACGCTTCTCGCTTCAAACCAACAACAACAAGTTAAAGCGGTCGCTAATCCTTGTGAAACATGTGGCGGTCCTCACTCATACACCGATTGTCCTTCGACACAAGGAAATCCGGAAAATGTGTATGCAGCTTACGGTAATTATTCACCGGAAAATTACAAAGCTAGACAACAAGGGGATAGAAACCTGCTGAGCTACCGTTCCAACAATTACCTTTCACCTGGTTTTTCTCCTCAAAACCAAAACCCCGCCAACAATTACAATAGAAGCAACCAAATCCCACCTCGTGCTTCTAACCCTTATCAACCACCCACCCAACAACACCCACCCATTAACCCCGATGTTGACACAATCATGAGAACTCAAGGTGAGCAAATCAAGAATCTACAGAGCCAAATAATCAATTTGAAAGGAGATATCTTGAAGCAAGGTAATGACATCAGAACCAAGGTTCGTGAAAATCTTCAATCTTCTTTCATCACTCAAACAACTGAATTAAAGAACCTATTGGCTAGTTTCTTGCCCGAAGCTCAACCTTCTTCTTCCTCGGGTTCTCTACCTTCAAACACCGTCACTAATCCGCGAGCTAATGTGAGTGCTATAACTACGCGTAGTGGAATTACCATTGTCAATCCACCTGACTCACCACCATCATCTACAACTCCTCCACCACCATGTATCCCTATTTCTCTTACACCTAGTAGTAGTACACCATTACCGTCTCCGCCTCGTCATGACGATGTATCTCGGAAGGACCCTTCAACATCACAACCTTCACCAACTACACCTCCACCTAACCCTTATCAGCCCAGAATCCCATACCCTTCTCGCATAGGCAAGACCAACGAGCTAACCAAGAATGACTGTAATGTAATGAAATATGTGGATATGCTATCTAAAATGACCATCAACATTAGCCTTGTTGAAGCACTTTTCCACATGCCGAAATTTGTCAAAGCATTCAAGGAATTGCTTAGCAAGAAGGAGAAGCTGATTGAACTCGCCAACACACGATTAAATGAAAACTGCTCTGCAGTCCTTCTTAGAGAACTTCCGGAAAAGCTTGGAGATCCCGGTCGTTTTGTGTTGCCTTGCGTGTTTAACAAAACTGAAGAATTTACTGCCCTTGCTGATCTCGGGGCTAGTATTAATTTGATGCCACTGAGTGTTTGGAAAACACTATCATTGCCCGACCTCATTCCAACAAAGATGACTCTCGAACTTGCAAACCGCACTCTCGCTTACCCCGTTGGTATAGCCGAAGATGTGTTTCTTAAAGTTGGCACATTTACTTTCCCGGTAGATTTTGTCGTAGTTGATTATGAAATGGACCCTCGTATTCCTCTAATACTTGGTCGGCCATTCTTGAGAACCGGACGTACTTTAATAGATGTGGCCGAAGGTGAGTTAATCTTACGAGTCGGGGATGATTCTAAAGTTTTAAAATGGGGAAGCTTACAGGCAAATCTTTTGGAAGTCGAGAATCAGTGAATATGATAAATGTGATCGATGACTTTACCATCTATGACAATCCTCTATTCGAGTCTTCCACTGATAATCCACTCTGTAGGATCGATATTTTCTAAGGATTAGACAAGTTATGGATTATCTATTGAATGGATGATAAATGGAAGAACTTTAGAGAGAGAAAGAAGAGAGAGAAAGGAGAGAGTTAAGAAAGATGGAAAAAATGATTAATGGAAAGGAAGTGAACCAACAACCCCTCCTAACATGCTAGGAGGGGGGTTTATATAGCCCACCCTACATGTGGGCTATATGGGCTATATTGGATCACGAGCCCAATATCGTTGGAGTGACCGATCCTTTCTAAATACGTAAAGACGTATTACCAACAATCTCCCCCAAAGGGAGGTCACTCCAAGTTACAATGTCCTAAATAGTCTATAGCTCGTGATCTATGCTAATAATGATGTGACCGAGACTTTCCTTGGAAAAACGTATTTCCAACAATCTCCCCCAAAGGGAGGTCACACCATTTTACAAAATCTTAAACCTAGCATACTATGCTTGAGTCTTCGATCTTGTTCTTGTGAATATGCTGATGAGATCTTTGACTTTAGTCTTGAGCATGTTCTCTTGCCTTGACCTTGTGCATTCATCACTTGTGATATTCGCCTCTTCGTGACTTCATGTTCCACATACTTATACCTTTATAATTCTTGAAAGCTTCAGAGTTTGATACAGCGGAAGACTTGACCTTCAGACTTTCTTGAATTCGTTGAAGTACTGAGTGTATGCAGTATAAGCATGTGGGGACGACTTCTTCTTGGATTCCGCAACGCCACCGTCTTCAAATGCCGCAACATAAGTAGACACGAAAGAAATGGCTTTGAACATTTCATTCTAAATCGGTAGCATTTTACCTCCGGTCGGTGAAGACCGTTGGACGATATTAGATATCGTACCCGTGACGGATAGTTTCAATTAAGTAACTTCCTGATAGGATTTCGCGGGTAAACCCGTTCTCTTTATTCGACCGTCCAAAGCTGACTGCGAACATAAAGAGTGAATCATTTGGATAATAATATCCGCATGATTTGAAGCCGTCAATTCATGTTCCTGGAACAAGTGAAATTCAATTAAGAACCGCACCATCGTTGCTTTCCAGTTGTCACGAGCTTGATTCGTATAGAATCTTGCAAGTTACCTACCAAGTGCTGTTTGAGGTTAACACTAGAAGGATTTCCACTCATCACCGTGAACACAAAGATATCACTCTGAGTGTTCTGGCAAGATCACTGAGATATTGCGTAGAGGCCTGGAACGTGTTTAAATTCAGTTAAGAATTAAACAGCCGTTGCTTTCCAGTTATCACAAGTTTAATTCATAAAGAATCGCACAAGTCACCTACCATTGGCTTTTTGATATTCGCTCAAGAAGGATTTCCATCTTCATTGTAAATACTTTCGTATTACTCGGATGTTCAGGCAAGATCATGAAGATTTTGCGTAGGACTCTTAAGATCTTTCTTACTTTTCACAGTGTATGAAGAAGCAAGGAATTATGAAAGTGTGTCCTAATGAGATATTTAATGATCTCAAATGGCTCTAGACTCGATCGTGCACTTTGGATTTTAGTGATCGGAGGCTGGAGAGGAGTGCCACCTTTTCAATACCAATTTATTCGGAGTGAATAAATCAATAGATAATGCGTTGTCTCCGTGTGATTAAAACAAATATCTTTTAAGAGATATCTGAGTTAGCTGGGATGGGTTGTGCCTTGCATCACTGGGTCCATGATGTCTGTCTTCAATATCGAGAATCATTAACAAAAATGATCTCAATAGCATATGTATTGACCCGGTTTCTGCCTAAAGTTGTAAGGAGGGCTTCTTTCTTTACACCCTTTATCTTTACAATTCTTTTTCATTCTTCAACCCCTTCAATGCTTACCAATACGTCATAACTAGCACCTTGTTGTGATTGTTCCAGTGCTAACTTAAGTACTTGGTCGGCATTCAGCTACGTTCACAATCTTTCTCCATCTTTCCTAAGGACTACTATTTCTAGCTATGGAATGTCCTTGGGAAGATTCCTCCGGTTCTAGAGAAATCATTGGACTTTAACCTATCCTACCATCCTTATGTCACCACAATCTTCATCATCGTGAATAGAGATGTTTTAGGTAAGTGTATGTCACCATGAAATCCATTTTGAAGTGCAAATCCATTTTGCTCCCCCTTAACATATGCCACGATATCCGAAAACATTTTGCACATGTCGGGATGAGTTATCACGTTAAGTCAAACCATTTATGATTGATCATATCCCATATTAAATCACATTTTCTCCCCCATATTAAAAATATTAACCCAATCGATGTTTTTAATATCAATTGATTTAATAGCATTTTAAGAAAATTTGGGAAGAAAAATGCAAATCCAATTATCTTCATGAATTACACAAGTTCCCCCTCAAATTAATGAGGGTGTGCTGAAATGTAAATTAAATACCTTTTAAACACAAGTGTAAGGTATTTATTACGTGCAAAGATCATATATAATAATGAATTCACAAGATTAGCAATTTATGAGGTTGGACCTGAATGATGAAGAACATCATATGAAAGAAGCACATGGTTCTTGTTCACGAATGTTGGTCGCCTCATCACGTCTGAAGTTATCTCTTGACTCCATTTGATTGATATCGTTGTCTTGACACCAACATGTGAACTTGGCACTTTCGGCGTCAAAGATTCTGAATGCTGGACAATTGCTCCCCCTCAATTGTTGACCCGTGTTCTATTGAAAGAGCTGTAGTCACCGTCTGAGTAGTCGCGTCGTCGAGTGTGTAGATATCAATTGTAAATTGCTACGGTTGGTGGAGATGATAACTTCATAAAAACAAGATTTCTCTTGTTTTAACAAATAAATGCACTGACACGTACATATATCCGTGTTAGATTGTGTTATAAAGTAAACACAATCCCTTACATGGTTGTAAAGTAAACCATGCCCGAGAAAATGAATTCCCGTTGTTGAGTCAAAGCTTTCCGGTGAAATGCTTGACTTGATTATGAAAAGCGGGTTACTATCTGAAATAATAGCAAACCATTTTGAGCATGTTTTAAACATTTGAACTTCTGCTCGAACTTTATTTACAACCCCGTGTCATTATTGAATGACATTTCTAGTATCGTAAATATTATCGATTCCAGAAGACATGCTCTTTTTATCAAAACATTTTTTGAACACACAATTTTGAAAGATTTAGAAAAACCTTTTTGAGAAATTCTCGAAAAATTGTGTTCAACGTTTTGAAAACCAATTACTTGAGCTTAAGATGTTGAATATCTTACAAAACGAGCTCAAGTCCGAGAAGTTGTAAACTTCCCGTTGCTAAGGATAAGTTTATCATCGGCGATAAACTTTCCTTTTAATTGAAGAACGAGTCCTAAGCTGACATTTACTTAGAAATCGTTTTCATGAGCTTGAAAACTTTGACTTGTTTAACGGAAAGCTCATGACCGAGAAAGGTGAATTTCTCGTTATGAGGAAAAGTTCTCTTATTTAAAAGATTCACTTTCCTTTCTGAGCTTAAAACCTGGAATGTTTTAATACAAGCTCATGACCGAGAAAATTTAATTTCCCGTTACGAGGATAAGCTATCTTTAAAGATAAGCTTTCCTAAAATTGAAGTCCGAGTTACAGTCTGATATTTAACTGTAAGTCATTGTGCATGAGCTTAAAAACTTTGAATGTTTTTAATATAAGCTCATGCCCGAGAAAAATTAATTTCTCGTTGTGAGGATAAGTTTATCATCGGCGATAAACTTTCCTTAATTTGAAGATCGGGTCATCATCTGACATTTAATGAAGAGCCTTATACACGAGCTTAAAACCTTTGAATGGTTTTAGGATAAGCTCGTGTCCAAGAAAACTTAATTTCTCGTTAAAAGGGTAAGTTATCGTTGCGTAGGTAAACTTCCCTGTCTCTGAAGTCCGGGTCATCGTCTGTCATTTAACGAGGAGCCATTGTGCATGAGCTTAAAAACTTGGAATGTTTTTTATATAAGCTCATGCCCGAGAAAAATTAATTTCTCGTTGTTAGGATAAGTTTACCATCGGCGATAAACTTTCCTTTCTTTGAAGAGCGAGTTATAGTCTGTGATGCGACTATAAGTCCTATACACGAGCTTAAAACCCTTGAATAGTTTTAAATGTAAGCTCGTGTCCGAGAAAAATTTAATTTCTCGTTTTTGAGGATAAGTCATCATCGGGATGAACTTTCCTGTCTTTTGAGAGCGAGTTACAGTCTGTTATGTGACTGTAAGTCCTATACACGAGCTTAAAACCCTTGAATAGTTTTAAATGGAAGCTCGTGTCCGAGAAAAATTTAATTTCTCGTTTTTGAGGATAAGTCATCATCGGGATGAACTTTCCTGTCTTTTGAGAGCGAGTTACAGTCTGTTATGTGACTGTAAGTCCTATACACGAGCTTAAAACCCTTGAATAGTTTTAAATGTAAGCTCGTGTCCGAGAAAAATTTAATTTCTCGTTTTTGAGGATAAGTCATCATCGGGATGAACTTTCCTGTCTTTTGAGAGCGAGTTACAGTCTGTTATGTGACTGTAAGTCCTTTACACTGTAAATTTAACTGGAAATCCCCTGAGACACTTGTTTCTTAGATATCAGCTTCTTTAGCAACCAAACTCTGAGAGTGTCCTTAATTGAATGGTATACAATGATTGGACCGCTTCGTTCTTTTGGAACATCCTCTTTGGTACCTGCATTTTCATTAGGAATTTGCATGCTTGGATAAGGGTTAGCGATATCTATCTTAGAAGCAAGTGGGGGTTCACAGTTGGCCTTACTTGTGCCAGAGGTGTTCTGAGGAGATGATTCACTTGTCTTAGCTGGTAAGCGTTTCCTTTTATAGAAAACCTTAAGTTCAGGCTTAGGTGATGCATCCTCCTTTTCAATTTCCTCCCTAGTAGGCTTAATAGAATCGGAGGCTATCCTAGTTAAAGGGCACTCGTTTTCTACAAGGGTGAAAGTTCTACCAGTGGGGCGCCACATTTTACCAATGGGTTTGATTTTGGCAACCCACTGGGATTTAAGTCTAGCACGGGAGTTCACCTCATTAAGTAGTTTCTTGATACAAGAATCATGATTTGCCGTAAAGACACATTTTCTACATGTTTTACAAGTAGCATATTTAATGTCCGAGTAAGATCTAGAATTCCTAGATGATTGATTGATGCTCCTAGGATGTGACATGCTACGGTTAGCAGTGTTGGGTAAACTAGAAGGCATCTGACTAGGTTTGAAATTCCTATCTCTTACTTGTGTCTTTTGCTTAGCTTCCCTGAGACCAAAAGTATGGCGAACGTCATTTGAACTAGTTCCAGACGTATTCTTAGGACTATGTCTAGGGAAATTAGAGGCAATCATGTGATTATGTCTTGCAAAAGCTGTTTTAGTCACATTGGGCCTAGATGGTGGAGTGACTGTTCTAGAAAGATGAACCATATCAACTTGGGAGGCAAACCGCGGTCTCGAGGATTGTGATCGCTCGGATCTAAATGCAGTAGGTTGTTTGACAGTCGGTTGTCTGACGAACTGATTTGTAGGCGGTTTCCCCAAGATTGATGGTTTTTCAAGCTTAGTGTCCACACTAGTTCCTTTGGTTTTCCTCAATTCATTTTTTAACGCAGCTATAGCAAAGACCTTTTCCTGTACTTGAGCTTTTAAAGTCTCATTCTCTTTGAGCAATTCATCTTGAGATGCCAACTTAGATTCAAGCAACTTAATTTGTTTCAAAAGATTATCTTTTTCAGCTTTATAATCTAGAGCAGTTTGATCCAATTTTCGTTCAAGAATAACGTTTGACTTTTCAAGTTTTTCAAAATATGTTTCAAATTTCTCCGTTTTCTTCGAAAATTCAATTTTGGCATCCTCAAGCTCTTTGGATTGCTGAGCTAAAATCGTTTCAAGCTCTTTAATCCTAGAATCAGAAGTATTTAAAGAAGCAGTCATAAGACACTTATCATGATGTTTAGCATTTTGAACACTTTCTCCCCCATTATGACTCACAGCGGATGAATCAAAACTGGTATCGCTATCACTCTTTTTCATCCCATGTTTGGCATAATTAGGTTCAGAATGCTCAACATGCTGTATATTGTTGAGACTCGGCACCTGAGCAGTTGGTGCTGGTGACTTGCTGCTCGTTTCATGCGTTCCTCCTGATTCCTTGCCATTGCTTACCTTGACGACCAAACTGGCACCTATTTCTTGCACCGGGCAGATCTGATCATCGTTTGACGACAACGTGACGTTTGACGACAACGTGACGGGTGTCTCTCTCTCATGTTCATGCAATGATTTAGACGACTCCTTGATTTTTTGAATCTGACCCTTTTTCAACCGTATCTCGTTGTAATTAACTAACCTGGCCTCAATACACTTCTCAAGTATATTGATGTGATTGAGTAAACCACTTCTAAAGGTTTCAGTCTGGCAACCCGTATGATAGTTGAAAATCTGGTGAAAGATTGGAGTCGAATAATCAAGAGGAGGTTCCATTGTTGAGGCAAAGAAATCCTTAAATTGTGTGCGAAGGATTTCTAGACATATCTTCACTTTAACCTCATAAAGATTCTCCCTTTCAAATTGCAACTGTAATGCATCCAAATTACTAAAAATCTTTTCTTTGAAATTATCCACTTTTCCAAAGAACAATTGAACTATGGGTGGAAGTTCGGTCATGTTGTGCGGATAAAGAAGTGCAAGATGTGTCTTGAGCGCATGAAAGATTTCCAATGTTTTTTGACGCAATTTGATCTCGTTGAGTTCCATGTGTTGCAGTTCTTCCTCTTGAAGTTTCGAATTCAAAGACTCCATTGAATTATGATGAAAAATGATCGTGATTGTAGTTGTATTCGGAATCTTACAATTCGTGAAGAAATTTCGAAAGATCCGTAAATAACTTTTTTAAAAAAATCCACGATAGATGAGATCACACTTTTCTCGGCTCAAAAATTGTTGTCGGCTCAAACGTTGAAAAAATAGACCGAAGATCAATAATACGTAGTCACTAAAAATGAAGCCCGTCACTTTGACTCGTCACTGTTGTCTTTAAATCCGGCCACAATAATTTTCAAAATACCCGCCTCAACATGATTTACCAAATCCAAAGATATCAAGTGACAAAAATATATAAAATTAGTTTAACTAAAAGAAAATAAAATTACTTTAAACTATAAAAATATATAAAAAATTAACTTAAATAAAATTCAAAAGATATAAAAAATATGATATATTTTGAGACTTTTTCAAAAAAAAATCAACAATACGTTTTTAAAAAAAATAAAAAATAAAAATAAAAAAATAAAAAAATTAAAATGATATATTTGATTTGTCAAAATGATCCGTAAACTTGTTGGCCAAAAAACTCACCTAACCCTAAAACGTGGCATGAGAAGAAAGACGTGGGCTGATCAAGGACTCCCACACGTGGCAAAAAAATAACAGAAAGAAGTGGCCAGTATCCCACTAATATTGGGATATATAAATTTCCCTAAAATAATTCCTAATCCCAAATAGTAAATTCTTGTTTCCTCCGTCTATCAACTATATCTCTTCCAAAAAAAATCATCAACTCCTAATATCTTTCTAAAAAAAAATCCGCCCCTCTTGTTTTCTTTTTTCTCTAAACAAATCGTAACACCCAAATTCACTATCTTGAATCCAAAACGTGGCTTGATTACACGGAAGGATATAATCTCTATGAAGCGAACTGCAATCGAAGACCAAGAACAAAATGTTAACTTCAAGATCTTGTATGGATCTCGGGTAGGTTTTATGTTTGTTGTCTTTTTAACTTTTTGGATCGATGAACGTTTTTCTTTGAAACTGAGATCTTTTTATGTGGGTGAAGAGTCGAGTGAGAGTCGATGTGGGTAAAAGTCAGAGGTCGAGTATCTTCGAGGCTATGTTTGTCGAGGCTGTGTCTTCGAGTGGAGTGGGTTTGGGTAAGACGAGAGGTGATTTAGACGAGAGGTTGTTGAGGTTGTATTGAGTCTCGAGTCTCGAGTCTTTGTGAGTTGTGTGTGCGTCGAGGGTTTTGAGGGAGTCGAAAGTATTGTGGGTTTTGAGGGTGTTGTCGAGTCTTGATTTGTGTCGAAGCTCAGGGTGTCGAGGCTGAGTGGGAGGCGAGGGGTGTTCGAGAGGAATGAGTACGAGAGAGTCGAGGCTGTTTGTCTCGAGTCTTGGGTGCAGACTTTCGAGTGTCGGGAGTCTTGAGAGTGAGTTTTGATTCGAGAGATTGATGTTTATTGAGAGTTTGTTTGTTTGAGGTCGAGTCCAAGTCGAGACCAAGATAGAGTGCTTGAGTCCTTTTGTCGAGTTTTGGTCTGAGTAGAGCTCGAGTCGAGTTGGTTGATGTTGTTTATGAGTTGGGTTCGAGTCGTGAGACTTTGGTCTTGAGTCAAGTTTTTATGTCTGTCGAGGTGTCGAGTCAATAACAAGTCAGTCTAGGTTTTGGTCATCGCAATATTGAGTCAATTCATCGCAATATTGAGTCAAACCATCGCAATGTTAAAATAAAAGAAAAATTTCCATCGCAATATTACACTTCCATCGCAATATTTAAAAAGAGCTCACCATCGTAATGTGTTTTGAAAAATTTGGGCAGAGTTTCGACTCACTTTTCCTTAAACCCGTCGCAATCACGATCGCAAAGTGCGATCGGAATACGTGTCGGTATAATGTATTCAGAAAACGTGATCGCAAAGTAGAACCTTTCGGTTATTGCGATCGAGATGACAAAGTATCGGAATAAGGCACTTGAAACCGTCGGAAAAGGTGTCGGAAAGAGTATCGGAATGATAAACCCTTCTCCGACAACTGAATAAGCAGGCAACAGGAACAAGTAGATAAAAAAAATAATACTTTTTATAAAATAAAAAAATTATATTTTTGTGAATGAACTCTTATCTGACAACTGAATGGGCAACTGGACAAATAGGAACAAATAGATTTTAAAAAATAATACTTCTTATAAAAAAAATTATACGATTGAGAATGAGATTATCCCACACAAGTTATCACAGATTCGGGACAAAAAATAAGAACAAAAATTTAATAGATAAAAATTTGATGAAATTTTTTATCAAAGATTTTATAAAAATAAGTTTTAACACCTTGAGCTTAAAGAAAAAAAAAATTAGACGAAATAAAGAAAGAAAAAAAAATTGTAAAAGAAAGAAACTTTACCACCAAATCAATAGATAAAACGTGTTAATCCAAAGAATCAACCATGCTCTTGATACCAATTGTAGGATCGATATTTTCTAAGGATTAGACAAGTTATGGATTATCTATTGAATGGATGATAAATGGAAGAACTTTAGAGAGAGAAAGAAGAGAGAGAAAGGAGAGAGTTAAGAAAGATGGAAAAAATGATTAATGGAAAGGAAGTGAACCAACAACCCCTCCTAACATGCTAGGAGGGGGGTTTATATAGCCCACCCTACATGTGGGCTATATGGGCTATATTGGATCACGAGCCCAATATCGTTGGAGTGACCGATCCTTTCTAAATACGTAAAGACGTATTTCCAACAATCTCCCCCAAAGGGAGGTCACTCCAAGTTACAATGTCCTAAATAGTCTATAGCTCCTGATCTATGCTAATAATGATGTGACTGAGACTTTCCTTGGAAAAACGTATTTCCAACACACTCTTTGAAGATAATGTGGATGATTCTCACTCTACTTTGAACGCTTCTCCCATTTATGATTCTCAACCGGTCTTCGATGCTTATGATCATGATGATTCTAGCTCAGATTCGGATGATTTTGATTGTACTTCTGAGTATCCCGAGCTGCCCACTTTCGATGATTTCGATGAGGCTGATACTCTATCGAGCGATTCTTCACATGATGAAGATCCTCCACCATCACTCGATCCTACTTTGGACGATTATTCATTTGAGGAAGATTTCTCTGAATTTCTCAACACATACTTCCCTCATGAGAGTGATGCACCTCCTTTGGACTTTGAAGATTATCGTCTTGATCCTACTTTGGATTTGAAGAGCATTTTGTCAAAGGAGAAGAAACCGGTCGACACCAAAATCCGTTGCACGTATGATTTGACACCTCTTTGTCCCACTTCTGAGGACGAGGTTGTGCTTCTTTGCGGATCTTCTTCCCACTCGGCTGAGCCGGAGTGCTATTTTCCTCTGAAGGAAAAGGTGTTCGATCCCGGTATTGAAGTCTTTAAGCCATCTCAGTATCCACCTGATGAAATAAAAGGAAAAATCTTTGGACCCATTGAAGACATGCTTGCACCGCTTCATACTTGCTTCCACCGTGCTCCATCGCTGCTTAAGGGAACCTTGCCATTTCTCTTTTAGCTTGCCTTGTTCGCCTTAAGCTCTTGCTTATTGATGGATGAAAATTATGTCTTTGATCCTGGTGGATTTGTTTCATGCTTCTTCCGTTGATGATCAAGGTCGAGTCAGGCTCACGACTCGGTTAACAAAAATCAAGCGCTTCTTGGGAGGCAACCCATGCATCTATCTTTTCGCTTTCTTTACCATATGTGTAGGGGGGACCCTTTGGATTGCTATTTCCTCTCCTCACTTCCTAATCAGGGATTCGAGCTTCAATGATCCACTCTTGATGATTCTTGACAACCCGTGATTCCGTGTTCTACTTCTTCCCGGTTCTATCCTAAACTCTTTTCGATTCACTATTTTATATTTTCTCAATATTAAAATAGGAATCTCTTTAGTTGTCTTTTCCTTAGCAAGATTTAAACAACGTGCACAATATCCTAAGTGTAGGGGAGCTTACTCCCACATGCTTAAAACATTGAGGACAATGTTTATCCTAAGTGTAGGGGGGACTTCTATCGAAGTTAAGTGGTCTTTTCCTTGTTTTTGTCCTCATTTTAACCGGAAAATCAATTTTTCGACATTTTTCAAAATTTTTGATCTATTTTGGCCTATTAGTTGTTATCTTTGTATAGTTATTTTCTTTCTTTGCTAGAATAAATGTTTAATAAGTGGTTTTAATTTTCAAACGTTGTGAATCTTTTGACTCAATCCGAGTTTACTCTAGCTAGTATCCTTAACGTGTTTAAGTCAAGTTTTGCTAGGCTTTTATATAGGGAGCTATAAAACGCGAAAGTCTTAACTCTCACGGGTTAAGAACAAGAACTTTTCGCAAGTTCCTATAATTGATCTTAGAGAGTCGTTTATCAAGGGAACTTTAAGATGCGATTCCTAAACTTGAAAGAGTCTAAGAATTTGCAAGATCCTATAGGCGACTCGAAAACCCAAAACTTTGATTTAATAGGCTAAGTATCCACGAGTCTCATTACTTGAGATTTTAAACTGTGGAGAACGAGAGATGATAGAGCCAATTATAAGTTCGGTATTCTTTCATGAATTTATGTGAGTTAATTATGAGCCTATTCTCCCATCGCTTGCTAATAATTTATTTGCTAATAAATAAGGTTGTACGATTGAAAAGTTACTTAGCTTCTAGCCCCAGATCGTTTAAAAGTTGCTCGGTAATGACGAGAGTTCATAGCCAAGGCATAACTTATGAAGCGGGGAGCGAAGATTGGCAAGTCCGAAAAGGCCCTAACAAGGCATGAGGGCTATGTTTTGTTGCTAAAAGATCCAAAGTGATGTGAAGAATCATTTATCGAAAATCAATATGAAGGATCGAGACACACGACGTAAAGCAAAACTCCCCAAAAGTCATGGAGAAGTGTATCCGAAAAGACCCTAACAAGGTATGAGGATAAATAGATCCAAGTCATAAAAGGAGGCGGATCGTTGTATATCAAAGTCCAAAATAAAGATTGGAGAAAAATGAAGAAGTCGTGGTCCAAGTATGAATCTCTCAAAACTTCAAGTGAATAAATTCCAATTATGAAGAGAAGACCATTATTTCATGAACGTCTCTCAAGATTTGAAGTATGAAGTCGCTGCCAAATATCGGCCCGAGAAAGGTCTCAAATCACGAACCAAGTTATGCCAAGATATGAACTTTCTGATATCCCGAGAAGCAGTTTTAAAAGATTTGGTCCTTTAGCTAACTATTGATTAAATCGTGCACTTTATTTTCAGACTAAATAATTATCGAAATAAGTCAAACAATGCATCTTCGTGATCATTCAAGACAAACAATAAAATATAAGAGATACCCATAGGAATAAGGGAGTCTAAGTGAATAATTGGCCCACATGAGTTCGTGTTAGTTTACTAACTTATAATAACAATGATCTCGTTTTTAAGCTTGGTTTGGAGAAAGTGAAAACTTGAGGATGATGATTATTCATAACATTTTCAAAACCCAAGGTATGCTTTTGATTTCTTTATTTTGTATGTTTTTAATTTTCTATCTCTTTAATAAAGGCCAACGTGGATTGATTACGATGAAAAGTGTAATCTTGCTTTGAAACTAATGCATTGCATGAGGACATTGCAATGGTCAAGTGTAGGGGATTTGATAGGTGTGTAAACACCCATCTTTTCTACCACTTAATTACAATAATAACCGGACCTAAACGTGTATTTTATGTCTTTTATGTCGGAATTATGCGTGGTTTGTGTTTTTGTTGTAATTTAGGATGAAATTATGAAAAGTGGAGAAAACACGGACATTCACGGGCATTTACGGACTTTTATTGAAGAAAAGGATGAAAGACGAAGTCAAGAAGTCAAGAGTGCAAAAAGAACGGAAGTCCACGACCAATTCTGAAGATTTATCGAAGAAAAAGTCAAAAGACGGAAGTTTATCAAAAGCCGAAGAATTCAAGTCTATTTTATTGAAGAATTTAAAGACGAGTTCAAAAGAAATCCCGAAGTCAAAAGTCCCTTAAGTCCAAGATTAAAGAAGATTAGAAGAAAAGGACTAAGTACGCAGTTAATGAAGATTAAAAGAAGGAGGGACTTAATTATGCAATTAAGAGAAAAGGAAAGAGGGGAGGAAGCTTCCTTAATCCTCCCCTATAAATAGATTAGGATGTTTATTTTTTCACTCTTGTTGGCTAGGGTGACACTAGTTCTTCCACCATTTAAATACTTGTCATTTACATTAATTGTCAATTTAATTACCTTGTCTCGCACCTTTATTACCATTTAATTCCAAGTAAGTTTTCATTTTAATTCTTGTCAAATCTTTATTATATCTTGTCAATCTCTTATCTACCTTTCTTATTCTTTGATTTGTTGTGTTTATGTTCAAGTTCATGCTTTATTTTGATCTAAAGTGGTTTTTGATTGTTGTGGTAAAAGTTGTTTAATTTCATGTTTTTAATTGCTTGTTGATGTTATTTCGTTGAATCGTTGTTGATTTTATTCATACGTGTGTTTGATTTTGGTTAAACTGTTATTATACCTGCTGCTACTGTTTCCTTGTTCTTCGGGAATATTTGCTTGTTTCTGATCTTTCCAGATAACAGCCGAATCAAGGCTTCATCCGGAAGATTAAGCTTGTTCATTCGGAAGTCAAAACTTCCGAACCAAGACTCTTCATTCGGAAGTCCAAAACTTCCGAACCAAACATACTCATTTGGAACTTCCCAAGTTCCGAACCAAGGGTTTCATCCGGAACTTTTCAAAAGTTCCGAATCAACTCAAAGTTCCGAATCAAGGACCAAAGTTCCGAATCAGGGCTGTTCATTCGGAAGTCAAAAACTTCCGAGTCAAGGTTTTTCATTCGGAACTTTAAACTTCCGAACCAAGGGAAATCTTCCGACTCAAGAAAGGTTCATTCGGAAGTTATAAACTTCCGAATCAAGGGGTTTCATCCGGAACGTTCCGAATCAAGGAGTGACCAAAGACTTCCGAATCAAGGCAACAAGTGAGAGTTCCGAATCAGTAAGTTCCGAACGAAGCATTGTTTTGGATAAGTGACATATTCAGATCAATTTGTTCCGGATCAAGGATTTTGGTAATATTCCAAGTGAAGAAGGATCATTCCAACCCATGGTGACATTTAGGACGAGTGATTGTTCCAAACGAAGGTTTATTCCGAATGAGCTGTATTCAGGTTCTTATTAGCTTTTGTCTTTGATTTAATCTTTCAAGCTTTATTTTTCTTGCCTTTTAATTAATTGCACTTTTAGATTATTTGCCTTAGTTTTAGTCGCACTTTAAGTTTGCCTTAGATAGATTTAAGTTTACGTCATTTTACTTTAGTGCCCTTTAATTTTAGTCACGTTTTTTAAATACTTGCACTTTATTTTAGATTTACTTTAAGAGCACTTTTACTTTTAAGTCTTTGCATTTAAATTTAAAATCACCCAAAAATATTCTTTTTCACCAAAGATCAACTAAGTCGCACATAGGAGCCTAGATCAATTCGTTAAGATACCGAGAACACGAACTTTAATATTTTTAACTAGGTAAAAGCTAGTTATCAAGCATGAGAGTAATGGTTTCACAAGACGAGGTGAGATTAAAAATGTCGCTATCGTCGTCGTCATCATAAATAGGAGACGTGAGATCACGATTAGCTAGATGCTCCTCTCTTTCTTGTTCTTCTCTCTTCTGACGAATATCGATGCTTAAACCATTATAATCTTGTAAAATTTGTCTAGTTCTAATCTCACACTCTCTTTTAAACTCGTCACTTATTTCTTCTCTACGATAGCTCCTAATTCCTAGTTCATTAGTGATATCCTTTATTTCTTGATTGATTCGTCGTTTCTCCTCTTCCATATCTTTGATGCTTTTTCGATCACTTCGACGATTGAAAGTTCCTTTTTCTCCATAATTTGTTGAAAAAGCATTTTAATTTCTTTAAATCCCTCGTCAACGCGACTTGCACCGAGATCATCATCGGAAAAATTTTGTTGAGGTGATTGGTCAAAACCGGAGAATTGATTGTCGAAAGACGTATTTTGGTTCATCGGTTGACAATCATATCCATAATGAGGTGTGTTTCCACAAGACTCACATGAATATGACGACATATATTGCGAAGATTGGTCAAAGAAATTAGGATTCGGATCGGGGTCATTATAATTCGTACAACTAAATCCGAAATCGTGCTCCAAACCGCAAAAATCACACGAATAAGACGAAGGCGGTTGTGGAGTTTGGTCATAGGATTGAAATTCGTAACCATCGTCGCGTTGTGGAGAGTTGTAGATATACCCCTCCCTTCCTCCATAAATCTCGCAATTGAAGCAATTACCACCGTCGGGCGGACCTCCACAATATGGACAAGAGTAATATCCATCGTTGGATGATAGGTGTGTAAACACCCATCCTTTTACCACTTAATTCTGGCTAAAACAAGACCAAAACACGTATTTAATATCATTTGTTTGGAATTATGCGTGGTTTTTGTGTTTATTGTGTTTTCAGAGCTAACCGGATAAATATTAAAGAAAACATGGGATTGCACGGGTTTTATCAAGGAAAAAGACTAAAGACGAAGTCTATTGTCCAAGAGATGCAAAAGATTTGAAGTCAATGGGCCTATCTGAAGATTTATCGAAGAAAAGGACCAAAGATGGAAGATTTACATATGTCGAAGAAACTCAAGTCTATTAAACGAAGAAATTAAAAGACGAGTTGAATTTAATCGGCGACAAATCCCGAATCAGAATCGAAAACGTCAACTTTTCTGAAAAGACGAGAAGACAAGAAGAAAGGGAGAAAGCCCACTCACCAACCAACCACTAGGACTATAAATAGTTTCTTCCTTCACATTTTAGGGAGTTAGCTTTCATTTTCTTTTCCCCAGTTCTTTGTTTCGTAGCTTCACCAACACCATTAGGGTGTTTGGTGATTTTAATTTCCTTTCAATCTTGTAAGTTTTAATCACTACTCTTGTTACTTTTACATTAATCTTTCAATCCAATCTTTCTATTCATCTTGTTCTTCATCATCTATTTATTGCAAGTTCTTAAGTTTTCTATTTGATTCAAGTTTGATCTTAGTAAGTTGTTGATTTTGTGTTTTTATTGGTGGGATTTGTTACTTATGGTATTTAAAAGAATATTGATTAGTTTGGTAAAACCTTTTTGAGTATTTGAGTTGATTTGGATTTAAATTCGTGGCCACTGTTTTTACGTCTGCTGCTGTTCTCCATTTCAGATTTTCCGAACAGAACCAATATTCCGAATAGGCGAGTTTCTGTTTGCCTTATTCGGAATTTTGGATATTCCGAATAGGGCTGTTTGCATTTCCCTAATTCGGAATATTTTATTCCGCATAGCATGATCTCCCATTTCCTTACTCGGAATATTTGATATTCCGAATAGGACTTATTTTTCCGCATAGACTCGATTATTCCGAATAGCTATTTTTCCGCATAAGGTCATTTTTCCGAATAGTCCACTTTTTCCGCATAAGGTCATTTTTCCGAATAGTCCACTTTTTCCGCATAAGGTTAACTTTCCGCAAAGACCATATTTTCCGAATAGAGCTTGATTTTCCGAATGGACCCCATTTTCCGAATAGAGATCTGTTTTTCCGCATAAGCCATCTTTCCGGTTAGGAGATTTTATTCCGAATTGCATCTTTATTCCGAATAGAGTATGTTTTCCGCATAGACTTATTTTCCGAATTGAGCACATTATTCTGCATAATAGAGTTATTCCGTGTAGAGCAGATTTTCCGAATAGGGTAGTTTCTGCTCGGGTATTTTTCATTCACTGTTTGATTTAAATTTTTACGTCCAGCTTTACTTTTTAATAGATTAGATAACCAAACTCACTTTTTGTCACCAAGAACAAATCATTCTACTTTTAACTGAGATCAATTCGAGAGGATTCCGAGAATCGAACTTTCAAACGAGTAAAAATCTGGTATCAAATGGCGCCGCTGCCGGCTCTTCTCGTTAAGATCAAAAGTTTTTTGTGAGAACTTGGATTTTGGGATCCGTTCCCCGTGAACGTTACTTTTTCACAAAAATTTTCAAAAATCCTAAAAAATATAAAATTTTCAAAAATACAAAAAAAAAAAAAAAAAAAATTAATTAAAAAACATAAAAACCAAAAATATTTTTGCTTTGTTTTTCTTTGTTCGTTCTTTTGCAGGTGTATGCGCACTCGATCCACGTCATATCAAGAGCCCGAGCCTCTCGATCACTTAGACATGGCCGGTGTACCACCTCCAAACAATAATAACATCAACAACCCACCTTTCAACAATATGAACAATAACAACAACAATGAGCCCCTTCCGGATAATCGCCCGATGATTGAATTGCTGCAAGCTCATGTAGATGGCAACACCGATCCAATTGTCATACCTCCAATTGCCGCCAACAATTTCGAGCTAAAATCAGGCTTTATCCAGATGGTCTCTGCTCAACCATTCTTGGGACGTACCATTGATGACCCACACGACCACATCAAGAGATTCTTGCAACTCACGAACACGGTCAAATTCAATGGTGTTCCACAAGAGGTTATAAGGTTACAACTTTTTCCCTTTTCTTTAGAGGGACAAGCCCGGCATTGGCTTGCTAAAGAACCTCCACAGAGTATTCTCTCGTGGACGGATTTGGAAACAAAGTTTATCAATTACTTTTTTCCACCCTCTCATACCGCTTTGCGGAATGAGATCATAAATTTTAAACAAAAGTACGATGAGTCGTTCAGTGAATCTTGGGATCGTTTCAAAGATCTTTTAAGAAAATGCCCACAACATGGTTTTACCAAAGTACATCAATTTAACACTTTTTACAATGGTTTAAGCATGAGTGACCAAGATTCATTGAACAGTGCCTCAGGGGGTAATCTATTGGCTAAGACTTCCAATGCTGCTTGGGACATCATTGAGAATAAATCTCGTGTGAAAACCAAGAGTGTTCGGACCAATGTCGCTAGTGCTAGCACTAGTGACAGCGACAAGCGATTAGACAAAATCACTACACTTCTTGAATCGCTTGTCACCCACACCGTCAGCAACAACAACAGCAACAACGCCAAAAACGCTCAAGTGAACGCTGTCAGCCAACCTTGTGAGATATGCGGTGGTCCTCACTCTTACACCACTTGTACTGCCACCCAAGACTACCCTGCTGAGAATGTGAATGCAGCATATGGCACCTATCCTCAACCTGCTTATCAAGCAAAACCTCAAGGTGACCGTAATTTGCTTAGCTACCGCAGCAACAACTATCTTTCACCACCTGGTTTCCCTCCTGCCAACCCAAACCAACAACAAAACCTTCATCGCCCTCCTCAACAACAACAACAACAACCTCGACAACCATACATACCTCCTCACAAGCAGCAACAACCACCTCAACGCAACAACCAAGTCTACCAACAACCTGCTTATCAATCACCCGCATACAATGCTCCTCCCAACCAACCCACCGCTCTTCACCAAGAAGTGGAAACTTATATGAGGACTAACGATGTGATAGTGGGAAATCTTCAGAAAGAAGTGCTCAACCTTAAAGCGGACTTGGTCAAGCAAGGAAATGATTTGAGAGCCGACATGAGAAATACGTTGGATAGTCAGACTAATGATCTGAGGAACATGATGGCTGGTTTCTTCCAAGGTAATCAACCCTCTTCTTCGGGTACTCTTCCGAGTAACACCGTTGCGAATCCAAGAGGGGAGATGAAAGCAATCACTACTCGAAGTGGTAAAGGTACCAAGGAACCCGAGCTTCCTATACCTCCACCGGTGGTTGTGACTAAGGAGAACGAGTCACCTGCTCCTATTCCTCATCCTTCTCCTTCCCCAATTTCTCCACCTCTTACTTCTACCCCTCCTCCACCCAAGGATGTGAGTGATCCTATTCTTCCAAAGCCTTCCCCTTCTTCCAATATACCTTATCCATCTAGGTTGAGAAAAGAGAAGCAAAAGAGCAAGGATGATATTCAGGTTTCGAACTTCCTTAAAATGTTTAAACAATTGAATTTCAATATCTCCTTCGCTGAGGCTCTCGCTCACATGCCCAAATACGCGAAAATGTTTAAAGATCTTTTGAGCGACAAGGAAAAGCTCCTCGATATTACCAACACCCAACTTAATGAGAATTGCTCTGCAGTGCTCTTAAGGAAATTACCAACTAAGCTTGGTGATCCGGGTCGTTTTCTTATCCCTTGCAATTTCCCGGGAGTAGAGAATTGCATGGCCTTAGCCGATCTAGGTGCCAGTATTAATCTCATGCCTCTAAGTGTTTGGAAGCAATTATCTCTCCCAGAGCTAGTCCACACCAAAATGACTTTGGAATTAGCTAACCGTACGGTTGCTTATCCAGTGGGGATAGCCGAAGACGTCATTGTAGGAGTCGACAAATTCACCTTCCCTGCTGATTTTGTTGTCGTCGACTACAAGATGGACCCCCGTGTACCACTGATTGTTGGTCGTCCATTCCTTAGGACCGGTCGCACTCTCATTGATGTTGAAGCCGGTGAGCTTATCATGAGAGTGGGTGACGATAAAGTAGTATTCAACATGGGAAAGTTGTCTAAACAACCTTATTCCAACGAGAGTGTTAATTGTATTGACGTTTTGGATGAGGCTTGTGAAGCACACTTTATTGATGCTTGCAAAAGTATTCCTTCCTCTCTTCCCAATGTTGAGACCGTGTCCTCCATTGATTCATCGTTGTCTCTATTTGGAGATAGTGATTTATTTTGGAACAATCTTGAAGATACCATGGGAGATGTGAATTTAGCTACTAATGATTCTCCTATCGATGGGGATGAAGACATGAATTTCTTTGACAATCTTCTCACCGAAGACAATCCTTCGCCTCCATCTCCCACGGTTATTGCTATCGATGCCACGACTTTGAAAACGCCTCCCGTCGAAAATCCTCCGGATTTGGAACTTAAGGAGTTGCCGCTACATCTCGAGTACGTGTTCCTTGACGACAACAAGAAGTCGCCCGTCATTATTGCGACGGATTTGAAAGATGAAGAGAAGACTCGCCTCGTTGCCGTGCTGAAAGCTCATAAGAAGGCTATTGCGTGGAAGATTTCTGATATTCGCGGAATTGATCCTCACTTCTGCACACACAAAATTCTCATGGAGGACGACTTTAAGCCCACTATTCAAAGCCAACGAAGGGTGAATCCAAAAATCCATGTAGTCATCAAAACAGAGGTTATCAAACTTCTTGATGCGGGTATGATTTACCCTATTTCGGATTCACCATGGGTTAGTCCAATCCATTGTGTGCCCAAGAAGGGCGGAATAACCGTTGTTCCCAACGAACACAACGAGTTGATTCCCACTCGTCTCGTTACTGGGTGGAGAGTTTGTATAGACTACCGCAAACTCAATGATGCCACGAGAAAGGATCATTTCCCTCTACCTTTTATGGACCAAATGCTTGAACGATTAGCAGGTAATGAATATTACTGCTTTCTTGATGGTTTCTCGGGTTATTTCCAAATACCCATCGATCCCCAAGATCAAGAGAAGACGACATTCACTTGTCCCTATGGCACATTTGCTTACAAAAGAATGCCTTTTGGCTTATGTAATGCACCCGGGACTTTCCAAAGGTGCATGTTAGCTATCTTCCATGACATGGTTGAACAAACCATGGAAGTCTTCATGGATGATTTCTCGGTCTTCGGGGATTCCTTCTCTTCTTGCCTTGCCAATTTGGAATGTATGCTTAAGCGGTGCGAAGACACTCGCCTTGTTCTGAATTGGGAAAAATGCCATTTTATGGTAAAAGAAGGCATCGTGCTTGGACATAAGATCTCGAAAGCCGGTCTTGAAGTAGACCGTGCTAAAGTCGATGTTATCGCAAAGTTGCCTCCACCTTCAACCGTGAAGGGTGTGAGAAGTTTTCTGGGTCATGCGGGCTTCTACCGTCGATTCATCAAAGATTTTTCTCAAATCGCTCGCCCGATGACCCACCTCTTGGAAAAAGATACTCCTTTTATCTTCTCCAAAGAGTGTCTTGAAGCCTTCAACTCGCTTAAGGATAAGCTTACTAAGGCACCCGTCTTAGTTACCCCTAATTGGGAGCTTCCCTTTGAGTTGATGTGTGATGCTAGTGATTTTGCTATTGGAGCGGTTCTGGGACAAAGAGTGAACAAACACTTCCAACCAATCCATTACGCTAGCAAGACAATGACTGGGGCACAATTGCATTATACGACAACCGAAAAAGAGCTTTTAGCTGTTGTCTATGCTTTTGAAAAATTCCGCCCCTATCTTGTCCTCTCCACAACAATTGTGTACACCGATCATTCCGCGTTGAAGTACTTGTTGACAAAGCAAGATTCCAAACCAAGACTTCTTCGCTGGGTTTTGCTGCTCCAGGAATTTAAAATCGAAATTCGCGATAAAAAAGGAGCAGAAAACCTAGCCGCGGACCATCTCAGCAGACTTGAGGATCCTTACCAAGGGGATCATCCGCACAAAGAAATCAATGATTCTTTTCCCTTGGAGACCTTAATGTCTATAAACTCGAATTCTAATGAAACCCCGTGGTTTGCGGACTTTGCAAACTACTTGGCAGGTGGAATTCTCAAGGAAGGGTTGACGTCTCAACAAAAAAAAAAGTTCTTCACCGACATTAAGACTTACTTTTGGGACGACCCTTACCTATTCAAACAATGTGCCGACCTGATTATCCGCCGATGTGTTGATGGACCGGCAGCGGCTGAAATCCTTGATGCTTGCCACAAAGGACCCACCGGTGGTCACTTTGGTCCCAACTACACCGCCAAAAAAGTGTTTGATTCGGGATTTTGTTGGCCCTCCATATATCGTGACGCTCACGATATGGTTAAAAAATGTGATGTTTGCCAAAAACAAGGCACGATCACACATAAAGACGAGATGCCTCAGAATTTCATTCAAGAGTGTGAAATCTTTGATGTTTGGGGTATCGACTTTATGGGGCCATTCCCTTCTTCTAAAGGAAACAAATACATCCTTGTAGCCGTTGACTACGTTTCAAAGTGGGTTGAAGCCAAAGCTTTACCCACTAATGACGCAAGGGTGGTTTGCAACTTTTTGAAAGCTCTATTCGCTAGATTCGGTGTGCCTCGTGCCATTATTAGTAATCGTGGGACTCATTTCTGCAATGACCAATTTGCTAGAGTCATGGCTAAGTACGGTGTAAACCATCGTCTTTCCACAGCCTACCACCCACAAACGAATGGCCAGGCTGAAATATCCAACCGAGGACTTAAGCGAATTCTGGAAAGAACCGTGGGAGAGCATCGTGCCTCATGGGCTGATAAACTTGATGATGCTTTGTGGGCTTTCCGTACTGCTTACAAGACCCCGATCGGCTGTACGCCTTATCGTCTTGTGTACGGGAAAGCGTGCCACCTCCCCATTGAGTTGGAGCACAAGGCTTACTGGGCCTTGAAGTGGGCTAATTTTGATATTAACAAAGCCGGTGACCTACGTAAGCTTCAACTCAATGAGCTCAATGAACTTCAGAATGAGGCTTATGAAAATTCTTTGATCTATAAGGAAAGAACTAAGCTCATTCACGACTCCAAGATCAAAAACCGAGAGTTCCATGTTGGAGACAAAGTCTTACTTTTTAACTCTCGGTTGAAAATCTTTTCGGGCAAGCTCAAATCTCGTTGGTCCGGCCCATTCACCATCGCCCAAATTTTTCCATATGGTACTCTCGAGCTCGCTCAACCTAATGGACCTAATTTTAAGGTGAATGGCCAACGAGTGAAGTTGTACTTTGGTGAGGACACCTCTCAGGAGGTGATTCCATCCCTCACCACGTTCCCCATGAACTAATTTTGGGTCGAGTCAGGCTCGTGACTTGGTTATCAAAAACAAGCGCTCCTCGGGAGGCAGCCCGAGTATCTATCCCTTTAACCCCCTAAGTGTAGGGGAGGACCTATTTTGGTCGTTTGTGTTTGTGTGGTGATGTGATTACAGGGATAACTGCAATCTTGGAAATCTTTGAAGAACCGTGCTCCCGTGTTATCCGAAATCCGGTTCTATCTCTCAACTATCGTGATTCAATTTTCTTCATACTCACATTGAAATTGATCACTTTAGTCGTCTCTTCCTTAACTTGAGTTAACCAACGTGCACAATGTCATAAGTGTAGGGGAGACTTTTCCCACATGCTTAAACATTGAGGACAATGTTTATCTTAAGTGTAGGGGGGACTTCTATCGAAGTTTTAAGTGGAACTTTTCCATGAAAATGCCTTCATTTAACCAGAAAATCCTATTTTTCAACATTTTTTAAATTTTTAATTAACTTTGGCCATTTAGTTGTAATTTTTAAATTTTTATCATTGCTTTCATATGTATATATCCTGCAATAAAGTCAAAAATTATTAATAAGTGGTGTAGCTAGTTTAGAAATCGTTGACATATTAGGCCCGTTGCGTTTATTTTGACTCAACCCGAATAGACTTATCCAAGTTTATTCTAGCTAGTATCCTTAACCATGTAGACCTTAATTGGTTTATTAGGCTAAGTGTCCACGAGTCTCATTACTTGAGATTTTAAATTGTGGAGGACGAGAAATGATAGAGTCAATTATAAGTCGGTACTCTTGCGCAAGCTCACTTGGTGTAATTATTTGCCTATTCTCCCATCACTTGCTAATAATTTATCTGCAATAAGTAAGGTCGTACGATTTGAAAAGTTACTTAGCTTCTAGCCCAAGATCGTTTAAAAGTTGCTCGGTAATGATAAGAGTTCATAGCCAAGGCATAACTTATGAAGCGGGGCGCGAAGATTGGCGAGTCCGAAAAGGCCCTAACAAGGCATGAGGATTCCATTTTATTGCTGAAGATCCAAAAGTGATGTGAAAAGCATTATTCCCAAAATCAATATGAAGGATCAAGACTCACGACGAAAAGCAATCAACTCCCATAAAGATCATGGAGAAGTCTATCCGAAAAGACCCTAACAAGGTATGAGGATAAATAAATCCAAGTCCGAAAAGGAGGCGGATCGTTGTATTTCAAAATCCCAATTAGAGATTGAAGAATAATCATGAAGTCGTGGTCAACAAAGTTGGAGTACCCCTCAAAAGTCTCCAAGTGAAGAAACTCTATTACGATGAGAAGACCATTATCTCAAGAACGTCTCTCAAGATATGAAGTATGAAGTACATGCCAAATATCGGCCCGAGAAAGGTCTCAAATCGCGAACCAAGTTATGCCAAGATATGAACTTTTTGATATCCCGAGAAGCAGTTTTAAGAGATTTTGTCCTTTAGCTAACTATTGATCAAATCGTCCTACTTTGCTTTCAGCCTAAATAAACTATCGAAGTAAGTCCAAAAATGCATCTTCATGATCATTCTAAGACAAAAATAAAATATAAGAGATACACCTAGGAATAAGGGAGTTTAAGCATTTAATTAAGCCATGTGTGTAAGTGTTTGATTTACTAACTTATAATAACAATGATCTCGTTTTTAAGCTTAGTTTGGGGAACATGAAACTTGAGGGTGATAAATCTTCGCAGCACCAAAGCCCTGATGTAAGTCATTGATCTCTTTGCAAGTTATTTCCATGTAGCTATTTTCAAGTGAAAATGGTTTTCTATCCTTTTGTTTATTTTAAAGTTTTAAGGTCTATTAGTATTTTAATTTTTATTCAGTAGTATTTGAATAAGGCCAAGGTCGATTAATTATGAGAAAAGTGAAAATTTGCTTTATCACTAAGCATTGCATGAGGGCATGGCAATGGTTAAGTGTAGAGGATTTGATAGGTGTGTAAACACCCATCCTTTTACCACTTAATTCTGGCTAAAACAAGACCAAAACACGTATTTAATATCATTTGTTTGGAATTATGCATGGTTTTTGTGTTTATTGTGTTTTCAGAGCTAACCGGATAAATATTAAAGAAAACATGGGATTGCACGGGTTTTATCAAGGAAAAAGACTAAAGACGAAGTCTATTGTCCAAGAGATGCAAAAGATTTGAAGTCAATGGGCCTATTTGAAGATTTATCGAAGAAAAGGACCAAAGATGGAAGATTTACATATGTCGAAGAAACTCAAGTCTATTAAACGAAGAAATTAAAAGACGAGTTGAATTTAATCGGCGACAAATCCCGAATCAGAATCGAAAACGTCAACTTTTCTGAAAAGACGAGAAGACAAGAAGAAAGGGAGAAAGCCCACTCACCAACCAACCACTATGACTATAAATAGTTTCTTCCTTCACATTTTAGGGAGTTAGCTTTCATTTTCTTTTCCCCAGTTCTTTGTTTCGTAGCTTCACCAACACCATTAGGGTGTTTGGTGATTTTTAATTTCCTTTCAATCTTGTAAGTTTTAATCACTACTCTTGTTACTTTTACATTAATCTTTCAATCCAATCTTTCTATTCATCTTGTTCTTCATCATCTATTTATTGCAAGTTCTTAAGTTTTCTATTTGATTCAAGTTTGATCTTAAAAAGTTGTTGATTTTGTGTTTTTATTGGTGGGATTTGTTACTTATGGTATTTAAAAGAATATTGATTAGTTTGGTAAAACCTTTTTGAGTATTTGAGTTGATTTGGATTTAAATTTGTGGCCACTGTTTTTACGTCTGCTGCTGTTCTCCATTTCAGATTTTCCGAACAGAACCAATATTCCGAATAGGCGAGTTTCTGTTTGCCTTATTCGGAATTTTGGATATTCCGAATAGGGCTGTTTGCATTTCCCTAATTCGGAATATTTTATTCCGCATAGCATGATCTCCCATTTCCTTACTCGGAATATTTGATATATTTCGAATAGGACTTATTTTTCCGCATAGACTCGATTATTCCGAATAGCTATTTTTCCGCATAAGGTCATTTTTCCGAATAGTCCACTTTTTCCGCATAAGGTCATTTTTCCGAATAGTCCACTTTTTCTGCATAAGGTTAACTTTCCGCACAGACCATATTTTCCGAATAGAGCTTGATTTTCCGAATGGACCCCATTTTCCGAATAGAGATCTGTTTTTCCGCATAAGCCATCTTTCCGGTTAGGAGATTTTATTCCGAATTGCATCTTTATTCCGAATAGAGTATGTTTTCCGCATAGACTTATTTTCCGAATTGAGCACATTATTCCGCATAATAGAGTTATTCCGTGTAGAGCAGATTTTCCGAATAGGGTAGTTTCTGCTCGGGTATTTTTCATTCACTGTTTGATTTAAATTTCTACGTCCAGCTTTACTTTTTAATAGATTAGATAACCAAACTCACTTTTTGTCACCAAGAACAAATCATTCCACTTTTAACAGAGATCAATTCGAGAGGATTCCGAGAATCGAACTTTCAAACGAGTAAAAATCTTGTATCATTGGACATGACGAAACGAGAATGGTGTTAAGAGAATTAAACACTAGAGGGTTAGAAAAAGAATTAATTGATAAGGGGAAAGAAGAATATTTTTCATTTTTGATTGGTTTTTTAATTTTTTGGATTTTTTTGGTGTATTACGTAGACAAAAATCTACAAATCTCTCCTCGAATAAATTTCTCGATTAAAGGAGTCTTAAGGAATGAAAACGATCACGTTGAGTGAACGCTTTCGATGACTTTAGAACGTTGGTGGAACACCAAAACGTTCAAGAGGGTTTAATCTTGAAAACAAGCAAATATATATGATAAGTAGATAATACTTGGGCGGCAAACCATCGATTAGCCCTCTTTCTCAAAACAGGCACAAGCAAGCGGAGGAAATGAGGCGGCGCTAAGCACTTAAGAGTCTTTTTCCTTTAGGTCGTGAAATACAACCGCCTTATACCCACCTTATAGTTTGTGTTAATCAAAATTAAGCCTCACGAAAGTATTTATCTATTTTGCCTTTAATTTTTGCTTTAGATCCGAATACAATAATTGAGAGATGAATCCCATTTAAGGTTGCGTTTTCACGCTTTTAGAGATATTGTAAATTTATTGTGATACGTATACAATATATTAATATTATTCACAAAGAAAACGATAAAACAATAATGGTATATCTACAATATAGTAAAATGATTTTTTTGTGTGTTTAATTTAGGAAAACTAAACACGATTTTTTGGATATTCTATAATATAGTAAAAAAATAAAAAGGAGTATGTATGATATTTACGCTTTCCAAAAATGAAAAGCAAAAACGCACTACTCACACAAACACGATATCTAATATGGCACTAAAAACACCTCCCCGGCAGTGGCGCCAAAATGATTGTAGTTTTGTAGTATATATTTACTATTAGGAAAAAGCAAATATAATCGTGGCAAGTGTTAAGCGTTACGTTTTAGGAAAAACGTAATACCAAATAAATTCCATGTTCGTTCTCGAAGGAGGTGTGTGTATTAGGTGCCAAAATAAAATCAAGTTTGGATTAGTGTCGTTTTTTTTGTAACCGTGATTTCCGACTCATTGGCCGACTAATCTACGGGGTTTGAACCCACCGCCATACAGACTCAAACCAGGTAAAGCCCTCCCTTTTCAGGAGGTTGGCGTGACCACTTCAAGGTTGTTTGCACCTAGTGAGAATTGAACTTGAGACCTCACACACTTTGGAGTGATAGCCACAAATATTTTTGCCACTAGGCCACCCTTGAGTGGTTGATTAGTGTCATTTTTAGTTTTGAGAAGAAAGAAAGTTAAAAGACGATGCTGCGACTACGATTACACTACGACGTAATGACGTAAAACGCGAACGTAAATACGTAAAACGTGACAAAATTAAAAATTAAAGCTAAAAATGAATTAAAAATTAAAACTGAATCTAAAATAAATAAGAATAAAAATTCAATAAATATATTTTAAAACCTTTTATTACTTAAATATTCAATTTTAAATGCTAATTAAAGCCCTAAAATTAAATATAAATTAACAAAAATCCAAAAATATTATTTTATCAAACAAATATCTTACTTATATTATTTAAACACTAAAAAGTATTTTTCCTAAATTTTCAAAACTATTTTTCTATTTCTAATTAGCTAAAAACAGTTTTTAAACTAAAATAATGATAAAAAATAATAAAATAATGATAAAAATAATTTTTCTTTTCTAAAAATTATATTTTACCTAAATTAACATGGGAAAAATGAAAAAGTTTGAAAAAACCTAAAAAATGGCGAAAAACGAAAGTACCCCAAAGTACTCCATTTTGTATTTCTTTGGGGTACTACTGTGTTGTCCAAGATCCCACCAGACAACAGTCTTGTCCAATATCCGTGTTGTCTGATATCGGACAACACAAGAAAAAAAACAAAAATTACAGCGTTCTCGGACAAGACACTGATTTCTTACTGACCTATAGAAAGTTGCTGTTGGTTCTTTTTGGGGCTCGTTTTTGCTTATTTGGAGCTTTTTTGTCGATGTTTTTGGGCACAAACGGCACCCCTACAACTAGTAGGGTTGTAGGGAGTCAAATCAAGCAAGAAAAACTGGTATCACACACAATAGCACAACAAAACCAGTCGAATGATCACAAATTCAGCAAGAAATAAGAAGAAATAGAGGCCTGGTGGTTATGTTGTTGTACAGTGGACTGTAAATGCTATTAAAACCACCCAAAAACTTTGCACAAACCTATGACTAGATAATATATACCTATGTTAACCTAGAACCTAATTAAAAACCCAAAATCAAGTCTTAAATCACACAAACGAGGTCAAAAGACCTGTCCACAACAAGATGATGGTGGTGAGTTGCTGATGCAAAATGCAATAACAGTGACCGCAAAACTTGCAACTATGGCTTTTTGAGACCAACTTCCGCTTAAGTTATAGGCTGTTTATGAGCTATAAATTCAGAATAGATGAAAAACAGAAAAAAAAAATCAACCTATACACTGCCTATTCTCCAAGTTTAAGAATCTAAAATCTCCAAATCAGCCAATACAAGTTGCTGCTGCAGCATACCTTGAAATAGGAAGAAATAAGGACCAAGAGATGGCAAATTCAAGCCTTAGAGTAATTCAATCTAAAGGCATCTATCTAAACTTTCAATTAAACTAAAACTAACTTAAAATCACTAGAATTCGGCAGTTACAAATACCTTGTACCTCTAATTCAAAATTCGAATCAAATCTGCTACAAATTGGCAGAAACTTAGGAGCTCCTACATTTTTTTTTCTATTTCAAGTTTTTTAAGTGAAACAAAAGCAAATTTCGACTAATTGTCTAACCCTAACATTATCAATAAGCAACAATTGAACTTCAAACCTAAAGATAATTTAAGGACCTAATACTAAGTACTTCCAAACACCACTTAAAATTTAGAAAGTGACATCAGAACATGAATGAGCATCTAACCAAGAAAGATAATGAAAGCAAATAGATCAACAAGCAATACCAATAAGAGAATAGCAGAAAGTGGAAACAAATAAGCACATAAGCGTATCGAGTAAACAAGTAGATAAAAGAATTAAAAAGGTAAAATGGAGGAAGTACTCACAGGGTGTTCCAAGCTTGAAGCTGTAAAACCCGCATGCTTTTACCATGAATAGTACCCTTACGATCGTACATACATGATTAGAACTTTCCTTTTATAGCATGTTTACGTTTCACGAACAAGATTTACAAGTATTACGTACGTGTTATATCACGATAAGTATTTATTACGTATTAAGACACGATAATTATTCCAATAATAATTATAATCACGAACATACGAACATGAAATCATGAACGTAAAATAATCACGAGGTTAATATTACGTATGTATGTATATTTATTACGATCACGAATAAATATAACTATTTAAATCACGTAAAACACGAACACGATAACACACTAAATATTAGTCACGAGAAAAGTACGGGTTACCCCATGTGGGCCCCTCTACCCACGGCTAGAACAAGAAACAAGGGCCAAGCCCATTGATTTTTACTAAACAAGAAAAGGGAAAACTTGTTTCATTATAACAAAAATTAGAAAAACCAAGGAAACCCTAAATCTCTTTTGCTCTCTCTCTTTGGCCGCCGGGTTTAAGAACACCAAAAGGGGTGTTTGGTTGATTTTGGGTGTTCGATTTATTGCAAGGATCGTGGTGCGTTAATCCTTCTTTGATTCACGTGATCGGTATAAACCCTAAACCTCTTTTCTTTTATGTTTTGATTTATTAATCACATGAAATCATGAATGTTTTTAATAACAATTAAAAACAAGTAAACATATGTAATTAAACATGGGGGTAAATCAATTAAGGGTTTAAGGGGTGTTTGTTTGTGGCCGACGCATGAACCGAGCCCCATGGGGGTCTCGATTTGTTTTTGGTTCGCACCACCGAGACCTCAAGGTCTCGGTGTGGTGGTTTGGGTCACGGCAGCAAGAACAAAGGAGGAACCCCGACCTCGGTCGGGGTATGTTTGGATCGGGTGGGTCTCAGCAAAAACAAAGGAACACCACCGGCCTAAGCCGATGGCTAAATTAGGAAAGCCGGTGGGTACTTTTGCTAGCCGGCGGCTAGGTTTTGAACAAGAGTGCGTTTGTGACCGGTTCACGGGGTTCATAAATATGGTTCACGACATGTTTTGAAACACGGGTTCGTTCATGAGTCATTTTTCAAGTTAATTATTTTACAAGGTTAATTATATTTACATGCTTATATTTTTACAAGATTAAATTAAATTAATTAAAACATGCACATGATTAATTTAATTATACATGACTTAGGTTATTAACATCATTATTAATACATGAATTTTAACCTAAGCATTTACCATTTTATTTAAGACTATAATTAATTAATTATTAAAATCATGACTTATAATTAATTAATTTACATGACTTAGGTTATACTATTAATAGATAATAATACATGTTTTAACCTAAGTATTTGTACCTTTATTTATATAAATTAGGTTATATTTAATTAAATACTTTAATCTATAGTTTATTTAAATTACATGAAATAGTTAATAAACTATACTATTTAATTACATGACTTAGAATATTAATCAGTAAACACTTAAGCTTATATTATTAGCTTAATAATCCAGCTTATTCTATTTATGGAAACTTTCTATTTTTAGAAACTTATTTAATTAAGGCAGCTAATCTATTTATGGAAACTTTCTATTTTTAGAAACTTATCTATTTTAAGCAGTAAATCTATTTTTGAAAACTTCTATTTTTGGAAACTTTCTATTTTTGAAAACTTTCTATTTTAGGAAACCTGCTATTTTTAGAAAGTTACTTATTATTACACAACAAGTATAATAATACAAGAAATACATGAAATCTTAATCAGAATAGACAAAATACATGATAAACACAGTATCAAGCTTAAATCAGTAAAACATGACATGAACAGATAAAACAAGATAAGACATGATATAAAACCAGTTACGTACACAGTAATCAGATACTTATACACGTATGTATTTATGTAGCATTAATGATTCCGAAGTAGGACTCTCTTTCGTTCGTCTTCTTCGTTCACTGGACACAAGGTACGGATTCTCCGTCCTTTCAGTATGGACATTCTTTCCCTATTAGGATTCCCTGTATGCAGCCAACTTTTTTCCCAGTATATGTTTTATATGTTTTAAATTATTTATGTTAATTAGATACCTAAAGCCATATACATGCATGACCAGTTTCACCTAGTTATGGAGGTACCATAACCATAACACTGGAGGCACCAGTGTAATGACTCCACCACGACAGAATGATAGCTCGTGGCGTCCCTTTCAGTTTTGTCCATGTTATTATTACCAGGTGGGGCGTATGGGTGCATCCTAGTTTACATGTTTTCAGCAGATTATTCAGGTGAATGTGGTGTGTGCCTTGCATCCTTCACAAGGAGTTGATCCCTCCTACCCAGACTTATATTAATTAGAGGCAGCCCCTCTAATTGCATGATGAGGTCACCCCTCTAAGTATTCATGCACGTTGATATTTCATGACCTATATTGGATAATGATTAATCAGATAAACAGTTTTTACAAGTTAAACATAAGGCTTTTCAAACTATAAAACCAGTTTTAATAAGACATGCCAGGTTATTCAGTACTTAGTCTTTTCCGCTGCTCATGCTTATATGCTTATATTATTCATGCTTTATTAGTATATCCGCGCACTGAGCGTTATGCTCAGTCGTTTTCCTTTCATCGGCAGGTACTCAAGGACGCTCGAAGACTTTAAGCGTACGTGCATATGGATTGGAAGCTTTCTAGCCTTCTTTTTCTTTATGCATTTCTTTATACTTTGATACTCATTTCCATGGACATTGTTTAGTCCTTTCCATTTACAGTACTTATGTTTGTGTGTGATGACTTCTACTTTTGGGATACCGATGTTTGATTCCGGTATTTCCTTTATGGTCATGTGATGTTTAATACATTATCCTTGTATGCTTTGATGACACACCATAATCACGCGTGACATCCCATTTATCAAAATGAGGTGTTACAATTATGGTATCAGAGCCAAGGCTTTGACCTGTAGGCTCTCAAAACATGACCTGTGATTAGTGGGTAATCACCATGGTCTTCCGAGAACTGACAGTTTGTTTCATGCATGCATATTTTCATATATATATATATATGTATATATATATATATATATATATATATATATATATATATATATATATATATATATATATATATATATATATATATATATATATATATATATATATATATATATATATATATATATATATATATATATATATATATATATATATATATATATATATATATATATATATATATATATGTCATTTGTTACAGGAATTGTGACTAGTGATGGTTGGTACAGGACTGACCATATTAGTCGCATGTGCTTTTATCGAAACTTTTAACTTTGGGATCGATCCATTGGCGTCCCCGCGCCCTGTCATTTTTGTTTTGGTAAACTAACCGTAGGCGTTTACCTTCGCACATAAAAGTTTTACAAACTGCATCATGCATTCATGCACTGTTTTGACGCATAAATATTTTTCATGATTATTGCATAAATTTTTTTTCATGATTATAGATATTATGTTCTAACAAGGTTTTATATTGCATTTGTTTTGTACTGTCAGATGGTAAACACACATAATATTCATAAGATGATTGCAGCTGCCGATGCAGATATGCAAGACATCCCTCATCATAACGACCACTACCCTCCACAACAACAGATATTTCCCATGTTTGGGGACAATAGGCTCATGAGGGAGTACTACGTGATTCGACAACGACCTGAGGAAGACAACAACGATTTCATGCAACGCTTCCTTCGTTATGCTGGTGTTTTGAGAGCAGCAGCTGGCACTGCTGTTGAGCAAGCACACCATTTCTGATGGGCACTTTGCCCATCCATCGCCAATAATTTGGAAAGTGCTACCTACCACACGGTGGCACAAGTGGCTGACGCATCACGTAAGTTGGAGATGCTGCATGAGAGAGATGAGTTCGGTGAAACAGATAGATCCGAAAGGAGGTACATATTATCAGTCACCTATGACCATTAAATTCAATTCGTATTACTCCAAATATCTATCTCGTTACAACAATTGCATCTCTTAGGCAGAAGACTGGGGACCGGTCCCAACCGGCCACTCAGCCTTAGTAGAGTCATAACAAGAGTAACGGTCAGTCTCATGACCAATCTGCTACGGACAGGCGCACCGGTAATGACCATTACCGAGGCGATGTCAGCCACTTCAACAGCAGCAGGTCCCTAAACTCACTCAAACTATTATGCATATGTTTCATGGACTAGATTCTGACACTTTAGTATCTCTTACCAGGAATCATGAAAACGGAAGGGGGCAGGACCGCAGAGGTTCCTAGACTAACCGTCAAGCTATCACTGGTATTATGTCTATAATTTTCCGTATTATCCAAATTATAACCATAACCCATGTCTTATGTATACCCTTTTAAACAGGCTCCCGGTCAACAAGGGCTCCTATCGAGGGATATACTCATCCTCTGTGCACCACATGCAACAGTAGGCATCCAGGGCCATGTCGCAGTGACTGCGACACTTGCTTCAAGTGTGGTCAGACAGTCCATAGCATGAAGGACTGTCGTAAGGGCGAGATAGAGGGCACGTCTGGGCATGCCGACAGCCAGCCACTTCCTACTTCTGGGCGGGTGTACACGACCTCTTGCGATCAGGCTGATAAGTCCACAGGTACCATTACTGGAATCTAGTTTATGTATAGTCTATCTACATGTGTTTTTATGATACGGGTGCTACTCACTCGGTCATTTCTAGTACTTATGCCAAGAAGGTTGGGATACTCCCCATGCCACTAGAAAATATACTAAGTATTTCCACGCCTTTGAGAGACTAGGTACGTATAACCCATGTGTACAAGAGCCTTCCCCTAGAGTTTGACGACAAGATTCGTCTTGTTGACGCACTTTCGCTGGACATGAATGATTTTGACATGATTTTGGGCATGGATTGGCTATCCAAGCATCATGCTACTATAGACTGTCATTCATATCGAGTCATCTTCTGTGATGTTAATGCACCAGAGTACATTCACACTGGGTTCATACCCGGAAGGTCTGTACAAATCATATCAACCCTGCAAGCACGTGCATTACTTTCACATGGCCGTGAGGGTTATCTAGCCACTATTCATGACATGGATGTTGAATCTCCATCAATTCAGAATCAGCCGATAGTGTCAGAATTTCAAGATGTATTTCCAGAAGAACTTTTGGGCATACCACCTGTACGTGAAGTAGAATTCAATATCGAGCTCATCCCAGGAGCTGAGCCGATTTCCAAGGCTCCTTATCGCATGGCTCCCATAGAGCTGAAGGAACTGAAGGATCAACTACAAGAACTTCTGGAACGAGGCTTTATTCGACCGAGCGCATCTCCATGGGGCGCACCGGTCTTATTCGTTAAGAAGAAGGACGACAGTATGCGTCTTTGTATAGACTATCGCGAGGTCAACAAGATTACCATCAGGAATAGGTATCCACTACCAATGCTCCAGCCGTGTTCATGGATTTGATGAACAGGATCTTCCATGAATTTCTGGACAAGTTCGTCGTTGTCTTCATTGACGACATCCTGATATTCTCTAAGTCCAAGGAGGAACACGAAGACCATCTTCGTACAGTACTACAGATTCTTTGTCAGAAGTAGTTGTATGCTAAATTCTCCAAGTGTGAGTTATGGTTAGACAAGGTGGCATTCTTAGGTCACATTGTACAGCAGAAGGAATCACGATGGACCCAGCAAAGGTTGAGGCTAATACCAAATGGCCAAGGTCTACATCAGCGACTGAAGTCCGCAGTTTCCTAGGATTAGCTAGTTATTACCGTAGATTCGTGGAGAACTTTTCCCGTTTAGCACTACCATTGACCAAACTGATGCGGAAAGGGGAAAAATTCGTCTGGACTGAAGAAAGAGAGAAGACCTTTGAAGACCTAAAGCAGAAGTTAGTATCTTCACCGATTCTTACTCTCCCATCTGGAACAGGTGGATTTCAAACCTATAGTGATGCATCGGGGAAGGGACTTGGCTGTGTTCTCATGCAACATGGGAAGGTGATCGCATACGCTTCACAGCAGCTTAAACCTTATGAAGAAAATTACCCTACGCATGACTTGGAACTTGCAGCAGTCGTATTTGCATTGAAGATATGGAGGCACTACTTGTATGGAGAATCATGTGACATTTTCACGGACCACAAGAGCTTGAAGTACATCTTCACTCAACGAGAATTGAACATGAGACAAAGGAGATGGTTGAAGTTGTTGAAGGATTATGATATTAACCTGCAGTATCATCCCGACAAGGCGAATGTAGTGGCAGATGCTCTTAGCAGGAAGTCGGGCATGATCAACGACATTAAAATCAAGGAGCATATCATAAGTTATTTGGAGCGACTAGACATAGAGATCATGGTACGTGGACAACATGGTTACTGGGCTAATCTTAGAGTGGAACCCGAGTTACTCTCTAAGATCAAGGAAGCTCAGAAAGATGATGGAGAAATCTGGGCGATAATTCAGAATTTAGAGAAGCAGACAGAATTTGGAGTAGACGCAGACGGTATCTTATGGCAGGGAACCATACTTTGTGTTCCTGATGATCAAGAACTCCAGGAAGCATTATTAGCTGAGGCTCATAGCTCCCCATTCTCTATTCATCCTGGTTCGACCAAAATGTACCATGACATCAAGCAGTACTGTTGGTGGAGTGGCATGAAACAGGATGTTGCGACTTACGTCTCCAAATGTCATACCTGCCAGCAGGTTAAGATCGAGCATCAGCGATCTAGCGGTCTCCTTCAACCGTTAGATATTCCAGAGTGGAAGTGGGACAAGATCACCATGGATTTTGTTACTGGTCTTCCGCCGACAAGGAAGAAGCACGATGCAATTTGGGTTATCGTTGATCGGCTTACCAAATAAGCTCATTTCTTACCGATACGCAAGGAAGATTCGGTCAGTAAACTCGCCGATATTTACAAGAAGGAGATCATGAGACTCCATGGTGCTCCATCAAGCATCGTCTCAGACAGGGATCGTCGTTTCACTTCGCGATTCTGGAGAAGTCTGCAGAAAGCTTGGGGTATAAAACTTAAGATTAGCATGACTTTCCATCCTCAAACAGACGGTCAGTCAGAGCGAACGATTCAGACGTTAGAAGACATGTTGAGGTTATGTGTGTTAGAATGGACGGGTGATTGGGACGATTGCATCTGTTTAGTAGAGTTTGCATACAACAACAGTTGGCACGCAAGTATCAATTGTGCTCCTTTCGGGATGTTGTATGGCGAAAAGTGTCGCGCCCCAATCTGCTAGGATCAGGTTGATGAGCGAACACTTGAAGGACTAGAAATGATAGAGCTGACTAATGAAAAGGTCGTAGTAGCTAAGAAGAAACTGCAAGAAGCACGATCACGTCAGAAGAGTTACGCAGACAAGCATCGTAGGGACGTACATTTTAAAGTAGGAGATCACGTTTTCCTTAAGGTTTCGCCGGCACATGGTGTTAGACGTTTTAGAATCAAAGGGAAGCTCAGTCCTCGATTCATCGGACCGTTTGATGTCATCGAACGAGTCGGTGAGGTATCTTATCGTTTAGCGTTACCTCTGCAGCTTTCTCATGTTCACGATGTTTTCCATGTGTCCGTACTCAGAGGGTACAAGTATCATCCCCTTCACATGGTTCAGTATCCACTAGAACATATTCGTGAAGATCTCACTTTCATAGAAGAACCCGAACGAGTTCTCGACAGACAAGAACGAGTCATGAGAAGGAAGACGATTCCATTCGTCAAAATCCTTTGGAGGGATCATACCGAACGGGAAGCCACTTGGGAAACAGAGGAGTCTATCCGGGCTTCTAACCCTCATTTCATATTCTGAATTCGGGTATGTTCTTCTTTTCTAGTTTACTTTATCTATAATTCGGGGACGAATTATTCTTTTTAGGGGGGAAGGGTTGTAAAACCCGCATGTTTTTACCATGAATAGTACCCTTACGATCGTACGTACATGATTATAACTTTCCTTTTATAGCATGTTTACGTTTCATGAACAAGATTTACAAGTATTACGTACGTGTTATAACACTATAAGTATTTATTACGTATTAAGACACGATAATTATTCCAATAATAATTATAATCACGAACATACGAACATGAAATCATGAACGTAAAATAATCACGAGGTTAATATTACGTATGTATGTATATTTATTACAATCACGAATAAATATAACAAGACACGAACTATAACTATTTAAATCACGTAAAACACGAACACGAGAACACACTAAATATTAGTCATGATAAAAGTACGGGTTACCCCATCTTGGCCCCTCTACCCACGGCTAGAAAAAGAAACAAGGGCCAAGCCCATTGATTTTTACTAAACGAGAAAAAGGGAAAACTTGTTTCATTATAACAAAAATTAGAAAAACTAAGGAAACCCTAAATCTCTTTTGATCTCTCTCTTTGGCCGCCGGGTTTAAGAACACCAAAAGGGGTGTTTGGTTGATTTTGGGTGTTCGATTTATTGCAAGGATCGCGGTGCGTTCATCCTTCTTTGATTCACGTGATCGGTATAAACCCTAAACCTCTTTTCTTTTATGTTTTGATTTATTAATCACATGAAATCATGAATGTTTTTAATAACAATTAAAAACAAGTAAACATATGTAATTAAACATGGGGGTAAATCAATTAAGGGTTTAAGGGGTGTTTGTTTGTGGCCGACGCATGAACCGAGCCCCATGGGGGTCTCGGTTTGTTTTTGGTTCGCACCACCGAGACCTCAAGGTCTCGGTGTGGTGGTTTGGGTCACGGCAGCAAGAACCAAGGAGGAACCCCGACCTCGGTCGGGTGGGTCTCGGCTAAAACAAAGGAACACCACTGGCCTAAGCCGGTAGCTAAAATAGGAAAGTCGGTGGGAACCTTTGCTAGCCGTCGGCTAGGTTTTGACCAAGGGCGTGTTTTTGACCGGTTCACGGGGTTCATAAATATGGTTCACGACATGTTTTAAAACACGGGTTCGTTCATGAGTCATTTTTCAAGTTAATTATTTTACAAGGTTAATTATATTTACATGTTTATATTTTTACAAGATTAAATTAAATTAATTAAAACATGCACATGATTAATTTAATTATACATGACTTAGGTTATTAAAATCATTATTAATACAGGAATTTTAACCTAAGTATTTACCATTTTATTTAAGACTATAATTAATTAATTATTAAAATCATGACTTATAATTAATTAATTTACATGACTTAGGTTATATTATTAATAGATAATAATACATGTTTTAACCTAAGTATTTGTACCTTTATTTAATTAAATCAGGTTATATTTAATTAATTACTTTAATCTATAGTTTATTTAAATTACATGAAATAATTAATAAACTATACTATTTAATTACATGACTTAGAATATTAATCAGTAAACACTTAAGCTTATATTATTAGCTTAATAATCCAGCTTATTCTATTTATGGAAACTTTCTATTTTTAGAAACTTATTTAATTAAGGCAGCTAATCTATTTATGTAAACTTCCTATTTTTAAAAACTTATCTATTTTAAGCAGTAAATCTATTTTTGGAAACTTTCTAATTTTGGAAACATTCTTTTTTTGGAAACTTTCTATTTTAGGAAACCTGCTATTTTTAGAAAGTTACTTATTATTACACAAAAAGTATAATAATACAAGAAATACATGAAATACTTAATCAGAATAGACAGAATACATGATAAACACAGTATCAAGCTTAAATCAGTAAAACATGACATGAACAGATAAAACAAGATAAGACATGTTATAAAACCAGTTACGTACTCAGTAATCAGATACGTATACACGTATGTATTTATGTAGCATTAGTGAATCCGAAGTAGGACTCTCTTCCGTTCGTCTTCTTCGTTCACTGGACACAAGGTACGGATTCTCCATCCTTTCAGTATGGACATTCTTTCCTAATTAGGATTCCTCGTATGCAGCCAACTGTTTTTCCAAGTATATGTTTTATATGTTTTGAATTGCTTATGTTAATTAGATACCTAAAGCCATATACATGCATGACCTTTCACCTAGTTATGGAGGTACCTTAACCATAACACTGGAGGCATCAGCGTTATGACTCCATCACGACAGAGTGATAGCTCGTGGCATCCCTTTCAGTTTTGGGCATGTTATTATTATCAAGTGGGGCATATGGGTGCATCCTAGTTTACATGTTTTCAGCATATTATTCAGGTGAATGTGGTGTGTGCCTTGCATCCTTCACAAGGAGCTGATCCCTCCTACCAAGTATTAATTAGAGGCAGCCCCTCTAATTGCATGATGAGGTCACCCCTCTAAGTATTCATGCACGTTGATATTCATGACCTATATTGGCTAATGGTTAATCAGATAAACAGTTTTTACAAGATAAACATAAGGCTTTTCAAACTATAAAACCAGTTTTAATAAGACACGCCAGGTTATTCAGTACTTAGTCTTTTCCGCTGCTCATGCTTATATGCTTATATTATTCATGCTTTATTAGTATATCCGCGCACTGAGCGTTATGCTCAGCCGTTTTCCTTTCATGTTCAAAAAACGGCAGGTACTCAAGGACGCTCGTAGACTTTAAGCGTACGTGCATATGGATTGGAAGCTTTCTAGCCTTCTTTATGCATTTATTTATACTTTGATACTCATTTCCATGGACATTGTTTAGTCCTTTCCATTTACAATACTTCTGTTTGTGTGTGATGAGTTCTACTTTTGGGATATCGATGTTTGATTCTGGCATTTCCTTTATGGTCATGTGATGTTTAATACATTATCCTTGTATGCTTTGATGACACGTTATAATCACGCGTGACTACTATCTAGTTCGGAATTATTTTAAGGAATTATTTTTGGATTGTCGGAATGTTGATTTCTGTCGGAATACTCTTTTCTGTCGGAATGTTGCTGGTATCGGAATGTATCGATCGGAATGTCTAGATCGGAATGTCACACTATCGGAATGTCCAGATGGGAATGTCACACTATCGGAATGTCCAGATCGGAATGTCACACTGTCCAGATCGGAATGTCACTATCGGAATGTCCAGATCGGAATGCCACTATCAGAATGTCCAGATCGGAATGTAGCTAAAATAAATTGGACAGAGTAACGACTCAAGGTTCCTTAAAACCGTCGGAATCCCATATCGCAATGTTCGATCGGAATGTCACGTCAGAATAAGGTAACGAAATCCAGTGATCGCAAAGTAGAACCAATAGGTTATCGCGATCAAACCACACAGTCTTGTACTTTCCGATGGAAACACTTGCAAGAATTTCGGAATGTTTGAAAAACAAGAAATTTCCCAACTTTTGATCCAAAAGACTTGTGTTTTAATCAAAACCAATATACCAAAATCAATACGACATGATAAAAGAATGTATTCGACTTTAGAACACAAACAAACACGAAAATGTTTTTTGATGATTCGGTAAACAACAATCAAAACCACACGTTATGCATACCTATATTTCATCCCAAGCTCTTGATGCCATTTGTAGATATGTAAATCCTACTTATGTTTTAGAGAGAGAAAGAGATAGAGAGATGGTTGATTTCACACAATTCTAGAGAGTGAAAAATGAAGTTTACTATGTGTAAAATGAAGAACCACTACCCTCTCCATCAAAGGAGAGGGTTTATATACCCAAGCCCTTGTCATGGGCTTGGGATTACACTTGGGCCGGCCTACATATGTTGTAGGCTAGGCTTGGATTTGTTTGTTAAATAAAGATAAGTAACTAAACTACGAGCTATTACATGGACTATTGTTGGAGTGACTGATCCTTCTTAATACGTAAAACATATTTCCAACAATTCCATTTATCAAAATGCGGTGTTATAGAAGCTCTAACCCACTAAGCCTACATGGACTTCAACTCAACTTTCTTACCCCTTAGGTAACTAGAATCTACTTGAGCTTATCTCAATAGCTTATTACCCATTCAACAACAAAGATCCTTGAGAAATTTATTCAAACCAGGACAGTTACTACACTACACCTCCACGGCTTTAGATCTTCAACAACGAAGCTTAATAAACTTCCTGAATAAACTCTTTGTCAAGGAGCTTTAACCAATCAGCTTATGAGCTTATAAGGAACCAAAGGACTTTCTTCAAACTGAAGTAACAAGAACAAAATAGACTTCCGACAGTCTATCACCTCCAAACCATGAACCACATTACCTTAATAAAAGCTTCTTGTCGGACAGCTTATGAAAAGACTTATGATACTATGAATGGGTAGGATTTGAAACTTTTGATAAATTAAAAGATAATGCAAGAAAGGTAAATTTGCAAGAATATAAAGTGACAGAAATTTAAAGTGGGACACATAATTAATCTTGCAAGGCTTCAATATTTCTTTAACTAATTCATATAGAAGGTTTACAAAATTAAAACTGGAACAAAAAGAACTACTACTACACTAGAGCTATTTATACAATGTGAAGAGAAACACCCTAAACCCTAATGTCGACTTGTGCTTCTCAAATTACCCTTGGTATCTTCAAGGTATATGCTGATTTGATGCCAAAAATTTGAATTGCTTCTAGGATGTTCTTGGAGCCATGTGATTGAGCAACTTGTACAAAGTGATCTTGACCCTTAATATTGGTGTGAGGAGCACTCAAACGAATCAAACTCGTTGATTTGGTCTTCTACTCTGCATTTTGATGGTGACTGGTAGTATCATGTGATGGGAGTGGGGTCATGGAGGTGAGTTGGACGAATCTAACCATGTGGGATGGTTTCTTGTTAAGTGTTGAGTAAATCCAAATGCTCAATTTGGAAAACCCCCTTGTTAGTTGATCAATTGCTGCTGGTAATCTAGGTCATGTGTTCTTGGTGATTAGACTGGTTTAATCCCAAAAAAGGTAGAGATTATTGTTTCCCAGACTAATTAAAGTATGACCATATATTGACTTGGGCTATTAGTAAAACCAGGTATATAATAATGGTATTGGGCTGGGGTGTTGATGGGTTTATGGATGTGTAAAAAGTGGGCATGGATTTTAACTTGTACACAATTTCCCCCTAATCTTCACAAAAGTCTTCACACAAAGTTTTTTTTGGCAGATTTTGGCTAGATCCCATGTAAATAACTTTCGGGTAATTACAAATCAGTCCTTGTGTTGATTAAAAATAAGATCAAGGACTTGATATGCAATATGTTAAACTTCAAGGACCAAATGTGGATAATGGACAAACTTTAGGGACTATTCTTGTACAACTTGATTCTTCAAGGACCAAAAGTGATAAATCTCCAAAGTTGAGGGACCAAACTTGTACAATCTTCAAAATTCAAGGAATTTTTGGAAAATCAACGCTCGGGTCCGGTTCTTTGTGCGGCTTCGTTTCCCGTGTTCGTTTTTGCTTGATTCTTGTTCTCTTTTGTTGATTTCACGATATCCTTACCTAAAATACACAATGAACAAACACAAGCATATATTTGGGTATTTTGATGATATTTTAAGCGTTTTAAGCCCGATTTGGACGATGAGACTATGTATAATTGCAGTCTCATCAATCACGTTCTCAATTGTTCACGTATTACGTTTCATATATGTATCGCTTATCATTGCTCAGAGGTTACTTATGTCAATTATTTCCGTTCGTCAAGACCCTTTCGAGGAACCATTCTGAGCGGGAAGCTACTTGTAAACGGAGGAGTCCATCTGGATTTCGTATCCTCTTTTCTTTCCATACTTCAGATATGTTCTTTTCAGTCACTTCATGTTCCATGTTCCCTTTATACATGTCATGTTCCATGTTTTCTACGGTCACGTCATGTCCTTGTCTTTCCAATTTATCGTATCTCTAATTCGAGGATGAATTATTCTTTTTAGAGGGGAAGAGTTGTAAAACTCGCCTTAAAATCCCTAGAACTTAAATTACATGGAGTTAAGTATAAATTAAAACTTTACGAATAACTAATATACGACACGGAACACGAACCATAATACGACTTTTGCGTATTAATTAAACACGAAAAATAAATTATGTATATTGTTATTAATGTTAATTTACGACAGGAATTTACGTACAACATGTATTAAACAATCCAAGAAAGATAATAACTATAAGGATTCATGACATTTAAAGACACGAATACGTGTTACATTTAACTACTCATGAAAAAAACAAGGCAACACGAATCGTCCAGGATCTCCTAGCTTTTCGGTAAGCTCTTTGAGGAGAATCACGGAACAATTCTCATTTAAACGGTTGTTAGCCAGCTCAACCAACTTTTCCTTTTTGTTAAGCAAATCTTTAAACATTTTCATGATTTTGGGCATTTGGGCAAGAGCTTCAACAAGGCTAATGGTGATGTTCACTTCGGTTATCTTCTTCAAAAAGTTGGAAACTTGAACGTCATCTTTCGTCAGAATTCTAGCCTTGTCTAGCCGAGAAGGGTAGGGAATGTTAGGCTTAGAAGGAGAAGAACTCGCTTCTTGCACAACCCTAGGAGGAGGGGTGGGGATCGAAGGGGAAGGTGTAGAAATGAAAGGAGGAGGTGGAGGGATAGGAGGATCACTCAATGGAGGTATGTCACAATAGGTAGGTGAGGGGGGAGTCACCGAAAGGTGAGTAGGATTACTCATTATGACCTTCGGGCCTTGTCTCTCCTTTATGGGCGAAGAGATGGAAGGTCCCTCATGTGTATTCCCACTTCTTGTGGTGATGGCACTCACATTGGCCCTAGGATTTGGAAGGTATTCGAAGGAAGAGAACTCGAAGTAGAGGGTTGAGTACTTTGGAAGAAACTCGCCATCATATCCCTCAAATCATTCGTTTGATTGCTTAACGAAGTTCTCATGTCATTCCTAAGCTCAGTTTGAATATCATTTCCTTATTTGGCTATATCACCTTTCAAGTTAATGATTTGGCTTTGAAGGTTCTTCACCACCTCTTTGTTGTCCCGCATGTAAGCTTCCACATTTTGCATAAAATCCGTGGGTGGAGCTTGGTGGGCGGGTGGTGGGTATGGAGTCTGTTGGGTTTGAATTGAATTAGAAGCTCGAGGTTGGCTTGGATTGCTTCTATTGAAAGTGTTCGGGTTTTGGTTTTGAGGAGAAAAACCGGGTGAAAGAAAGTTGTTGGAACGGTAACTTAACAAGGTGCGGTCACCTTGAGGACGGGCTGGATAGCCTTTCGTGGAGTAGTTACCGTTAGCCGCATACACATTTTCTGGATTGTCATAGGTAGAGGGACAATTAGTGTATGAATAAGGACCGCCGCACGTTTCACAAGAAATAGCAACAACTTTAGCTTGTTGATTTTGGTTAGTAACCAAAAGTTGCATATTTTTGCTCATTTCGACCATTGCGCGGGTCATTTCGGTCATATCAGGGTTGGAAGAAGTAGAAGAAACATTGACTCTCGGGTTTGATCTTGAGGATGCGGATGAATCCCAATTCTTGTGGTGAGTAGTCATGTTCTCTATGAGCTCTCTACACTCCTCGGGTCTTCTTTTCAAAAATGTGCCACCGGCAGCAGCATAATCGTATCACCATCACGAAAAGTTAAACCGTTGTAGAAAGTATCAATCAACGTGACGGGGAGCATGTTATGGTTTGGACAACGATTGATCAAAACATTCTAACGTTCCCAAGCATCGAAAAGAGACTCATCGGGGTCTTGCGTGAAACCACTGATTTGATTTCGAAGGCTCGTTACCATGGATGGTGGAAAGTAGCGCGACAAAAATCGTTGAGTCATTTCGTCCCATGTATGAATTGAATTCTTAGGAAGACGATCAAACCATTTTCGGCATGGTGGGATAAAGTGTGTGGAAAGAGGTGAAGGCGAAGAAAATCCATGGTAACACCGGGTAATTTCATGCTTTGAGTGACGGTAATGAATTTGTCGAGGTGTTTGTTGGCATCATCATTCGGTAATCCGCGAAAAGGACAAGTGTTTTGCACTTGTTGGATCATGTGATGCTTCAATGAAAAATTAGGAGTCGTGATTTGCATCGGCGCAATCGGTTCTCCACGTCCGTCCATTGTCGGTTGACATAACTCCTCCATCATACGAAGGTCGGGTTGAGGGTTATTATTGTTCACGCCGGGATGCGGTGGATTGTTATTGTTGTGCACATCGGCCATCTCTAAGTCTTCACGAGTCTCGGGCTCAAGATTAGACGAAGATCGAGTACGCATACACTAGAAAGAAAATGAAACAAAATATTTTTGATTTTTTATCGTTTTTTATTTTTTGGATTTTTTTGAAAATTTTATATTTTTTAGGATTTTTTTGAAATTTTTATGCGTTGAAAATAACATTCTCAAGAGAACGGATCCCAAAGTCCAATTTTTCTCACAAAAAACCGTTAATCTTTACGAAAAGAGCCGGCAGCGGCGCCGTTTGATAAATGAGATTTTGTATATTAAAAGTTCGTTGTTTGTCTCGATTCTAATCGTCTCGGTGTCTAATCGAATTGATCACGGTTTGGAGTGGAATGGTTGTTCTTGGTCACCAAAAAGGGGAAGAGGTTGTTTTAAACTACTTAAAAGGAAAGGCGTCGTTGAATAATTAAAATTAAAATAAAGCGAGGAAAGATTAAACTAAAAATAAAGACGAGAAATTAAAACTTAATAAAATGAAAACCTTAAAACAAAACACTTTTAAAATTAAACTAAGAAACGACAAGTTAAAATAAAGCTAAGTAAAAATAAGACAAAACAATTAAAATAAAGCTAAGTAAAAATAACGGGAAAAATAAATTTAAAAATTAAATTTAAAATAAAAACAATTAATTTCGCAATTATATTAAAACTATGAATTAATTTCGCAATAAAACAATTAATTTCGCAATAATAACAAAGATTTCGCAATAATTGCGAAATCATGTACTAATTCCGCAATAAAAATTGCACCAAATCCGCAATGTGCAGAAATGCACTAAATCCGCAATGTGCAGAAATGCACTAAATCCGCAATGTTGCGGAATTTACACTAAATTCGCAATGTTGCAGAATTTGCACTAAATCCGCAATGTTGCGAATTTGCACTAAATCCGCAATGTGCTAGAAGAACAAATCCGCAATGTAGGAAAAAGTTGCGAATTTATGCCAGATTTACCTAAAAAGTAGGAACTCGAAAAAGGACGAAAATAAGCACTATAAACTCAACTTTTTAAGGAAAATAAGCAAAATAAAATACCAATAAGCTAACTAGAAATCCTAGATTAATGATAAAACTTATGAAAACTTCAAAAAAAACCACGAAATTTAAAAAGATGTAAACTTTATGTAAAAAGTGGACGAAAAAGATTAAGATTAAGAACACGAAATCAACATGAACAAAGATGATGAAAAAAGATTAAGATTAAGCAAAGAAGAAAGGTAGAATGAGAGATTAATTAAAAACTTGATTAAAGATAAAGATTTAACAACACAAAATTAAAGACTTACTTGAAATTAAAGACAAGAATTTAAATGACAATATGAAAGTGCAAGAAAATAAAGTGGAAAGACTAATGTGTCAAATTAGATAACACCTTCCAAATGAGGGGAAGGGTTAGTATTTATAGGGAGAGGAGAAGGTGATAGGTGGTTGGAAGCTTCCTTATTTCTTTCTTTCTCTTTTCGTCTTTGACAATAAACTCGTCATTCTCGACTTGGTCTCGGGATAATCAATTTGAACTCGTCTTCTAATTTTCTTCGTTTATTAGACTTGGTTCTTCGACTTCGTTAAACTTCCGTCTTTAGACTTTTTCTTCGATAAATCTTCAGAATAGGTCTTTGACTTCCGTTCTTTTTGCAATCTTGATCTTTTGACTTCGTCTTTTGTCTTTTTCTTCGGTAAAAGCCCGTGAAAGCCCGTGTTTTCTTCCTTTTTCATATTTTGATCCTAAAACACAACAAAAACATAAACCACGCATAATTCCGACATTTACGACATAAAATATACGTTTAGGTCTCGTTTTTAATTGTTTTAAGTGGTAAAAGGATGGGTGTTTTCACGCCTATCAGCTTTGTTCAAGCCAAGCAAATCTGGCTGATGCCTTCTCCATACATGTGATATGAAGGAAAGAAGGTTGATTTTTGCAAGGAGTTGGAAGATGGGACTACCACAGTCCAAGGATTGGTGAATATCAAGAAAGGAGATGGTGTATGCTTGGGACTCTTGCTCCTGCACAAACAACAAACTCCAAGTATCCAATAAACTGTATAAGCTTGGTGTCAACAAGCTTATACAACTTATGGTACAGTAAAATAACAATAACACAGTAAAATCAATGAAACAAGATTTTTTACACCAAAAACCTTTTCTTGGAAGAAAACTTGCAAGTGAAACAAAAGTAACCAACAATAAGATAACAACCTTTTTTTAACTAAATACACTTGATTGGGTGGCAATCATTCAAGTGTATGAGCTAACAAAAGTTGGATCCAAAAACAATTTTGAACAAGAGTTTGAACAAAAACATTTTTGTGATAATTTTAAACTAATTTTTGCAAAAAAAAAAAGTAAAGTGATTACACTACGAAAACATGTAAATGGAACTCAGCTTGGAAGATAAAGATTTTTAACAAACTCTAACTATTTTTCATTAAAAAGAACTTCTACAAACAAGCTGGAACAAAGGCAATGTCAAAATCCGACTCCTTTTTTATACTACTACAAGGAACAATCTAGAATAAAAGAAACAATGAAGAGAAACCCTAGCTATGATTTGCCTAATCTACCCTTAAAAAATTCGAATTTTGAATACTTTGACTTTGGTCTTCTTTGCTTCATGTGACCACTGTCTTTGAGCATGTGAAGCCAGCTGTTGTAAGTTCATCACAAACTTCCATCTTAGCTTACCCATCAAGAAAAAGCGTTGGTCATTGATTGGGTTGTACAAGCTTGTATTCTAGCCAAAAGTGTGGCTGGGGAGGGTCCAGTAGCCATGTGGAGACATCGTGGGTTGAGTTTCGAGGTAGGAAAGTGATGTGGGGATGGTAAATCATATTACTGGAGATGTAATTGGATTAATATGGGGTGATTAAGGATTAGCATAATTAGGGTTCTTGGTCTGGGTTGGGGGTTTTGATGGTAACAGTGGAGGTTTCCCTCCTAATATATAATAGAATACGGGGTTTAAACTGGTTTTATTATTAAAGAGAGGTGACGTGGAGTGGGGTTTTGGGTCAGGTAGGATTAGGATAGATAGTGGGTTGGGTGGTATAAATGTGCTAGGTGGTTTGTATAGTGGGTATATGATGGGCTTATTTCGGGGTTGGACTGTATATGAGTATTGATATTGGCTCAGTTAGTCCCTGCACTCCCAAATTATGTTCATAGAAATTTTGCAACAACTTTAAACCAATTTCCCTTTATATAAACTTTGGCCAAATGCATTTTTAGTCCCTCAAACTTTAAAACATGTAATCAAGGACTATTCATGTATAATGTGCATTCTTCAAGGGCTTTTGTTGTCATTTCTTGAAACTTAAAGGACCAAACTTTTATAAATGAGATTTACAAGGGCCAAAAGTGACAAGTATTCAAAATATGAGGGGCCATTCTTGCCAAATCTTCAAACTTCAAGGACTTCATTGGAAAATTCATTGTTTGGGTCCAGTTCTTTGTACGGCTTCGTTTCCCGTGTTCGTTTTTTCTTGACTCTTGTGATCTTTTGTTGAATTCACGATATCCGCACCTATAATACACAATGAACAAGCACAAGCATATTTTATGGTATTTTGTGACATTTTATAACATTTTAAGCCCGATTCAGACGATGAGACTATGTATAAATGCAGTCTCATCAGGATCAAAATGGGTTGTGATGTTTGGAAAGAAAGAAACGGGCTTGGTCTATTTCTCATTCTAATGTCATGCTTGGGTCTTGATTTTTGACTTCGTCTTTTCTTGTAAAAATTTACGAACGTTGTCGAGTCGATCCAAATTTGTCCCCTTTTTTCCGTTTTCAATCTTTTTGTACCTATTTGACATAAAACACAAAACGAACGTATTTGCAATATAATTAAGCGTATTTTAGTGTTTATGGTCATTTTTTGTGTTTTATCGGGCTAAAATGATGAGTAAATGGACACTTATCAATTTACCAAAATTTAGCAGTCTGATATAGAGATTTTAGTTGTAAGTTTTTGTAACCAGTGTTTGGGTTAATAGAATTTCAACTGTTTTTGTCAGATTCAATAGTTAGAATATTGGAATTACTAGTGAGTATTGTAAAGGTAACTTGAAGATACCATAAAGGTAAGGCAGGTAGTGAACTCAGTGTAAACATATATAAATTTTTGCTAAACACCAGCTTTTATCACATTATCACTTTGGATCATTCTCTTCTCTTATTAAACCCCCATTGGTTTTCTTCTTCCTCACCATTTCTAAGCTTCTCTAAGCCTTAAACACTCAACCATGGTGTCTACTAGATCCTCAAATTCTTCCAAAAACTCTTCCACAAAAAAGAGCCTTAAGATTAAGATCAAGATACCTAAACAAGGTTCTTCATCTTTTCTTACACCTAAAAATGAGACTTATCTTATCCCAATTCTCATTTCCTCGACACCTTCACCACCTCTTACTCCATGAAAGACAAGTTCAACTCATGGTCCAAACCATTCTCATGGTTATACCTCTTCATCTTTCCAATCAAGAAAGAATGAGTTGTTTACACCCTTCTCTCCAAGTCCTCTCTTGGTTGAGAACCCTATACCCCTCCAAAGCATTCCCTTTGAGAATGACTCTGTTGAGTCTTCACCCATTTCACCCTTGGACACCATGCCACCTCCTTACCGTAACACTAAATTTTTGTGTGTTCCTATCTCAAACCTCATGGGTAATCCATATTTATTTGGTTTTCTTGAGGCACATGGTACTAATTGTCCATGTTGTCTTTACAACAACTACATCATCCAATGCTTTAGGATGGAAATGTTTGTGCTTCATAGAAGATTTCAAGAGTTCTTGCTAACCGTGTTTACCAATCCTCCTCCTCCTAGAGGATGAGATGATGATATTTTTAAAAATATCTTTTCAAGAACTCAAGCCAAGATGACTAATTAATCAGGATTAGAATAGCTAGCTTAAATGTTTAGTTGGTTATTTTCTCTTTTCTTGTATCTTTTCAAGAACTCAAGCCAAGATGTTTAGCTAGCTTAAATAGCCCGCGGATCATTATCAATAATGAGTTGCAACCTCATTTATTGAACCGTAGGCATGGAGCCTCATTTTGGTTCGTTTTTGGTATTTCTCCTTTGACCAGTATTTTTCAAGATTCTTTGTTTGCCTATTTGAGCTAAACATTCCTTGAAACCATTTTCTCTCTCTATTATTTGCCTTGTCTACTTTCTTTAAATCTTCTTGTTTTAGGGGTTCTCTTATCATCCCTCACAATGTCTTCTTCTTCTAAACCTAACATTGACATCTATTTTTCACAACCTTTTAAACCCAAAGCTTCTTATTCTAAGCTTTCCAAGAAACCGAAAATCTCAGTGAAACCTGTTTGGATTAAGAAGAATAAGGATCTCTATGGATCTTCCTCTTCCAAACCTTTCAAGACATCTACTTTCTCTCCAATTGAGTATTGGGATGAGTCTTACTCAATCAATCCAATTACCAAAGGAATGGGAGCTCTTTCGCCACCACCTAAACCTTTTAACACACCTCAACTAAGTGACCTTTCTTCTTTCCCTAACCTCACTAAGTATTGTGATGGAAACCTCTACCATCCACATTCTCCTTCTCCACCACCACCACCTTCTTATTATGATGGACCTCCCCCATCTAATGCTTTTGTTTTGCATCATGGGTTGTAGATTTCAACAAATTGAAGTTGCTCATGTGTATGAGAAGTTAATTTTTTTTTAATTTCTCCTCACTCGATCTCCTCTTCGAGTATTTGTTCCCGTGAGCAAATCTCCGGAAGATGCACTTTCGTCTTATTTTACCGGATAAAACACATGTTGTGTTCTAATCACTTGAGTCAAAAATAAAAACCTAAGGAATCTTGGAAGACTACTTCTACTAGAATAGTTGTTATGCTTATGTTGTTTATTTTCTTATTTCTTACTTTTGTATTCCTATATGAATATCATGTTGTATGTGCTTTCATATTTGCTTCAATATGATTGTTATGTGTGTTATTGTTTGTTTAGCTCATTCATTTATCACACATATTGTTGAGAGTTGATATTGGTTAAACCTTGAATTCTCTTGGGTGATTCCGAAAATTCTATGCCTTTAACCCCTTTGACATTATATCTTCAAATTGTTGGATGTTTCTTTTCTACCTTTATTTCAACAATTGTGAATTGAGCTTGTAAAGTTACTCTCCTTGGACATACTTAGCAAATAATTACTTTATAATTATGGATTTCTTTTTTTTCTCCCTCTCAAGTTATTTAGTGAATAGTAACTATTGCATTTACATTAGTGTTTATTTCTTTCTACTAATCTTTGTATGTATCTTGTCACCATACCTCGATCACTTGGTGCCCCAAGATAGGGAGAGTAAGCACCAACGGGGAGCTACTAGCAAAGTCGATTCTTCTCTTCTTCAAAGACTTGTGCTAACTTTTTGCTTTGACAAAAGGAGGAGAAAAGGTAGTGATGTTGATAATTCGAAAACTTTTGTTTTTACATAAATGAGTTTATGGTTTGCCATAATAAAAAAAGGGTAGATTGTTAATGCAACCAATGCCTAAAAACATTATTTGTAATAACTAATCTTTCTTAGTTTTGATCACGACAAAGTGTAAAAACATTTATCGTCAAAGATAATCGAAAGACGAATTATTTAACAAACACTATCATCAAGGTAATAATCATTTAAGTCTTACACAAACATATCTTATACATGTTTAGTGATAATAGAAAGTGATTAACCAAAACTCAGATTTACACAAATGTGACAAAATATTTTAATAAACTTTATTTTTAAGAAAATGTTTTATTAAAATAGAAAATGGAAATTTGAATTTGGCATATTCCAAATGGTCTAAGAATATCATCTTGAGGTATAATCTTCACCAGAACAAAAAAAGGAGCGGGATCTAGAGCATGCAGCTCAATATAGGTTCATGCGGCTCAATAGTGATATTGAGCCGCCAACCCATTTAATGACGCGCGCCCAAAGAGTCGTTGCAATTTGTCTCCTATAAATAGTGGATCATACTTCTATTTTTCAAGAACCTTTGTGCACAATTTTCTGCTTCTTATCTTCTTTATATAATTCCAAACATTAGTAAATGATCACTTAATTTGTTAAGTATGTTTACTTATGATTATCCTCTTGATCCCCTTCTTTACTTGTCCAAAGAGAAGATCACTCACACATTTGTGATGTGATAAAAGATTAAGCCTTGACGAAGATCATCCTTTTCAGATCTACTCATGTTCATCATTTTGTTCTGAAAGTCCCTTAATATGACAATTGTTGATAAACTATAACTCTTGTAACCACGAAACACAATGAAATACTTTTCAAACGCGTAATGCTTTATTAAGTATCATAAACAAAGTATTACAAAGTGCTATGAATACACTCGTTGAATGACAACAAGAAATGAACCCTAGAACAAGTAAACTAGATTCGAGACTCAAGTTTACAAGGGAACCAATGAGACACTGGTAGACAGCTGAGGGCTCAGCGGTTCCAAGGTGAGAAAGAACTTAGATAAATTATCCAAGCACAAGGGTTAATTTAATTCTTCTTTCTCACTCCTATTTATAGTGTACGAGGTTGCTTCCTTAGTGGGAGTAGTTGATACGTGTCACCTTCTGAATGGAAGAGTACAACGTATTAAATGCATGTCCAAATCGAGACATACCTTTAAACAACTTTAGGTGAACAGTTCTGCCAACTGTTCACCTTTTGTCCCACTAGGTCGTACTAGGCTTTATCTTGAATCTCTTGTTTTGTCCCGCTCAAAACACTTGGTAGATTCTCCCGCCTAAACTATAAAAGGATTGGACAAGCTTTGCTTGTCCCAGACTTCTAGGGTTCTTAAGTGATCTATGAGTGTTGTCAACTCAGAGATCCTTGAACACCAACACATTCCTTCAACATCCCAGCTATCCATAATCGCTGGTGAGTATGAATTCATATTGTCTTCGACTTCTCTGACGTTGTCTTTGACTTGAATGTTCCTGGTGTGCCAGCTGAGGCTTTGTCTTCCACTGGTCTGGTCTCTGTCGCTGGTCCTCTCAGCGATCAGTAAACACTTAATCTAATTAAACAAATCTAGACTAGGCCATAGTTAAAACTTTCATTGGCCCAACATGTTCGTTTGTGTACTGTGTAGATCCAAGATATTTGTGTATACTTGGATTAGTCTTGTGTAAATCCAAGTTATATGTGTATTCTTAGATGTGTCTTGTGATGTATTGTGTATTGTGCGCATGTTCTCACTAAACTATAAAGTGATATAATTGTGCGTACAAGTGTTGTGAGTTCTCACTTAACTAGAAAGTGATGTGTGTGAAGACTGAGTCTATTTTTGGATTAGGACTCGACATCTAGCCTAATGTCAGAAAAGAGATGGGCGACAAAGATTGGTTATAGATTTGGATTAGGACTTGACGTCTAGCCTAATGTCGGAAAAGAAGATAGGAGACGAAGATTGATTCTAGCTTAGGATTAGAAATCGACATTTAGCTTAGTGTGGGACAACTTTGTAGGCAACATTGTAAGCTTTTCTCCGCCAAGAAGGGAGCTTGTGGAGATAGTGAAAATATCGAGTAAGGTGTACTCGAGGAGTGGAGTAGGAACAAAAAGAGAGTTTCGTTGCCGGACCACTATAAATCTTGGTATATTTCCTTTGGTTGCTTCTTTCCTTAATTTTTACTTACTTGTCTTTACATTCATGCATTGCATTATCATAAACACTAGATATAGCAACTGTTTTGAAACATTGGAAATTGACCTAAACACTATGAGACTAGTATTCAAGTAAAAGGCATATCTGGGACAAACACATTTAATTAGGAACTTAATTAGGGAAACTATTCAACCCCGCATCTAGTTTCTACAGTCTGGTATGTGGGCATCCCTATCTCGGCTGGTATAACAGCCTCTGAACCATATGTTAGGCTGAAAGGCGTTTCTCCATTGCTTTGCTTTAAAGATGTCTGGTGTGCCCACAGGACATGGGGAAGTTCTTCCACCCATCCGACTCGTTCTCTTCCTAGTTTGGTCTTGATGCCCTCCATAAGGGTTTTGTTAGCTCTCTCAACTAAACCATTTAACTGGGGATGAGCCACGACTGTATTAATTTGTTGAATGTTTAGATTCGAGCACCAACTTTTGAAAGGGTCGTTGACGAATTGTTTACCGTTGTCCGTAACGATTATTCTTAGAATTCCAAAACGACAAACAATATTATCCCAGATAAACTTACGACTTCCCTTCTGGATATCTTTACTAATGGTTTAGCTTCCATCCATTTTGTGAAGTAGTCAATAGCTATTATAACATACTTGACATTTCCGGATGATGCAGGCAATGGACCCAAATTATCCATACCCCATTGGAAGAACGACCACTGAGACATGAAAGATTTCGTCAAAGTTTTAGGAAGCCTTGCTACCGGAGCATGAATTTGGAATGAATCACATTTGTCTAGTTCCTCCCTTGCGTCTCTGTGCATGTTTGGCCAATAGTACACTGACCTTAGCGCTTGAGCTACCACGGACCTTGGTTTTAAATGCATGTTGCACGATACCATATGTAGCTCTCAAAGAACGTAATTAGCTTGAAAAGGTCCTACGCAATGGAGCATCGGTACTAGGTATCCTTTCTTGAATAGTACATAGTCCACTAGTTTTCATTGGTGGATCTTCAACCTTAAGCATCGTGCCTCATCTTTGTCTTCCAACCAAATTCGTTCTTTCAAACATTATATGATAGGGATCATCTAATTGTCCCCCTCTTCTTCCACAATGGTGTTGACTTCCTTCCGGTCAATTGATCGCTCATTTAGCACTTCCACGAGTACCTGTTTCGTCAAATGATCAAATGCCACGGCCACCAGCTTACTTAACACATCTGCTTTCTGATTTTGTCTTCTCGGTATGTTTCAGATAGAGAATTTTGTAAATTTTGCTACTCTAGCCTTTGATTCGGCAAGATGCTTCATCATCCGGTCACAACTTGCGACATATGTCCCATTGATTTTGTTTTCCACTAACTTAGAATCCACTCGGACCTCGATTTTCTCCACCTTCATTTGTGTTGCAATCCTTAGTCATACTAACAATGCCTCGTACTTTGCTTCATTGTTAGTGCTCTCGAAATTAAAACAAAGAGCGTATGTGAACTCTTCTCCAGTCGGACATATGAGGAATAATCCTGCCCCGGATCTATAGAACTAGCTGCTCCATCTATAAATAGTGTCTACGTCTCTGTCACATCTTTCTCTGGCTTTCGGACTGGAGCTTGAAAGAATTGCTCAGCTATCTGGCTGATAGGTGCCTCCGTCGGCCATCACTTGTCCCTTGATCGAGCTTCGCGGCTTATACTCTGTCTTATAGGCCCCAAGCTCTATTGTATACTTAGGTAACTTTCCTGATGCGTCAGCTTTACTCAATATCTGCTTGATTGGTTGACCAGTTATCACATTTATCTCATGCCCCTCAAAGTACCTTTGAAGTCTTCTTGATGCCTTAAGTAGTGTCAGTGCCAACTTTTCCATGGGGGGGGGGGGGGGGGGGTAATTCCTATCGGCTTCATAGATTGTTCAGCTTATGTAGTGTATTAGACACTGTCTTCATTTCCTTTCCATCAATAGTACTTCACTTACCGACTATGATGACGCTGCTAAGTACATGTTCGGCCGTAGGTTTGTTAATGTTTGCAAATCGATGATTATTTATTTCATTTGATGGAACGCTTCTTCGCCTCCTCGGTCCGCTTGTATTCATGCTTGTTTTCTGATGACGTATAGTCCCCCAGCCGGGTCTTGGACTCAGCACATGGGTACTACCCGCACCCGGCCCATCACTAATGGGTTGGTTTAATGTTCTTTAAGCTTATGGGCTTTAAATGAACTGTGGCCGAATAGGTATGTGCGGCCCACGGCTCGGCACAATCGGTACAGGGTTAGACAGAATCACAATCTAATTGGGATTGGGATTTACCCTAAAGTGGAGGATATACACTAACCATAATTAGAAGATAACAATCAAGCTAATTATTGTACTTATCCTTTGCTTGGGGCCGAAGCATCGGTACCAGCCCATTAGGGTTGTACCGCCTATATAAGGAACCTCCAAGGGTTCCACAAAGGTATCACATTCTTCATACTCTCACTCCACACCCGATTACTAACCCTAAACCGATTACTTACTCTCACACCAGAGTCTAATCGTGGGACACGTTCCCACGGTAAGCTTAATGCATGTTGTTTTAGTGTGCATGATCTCAACAAGAAGTTTACTTGGTGCAAGAGCCGGAGCCCCACATATCCGAATTAAGCCTATTTCAGATCAAGCAAGGATCATCCAACTTTTGTATCAACAAGTTGGCGCCATCCGTGGGACCCTACACTAAACTGAACTCTACCAATGACGAAGGGACAATCTCAGGGAAACCCAAGGAACATGAACCTTGGGAACCGGAAGTCCAGAGGTGATATTCCAATCACCCCAACCCCTCCTCCGGGTGGACAACCAGGAGGATCTAATAACCGGAACACGTCGTTTCAATCTCCCGGTGGGACGAGCACGATTAACAATACCCCACCACCAACCCTCATGCTGAATAATTCCGACCCAGGATCAGCACCCAAGGTTTCCAATAAGGAGCTGCAAAAGTCGCCGGAGATCAAGGTCGATTCACTTGATGATGAAGATCTCGAATGCGTACATACGCAGTATTTTGATAGAATCATCTCGGACATCATGGAAAGGATGAACCTAGGGAGGAATCTCCTAGCCAGACTCAACTTCGACAGCGCTGGGCGGGATACCTCTGCCAAAACACAGAAAAGGCAGAGGAAGTCCCGAGCCTAGGAACAATCTCCACCGGAGGAACCGCCTCGACCACGGAATGTGTTCGAACGGATAGGAGATCGAATCATGCAAGAGCTGCAAGAAGCTCAGGGTGATGAGGACAACTCCGACGGGTCCGTAGAACGTGCGGCATATAAAACTCCTCCTAAGAACCGCCGCAATATTGTGTGGCGCAGAATGGAATCTGGTGGGAAGAAAGATCCTACCCCTTCCCACAAAAGCGGCTATCGGAGTCAATCGAAAGGTGGGTCGCGACCACCTCATTGTAGAAACTAGAAGGGGGGGGGGGGGGGGGGGTTGAATAGTTTCTCTGCTATTAGTCACCTAATTTAAATTACTTTGAATTAAGTGATCAAAACTATCTTTTACTTGAAGCTAAGTTGCATAATGATTAGGTTAAATTCAAATGCATTTGCAATGGTAATAGGTAAGTATAATGATAATGAAATAAGTAAAGAATAAGGAAAGAGACAACCTAGTGACAAGACACAAAGATTTATAGTGGTTCGACAACGAGGCTCTATCCTCGTTTCTACTCCACTCCTCGAGTACACCTACTCGAGATTTCCACTATATCCACAAGCTCCCTTCTTGGCGGAGAAAGCCTTACATCGTCGCTTACATTATTTTCCGACACTAGCTAAATGTCGAGACCTAATCATTAGCTAGGACCAATCTACACAATGTTGCCTACTTCACAATTTAACGACACAAGGCTAGATGTCGTGTTCTAATCTCAAGGTAGAACCAATCTTCACGACTCTTCACTTTGAAGCTAAGTGAGAACTTCACACAACACAACTACTAATCACTTTCAAGTTTAGTGAGAACTCACAAGACACAAGCACATCACTTTATAGTTTAGTGAGAACTACTACACAAATCTATTACAACTCAACTAGACATATCCAAGTACACACATGTAGCTTAGATCTACACAACACAAATCCAAGCAAACACATATGCAATGGATGTACACAAAAATTGAAGGTCTACGTGATCTTTGGCCTATCCTACATGATTGATTAGATGGATTTGATAGAGGGATAGATTGATAAATATAAAAGAGATGAGAAGGGAGATGAGGGAGTAGAGAGAGAAAGGAGAGAAAAGAGAAGAGTAGAGAGAGAAAGTAAAGATTGAAATGTGTATTATGAAAATGACCAACCCCTCCTAACATGCTAGGAGGGGATATATATAGCCCACCCTACATTTGGGCTATATGGACTATACATTTACTAAATGGATCACGAGCCCACTACATAATTATCGTTGGAGCGACCGATCCTTCATAAATACGTAAAACGTATTTCCAACAATCTCCCCCTAAGGGAGGTCGCTCCAAGAGACAAAGTTCCAAATAGTCTATATCTCGTGATCTATGCTAACTAAGATGTGACCGAGACTTTATTGGGAAAAACGTATTTCCAACAATCTCCCCCTAAGGGAGGTCACATATTTTTACAAAATCTTAAACCTAGCATCTATGCTTGAGTCTTCGATCTTGTTCTTGTGAATATGCTTGATGTGATCTTTGACTTTAGTCTTGAGCATGTTTCCTTGCCTTGATCTTGTGCATTCTTCACTTGTGATATTTGCCTCTTCGTGACTTCATGTTCCACATACTTATACTTTTAAATTCTTGAAAGCTTCAGAGTTTGATACAGCGGAAGACTTGACCTTCAGGCTTTCTTGAATTTGTTGAAGTACTAATTGTATGTAGTATAAGCATGTGGTGACGACTTCTTCTGGATTGTACACCGCAATGCCACCTTCTTGTTACGCTGCATAAGACAGTTAGCAACAAAACATATACACGGATGAAATGGCTTTGAACATTTCATTCTAACTCGGTAGCATTTTACCTCCGGTCGGTGAAGACCGTTGGACGATATTAAATATCGTACTTGTGGCAGGTAGTTTCAATAAAGAACCTCCTTGACAAGATTTCGCGGGTAAACCCGTTCTCTTTACTCGGCCGTCCAAAGCTGACTGCGAACGTAAAGAGTGAATCATTTGGATAATATTATCCGCATGATTTGAAGCCGTCAATTCATGTTCCTGGAACAAGTGAATTTCAATTAAGAACCGCACCATCGTTGCTTTCCAGTTGTCACGAGCTTGATTCGTATAGAATCTTGCAAGTCACCTACCAAGTGCTGTTTGAGGTTAACACTAGAAGGATTTCCACTCATCACTGTGAACACTAAGGTATCACTCTGAGTGTTCTGGCAATATCACTAAGATATTGCGTAGAGGCCTGGAACGTGTTTAAATTTATTTAAGAATTAAACCACTGTTGCTTTCCAGTTATCACAAGTTTGATTCATAAAGAATCGCCCAAGTCACCTACCATGAGCTTTTTGATATTCGCTCAAGAAGGATTTCCATCTTCATTGTAAATACTTTCGTATTACTCGGATGTTCAGGCAAGATCATGAAGATTTTGCGTAGGACTCTTAAGATCTTTCTTACTTTTCACAGTGTGTGAAGAAGCAAGGAAATATGAAAGTGTGTCCTAATGAGATATTTGATGATCTCAAATGGCTCTAGACTCGATCGTGCATTTTGGATTTTTAGTGATCGGAGGCTGGAGAGGAGTGCCACCTTTTCAATACCAATTTATTCGGAGTGAATAAATCAATAGATAATGCGTTGTCTCCGTGTGATTAAAACAAATATCTTTTGAGAGATATCTGAGTTAGCTGGGATGGGTTGTGCATTGCATCACTGGGTCCATGATGTCTATCTTCAATATCAAGAATCATTAAAAATGATCTCAATAGCATATGTATTGACCCGGTTTCTGCCTAAGTTGTAAGGAGGGCTTCTTTCTTTGCACCCTTTATCTTTACAATTCTTTTCATTCTTCAACCCCTTCAATGCTTACCAATACGTCATCACTAGCACCTTGTAGTGATTGTTCTAGTGCTAACTTAAGTACTTGGTCGGCATTCAGCTACGTTCACAATCTTTCTCCATCTTTCCTAAGGACTACTATTTCTAGCTATGGAATGTCCTTGAAGAGATTCCTCCGGTTCTAGAGGAATCATTGGACTTTAACCTATCCTACCATCCTTATGTCACCATAATCTTCATCATCGTGAATAGAGATGTTTTGGGTAAGTGTATGTCACCATGAAATCTATTTTGAAGTGCAAATCCATTTTGCTCCCCCTTAACATATGCCACGATATCCGAAAACATTTCGCACATGTCGGGATGAGCTAGCACGTTAAGTCAAACCATTTGTGATTAATCATTTCCCATATTAAATCACATTTTCTCCCCCATATTAAAAATATTAACGCAATCGATGTTTTTAATATCAATTGATTTAATAGCATTTTAAGAAAATTTGGGAAGAAAAATGCAAATCTAGTTATCTTCATGATTTTAACAAGCTCCCCCTCAAATTAATGAGGGTGTACTTGAAACGTAAATTAAATACCTTTTAAACACAAGTGTAAGGTATTTATCACGTGCAAAGATCATATATGATAATGAATTCACAATATTAGCAATTTACGAGGTAGGACCTGAATGATGGAGAACATCATATGAAAGATTCACATGGTTCTTGTTCACGAATGTTGGTCACCTCGTCACGTCCCCGAGAAAATTAATTCCCGTTGTTGAGTCAAAGCTTTCCGGTGAAATACTTGACTTGATTATGAAAAGCGGGTTGCTATCTGAAATAATAGCAAACCATTTGGAGCATGTTTTAAATCTTTTAAACTTCTGCTCGAACTTTATTTACAACCCCGTGTCATTATTGAATGAAATTCTAGGTTCATAAATATTATCGATTCCAGAAGACATGCTCTTTTTATCAAAACATTTTTGAACACACAATTTTGAAAGATTTAGAAAAACCTTTTGAGAAATTCTTGAAAAATTGTGTTCAAAGTTTTGAAAACCAATTACTTGAGCTTAAGATTTGGAATATCTTAGGAAAGCTCAAGTCCGAGAAGTTGTAAACTTCTCGTTGTAAGGATAAGTTACCATCGGCGATAATCTTTCCTTTTATCTGAAGAACGAGTCCTAAGCTGACATTTACTTAGAAGTCGTTTTCATGAGCTTGAAAACTTTGACTGTTTTAACGGAAAGCTCATGACCGAGAAAGTTTAATTTCTCGTTATGAGGAAAAGTTCTCTTATTTAAAAGATACACTTTCCTTTCTGAGCTTAAAACTTCGAATGTTTTAATACAAGCTCATGACCGAGAAAGGTAAATTTCTCGTTAAGAGGATAAGTTATCATAAAAGATAATCTTTCCTTTATTTTAAGTTCGAGTTACAGTCTGACATTTAACTGTAAGTCATTGTGCATGAGCTTAAAAACTTCGAATGTTTTTAATATTAGCTCATGCCCGAGAAAACTTAATTTCTCGTTGTTAGGATAAATTTATCATCGGCGATAAACTCTCCTTTCTTTGAAGCACGGGTTACCATCTAATATTTAATGATAAACCATATACACGAGCTTAAAACCTTTGAATGGTTTTAGGATAAGCTCGTGTCCAAGAAAACTTAATTTCTTGTTAAGAGGGTAAGTTATCGTTGCGTAGATAAACTCCCTTGTCTCTGAAGTCCGGGTCATCGTCTGTCATTTAACAAGGAGCCATTTACACGAGCTTAAAACCTTTGAATAGTTTAAATGTAAGCTCGTGTCCGAGAAAATTTAATTTCTCATTTTGAGGGTAAGTTATCGTTGACGAGATAAACTTCCCTTTCTCTGAAGTTCGGGTCACCTACTGTGATTTGAATGTGAGCCAATGTGCATGAGCTTAAAAACTTGGAATGTTTTTGATATAAGCCCATGCCCGAGAAAATTAATTTCTCGTTGTTAGGATAAGTTTATCATCGGCGATAAACTTTTCTTTCTTTGATGAACGAGTTACAGTCTGTGATGTGACTGTAAGTCCTTTGTGAGCTTAGCCATGAATCCCCTGAGACACTTGTTTCTCCGATATCTGCTTCTTCAGCAACAAACTCTAAGAGTGTCCTTAGTTGAACGGTATACAATGATTGGACCGCTTCGTTCTTTTGGAACATCAACTTTGGTACCTGCGTTCTCATTAGGAGTTTGTATACTTTTGCATGGGTTAGAGATATCTATTTTAGAAGCACGTGGGGATTCACGGTTTTCTTTTCTTGTGTTAGAGGTGGCCTGAGGGGATGATTCACTTGTCTTAGTTAGCAAACGTTTCCTTTTATAGAAATCCTTAAGTTCAGGCTTAAGTGATGTATCATCCTTTGCAATTTCCTCCCTAGTAGTCTTCGTAGAATCAGAGACTATCCTAGTTAAAGGGCACTCGTTTCCTACAAGAGTGAAAGTTCTACCAGTGGGGTGCCACATTTTACCAATGGGTTTGATTTTAGCGACCCACTGGGATTTAAGTCTAGCACGGGAGTTCACCTCATTAAGTAGTTTCTTGATACAAGAATCATGATTTGCCGTAAAGACACATTTTCTACATGTTTTACAAGTAGCATATTTAATGTCCGAGTAAGATCTAGAATTCCTAGATGATTGATTGATGCTCCTAGGATGTGACATGCTACGGTTAGCAGTGTTGGGTAAACTAGAAGGCATCTGACTAGGTTTGAAATTCCTATCTCTTACTTGTGTCTTTTTCTTAGCTTCCCTTAGACCAAATGTATGGCGAACGTCATTTGAACTAGTTCGAGACGTATTCTTTAGACTATGTCTAGGGAAATTAGAGGCAATCATATGATTTGGTCTTGCTAAAGCTGGAGTGATCACATAGGGCCTAGTTGCTAGAGTGACTGGTCTAGAAAGATGAACCAAATCAACTTGGGAGGCAAACCGCGGTCTCGAGGATTATGGTCGCTCGGATCTAAATGCAGTAGGTTGTCTGACAGTCGGTTGTCTGACAAACTGATTTGTAGGCGGCTTCCCCAAGATTGATGGTTTTTCAAGCTTAGTATCCACACTAGATCCTCTAGTTTTCCTCAATTAGTTTTTCAACGCAGTTATAGCAAAGACCTTTTCCTGTACTTGAGCTTTTAAGGTCTCATTCTCTTTGAGCAATTCATCTTGGGATGCCAACTTAGATTCTAGCAGTTGAATTTGTTTCAAAAGATTATCCTTTTCAGCTTTAGAATCTAAAACTTTTTTATCCAATTTTCTTTCAAGAACAACGTTTGACTTTTTAAGTTTTTCAAAATATGTTTCAAATTTGTCCGTTTTCTTGGAAAATTCAAGTTTGGCATCCTCGAGATCTTTTGATTGTTGAGCTACAATCGTTTCGAGCTCTCTAATCTTAGAATCAGAAGCAGTCAATGAAGCAGTTATAAGACAATTATCATGATATTTAGCATTTTGAACACTTTCTCCCCCATTATGACTCACATCGGATGAATCAGAAGTGGTATTTCTATCACTCGTTTCCATCCCATGTTCGTCATAATTAGGTTTAGAATGCTCAATATGCGGCATGTCATCAACATATACATCATAAACAACATTACATTGTACCATGTTTGCAGGCTCTTCGTCATAAACGGGTAACGTGTCATCAAAAGATATCTCGTGAACATTCCCTGAAGTGCCACTGGTATCATGTTGTCCTCCTGATTCCGTGCTCTTGCCATCGTTAGGCTCCAAGTTGTCAACCGTATGAGCATTCTCCTCTTGCATATGCATCATAGATTCTTGCCCTCTATTATCATACGCTTGCTGAAGTCGAGATCTTTCATAAATCGAAGACGAGACCGATGTCATGAGTTTCAATATTGTATCACGGGAAACTCGAAGCTCGGTATGTGTATCTCGAAGAAATGATTGGCAAATCACTGAACTTTCAGGCTTGATGATATTGAATTGGAGGAAAGGCGTGAGTTGTGTCACAAGAGCCTTATATGCAAGTGCCGATGCAGAGTGATTAAAGTTTCCATGGTTGAGTTGCTCGGCGAGTTGGGTCAAAGTGGTAAAGATAGAGTCGATGAATATATGACGATCTTTTCCAAAGATGGTCACAAATTCGCTCCCTCCTTGAATCCGTGAAAGAGTAACTAGATGACACTGAAGCATTTGAAATGAAGTGATGCCACTTTTTCTAACTTTATTTTGCATGAGATGCAAGTCTCCCTCTTGACATGTCGAATTCAAAGATTCCATTTCGTTCGATGATAAAGAAGGTAAGTGTTACTTATCGATGAAAAATTTGCCTTCAATTACAAATAATAAAATGCCCGATTAAATCCGTAGCCACTAAAAAAAATCAAATGTAGTCAATTTTCGCGATCTCGTCAAAATAACTCCCATGACTTTGTCATTAATAAATCTTAATATTGCACAATATAACAAAATTTAATCTTCTCCACAAAATTTAAAATAACCGTATGCAAAATTAGAGTTTAAGAATTTGAATCATAAAAATTTAACTTCGTCTACACAAAAATTTGACTTTGTCTACACAAAACAGATTGACTTTGAATGAAAGAGTTTATTAAAATTGCCCAAATCTCTACACAAAATATAGCAATGGACAAAAATATCACGTCACATACACGTGGCTTAGGCCAAAACGTGTGAATATCAACACTCCTATCTTCCTCTTTTAAATATTTTAAATATTGCCCACTAACGTGGCCTCAGTCAACAAAAAGAAACAAGAGACGTGTCTTTTAAAATCAATATATAAAGAATTGTTCAATCAATTCAGTGTACTCTTCTTTGAAACCTCCGCCCTTTATTATTTCTCCATAATCAAAAATAATAATAAAAAATAACTGCATCTGTTAACTTGTGTCTTGTGATCTCCGCCCCTCAAATTATCTGATTCTCACAAAAAAAACTGATCTTCATCATCTATCAAACCCAATCTCAAACAATGTATAAGCCCAATCTAACCGAATCTAATCAAACACCCCTAATCACTCTCACAGTTAACCATAAACTTACACCTTTATTTGAAGAAGGCTTCAAGATCTTTGAACAAAGATCTCAGGTAGGTGTTTTCTTTTATTGATTTTGACGAGAGTATTGATTGAGTCTTTCTATCATCTGTAAGAGTCTTTCTGTCTAGGTGAAGTGTGAGGGAGTCGAGGGTGAGTGAAAAATTCGAGAGTGTGAGGTGGGGTAATACGAGAGGTTTGGAGACGACGGTGTTGGGTGAGACTGTGTTTGTTAAACGAGGGTGTTTGTTAAAGAGTTTGTGTATGTTATGTTGTGTGAGTCAAGATGAAGTTTTGAGAGTTGACAGTCGGGTGGTCTGTTAAGCGAGGGTGAGTCGAGTGAGTGATAGAGTTGGTTTCCCGTTTTGTTGAATTCGTAAGAGTCGAGACCAAGTGATGATTTTGTGAGTCGAGAGTTGTGAGTCTGTGTGTCGGTTTGTGTTTGAATGAATGGGTCTCGTTTTTCAGTCAAAATTTTTGTTGAAAAATCTAAGGTGTTGGTGTTGGGTCTATGATAAAAGTGGTCGAGGGTGGGTTAGGTGTTGTAAGTTTGAGTGGTTCGAGAGTCGAGAGAGAGTTGAGAGTCTGTCGAGAGTTGTGGTGTTTTGCAACAGTCGAATCGACGCGAGGAGGTGAGGGGTCTGTTGTTGGGGTTGGTTGGTTTGACCGAGGGTGAGAAAGAGAGGTTCAAATGAGTGAGCTGAGAATGGGTGTCGAGAGTTTGTGGGAGGGTCGAGGGTTTGAGTGGTGTCCGAGAGGGATTTGGAGTCGAGACGAGTGTAGGGTTCGAGTATTGGTGTCGAGTCAAAATGTTTCCCGTTTTGTTTGAATTGTCAATGCTTCGTTCGGAAGATCGTTCGTTCGGAACTTACTTCGTTCGGAACTTACTTTGTTTGGAACTTCGTTCGTAACTTCGTTCGGAACTTCGTTCGGAAGTTCGTTCGGAAGTTCGTTCGGAACTTCGTTCGGAACTTCGTTCGGAACTTCGTTCGGAACTTCGTTCGGAACTTCGTTCGGAAGTTCGTTCGGAAGTTCGTTCGGAAGTTTACTTGATTCTGAACTTTCTTTGAACCGGAACTTTTGGTTCCGAAGAAACTGAATCGGAACTTGATGAGACTGAGATACGATGAAAGACAGTTGCACAAAAATTGACAGAAACCCAGATCAAGAAAAGCTTAGAAAAACAGATAAAAATGATACTAAAAATAAAAATAAAATAATAAAAAATATTAAAAAGATTTAAAAGCTGATGATAAGAGAAACCTGATGGATAGATTTGATACGAATATATGAGAAAAATTGATTATTTAAAAACAAATTTAATAAAAACAGATGGTTTAGAAATTGATAAAATTGATAGATTAAGAAAAAAACTGATTAATTTAAAATTTTGATAAAAAAAACTGATTAATTTAAAATTTTGATAAAAACTGATTGGACAGATTTGGAAGAAAAAAAACTGATTATAAAAAAATTGATTTTTGAATAAAAATTTGTGATTTTTATATAAAATAAGTAAATCAAAGATTTAATTATGATTTAAAGCATAAAAACACAAACTTTTTATAAAAAATACAAACTTTTTAAGATTTAAGCGTGATTAAATCAAAACCCACCAAAATCAATAAAAAATAAAAGCAAGAATAAACCAATCAAACCTTGGCTCTTGATACCAATTGAAGGTCTACGTGATCTTTGGCCTATCCTACATGATTGATTAGATGGATTTGATAGAGGGATAGATTGATAAATATAAAAGAGATGAGAAGGGAGATGAGGGAGTAGAGAGAGAAAGGAGAGAAAAGAGAAGAGTAGAGAGAGAAAGTAAAGATTGAAATGTGTATTATGAAAATGACCAACCCCTCCTAACATGCTAGGAGGAGATATATATAGCCCACCCTACATGTGGGCTATATGGACTATACATTTACTAAATGGATCACGAGCCCACTACATAATTATCGTTGGAGCGACCGATCCTTCATAAATACGTAAAACGTATTTCCAACAAAAAATCCAAGTATTCACAAATAGCTTGGATGAACACAACTAGTCCAAGTATTTCATAAATACAAATGGATCAACAAAAATAAAAAGGCTAACATGATGAACATGACTAATTCGTGGATTCATCTTTATCACAACACTAGTGAGTGAGTGATCTTCTCATTGGAAAAGGTAAAGGAGGGGATCAAGAGGATAATCATATGTAAACATACTTAACACTTTAAGTGATCATTTACTAATGATTATGCTATAGAAAAGAGAAAGGGGGCTGAGAAAAACGTCCAAGAGGCTTGTTGGAAAATGAGATTTGATCCACTATTTATAGAAGACAAAGTCCAACAGCTAGCTGGGCGCGGATCCTTATCTAGCCGGTGGTTCCATATCGCTAAGGAACCGCCTAGCTATTTAAGGTACCGCCCAGTAGAGTCCGCTCCCTTTTTTGTCTTTTAGTGGGGTAGAAATATCTGAGGTTTTTTAAACCTTCAAAGGTTATTCTTATGGCATATGGAATATGCCATTTTTAAATTTACATTTTCCATTATAATAAAACATTTTCTTAAAAATAAAGTTTATTAAAAAATCTTTTGTCATATTAACAAAAGTGAGTTTTAAGGATAATCACTTTGATGATCACTAGGTATGATTAAGAAAAGTTAGTGATATGATTATTACCTTGATGATAGTGTTAGTTAAATAATTTGTTTTGTGTTTTACACTAAATGTGTTGTATAGTTTGTTGTGGTCAAAACTAAGAAAGATTAGTTAACACTAATAATGTTTTTAGGCATCACTTGCATTAACAATCTCCCCCTTTTTTATTACGACAAACTATAAACTCATTTACTTAGAAACACAAAATATCGAATTATTAACGAGTTTATCACAATCATTTCTCCCCCTTTGTCGTAGCAAAAAGGTAAGCACAAGTCTTTGAAGATATCCGGACTTTGCTAGTAGCTCCCCCTTGGTGGTTGCTCCCCCTTGCTTGGGGAACCAAGTGTATGAGCTAAGCTGACATGCTACACAAAGGTTAGTAGAAAGGAAAGAAACACCAATGTATATATGATCACTACCTACTAAGTAACTTGAGAGGGAGAAGGAGAAGAAATCTCAAATTAGAAGCAAGTATTTGCTAAGTATGTCCAAAAGGTAAATGACAAAATCAAGGTTCAATTGGTGGAATGGAGGTAGAAAGGAAACATCCAACCAATGAAGATGATAAATTTGTCAAGGGGTTAAAATTTAGAATTGATGGAATCACCCATAAACAATTGTAAAGATTAACCACGATCAACTCAAAAGGAAGAGATAATGATCAAATAAAGAAAACAAACACAACACAAAGATTTCACATTACATAAATATGAAAAATACAAACAAAGTAGATAGTCATACACACAATATGAGTATCTAAAGCAAAAGATATGGAAAATAAACCACAAAGCATAAGCTAGTCTAATAGTGATAATTTTCCAAGATTGCTTAAAAACACTAATGACTCTATAAAAACTAAAGGTTTATTGACTCCAAGGGAGTGTAGCCCTTTAGTTGGAAAAATAAGACGACGATGCATCATTCGAAGTTTTGTCCACGGGAACAAAAACTTTGAGAGGAGGTCGAGTGAGGAGGAATTCAAGAAAATTTAACTTCTCATACACATGAGCAAGTTCAATTTGTTGAAATCGACAACAAGCACACGAGGATCCATGATGCAACACAAATTCGGTTGATGGGGGAAGGCCATCACACCTAGGGTTTGGTGGTGGTGACGAGAGTGGGTAGGTAATGTTTTCACAATGCCTTGTGAGGTTTGGGAAGGTTGAAAGATCATTGAGTTGAGGGGTGTCAAAGGGTTTTGGTGGTGGGGGGAGATTTTCCTTTTCTCCGGTGATGGGGTTAATGGAGTAGGTCTCATTCCAATACTTGATTGGAGAGGAGGTGGGGTTATTGGGTGGTTTGGATGAAGAGGGTTCATTTTTATTGATCCAAATAGGTCTAACCGAGATTTTTGGTTTCTTGGAAAGCTTGGATGAGGAAGCTTTGGGTTAGGAGGTTTGTGACAATGAAATGTCAAGGTTATGAAAGGGAGAGTTAGGCATTGTTGAGGTATGAGAATGAGATCTCAAGGTGGGGGTATAAGAAGAAAGTATACAAGGCAAGGGTTTGAAAATCCAACGTAAAGTGTCAAGGAATGTTTAGCCAAATTGAGTAAACATGGAATCTTGACTGGAAAAAGGGTGATGAAGAAAGACCAAAAAACGAGCCATAAAATGACTTTTTGTCCGCGGTACCTTATAGGGACCGGCGGTTCCTTATCACTTAAGGAACCACGCGAATTTAAGGAGCCGCGTGCAGTGGACTTGAAACCTTGATTTTCCAGGGTATTAAAAAAACTAAGACTTTTTCAAAAAATTGCAAATCTTGGAATTTTACCTCTATTAGCACTAAATTGTGCTAGGGTTGCATAAAAGCAACACATTCACCAAGAATGTCTTGACAAAGGGTGACAAAATTTTGGAGAACATTTTGAACCAATTTTAGTCAAGTTTTAGAGGTTGTGATAGATTTAAGTTCAATTTTAATTTGGAATTAAAGTTGATTAATGTGCACATAAAGATAGAAGCACACAATGCTAAGTCCATACTTCATCTCAAAAAACACTCATGAAAGAGATACATAAAAGAAATAAAGAAAAACAATTAACTAAACTAAAGATAAATAAAAACTAGATCTTGATTAGTAATCTTCCTTGGCTTGAATTTTCTTGAAAACTAATTTTTTAAAGAAAATCACCATTCATCTCCTAGGAGGAGGCATGTTAAACAAGGTGAGCAAGAAATCTTGCAACCTCATGTGAATTCCCAACATCTCTATCTAAGGTTTTGAATGATGTAGTTATTGTAGAGGCAACATGGACAATGAGAACCATGAGCTTCTAGGAACCCAAGGAAGTAAGGATCACCCATAAAGAAGGGAAGTGGAACACCCAAAATAGGAGTGTTTGAGGGAGGTGGAGGTGGAGGAGGTATGTTCTCCAAGGGTGATGTTGGTGAGTGTGGAGGCATGCTCTCCAAGGGTGAAAAGGGTGAGTTTGGAGGGGTAAATGGTGAAGTCACCATGGTATCATCAAAGTCATTCACAATTGGAATGCTTTGGATGGGTTGTGGTTGGGTAGTCACATCCAAGAGATTACTTGGAGTGAAGGGTGAGGAAAGATCATTCATCCTAGATTGGAATGAAGAGGAGGTAGAACCATGAGAATGGTTGGTTCCATTGGTAGAGGTAGTCTTGCATGGAGCAAGAGGTGGTGAGTGTGATGAAGAAATGAGAATTAGGACAATCTCATTCTTGGGTGTGTGAAAGGGTGAGGAGATAGGTTTAGGCATTTTAATCTTAATCTTAAGATTTTTCCTTGAGGTGGAGGTTTTGGATGAGTTTGAGCTTCTTGTAGAAACCATTGTTCAAATGAGAGGTTTAAGGTTTAAGGAAGAATGGTTTGATGTGTGAAGAACATGGCTAACAAGGTGGGTTTAAAAGGGTGAGGGGATGATCCAAACTAGTAATGGGTTAAAAACATTTTATGTGAACAATGAATTTAGCTAACCTAGTTTAGGAAATGTGCAGGTTTTTGCAAAGAATCAAGCAAGGTTTACACAGATTAAGGAAAATAGTGTAAAGCAAAGATTCTGTCGGACATAGTAGCTGGTGGTTCCTTATCTAGGGGCGGCGGTTCCTTATCAATAAGGTACCGCAGGTCTATAAGGAACCGCGACCAGTGGTGTTCAAGAATGGTACTTCCTCAAACTTTGGTTAGCCCAGATTTTTACCAAAGGATTTTCAAGCCAAAGTTAACTACTGACCAAAATTTAGGAAGCTAACTAACACATAGGATGCACGAAGCTATGCAAATCATAATCACAATGGCATAAGAAATCATTTAGGATAAATAACAAATAATCCAAACAAGTAGAATATAGTTAATACACATCCAAGATAAAAAAAAGATTGTTCAACATTACATGTTTACCAACATGTATTCTTTGAAATACTTCAAAGTCTTCACCTTCTTTTCTTGCCCAATCCCTTGATCATATTCCCCAAATACTTGAATCCCTTCCTTGACTCAACCCGATGTTCATGCAATTCACCTCGAGTCCCAAGATTTTCACGGTAGAGATGCTCCATATTGAGATCTTCCGGTACTTCACTAGAGGAATAATGAGGTGGAGGAGCTAAGTCTTCAAGTCCATCCACGAATGAGTTTGAGGATGGGTGGGAATTACTCGAAGAGTTGAAGTGAGAACTAGAACCTATGCCATCACCATCACTTGTTGGCATATAGGTGTCCTCATCATCCATCTCTTGATGATAGGATTTTCTCGAACCTCGATCACTTCTAGGCTTTCTTGCATATACCTCTTGAATGGGCAACATAACCCGATGAACCGGGTGAAAGCGAGAAAGCTCGAGGTAGGGAAAGTCATGAGTAACCCTTTTGAAAAGGCGAGTAAGAAGAATAGCATAGGGAAGGTTTGTTTTGGGCTTAGAAAGGGCATAATTTATTCGTCGAGCGATATAGAATGCCAAATTGTACTTGGTTTATGTAAAGATGCAACTCAACATATGCACCATACAAGCCGGGATATGATCTCGGTTTCCACCAAGACAAAATACATTCTCCCTAAGGATATTTGCCCATTAGACCATAAAATCCTTAAGGTCGCTAGAGAGCACTTCATAGCGATTCACATTTCGTACATTAGAATGAAGGCTTCTCACAACGTTTCCATCACGCTCTTTCGAAATGATGTCAAGGATAAACTCCGGATCAATTTCGGTGTGGTCATTTGGAGGTTTATCGTAGGATTCCAAGAGAGCATCAAGTCTCCATTTATCCGTGAAACGACAAGTGCCTTCATATGGCACACCAAGAGTTTCACCAAAATTTTTAAGAGAGTATTGAATCATTTGATCATTCAACAAGAATCGAATGAAGATTTCGCCATTGTATTCAAACATGGAGTAAGTGCTAAAGAATTCTAGAAGAAACAAGGGGTAAATATCTTCTTCTATGTTGAGAAAGCAATCAAACCCCGAAAGCTCAAACATAGATTGGATATAGTCATAACCCGTTATTCCCTCATCAACAACTCTACCCTCATGGAAACAACGAGTAGAAAGGGATGAAAAGGAGTTTCGAAGTTGAGTGGAAACATAGGTTTGGGAAATGTTTGGCATGTATTCTCTAGTGAGTTGATGATCCTTTTGGTATTGAGAAGGCATGATTAGTACCTAATATAAACTTAAGAAAATATTTTTCCAATCACTCATATGAAAAATAAAATTAAAACTCAAAAAAAAATATGAGAATGTGTTATATCAATTTCTTGACAAACAAAGGATTGAATCCATATCATTCTCATGTTCACAATGTATCTAATCCATTATTAACCAAGAACATATGAACTATGTTGGATCAACAATGGACTAGAGCATTGGTTTTTCAAAACAAGGTTTTTAGGTAAGCATTAACAATGCAACTACCTATTTGTTCATTGGTTCATATCAATTCCATCTTTTAACCAAAATCATTTAGCCAAAACTCGGATTTGTTCTACAAGTGGGTTTTAGTGAAATCTTAATGAATATGAACCTAAGGAATCATAGTAAAATAACCATGTCAACCCATATTCCTATTAAGGTTTTAATTCAATTTCAATTTTAAAAATCCCCAATTATGAAAGGATGAACCCTAGAACAAAATAGATGAAATTGAAAGAAATTACTTACAATTAATTGATGTTTGATGAAGGATGAGTGAAACCCACAACTTGGAATCAATTAATTTGAGTGATTGAAGATTTTTGAAGCTTTAACAATGGTGGAAAAGGTGAAACCCGTCGGTGTGAGTTTTTGGGAGAGAGAGGGTTTGGTTTAAAAAAGGTTATTTTAATAAAACTGGCGCTCTGACAAACTTTACTGCCCGTGGTACCTTATCGATAAGGAACCGCAGATTTGAGCCGCCAGAGATAAAGAACCGCCTACAGAGGGTGGTTTTTATCAATGAAACACGCCAAAATTTTGAAAACCAAGTTTTTTAAAATACTTAAAAATATATCTTAAACCTTTTAGAATATCATTTGGATCATCATAACACTAAGCAATATGCCTTAATGAAGGATTACGAGTTGAATCGAGATCGAAAAGAACCGAAACGGACAAACGACTACTCGTAGCGAAAAGGCAAAGTGGAGAAAAGTAAAGGGAAGTGAATCAAGACTAAGATCAATGCTCAAGGGATTAATGACAATCTTCAAATCATGGAGACTAAGAGCTTGTGTCTTATATAGTGGTTTAAGACGTGCCTTTCCAGCGAAACGTTAAATGGCTTTGGCAATGAATAAACACAAAGCAATTATTGATGCATAGACTAAGATCACTTTCAATAATAGTCTTAGTTTAAACCAAAATATGAGCAAGGTATTGATTCACTTTCTCTCCCACAAAGGGCCTACTAACCGTATGGGTGCAAACCATGGAAATAATGCTTGATACTTTAAACTACTACTAACTCACTCTACATCACCATAGTGAGTCAAGTATCCAAGCAATGAAGGTTTGTGAGGATAAAAGAAAAGAATCACAAACCACAAACAAATGTCAAGGCAAGGATGCCAAGAACAAGCACATAGTCAAGTAATGATCAAAAGAATGATCAAAGGGTGTGTGGAAGAACGAAAGCGTGCCTTGGCCACAAAGAGCAATCCATCAAGGAATCAATGCAATTCCCAACAATGACTATGATGAGTACTAAGTCTTCAAGGACTAGTATCATTCCCAATCATCTTGATATCATCATTCAAGGATGTTGAAGATCAATGAAGATGAGTCTTCTACAAGTGCAAGTAACTTAATCCACAACCAATTAAATGATTGATCTTCATGAGTACCTACACAAAGCAAGATGCAAACTAGTAGATACATTTCAAGAATAGATCTAAAATGCATAAGGGCTACTAATCTAAGAGGGATGCAATATTACCAATTAAAAGACCTATTTTCCAAGAAAAACTAGTTTTGACCAAAGAGAAACTTTAGTACAACTTGACCTTCTAATTTGAGGAGACAATGGATCGATCCGAGTTTTTTTTTTGAACGGCGAGTTAGTAGTTAGTGATTCGAGCTTACAGTGACATCCAATTGGGCAGTATGCAAGCCTCGAACCTTCTCCTTAGGGGATAAACCCCACTCCTGCTTCTTAATTCGGGCCCCTGAAGGTTTTTGGTGAGACTCGAACTCGAGACCTCTCCAAGAATACCTCCCCAAGGATACCCTTGGTGGCCAACTGAGCTAGCTCAGCTGGTTGGATCGATCCGAGTTTTAAAGTGCAATATACTTCAAAGATCTCGAGTGACCATCGCTCTAATACCAATTGTAGAAACTAGAAGGGGGGTTGAATAGTTTCTCTTCTATTAGTCACCTAATTTAAATTACTTTGAATTAAGTGTGTACCAAAACTATCTTTTACTTGAAGCTAAGTTACATAATGATTAGGTTCAATTCAAATGCATTAGCAATGGTAATAGGTAAGTATAATGATAATGAAATAAGTAAAGAGTAAGGAAAGAGACAACCTAGTGACAAGACACCAAGATTTATAGTGGTTCGACAACGAGGCTCTAACGTCGTTTCTACTCCACTCCTCGAGTACACCTACTCGAGATTTCCACTATATCCACAAGCTCCCTTCTTGGCTGAGAAAGCCTTACATCATCGCTTACATTATTTTCCGACACTAAGCTAAATGTCGAGACCTAATCATTAGCTAGGACCAATCTACACAACGCTGCCTACTTCACAATTTAACGACAAAAGGCTAGATGTCGAGTTCTAATCTCAAGGTAGAACCAATCTTCACGACTCTTCACTTTGAAGCTAAGTGAGAACTTCACACAACACAACTACTAATCACTTTCAAGTTTAGTGAGAACTCACAAGACACAACCACATCACTTTATAGTTTAGTGAGAACTACTACACAAATCTATTACAACTCAACTAGACATATCCAAGTACAGACATGTAGCTTGGATCTACACAACACAAATCCAAGCAAACACATATGCAATGGATTTACACAACAAATCCAAGTATTCACAAATAGCTTGGATGAACACAACTAGTCTAATTATTTCACAAATACAAATGGATCAACAAAAATAAAAAGGCTAACATGATGAACATGACTAATTCATGGATTCATCTTTATCACAACACTAGTGAGTGAGTGATTTCTCATTGGACAAGGTAAAGGAGGGGATCAAGAGGATAATCATATGTAAACATACTTAACACTTTAAGTGATCATTTACTAATGATTATGCTATAGAAAAGAGAAAGGGGGCTGAGAAAAACGTCCAAGAGGCTTGTTGGAAAATGAGATTTGATCCACTATTTATAGAAGACAAAGTCCAACGGCTAGCTGGGCGCGGATCCTTATCTAGCCGGCGGTTCCATATCGCTAAGGAACCGCCTAGCTATTTAAGGTACTGCCCAGTAGAGTCCGCTCCCTTTTTTGTCTTTTAGTGGGGTAGGAATATCTGAGGTTTTTTAAACCTTCAAAGGATATTCTTATGACATATGGAATATGCCATTTTCAAATTTACATTTTCCATTTTAATAAAACATTTTCTTAAAAAGAAAGTTTATTAAAAAATCTTTTGTCATATTAACAAAAGTGAGTTTTAAGGATAATCACTTTGATGATCACTAAGTATGATTAAGAAAAGTTAGTGATATGATTATTACCTTGATGATAGTGTTAGTTAAATAATTCGTTTTGTGTTTTACACTAAATGTGTTGTATAGTTTGTTGTGATCAAAACTAAGAAACATTAGTTAACACTAATAATGTTTTTAGTCATCACTTGCATTAACACTCATCACGACCCTTCCGGGTCAGATTCGGACGATCACCATCCAAAACATCGCCGAACAAGGTATTCCCCTCCAGAACCCTCAGATGACGAAGGACGTTATGGGGAACCTTATTATCGTGGGGAGGAAGAAGAAGACCTTTCTCTCCCATGGTGTAGTGAGAGGTAGGACGCCTTCACTCTTCGCATACGAGATTACTCCGAGGAAAAGAAACGCCACATGCCGGTGTGTGTTAAAACCTATGATGGGTCCGGTGACCCGGATGACCACTTAAAAGTGTTTGACACGCATGCTAAAATCGAGCGATGGCCGATGCCCATATGGTGCCAAATGTTTAACTCGACCTTGATTGGTAATGCTCGCGACTGGTTTCAAAAAACTTCCTCATCAAAGCATCAACAACTTTGATGAATTACGCACAACGTGCAAAAACAATTACACTCGGCGGAAGAAGTATAATAGAGATCTGGTCTCATTGGCAACAGTCAAACAGAGGCCCGGAGAATCTATAGAAGACTTCACGGAACATTTCAATGACAAGTGTACGCGTACAAAAGCGTGCCCAGAGGTTCTCAGAATTTCGGATTTATATGTACGCCATAACCGATAAAGAGCTAATCAGGCGCCTTGATGATAAACGTCCGGAGAAGTTTGATGAACTCATGGAAAAGGTTAGAAACTTTATGGAAGGATAAACCGTTGTCGCCGCGGCCTATCCTTCAAAGGGAAACCATAACTATCGATCAAACGACCAGCCCAGGAGGCAGTCAGGGGGTCAGAACAACCAAGGTAGTGGGAGGAGCTCGGATTACAAGAGCCAGACAAAAGGAGGACGGTCGGACGACAAGTTCACCCCTCTAAAGATGACTTACCGAGACATCTTACTCATGGAAGGAGCAAGTTTTCCAAGACCTCCCCCAATGACTACTCTGGTGGACCGTCGTCAAGGAAATCGCTTCTGTGAATTCCACAATGACAAGGGCCATAGCACGGAAGAGTGCATTCAGCTCAAGAAGCATATCGAGTCACTGATCAAATCAGGCAAACTCAAGCATCTAGTTAAGGATTGGAAGGATGGGAAGGATAACAAAAAGAACCACAAGAAAGATTCCCAAAAGGACAAGCATACGACCATATACATGGTTCAATCATGGTAGCGCCGGACGAAGCAGAAAATTAGTCAAAAAATTTCACGCAGCAAGGAAATCTCATTCTCTCCAATCACGGCGAGCAACGTGGCGGACACACCTCTCACGATTGAGGTGAGCATTGGAACGTACAATGTCCGCAGGATGTACGTGGATGGTGGATCATCGGCGAAAGTACTCTATGAACACTGCTTCGTGCAACTACGACCAAAAATCAAAAGCCAATTAATGTCGGCCACGTCGTCGCTCATTGGCTTCAGTGGGGATACTATTTGGCCGATAGGACAATTGCGTTTATTGGTAACTGTGGTAGATAAGGAACATTACACTACAGCGTGGATGAACTTTATGGTGATACGTTCATACTCTCCGTACAATGGTATTATCGGAAGACCATGAATCCTAACCATACGAGCAGTCCCATCCACGGCGCACGGCATGATAAAATTCCCGGTCGAAGGGGGAATTGTTACCATTTACAATTCAGTCGTGCCCGCATCAGAGTGTCACGCCGTTGCAACACCAATCCAGACAACCCCCATAAAGGAAGGGTCACCACCTTCTAATTGGAAAGTGGCTATTCACCCAGATTATCCGGAATAAGAGGTTGCGATCGGGGGAACCATCTCCGAGAAAGGAAGGAAAGCCATGTTCTATCTCCTTAAAGCAAACATTGACATATTCGCATGGGAACCAAAGCATATGACGGGTGTACCACGCTCTGTCACTGAACACAAGCTCAATATCCGTCCAGGGTATCCCCCTGTTAAACAAAAGAAGCATGGTCAAGCACCAGAACATAGTCAGGTGATACAATATGAGGTAAGGAAGATGGTTGATGCAAGAATCATGCGAGAGGTCTGTTACCACGAGTGGCTTTCCAACCCGGTGATGGTTAAGAAGTACGACGGAAGCTGGCGTATGTGCGTGGACCTTCACGGACTTGAACAAAGCTTGCCCACAAGATTGCTATCCATTACCTGAAATTGATTGGAAGGTCGAATCCCTGTGCGGGTACTCCTTTAACTATTTTTTGGATGCATATAAAGGATATCATCATATCCAGATGGCGGAGGAAGACGAGGAGAAGACGACATTCCATACCATTCAAGGCGTGTATTGTTACACAAAAATGTCGTTCGGGCTCAAGAATGCAGGCGCGACGTATCAACGACTCATTGATAAGGCCTTCGACTCGCAGATTGGCCGTAACCTTGAAGTCTACGTCGACGACTTGGTTATCAAAAGTCATACGGAAGACGAGCTCCTCCGTGATGTCCAAGAGACATTCGACACATTGAGAAAATCAACACGAAGCTGAATCCCAAAAAGTGCACGTTCGGGGAAACCGAGGGAATGTTCCTCGGGTATATGATTAATCCAAACGGCATCAAACCTTGTCTGGAGAAAACTGGCGATGTTATACAGCTACCATCCCCTCGTACACTTAAGGAGGTACAGTCGCTTAACGGGAAGCTGGTCGGGCTTAATAGGTTCTTGTCAAAGTCCACAGAGAAGTCATTCCCTCTGTTCAAAACACTCAAGAAGTGCTTGAAGAAAGTAGACTTTCGTTGGACAAAGGAAGCAGAGGAGGCGTTCGGTCAGCTCAAGCAACATCTCGCGGCTCTTCCCATGCTAGTCGCCCCGTGACCTAAGGAAGAGCTAATCATGTACTTATCTGCCACGTACGTAGAAATAAGCGCAGTCCTTATGACTGATCGGGATTCAGTCCAGACTCCGGTTTACTTCATAAGCAGGGCACTGCAAGGACCAGAGCTGAATTATTCACCAATGGAGAAATTGGTCTTATCGTTGGTTTACGTCGCGAAAAGGTTACGCCGGTACTTCCAGGCGCACCCAATTGTGGTTGTCACATACTAACCAATAAAATAGATTATCTCTAAACCAGACATGACAGGGAGACTACAGAAGTGGAGCATCCTACTTGGGGAATACAACATCTCCTATAGACCAAGGACAGCCGTCAAGGGCCAAATCTTGGCAGATTTCATAATCGAGAAACCCGAGGAGGACGAGCGAATGGTACCAAAGGAAGAAAATCCAGCGGAACCATGGATCTTGTTCACCGATGGATCTTCTTGCACGGACGGATCCAGATCAGGTCTCATACTCACAAATCCGAAGGGCATGGAGTTTACCTATGCCTTGTGTTTCAAATTCACAGCTACAAATAATGAGGCAGAATAGGAAGCATTGATTGCGGGTTTAAAAATCACCGCTAGGATGGGAGTGCGCAACCTTGAAGCCTACATGGACTCACGGCTTGTCGCGAATCACATCCTAGGAGAGTACGAAGCCAAGGAGAAGAACATGATCCAATACCTGGAGAAAGTTAAGTCACTTATCGCTGATTTTGGTAGGTTCTCTATCAAGCAGGAACCAAGAGGTGAGAATAAAAAGGCGGACACCCTTAACAAGATCGCATCTACAAGCTTCGCACATTTATCCAAACAAGTGTTGGTGGAAATACTCAAAGATAAATCAATCGCAGGAGAGGCGGTCGCAACAATAGTTGATGAGGAGGGACCTACGTGGATGACCCCGATCGTGAACTATTTGACGAATGAAACCCTTCCTGATGATGAGACAGAGGCGCGTCGCATTAAAAGGAAGTGGAAACATTTTGAACTCCGCGATAATGTCTTATACAAACGCTCATTCTTACGACCGTGGCAACGGTGTGTAGGTCCGCGTCAAGCTAGTTACGTAATCAGTGTAATTCATGAAGGTTCATGTGGCATGCACGCCGGCCCAAGATTAGTAGTAGCACGGGCTCTGCGCATAGGATACTATTGGCCGACTATGCATAGGGACGCACGAGATATGATCCGCAAATGTAATGATTGCCAAGTGCATAGACCAGTACCACGTCACCCACAGCAAGAGCTGACACCCATCACATCCCCATGGCCATTTTACAAGTGGGGAATTGACATAGCAGGCCCCTTTCCTGTGGCAACTGTGGGCGTTAAGTTCTTGATCGTGGTTATGGACTACTTCACTCGCTGGATAGAATCTAAGGCGGTCGTAACAATTACGGGCAAACAGGTAAAAAAGTTTGTTTGGGAAAAAAGTGTATGCCGTTTTGGTTTACCAGGGGAGATCATCTCGGATAATGGAAAACAGTTTGTGGACAATCTATTCAAAGATTGGCGCGCAGCGTTGAACATCAAACAGCGCTTCGCATCAGTTAAACATCCACAGACTAATGGTTTAGTGGAGCGGGAAAATAGAAGCCTGGGCGAAGGAATAAAGGCGTGCTTAGACGAAAGAAGCGCCAAATGGGTAGACGAGCTACCACATGTCCTATGGGCACATAGAACAATGATCAAAATGGCTAATGGGGACACTCCATTTGCGTTAGCCTATGGATCCGAGGCAGTCATTCTAGCAGAAATTGGAATGCCAACAATCCGCACGGCGGAGGTTAATGTCGTCACGAACGATGAGGAACTCTGGGTCAACTTAGACTTGTTAGAGGAAAAAAGGGAGATAGCCGCCATCAATGAAGCTAAATCTAAAGCATTGGATGAAAGCTTACTACGAATCCAAAGTCAAGGGTGTTTCCTTCCGACTGGGGGATTTTGTCAATCGTGCCAACAAGGCAAGTCGCGCGGAGAACACGGGAAAACTCGGACCAAAGTGGGAAGGGTCGTATGAAGTCATGGAAGCTTTGGGGCTAAGAGCGTACAAGTTGCGTGACACGGAGGGCCATGACTTGGATCGTACATGGAATATTTGCAACCTCAAAATGTGCTATCTCTAAAAGGCTACGAACTCCGCATGGACATTTTGCTGTAGACAGCTTCAATAAAGATTCATGTATTTTCGTTTTTTATATTTTCTAGGTTCTATTTGTCTTAGGATTTTATCATTCTGTCAAAAAATCGTAACCGTAATAATAAAACGTCGTGGTGCCTAGCTAGCTCCACGGCTTGTTCTTGTGCAAATTATGACTTTTTTGTGTACTTAGGATTATTTTTTGTTTAAATTCTTAAGTGTTGTATTTTCTTCATATGCATTCATTCAGTCGTACATGTACTATTCGCTTCCAGGTGGAGTAAGAGGATTAAGTGAACCTAATAATTCAACTTGTCGCATAAGAAGGATGCAACCTCCGCGACGCGGACCATGAGTCCTTACTAGACACCTTATTCACAAGACGTTGTGATAAGTTTTACATACCGTCCTCATGAAAGGTCGGACATGGCAAAGACACATTGTGCACGTCTAGTAAATTATAGACTTAGTATTTTTTTTAAACAAGCCGTGACACGTCATGCAAAAGATACATGATATCTAAGAATAAATACAAGTTTCGAATATACAAAACAAAAGTTGCCGTGATTATCAAGGACACATACATTAATATTCTAAGTGTTCGAAATAGAATTACAGAATAGAGCCGTGAACATCCACGGACGAATATACATTACAAGGAAATTAGCACAAGTGTTCAAAAGCTACGGCTACGGATGCATGTATTTCAAAGGATGAATAAATTCACCTATCTCTTTCCTCCCTTCGGCTATCAAAGAAAAGAGTGCCTCACCATGAGCCTTTTTCCTGCTATGCTCCCGGGCCAGGTTTGCTTCAAGTGCCTCACCAAAAACCTTTTCGCCTTTCACGACCTTCGAGCTATCATCATAGGTTGGAAGGTTGAGCTGGCTGGGGTCTGGTATGAGGTGTGCTCGGGGGTCCACTTCGCCTTCTGGCCATGCGTCTAGGCGAAGCTGCGCCGTAATATCTTCGTTCGACGCATCCCTCATAACTTCAAGCTCGACCAGGAAAGGATACTCCAGGTCTCTCAGGGCACTCATGGAAGAAGTCATTTTCGCCTCGGCCCCCGGGTTGAAGTAGGCGTGCTTAGTGATGTCTTCTTTCTTGCTCATTAACTCAGCAGCCTTTGTCATACCCTCGTTTCGGCCACGGTCAATACCATCTGACACGACATCAACGAAGGGCTTTACAAACTGAGGTGACTCCATCACTCTCATCACCGCTAGACGTGCCCCATAGCCCACCATCCACCTACGACCAGCAATGGCCATAAGAAGTTGGGGGCACAACACTTCGTCACGATCCGTGGCTAGCACGTCCAGCTTAGTGTTTACCTTCTCTGAGGTCTCAGACATACGCCTTTCCATTTCTGCCATCTCCTTGGAAAACTCCTCCTTTAAGGCTTCCTCACCCTTAACCAACATCCGCGTCTTCTCTAGTTATTCGGTGAGGACGGATGCTTGGTCAGCCGCGGACTTAGCAGATGCCTCTGCTGCGGCTACCTGTGGAAAAAAAAGGCTAAGGTTAGAAAGGAATGGGAGGACAAATGAGGTTGATATCACACACATATAAAAAAACTAAGGATACGTACCTTGCCGTTAGAAGCCTTGAGGAGAGCTTCCAGTTCAGCAATGCGCTCGTCGCGAGCATTGGCATGCGTGACATGCTCTTGCACGGCTGCTTCAACAGTTGTGAGTCGGGACTGCAGGGAGGCGATTACCTCTTCATGTTTTTCGACCATCTTTTCCCTACGAACGTTCCTCATCTTCAAAGACTCAACATGTTGAAGGGACTCCTCAAACCGCATATACATGGTTGTCCCCATGGCCAGTTGATATACCACGGATGTATTGTACTCCTCCACCAAGTCGATGTGGCTTAGTTGGTTTACATCATTCACAAGGCCTGGAGGGATACAATGGTCTAGGAAGTCTCAGCATTCGGCTGACTCCCTTAGCATATACGTGGTAGATATGTTCCACTCAGGACATAAACGTGGAGGAGGGCCGACTACAGGCACTTCTTGAGTAGCCGAGACATGCAGGGACGGGGAACCTTCTTGAAAAGCTGGACCGGGCGTAGGTACCTCGGTCTGAGGCACGGGCTCCTTCTCCACGATGGGTACGACATCAGGTTGCTCGTCCCTGCAGACGTTGCAAGAATAATAAATATAAATACAAGGCACATGCCTATCATCTGTCGAACAAATTTACAAAGAGTGACAAGACTTACTCGTTTGTCTTCGCAAGTTCAGATGCGGATGGGGAAATGGCCGTCACAGGTAGGGGATTAAGGACCGGCGTGCTTTGTGTCTCGCCCCCGGCTAACTGATGTTGTGTCGTTCCCGAAGCCTGGTCGGCATTCTCACCAGATTGATATAAAGGGTGGTCCTCGTGTAACCTCTTAGGAGGATCATTCGAGGCCCCTACAGCGGTCTCAAGTACTTCCTTTTGATCTTTCGTCTCTTGTGTTTAGGGGTGTTTTGTTCTTCCACGACCTCTTCTTTCACAACCTCTTCTTCGTCATCTGTAAACATTCTTGCTAGACTTTCGGTTGTCTTCTCCGTATTGCCACCCTGCCCTTCGTCGAGCGCAGGGGTAGTAGTGTTTGGCTGCGAAGAAGGGCCAGCGCCGTCCTCCAGTAGGAGCGCGTTCCCATCCTCATTATCAAAATCCTGTGGGGATCTCTCAATTGTGGTCTCCTCTTCGTCGAAATGTGGGTCGGGCACGGCTTCTAGGGGGACGGTCACGTCCCTAGTCTTCTCCAATAGAGGAGGCTCGTCCTCACGCCTTGGACGAGACCCTTTCGGAATTACCTTTGGGTCCCCTTGGCGCAAAATTCCAAAGATGTTCATCTCTGCGCATTAAAACACATATAGTATGTTAGTTACAGATTATATACTTCATGTTTTTGCAAAATAACTATGTTCTACCTACCCTCATTTCTGCTTCTCCAGAACACAGGATATCGGTCCGTCCGTCCGTAGTAGTTACGGCTAATGCCTAAGAGGCAAAGGAAGGATTTTGGTAGATTCTTCTGGAAGCTCGTGCGATTAGTATCTATATCATGCACATGATTTGGTTTGTATGTACTAACATAAGGAAGGGGATCGAGGCGTATAGTTCTTTTGTATACAAATGGGGTTGGCCATACTACTGCGTCTATAAAAAAGTAGTGGTCGTGCCAACTCTTTAGAGAGTCCATAATTTTGTTGTGACTAACGGGGCTATTGTTTGACCTTTTCTTAAAGGATAGCCAGCCATTTACTATGTGCGGAAGGTATAAAACCCTAAATAACTCTACTGTGGGAGGAATACCACGGGCATGGCTCAAAATCTCGAATTGGCCAATTTTACATGCGCCAATGCAGTGTAGCTGGGTTATGTGTACGTCATAATAACCTAGTAGATCTATGAGAAATCTAGTAAAAGGAATACGGTAGTTAGCCGCGTCAAAAAGACGGGTATACAAACCTATCTTCCCATCAGGGAAGTCGGTGATGGCGCTCCCATCAGCGGGAAGAGAGGGGTGGAGGTTTTCAGGAATGAAATAATCGGAGCAAAACTCTCTAAGTTTCACTTCCGTCATAACATTCAGCAGGGACCCAATAGTAGGGACATTCCTAGCCATTTTTTATGAATAAAGGAAGAAGGTCGCGGTGTTCTAACCTGAGAAAAGTGAAGGTCCTTGCAAAAAGAAGTGGTAATTGGAAAGGAAGCTCTAATGGCGGAATGATCAAAGTTAACTGTGTGAATCACACAGCCGCGTATGCCGCCTATTTATAGGGTTGCCTCAAACATGGAGGTCCATTGGATTCATGCCATGTGTCCTCCACTAACTCAATCCTGTGGCTAAAAAGCGAGAGGCAAGTGAAAAGTCAGGAGGGGCCCACCGGTCACCGCTGACTCAGATGTTGCATGGCTCGAGGCGACTGACTGTTGCACTTTTTCAGTCAAACTGTTAGGTGAACAGTCGTGTGTGTCGGGTTATGCGGTCATACAATTGACCGCATTCAATGTTTCATTTATATGATTTCGGACGTCACGCGCGACCTGGGTACCATTTATTACACATATGATTATGTTTATTGTGTCATGGTCGTTGCGTGCGGACTGGATACCATTTTCAATTCAACACTCTTAAATGTTCTTCTCTTAGTACGGCTAAAGGGCCTTTGTTAGTCTAGATAATACGCCTACGGCTGTAACAACTAGACTGGGGGACATGATGACGTATAGTCCCCCAGCCGGGTCTTGGACTCGGCACACGGGTACTACCCGCACCCGGTCCATCACTAATGGGCTGGATTAATGTTCTTTAAGCTTATGGGCTTTGAATGAACAGTGGCTGCATAGGTATGTGCGGCCCACGGCCTGGCACAGCCGGTACAGGGTTAGACAGAATCACAATCTAATCGGGATTGGGATTTACCCTAAAGTGGAGGATATACACTAACCATAATTATAAGATAACAATCAAGCTAATTATGGTACTTATCCTTTGCTTGGGGCTGAAGCATCGGTACCAGCCCATTAGGGTTGTACCGCCTATTTCCACAAAGGTATCACATTCTTCATACTCTCACTCCACACCCGATTACTAGCCATAAACCGATTACTTACTCTCATGCCGAAGTCTAATCGTGGGACACGTTCTCACGGTAAGCTTAACGCGTGTTGTTTTAGTGTGCAGGATCTCAACAAGAAGTTTACTTGGTGCAAGAGCCGGAGCCCCACATATCCGAATTAAGCCTAATTCGGATCAAGCAAGGATCATCCAACTTTTGTATCAACATTTTCTTTGTAATGTTTTTCAATGTGTTGAAGAATTGTGAGTGCTCTCTCGTCGAGCGAGCTAGAAATTGGTTTAGAGCCGCCAACTTCCCACTTAGTGATTGCATCTCCTTCCAAGTTTTAGAAGACTGGATATCCGCGATGGCGCGAGTCTTCTTAGGATTAGCTCGAATGCTCCCCGACGTAATCATGTAACCTAGGAACTTTCCTTCCTTGACTCTGAATGAACACTTGATCGGATTCAGCTTCATGTTTATCCTTCGGAGGTTATCGAAGGTCTCTGTATGTCTGCCAATAATGCTTTTTCGTCGTTGCTTTTGATCACCATATCATCAATGTATGCTTCTAAATTCCTTCCGATCTAAGCTTGGAAAGTGGAGTCCACCAACCGTTGATATGTTGCCCCGACATTTTTCATTCCGAGTGGCATTTTGGTATAACAGTAAGTGCCTTGGTCCGTGTAGAAAGTTGTCTTCTCCTCATCCTCTGGTGCCATTTGGATCTGATGTTAGCCCTTGTATGCGTCAAAAAACTTTTAAATCGAGACTTTACCACGGACTCTATCTTCTCGTCTATGTCCGGAGGTGAATAATAATCTTTTGGACATGCCGAGTTCAGATTCTTGAAATCGACGCACATTCTCCATGATTCGTCACTCTTTTTCACCATGACTGGATTAGAAATGTACGTTGGATATTTGACTGGCCTTAATATTTCTGCTTTTACCAAGTCCTCCACTTCCTTGATCACTGCATGACTTTTATCCGTTCCTAACATTCGTCTTTTTTGGCATACCGGATCTAAACTTTAGTTAATATTCAAATTATGTTGTATGATCCATCTCGGCACTCTAGTCATGTCGGATGCTTCCCAAGCAAAAACATCCAGGTTGTCTTTCAAGAAATTCTTTAGTGCTGATTGACATGCCTTTGTTAGGCCTCCTCCAATTATGGTCTTTTGCTCCGGATAGGCAGGATTGAGCATTACACTTTCCGTTGTACTTAGGCATGGAGCTTCCACTATGTGCTCCTCCTCCGGAGGAGACCGAGTTTGCTTTTTCGCCAACTGTATGCATTCTGACACGATGAATGAACGGGAAACGAGAGTGGCAACGCTTCTCGGAGTAGGGAACTTCGTCATTGCATGGATAGTTGAAGGGACTGCCCGAAGGACTCGGATGCCCGACCTTCCGATGAATAAGTTATATGAAGATGGGGCACTTATCACCACAAACTTCATGTGTGTCCAGCGGACTAGTCCGTCTGATCCGAGTCTCACTTCCAACTCGATTTTTCCCATCGGTTTGACCACCTCTCCTGCAAATCCGACGAGATCAAATAGCGTTTATCTCAACTTAGCTTTAATATCCGAAGGTAACTTCTCGAAACAATGTTCAAACATGATTTCCACCAAAGCTCCTTCGTCCAAGTATACTCTCCTGTAAGATATACTCCTAACTCTGACTCCATGATAATTAGGTCATTTGACATTTCATCCTCTTCAATGGGAGGAAACATGATAGGCACCTTAATCAGTCCTTAGTTTCATTTCTCGACTTCCTTTTTTCTCTCTCTGGTATCGTTTGAACCATGTTGATTATCCTGTCCTGCCGTGGGGCTTCGTCTCTTCGGTTGTCTCGAACGTTTTGTCTCACGTCCTTCACCAAATGATTCAACTTACCAGATTCCAAAGCTAACTCAATTTGCTTCTCCAATTGAATGCAATCATTGGTACAATGGCCCTTGTCTTGATGATAGTCACAATATCTGTCCATATTTCCACCTCTCGTCGGGTTGTTCATTGAACGAGGAGGGGGCAGGCGAAGTTGTGTTTCCGTGGCCAAGATTTCTTTGATATTCTTTGTTAAATAGTTTATACTTATCACATGTGATGCTCGGTGATAATTGTCATTCCGGTCACGATTTTCATTTCAACGATAATTGTTATTCCGAAAAGGAGGGTATGGTATCTGGTACTCTCTGTCTTGGCTTCTGTTTTGGCTCTGTAAACCTCTTCCTTTGTATGCTTCTCTTCCATCGTTCCTCCGATTATTACCCCAACTATTGTACCTTTGACCGTGATCATCTCTTCTTCGGGTCGGGGGGATGGGTTTCCTGAACGCCTCTACGCCCTCTCCTTTCGGAAGCTCAGTGTTAGCGAATGCTTCTTCTACTCGGACGAAATCATCCAACCTTTGCATCATCTTGTCAACCGTCTCTGGTGCCTTATCACAATATCTTTTTGCCAGTTCAGGACTCTTAACTGAATCCATGAACGTTGATATCTTCATTACCTTCGGGACTTCATGATTGAGGCCTAATAACTGATTTTTTGTTAGTTAATAAAGCAGTGGTTTGTTGTAAGATCTTTCTTTGTGTTGCTCGTACCCAATTATATTTGTCGTTGTTTCATTCTCGGTACCTTCTCGAATTGATCACGGTTCAAAGTGGAATTGTTGTTCTTGATAACTAAAAGGGGGAGCTTTTGATCTATATCTACTTAAAAGGTGAGTGCGTGAAGAAATAAAAATAAACTAAAAGCAATTAATAGCAATTAATAATAATAAAGCTGGAATTAAACTTAAAACAGTAAATACCTTAACTTGGAAAAACAGCTGATTCGGAATAAAATCCTTTACTCGGAATATTCAAAACTCATGCGGAATAATAAGTCTATGCAGAAAAACCCTTCATTCGGAAAATATTGCTTATTCGGAATATACCTTGCTCATCCGGAATGTTCCTTGATCCGGAATAATAGCTTGACTCAGAATAATCTTGCTTATCCGGAATATCCTTTGATCCGGAATAATTAAAACATAAGCCTCATTCGGAATAACTCTCATTCGGAATAATAAACCTTCATCCAGAAAACATTGTTCATCCGGAATACTTTGTTGGTTCGGAATAAGTGCTGAGCTTGATTCAGAATAACTAAACAAAAAGCTTCATTCGGAAAACATTGTTTATTCGGAATAATTGAGATGAAAACGTTGGTTCGGAATATTAAGTTGATTCGGAATATCTAAACTAATAGGCTCATTCGGAATATAACACTCATGCGGAATAAATAGGACAAAACGTTCATCCGGAATAAAATGGAGAAAGGGTTGGTTCGAAATAAGTGCTGATCCGGAATGCTTAACAAAGAAGACTCATCCGGAACATTTTGTTCATCCGGAATATACTGTTGATTCGGAATAAATCAAGAAACCTCTTTGTTCGGAATACTTGCTTGATCCGGAATGTTTTAAACAGAAACCTTCATTCGGAATAATAAGTTGATCCGGAATATATTAATAAAACCCTTGGTTCGGAATCTGGGCTGGTGAAATAATAACTAATTTTTGGTTAGTTAATAAAAAGGTTTGTTGCAAGATCTTTCTTTGCGTTGCTCGTACCCATTTATATTTGTCGTTGTTTCGTTCTCGGTATCTTCTCGAATCGATCACGGTTCAAAGTGGAATTGTTGTAATTGGTGACTAAAAAGGGGGAGCTTTTGATCTATATCTACTTAAAAGATAAATGCGAGAAGTAATAAAATTAAACTAAAGCAATTACTGAAAATAAAACTTGAATTAAAAATAAACAAAAAAACACCTTAACTCAGAAAAATCACCGATTCGAAATTTAACCTTTATTCGGAATATATTAGACAAAAACCTTCATCCGGAATATCTTGAAATTGATTCATTCGGAATGTTCAACCAAACTTCCTTCATTCGGAATGTGCTTCATTCGGAACATTTGCTGATTCGGAACTTAAGCTTCATTCGGAACTTTTGCTGATTCGGAACAAAAGCTTCATTCGGAACTTTTGGTTCATTCGGAAGAAATAGCTTGACTCGGAATAACTGAAAACTAAGTACTCATTCGGAATATTTATTTATCCGGAATAAAAGTGACTCATTCGAAATATTGGTTTATTCGGAACTTTTGGTTCATTCGGAAGAAATCACTGACTCGGAATAAATTAACTAAAATCTTTCATTCGGAATATCTAAAAAACTGATTCGCAATATTGTCTCAAAAACTTTGATTCGGAATAAACAAACTCATCTGAAATATTGATTATTCCGGATGAATTGCTGGTTTGGAATAACTAACTGAAATCTGTTGATCCGGAATCTTTTGCTTGATCCGGAATATATGCTGGTTCGGAATAATTGCTTCACCCGGAATATATTCCGAATGAAGACACTGATCCGGAATATTTGAACAAAATTGCTGGGTCAGAATATCTTGCTAAAATCCTTGATTCGGAACATAGGGCTTCGTTCGGAATCTGGGGATGTGAAACAGTAACAAGAAACGAAGAACAGGGGAATACAAACACCACGAATTTAATCAAAATCCACCAAGTTTTTAACCAAAACTTAAACCAATTTAACCACCAATCATTTACTAATGATAATCATCAATCCAAAACAACAAAAACTCAAAACCCACTTACTTTTGAAGATCAAACTTAATAAAATGAAACTTAGAACTTTGAATCAACAAGAAAGAAAGAAAGATTAAATGGAAATTTGTATTAATGATTAAGATTCAAACAAACAAAATGGAAAGATTAAACTTACAAGATTGTGGAAGAAATCAAAGAAAATGAAAACCACCAATCTCCTTAAGGGAGTTGGTTCCTACGAACTAGGAAAAGAAATAACAGAAAGAAAAAAACTAGTTGAAAAAATTTGAAGGGAAGGTCTATTAATAGGCTTTATCTTTGGTTGGTGAGTGGGTTTACTCCTTTTCTTTTTGTCTTCTCGTCTTTTCAGAAAAGTCGACGTTTTTTATTTCGATTCGGGATTTGTCGACGAATAAATTCAACTCGTCTTTAAATTTCTTCAATTAATAGACTTGAGTTCTTCGACATATGTAAATCTTCCATCTTTGGTCCTTTTCTTCGATAAATCTTCAAATAGGCCCATCGACTTCAAATATTTTGCATCTCTTGGATTATAGACTTAGTCTTTTCATCTTTTTCTTCGATAAAACCCGTGCAATCCCATGTTTTCTTTAATATTTATCCGGTTGGCTCTGAAAATACAACAAACACACAAACCACGCATAATTCCAAACAAATGACATTAAATACGCGTTTTGGTCTTGTTTTAGCAAGAAATAAGTGGTAAAAGGATGGGTGTTTTCACACCTATCAAATCCCCTACACTTAACCATTGCCATGCCCTCACGCAATGCTACAATTTTAAAGCTCGGTTTACATTTCTCATTATAAATAACCCACCTTGGCCTTTATTAAATTCTAAACACTAAGGAAACCAAAAGGAAAAAACAAGTAAAGGATTTAAAGACTTACATTGGGGTTTTAGATTTTCATGAATGTTCATCATTCTCAAGTTTCACGTTCCTCATACCAAGATTAAAAACGAGATCATTGTTATTATAAGTTAGCAAACTAACATGAACTCATGTGGCCCAATTATTCACTTAGACTCCCTTATTCCTAGGTGTATCTCTTATATTTTATTTTTGTCTTGAATGATCATGAGGATGCATTGTTTGACTTATTTCGATAGTTATTTAGGCTGAAAACAAAGTGGGACGATTTAATCAATAGTTAGCTAAAGGACAAAATCTTTTAAAACTGCTTCTCGGGACCTCATAAAGTTCATATCTTGGCATAACTCGCTTCACGATTTAAGACCTTTCTCGGACCGATATTTGGCAGCGACTTCATACTTCGAATCTTTGAGAGACGTTCTTGAAATTATGGTCTTCTCTTCATAAAAGGAATTTCTTCACTTGAAGTTTTGAGAGATTCTTCATCTTTGGACCACGACTTCTTTCATTTTTCTCCAATCTTTATTTTGGACTTTGATATACAATGATCCGCCTCCTTTTAGGACTTGGATCTATTTATCCTCATACCTTGCTAGGGTCTTTTCGGATAGACTTCTCCATGACTTTTGGGGAGTTTTTGCTTTTCGTCGTGTGTCTCGATCCTTCATATTAATTTTCGATAAATGATTCTTCACATCACTTTTGGATCTTTAGCAACAAAATGTAGCCCTCATGCCTTGTTAGGGCCTTTTTGGACTCGCCAATCTTCGCATCCCGCTTCAACAAGTTATGCCTTGGCTAGGAACTCTAATTAATACGGAGCAACTTTTAAACGATCTTGGGCTAGAAGCTAAGTAACTTTTCAAATCGTACAACCTTATTTATTGCAGTTAAATTTATTAGCAAGCGATGGGAGAATAGGATTATAATCAACTCACATAAATTCACGAAAGAATACCAAAATTATAATTGACTCTATCATCTCTCGTTCTCCACAATTTAAAATCTCAAGGAATGAGACTCGTGGATGCTTAGCCAATTAAATCAAAGTTTTGGGTTTTCGAGTCGCCTATAGGATCTTGCATCTTCTTAGACTCTTTCAAGTTTAGAATATGCGTTTTAAAGTTCCCTTGATAAACGACTCTCTAGGATCAATTATAGGAACTTGCGAAAAGTTCTTGTTCTTAACCCGTGAGAGTTAAGAGTTTCGCGTTTTAAAGCTCCTTAAATAAAAGCCTAGCAAAACTTGACTTAAACACGTTAAGGATACTAGCTAGAGTAAACTTAGATAAGTAAACTCGGGTTGAGTCAAAATATTCACGACTTTGAAAAATTTAAAACCACTTTATTGAAATTTTATTCTAGCAAGGAAAGAAAATAAACATAACAAAGGAAAATGCAACTATAGAACTAGGCCAAAATAGATTAAAAATTTTGAAAAGTGTCGAAAAATCGAATTTTCCGGTTAAATGAAGGCACTTTAATGGAAAAGTCCACTTAAAACTACGATAGAAGTCTCCCCTACACTTAATATAAACATTGTCCTCAATGTTTAAGCATGTGGGAAAAGTCTCCCCTACACTTATGACATTGTGCACGTTGGTTAAATCAAGTTAAGGAGGAGACAACTAAAGTGATCAATTTCAAATGTGAGTATGAAGAAGATTGAATCACGATAGTTGAGAGATAGAACCGGATTTGCGGATAACATGGGAGCACGGTTCTTCAAAGATTCCAAGAGTGTACTTATCCCTGTAATCACATCACCATACAAACACAAGCAACCTATATAGCTCCCCTTACACTTAGGATGAAAAACGGGAAAAGGGGGATAGATACTCGGGTTGCCTCCCAAGGAGCGCTTGTTTTTGTTAACCGAGTCACAAGCCTGACTCGGTCCCGAACTAATTCATGGGAAACGTGGTGAGGGATGGAATCATCTCATGAGAGATGTCCTCACCAAAGTACAACTTCAAACGCTGGCCATTCACCTTGAAATTGGGCCCATTTGGCTGAGAAAGCTCAATGGTGCCATAGGGAAAGACATTGGCGATGGTGAATGGACCAGACCAGCGGCTCTTCAACTTGCCCGAGAAGATCTTCAACCGAGAGTTAAAAAGTAAGGCTTGATCACCAACGTGGAACTCTCGGTTCTTAATTCTAGCATCATGGATAATCTTGGTCTTCTCCTATAGATCAATGAGTTCTCGTAAGCTTCATTCCTCAATTCATGTAGCTCGTTGAGTTGAATCTTGCGAAGATCACCGGCTTTGTTGATGTCGAAGTTAGCCCACTTCAAGGCTCAGTATGCCTTATGTTCCAGCTCGATGGGAAGGTGGCATGCTTTCCCGTACACAAGACGATAAGGTGTACAACCAATCGGGGTCTTATATGCGGTACGGAAAGCCCACAGAGCATCATCAAGTTTATCGGCCCATGAGGCACGATGCTCTCCCACAGTGCGTTCCAAAATTCGCTTCAATCCATGATTGGATATCTCGGATTGACCGTTGGTTTGAGGATGGTAAGCGGTGGAAAGACGGTGATTGACACCATACTTAGCCATGACTCTTGCAAATTGATCATTGCAAAAATGAGTCCCGCGGTCACTGATTATAGCACGAGGAACACCGAATCGAGCAAACAGTTGTTTCAAGAAATTACAAACCACCCTTGCGTTGTTAGTGGGTAAAGCTTTGGCTTCAACCCATTTAGAAACGTAGTCAACGGCGACAAGGATGTATTTGTTTCCTTTAGAAGAAGGGAATGGCCCCATAAAGTCGATGCCCCATACATCAAAGATTTCACATTCTTGTATGAAATTTTGAGGCATCTCATCTTTATGTGTGATTTTGCCTTGTTTTTGGCAAGCATCACAATGTTTAACCATCTCGTGAGCATCACGATAAATGGTGGGCCAATAAAATCCTGAGTCAAACACTTTTTTGGCGGTGTAGTTGGGACCAAAGTGACCACCGGTGGGTCCTTTGTGGCAAGCCTCGAGAGTGTATAGAGCTGCCGGTTCGTCAACACATCGGCGAATAATCAAATCAGCGCATTGTTTGAAGAGAAAAGGGTCATCCCAAAAGTAAGTCTTAACATCATTCAAGAACTTTTTCTTCTGTTGGGATGTTAACCCTTTGATGAGAACACCACCCGCTAAGTAGTTTGCAATGTCGGCAAACCACGGGGTGTCATCCAGATTGAGATTTATAGACATTAAGGTCTCAACGGGAAAAGAGTCATTGATCTCTTTGTTCGGATGATCCCCTTGATATGGATCCTCAAGTCTACTTAGATGATCAGCGGCTAGGTTTTCGGCTCCCTTCTTGTCACGAATTTCAATGTTGAATTCTTGAAGGAGTAAAACCCAGCGAAGAAGTCTTGGCTTAGAGTCGTGCTTAGTCATCAAGTACTTTAACGCGGAATGGTCCGTGTATATGATGGTGGTGGATAAAACAAGATAGGGGCGAAATTTTTCAAAAGCATAGACAACAGCTAAAAGCTCTTTTTTTGTTGTCATATAATGAAATTGAGCCCCCGTCATTGTCTAGCATAATGGATTGGTTGGAAGTGTTTATTCACTCTTTGTCCCAAAACCGCTCCAATAGCAAAGTCGCTAGCATCGCACATCAACTCAAAGGGTAGCTCCCAATCAGGGGTAACCAAGACCGGTGCCTTAGTTAGCTTATCCTTAAGAAGATTGAAGGCTTCGATACACTCTTTAGAAAAGATAAAAGGAGTATCTTTTTCCAAGAGGTGGGTCATCGGGCGAGCGGTTTTAGAGAAATCCTGAATGAATCGACGATAAAAGCCCGCATGACCCAGAAAACTTCGCACACCCTTCACGGTTGAAGGTGGAGGTAATTTGGCTATGACATCTACTTTAGTACGGTCGACTTCAAGACCGGCATTAGAGATTTTGTGTCCTAGCACAATGCCTTCTTTTACCATAAAATGGCATTTTTCCCAATTCAGAACAAGGCGAGTGTCTTCGCACCGCTTAAGCATACGTTCCAAATTGGCAAGGCAAGAAGAGAAGGAATCCCCAAAGACCGAGAAATCATCCATGAAGACTTCCATGGTTTGCTCAACCATGTCATGAAAAATAGACAACATGCACCTGTGGAAAGTCCCGGGGGCATTGCATAAGCCAAAAGGCATTCTTTTGTAGGCAAATGTGCCATAGGGACAAGTGAATGTTGTCTTCTCTTGATCTTGGGGATCGATGGGTATTTGGAAATAACCCGAGAAACCATCTAGAAAGCAGTAATATTCATTACCCGCTAAACGTTCAAGCATTTGGTCCATAAAAGGAAGAGGGAAATGATCCTTTCTCGTGGCATCATTGAGTTTGCGGTAGTCTATACAAACTCTCCACCCTGTAACGAGACGTGTAGGAATCAACTCGTTGTTTTGATTTGGCACAACGGTGATTCCGCCTTTCTTAGGCACACAATGGATTGGACTAACCCATGGTGAATCCGAAATAGGGTAAATCATGCCCGCATCAAGAAGTTTGATAACCTCTTTTTTTATAACGTCATGGATTTTAGGATTCACCCTTCGTTGGCTTTGAATTGTGGGCTTAAAGTTGTCCTCCATGAGAATTTTATGTGTGCAAAAGTGAGGATCAATTCCGCGAATATCGGAGATTTTCCAAGCGATAGCTCTTTTATGTTTCTTGAGAACTTCAATGAGACGATTTTTCTCATCGGCTTTTAATTCCTTAGCAATGATAACGGGAAGGTGATCAATTCTTTCTAAGAAAACATACTCGAGATGAGGAGGTAGGTCCTTAAGCTCAAGAGTAGGAGGATCCTCAATAGATGGTGTAACTAACGATGGATCATCATTAGTCACCTCTTTAGGAGAAGGAGGAGAAAACGGGTCTTCATTGAGAAGTTTCTCAATTGTACGAATGTCTTCATCCCAATCGGTGGAAGAATCATCATACTTAAGATCGAGAGGACCCAAGCTAGCTTCAAAATCATCCAAGTCACTTTCTCCAAAAGGAGTCAATGACGGAGCAATTGAGGCAACGGTCTCAACATTGGGTAGAGAAGAGAGATTACTTTTCCAAGCATCATGAAAGTGTTCTTTACAAGCCTCATCGAGAACATAAATAGCATTAACACTCTCATATGAATAAGGTTGCTTAGAAATCTTACCCATGTTGAAGACAATTTTATTGTCACCAACTCTCATGATTATTTCGCCCGCGGCTACATCAATGAGAGTGCGACCGGTCCTCAAGAAGGGACGTACAACGATTAATGGAACACGAGGATCCATCTCGTAGTCAAAGACAACAAAATCCGCCGGGAAGGTGAATTTGTCAACGCCAACGAAGACGTCTTCGGCTATCCCCACTGGATAAGCAACCGTACGGTTAGCTAATTCCAAAGTCATTTTGGTGGGGACTAGCTCGGGGAGAGATAATTGCTTCCAAACACTTAAAGGCATTAAGTTTATACTGGCACCTAGATCGGCTAGGGCCATGCAATTCTCTACTCCCGAGAAGTTGCAAGGAATCAAGAAGCGACCCGGATCACCTAGTTTGGTGGGCAATTTCCTTTAGAGAACGGCGGAGCAATTCTTATTAAGTTGGGTCTGAGCAATGTCAAGAAGCTTCTCCTTGTCACTTAGAAGATCTTTAAACATCTTCGCATATTTAGGCATGTGAGCGAGAGCCTCGGCAAAGGAGATGCTAAAATTCAATTGTTTAAACATTTTGAGAAAGTTTAAAACTTGAATATCATCCTTGCTCTTTTGCTTCTCTTTCCTCAACCTTGAAGGATAAGGTATATCGGATGAAGAGGAAGGCTTTAGGGGAGTAGGATCACTCACAACCACGAGTGGTGGGGGAATGGGGGTAGAAGGCAAAGGAAGTTGTGAAAGTTGCTCTTTTTTCTTGTTCACAATCACGGGTGAAGGTGTAGGAAGCTCGGGTTCCGTATAACCTTTTCCACTACGAGTGGTGATTGCTTTCATCTCCCCTATTGGATTCGCAACGGTGTTACTCGGAAGAGTACCCGAAGAAGAGGGTTGATTACCTTGGAAGAGCGAACCGAGCATATCACGTATATTATCCGCTTGAGTGCTGAAAGAGTCTCTCATTTCTACACGAATATCATTCCTTTGTTTCGCCATGTCATTCCTTAATTTGGCTCGAATATCGCTCCCTTGTTTCGCCATTTCTCCCTTCAAGTTGATGAATTGACTCTGAAGATTCGTTACCATCTCTCTATTGGTCCTCATGAATGTCTCGACGTCTTGATTCAATGCCATCGGTTGATTGAGAGGTGGAGCTTGGTAAGCTTGAGAATTTCCTTGAGGTGGGTATGGGTTTCTTTGGGGTTGATAATGATTGTTAGCACGAGGTTGGGATTGGTTATTTCGGTTATAGCTTTGTTGTTGGTTTTGGTTTTGAGGAGTAAAACCGGGGGGAGCAAGATAGTTGTTTGAACGATAACTTAGCAAGTTACGGTCTCCTTGAGGACGAGCTTGATAGCCTCCCGTGGGATAAGTACCGTATGCCGCGTTAATGTTTTCAGAAAAATTTCCTTGAGTAGAAGGACAATCATTGTAAGAATGAGGACCACCACATGTGTCACAAGAAATAGCAACGGCTTTAGCTTGTTGAGTTTGGTTTGAAGCCAAAATTTGCATACTTTTGCTAATGTCAAGAAAAGAACGTTCCATGGCGGACATGTCGGTGGTGGAAGAAGTAGATGAAACATTGACTCTCGGATTAGATCTTGAGGATGCGGATGAATCCCAATTCTTGTGGTGAGTAGTCATGTTTTCAATCAACTCTCTACACTCCTCCGGTCTCCTTTTCATAAAAGTACCACCGGCGGCGGCGTTGATTGTGTCACGATCACGAAAAGTGAGACCATTGTAGAAAGTATCAATGAGAGTGACGGGGAGCATGTTGTGATTTGGACAACGGTCGATCAAATCATTGTATCGTTCCCAAGCATCAAAGAGCGATTCATCATTGTCTTTGTGACAAATCTAACATTTTCAGGTAGTTAAATATTTTCTCGTATAATATTTTGAAACTTATTTTTGTGTTGGTTGACGAACTCACAATTTACGGATTTTAATTTGGGCTTACGTGCATAATTTGGCGTCTTTTACGACTAAACCGGAAACCTTAGGATTACGTATTTACGTTTTTGAACTCCGTTTTTGATGAGACAATTTTTATTGGATTCGTTTTGTGACGGTGATTCATAATTTATAAAAACGTTTTTCGTAAAACGACCCGAGGGCACGCAAATCGAGAAAACTAGAATCAAGAAATACCCGTAAACTAGTGAGATGGGACAAAACACTTTGTCCCACCCCACTAGCTTATATGGGACGGCTAACTTGACACCACAACACATAGGTGGCATCAAGTTTAGCTAACTTACACCAAGTGTAAGCTAGCTTACACATTAAGCTTTCAACTTTCTCCACTAACACAAAACTAGCAAATTGTTTTCATTCCCATCATTTCTTACATGCAATCCACTCTAAAAACTCTCTCAACTCCTCCCTTGTGCCGTCCCAAATAATCCAACAAACCCCCCATTTGATCTTTTCTAGCCATAAACCACATGTTTACTAGTCCTATTAAGGTGTTCTCTTGAAGCCTTGATCATTTGGTGGCCATATTAACAACTTTGGAGGTGATTTTCTTGTATCCTAGGGCTGATTTTCCAACCTATGTTCTTGATATTTGATGGTCTTGGAGATACTTGTTGTGTTCATCAAGTTCTTGTCTTCCTAAAACAAGAAATCCACTTGGTTGGTAAAGAAGATCATCCTCTCCATTTTTCTCTTATTATTTTGTAAAGAACAAATGTATTTTCTTTCATTTTTTATATGTATATGATGTATATATGATGATAAAAATGTTGTGTGGGGATCAAGTGTTGATAAACATGCTTAAAAATGATGATAACCATAAGAAATGAAGCTAAAATCATGACTAATTAGTTGGCTGTATAAAAACAGTAGATAACTAAAAGATGAACTGATAAAAATGCATGGTTTGATCTATTTACAGTAAGTAGATGATGTTATACACATGTGAGAGTTGGCCATGCAATGGAATCAAAATAATGAGTGAGATATGATCAAAACAAGTTAGGTGGTACAATCTGAATAAGCAGTTTTGTAGGGACTGTTAAGGCAACTTAGACTCAAAATGGGCAGTAGCTATAACTAAGTTATATGTAGCACATATTATGAAGAAGTTGTCATCCAAAAATGAGCTTCTAAGTCATTGTAGAACTATAGATATGATAAAAATGGTAAACATGAAGTTAAAAATCAGATTTTTAGAAATAATGTTTATTATTATTATATAAGCACTCACTTTATAATTTATAAAATGTAAAGTATAAACCCACTAACTTATAGAAATTAATTATATAAATTTATAAAAGGTTAATTGAATGGGTAAATTAGATAAATGGTGGTAAAAATAATATTTATAAGTAATAAAAACTATAAACTTGATTTTTACGACTTTTTCGGCTATCGCCGTGAAATTAACGTTTTTCATCAAATAAAACTTAGACGACCAAACCCGTCTAATGTAAAGTTTATAAAAGTTGTATACTGATGTATAAGTAACTAAGACAAGTAAAAACCGATAAAACCCGAACTATAAGAATTACGGACATTTACGAGCTAACTAAACCTATTAGACTAATAATTGGACTTAATAAGATAAATACTTGTAAAAAGAATTATTTGGGCTTAACCCAATAGGGCCCAACATGAAAGATATATATATACTGATCATATAGATATAAAATGGGTAAAAACAAGTAAAAGAACTTATAAAAGAATTAATGGACTTAAAATAGGTAAAATCGATAAAACTAGTGAACTAGTAAGACGTTATCAAGACGTAAACGCTAAAATGAGTAAACAAGGATTTATAAACCCACTTGATCATCATCATATGTACAAAAATCATACATATGTATATTGTTATTTTGATAAAAGTCATTGGACCGAGTCTAAGACCGATTATTATTTATATAGGTTTCCGTGACCGAAGCACGCCCGTAGCCGATAATCCGCCTTTCATTAACAACGTGAGTTCATAGCCTCGCACTCTTTTAAATGTTTTATAAAATGATTTGTAAACCCGCGAGGGAGATAACATGCTAGATTTTTATAAAAATAGAACACAAGTAGTCCCGATTGTATGCTAAATGATATGGACCCGAATGATGCTATGACCCTATATTCGAGACTAAAAGGATTATTAGCAGTTAGGTTATGTCACTTAAAGTCCCATTAGCATGAATTGTGAACTACCGGGATTTGGTAGACGCTTATGCATTTGATAGTACTATTTGGGGACGATCACCCTAGTTCGCGCCTTGACGGTTGATCCCCGTCGTACCACATTGATTGGTAAGCGAATTTATGTATGAGAAGATTCCATAGCGTGATTTTTGTGACGACACGCTAACTTAGATGGGCAAATTGTTTGTCGGGTTCGCGGCCCGCTGTTTTCATAGTAAGGTAACAATGTCATGCGGCTAATAATAATCCTAATTCAAATAAAAATGTATCCTATATATGATAACGACGCTATTAACGATGAATATATTACCTATCATGGTAATATAGAGACTACGGTCTCGTGGACGGTTTAAGATGTATGCTTGATATATATTGCCTGACTAGCAATATGTGGACTTACTTCCGATATTATACTTGTGTTCTGATTTTAAATGATTGTAAATGATTGTTTTATATAACGGTTTTCATTAAACTCTATGAATTCACTCGGCATTCGCTGATATGATTTTTGCATGTTTTCTATCTCAGGTGCTTGAAGGTAATCCGGATGGAGATCGACTCTGATGGCCCACACTTAATATTAAAAATGTTCATTCGATCTGTGTTTTGTAAACTTAATGACCTGTATAATTTGGGACCTGTTGTACACTTTTGAAACTTTTTATCGAATAAATGTTTGTTAAACCTTGTACAACCATTTTTATGTGTTGTCTATGATTGGAGTTATTGTGCTATCCCGTAACACTCTGAAAGACCCTTCCGCTGTACCGATACGAAAAATGAGAGTGTTACAGTTTGGTACCAGAGCTCTCGTTGTAGAGAACAAAGGATTTTAAAAACTAAGGTTTTGAACAAAACTTTTCAAAATCTTTTGACAATGAACATTTGAGAAAATATTTGAAAAATCTTTTGACTATAACGGTGCCAGAGATCTCCGACGTTACCAACAAGCCCTATTGAGAAGATATATATTTTGATATATATAATTTAATTTATATATATGTATATATCGTGATTTCATTATGTAATTGTTTAACTAGTATGTTATCCTAATACGAGATAAATATATATAAATGCAGATTGTCATGGCTGACCCTAATATTCCTGTAGAAAACCATGCTATTCCCGAACCTAATATAGAAGATGATCCTTATTTAGACTTAGTAGATTTTGATATTGATGATGAGGAGGAACCATTTGAGGATCCCGAGCCCGAGTTAGGACTAGGAGATCAGATTGCCCCTCAGGTTGACTTAGTAGAGAATGAGATTGAGAATGTGGATATTGAGAATGTGGATATTGAGAATGTGGATATTGAGAATGCTGATATTGAGAACAATGATGAGATTGAGTTAGATGACGAGATTGACGACGAGGAAGACGTAGGTATAGATGTTGAGGTTGATGATGATGAGGAAGCCGAGCTTATTTATCCGTATGATGTTCCAGAGGGCGAGCCTTTGCCCCTACCAGTTTGTTTGTCTGATTCTGAGGATGAGTTACTTAGGGACGAAATGTCTGAATCGTCTGAATCTGATTCTGAATCAGAGGAGGATGAGGATGACGATGCACCTGACGGTACTGATGGTATTGATACTCGTAGACGTGAGATAGGAGAGTCGTCTAGTGCTCGAGAGGCTACTCATATTGATGGTCTTGCACCATGGGCCTTGAGACGTGATCTAGATGCTTCCCGTGTTAAGAGTTGTGTGACAGAGGTTGGATTAGGTGTCGTTCAGACTCAGGTTGCTTATTTGGAGTCGAAGACAAAGATTGGCGAGAAAGAGCGAGAATTGCTTAGTTTGGATTTGAGTGATGTAGAGCGTGGATTGAATGAGGCATTTAGGAGGTTATCAGTGTTGGAAAGTGGTGAGTATGCTGCCATGAAGAGAAAGGTGAATTCTATGGAGATTCAGTTGAGTGTGGCTCGTGCGATGCGTGAGAAAGCCGAAAAGGAGTTGAATATATCCGTGGGTTGGAACAGTAGATTTTATGCCGACATAGTTGAAAGAGGAGTAATCCGTAAGCGCCCAGCTGAAGATGTGTCTAGTGATCGTCCGACGAAGATTCAGAAGACGATGGATGGTAGACCATCTGGCGGTTCTCAGTAGACCAGTCTGTGTTTAGTAGTGACCTTTATATCTTTTGTGCTTTTGTAGCTTTGACCGAACCGACTTGTTAGTAGAAGATTTCGCACGAATTTTGAGTGTATATAGTGTTAGAACTTTGATATGGATGTACTAAGACAATACTTTTGTTTCAGATCGAATGAAATATGTATCTTGTCTTAAATTCCATATTGTGCCTTATTTGTATCTTGATTATGAATTCGATCCATATTATATGAATCCTTTGTTGGATGAATGCTTAATACTTTGAAATTGTGGAATTATAGAACTATGCCGCCCAAGAAGGCTGTGACTGAGGATGATGTACGTAGGATTATTACGGAGCAAGTTACCGCATCTATGACAGAATTTATGGCAAATGCTAGAAATGAAGTTGGCGGTAGTGGAGCTGGCGGTAGTGGAGCTGGCGGTAGTGGAGCTGGCGGTAGTGGAGCTGGCGGTAGTGGAATTGGCGGTACAAATGTGAATGTGAATGCTAATAATGTGAATGCTAATGCTGGAGGAAATGTAGGAGGACTTGGATCGAATGCACCTGAAGTTGGTGGTTGTACTTATGTGACGTGCATGAAGTGTGAACCTCTACCTTTTAATGGAACTGAAGGTGCTGTAGGATTAAGCCAGTGGATTGAAAAGATTGAATCGGTGTTTAGGATTAGTAAGTGTAAAGAGGAAGATAAGGTGACTTTTGCTATGGCTACTCTTAAAGGTCGTGCGTTGACTTGGTGGAACGGGAGAATTGCTTTCATGGGTCTTGATGCTGCTAATGCTACTCCTTGGGCTGAAATCAAGAAGTGGATGACTTTGGAGTTTTGTCCTCGTAGTGTGATTATTAGGTTAGAACAAGAGTTGATTCATTTGAGAATGAAAGGTGTGGACATTGATAGTTACACGAATCGATTCCATGAGTTGGCCTTGCTATGTCCTCGATTGGTTGAACCCGAAGATATCCGAATTGAGCAATATGTGAAAGGGTTGACCAGGAATATCCGGGGGGACGTGACATCATCTAAACCAATGACCATTGATGATGCTGTTCGAATGGCTTACCAACTCATTGGACAGATAATTCAGGATAAGGAAGATGAAGCCCCTGTTGGTGAGAAAAGAAAGGGAGACGGTGATCATGTAGATAGAGGTGATAATAGGAAGAATTTCAATCGCCGTCAGAACAAGAGAAAGGGGAATGCAAATGCTCTTACCAACAATGCACCGCGCAACGATGATAGATGTCCTAAGTGTGGTAACAAGAGGCATCCTGGCGACTGCTGGAAGTGCCGAAATTGCGGAAAGCTTGGACACAAGGTTGAAAGGTGTAAGAAGGGAACCATTTGCTTCAACTGTAAAGAAGAAGGTCATAGGAAATCGGAATGCCCCAAGTTGAAAGCGATTGTACCTGGAAGAAACCCCCAGGGTGGTATCTACCAACTTGGAACAATTGAGGTGAAGAAAGAGGATCCGAATGTCGTTACCGGTACGTTTTTACTCAACAATCATTATGCTGTTGCTTTATTCGATTCGGGTGCCGATAGGAGCTTTGTATCCACTAAATTTAGTGCCCTTATTGATATTGAACCTGTTGAGATAAGTACCAGTTACGAGGTGGAATTGGCTGATGGTAAATTAGTGAAAACTAATAAGCTATTAGAAGGATGCTCTCTAAATCTCTTGAACCATTCCTTTCCGATTGATTTGATGATGATAGAATTAGGTAGTTTTGATATTATTATTGGTATGGATTGGTTGTCGTTGAATAATGCTACTATTTTATGTGGAGAGAAGAAGGTTAAGATTCCTCTTAGGAATAGGACGTTAGTAATTGATGGTAGTCGAGGTGAATCCCGTTTGAAAATCGTTTCATGTATTAAAGTCCAAAAGTACATCAGGAACGGTTGTGAGTTATTCTTAGCTCAAGTGACCGGGAATGAGTCTAGGGAGAAACGATTGGAAGATGTACCTATTATTTGTGAATTTCCTGAGGTATTTCCTAAAGATTTACCAGGACTTCCACCGATAAGGCAAGTAGAGTTTCGAATCGATTTAATTCCTGGTGCTGCACCGGTGGAACGTGCGCCTTACCGATTAGCCCCTTCTGAATTAAAGGAGTTATCTGAGCAACTTAAGGAGTTGTCTGATAAAGGTTTTATTCGACCGAGCTCGTCGCCTTGGGGAGCGCCAGTCTTGTTCGTTAAGAAGAAGGATGGATCTTTTCGTATGTGCATTGATTATAGGGAACTGAATAAGTTGACAATTAAGAATCGATATCCTTTACCTAGGATTGATGATTTGTTTGATCAACTGCAAGGATCTAGTGTGTATTCTAAGATAGATTTGCGGTCAAGATATCACCAACTTCGCGTCCGTGAAGAAGATATTCCTATAACTGCATTTAGAACTCGTTATGGACACTATGAATTTCAAGTAATGCCATTTGGGTTAACTAACGCACCTGCGGTTTTAATGGATTTAATGAATCGAGTGTGCAAGCCCTACTTGGATAAATTTGTGATTGTGTTTATTGGCGATATTCTAATCTATTCTAAGAATGAAGATGAACATAGAGAACATTTGAGTATTGTTTTGAAGTTGTTGAAGGATGAAAGGTTGTATGCTAAGTTTTCGAAGTGTGATTTCTGGTTGGATTCTGTGCAATTTCTTGGTCATGTGATTAACAGAGATGGAATTCATGTTGATCCTGTAAAGGTTGAAGCTATTAAGAATTGGTCTGCACCGACAACGCCAACGGAAGTGCGACAGTTCTTAGGATTGGCTGGCTATTATAGGCGATTCATTAAAGAATTTTCTTTGATAGCTAAACCCTTGACTAAGCTTACTCAGAAGAATAAACCTTTCGTTTGGGGAAGTGATGAAGATGGAGCATTCCAGATATTGAAGCAAAAATTATGTAGTGCGCCAATCTTATCATTACCCGAAGGGAGTGAAGATTTTGTAGTGTATTGTGATGCATCTCTTAGAGGTTATGGAGCTGTTTTGATGCAAAGAGAGAAAGTGATAGCTTATGCTTCTAGGCAATTAAGGAAGAATGAGGAGAATTATACTACTCATGATCTTGAGTTAGGAGCTGTGGTCTTTGCTCTTAGGTTGTGGAGACATTATCTGTATGGCACCAAGTGTACGGTAATCACCGATCACAAAAGCCTACAGTATATTCTCGACCAGAAGGAATTGAACATGAGGCAACGAAGATGGATAGAGTTGTTAAGTGATTATGATTGTGATATAAAATATCACCCAGGAAAAGCCAATGTTGTTGCTGATGCGTTGAGTAGGAAAGATAGAGAGCCTATCAGGGTGCGTTCTCTAGTCTTGACCGTGCACAATAATTTGCCTGAGCAAATTAGAAATGCGCAAATAGAAGCTTGTAAGAAGGAGAATTTTGTTAATGAAGGGTTCCGAGGAGAAGGAGATCCTTTAGAGGTTAGAGCTGATGGAGTGAAATGCTTAAGAGGTCGTATGTGGATACCTAAGTTTGGAGGCTTAAGAGACTTGATTATGTTATAATCCCATAAATCTAAGTATTCCATTCATCCGGGATCTGATAAGATGTACCATGATTTGAAGAAGTTGTATTGGTGGCCGAATATGAAAGCTGACATAGCTATGTATGTTCTTCAATGCTTGACTTGTGCTAGAGTTAAAGTTGAACATCAAAAGCCATCAGGACTACTTCAACAGCCAAAGATTCCTGAATGGAAGTGGGAGCGAATTACAATGGACTTTATCACCAAGCTTCCTAGAACATCATCTGGAAACAATTCGATTTGGGTTATTGTCGATAGACTGACCAAATCAGCACACTTCATTCCGGTTAAGGAGCAGTTCTCACTGAAGAAGCTGACTCGAATATACCTTGATAATGTTGTATGCAAGCATGGAGTGCCTGTATCGATCATTTCAGATCGAGATCCTAGATTCGCATCGAATTTTTGGAAATCTCTCCAAAGATCTTTGGGAACGAATCTCGACATGAGCACTGCTTATCACCCCCAGACTGATGGGCAGAGTGAAAGGACGATACAAACACTGGAAGATATGTTGAGAGCTTGTGTGTTAGACTTTGGTAAGAATTGGGATAAACATTTGTCGTTAGCAGAGTTTTCGTATAACAATAGTTACCATTCTAGTATTAAGGCTGCACCGTTTGAAGCTTTGTATGGTAGGAAGTGTAGATCTCCTGTATGTTGGAGTGAAGTTGGGGATACCCAGCTCACGGGACCGGAATTGATCCGGGAGACTACGGAGATGATAGTTCAGATTAAGAAGAGGTTGTTGACTGCCCGTAGTAGACAGAAAAGTTACGCGGATGTGCGGCGGAAGCCAATGGAGTTTGAAGTGGGTGACCGAGTAATGTTGAAGGTATCGCCATGGAAAGGCGTTATAAGATTTGGAAAACGAGGAAAATTGAATCCCCGTTATATTGGACCCTTTAAGATTTTATCTAGAGTAGGTCCGGTGGCTTACAAACTAGAGTTACCCCCAGAACTTCATGGTGTTCACAACACATTCCATGTATCTAATCTGAAGAAATGTCTAGGAGTGAGTGATGAGAAAATTCCGTTAGGTAAGGTTCGAATAGATGGGAAGTTGCATTTTATCAAAGAGCCCGTAGAAGTTATGGACCGTGAGGTAAAGCAACTGAAACAAAGTCGGATACCTATTGTCAAGATCCGATGGAATTCAAAGCATGGACCGGAGTATACTTGGGAACGAGAGGATGAAATGTGGAAGAAATATCCGCACCTCTTCGATTTCAATAAGAAACGGACATCCAAATGAAATGGATCACGAGGACGTTGATCCCTTTTAGGAGGAAAAGCTGTGACAAATCTAACATTTTCAGGTAGTTAAATATTTTCTCGTATAATATTTTGAAACTTATTTTTGTGTTGGTTGACGAACTCACAATTTACGGATTTAAATTTGGGCTTACGTGCATAATTTGGCGTCTTTTACGACTAAACCGGAAACCTTAGGATTACGTATTTACGTTTTTAAACTCCGTTTTTGATGAGACAATTTTTATTGGATTCGTTTTGTGACGGTGATTCATAATTTATAAAAACGTTTTTCGTAAAACGACCCGAGGGCACGCAAATCGAGAAAACTAGAATCGAGAAATACCCGTAAACTAGTGAGATGGGACAAAACACTTTGTCCCACCCCACTAGCTTATATGGGACGGCTAACTTGACACCACAACACATAGGTGGCATCAAGTTTAGCTAACTTACACCAAGTGTAAGCTAGCTTACACATTAAGCTTTCAACTTTCTCCACTAACACAAAACTAGCAAATTGTTTTCATTCCCATCATTTCTTACATGCAATCCACTCTAAAAACTCTCTCAACTCCTCCCTTGTGCCGTCCCAAATAAGCCAACAAACCCCCCATTTGATCTTTTCTAGCCATAAACCACATGTTTACTAGTCCTATTAAGGTGTTCTCTTGAAGCCTTGATCATTTGGTGGCCATATTAACAACTTTGGAGGTGATTTGCTTGTGTCCTAGGGCTGATTTTCCAACCTATGTTCTTGATATTTGATGGTCTTGGAGATACTTGTTGTGTTCATCAAGTTCTTGTCTTCCTAAAACAAGAAATCCACTTGGTTGGTAAAGAAGATCATCCTCTCCATTTTTCTCTTATTATTTTGTAAAGAACAAATGTATTTTCTTTCATTTTGTATATGTATATGATGTATATATGATGATAAAAATGTTGTGTGGGGATCAAGTGTTGATAAACATGCTTAAAAATGATGATAACCATAAGAAATGAAGCTAAAATCATGACTAATTAGTTGGCTGTATAAAAACAGTAGATAACTAAAAGATGAACTGATAAAAATGCATGGTTTGATCTATTTACAGTAAGTAGATGATGTTATACACATGTGAGAGTTGGCCATGCAATGGAATCAAAATAATGAGTGAGATATGATCAAAACAAGTTAGGTGGTACAATCTGAATAAGCAGTTTTGTAGGGACTGTTATAGACAACATGCACCTGTGGAAAGTCCCGGGGGCATTGCATAAGCCAAAAGGCATTCTTTTGTAGGCAAATGTGCCATAGGGACAAGTGAATGTTGTCTTCTCTTGATCTTGGGGATCGATGGGTATTTGGAAATAACCCGAGAAACCATCTAGAAAGCAGTAATATTCATTACCCGCTAAACGTTCAAGCATTTGGTCCATAAAAGGAAGAGGGAAATGATCCTTTCTCGTGGCATCATTGAGTTTGCGGTAGTCTATACAAACTCTCCACCCTGTAACGAGACGTGTAGGAATCAACTCGTTGTTTTGATTTGGCACAACGGTGATTCCGCCTTTCTTAGGCACACAATGGATTGGACTAACCCATGGTGAATCCGAAATAGGGTAAATCATGCCCGCATCAAGAAGTTTGATAACCTCTTTTTTTATAACGTCATGGATTTTAGGATTCACCCTTCGTTGGCTTTGAATTGTGGGCTTAAAGTTGTCCTCCATGAGAATTTTATGTGTGCAAAAGTGAGGATCAATTCCGCGAATATCGGAGATTTTCCAAGCGATAGCTCTTTTATGTTTCTTGAGAACTTCAATGAGACGATTTTTCTCATCGGCTTTTAAGTCCTTAGCAATGATAACGGGAAGGTGATCAATTCTTTCTAAGAAAACATACTCGAGATGAGGAGGTAGGTCCTTAAGCTCAAGAGTAGGAGGATCCTCAATAGATGGTGTAACTAACGATGGATCATCATTAGTCACCTCTTTAGGAGAAGGAGGAGAAAACGGGTCTTCATTGAGAAGTTTCTCAATTGTACGAATGTCTTCATCCCAATCGGTGGAAGAATCATCATACTTAAGATCGAGAGGACCCAAGCTAGCTTCAAAATCATCCAAGTCACTTTCTCCAAAAGGAGTCAATGACGGAGCAATTGAGGCAACGGTCTCAACATTGGGTAGAGAAGAGAGATTACTTTTCCAAGCATCATGAAAGTTTTCTTCACAAGCCTCATCGAGAACATAAATAGCATTAACACTCTCATATGAATAAGGTTGCTTAGAAATCTTACCCATGTTGAAGACAATTTTATCGTCACCAACTCTCATGATTATTTCGCCCGCGGCTACATCAATGAGAGTGCGACCGGTCCTCAAGAAGGGACGTACAACGATTAATGGAACACGAGGATCCATCTCGTAGTCAAAGACAACAAAATCCGCCGGGAAGGTGAATTTGTCAACGCCAACGAAGACGTCTTCGGCTATCCCCACTGGATAAGCAACCGTACGGTTAGCTAATTCCAAAGTCATTTTGGTGGGGACTAGCTCGGGGAGAGATAATTGCTTCCAAACACTTAAAGGCATTAAGTTTATACTGGCACCTAGATCGGCTAGGGCCATGCAATTCTCTACTCCCGAGAAGTTGCAAGGAATCAAGAAGCGACCCGGATCACCTAGTTTGGTGGGCAATTTCCTTTAGAGAACGGCGGAGCAATTCTTATTAAGTTGGGTCTGAGCAATGTCAAGAAGCTTCTCCTTGTCACTTAGAAGATCTTTAAACATCTTCGCATATTTAGGCATGTGAGCGAGAGCCTCGGCAAAGGAGATGCTAAAATTCAATTGTTTAAACATTTTGAGAAAGTTTAAAACTTGAATATCATCCTTGCTCTTTTGCTTCTCTTTCCTCAACCTTGAAGGATAAGGTATATCGGATGAAGAGGAAGGCTTTAGGGGAGTAGGATCACTCACAACCACGAGTGGTGGGGGAATGGGGGTAGAAGGCAAAGGAAGTTGTGAAAGTTGCTCTTTTTTCTTGTTCACAATCACGGGTGAAGGTGTAGGAAGCTCGGGTTCCGTATAACCTTTTCCACTACGAGTGGTGATTGCTTTCATCTCCCCTATTGGATTCGCAACGGTGTTACTCGTAAGAGTACCCGAAGAAGAGGGTTGATTACCTTGGAAGAGCGAACCGAGCATATCACGTATATTATCCGCTTGAGTGCTGAAAGAGTCTCTCATTTCTACACGAATATCATTCCTTTGTTTCGCCATGTCATTCCTTAATTTGGCTCGAATATCGCTCCCTTGTTTCGCCATTTCTCCCTTCAAGTTGATGAATTGACTCTGAAGATTCGTTACCATCTCTCTATTGGTCCTCATGAATGTCTCGACGTCTTGATTCAATGCCATCGGTTGATTGAGAGGTGGAGCTTGGTAAGCTTGAGAATTTCCTTGAGGTGGGTATGGGTTTCTTTGGGGTTGATAATGATTGTTAGCACGAGGTTGGGATTGGTTATTTCGGTTATAGCTTTGTTGTTGGTTTTGGTTTTGAGGAGTAAAACCGGGGGGGAGCAAGATAGTTGTTTGAACGATAACTTAGCAAGTTACGGTCTCCTTGAGGACGAGCTTGATAGCCTCCCGTGGGATAAGTACCGTATGCCGCGTTAATGTTTTCAGAAAAATTTCCTTGAGTAGAAGGACAATCATTGTAAGAATGAGGACCACCACATGTGTCACAAGAAATAGCAACGGCTTTAGCTTGTTGAGTTTGGTTTGAAGCCAAAATTTGCATACTTTTGCTAATGTCAAGAAAAGAACGTTCCATGGCGGACATGTCGGTGGTGGAAGAAGTAGATGAAACATTGACTCTCGGATTAGATCTTGAGGATGCGGATGAATCCCAATTCTTGTGGTGAGTAGTCATGTTTTCAATCAACTCTCTACACTCCTCCGGTCTCCTTTTCATAAAAGTACCACCGGCGGCGGCGTTGATTGTGTCACGATCACGAAAAGTGAGACCATTGTAGAAAGTATCAATGAGAGTGACGGGGAGCATGTTGTGATTTGGACAACGTTCGATCAAATCATTGTATCGTTCCCAAGCATCAAAGAGCGATTCATCATTGTCTTTGTGACAAATCTAACATTTTCAGGTAGTTAAATATTTTCTCGTATAATATTTTGAAACTTATTTTTGTGTTGGTTGACGAACTCACAATTTACGGATTTTAATTTGGGCTTACGTGCATAATTTGGCGTCTTTTACGACTAAACCGGAAACCTTAGGATTACGTATTTACGTTTTTGAACTCCGTTTTTGATGAGACAATTTTTATTGGATTCGTTTTGTGACGGTGATTCATAATTTATAAAAACGTTTTTCGTAAAACGACCCGAGGGCACGCAAATCGAGAAAACTAGAATCAAGAAATACCCATAAACTAGTGAGATGGGACAAAACACTTTGTCCCACCCCACTAGCTTATATGGGACGGCTAACTTGACACCACAACACATAGGTGGCATCAAGTTTAGCTAACTTACACCAAGTGTAAGCTAGCTTACACATTAAGCTTTCAACTTTCTCCACTAACACAAAACTAGCAAATTGTTTTTATTCCCATCATTTCTTACATGCAATCCACTCTAAAAACTCTCTCAACTCCTCCCTTGTGCCGTCCCAAATAATCCAACAAACCCCCCATTTGATCTTTTCTAGCCATAAACCACATGTTTACTAGTCCTATTAAGGTGTTCTCTTGAAGCCTTGATCATTTGGTGGCCATATTAACAACTTTGGAGGTGATTTTCTTGTATCCTAGGGCTGATTTTCCAACCTATGTTCTTGATATTTGATGGTCTTGGAGATACTTGTTGTGTTCATCAAGTTCTTGTCTTCCTAAAACAAGAAATCCACTTGGTTGGTAAAGAAGATCATCCTCTCCATTTTTCTCTTATTATTTTGTAAAGAACAAATGTATTTTCTTTCATTTTTTATATGTATATGATGTATATATGATGATAAAAATGTTGTGTGGGGATCAAGTGTTGATAAACATGCTTAAAAATGATGATAACCATAAGAAATGAAGCTAAAATCATGACTAATTAGTTGGCTGTATAAAAACAGTAGATAACTAAAAGATGAACTGATAAAAATGCATGGTTTGATCTATTTACAGTAAGTAGATGATGTTATACACATGTGAGAGTTGGCCATGCAATGGAATCAAAATAATGAGTGAGATATGATCAAAACAAGTTAGGTGGTACAATCTGAATAAGCAGTTTTGTAGGGACTGTTAAGGCAACTTAGACTCAAAATGGGCAGTAGCTATAACTAAGTTATATGTAGCACATATTATGAAGAAGTTGTCATCCAAAAATGAGCTTCTAAGTCATTGTAGAACTATAGATATGATAAAAATGGTAAACATGAAGTTAAAAATCAGATTTTTAGAAATAATGTTTATTATTATTATATAAGCACTCACTTTATAATTTATAAAATGTAAAGTATAAACCCACTAACTTATAGAAATTAATTATATAAATTTATAAAAGGTTAATTGAATGGGTAAATTAGATAAATGGTGGTAAAAATAATATTTATAAGTAATAAAAACTATAAACTTGATTTTTACGACTTTTTCGGCTATCGCCGTGAAATTAACGTTTTTCATCAAATAAAACTTAGACGACCAAACCCGTCTAATGTAAAGTTTATAAAAGTTGTATACTGATGTATAAGTAACTAAGACAAGTAAAAACCGATAAAACCCGAACTATAAGAATTACGGACATTTGCGAGCTAACTAAACCTATTAGACTAATAATTGGACTTAATAAGATAAATACTTGTAAAAAGAATTATTTGGGCTTAACCCAATAGGGCCCAACATGAAAGATATATATATACTGATCATATAGATATAAAATGGGTAAAAACAAGTAAAAGAACTTATAAAAGAATTAATGGACTTAAAATAGGTAAAATCGATAAAACTAGTGAACTAGTAAGACGTTATCAAGACGTAAACGCTAAAATGAGTAAACAAGGATTTATAAACCCACTTGATCATCATCATATGTACAAAAATCATACATATGTATATTGTTATTTTGATAAAAGTCATTGGACCGAGTCTAAGACCGATTATTATTTATATAGGTTTCCGTGACCGAAGCACGCCCGTAGCCGATAATCCGCCTTTCATTAACAACGTGAGTTCATAGCCTCGCACTCTTTTAAATGTTTTATAAAATGATTTGTAAACCCGCGAGGGAGATAACATGCTAGATTTTTATAAAAATAGAACACAAGTAGTCCCGATTGTATGCTAAATGATATGGACCCGAATGATGCTATGACCCTATATTCGAGACTAAAAGGATTATTAGCAGTTAGGTTATGTCACTTAAAGTCCCATTAGCATGAATTGTGAACTACCGGGATTTGGTAGACGCTTATGCATTTGATAGTACTATTTGGGGACGATCACCCCAGTTCGCGCCTTGACGGTTGATCCCCGTCGTACCACATTGATTGGTAAGCGAATTTATGTATGAGAAGATTCCATAGCGTGATTTTTGTGACGACACGCTAACTTAGATGGGCAAATTGTTTGTCGGGTTCGCGGCCCGCTGTTTTCATAGTAAGGTAACAATGTCATGCGGCTAATAATAATCCTAATTCAAATAAAAATGTATCCTATATATGATAACGACGCTATTAACGATGAATATATTACCTATCATGGTAATATAGAGACTACGGTCTCATGGACGGTTTAAGATGTATGCTTGATATATATTGCCTGACTAGCAATATGTGGACTTACTTCCGATATTATACTTGTGTTCTGATTTTAAATGATTGTAAATGATTGTTTTATATAACGGTTTTCATTAAACTCTATGAATTCACTCGGCATTCGCTGATATGATTTTTGCATGTTTTCTATCTCAGGTGCTTGAAGGTAATCCGGATGGAGATCGACTCTGATGGCCCACACTTAATATTAAAAATGTTCATTCGATCTGTGTTTTGTAAACTTAATGACCTGTATAATTTGGGACCTGTTGTACACTTTTGAAACTTTTTATCGAATAAATGTTTGTTAAACCTTGTACAACCATTTTTATGTGTTGTCTATGATTGGAGTTATTGTGCTATCCCGTAACACTCTGAAAGACCCTTCCGCTGTACCGATACGAAAAATGAGAGTGTTACAGTCTTGCATGAATCCACTAATTTGGTTACGAAGGCTCGTGACCATGGATGGTGGGAAGTAGCGCGACAAAAAGCGTTGAGTCATGTCGTCCCAAGTATGAATAGAATTCTTTGGGAGATGGTCAAACCATTTTTTTGCATGGTGAGAAAGCGAGTGGGGAAATAGTTGGAGGCGAAGTTCATCCATAGAAACACCGGGTGACTTCATGCTTTGGGTGATGGTAATGAATTTGTCGAGGTGTTTGTTGGCATCATCATCCGGAATTCCGCGAAATGGGTTAGTTTGCACTTGTTGGATCATGTGATGCTTCAACGAAAACTCCTGAGCCGTGATATGCATCGGCGCAATCGGGCCTCCACGTTCGTTCATCGTAGGTTGGCATAGCTCCTCCATGGTTCGTAGGTCGGGTAAGGGTGGATTATTCATGTTGGGGTGGGGTGGATTATTATTGTTGGGGTGGGGTGGATTATTATTGTTGTTGTTGTGTACACCGACCATGTCTAAATCTTCGAGAGTCTCGGGCTCTGAATAAGACGTTGATCGAGTACGCATACACTAAAAAGAAAATGCAAGAGAAAATATTTTTGGTTTTTATATGTTTTTTAATGTTTTGTATTTTTGAAATTTTTATATTTTTATGGGTTTTTGAAAATTTTTGTGCTTGAAAATAACGTTCCCGAAAGAACGGATCCCAAAATTCAATTGTTCTCACAAGAAACCGTTGATCCTTACGAAAAGAGCCGGCAGCGGCGCCATTTTAATAACTGATTTTTGGTTAGTTAATAAAAAGGTTTGTTGCAAGATCTTTCTTTGCGTTGCTCGTACCCAATTATATTTGTCGTTGTTTCGTTCTCGGTATCTTCTCGAATCGATCACGGTTCAAAGTGGAATTGTTGTAATTGGTGACTAAAAAGGGGGAGCTTTTGATCTATATCTACTTAAAAGATAAATGCGAGAAGTAATAAAATTAAACTAAAGCAATTACTGAAAATAAAACTTGAATTAAAAATAAACAGAAAAATACCTTAACTCAGAAAAATCATTGATTCGGAATTTAACCTTTATTCGGAATATATTAGACAAAAACCTTCATCCGTAATATCTTGAAATTGCTTCATTCGGAATGTTCAACCAAACATCCTTCATTCGGAATGTGCTTCATTCGGAACATTTGCTGATTCGGAACTTAAGCTTCATTCGGAACTTTTGCTGATTCGGAACAAAAGCTTCATTCGGAACTTTTGGTTCATTCGGAAGAAATTGCTTGACTCGGAATAATTGAAAACTAAGTACTCATTCGGAATATTTATTTATCCGGAATAAAAGTGACTCATTCGGAATATTGGTTTATTCGGAACTTTTGGTTCATTCGGAAGAAATCACTGACTCGGAATAAATTAACTAAAATCTTTCATTCGGAGTATCTAAAAAACTGATTCGGGATATTGTCTCAAAAACTTTGATTCGGAATAAACAAACTCATCCAGAATATTGATTATTCCGGATGAATTGTTGGTTTGGAATAACTAACTGAAATCTGCTGATCCGGAATCTTTTGCTTGATCCAGAATATATGCTGGTTCGGAATAATTGCTTCACCCGGAATATTAATTATTCCGAATGAAGACATTGATCCGGAATATTTGAACAAAATTGCTGGGTCGGAATATCTTGCTAAAATCCTTGATTCGGAACATAGGGCTTCATTCGGAATCTGGGGATGTGAAACAGTAACAAGAAACGAAGAACAGGGGAATACAAACACCACGAATTTAATCAAAATCCACCAAGTTTTTAACCAAAACTTAAACCAATTTAACCACCAATCATTTACTAATGATAATCATCAATCCAAAACAACAAAAACTCAAAACCCACTTACTTTTGAAGATCAAACTCAATAAAATGAAACTTAGAACTTTGAATCAACAAGAGAAGAAAGAAAGATTAAATGGAAACTTGTATTAATGATTAAGATTCAAACAAACAAAATGGAAAGATTAAACTTACAAGATTGTGGAAGAAATCAAAGAAAATGAAAACCACCAATCTCCTTAAGGGAGTTGGTTCCTACGAACTAGGAAAAGAAATAACAGAAAGAAAAAAACTAGTTGAAAAAATGTGAAGGGAAGGTCTATTTATAGGCTTTCTCTTTGGTTGGTGAGTGGGCTTTCTCCTTTTCTTTTTGTCTTCTCGTCTTTTCAGAAAAGTCGACGTTTTTTATTTCGATTCGGGATTTGTCGACGAATAAATTCAACTCGTCTTTAAATTTCTTTAATTAATAGACTTGAGTTCTTCGACATCTGTAAATCTTCCATCTTTGGTCCTTTTCTTCGATAAATCTTCAAATAGGCCCATCGACTTCAAATCTTTTGCATCTCTTGGATTATAGACTTCGTCTTTTCGTCTTTTTCTTCGATAAAACCCATGCAATCCCATGTTTTCTTCAATATTTATCCGGTTGGCTCTGAAAACATAACAAACACACAAACCACGCATAATTCCAAACAAATGACATTAAATACGTGTTTTGGTCTTGTTTTAGCAAGAAATAAGTGGTAAAAGGATGGGTGTTTTCACACCTATCATGAAACAGTCCGAAGAACAGGGGAATAACTTGAACACGAAATTAACCAAAATCCACCAAGTTTTTAATCAAAACTTAAACCAATTTAACCACTAATCATTTACTAATGATAAACATCAAACCAAATCAACAAAAACTCAAAACCCACTTGTTTTTGAAGATCAAAACCAATAAAATAAAAACTTAGAACTTTGAATCAACAAGAAAAGAAAGAACAAGATTAAATGGAAACTTGTATTAAGGATTAAGATTCAAACAAACAAAAGGAAAGATTAAAACTTACAAGATTATGGAGGAATCAAAGAAAAATAAAAATCACCAAACTCCTTAATGGAGTTGGTGTTCCTACGAAACAGGAGAGAAAATAACAGAAAAAGGAACTAGTCCTCAAATTTGTGAAGGAGGTCTCTATTTATAGGCCTTGGATTGGTTTGGTGAGTGGGCTTTCTCCTCTCTTTTTGTCTTCTCGTCTTTTCAGTAAAGTTGACGTTTTCGACTTCGATTCGGGATTTGTCGACGAATAAATTCAACTCGTCTTTTAATTTCTTCATTTAATAGACTTGAGTTCTTCGACATATAAAAATCTTCCATCATTGGTCCTTTTCTTCGATAAATCTTCAAATAGGCCCATTGACTTCAAATCTTTTGCATCTCTTGGACTATAGACTTCGTCTTTCGTCTTTTTCTTCGATAAAACCCGTGCAATCCCATGTTTTCTTCAATATTTATCCGGTTGGCTCTGAAAACACAACAAACACACAAACCACGCATAATTCCAAACAAATGACATTAAATACGCGTTTTGGTCTCGTTTTAGCAAGCAATAAGTGGTAAAAGGATGGGTGTTTTCACACCTTTCAAATCCCCTACACTTAACCATTGCAATGCCCTCATGCAATGCATTAATTTTAAAGCACGGTTTACATTTTTCATCATATATAACCCACCTTGGCCTTTATTAAATTCTAAACACTAAGGAAACCAAAAGAACAAAACAAGTAAAGAATTCAAAGACTTACATTAGGGTTTTAGGTTGTCATGAATGTTCATCATTCTCAAGTTTCACGTTCCCCATACCAAGCTTAAAAACGAGATCATTGTTATTAAAAGTTAGCAAACTAACACGAACTCATGTGGCCCAATTATTAACTTAGACTCCCTTATTCCTAGGTGTATCTCTTATATTTTATTTTTGTCTTGAATGATCACGAGGATGCATTGTTTGACTTATTTCGATAATTATTTAGGCTGAAAATAAAGTGGGACGATTTAATCAATAGTTAGCTAAAGGACGAAATCTTTTAAAACTGCTTCTCGGGACCTCATAAAGTTCATATCTTGGCATAACTCGCTTCACGATATGAGACCTTTCTCAGACCGATATTTGGTAGCGACTTCATACTTCGAATCTTTGAGAGACGTTCTTGAAATTATGGTCTTCTCTTCATAATAGGAATTTCTTCACTTGAAGTTTTGAGAGATTCTTCATCTTTGGACCACGACTTCTTCATTTTTCTCCAATCTTTATTTTGGACTTTAATACTTGGTTTTTTAGGCGTAGTATCAAAATTCGTAGTCCCAAGTCTTTTCGAATTGAAAACCGGTCTTAAGTGCGACTCAATCGTCTTTTGGTGAATCAAGAGAATGGTTTGGTTTGTTTGTCTAATTAAAACTATTAACAAGTAATTTAAGTGTCGTTGAGTAAAATGGAAGAATAAAGATTAATACTAAAATGACGAATAAAAATAAATGCTTGTAAACTTAAAGATAACAATGGAAAAGTACTAGCACACTAAATAAAACTAACACAAGGAAAACTTTAAAAAAATAAGAACTTAGTTGAAAAGTACTAAAAGAAAGTAAGATCGGACTACACCAAAACAAGCCCAGATCGGAATGTATTCCGATCTGGTGGTCGGAATATGGAGAAATGACACAATCGGAATGTTCACAAAAGGGAGCAATCGGAATGTTGGACAAAAGACCCAATCGGAATAATGAGTAAGGCTGTCAATCGGAATGTTCAAAGAGGCTCAGATCGGAAAGTTTGAATTGACCAGCAATCGGAATATGTAACAAAAGGTGCAATCGGAATGTTGCTAAAAGTCCCAATCGGAATACCACACGAAGAGCCAAATCAGAATAATGAGGGAAGCCCCAATCGGAATACACAGAAAGGGTACAGATCGGAAACTCAAAACCCTAATCCGATCACTTTGATCGGAATAAGGGGTGTTCAATCGGAATCACTCAAAACCCTCTTCCTATTGATCAATCGGAAAGAGAGGGTTGGAAGGCTGCTCGGAAAAGGCTTCAATCAGAAAAGGGAATTGTACCCTTTCCGAAAATAGTGGAATTCGGTTAAGCTAGGTAATAAGCTACCTTTATTAAGCTAATACCCGAAACTTAACAAACCAATAATAAACCGGATCAAATAAGCACTTATCAACTTATCTAACTCGAAATTAAAACAACTTCTAGATCAAACAATAAAAACATAAACTTTTTAAAGAAAACTTTTATAAACAAATAAGCTAATCATAAAAATAAGCCAATAAGCACAAAAGTCTTAAAGCTTAATCAAATGAAAACTTATGAAATGATCAAAAGATTAACTTTTTGAGAACGAAATCAATTAGAACAACACGGATCATATGATAATCGCACCAAAATCAATCTAAAATCAAAGAAAAGTAGAATGAGATTAAGGATTAAAAGCTTAAAATGGAACTTGATTAATGAAAATAAGTAATACAAAGATGTTTAATCTTGAAAGATTAAGAGAAAAGATGAAATTTAGTGAGAGAAAGTTTAAGACTTTCTCTCTCTAAAAACTAGAAAGTGAAAAACTAAAATTAAAGACTAACTAGCTAACCACCCTCCTAATGACTATTAGGAGGGTATTTATAGGGAAGGGGAAAGGAGTGCATGTGTTGCATCTTCTTTCTTGCTTTCTTCACGTTTTCTCGACTCGAATTTAATTCTTTGTCTTTGTCGCCTCGGGATTTGAACTTGTCTTTTAATTTTCTTCTTCTATTAGACTTAAGTTCTTCGACTTCGTTAAACTTCCGCCTTTAGACTTTTTTCTTCGATAAATCTTCAGAATAGGCCTTGGACTTCCGTTCTTTTGCACTCTTGATCTTTTGACTTCGTCTTTTCCCGTTTTCTTCGATAAAAGCCCGTGAAAACCCGTGTTTTCTTCCTTTTTCATATTTTGGTCCTAAAACACAATAAAAACACAAACCACGCATAATTCCGACTTTTACGACATAAATCACACGTTTTGGTCTTGTTATTATTGGAAATAAGTGGTAAAAGGATAAGTGTTTTCACACTTATTAAATCCCCTACACTTGACCATTGCAATGCCCTCATGCAATGCATTAATTTTAAAGCACGGTTTACATTTTCCATCATAAATAACCCACCTTGGCCTTTATTAAATACTAAACATGAAAAGATAGAACAAGTAAAGAAATTAAAAACTTACATTGGGTTTTGGCAGCCATGAACGTTTATCATCCTCAAGTTTCACGTTCCCCATACCAAGCTTAAAAACGAGATCATTGTTATTATAAGTTAGCAAACTATCACGAACTCATGTGGGCCAATTACTCACTTAGACTCCCTTATTCCTAGGTGTATCTCTTATATTTTATTTTTGTCTTGAATGATCACGAGGATGCATTGTTTGACTTATTTCGATAGTTATTTAGGCCGAAAATAAAGTGAACGATTTAATCAATAGTTAGCTAAAGTTCATATCTTGGCATAACTCGCTTCACGATTTGAGACCTTTCTCGGACCGATATTTGGCAGCGACTTCATACTTCGAATCTTCGAGAGACGTTCTTGAAATTATGGTCTTCTCTTCATAATAGGAATTTCTTCACTTGAAGTTTTGAGAGATTCTTCATTTTTAGACCACGACTTCTTCATTTTTCTCCAATCTTTATTTTGGACTTTGATATACAACGATCCGCCTCCTTTTAGGACTTGGATCTATTTATCCTCATACCTTGTTAGGGTCTTTTCGGATAGACTTCTCCATGACTTTTGGGGAGTTCTTGCTTTTCGTCGTGTGTCTCGATCCTTCATATTGATTTTCGATAAATGATTCTTCACATCACTTTTGGATCTTTAGCAACAAAATGTAGCCCTCATGCCTTGTTAGGGCCTTTTCGGACTCGCCAATCTTTGCATCCCGCTTCAATAAGTTATGCTTTGGCTATGAACTCTAATCCGTACCGAGCAACTTTTAAACGATCTGGGGCTAGAAGCTAAGTAACCTTTTAAATCGTACAACCTTAATTATTGCAGATAAATTTATTAACAAGCGGAGGGAGAATAGGCTTATAATTAACTCACATAAATTCACGAAAGAATACCAAACTTATAATTGACTCTATCATCTCTCGTTCTCCACAGTTTAAAATCTCAAAGAATGAGACTCGTGGATGCTTAGCCTATTAAATCAAAGTTTTGGGTTTTCGAGTCGCCTATAGGATCTTGCAAATTCTTAGACTTTTTTCAAGTTTAGAATTCGCATTTTAAAGTTCCCTTGATAAACGACTCTCTAGGATCAATTATAGGAACTTGCGAAAAGTTCTTGTTCTTAACCCGTGAGAGTTAAGACTTTCGCGTTTTATAGCTCCCTATATAAAAGCCTAGCAAAACTTGACTTAAACATGTTAAGGATACTAGCTAGAGTAAACTTAGGTAAGTAAACTCGGGTTGAGTCAAAATGTTCACGACTAAGAAAAATCTAAAACCACTTTATTGAAAAACTATTCTAGCAATGGAGAGAAAATAAACATAACAAAGGCAAATACAACTATACAACTAGGCCAAAATAGATTAAAAATTTTGAAAAATGTCGAAAAATCAAATTTTCCGGTTAAAATGAGGGCAAATTCATGGAAAAGACCACTTACTTCGATAGAAGTCCCCCCTACACTTGAGATAAACATTGTCCTCAATGTTTAAGCATGTGGGAGTAAACTCCCCTACACTTAGGACATTGTGCACTTTGTTTAAATCTTGCTAAGGAAAGGACAACTAAAGTGAATTCAATGTGAACATATAAAATATGAAATATTGAATCACAAGAGTTTAGGATAGAACCGGGAAGATGGGAACACGGTATCACGGTTCGTCAAAAGTCATCAAGATGCTCTCTGAAGCTTTAATCCCTGCACAGCACAAGAAACAAGACAACAAACATATGCGGGGCTCCCCCTATACTTATTATGAAAGCAGTAAAGGATAGAACACGGGTTGCCTCCCGAGAAGCGCTTGTTTTTGTTCACCGAGTCATGAGCCTGACTCGACCCAATTTTTAGTTTATGGGGAACGTGGTGAGGGATGGAATCATCTCATGAGAGATGTCCTCACCAAAGTACAGCTTCAGACGCTGGCCATTCACCTTGAAATTGGGCCCATTCGGCTGAGAAAGCTCAATGGTCCCATATGGAAAGACTTTGGCGACGGTGAATGGACCAGACCAGCGGCTCTTCAACTTGCCAGAGAAGATCTTCAACCGAGAGTTAAAGAGTAAGACTTGATCACCAACGTGGAACTCTCGGTTCTTGATTTTAGCGTCATGAATGATCTTGGTCTTCTTCTTGTAGATCATCGAGTTCTCATAAGCTTCATTCTGCAGTTCATTGAGCTCGTTGAGTTGAACCTTGCGATGATCACCGGCTTTGTTGATGTCGAAGTTAGCCCACTTCAAGGCCCAGTGCGCCTTATGTTCCAGCTCGATGGGTAGGTGGCAGGCTTTCCCGTACACAAGACGATAAGGTGTACAGCCGATCGGGGTCTTATAAGCAGTACGGAAAGCCCACAGAGCATCATCTAACTTATCGGCCCACGCGGCGCGATGCTCTCCCACAGTACGCTCTAAAATTCTCTTCAAGCCACGGTTGGAAATCTCGGCTTGCCCATTGGTTTGGGGATGATAAACGGTGGAAAGACGGTGAGTGACACCATACTTAGCCATGACTCTTGCAAATTGATCGTTGTAAAAATGAGTCCCGCGGTCACTGATAATAGCACGAGGAACGCCAAATCGAGCGAAAAGCTACTTCAAAAAGTTCACAACCACCCTCGCATCATTCGTAGGAAGAGCCTTAGCTTCAACCCATTTAGAAACGTAGTCGACGGCGACGAGGATGTACTTGTTCCCTTTGGAGGATGGAAATGGCCCCATAAAGTCGATGCCCCATACGTCAAAGATTTCACATTCCTGTATGAAATTTTGAGGCATCTCATCCTTATGTGTGATCTTGCCTTAACGTTGGCAAGCATCACAATGCTTAACCATTTCGTGAGCGTCACGATAAATGGTGGGCCAATAGAATCCAGAATCAAACACTTTTTTAGCGGTGTAGTTGGGACCAAAGTGACCACCGGTGGGTCTTTTGTGGCAAGCTTGGAGAATGTCAAAAGCTGTCGGTCCGTCAACACATCGACGAATGATAAGATCAGCACATTGTTTGAATAGAAAAGGGTCATCCCAAAAGTAAGTCTTAACATCATTCAAGAACTTCTTCTTTTGTTGGGATGTTAACCCTTTGATTAGAATACCACCCGCTAAGTAGTTTACAATGTCCGCAAACCACGGGGTGCCATCAAGATTGAGATTTATAGACATTAAGGTCTCAAGGGGGAAAGAGTCATTGATCTCTTTGTTCGGATGATCCCCTTGATATGGATCCTCAAGTCTGCTCAGATGATCCGCGGCCAGGTTTTCGGCTCCCTTCTTGTCACGAATTTCAATGTTGAATTCTTGAAGGAGTAAAACCCAGCGAAGAAGTCTTGGCTTAGAATCATGCTTTGTCATCAAGTACTTCAACGCGGAATGGTTCGTGTATACGATGGTGGGGGATAAAACAAGATAGGGGCGAAATTTCTTAAAAGCATAGACAACAGCTAAAAGCTCTTTTTCGGTTGTCGTATAATGCAATTGAGCCCCCGTCATTGTTTTGCTAGCGTAGTGGATTGGTTGGAAGTGTTTATTCACTCGTTGGCCCAAAACCGCACCAATAGCAAAGTCGCTAGCATCGCACATCAATTCAAAAGGCAGCTCCCAATTAGGGGTAACCAAGACCGGTGCCTTAGTTAGCTTATCCTTAAGAAGGTTGAAGGCTTCGAGACACTCTTTACAAAAGATAAAAGGAGTATCTTTTTCCAAGAGGTGGGTCATCGGGCGAGCGATTTTAGAGAAATCCTGAATGAATCGACGATAGAAGCCCGCATGACCTAGAAAACTTCTCACACCCTTCACGGTTGAGGGTGGAGGTAATTTGGCTATGACATCTACTTTAGCACGGTCGACTTCAAGACCGGCTTTAGAGATTTTGTGTCCTAGCACAATGCCTTCTTTTACCATAAAATGGCATTTTTCCCAATTCAGAACAAGGCGAGTGTCTTCGCACCGCTTAAGCATACGTTCCAAATTGGCAAGGCAAGAAGAGAAGGAATCCCCAAAGACCGAGAAATCATCCATGAAGACTTCCATGGTTTGATCAACCATATCATGAAAGATAGCCAACATGCACCTTTGGAAAGTCCCGAGGGCATTACATAAGCCAAAAGGCATTCGTTTGTAAGCGAATGTGCCATAGGGACAAGTAAATGTTGTCTTCTCTTGATCTTGGGGATCGATGGGTATTTGAAAATAACCCGAGAAACCATCAAGAAAGCAGTAATATTCATTACCCGCTAGACGTTCAAGCATTTGGTCCATAAAAGGTAGAGGGAAATGATCCTTTCTCGTGGCATCATTGAGTTTGCGGTAGTCTATACAAAATCTCCACCCAGTAACGAGACGGGTAGGAATCAACTCGTTGTTTGCATTGGGCACAACGGTGATACCGCCTTTCTTAGGCACACAATGGACTGGACTAACCCATGGTGAATCCGAAATAGGGTAAATCATACCCGCATCAAGAAGTTTGATAACCTCTTTTTTGATGACTTCATGGATTTTAGGATTCACCCTTCGTTGGCTTTGAATTGTGGGCTTAAAGTCGTCCTCCATGAGAATTTTATGTGTGCAGAAGTGAGGATCAATTCCACGGATGTCGGAGATTTTCCAAGCGATAGCTCTTTTATGCTTCTTCAACACAGCGACAAGTCGGGCTTTTCGTCTTCTTTCAGATCCTTTGCGATGATGACCGGTAACTTCTCGTTGTCTTCCAGGAAAACGTACTCAAGATGAGGAGGTAGGTCCTTAAGCTCAAGAGTGGGAGGATCCTCAATAGATGGTGAAACTAACGATGGATCATCATTAGTCACCTCTTTAGGAGCAGGAGGAGAAAGTGGGTCCTCATTGAGAAGTCTCTCAATAGTACGAATGTCTTCATCCAATTGGTGGACAAATTATCATACTTAATATCGAGAGGACCCAAGCTAGCTTCGAAATCATCCAAGTCACTTTCTCCAAAAGGAGTCAATGCTGGAGCAATTGAGGCAACGGTCTCAACATTGGGTAGAGAAGAAAGAGTACTTTTGCAAGCATCATGAAAATGTTCTTCACAAGCCTCATCGAGAACATCAATAGCATTAACACTCTCATATGAATAAGGTTGCTTAGAAATCTTACCCATGTTGAAGACAATTTGATCGTCACCAACTCTCATGATTAATTCGCCCGCGGCTACATCAATAAGAGTGTGACCGGTCCTCAGGAATGGACGTCCAACGATTAATGGAACACGGGGATCCATCTCGTAGTCGACGACAACAAAATCCGCCGGGAAGGTGAATTTATCAACGCCAACAAAGACATCTTCGGCTATCCCCACTGGATAAGCAACCGTACGGTTGGCTAATTCCAAAGTCATTTTGGTGGGGACTAGCTCGGGGAGAGATAATTGCTTCCAAACACTTAAAGGCATTAAGTTTATACTGGCACCTAGGTCGGCTAGGGCCTTGCAATTCTCTACTCCTGGGAAGTTGCAAGGAATCAAGAAGCGACCCGGATCACCAAGTTTGGTGGGCAATTTCCTTAAGAGCACTGCGGAGCAGTTCTCATTAAGTTGGGTCTGAGCGATGTCAAGAAGCTTTTCCTTATCATTTAGAAGATCTTTAAACATCTTAGCCTATTTGGGCATGTGAGCGAGAGCCTCGGCAAAGGAGATGTTAAAATTCAATTGTTTAAACATTTTTAGAAAGTTTGAAACCTGAATATCATCCTTGCTCTTTTGCTTATCTTTCCTCAACCTTAAAGGATAAGGTATATTGGATGAAGAAGAAGGCTTTAAGGGAATAGGATCACTCACAACCACGGGTGGTGGGGAAATGGGGACAGAAGGTGAAGGAGGTAAGGAAAGTTGCTCTTTTTCCTTGTTCACAATCACGGGTGGAGGTGTAGGAAGCTCGGGTTCCATATAACCTTTTCCACTACGAGTGGTGATTGCTTTCATCTCCCCTCTTGGATTCGCAACGGTATTACTCGGAAGAGTACCCGAAGAAGAGGATTGATTACCTTGGATGAGCGAACCAATCATATCACGAAGGTGAACCGCTTGATTATTAAAAGAGTTTTGCATGTTTGCATTAATTTCATTGCTGTGTTTGGCCATATCATTCCTTAGCTCGGCTCGAATACCGCTCCCTTGTTTCACCATGTCATTCTTCAAGTTGACAAATTGACTCTGAAGATTCGTCACCATCTCACGATTAGTCTTCATGAACGTCTCGACGTCTTGGTTTACTACCATCGGTTGATTGAGAGGTGGAGCTTGGTAAGCTTGAGAATTTCCTTGAGTTGGGTATGGGTTTCTTTGGAATTGATATTGATTTTGAGCACGAGGTTGGGATTGGTTGTTTCGGTTATAGCTTTGTTGTTGGTTTTGGTTTGCAGGAGGGAAACCGGGAGGAGCAAGATAATTGTTGGAACGATAACTTAGCAAGCCACGGTCTCCTTGCGGGCGAGCTTGATAGCCTCCCGTGGGATAAGTACCGTAAGCTGCGTTAACGTTTTCAGAATAATTGCCTTGAGTAGAAGGACAATCATTATAAGAATGAGGACCACCACATGTGTCACAAGAAATAGCAACGGCTTTAGCTTGTTGAAAGTGGTTTGTGGCCATGGCCATGAAATTCTTGTTCATCTCAGCGAGTTGACGAGAAATTTCAGTCATTTCAGGATTGGAGGTAGTAGAAGAAACATTGACTCTCGAGCTAGATCTTGAGGATGCGGATGAATCCCAATTCTTGTGGTGAGTAGTCATGTTTTCAATCAACTCTCGACACTCCTCCGGTCTCCTTTTCATAAAAGTACCACCGGCGGCGGCATTGATCGTGTCACGATCACGAAAAGTGAGACCATTGTAGAAGGTGTCAATGAGAGTGACGGGGAGCATATTGTGATTTGGACAGCGGTCGATCAAATCATTGTATCGTTCCGAAGCATCGAAAAGTGATTCATCATTCTCTTGCATGAATCCACTGATTTGGTTACGAAGGCTAGTGACCATGGATGGGGGAAAGTAGCGCGATAAAAAGCGTTGAGTCATGTCATTCCACGTATGAATAGAATTCTTAGGAAGACGGTCAAACCATTTTTCGGCATGGTGAGAAAGCGACTGGGGAAAGAGTTGAAGGCGAAGGTCATCCATAGAAACACCGGAGCACTTCATGCTTTGGGTAATGGTAATGAATTTGTCGAGGTGTTTGTTGGCATCATCATCCGGAATTCCACGAAATGGGTTCGTTTGTACTTGCTGAATCATGTGATGCTTCAACGAAAACTCCTGGGCCGTGATGTGCATTGGCGCAATCGGGCCTCCGCGTCCGTTCATGGTGGGTTGACACAATTCCTCCATTGTCCGTAAATCAGGTAGGTGGACATTGTTGTTGTTGATGTTGTTATTCAAATTGGGTTGAGGTGGGTGATTATTGTTGTTATTAACACCAGCCATATCTAAATCTTCACGAGTCTCGGGCTCAGAATAGTTGGAAGATCTAGTACGCATACACCTGCAGAAGAAAAATATACACAAAGAATATATCTATATAATCTTTTTGGTGCAAAACCTTTTGAAAAGAATTGCTTTTTATGATTTTTCAATGTTTTTGTATTTTTGAAGAGTTTTATATTTTTTAGGATTTTTGGAAATTTTGAAAGCAATGAAAATAACGTTCAAAGAACGGATCCCAAAATTCAATGCGTCTCTCACTAGAAACCGTTAATCTTAACGAAAAGAGCCGGGAGCGGCGCCATTTAATACTTGGTTTTTTAGGCGTAGTATCAAAATCCGTAGTCCCAAGTCTTTTTGAATTGAAAACCGGTCTTAAGTGCGACTCAATCGTCTTTTGGTGAATCAAGAGAATGGTTTGGTTTGTTTGTCTAATTAAAACTATTAACAAGTAATTTAAGTGTCGTTGAGTAAAATGGAAGAATAAAGATTAATACTAAAATGACGAATAAAAATAAATGCTTGTAAACTTAAAGATAACAATGGAAAAGTACTAGCACACTAAATAAAACTAACACTAGGAAAACTTTAAAAAAATAAGAACTTAGTTGAAAAGTACTAAAAGAAAGTAAGATCGGACTACACCAAAACAAGCCCAGATCGGAATGTATTCCGATCTGGTGGTCGGAATATGGAGAAATGACACAATCGGAATGTTCACAAAAGGGAGCAATCGGAATGTTGGACAAAAGACCCAATCGGAATAATGAGTAAGGCTGTCAATCGGAATGTTCAAAGAGGCTCAGATCGGAAAGTTTGAATTGACCAGCAATCGGAATATGTAACAAAAGGTGCAATCGGAATGTTGCTAAAAGTCCCAATCGGAATACCACACGAAGAGCCAAATCGGAATAATGAGGGAAGCCCCAATCGGAATACACAGAAAGGGTACAGATCGGAAACTCAAAACCCTAATCCGATCACTTTGATCGGAATAAGGGGTGTTCAATCGGAATCACTCAAAACCCTCTTCCGATTGATCAATCGGAAAGAGAGGGTTGGAAGGCTGCTCGGAAAAGGCTTCAATCGGAAAAGGGAATTGTACCCTTTCCGAAAATAGTGGAATTCGGTTAAGCTAGGTAGTAAGCTACCTTTATTAAGCTAATACCCGAAACTTAACAAACCAATAATAAACCGGATCAAATAAGCACTTATCAACTTATCTAACTCGAAATTAAAACAACTTCTAGATCAAACAATAAAAACATAAACTTTTTAAAGAAAACTTTTATAAACAAATAAGCTAATCATAAAAATAAGCCAATAAGCACAAAAGTCTTAAAGCTTAATCAAATAAAAACTTATGAAATGATCAAAAGATTAACTTTTTGAGCACGAAATCAATTAGAACAACACGGATCATATGATAATCGCACCAAAATCAATCTAAAATCAAAGAAAAGTAGAATGAGATTAAGGATTAAAAGCTTAAAATGGAACTTGATTAATGAAAATAAGTAATAAAAAGATGTTTAATCTTGAAAGATTAAGAGAAAAGATGAAATTTAGTGAGAGAAAGTTTAAGACTTTCTCTCTCTAAAAACTAGAAAGTGAAAAACTAAAATTAAAGACTAACTAGCTAACCACCCTCCTAATGACTATTAGGAGGGTATTTATAGGGAAGGGGAAAGGAGTGCATGTGTTGCATCTTCTTTCTTGCTTTCTTCACGTTTTCTCGACTCGACTTTAATTCTTTGTCTTTGTCGCCTCGGGATTTGAACTTGTCTTTTAATTTTCTTCTTCTATTAGACTTAAGTTCTTCGACTTCGTTAAACTTCCGCCTTTAGACTTTTTTCTTCGATAAATCTTCAGAATAGGCCTTGGACTTCCGTTCTTTTGCACTCTTGATCTTTTGACTTCGTCTTTTCCCGTTTTCTTCGATAAAAGCCCGTGAAAACCCGTGTTTTCTTCTTTTTTCATATTTTGTTCCTAAACCACAATAAAAACACAAACCACGCATAATACCGACTTTTACGACATAAATCACACGTTTTGGTCTTGTTATTATTGGAAATAAGTGGTAAAAGGATAAGTGTTTTCACACTTATTAGACTTTGATATACAACGATCCGCCTCCTTTTAGGACTTGGATCTATTTATCCTCATACCTTGTTAGGGCCTTTTTGGATAGACTTCTCCATGATCTTTTGGGGAGTACTTGCTTTTCGTCGTGTGTCTCGATCCTTCATATTGATTTTCGATAAATGATTCTTCACATCACTTTTGGATCTTTAGCAACAAGATGTAGCCCTCATGCCTTGTTAGGGCCTTTTCGGACTCGCCAATCTTCGCATCCCGCTTCAAAAAGTTATGCCTTGGCTATGAACTCTAATTGACTCTATCATCTCTCGTTCTCCACAATTTAAAATCTCAAGGAATGAGACTCGTGGATGCTTAGCCAATTAAATCAAAGTTTTGGGTTTTCGAGTCATCTATAGGATCTTGCAAATTCTTAGACTTTTTCAAGTTTAGAAATCGCATTTTAAAGTTCCCTTGATAAACGACTCTCTAGGATCAATTATAGGAACTTGCGAAAAGTTCTTGTTCTTAACCCGTGAGAGTTAAGACTTTCGCGTTTTAAAGTTCCCTATATAAAAGCCTAGCAAAACTTGACTTAAACACGTTAAGGATACTAGCTAGAGTAAACTTAGATAAGTAAACTCGGGTTGAGTCAAAATATTCATGACTTTGAAAAATTTAAAACCACTTTATTGAAAATTTATTCTAGCAAGGAAAGAAAATAACCATAACGAAGGAAAATTCAACTATACAAGTAGGCCAAAATAGATTAAAAATTTGGAAAATATCAAAAAATCGAATTTTCCGGTTAAATGAAGGCACTTTAATGGAAAAGTCCACTTAAAACTTCGATAGAAGTCTCCCATACACTTAATATAAACATTGTCCTCTATGTTTAAGCATGTGGGAAAAGTTTCCCCTACACTTATGACATTGTGCACATTGGTTAAATCAAGTTAAGGAGGAGACAATTAGAGTGATCAATTTCAAATGTGAGTATGAAGAAAATTGAATCACGATAGTTGAGAGATAGAACCGGATTTGTGGATAACATGGGAGCACGGTTCTTCAAAGATTCCAAAAGTGCACTTATCCCTGTAATCACATCACCATACAAACACAAGCAACCTATATAGCTCCCCCTACACTTAGGATGAAAAACGGAAAAGGGGGGATAGATACTCGGGTTGCCTCCTGAGGAGCGCTTGTTTTTGTTAACCGAGTCACGAGCCTGACTCGGTCCCGAACTAATTCATGGGAAACGTGGTGAGGGATGGAATCGTCTCATGAGAGATGTCCTCACCAAAGTACAACTTCAAACGCTGGGCATTCACCTTAAAATTGGGCCCATTTGGCTGAGAAAGCTCAATGGTGCCATATGGAAAGACTTTGGCGACGGTGAATGGACCAGACCAGCGGCTCTACAACTTGCCCGAGAAGATCTTCAACCGAGAGTTAAAAAGTAAGACTTGATCACCAACATGGAACTCTCGGTTTTTAATTTTAGCATCGTGGATGATCTTGGTCTTCTCCTTGTAGATCAATGAGTTCTCGTAAGCTTCATTCCTCAGTTCATTTAGCTCGTTGAGTTGAATCTGCGAAGATCACCGGGTTTGTTGATGTCGAAGTTAGCCCACTTCAAGGCCCAGTATGCCTTATGTTCCAGCTCGATAGGGAGGTGGCATGCTTTCCCGTACACAAGACGATAAGGTGTACAACCAATCGGTGTCTTATATGCAGTACAGAAAGCCCACAGAGCATCATCAAGTTTATCGGCCCATGAGGCACGATGCTCTCCCACAGTGCATTCCAAAATTCGCTTCAATCCACGGTTGGATATCTCGGCTTGACCGTTGGTTTGAGGATGGTAAGCGGTGGAAAGACGGTGATTGACACCATACTTAGCCATGACTCTTGCAAATTGATCATTGCAAAAATGAGTCCCGCGGTCACTGATTATAGCACGAGGAACACCGAATCGAGCAAACAGTTGCTTCAAAAAGTTCACAACCACCCTCGCATCATTCGTTGGGAGAGCCTTAGCTTCAACCCATTTAGAAACGTAGTCAACGGCTACGAGGATGTACTTGTTTCCTTTAGAAGAAGGGAATGGCCCCATAAAGTCGATGCACCATACATCAAAGATTTCACATTCTTGTATGAAATTTTGAGGCATCTCATCTTTATGTGTGATCTTGCCTTGTTTTTGGCAAGCATCAAAATGTTTAACCATCTCGTGAGCGTCACGATAAATGGTGGGCCAATAAAATCCCGAGTCAAACACTTTCTTCGCGGTGAAGTTGGGACCAAAGTGACCACCGGTGGGTCCTTTGTGGCAAGCCTCGAGAATGTCTAAAGTTGCCGGTCCGTCAACACATCGGCGAATAATCAAGTCAGCGCATTGTTTGAAGAGAAAAGGGTCATCCCAAAAGTAAGTCTTAACATCGTTTAAGAACTTTTTCTTTTGTTGGGATGTTAACCCTTTGATGAGAACACCACCCGCTAAGTAGTTTGCAATGTCGGCAAACCACGGGGTGTCATCAAGATTGAGATTTATAGACATTAAGGTCTCAAGGGGAAAAGATTCATTGATCTCTTTGTTCGGATGATCCCCTTGATATGGATCCTCAAGTCTACTTAGATGATCCGCGGCTAGGTTTTCAGCTCCCTTCTTGTCACGAATTTCAATGTTAAATTCTTGAAGGAGTAAAACCCAGCGAAGAAGTCTTGGCTTAGATTCATGCTTATTCATCAAGTACTTCAACGTGGAATGGTCCGTGTAAACAATGGTAGTGGATAAAACAAGATAGGGGCGAAATTTTTCAAAAGCATAGACAACAGCTAAAAGCTCTTTTTCGGTTGTCGTATAATGCAATTGAGCCCCCGTCATTATCTTGCTAGCATAATGGATTGGTTGGAAGTGTTTATTCACTCTTTGGCCCAAAATCGCTCCAATAGCAAAGTCGCTACTATCGCACATCAACTCAAAAGGTAGCTCCCAATTAGGGGTAACCAAGACCGGTGCCTTAGTTAGCTTATCCTTAAGAAGATTGAAGGCTTTAATACACTCTTTGGAAAAGATAAAAGGAGTATCTTTTTCCAAGAGGTGGGTCATCGGGCGAGCGATTTTAGAAAAGTCTTGAATAAATCGACGGTAGAAGCCCGCATGACCCAGAAAACTTCTCACACCCTTCACGGTTGAAGGTGGAGGTAATTTGGCTATGACATCCACTTTAGCACGGTCGAATTCAAGACCGGATTTTGAGATTTTGTGTCCTAGCACAATGCCTTCTTTTACCATAAAATGGCATTTTCCCCAATTTAGAACAAGGCGAGTGTCTTCGCACCGCTTAAGCATACGTTTTAAATTGGCAAGGCAAGAAGAGAATGAATCCCCAAAGACCGAGAAATCATCCATGAAGACTTCCATGGTTTGCGCAACCATGTCATGGAAAATTGCCAACATGCACCTTTGGAAAGTCCTGGGGGCATTGCATAAGCCAAAAGGCATTCTTTTATAAGCAAATGTGCCATAGGGACAGGTGAATGTTGTCTTCTCTTGATCTTGGGGATCGATGGGTATTTGGAAATAACCCGAGAAACCATCTAGAAAGCAGTAATATTCATTACCCGCTAAACGTTCAAGCATTTGGTCCATAAAAGGAAGAGGAAAATGATCCTTTCTCGTGGCATCATTGAGTTTGCGATAGTCTATACAAACTCTCCATCCAGTAACGAGACGTGTAGGAATCAACTCGTTATTTTGATAGGGCACAACGCTGATTCCGCCTTTCTTAGGCACACAATGGACTGGACTAACCCATGGTGAATCCGAGATAGGGTAAATCATGCCCGCATCAAGAAGTTTGATAACCTCTTTTTTGATAACGTCATGGATTTTAGGATTCACCCTTCGTTGGCTTTGAATTGTGGGCTTAAAGTCGTCCTCCATGAGAATTTTATGTGTGCAAAAGTGAGGATCAATTCCGCGAATATCAGAGATTTTCCAAGCGATAGCTCTTTTATGTTTCTTGAGAACTTCAATGAGACGAGTTTTCTCATCAGCTTTTAAGTCCTTAGCAATGATAACGGGAAGTTGATCAATGCCTTCTAAGAAAACATACTCGAGATGAGGAGGTAAGTCCTTAAGCTCAAGAGTGGGAGGATCCTTAATAGATGGTGTAATTAACGATGGATCATCATTAGTCACCTCTTTAGGAGAAGGAGGAGAAAAAGGGTCTTCATTGAGAAGTTTCTCAATTGTACGAATGTCTTCTTCCCAATCGGTGGGAGAATCATCATACTTAAGATCAAGTGGACCTAAGCTAGCTTCAAAATCATCCAAAAGAAAGTCACTTTCTCCAAAAGGAGTCAATGACGGAGCAATTGAGGCAACGGTCTCAACATTGGGTAGAGAAGAAAGATTACTTTTGCAAGCATCATTAAAGTGTTCTTCACAAGCCTCATCAAGAACATCAATAGCATTAACACTCTCGTATGAATAAGGTTGCTTAGAAATCTTACCCATGTTGAAGACAATTTTATCGTCACCAACTCTCATGATTATTTCGCCCACGGCTACATCAATGAGGGTGCGACCGGTCCTCAAGAAGGGACGTCCAATGATTAATGGAACACGGGGATCCATCTCGTAGTCAACGACAACAAAATCCGCCGGGAAGGTGAATTTGTCAACGCCAACGAAGACGTCTTCGGCTATCCCCACTGGATAAGCAACCGTACGGTTAGCTAATTCCAAAGTCATTTTGGTGGGGACTAGCTCGGGGAGAGATAATTGCTTCCAAACACTTAAAGGCGTTAAGTTTATACTAGAACCTAGATCGGCTAGGGCCATGCAATTCTCTACTCCCGGGAAGTTGCAAGGAATCAAGAAGCGACCCGGATCACCAAGTTTGGTGGGCAATTTCCTTAAGAGAACCGCGGAGCAATTCTCGTTAAGTTGGGTATTAGCAATGTCAAGAAGCTTTTCCTTGTCACTAAGAAGATCTTTAAACATCTTCGCATATTTAGGCATGTGAGCGAGAGCCTCGGCAAAGGAGATGTTAAAATTCAATTGTTTAAACATTTTGAGAAAGTTCGAAACTTGAATATCATCCTTGCTCTTTTGCTTCTCTTTCCTCAACCTTGAAGGATAAGGTATATCGGATGAAGAGGAAGGCTTTAGGGGAGTAGGATCACTCACAACCGCGGGTGGTGAGGGAATGGGGGTAGAAGGCAAAGGAGGTGAGTAAAGTTGCTCTTTTTCCTTGTTCACAATCACGGGTGGAGGTGTAGGAAGCTCGGGTTCCGTATAACCTTTTCCACTACGAGTGGTGATTCCTTTCATCTCCCCTCTTGGATTAGCAACAGTGTTACTCGGCAGAGTACCCGAAGAAGAGGGTTGATTACCTTGGAATAGCGAACCAATCATATCACGTATATTATCCGCTTGATTGTTGAAAGAGTCTCTCATGTCTGCGCGAATATCATTGCTTTGTTTCGCCATGTCATTCCTTAGCTCGGCTCGAATATCGCTCCCTTGTTTCGCCATGTCGCCCTTCAAGTTGATGAATTGACTCTGAAGATTCGTCACAATCTCTCTATTAGTCCTCATGAACGTATCGATGTCTTGATTCAACGCCGTTGGTTGATTGAGAGGTGGAGCTTGGTAAGCTTGAGTATTTCCTTGAGGTGGGTATGGGTTTCTTTGGGATTGATATTGATTGTTAGCACGAGGTTGGGTTTGGTTATTTCGGTTATAGCTTTGTTGTTGGTTTTGGTTTTGAGGAGTAAAACCGGGTGGTGCAAGATAGTTGTTTGAACGATAACTTAGCAAGTTACGGTCTCCTTGAGGACGAGCTTGATAGCCTCCCGTGGGATAAGTACCGTATGTCGCGTGAATGTTTTCACAAAAATTGCCTTGAGTGAAAGGACAATTATTGTAAGAATGAGGACCACCACATGTTTCACAAGAATTAGCAACGACTTTAGCTTGTTGAGTGTGGTTACTAGCCAAAATTTGCATATTTTTGCTCATTTCGATAATGGCTCGTTCCATGGCGGACATGTCGGTGGTGGAAGAAGTAGATGAAACATTGACTCTCGGATTAGATCTTGAGGATGCGGATGAATCCCAATTCTTGTGGTGAGTAGTCATGTTTTCAATCAACTCTCTACACTCCTCCGGTCTCCTTTTCATAAAAGTACCACCGGCGGCGGCGTTGATCGTGTCACGATCACGAAAAGTGAGACCATTATAGAAAGTATCAATGAGAGTGACGGGGAGCATGTTGTGATTTGGACAACGGTCGATCAAATCATTGTAGTGTTCCCAAGCATCAAAGAGCGATTCATCATTGTCTTGCATGAATCCACTAATTTGGTTACGAAGGCTCGTGACCATGGATGGTGGAAAGTAGCGCGACAAAAATCGTTGAGTCATGTCGTCCCAAGTATGAATAGAATTCTTTGGGATACGGTCAAACCATTTTTCGGCATGGTGAGAAAGCGTGTGGGGAAATAGTTGAAGGCGAAGTACATCCATAGAAACACCGGGCATCTTCATGCTTTGAGTTATGGTAATGAATTTGTCGAGGTGCTTGTTGGCATCATCATCCGGCAATCCGCGAAATGGATTAGTTTGCACTTGTTGGATCATATGATGCTTCAACGAAAACTCCTGAGCCGTGATTTGCATCGGCGCAATCGGGCCTCCACGTCCATTCATCGTAGGTTGGCATAGCTCCTCCATGGTTCGTAGGTCGGGTAGGGGTGGATTATTCATGTTGGGGTGAGGTGGATTATTATTGTTGTTGTGTACACCGGCCATGCCTAAATTATTGAGAGTCTCGGGCTCGGGATAGGACGTTGATCGGGTACGCATACACTAAAAAGAAAATGCAAGAGAAAATATTTTTGGTTTTTATAGGTTTTTTATTTTTTTTGTATTTTTGAAAATTTTATATTTTTATGGGTTTTTGAAAATTTTGTACTTGAAAATAACGTTCCCGAAAGAACGGATCCCAAAATCCAATTTTTCTCACAAAAAACCGTTGATCCTTACGAAAAGAGCCGGCAGCGGCGCCATTTTAATAACTGATTTTTTGTTAGTTAATAAAGCAGTGGTTTGTTGCAAGATCTTTCTTTGTGTTGCTCGTACCCAATTATATTTGTCGTTGTTTCATTCTCGGTATCTTCTCGAATTGATCACGGTTCAAAGTGGAATTGTTATTCTTGGTAACTAAAAGGGGGAGCTTTTGATCTATATCTACTTAAAAGGTGAGTGCGTGAAGTAATAAAAATAAACTAAAAGCAATTAATAGCAATTAATAATAATAAAGCTGGAATTAAACTTAAAACAGTAAATAAAATCCTTTACTCGGAATATTCAAAACTCATGCGGAATAATAAGTCTATGCAGAAAAACCCTTCATTCGGAAAATATTGCTTATTCGGAATATACCTTGCTCATCCGGAATGTTCCTTGATCCGGAATAATAGCTTGACTCGGAATAATCTTGCTTATCCGGAATATCCTTTGATCCGGAATAATTAAAACATAAGCCTCATTCGGAATAACTCTCATTCGGAATAATAAACCTTCATTCGGAAAACATTGTTCATCCGGAATACTTTGTTGGTTCGGAATAAGTGCTGAGCTTGATTCGGAATAACTAAACAAAAAGCTTCATTTGGAAAACATTGTTTATTCGGAATAATTGAGATGAAAACGTTGGTTCGGAATATTAAGTTGATTCGGAATATCTAAACTAATAGGCTCATTCGGAATATAACACTCATGCGGAATAAATAGGACAAAACGTTCATCCGGAATAAAATGGAGAAAGGGTTGGTTCGGAATAAGTGCTGATCCGGAATGCTTAACAAAGAAGACTTATCCGGAATATTTTGTTCATCCGGAATATACTGTTGATTCGGAATAAATCAAGAAAACTCTTTGTTCGGAATACTTGCTTGATCCGGAATGTTTTAAAGAGAAACCTTCATTCGGAATAATAAGCTGATCCGGAATATATTAATAAAACCCCTGGTTCGGAATCTGGGCTGGTGAAACAGTCCGAAGAACAGGGGAATAACTTGAACACGAATTTAACCAAAATCCACCAAGTTTTTAATCAAAACTTAAACCAATTTAACCACTAATCATTTACTAATGATAAACATCAAACCAAATCAACAAAAACTCAAAACCCACTTGTTTTTTAAGATCAAAACCAATAAAATAAAAACTTAGAACTTTGAATCAACAAGAAAAGAAAGAACAAGATTAAATGGAAACTTGTATTAAGGATTAAGATTCAAACAAACAAAAGGAAAGATTAAAACTTACAAGATTATGGAGGAATCAAAGAAAAATAAAAATCACCAAACTCCTTAATGGAGTTGGTGTTCCTACGAAACAGGAGAGAAAATAACAGAAAAATGAACTAGTCCTCAAATTTGTGAAGGAGGTCTCTATTTATAGGCCTTGGCTTGGTTTGGTGAGTGGGCTTTCTCCTCTCTTTTTGTCTTCTCGTCTTTTCAGTAAAGTTGACGTTTTCGACTTCGATTCGGGATTTGTCGACGAATAAATTCAACTCGTCTTTTAATTTCTTCATTTAATAGACTTGAGTTCTTCGACATATAAAAATCTTCCATCTTTGGTCCTTTTCTTCGATAAACCTTCAAATAGGCCCATTGACTTCAAATCTTTTGCATCTCTTGGACTATAGACTTCGTCTTTTTCTTCGATAAAACCCGTGCAATCCCATGTTTTCTTCAATATTTATCCGGTTGGCTCTGAAAACACAACAAACACACAAACCACGCATAATTCCAAACAAATGACATTAAATACGCGTTTTGGTCTCGTTTTAGCAAGCAATAAGTGGTAAAAGGATGGGTGTTTTCACACCTATCAAGGCCCACCTCAGTTGTCCATCTTTTCTTGAAATTTATGAGCGTCTCGTTCGCTTTCCGTGTTATCTTAGTGATCTCATGTGGCCCTTTGTGATATGCCTTCATGATGGAGTATCTCGTGGTAAACACCTTTCTTAGGTCAGCCCACTCGTCTATGCTATTTGGCTCCAAACGCTCGAACCAACCTCTAGTTCCTCCATCAAGAGTTTGTTGAAACATTATGGACCAAACTGGCATCAGCCATTCCCCGGAATTCGTCGCACCGACGAAACGGTTCAAGTGGTCTTCCAGATCCCCTGATCCGTCATAAATCTTGACATTGGCTGGGAGCTTGTATTCTGGATCGGCAAAGTCAATAATTCTTTGAGTGAGAGGGGTCTTAACGGTCTCCTTGAAAGGCTTTATGAGGTCTGCATGCGATACTACTTTTCCCCCGGACTATGTTAGTACTGGTACTTCCTTCGTCTTCTTCATTAAAGTTCAGTCGGATTGGTTTAATGGCGTTTTTGTTATGTTCTTTGATTAGTGGTCTTAGGGATGAAATGTGTTCTCCAATTTGTTCTTTTGCGGTTTGGGGGAGGTGGTGTCTCGGTTACGGGTGTGATAGGACATGTCATTCTTAGCAAGTGGTAGAAAGAATGTTAGGTCTTACGGATGGCGCCAAATGTTCGGGTAAATTCTTGCCCGGGTCCGGATGTTGTGATCCTTCGGATTAGGCTTGGTATTTCCTTCGGATATCTAAACCAAAGTAAACGCGTTAGCTTCGTCCGGGTGTTAGAACCTAGACCAAGTTCCAGCGTGAGAGTAAGTAAAAGATTATGGGCCAAAATGTAAGGCAAATATATAGTATAATAGTGTAATATAATAATGGGAAAATAGTTAACTCAATCTTAAATCTTAAATAGTAGAAGGGTATTTATACTACTCAAAATCTCTAAAAGGCCGCAGGGCTTAGTAAGCCTTAGTAGAGAGTTGCTGGTTTTAAAAGGTCCTGAATTACTCAATGCTTGTCTTCGGGCTTTCTCACTGACTGAGCTTTATCACTCGATTGTAACGTACGCCTCAGTGCCTCACGAACCTGCTATTCGGACTCGGGCCGGGACTGCTGTTCGAACCTATACACGAATAGTAAACTCGAATTTGCAATGTAAACACCACTCGTGGGTTTTTCTCCCCAGTTGCCCAACCTTATAACAGCCTTTAACCCGTAAGCCCAATGATACACATAAAAAGAAGTAGCTACAGCTGAAGCAAGTTAGGTCGGTTATTATCTTTGTTCTTGTTGTTGTTCTGAAAACACACCACCGGTCCGGTCCGACCGCCATCTTTCAATCACCGGTTCGTCTCCTTTCACCCCTTATGTTATGCGAACTTATCACTGCATATCTTTAATTAGGGCATATTATTAGAACATCATGATTATAAATTAATATTGTTTCAGTTCACACATATTCTGTTTGCTTATGCTGGAAGATAGATAGTGCACACAATTTTTATTTTTATATATATTTTAAATATACTGTCTGGTTGTTTAAGGATTAAGAGTTAGTACGGCGTCTCAGCGCGTGTTTGTCGTCAAGATTATTATAACAATTCATTACACCTTCACCTTTTAGGGGGTGTTTGTCGTATACTCCTTATCAGAAATCACTTCAGAAATGTAATACGCTTAACCAAATACTTAGGCCAATTGAGATACAACAATTCACGAAACCAGTTTCATATCAATTGTTACCCGTTTATAAGCTAAGTGCTTCAAGGAGGAGGGGAAACCTAACCAGTAACACTTTGTTTTACCTTATATGTTACCTTATTTCTGTTTCGCCTTATATTTCATAAGCCCTGATTTTCCGGCTTCTTTTGAGACTTGTCGTCTTATATGATAAACTTATATAAGCCCAAAAGTATTACACTAAGCGGAAAAATTGAGGCTTATGAAATATAAGCTGATAAGCCCACATATTAGCTTAAACCAAAAAAAAAACTTTCTTTCTCACTAAATAAGCTTCTCTAAGCTCAAGCTATTAGAAACGAGCTTTTAAAAATGACTAGAGCTTGTAGTTAGTCAGACTGGGAGCTAACATAGGAAAGTTTTTTTTTTTAAAAAATAATAAGCTCTCTAGCTCCTATTAATTCACCAAACAACTCTAATACTCTACGGAAATGAAAACGATAACTTCCAGATTATTTATAATGTAAGCTCTAGCTGCAGCTAAATTCGTCAAACACGCCCATAGTGTATGCTTTGTTATTTCTGCTTGTTTGCTGGATGATTTTAACCTCAATATTCATGCTGAATGTCTCCAAGTTTTCCTAGTGTACTTATATGGTTAGTATGTAGCTTCCGTGTAGTGTTGTTAATACCATGTTTGTGGTAGCATAGACGTGTCTTGCATTTAAAAGAGTGTTTTGAAGACTTGTCGCGCCTTTTTACGCCTAAGGCGTGAGGCGAGGCGAGGCAATGGGGTCATCGCCTCGGGACCCCTGATGCGCAGCCGTTACAAAAAGCGATTGGAGGCGGTGCTTTTTTACGCCTTAGAGGAACGCTTTCTACCGCTTTTTACGGCCTCAAGTGCTTTTGGTTCTAAAAATGACATTTGAACTCAAAGGGTTTGAGTGGACTTTTAAACACAAAGGGTTTTTTGTTCTAAAAATGACATTTGGACTTTTATTAGTCTAAAAATGACATTTAAGCTCAAAGAGTTTGAATTATGGGTTTTAACAAAGTCGTAATCGTCGTGTACAAAGTAAGCGCCTCTCCTACGAGAGGCGTGCGCTTTTGCCTCATTGCCCGGCGCTTCTCGCTTCGGACCCTTAGCTCAACGGACCGCTTCTCGCCTTTTAAAACCAAGCTTGAACTATAAGCGAACCGATGAGGGCGAGTGTTTGACTGAGATGTACGCAGCCTAACCGGGGTATTTCATGATCCTTTTCTTGTCTACCCCCTAATGTGTACCTATAAAGGTTTGAACCCTATACCTCTTTGTGAGGAGGTTATGGTCCTTAGAACTTGGCCATTTGGTGGTGTTTTCTGTTAAAGTATATCTATATATTGTAATTCGTATCATATAGAGAACAGGTTTTTCCATCTTATGTGAATAGAATAAACATGCACCCGACCACTCATGACACTAAGGGCTGCGTCGCTATTGGCGTCATTTTCATGTCTTTTAAGGTTCTGTCATTGTTTCATTGTAGTGTGATGGTACACATATTTAATAGGACAATCTTGCATCAACGAGTCTTGTTACTACATAATACTGTTCCACATAAGTAATAATTACCCACAATAACAATAACTAGTGAATCCAAAGAGATTCATTATATGAGAATGGCAACTTCAATATCATTGTTGAGGATACTATCTTACAGCACACGACTGTTTTCTCACATATGATACTTTTATCATAGGTATACCTTGTAAATAAATTTGTATAAGCTAAAAGTAAGTTTGAAAGAAGTATTAATAGTCTTTATTTATAGATGTCCTCTATATGTTTTAGTTTCAATTTACATTATCGGATGTTAATTTGGATGATCAACGGTCTCGTCATCAAGATTGTGGCATTGCTTTTTCAGCCATGGGAGTTGGAAGAGAACACAAGGAGAATGGAACTCGTATGCGAACTGGAACCATTTTTTAAGGGGTACAGACAATTAGTTTCATGTTTAACAGGGCCGAGTCTTTGGATTATAAGCATTGCTTGATTAGGCATTCTAAGGGTGTTTCTCGATATGCTCTTGTTATTTAATATAGGGGATATGCCCATTGATGACTACTATGAAAGTATGTTTGTTTGTCCCGCTTCTAATTCACACGATTATTTGCAGTAGTCGTTGATGGGTGCATCTTCGTATAATATACAACAAGAGTACAGTCATAAACACCCTTATGGTTGGTTTTATCATCACACAACTAGTCTAGTTAAGGTATCATGTAGTAATAAACAAGACTGTCTAATGCATCGGTCCAGCATCTCTTTATCTATATGCCTATTCTATATGATGCTAAGCATCTCTTAATTTATACGCCTATCCTATATATATGATTAGTCTTTAATTAGGCATTGAATATCTTGTTGGGTTAATCTAGGGGCAGATTATTCATCTATCACATTTTAGCTGTATTGGCTCATAACTATTGACTGTCGTTGTCCAAATCACAAATTTGTTTTGTTCCAAGCAGAAACATGCAGCTGTTTTCCCCACCTTTTCAATAGTCTGTAACGGCTTAGCGGTAAAAGAGTTGAGAGTTTGAGACCTTCTGGATGCCCTATTAATAATGATCAATGTATTTTATAGGTCAGTAACTTAGAAACCTAACTCTTAATTGTGCTTAAGAGCAATAATTTTAACCTCAAATTCTCTTGCTGACTGTCACCAAGTAGGCTGAAATTCTAGTGGCATTGGTTTGTAGGATGTTAGGATGGTTAATTTGGATATTCTTGTGATAATATCTTGTTACGTTAATCTAAGGGCAGATTACTCATGTACCAAATTATAGCTGTTTGGATCATAATTATTGACGGTCTGTCCATGTCATACATTTGTTTTGTTCTAAGGGGAAACATGCAGCTGTATTGTCAAGCTTTTCAATAATGTCTGCAATGTCTTGGCGATAAAAGAGTTTAGACTTTGAGACCTTCTGAATGCCCTAATAATGATCAATGGACTTTGTAGGCCGGTAACTTAGAAACCTGACTCTTAATTGTGCTTAAGGGTGACTGTCAAAAAGTCTTGCTGACCATCGCCAAGTAGGCTGAAAAACTAGTGGCATGGTTTTGTAGGATATTAAAATGGTTAGTGTGCATATTCTTTGGATGATACCCCACTGGTATAGTATAATGAGACATGAGACTTTCCAATTTGCAAAGCCAAAGCTTTTCTTATATATATTTTCATTATCCCAGGAGGAGAGGATTTTCTTATATATATATTATCATTATCATTATCGCCGGCCAGAACGGTTGAATGTGTCAATATTATCATTTGCCGGACATATTTCCGGTGGTTAAATCTCCGGTCGGAACGGTTGAACTGGTTAAACCGGGACCGTTTGGTCAGTTGGTTCTGTTTAAAAACATCGATGCTATGCGATGCATCATTCGTGGTATCATTACTCGCTAGGCTTTAAGGCTCTATATATGAGCTATGCGATTTTGTAGTATATGTAGTGCAATACAAAATCATGTTACTGCATGATATTTTCATTCCCTATTATTTAACAAGACCACAAACGCAAAATGTTGAGATACATGCTGGAATATTAAGTAAACTCACTAAATGTCGAGACACTGATTTATAGATGTTTTAATCAGCAGAACCTCATACCCATATAGTTTCAGGTCTGTAAATAGTGATACAGTTATGACCATGTATTTACATCCTTTATTTAATTAAAATTTTCTGTTTTGTTGGGCTAAGCTCTCTTGTAAACACGGATTAATTTATTCTGTTTATGGCTGATAATGGATTTGTGCTCATGTTATATTTTGCAGCTTCTATGGAGGGAGAAGATTGCTTGCTTGATTCCATTTTAAATGTGGATAATGATGAGGATATGGAAGATGTTGATATGGTTGATGTTGAAGAAAGAGGATTAGTTGGGGAAAGTCATCAACGTGATTTGGGACAAAACAGCAGTATGGATGGTTATCCAGTAGCTCAACAACCGCTAAGTAAAAATCAGAAACGTAGGAACAAGAAGAAAAAAAACAAAAGAAAAGGTGGTCCAGGGTCTGATGTGACGGATATTAACAGGTATTTCCTCACTATTTTACGGTCATGGTTTTGCTGAAGGCAGAAGTGTTGACGTTCAGTCTAGTTGATTTTTATATATAATTCGTCTTTCTTTTGTTGAACCTCAATTTGAATTGTTCTGCTATGTACAAGATATAATTGATGCTAAACAGGTGTATGTCATGATTTTTAATCTTCATGATGTGTAATTAAGAAAGTAACCTGAAAATTCCGTTGTATTCATTTGCAGGTTTGTTTTAGATACGTGTAGACGCTTGAAAGAAAAGAAGTCTTACCTGGTATGGACTGCAGTTGGCTGTCTTGGTGTGCCTGCTTTGAGTGACCTTGTGAAAGAGGTATTGTTTTTTTGTAAATTTCTAATGTCCAATAAAGTGTTTCAGCATCACTTACCAAGTAGGGAAAGAATAACATGAATTTGTGTTCTTAATCCGTTGAAGTTATGTCGTTCTTTATAAACTGAGTCTACCTAAATGTTTATTAATAGATTAAAGCTAGGAAATTTGGGTTTCCTTGTATTAGTACTACTCAGAGGAGGTTCACGATCAGTTCCAAGCGTTTGGTGGTGTCACTAATGCAATATGCACCAATAAAATAATCGTATAGACGATAGGTAAAATAATGGTTAGTCGCATCACACTTTTACAGAAGCTATAGTATTTCAATTTATATTAGCTACTTTTTTCAAGTTTAGGAATATAGTTATAGATTTTTATATACACAACCTTGTCAAAACGATAGGTTAATGCACTATAGAGCTGGCAACCATGACTTAGGTCATATGCTTGATAACCATGTAACTTTGTGGCATTCTCCAATTTGCTACATTTGTGTTGCCTGTGAGCGGTAATTTTGTGTACAATCTACTGATAGGAGAGCAGGAAAAACGATCATTTGTTGCTGTTGAAGGTGAGAGAAACAGCCTAGAGCTGCAGTGGTGTTCAATCTTTATAGTATACTTAGTTTCTTAGTCTCTGATGCTCAATGTTGTTTCCCTAAAATCGCAGATTTTTCTTCCAGAAGCCATTTTATCGCTTACAGTCTGTGGATTCATGAGCTGTCATATCTTCTGGGTGTATTACTTCATTATTCTATTGGTGTAGATTGATGTCACCTGTTTTGGCGTGTCTTTTGCAGTTTCATCACTTGGTATGAATACAGACAAACATTTATACATCTAAAAGATAATTCATAGCGACTTACATAAGTGAAACAATGACACTCTAGTGGATAACACATCTAAATTTTTTTTCATTTCCCCTTCAATGTTAAGAGTTTTTCTGTTTTCCAAAATTCCATATCCCTAAAGATAACAAACACCTACCAGTTTCTAGAAGCATCAACTTAATACGGAGTACTATATAACTCGTGGTTATGTTTACTCATCTCTTTGGCCTTATTATTGATTATTATGGAGTAGTTAGTTTAAGTGTAAGAAGTAGATTCCCAATCCTTCGTAAGTGAGTTTAGTCGTTAAAAACTGTATTTGCTATGAACATGATCCATTTGCATGATCTCGTCAATAAGATGAGTATGAAAGGAAGCCTCAGAACTCAGAAGCACGACTAGTACTGGGGTTTTATTAGATTTGTTTCTTGTGTGTTGACCATGTCTTGATAGTGCGTCATTGGAATAAAAGGATTACTTCATTGCTGAAAGGTTATTTTACTTTTGCATCTTGGACGGTCAATGACAGTGATATGGTTACAGGTGGACGCGATTCAGGCTTGCGGTGGTCAGAAAACTGTTGATGGAAGACGCTACAGAAATGGTGGTGGAATTTTGTGGAGCATCCTTAAAGTTCGTGATCCAAATGCTTTTAAGGAGATTATGAAGAAAGGGAAGGAGTTTGAGGTGCGTTGAAAATATACCTTTACACTTTAGCTGACATTGCATTGCTGTGGTAATCATTAGTATCCTGTTATTCCAATTAACACATGTAGAACTGACTACAATTAGTAAGAAAAAAACTTTTTAATAGCTTTGAGGTGATTAAATGTACCTTTGCCTCGAAGTGGCAAAGTTATGGCCAGGAAAGAAAAATCATTAAAATAATGATGTGATTGTTTTATGTATTAAAACAGACATAGAGCGACTAGAATCTTGCCTGACCTGTTTGACCCATTGGACCTGTTCTGCTTTTAACTTATCTTTTGTTGACCCGTCTGAGATGAAAACTACCTGTATGACCTCATCCATTACCAGATGTGTCGATTTTTCCATCAGAATAGTCGAATAAAAAAAGTCCTAGTATGAATCTTTTAAAATTCGACAGTGTTAAATTAACAAAAAGTTGAATGCATGTATTACCTGACATTAACTTAAAGTATTTCCGATTTTTGTGACTTTTTTCAGAAGCAGTTCAACAAACCAGATATGCGAAAAGCACCAAACCAGGAGACTTGCTCTGAAGCAGAAATTGGTCAAGTAGCAGATGCAGAAGCCATAATGAAAGATGAAAACCTAAGCATTGAAGAGCGACCAATGCAGAAACGACGTGTACATGAAAGAATCCGTGTGCCAGTCTCCTATGATGATTTGGTCGAAGTTGAGGAACCAAAAGATGATGCAATCTAGTAGCGGGCGAAGCGGGCAATGCTAATATTTTGTTATTCCTTGGAGGGAGATTTGTCTATGTTTTAGTAAATGAGAATGATATGGAAGTTGAAAAGTGACGAACAAGAAGCTTTGTAAGGTTTTGTTTTGCAAACCTTTTCACATTTACTGTTGCGATCTTACATCAGCTTTTCTCATGGAGAAGTAGATTGCAAATATGGAAGTTTTGATGTGCATTTTGTTTTTAACAACACGTTGCTTGTTTTTTAGTTCTTGTTAAGTGCGCGTGATGCTTCTGTGCTTTAGCAGAGGTATAGGTGCCTTGGGAGTGTTTTTTTAGTTGATAATAATTATAGCTTTTTGTATCATATTATCTCATATTAACCATTTTTTTCTTTTTGGAAATGGTTATTGCTTTGAATATGATTAATATTAATATACATTAGAGAAAGTAAAACATAATTTGGAAGGTTATTTTGAATAGAAACCGTTTTCAACTTCTCGACTTTCAAACTATCGTTTCTCTTCTACTCAGCCTTTGGTCTCTCTTTTCAACTGTGATTTACGTCTTTGGTCTATACACTCAAACGCTCAACAACACGCAAAATCAAATACCCCGTTCTTCATCTTCGTCTCATCCCTACAAACTTCAATCCGTTTAATACGCCCGAGCAACTTCAATTTTTCGCCCCAACAAACCCAAACAGTCCATCAATAATACCAACAAAAGACCCACAACGTTGTAAAGGCCAAAAAGGAGGTGGTCAATGTCAGTCGATGACGGCTTTTAAACTTTAAATTACATAGCCAAACCAATAACTGTACTCTTTTGCTTTGCTTCTGTTACTAATTTCTTTGTATTAAATTCAGTGTAGTTTTAAGATTTCACATAGTTTCTTTTAAATCTCCGAATACACAGTGACCGACATGCTTTAGTTAAGGAAAAAGATCGGGAGACTTAAAATTCATTATGTCTAAACTTATTATGTGTCATTAGTTAATTGATGTAATCATATACTATATGACTACCAATATACATATGTTGCAAGTAACCCGAACCCGACCAGAGCATATTCACGTCGGGTTAGTCGTGTTCAAATTTCAATTCGGGTTAATCGGGTCAAGCCGACTAACCCGAATTTAAAATCGGGTCGGACATCAGGCATAAATATTATACTATCTAGTTATAAATTTTTTTTATTTTTTAAATTTTAACTTTATATAACTTCTATTAAAAAAGAGTAAAAAATTAATTTTTTTATATCTTACTCGAATTTGGGTTGACCCGAACCCGAGTTAAAATCAGGTCGGGTTGCCTTGACTCGACTTCGATCCGAATAACCCGACCCCAACCAACCCAGCCCGATTCCCACCCCTACCTGCAAGTATCATCTTCCAAGTCGCATTGACCAAATATAATCACTGAGAATAGTTGGCTATTATATCAAACAGTCGAGTGTCTATGTACATCTAAACGCGGGATGCACTGCTATCGATTTGTAGTGTACATAGAATTAAAAACGCTATGTAGAGAAAATTGAGCATCAGAGGTGACAACTTCGACTCATCAACTAATTTTAAAACCACGTACACAAACCAAGGATAACAATTGAACAACACAAGACCATCATTCAAAAGCAATCATGTTTACAGTAACCCCTTTTAAACTACTAGAACAAGGGATCTTACATTTCAGTAGCCAATACCAGGGAACAAGTCACTGACTGGAAACAGGAACACATTCTTGATCAGACGGGGTTAAATCCACCACGGGTGGCTTCTTTGTAAGGGATTTGGGTATATCAATATCATCTTGGCCACATCGCTGCTGAGGGTGTGACAAAAGCACACATATGTGACGAAAGAAGACCCGTGTCAGCCCCTGTCCGCTCTCAAAGATGTAACCCTCGTATTCACTGACCTGCTCAAGGGCATCCACCAGACCATCGTACACCTTCTGAGGACAATTATCAGGTCCTGGCTTATCATGAAGGTACACGACATCAAATGTGAATAGCTTTTGGCTTGCGGGCCATTGGTGGTGTGGTGCTACTGATGATCTGCAGTAAAGTAGGATCTGGGAAGCACAAATAGCATGGACAAGTCAAGTTTAAAGGGATAGAGCCGCAGATAATATTAAAATAAGTGTAAAATACATAGATGGTATCCTATATACGCCCATTTCTCACTTGTTGTGACAAATCTTTTGGTTTATATGAAAATCCTAGCAGTGTCTTTTTATTTCGATATGAGTAAGAGATATGACTAATGCATAGAATGGTAAAGAACTATATGTCAATTCCTAATTCTAGTACACTATAGTAATCAACATTTCAAATTATTGTGCGATAATATTAACTTCTTATCAATCGGATAGTGTTTCTTTAGAGGGAGCAGTTTCAGCCCATTTACTTGTGAATGAGTTGCTCTGAGCTGTATAATATCTCAAACTCGTCAAAATATGGAAACTTAGCTAGAAAGAGAAGGGTCACCCCTGTCCAACAAGTGAAGTCACTCAACGACAATTTTTGACGGATATATATATTAGACAAATAACTTGATTGTTAGCAAGATATGATGTTGTTTTTTTGTGATTACAACTTGTTGAAACTTATATAAGAAACCTTTAAACAGGGCAAAAGGTGTTAGCGTTTCAAACCATCCCTACATATACTACTACATGAACTGTTTTAAATCTAACCACTTTTGACCCATAACCCAACCCACCTGCCCCACTCATCTTGTCACCTCTCTGTTCCTTATAGCTGAAACCACAATGCCTAGTTCCATCAATAAACACATTACAGATAAGACGAGAACCACTCACAATCTTGATGCTCATTATGAGCAAAGCGTAGCTAAATCAGTAAAAAAAGTTTACTAGAATGAGCAAAGGCTAACAGCAAAAGATGTCAAATCATTGACAATCCCATTATCCACATTACTCTCCTCGAAAATCTTGAAGACTAATCAACCTCACCGCAAATCCTTTCTGTGTTTGCAAAATTCCTCCACCCTTGTCAATGCTCAATGATCTATTCAACTAGTTTCATGTAGTTCTACTCCTCAACGATTATAACTAGATTGCATATCTTCTTTGGTGTTAAAGAACACAGTGAATGTATTAAAAAATAATTCCTCATTTCTATTTGGATTATTATTGGGATTATTGTACATGTTTACCACTTCACCCCAACGGTCAACAAACTGTATGTTTACCTTCGATGTAGAGTATTAGATACTTGTACAAAATATTTTAGAGTGAAATATTATTCTTTAAAACTATCATGTTTACGCTAAAAACCTTCATATACCTTGGTGGTGTTTTTATACTTAACATAAGACATAGGTGTGTGACGCCCAAATTCTAGTATCTACTAAATTCTTCAAACCAGGTACTGGTTAGATAAAACTGTTCATGCTTCTTAGAAGACACAACCCTGATTCAGACGTTCATACTTTTCCTTTGATAAAAACAAAATTCTCATTTGTACTCCTACTCCTCCTAATATGCACACATCCTGAGCAAATTATCAACTTTAAGCTACAAACTCTAGTGATGCTTATTGTTATTACAAGTTAAAAGAAGGCGTTTCTGATACAGCTACCATGACAAGCCTTATTTCAGTTTGTAAATCATTGCAAAACACCACCCACGGTAAGCAACTAGTCCTAGCCAACTAGTTCCTATAACCTCTTTACTTGTTTTCCTGTACACCTCTAATAAACATAATTGTTCATCTACTAGAGACCAGATAAACTACCACCAAACTAGTGGTAAGGCATCTCACCTTCTCACAAGAGGTCTAGGGTTCACACCTACATTTGAGGTGGCCATGGAATTATGGGAAGGGTCACTGGGATACCTCGGGTGCGCTGCATACATCTTGAGTCAAAGACTCGCCTTCCACGGTTTATCTAAACAGGTAGAACCTAATCCGTTTACCGGTTTACTGTATTAAAACTAAAGAAGTGTCTGAAGTGCTTATTTTTCATCTGTTTTTCTTTTATGTCATCTCACTAGTCACTATATAGATAGGTGTTTCCTCATCACAAAAATATACAGTGGGAGACTACAAAGTTATGTCAAAGCAGCTAATATAACAGCGAACATAGAAGCATTTGCATCAAGTGTCAGATCATTAAATAGATATACAGTAGATACTCACCACCCTGAATATACGGTTATGTGCACGAGATTTTTTAGCTTCATGACATGCCACTTTAAAGAGATGTGTGAGATCTGCATGACCAGCAGAAGAATCAACTGTAATGCCTCGAAATGCAGCAATCGCGGGGTCCACTTCACTGCTAAACTCCTTCTTAAGCTTCAGACATACAAGAGAAAACAGAAGGTAAAAACATCACAAACGCGCAATTAACAAGAATAATGAAAGACATCAAGTTCAACGTAGATGACATGTAGTCACTTGTCCCCACTAATAATATTTGTTGCAGGCTGAGCCAGCCCAACATTTTACCACCAGCTGAATGTTCTCAAGGCTTACTTGTCCAATTTAGGGGTGTTTTTTACTTGCTTAATATAAAACTTCATATGCTTTTTGACTTGCCTCTGCTATAAAGAAACACAATAATAATAAAAATAAGCAGGTGTTGAGTGTTAAGGAATTGGCAAACCTTTGTTTTTAATACGTTAAGAGATAAATATTCCGAATCAAATAAGTAGGTCTCAACGGCTCAGCCTGGTAATGCGTCTGCAAAAGGTTTTTAAAATTGCTTTTGCAAAGTGGTGTATAAAAAAAGGCACGTCTGAACTTGCTTTTCCAAAACTAGAAACAAAGATAGTTTGCCAAACACTGTTGTCTAATTATCAGCATTTTGCAAACACAATAATCAGATAATCTCCCTCAAAACATAATCCCAAACCCCTCTAAGCAACTAACAAACTGCTTATTTCACCCCCAAATAAAATCATAAGCAGTTCACTCTGATCAAGCACCCACTTACCATTTATAACCCTCAAACAAGCACATAATCATAAACAGTTTCGTTATATCGATGCGCTCAAAATTACTTATCTAGTTATCTGGTTTATCATAACTCAAAATACAAATATGCAGTGTTTTAATAAATAATCCCAAACACCCCCCTTAGTGATTCAGTCTCTCAAGAAATTAGGTTTCCTATTCTGGGTTATCTTTCTAACGTCCACCCTTTAAATTGTTTCAGAAATATCACAAATCAAAGAGGGTGTTTGGGGTAAAACAGGATTGCTATTTTTTTTCTTTCAAGAATTAGCAGAGAAGCAGTTTGAATTGTTTAAATTTCACCCAAACAGCTTATCTCCTTAATTTTGGGCAAAATAAGCAGTTTTCGATAAGCAAAGTTGGGACCTTTATTTCAAGTGCTTACCCGATAACAATAAACAAGACTAAAACTTTCTAACACATTGGTCTTATCGCATTTCTTTTTACTATTAAATAATATCCAAACACTATTTCTCATGCATAAACAACAACACAACAACAACGATACCGAATCCCGCCTGAGTAGGGTATGGGGTTGTCATGCATTAACATAAAGAGAAAAAATAAACAGTGGCAAACACCCTAAAAGAACATTTCTAGTATTACAAGTTTAGTTGAAATTCTTACAAAACAAGCAATTCCAAACATGTATCTTACAAAGAGGGTGTTTAGTATTTAATAATTTTTCTTTTCTTTCTAAAATCACTAGATAGGCAGTCTTCATTGCGCAAGTTGAAACATTTAATTTCAAAGTGTTTATTTTCTGGTTTATTTTAAGAAGAAGCAGTTTTGAGTTATTCAACTTATCAGCTTATTTTGGGTTAACATAAGCACATTTTGATAAACGTGTAGTAAGCTAAAATAATTATTTAGGCAGAAAAAGAAGCAATCCCAAACAGCCTTGAAAGAATAGCAACAACCAAAATCTAAAGAAACAAAAAAAGACAAGTGACTGACCCAAAAGGGGGATTTGCCAAGAGCACAATAAGCAAAACGATGATCTGGATTAGCAGCAATCTTAGCATGAAGGAAGAGCAAAATCCCTTGTTTCATACACTCTAATCTAGTAATGGGTCTTCCAGCGATATTTGTATTCTTCATTTCAATCATACATTCTGGGTCAACATCTATGCAAAATAGTATGTCTTCTGCTGATATTTTTGATGCTGGTAACATGTATCCACCACCTGCTTGTGTCTGTGACGGTGTGGTGTGAGCTTCTCTGCCTTCCATGGTGGCTGCCTGATTTCAGCTCACCAAGATGATTATGATGAAATGTTATTTTTAAAAAAAAATCGTGTGTCAAAAAAAAAAACGCTCGCATAGCGGCGGAATTGTCAAGGGATAGATAATTAACAAAGACAAATAATTAACAAAATGTTAGATTGTGGTAAGATCAGTATAATTGCAATATCAAGATACATACTATTGCTCAATGTTTTGAAACTCAGGTCAACCCGGTCGGGTCAATCGTTTGACCCGATTCCGGCTAAAAAAAAGGGTCATATTAACTCAGGTTTACATTTTCGAAATCCATCAAGACCCGGCGAGTTTGGGTGATCCGGTCAACCCGGTTTTCGACACCCGGTCGTGTTTTGATTTTTTCGAGTTTTTTTGAAAAAAGATATAAATTTTACGTATTTGCGACGGAATTTTATTTTTATATGTTATATTGGTTGTTAAACAATTTATATCTTCAATATACGAGAAGTTTTATAATTTTTATATATAATTTTTGTTAATTATTAAAAATATAAAAAAAAATTGAAAACCGGGTTAACCCGGGTCGACCCAACCCGGACCCAGTGACTCGACCGGATCGATTTTAAACCCGGGGTTCAAAACATTGCTAATGCTTTTTTTTAGCTTTGTTGCATTTATTTTGTCATTTCACTTTCCCATGACACTCTTGTTTTTGCTTTTTGCATTTGATTAGTCATTTCTATGTTCATATATATTTTTTTTCTTTGCTTCTTTCTATATAACCAAAGATAATTCTTTTGTTTGAATTTCAATTTTTAAAAATTGCTATTTGAAAATGTTTCAAATTTTGATTTTAGTGTTTTAGTATATATTTCAAAACTTCTAAACTTTAAAAATATGTTAAACTTCAAAAGTTCAAATGTTTTGCTTGTGTATAGTTGAGAACATTATTTCTTTTAGTTATTAAGAGATAGATATGCATCGGGAAAGATAACTTATAAATTAGTTTACTTGGTCAAAAAAATCATGACACACTCAGTGATCAACAACTTGAGCCCATCAAATATTTAAAACTCTTATCTTTTGTTTTCAAACAATGACCATGCATTGGAAATTAAGTCATCAAGTATCGAACTATTTCAAGTTTTTATTCAAAACATTTTAAAAATTCGACTATTTCACATTTTTATTTTAAAAAGTTTCAAATTTCAAAAAGAAATAAAAATAAAAATCATAGAAAGCTAAAGTGTCTTTAACTTTTGAAATATTTCAAATTTCCAAAAATTCAAATATAAAATTCATACTTTAAAAATTCAAAAAAAACTGAAAAGTTCAAACCTAAGAAGTTCAAATAATTGATAATTCTTAACTTTCAAAAATCCTATAATTTAAATATATTAAATATAAAAAAAACTCATTTTAAGGAAACAAAAATTCCGAAAGTACACTGTAGTATAAAAAATGTAGTAACTTAAAAAGGTAAAAAAGTTTACATTTTCCTTTTTGTCTAAAGATATACTTTGTATATCAACTATATATAACAACAAATAAATCAACTTTGCAAATTTACAAAAAACCAAAGACAATTGCATATAAAAACAAACTAAATACTTCATAATACTACAAATTTACCTACCAAATATACACCCAGATTTTACGCCAAAATTGACGCACAGAACTTAACACCACTTCAACAAAACTTACATATTAAGTTTGATAAAATGCCAATGTTTATTATAGCAAAGTTTACATAATAAATCTTATAAGAAAAATAAACAATATACTTAAAAGTGAATCATACGTATTTCGGCAACACAAATTACTAAGCAGCAGCAACGACAATCGGCGGCTCGGTGTCGCGGCAACGATAATATAATTCTGGCGATCAGCTTGAACCAAAGGCGGCAGCGGAAAGAATTTTCTAGCAGCGTTGCGGGTTTTCCCTATTAAGTAAGCGCAACCAATTTCGGCAAGATGACGGCTGTAAAAAAACATAAAAAAATTAGTAAGAACTTAGATCAACAACAAAAAACTAAAGATCTACATTTACAAACTCTAGATCTACGTTTATAAATTAAGAATCTAAAAAGAAATAGATCTAGATATAAGTTATCGTGGTGAAGGTGGTGGTGAAATACAACCGGGGTGACACGTGGTGATGATGTCAGTGTCATGATGAGGGGTGGTGGAGATCGTCAGTGGTGGGGACGGCCGGCGGTGAGTGATGTGGAGATGAGAAGGATGCATATTATTGTGAGGAGAGTGTTTGTTTAATTGTGTGTTTTTTTTATGAAAATAGTTAGTGGTGTGTGTATATGTAGTATTGTAGTGGGACCCACATTTTCAACCATTCTATATTTTCAACTTTCAACCAAAGGGATACACCCTTTATAATGTAGTATAGATATAGTTTGTGTTGGGTAATAGCTTTTTTTAATAGCTTTTCTAACTATTAGCATTAACAATTAGTATTAGCATTTAGCCTAATTAAGAAAAAAGCTTGTTGCAGGTATCACAAAAATACCCTCTTTAGATGAGCATTTTCAGATGAGCATATTATGAGCATAATTTTAATAAATTACATGAATACCCTTATTAATATAAGACATTAAATTTAAAGAGTTTCCTATTTATATATGCATGTTCTTTTATGTCTTTTTACACATTTAAAGAGTTTTCTAACTGCTTATGTTAACTACTAACTGCTACTGCTTTCTACTTCTGCTTACTGCTAATGCTTACTGCTACTGCTAGTGTCACCAAACACACCCATAATATAAATTCAAAAGAGTGTTATTTTGAATAGAGAAATGATTGATCCACAAAGAAACATTTATATTTTTTTTTAAATAACTTGTCATGTTATTATTGCATATTCAAATTTACTTTTAATTTCTTTTTCATACATGCATCTATGAATAAAATGAAACATCATCTTGTAAAAAATTTGTGGATGTTTTTTTTTCTAACATTCCTCTTTTGAATATCTATATAGTTTGGATATGATAATCAATGGCTTAGAATAAAATAAAAAAAGAAACGAGTGGTATTTTCGTTTTTCACTCCTTCCGCACAATCTTACATTAGATACCTTCTTATCAGCCTCAAAAAACTCATTTCTTCGAAACAATTACTCTCTCTAAAACACACACTGAAACACACACGCAGAGAGACTTTTATAAATAAAAAAACACGAACACAAACGCTAAATCAATTGAAACGATACATCAAATCAATCGGTACATCAATAAAAACGCTACAACAACGAAAACAAAAAAGGTATAAATCACACATTTACTGCATTATTCACTTTTATCTTGCGTTGAAATAATATTTTGGATGAATCGAATATAATTATTATCAATCTATTATGTTTATAATCGATAATCGACATCAAATGAGTAGATGTAAGATAAGAAACGAGGATGATGAATATACTAATATGCTAGTGATATGTTGAGGATACATGATTTAGGAAGAAATGGTGGAATGTAGATGGGCCTTATAAAGAGTATTAGGTTTAGGAAATTAGTGTTTATAAAACGACATGTTGACGAAAAATGATGCCAAAAACGAAATGATAGAAACTAAATTAGTCTACAAAGTTGCAGAAAAATGTAGAAAAAACAGTGATCATATTTGATACATGTCACGTCTTGCAAAAGGTAAAAGCATACATCATATATGATAAAACATACATCACATATGATAATAGCATTTCATATTATAAACATTAAATACTTTAGAAAAACCAAGTACTTAGCTAAAACTTTGCGAAAAAATCTAGATAAACAATTATCATATTTGATACATGGCAGCTTCTGGAAATTGGTAAATATTACAACATATAGGATAATAGCATAGTATAAAATATTAACAACAGTTTATGCCTTCGGCTTTGCCAAAAGCATAGGGTGCCGCTAAGAATCAGAATGCAAACTACAAAAGTAAAAAATATATAGTATCATATTTGATAAAATTATGTATTGCAATAAGAAATTAAGCATTATAAATAAAAAATAGTCACATATGATTGCCTAAAACTACAGTTTCTAGGGATGCAGAAGAAATAGGAAACTCAAAGAAAAATAAAAAAAGAAGAAGCCACTGATAGAAGTAAAGAAAAAAAAGAAGCTCATGCAAGGAGGATAGAACAAGAAGAGACAGATAAAGCATATAAATTACATGTAAAAAAATAAGAAAACCAAGAAAGCAATTAAAAGGGATAAATTATAAGCAAAGATGAAAGAGCAAGAAAAGGCAACTAAAGAAGCAAAGGAAGCCGAAGAAGAAGGTAAACTCTTCCTGCTATAAAGCTTTTAAACTACTTAATTGATGCATGTCAGGTTTTGCAAAAAGGAGAAGCATACATCATGTATGATAAAGCATACATCATATACGATAATAACATTTCATATGAAAAGAACATTAAATGCTTTAGAAAAACCAAGGACTTAGCTAAAACCTTTTTTTTTGGGAACCGTGATTTCCGACTCATTGGCCGGCTAATCCACGAGGTTTGAGCCCACCGTCACACAGACTCAAACCAAGGACTTAGCTAAAACTTTGCGAACAAATTTAGACAAACACTTATCATATTTGATACATGGCAGCTTCTGAAAATTGGGTAAATGCTACATCATATATGATAATAACATACAGTTTCGGGGGATGTAGAAGAAATAGGAAACTCAAAAAAAAAAAAAAACCAACAGTAGAAGTAAAGAAAAACAAGAAGTTGGTGCAAGGAGGATTAAACAAGAAGAGACTGATAAAGCTGATAAAGTACAACTACAAAAGAAGGAAACCAAGAATGCAATTAAAAGGGATAAATTAGAAGCAAAGAGGATAGAACAAGAAAATGCGGCTAAAGAGGCAGAGGAATCCGAAGAAGAAGGTAAACTCTTCCTGATATAAAGCTTATAATCTGCTTAATTGATACATGTCAGGTTTTGCAAAATGGAAAAGCATACATCATATATGATAATTGTGAGAACCCGTATTTTCCCAGCATTATTTTATTCTTTTTATTCGTGTTTCTGAATTTTCCAACGTATTACGTTTTCTTGAATACTTTATATGTAAATCCTGAGATTTTTTAAATTATACTTTTAAGTATTATTTTATTCATTGACAATGCTTCATATGGAATTATAAAAAAATTTATTTTATTTTTCCATATTTAATTTAAATCAGAATTTTTGATTTAAAATCACCCGCGTGCGTTTTACAACGAGTTTATTCAAAAGCAATGTACAACAAGAATTCCTAGTGATCGCGATACCGACGGATGCCCAAAATATTATGTTTATTTATCGATTGTTTCGATAATTAATATTTTCGACATTTCGTTTTAATTACGTATTAAGTCGTGTCGAGAAATCGTATAATCATTTTTATGTGGCATTGTAACTTTTGAAAAGTATTTTTACAAAACCCGAGCCCCGTAAATATTTTCAATATTTACCAATGATCATTTTCTATCCTTTAAAACTATTAATTTCTTTTAGGTCCACAAGTTTGCAAATTGGCAACTTAGGTCCCTCCACTTAAACCACCATATAAAATGTATTTTTCTTCCACCAACTCACACATACATGCAAGATAAAAAAAACACAAACTCTCCCACCCCTCCTCTTTATTTCTGCCACCACCACCACAAAACACCCCTAGATCACCACTTTTTACTATGATTTGATCAAAACAAAAAATAGACCACACCTTGAAATTCAATGGTGATTCTAATAATACTAAAATCACCCACATGCATCAAGTTTTCACAAAGTTATGATTTCATGGTTGGATTATGTCTAAATCATCATGCATGTGTTGTTTGTGGTATGATTATGTTATTTTGATGTTTAAAAAGTCTAAGTTTTTATTTTGATATTTTGATTTTGATGCATGCATATGTTTTTAGAAGTGTTTGGATGATGGGTATGATAGTATGATTCTATAGGTATAGGAATAAGTGGTGTTGCTTGGAAAATTGATTTGACATGTTTTCTAAATGTATAATTTGGGACAGCAGCTTTAAACAGTATGTTTCGTGGGTTTAAGGTCTGTGAAAGACTGAGATTATTTGAAATTGTTGTAGAGTTTTCCGATACGGTCGTTTTGGTATAAGATAGAGCTTCTAAGTCATTACGAGTCAAAAGTTATGCTAGTTTTAGTTTTTCGTGTACCGGGAGACGCAAGTCGGCACAATCCGAAATTGTGGCTGATTTTGGGTCGACTCTCGGGGACTTTAGGCTTAGTTAGATAAATGTATCTACTGGTTTTCAAAGTTTACAAACTGAGTTTGATGAGTCTAGTATGGTTTCAAATGACGGATTGTCGAGTTTGTACTTTTAAAGTGGTCCAAACGGTTTTACAAAACAAGTGCACAAATCTGTCCCAAATTTGGAGTCGAGTAAAGTGTCGAGATGATGGATTTTAAAGTGTGAACTTTGGCTCAAATTTTGGTGAGGTATTATACAGGTTATAAGTGACCTAGACACCAATTTTCATGTAAAACGGACATGTCTAGATAGGGTATATCGGTGTGTACATTCGGGGTGTACTTGCTGATTTTATTTTGGACACGTAGTTCAATGTTTGTGTTGCGTGAGTTTGAGTATTCATCATCGGACATGATGACATATTCAAGTGCTTAGTCATTATGTAAATGACTTAGCTACTGGTCCAAGTAAGGGTAAAGGATAGTTTGACTTGCGTTGACTTGGCGTTGTATGACGGGTCATTTTCAAGTGTTCAAGTGTTTTAACGTGTAACGTTGGATAAATGTATTCATTTGATTCGTGTCAATGGTTTTGAAACGTGTATACTTTGAAAACATTTGAGTCATATCATATTTGGTACATATCGATATTTGAGTTCGAGTCTTAACACGCGCCTTATTGTGATAGGTTGCGGTTTTCGTGTTTTCCGGGCATCCATATCGTCGGTGATCGTCTACCACTATCGTTTCTACTCAGTTGCTGAGTACCGTGATTGACTTACCTCGTGGCTAAGGTGAGTTCATAGCCCCTTTTTACTTGTACATGGTTTCTAAACATGGGGTGAGATTTTACATGGTGGAACACAACCATTAAAAACTGTATGCTATCCAGAACTTGTATGCTATCCAGAACATGTATGATTTTTAGGTTTTCGATATTATTATTGCTTTTAGTCTAGCCTTAAGTTTCCTCTCCTGATCAAGAACCGTTAATTATCCGGTGTGCATTGCGCGAAGCGCGAATGTTGTGGGTGGATCCATCGGGATTGACTATCCCCGTCCCGATTACCTTGACGCACTAATATTCGTTTATACTTGAGTATTTAGGCTGAATACTCCCTAGAGGAACTTACACTGAGTTAAGCTTCGGTTCATGAACTAAACAACAATAATAATGATTTCGGACTATGGTTGACGTATATAACCATACTCCATACTACTTGTTTTACAAATGAATGCTTGTGTTCCACATCTTTATTGCTAAACCTATGAATATCACTCAACTTTATGTTGACGATTTTACATGTTTAATCTTAGGTATTATTACTTAGCTTTGCTTGGATGGGAGCCCGCAGGATATGATCGCAGTTTGGAGATTTTTGTGATGTTTTTTTTAAAGACTGCTTTTAGTAAAAACTGTCAGGAGTTTATTCTATCTTTTGGGAAACTTATGTTATAAATCGAGACGAAATAATATAGTTTTCCGCTTCTAAAACTCTGGGACCTATGTTTAAATACTCTGATCTTTTATGATGTAATGTACATGTTTTTATTCGTCAGCTTTGTGTGAACTGTAATTCATTGTTTCTTGTACTATGACGTGTTACCCCCTCGTTTCCTAGTTGTTCCATGTCAGATTCTGGGGGTCTCACAGAGTGGTATCAGAGCGATGGTTATAGGGAACTGAGTCATTTTTCAAAACTTAGTCTATAACCGAAAGTTCAAACATTTTATTGTTTCTAAGTGTCAAACACAGAATCTGCCATTGCTGTTCCATATCTTTGCGGGTAACTCTCTAATCCTTATTATTTACTTTTAATTATCGTTATAATATTTCATCTCTTGATTTCATGTTGAAATATTACGTTACCCTGATGACGATAATTACTGTGTCTTTTTTAAAGCCTTTGTGCTTCATGAATTATTATTGGTTGTTACCGTGATTTCATCTGCTCTTACTGTATTCCTGAAATTCTTGTTCTTGTGAACTGATCTGGTTACGATGATTTTTACATTGTTATGACGTTACGTACTTGTAATCAGAGCGCGTATGCTGCTGACTTTTCATGCTCATTTTCTGAGTACTATTGCTATTTCATTTATGCGTTATACGACTGACTTCATGTACTCGTTCGTTTTGAATTATCTGTTTTTCTCGACTCGCTGCTACATGTTGTGCATACTCTCGTGATATCATTGTTCAGAATTGAATAAGTGTTGTTTTTGATGAAACTTCTTATTTTTCATTCTACTACCGTACGTGTTGCTTTCATTGTTTAATTTCTTTAATTTATCTATTTAGATATCCAATTTGCTTATCGACCATTTGTGATTGGATGACTTGAAAATAGTCTATAGACCATTGTGTAGCTCAATGTGTCTCCCAGAAAGGCTAAAGGACATCGCGTGAGTCTCACATCTCGAAGCAATCGTTGAATCAGTACCTGAATAATATTGTGGGTTTTCATAATCTTGATTGACCTTTACGTTACAGTTTTACACGACACTTGTATATGGATTTCATCTTATTTCATTGACCGTTCTGCGTTTCGACTTCGACTTACAACATCCGTTGTACCTTGAACACATGATCGTCATTTATTATGTGACGATTGTTTGGAATACGATTCTACTTGTATCCTCCCTTTTTCATCAAACCTCCTCGCCTCAGGAGTGTGACTTGTTGATATTTGTTTCTTTCTCGGTATGTCTTGTGATTTTGGAAAATCATGCTACCAAGAGACTTTCCTGTATTGCATCTTGCAATCGAAGACGCGGATGTCATGCGTCGTTTTTTTTATCTCTCAGATTATCGTTGGCATTCTTGAACCATTTCTATACTGTGTTTTTTTTACATGATTAATTATACAGTTTATCTTCTTTCGTCTTTATGGAATCCACAAGTCCTGTGTGTACATTAATTATGTGTTATTATGAAATTTAGATTTAATTTCAAACTGTGTCGAAAAATATACTTTGTACAGAAACTTTACAGGAATTTTAAAAGTGTCGAGAAAATATTTTTATGACTTTAGACATAAAAATATATATTTCTACTTGTTGAGACATCCGTTTAGGACATAAAATTTGGCCAATAAACATTAAAATCGAGCTAGTTACGCTCATTTGAGGTTGTAAAAATCTAAGAAGTTATTTTCTGAATAATGCTAAAATATCATTTTGTTGACAGATTTAACGCAAGGGCCTTTCGTCCATTTTTATTCCGTTTCAAGTCTCGGGTAAAACTAGAAAGTTGTTCAAAACATTGTTTTACATCGAAATGCATTAGACTTTGAGTCTTAGAATATCGTTTAGTGAGTTAATTGGTCTAGTCAAACCCAAAAGTCAAAGTTGACTGAAAAAGGGACAAAACTGATAAAATTTAAAAATATGGATTGAAGCGATTTTGAGTTCGTTTGAGCTCGTAAAACTTTAGCTAATGATATTTTGCAAACTAAAAACAATGATTGCGCTTGAACAAGTATAAAATAGTACCTTTGAGTTCGGTCATACATATACATAGATCGTGAACTTTTGAAATTCGGTAACTTCCTAATGTAGAAACTTTTCGGTATGATTGTACTATTTGTTAACTGATACCCTACTTTCTTAAAAGTATATTATTGTCAAATTAATTACGATGTGCACATACGGATTCATTTATCCCTTCTTTTATTTATGACTTAATTGTCATTCTATTGTCTTTCTTTGCTTCTATAGTACCACTGAACTGGACCGAGGTTGAAGATCTTGCTTTCGTAACGTTTGTTATCATCTTGACACGTGTCTCATGACGATTCCTGCTAAACCTCTTGAAACCTTATCACCTTGTAACCATTTCGTTGACTGACTTGGACTACTCCTTATATCCCTCTTGTAACCCACTCGCTACTTTGTAAACTATTGTCATGTTACCATATAACTCAACTAGTCTTGTTTGCGAATTATTTTACAGAAGGTTTCACTTAGGCTTTCTTAAATAATTGAATGCTATCTTATAAAATTAATTTATATTAATTTTACTATGTATTCTCCCAATTGTTCTACATTGGTCTTGTTAAGAATTCTTGTAACAATAAAATGGTTGATTTAAATATGTAACCAAGAACTTAGTGGCGAAAAGTTTCATATGTTATTTTGATTCCTGTTTTTACAAATGCTATTATATACATATTTTAAATCATATGATACGTAATACTGGTTTGACGAAGCTGAGCATCGCATTGCTAGTCCTAAATTATGCATGGCCTGATCACCTATGCTTAATTTAGAAGGAGCCATGCGAGTCTGAATAGTAGTCACCTTAAATATTTGACCAACAATCCGCTTTTTAATTATGTTCCTTAAAAAGTTTGATAAAATAAAGTTTAGAAAACTTTTACATCTTATGCGAGTAACAACAATTCCCGACATACACATATGAACCCTTATCTTTCTTGAAACGAAGTACATGCCTCAAGCACAGATTTCCTTACTCAGTGATCTTTGCTTTACTTGTTACCTCATCATCCTCATGATACAATTTTCGTTACCATTTGCCTAAATTCTTACCATTGATATCAGACTTTAAAGTTTCAACGTTGCCATGGTTCTAGATCGATTGACCTTATCTATCTATTTTGGTAGACCTTCGAAACGTCTCTGGATGCGATTAGTGATTTATGACTGGAGGTGAACGATGATTACGTGTATTTACCATGATGTCTGTTAGATATTATCGTCTTGAAATTCATTCGTGTGAATCATGTGTTGATTTCGCCTTTCATTGCTAATGTTTTCATTTTAATGAATTTACTCTCAATTGACTTCTTAAGAATTTTCTTTGATTTCTAAAATTCGTTGTGTGGCTTTTCTCTTTCGATCGTATTTCGACCATCGAGAACTTAATAAGCCGCTATTAGTGACGCCAACCGCACTCGTGAATTAATCTTGCTGAATCCTTTGTTTCTTATTGTCCTTATCATCGATGCATCTATTCTATCATGTTCGTTAAGAGTTGATACGATTTCCGTTTTATTCCCTCGTGCTATTGCTTGTATACTAATTGTTGATCGATGTTCGTTTCATAATCGTTTGCTATTTTGTCACTTTCTGAAAACCAGAAACTGTTACGTGTTATTCGTTTGATATCTTAAACACTTTCTTGAATTTCTAAAAACTATTATTAATTTTTAAGAACGTTTTATACATTTTACCAAATGTTTAAATTGTCAAAATACCTATTTCAAGTTTAATATCGAATCTGTACATCCACTTGGGTAAATTTATAACTTATGTTTAAACAGTGTCAAGTTGTATCTTTTAAAGTAATTGATTTTATCATACTTTACTGTCAACCTAATGAAATTATTAAATTTATTTATAATTTCTAACGATGCTTCTAAATAACCTAGAAAATCTGATTTTTCCTAATGGTAACGTTAAACCTGAGTTTTAACAATAATTTCATACAGTCACCCAAAAGTTCTTAAGCCGATTAGGATAACTATTTTGAACTGTTCTACTTTTGTTTCGAAAATCTTGATCAAGAAAAAGATTTGACAACTGTTTACCCACTCGTTTTATATAGAGTTTGATTTTTAATCACTACACCTGGTAAAATTTTCTTTTAATAAAGAAAATATTTAAACTGAGTTTTAAAGTAATACCAAAATACTAGACAACTGATTTTGACAGCCTATATTTTGAATGATCATATATAATTCATTTTTCCCTTCTAGTTCTTTTGTAACTGGATTATTACGTTTTAAGATTGTCACGTTTTACAGTTGCACGTGCGACCCCTTGTTGATTTACAATCTTGGTTCATTTTATCGCACTTTGCCTGTTTAAGCGATTCTTGTGTTCATTCATCTTAGTTTATCGCACGTATTTCCAACAATTCTATCTCTTGATGTATCCCCGTATTGAAAGATCGTTATCCTAATCCAAGACTGAAAAGCTATACGAAAAGGAGTTAAGAAACTGAAGCATAGCGAATTCTAACCGTTAAGATTCGTCGTGGTACGGAAATTTACCTGGGAAGCATTGAATTTTGTTCTACACTTTGTACCTCCTCTTGTTTGCATCTTCTACTGTTTTCAGGAGAACTCTGGGGACCAGAGTTCCTTTAGGGGGGAAGACTGTGAGAACCCGTATTTTCCCAGCATTATTTTATTCTTTTTATTCGTGTTTCTGAATTTTCCAAGGTATTACGTTTTCTTGAATACTTTATATGTAAATCCTGAGGTTTTTAGATTATACTTTTAAGTATTATTTTATTCATTGACAATGCTTCATATGGAATTATAAAAATTTTTATTTTATTTTTCCATATTTAATTTGAATCAAAATTTTTGATTTAAAATCACCCGCCTGCGTTTTACAACGAGTTTATTCAAAAACAATGTACAACGAGAATTCCTAGTGATCGCGATACCGACGGATGCCCAAAATATTACGTTTATTTATCGATTGTTTCGATAATTAATATTTTCGACGATTTAATTACGTATTAAGTCGTGTCGAGAAATCGTATAATCATTTTTATGATGCATTGTAACTTTTGAAAAGTATTTTTACGAAACCCGAGCCCTGTAAATATTTTCAATATTTATCAATGACCATTTTCTACCCTTTAAAACTATTAATTTCTTTTATGTCCACAAGTTTGCAAATTGGCAACTTAGGTCCCTCCACTTAAACCACCATATAAAATGTATTTTTCTTCCACCAACTCACACATACTTGCAAGATAAAAAAAAAAACACAAACTCTCCCACCCCTCCTCTTTATTTCTGTCACCACCACCACAAAACACCCCTAGATCACCACTTTTTACTATGATTTGATCAAAACAAAAAATAGACCACACCTTAAAATTCAATGGTGATTCTAATGATACTAAAATCACCCACATGCATCAAGTTTTCACAAAGTTATGATTTCATGGTTGGATTATGTCTAAATCATCATGCATGTGTTGTTTGTGGTATGATTATGTTATTTTGATGTTTAAAAAGTCTAAGTTTTTATTTTGATCTTTTGATTTTGATGCATGCATATGTTTTTAGGAGTGTTTGGATGATGGGTATGATAGTATGATGATTCTATAGGTATAGGAATGAGTGGTGTTGCTTGGAAAATTGATTTGACATATTTTCTAAATGTATAATTTGGGACAACAGCTTTAAACAGTATGTTTCGTGGGTTTAAGGTCTGTGAAAGACTGATATTATTTGAAATTGTTGTAGAGTTTTCCGATACGGTCGTTTTGGTATAAGATAGAGCTTCTAAGTCATTACGAGTCAAAAGTTATGCTAGTTTTAGTTTTTCGTGTACCGAGAGACGCAAGTCGGCACAATCCGAAATTGTGGCTGATTTTGGGTCGACTCTCGGGGACTTTAGGCTTAGTTAGATAAATGTATCTACTAGTTTTCAAAGTTTACAAACTGAGTTTGATGAGTCTAGTAGTGGTTTCAAATGACGGATTGTCGAGTTTGTACTTTTAAAGTGGTCCAAACGGTTTTACAAAACAAGTGGTCAAATCTGTCCCAAATTTGGAGTCGAGTAAAGTGTCGAGCTGATGGATTTTAAAGGGTGAACTTTGGCTCAAATTTTGGTGAGGTCTTATACAGGTTATAAGTGACCTAGACACCAATTTTCATGTAAAACGGACATGTCTAGATAGGGTATATCGGTGTGTACATTCGGTGTGTACTTGCTGATTTTATTTTGGACACGTAGTTCAATGTTTGTGTTACGTGAGTTTGAGTATTCATCATCAGACATGATGACATATTCAAGTGCTTAGTCATTATGTAAATGACTTAGCTACTGGTCCAAGTAAGGGTAAAGGATAGTTTGACTTGCGTTGACTTGGCGTTGTATGACGGGTCATTTTCAAGTGTTCAAGTGTTTTAACGTGTAACGTTGGATAAATGTATTCATTTGATTCGTGTCAATGGTTTTGAAACGTGTATACTTTGAAAACATTTGAGTCATATCATATTTGGTACATATCGATATTTGAGTTCGAGTCTTAACGCGCGCCTTATTGTGATAGGTTGCGGTTTTCGTGTTTTTCGGGCATCCATATCGTCGGTGATCGTCTACCACTACCGTTTCTACTCAGTTTCTGAGTAACGTGATTGACTTACCTCGTGGCTAAGGTGAGTTCATAGCCCCTTTTTACTTGTACATGGTTTCTAAACATGGGGTGAGATTTTACATGGTGGAACACAACCATTAAAAACTGTATGCTATCCAGAACTTGTATGCTATCCAGAACATGTATGATTTTCAGGTTTTCGATATTATTATTGCTTTTAGTCTAGCCTTAAGTTTCCTCTCCTGGTCATGAACCGTTAATTATCCGGTGTGCATTGCGCGAAGCGCGAATGTTGTGGGTGGATCCATCGGGATTGACTATCCCCTTCTCGATTACCTTGACGCACTAATATTCGTTTATACTTGAGTATTTAGGCTGAATACTCCCTAGAGGAACTTACACTGAGCTAAGCTTCGGTTCATGAACTAAACAACAATAATAATGATTTCGGACTATGGTTGACGTATATAACCATACTCCATACTACTTGTTGTACAAATGAATGCTTGCGTTCCACATCCTTATTGCTAAACCTATGAATATCACTCAACATTATGTTGACGATTTTACATGTTTAATCTCAGGTATTATTACTTAGCTTTGCTTGGATGGGAGCCCGCAGGATATGATCGCAGCTTGGAGATTTTTGTGATGTTTTTTTTAAAGACTGCTTTTAGTAAAAACTGTCAGGAGTTTATTCTATCTTTTGGGCAACTTATGTTATAAATCGAGACGAAATAATATAATTTTCCCCTTCTAAAACTCTGGGACCTATGTTTAAATACTCTGATCTTTTATGATGTAATGTACATGTTTTTATTTCGTCAGCTTTGTGTGAACTGTAATTCATTGTTTCTTGTACTATGACGTGTTACCCCCTCGTTGCCTAGTTGTTCCATGTTAGATTCTGGGGGTCTCACAATAATAGCATTTCATATGAAAATAACATTAAAGGTTCTAGAAAAACCAAGGACTTAGCTAGAACTTTGTGAAACATTTAGACAAACAATTATTATATTTGATACATGACAGCTTTTGAAAATTGGTAAATTCTACATCATACATTATAATAGCATAGTACAAAGTCTTAGCAACATGCTATGCCTTCGGCTTTGCCGAAAGAATAGGTTGCCGCTAAGAATCAGAATACAAATTATAAAAGTAAAAAATAATATCATATTTGATAAAATTATATATTGCAATAAGAAATTAAGCATTATATGTTTGTCTTACAAAATAAAAAAAATGTCACATATGATTGCCTAAAACTACAATTTCAGGGGATATAGAAGAAATAGGAAACTCAATGAAAAAGAAAAAAGAAGAAGCCAACGATAGATGTAAAGAAAAAGAAGAAGTTGATGCGATGAGGATAAAACAAGAATAGACACATAATGCGTATAAAGTACAGCTAAAAAAGGATACCAACAAAGCAATTAAAAGGGACAAATTGGAAGCAAATAGGATAGAACAAGAAAAGGCGGCTAAAGGAGCAGAGGAATCCGAAGAAGAAGGTAAACTCTTTCTGCTATAAATCTTTTAAACTGCTTAATTGAATATCAAGTACAACTGTTATACATATGTCTTTTTTTCTAATTTGTTAGTTGCCGGCGAGGATAAAGAAATAGATGAGGACGACGATGATGATGTTGCAGACGACAATGACACATCAAGCAAGAAACATACTAACAAAGGTACAATCTTAGCCTATTATCATATATGATAAAAAAATATAAAAAAACAACCAGTGTCTGGAAAGGTAATAAATCAAGTGTTTTATCAAATATGATATAAAACTTAACAAAATCAAGTGACAGGTGCCGAGACACATCTGGACCTAAAAAAGAAAACGACTAGAAGAAAGAAGCAAGACTCGATAAGAAGAATATAAAAATTCAAGAAGAAAGCAACAATAAAAAGAAGAAACAAAAAAGAAGAGAAAGATCGAGAAAGCTAATGATGTTGTAAAAACACCGAAGAAGAAAAAAACCAAACAATCCCCATAAAAAAATAGTTGACGCAATGAAAATGCCTGACAACCAAGAATAAATTGAGGATGAAGATGTAGAGCATCAATACGCGCTTTCTGTGGAGGAGAAGGAGCATGAGGAGGAGTAGAAGGTTTCTAACAAAAGAAGTAAATTCCCAGATTGATGATTTTGTTGCTCATGTATTTTCCATACATAGAGAACTGACGAGACCGTAATTATACATGGTCTCATCGTCCAAACCGGGCTTAAAATGTGAAAAAATTATCATAAAACCCGTGCAAAAACCTTTGTATTTGTTCAATGTGTGATTGTAGGTTCGGATATCGTGAATTCACCGAAAGATAACAAGAATCAAGCAAAAATGAATACGGGAAACGAAGCCGCACAAAGAACCGGACCCGAGCATTGATTTTCCAAGATTAGTCCTTGAAGTTTAAAGAATTGACAAGATTGGTCCCTCAAGTTTGAAGACTTGTCACTTTAGGCCCTTGTAAATCTCAAATATTACAAATGGTTCCATTAAGTTTCAATATTTATCATTATTGGCCCTTGAAGAATGCATTTATTGCATTAATAGTTCTTGTTCTATTATCTATTAAAGAGAGGGACTAATATTGCCAAAGGGTCAAAGTTTTATTAAAGGGAAAAACCCTAATATGGCTGTTGTGAAGTTTGAGTGTGAAATGCTAAAAATTGCTAAGTCCAGGGGTTAAAACCATACAACTCAAACCCATATTTAGCCTTAATCCCGACCCAACCCATCTAATAACCCAACAAAAGCCCAACCATACACCTTAACCGACCTTAGCCAAGTCCATAACTCGTCACACGTCATCACCCACTAACCCAAAATAATTAATAAACTAATTTTTCAAATTAGTTAAATAATATATTCCCCGTTTAACACCTAAACCACCCCAAATATGGATCAAAACCCCCTTTCTAATCACCCATAAACCCTAATTCACCATTCCTTTAATCCCCAAAATTAGAACTCGATTCCCTCCAGAACTGTGATTAAGTGTTTTTAGAACAGATTCATGCGCTCGAATCTTTCACCTCATCCATGTAGGACCCTCCCACGAGCTCCCCTGCTACACTTTGAGCAAGAAAACAAATATCAACAATGAATCAATGGACAAAAACAATTACTTGCTCCCTATTGATTTTTGGACGTTTGAGATTATTTTGAAAGAGTTGGCATCACATGTATCCACTGGCATGATCACATGGCTTATTGTTGACCACATTTTCAAATTTCACCAAGGGTATTTCTGTAATTGATATGGTTAGGGTTTTTAGTTTACATTGTATTCTAGAATAGTCTTGATAGCATTATAAAAGGAGTCCTCAGCATGTTGAGACCCTTTGTTCCAGCTTTGTTTTGTAAAAACTTTTTAATGAAAAAATAGTTAGATTTTCTTAATCCTTGCAAAGCATAACTGAGTTCCACCTTTTAATTCTTGTTTTAGTTTAAATCTTTTAAATTTTCTGAAAGTAGTGTAAACTCCATCAAAAGTTTTTTTTTTCAAGCTGTTCTTGTTCAAGGGATCTTCTTTGAGACCCTTCTCTTTATAGGATATTTGTACAAGGGAGTTGACACCTCACTTGTACAAGTTGAGTATAAGGAGAAGTTATTTTTCTATTGGCACCATCATTGGTTTGTAGAAACTTGTTTTCACTATTTTCCCAAAATCTTATTTAATTTCATTTTTTTGCACCTACTGTTCAATAAGCCCTAATAAACAAAGCAAAGAAGGAGGTGGAATGGATAAAGGAAAGGGACAAGGGCGGTATTGCTCGGCGCAAAGGCTGCTGGTTCTTGTCTCAAACTCTAATAATTCTTTCTTTATGCCAAGGATACACCCGAAAGGACTAGTCGCTCATAGAGGCATATCTCTCCAGAGCTGAGATGGACACCTCAAGCTTATCGGAGCTTATTGAACTTGGATTTTGTTTGTTGGCGTTTATGTTATAACAGGTACACAAAGAGTAGATATTGAGTTGATTTTTGGGAGATATTTGTAGATCTTTGGAAGATGTTATATATAAGCTCTGCATGCTCTTCCTTCATATCAGAAAGTTGGTTCTGTTACAAGATTGGTGTGTCTCTGGTCTGAACAAGACCAGAGGTAGTAACCCCTTGCAACTCCCATTTACATCTGTGAACTTAGGGGTTTTAGAGATTTACTCATGCTTTATGTTTCTTGGTAGTTCATTGTTGAATCTGTGTTAACTTAGTGTTTGATGCATGATGTTGGTAGATTAGAGGTGTTTTGGTTTGAATTGTATGAAAGTTCTTTGAAAATTTTGTTAAGCATAAATTTAAGGGGTGTTTGGGTAAAGGGGTTTCAAAGTTTTTTGGGTGACAACAAAAGACCATTTTTAGCATGCACTTCTTGTTTTTATTTGTTATTGTAAGTGTGAGAGTTGGTTTTAGTTGCTTAGTGTAAAATATGAGTTTTCATGTTTTAAGTTTTTGCTCAAAACTGCCTTTTACATCAGTAGGATTTTTAGGTCTTATTATTATGTTTTGAAACTTGTGACTTAGCATTATGTTAGATATAGGGTTAGTTTAATTTTGTTGATTATTGGTTTAGAGTTTGAGAACTTTCATTGTCGAGTATTCGTGTTTTCCTAAACGTGATACTTAATACTTATCGGTTTCTTCTTTTTCCTAAAGCAAGTGACTAATGTGCATCATCAAAAATCAAGATGGGAGAAAGAACAATTAATATTTAAATCTTGAATATGTTCATTTACATGCAAGTGATTCTACCTGATTTTATTATGCAATTACATGTGTTAAAATTTGGGGTTTTTTAATTTAATTTTATTTTTTATGTAATTTAGATATTGAATACCTTTTGTAATTATCTTTTGGTCTTTAATTTTTTTCAAACAGTTTGCCTGTGTTTGATGTGTGGATTATTTCAATGGTTGTTGATTCGTAGTGTAGTTACCGGAAGATGGAAAAAGCATGTATCTGATGCATTTGTGAATGGTGGTCATTAGGTATAGTTTCTTTATCTGGAGAGTTGATTAACACATTATGTAATGCTTTTGTTACATACTTTGGTTTGTTTAACACTTTAGTATTTGTTTTTTTTTGTTCAACTACATCCGAAGGGTAATATTGGATTGCTGAAGACACACTTACTATAGTGTATTTTCCCAAGGTGGAAGCATCATTAGTCGTGACCCGTAAGTTACTATCTTTTAACTTCGAACTACATGTGTTAATTTTATGTGTTGTAAGTGGTATCAACAAAAAAGTCCTTGTGGTTGCAAATATGAAATAAATGAAAAAGAAGGATAGAGGGTAAGAAGAAGAAGAGTACATGAAATCAGAAGAAAAAGAAGAAGTTATTAAGAAGAAGCTAATAAGAAGGCGGTGGCAAAATTCGAGAGGAAAACACCACTCATAGATGAAAAGGATACCCAACTTGCCAAGCCAGATCATCACGAAAGGCTTTGTACGAGGCGATTGTCGGGTTGAAAGAAAATAGAAAGAAGTGCATGAAAGATATGGGGTTTGAAAGATACATCGAGTTCCTGATAACAGAGCTTCCTTCAATTTAACATACATGTCATTGAACACTTCCATCCACCTAGCATGGAACTAAGATTAAAAAATGCAACATAAAGGTAACAAGATAAAAAATTCATGACATCCTAAGTGTGACAATGGGAAGCAAGAAGCTACAAGACATGGAGGTAAGAGATTATGGTAACCCGTTCGTCAGAGAACGGGAGGAGCAGTACAAACACCTACAAAAACCAAATCCCCCCCCCCCCCCAAAAAAAAATAGCTCAACAAATCTCAACCACAGCAGAAGCAGACAACATGTTCAAGATGAATTTCATCACACTCTTTGGAAGTACGATGGAAACACTAGAGAATGGAGGAAAGTTCCCGACAAAACTCATCATGCGGATAAAGGACGAGGACGATATAACATACATTTATCAATGCCAGTGTGTAATTGATTGTTTGCTCGTTAGCAAGAACAATCGGAAGGAAGTCATGACAGGCATGAACTACTACTACGGACCACTAACCCTTCTTATGCGTATGTTATTATCATGCATTTATGACAATTCTTTGAATAAAACAACTCACACGACTTATACACTAAATTTAATTTTAAATTTAATTTTTTACAAAAAAAAGCTGCTATACTTGGACTCTACCAAATTTCCAGACCTCCAAGTGATGCGCCACAGACAAGCTCTCAGAAGTTGAAACACACCCATAATAAGAAGAAGAATAGAAATGGAAACAAAATAAAAATGTTTGGGAAATCTAGATCATCTTGGGAAGTTTAATCCACAGGAGCAGGGTGGTGTGAATATCTATAAAGGATTGGACGTGTACAACGAGCATTTGCAAGATGGGAAACTATCAACTAAGGAGGTACAAATTGTTACGATTCATTTCAATACCATAAATAAAACAAAACTAGAATGTATCAAATTTGATAATAACTAAAACGTAATATATAATATTATATTTTCCCGCAAGATTATTTATCAAATATGATACTACGAAAATAATAAGAAAACTAATTTGTGGGTAGTTGCCTTTTTATAGGAGTTCTATGAGAAGATAAACGATATGTTTAGAACAATCTCAGAAAAAAGGAACTTGCAGAAACGTTGAGAGATGGGATGAACTAGTTTAACGGAGACAAGAACATGTTTAATTTATGCAAGCAATATAAGAAGATGTTCAAAACCATCGATTTCAGCCTCCGTGAAGATTTGATGGATGAAGACCTAGAAACAGAGAGTGAATCAAGTGAAGAACATGAAGATGAATAAGTTGAAAGTGAAGACACTAACAGGCAGAAAGAATATGAAGACAAGTTATAAGAGAATGAGATTGAAGAGGAAACTGATATGCATAATAAAGATAAAAATGAAGTACATTTTCAGAAGGAGCATGACTTGATTGGCAAGGTCGTGGTGACGAAAAATCAAAGACAAAATAGTCGATAAGAAACATGGTCCTTATAACAAGAAAGTCCTCTCAGTCTAAAGTTTAAATCCAATTCTATTGTTAAACTACTGTGTTAAAAACAGTAGGCATATAACTTTTGGGTAACTTTTGGTGTGTAAAAACAATCTCTATTCTAAACAGTTGCCAGACCTTTCTAGTGTGAAATGGTACGCGTCATGGAGGAGAACTAACCCTTGGGGTTGCTTCAAGATTCTAATGAACTAGTCGTTGAGCATGGATCATTTGAATTGGAATCCATTAGTCCGACTGCCCCCAAGTCATGTCAACTGCTACCTGAGCAGAAAATGATTCCACGCTGCAAGCTCTACCAAGTTTTGTGTATCTAACACAAATTAGAATCACTATGTATTTGTAATGATACAATCGCTTGTAATGTTTAATGTATTTGCTACACTTTGGAGTATGCATTGTCTTAATCAAAAAGTTGTTCAACGACTTCAACATAAGCCATTGTGTATTTCCAGAACTCAAGCAAGGAACAAGTACAAACATATCAAATATGATACATTCTGTAATAAATATTATATATGATAAACCACTTAAAAAATATGTCGTATAGCAAGTACATAAACATCATATATGATGTGCACAACATATAAATTTGATACATTGCATAATAAAATGTAAGATACAAATATCATATATAAATGTATAAAAATACATGAAACATCATATATGATGTGCACAACATATCAAATATGACACATCGAGCAAAAATGAAAACTACATATGTCATATAAGATAAACACTATATGGTTTGCTACAAATATCATATAAGATGTAGTAAATATTATCAACTAATGAAGTTTTGATATGTGTTAGTTTGTGATATCATAGATTATGAGTATATAGTATTTACGACTGAAGCTATTTTGTTAAGATTATATACTTTTAAGAGTATATCATATGGATTCCAACATATAGACTTCTGATCTAGAGAAAGAATGTGTTCATAAGGTGCATAATCAGTACATCAAGTCCCATGATATTATCAAGTGGTCTCATAACCCTTTTACAAATTCAGTGGATCTTGAACATGTTGTGTTGGTCCCTTTTAACTCATATTACTTATCAATCTTAAGTAATATCTTGCATATTGGATTTAGATGAGTTTTTTTCATAAAGCAATAACAAAGCAAACAATTAAAACAACAATATCAAATTAATTTTCAACGGAGATTATATTAAAACTTAATAAAGAATATATGACACATGTAAAACCCCAAATTTTGGGCTTTTAACACGTCACTGGTTTTACTCTTATTATTACACATCCTATAATATTTTTATCAACGACTTTTATAAACAAGATCATAATATAGTAAATATTATATATTTACTTATATTACTTAAAAACTTGACGTTTTAACCATGGAGCTATTTCATTTTTGCATTTAGACACTTTTTATGTGCTTTAATAATTACTAATTATATTTATTATAATTAATAATGATGATCCAAAAATATTACACATTAAAAATTATATACATTAACTTTTGAATAAACTTTTAGTACAATACTTGTTTAATATCAACCAAATAACACAAATACTACAAATGCCAAATGTTCAATTTGCTTTGAAACACCTTGATCGTTTATTTTTATGTACATGGTACAAAATAAATTAAACTAAACTTAGATTATTTCTAAACATAACAAAACGATCAAGTTAATCTTTCCTTGGATCCTTTTTGTGCCTATACCCGACAGATCATAGCACAAGATCAAGCAAAACACCCTTCCTTGGAAGAAACCTTATGCTTATAGGATCCTAGGATAATCTTTGCAAATCCTATGAAAAATATGTTGTACTCCCTCTTTCCTTCCACAACAAACGAACACGTCTTTCCCTTTTCTTTCTCACATGGGATAATATCTAACCAAATAAAAACCAAATCCAAACAAATCTTATGCAATATTTCCTATGTACTTTGGAATCTAAATCTTATCCTTATTCTTCCTTTATTATATGAATGGTAGTAACAAGTCTCAAACCAACAGAATACAAACTCCCATTTTTCCCTTGGTCCAACCCTCTGGCTGACGAAACACGATAGAAAACATCAAGGTGTTATACTAAAAGCTTGCGTGTAATATTGTCCATTCTGGAGTTGCGCTTCGCATTCATTTAAAGCAAACCCAACCGACTCCTCTTTCCCTTCGTTTGGTTCGTATCATCACATCAGCGGCAAGGGAAGGTAGCCATTTGTGTGTCGATTCGGTGTTTGGAGTACGAGTTATCTTCCATTTCTTTCTTTGCCGGTGGACGCGAATCGCACATCATGCAACCCTAATCTTCCTTGTGAGTATCATACGCTTACTTGTTCATTCTTATTTGCATTCTTTCACCCATAGTAGTTGTGCTTGAGAATAGTTAAAACAAGAACTCATAACTTAACCCTACTGTTTTTCCTTTGATGCGTGATTTAAAACTTACGCAGAAACAAGGCTATACGAAATATGCTAGAAAAGTAGAAAGAAAGAAATCATGTTACGTTAACAGAAAGTAGTTAAGTTAAACCAACTTGTAAATCAGCCTAAACCTCAACCTTTAAGACCCTAAACGAACCACCTCAAATTGAGTGCCCGCGAGTTTTGTGGGGGCCAATGGTAGACAAGCTAGCTAAGGATACATAGTAACTCGAATCACTCAAATTGGTTAAGAAACGCGCTAGATATCAATCGGCGAAAATACCGAATGTGACTTAGTGTAGTCAAAAATATAACTCGATTTAGTACTGAAAAACGCGACCTTTTACGACCCACTTTTGACCCTCTAAACGAGCTTGCCCCAAGTCGAGTAAAGAACAAAAGTTGTAGACGGCCATGTTGTCTACACAAGCCTATTTTTAGTTCAACCCAAAGGTCTTTATTGAAAATCGTAGACGAGATCGAAAGTGGCTCGTCAAACACTTGTCTTTTAAAATAAATCTCGACCCTTAATCGAACATGATTTTACCCTATCAAATGACATCGGCTTATAAAACTAAACACATGGACGACCCGGCTAGCTTTCGAACGATGCTTTTAGTTTATACTACGAATCACTATTGAACCCGCCACTTGCTTTCAAAAACAACCACAACGACAAGTGTAGCATGGATCTTGCCACCGATAGTTTTATATTGCCACTGATAGCTTAACTTGGCCACTGTTGGAAAAATGTGATGAAACGACATACGTACTATAATTTTTCATGTCCATAAATGTTCTTGTTTCCCCAACACACGACATGTTTGTTCCTTGTCCCCACAACACCAACATGTTTGGTTTCCTTAAAGGAAACATGTTTCACATTTTCAAAACTTTTATATTAAATATTTAATTTATTTAATTAATTATTTTTATAATAAAAATATAATATATTTAGGATATTTGACCTATTAAATAACCCGAATAAATAAACTGGTCTGACAACAAAATATTTAGTATTCCTAGATATATCCCGATTGAACGACTACATTATCACTAAAACACTAAAACTTTCACAATTATCAAAACCATCGATTTATTTAATAAACTCAAGCACATACTAGGGGACTATATGCAACATATATTGTTATTACGATAACAGAAACTTGAAAGACTTTTTATGAAACATTATTTTTGTAAGTCTTAATTAAATAAAAATCCTTTTATTTAATTCATTTATACTGTTACCATTCAACCAAGGTAAATACACTTTATTAAATTAAAGGTGTATATGTTTAACAACGATAACAACTTATTAAATCTGTGATCATGCATTTTCATCAACTACATTCATATGTGCATTTTATTTGTGCATTTACTAAGACATACATAAATTACTTAGGTAATTCTACTGCTTCGTGATCATACTGTACGAGCATACTCAGTGACTTATTACTACTGCTCCATTTGAGTTCATGGCCCCATCTTTACTGTTTTATAACTGGGGAAGAAAACATACAAAAACTATTTATATGCAAACATGCACAGATAACAAACAACAACTTATTGCCTATTGTTTTCCCCATTCCCGTGGACTGTAATAGTTAATAGTGTAGCGCGAAATGTATGGATAGATCTATTCGGGTATTGACAACACCCGGCCTGACGTGATCAACTGTCACGTAAACGCTTAGGCCAAGCAACAGGTTTATGTCATTGCCGGACTGAGGGAAACAACATCAGGATAGACCCAATGGGCGTATTAAGAATCATGTCTAGCTTCTATTACAGGGCAGTAGGAACTACTATAGTATTGGGCTGTGATTGTCACACCCCCAATTTATCAGAGTAAGGCAACGCAATGGGGTACGACGGTCATGACTATCACAAGACATAGATACAAAGAACGACTATTTAAAAGCCGTTTTAATTTAATTAAAAGCATAAAACTTGTTCGGAAGCGAATTACACAGGATCGTAATAAAACATTATTTCAAAAGGCTTTAACTTTGATCCAAATATCCATACACTAGTCACGACCATTTATTATTAAAAATCTCCCATGCATAACCACGTCACTCCTCCGTCTTGATACCTGAGAAAAACATTGCTAAAGTGTCAACACAAAGGTTGGTGAGTTCATAGGTTTAAGTTTAAATAGTGTGATGAACCATAAGATTTTATGAGGCAATCGGCATGTAACCAAACAAGGTTATAATCAAAATAGTATACGTTTGTATTCCTACGCCTAAGCTCGTGACACCGAAGCGTTAACCAACTAACAAGATATAATGAGAGCCCGAGCAAATGCCTATCCCAAAGCATTCGTAACGACTCAAATGTAAGTGTATCTAATTTGGCCACACAGCCAACATTAGATAGGGATGTCAATCCCAATAGATCTATCCATAACATTCGCGCTTACACAAGGTAATTAACGGTTCACGATAGTGGGCTAAAGCATCTAGGGATATCGCTACTTAGACATCATGTAGGCAAACGTATCAAGTTTTAGCACTTATGTTCATCCGTAAAAATAAGCAATGTTCTCACCCCAAAAATATATTAAAACATGTAAAAAGTGGGGCTATGAAACTCACCTCAAAGGGAAAGCAAGGATATCAAACGAAACGTAGGCACGGAAATGAAGCACGCGAAACAAAGCCAAATACTATCCGCAACCTAAGTAATAATGCAAAATTTACTAAATGCGTACAATAGTAACAATGCATGAATTTGCCCTTAGTATGTGCTTGAGTTTACTTAATTAAATTGATAGTTTTTGACACTTGTAAAGTTTAACGTTTTAATAAATGTAGTCATTTAATCGGGATATATTTAGCAATATTAAAATTTTGTGATCGGGACAATTTATTTAGCCGGGTCGTTTAATGGGTCAAATATCTTAAATATATTATATATTTTTATTATAAAAATATATTAAATAATAATTGATTATAATTAATAAATGTTTAAGTTAAAAATAAGATATGTTGTATGTTTCCAAACATGAGACACAAGGAATCTACATTTTGAAATAGAAAGCAAAGTAACAAGCGTATCTGTTCATTGTTGAAACAACAGGAGTTCCAGTCCATTTTTTGTAAGTAATATGTGGGCTCGTTAGTGACTCGTGGCGTAAAATAAAAGTATCGTTAGATAGCTAGTCTGGTAGTCTTTAAGTCGGTGTTTCTAGTTTTAAAAACCGAAGTCGTTAGATGGGTTAAAATCACGTTCGAAGTAGGTGTCGTGAAGTTGTTTTAAAATCCAAGTGTTTAAAGAGTCATTTTAGATCTCGTCTACGGTTCACGATAACGACTTTTGGATCGGACCAAAAGGATGCCCGTGTAGATGGCATAGCCGTCTACAACTTTAGTTGTTTAACCGTCTCAGGGCAACGTCATTTCGAGGTTCAAAACTGGGTCGAAAAGTGGCAGTTTGCAACCGGTTTTAAAAGGGCGGTGTAGGTGTATTACTCGTTTCTAAACGAAATTCATTGACTCAAAGGGGAGAATAAAATTTGGCAAGTATTCTTTGAAATGACTCAGAAATCTGATTTTATGGTTGAGGTTTCATGGCTCGAAACACTGACAAAACTGAGCAAGTCGCGTTGAGTTTCAAAGCAAATCATAGGAAAAGTGTACAAACACACGACCAAACCACTGACTTTAGACACGACCTGCGGACTCGATTTAAGAGCTCAAAATTAGATGAAACTCAATGAATTTTCTTTCTACTTATTAGTGGCATATCAGACTACACTACAAGGATTGGTTTCAAATTAACATTTAGTACGCACGTCAAAATCATTGGGTCAAAACACGCTAGGTATGGGCTACTTTCAACGAGTGAAAGTATGTAGACTTTCATAGAGTTTTAAAAGGGCGATAGCTTCTATCGCATGTTTACGTTAAGTTACGTACAGGTTTTATGTTTAGAGTGCAATTTAAGGGGTCGAACTACAAGCTACCCTCACGGCTACGTTTTTAGGAGAGTAATTGTTTTGTTATCAATTGAATAAGGCTAAATAACACAGTACTCATCTATATGACCCCATGCATAATCAAGAATTAAATCTCAAGCAAGATCTATCAATGTTTATCTTGTTTTATCTATCAATAAAAAGAATAATTCAAATCTCAAGCACATAGGGACACTAAGGGCGTATGCAATATGAATGAAGAGAAAGGCAGTTTTGTGAACTCACAACAAGGTGGTGAGTATGACTTACACACAAGTAAGATATCTAATGACTGGCTGCGATAAGTGACCGATACTAGACCAAGCGACCGATGAATAATAGTAGCGAATCAACATTAAAAGCAACCGTTCTATACCCACTGTTTATGGAATTGTAAGTGTGACAACCAAGTGTGGATTAGGATGGTATTTATAGGTGTAAGGGATTGAAATTAGGTATCTTTATGTTTTGGTTAGGATGAAATGAGTCTAGTTACTTTGTAAAGGGTTTGTAACTATCAAGTACACTAGGGAATACTCATTTCTTGAACAAGGACGTGGGTAGCAGTGGGAGGACAAGAAGTTGATTCCCAATGTTTGACTTTGGTAAGTATATGTGATATATATCTATGGCATGATAGTTAAAAGTACACCAAGGGGGACAAGGATTGGGATGTTTGTACAACAAAAATAGGAAAATGTGAGTGATAAAAATAAACGTGGGAATTGGGTCTTCAAGAGGAGGGTCGGTTTTATTACTAGTTTATTTAGTTAGGGTATCAGATATATACCTTTTATATCGTTATACGTATTATTCGATGGCTCAATGAAACAATTTATATGACACTATATAAATTATAAATATCAAAATTATTTACTATTGAGTCGCTATTAAAATAAGTTGGTATTAATTGTCTAGTGTCGGATTGTCGACGGAGTGATATCCAAAGTACACGGAATAAGTTTTCGATCTTAATTAAATTTAATTGTGTTGACACTAAGATGAAGATAAAAATAGTTCAAGCTAAAATAAACGTTTCATGTAAACTATAATTATTTTATCGACGCGAATTTTCCTAGGTTGTAAAGAGGCACCTTTGATGTCGCAAATCTCGGTTTAACATATATGTATAAACGATAAGTTTTACCTAGGGAAGTGACTCCTTGAAACGGTAATCATTCAATATAAATTTTTGATTTATACACGTTTTATGCGGAAACAATCGGGGATTTCAATAGACGTACCTGTCTAACCCGAAAACGTGGCGTTTAATCATAAATTAAACAATTCAAAATTCACGATTGTTACATTCGATATCCGTTAAATTGAGTTTTTTCCACAAAACTCGAACGTCGATGTCGTTAGACAAAACAAGCAATAAGATATAGTACTTTCATATACTTTGCGCAGATTCATTTACTTTTCTTGGAGCGTTTTCCTTAGTTTTTCTATGAGGTTTAAAATTTACTGCAACCACATTAAAATTAAATCGATTAAAATATTCTTCCCATTTTATCATGAATATATGATGTTCCTCAAAGCCTTTAGTAGTAGTCATTTTCTTTGTATGTCGAAATCCCTCGACGATAATGATTTCGTTAAGTGAAGTTGTATCGTCAATATTTTTCTCGTCATCTCACATATATTTCCAATCATAAGAGTCGCGTGTTATCACATTCTGCATAGATGACGTGTTTTAATACTTTCTATACTCGTAAGGTATCAAACCATGTCATCCACGTGACTATAGTTTTACTAGTATCTTCTAAACATTGAGTGTTTATTCCAAGTCCTCCTAAATATAATCATGCACATTTGAAATCCATTCTACATAGTTTGGTTAATTCCGTTCACCTTGACCGTCTACTTGCTAGTGGTGAGTAGCGCATGCGTCAAAGTTTCTCGAATTGGTTTTTCCAAGGGTCTAGATCAAATGGTCGTCTTAACACAAGGTGGTTAAGACGTTTCTTCCTTCTATGTGGTAATTTATTTTTAGATAGTTCTGTTAGTCCATTAATTCAATTCACATTCTTCCTCGTTTACCGCCTTTTCATGAAGAGGAAACGGGTGGGTCGTGTAGAATAAAACCAAATTGTGACCCATAAAGATTCATATTTCTTAGGTAAGGTAAATTAATCTAAATTTTCCCAGTTCCATGAGTATGATGTTATGCTCAAATTTTGTTAAGTAAAATAGATTTTTGTCCGGGTGGTTTCGGTATGCAATTTATTATACACTAGAGTATGCTTATGTCGACCCAACTGTTCCCTAATATTGGTTAAATTATCGCAAGGTCTCGATATCCGTTAAATTTGAGTCTTTCTCATTTGGCGTCTCATCGCTTATATGACAAAATTGTTTTATTGATCCTCAATTATTATAGGGTAGTCTCACGACATTCGTTAAATTGAGTTTTACTCAAGCGGTGTCTCGTTCTTCTCATTTAAAATTTATTTTAGATTTTTCCGACTCTAATCTATTAGAGTCTAATTGTCGTAAACAAAAAGTGGCATTCTTAGTATTTTTCGTGCCTTACACGCTCTTGTATGCGATAGTGGCGAAGAAAATAATCGCACTAAGTTTACTCGTATCGCGTACTCGACGTTCTTACTTAAGACGGTAGAAGAATGTTCGACGTTCATAACACATAATAAATTTTGACAAATAGCGTAACTTGAATATATTCTACTAACACTAATATATTTCCTTTTTACGATGACTACTATGAGCATGCTCGCGTTCGACCACTGATGAGATGGCATTTATACATGATCTCATCGTTCTTTTCGGGCTTTAAATGCACAAAAATGTCATAAAATACCATATATATGCTTGTGTTTGTTTACTTGTGTATTTTAGGTATGGATATCGTGAAAAAGACAAAAGATCACAAGATACAAGGAAAAACGAACACGAGAAACGAAGCCGTACAATGAACCGGGCCCTAATCATGGAATTCTCAACAAATTACCTTGAAGATTTGAAGACAAACAAGATTGATCCTTATTTATTGAAGAAATGACACTTAAAACCCTTGTATATTAATAATTACAAGTTTGGTCCCTTAAGTTTGTCAAAATTGCAAAAAGGTCCTTCAACTTTGAAGAAATGACAAGATTGGTCCCTCAACAAATCAAATTTGTCAATTATGGTCCCTCATGAAGTTAAAGATACAAAGAAGACCTTGGAAGATCAACAATGTCCAAGAACAGCCCTTGAAATATTCAAAATTGTCAAAAATACTCCTTGAAAACCTTTTTTAAAAGGTTGGTGCCAAAATTGCCAAATGATAGAAGTTGATATAAGCTTAATGGGGCGCTGATAGGTTTTAAAAGAGAAAAGACAAAAGAAAGGAAGGTTAAGGACTAATGTTGTCACTCTGAAACATTCAAACCACAAAGTGCGCCAAACACTTTAGTTTCCCCCAAAATCGGATTAAACAAGTTACTGTGCATCTTTTACACTCCCAGTTTTCACCTCACTTAAAAATGGGTTAAAAACCAATTCACCTTGCACATGTGTGATTCACACATGCAGAAACAAAACCCACGTACAAAACCCTCATCCCACTCATTGTGGACCCTACCCCCAATTCCCCTCTTAACCAATCACATCACACCTTGTCCTCCAAGTTTAGTGACGTGTCCCAAATCAACAACCATGATCTTTTGCTTCATCACAACGCCAAAAGGAACGGCTTAGATCAAATTTGGACAACTCATACCTCAAAATCGTCAAGGGCAAATTTGGGATTTTCTAGTGATTAGGGTTTGTGTTTTTAGTCTTCTAGGTTCTTCTATAGACTAGTATAAATAGAGGCTCCAGTCTGTGGATGTCCCTTGTTCCAGTTTTAAAGCTTTACACATGTAATTCCTTTTTTATGAAATAAAAGTTTGGTTTTTGTTTTAAAACAAGTATAATTCCTTTTTAGGTTTATAAAAAGTTGTGTGTTGTGTATAAGCTTGATTCTGAGTTCCAATTTTAATTTGGTTAAGTAACTTTGATTTTCAAAGTTATTTAAAGGTTTCTGAAATTGTGAGATTCTTGGTAAAAATCTGTTTAAGGTTTTGATGTTAAGAGGTTTTGTTTAGTTGATGATTAAGAGTGTTCTGAAAACGTTTTAAGAAGGTTTAAAAGTTTTTTGGAAAGGTTTAAGAAAGAAGGAAAAAAAATCAGAAATATATTATTGCTTGTGTGTTCTTCTTTTGTTTTGATTTAAGCAGGTGGTGATTTATTGTTGATCTTTGTGTCTGCATGCACCCAGGTGCATAAGGAGGTGGTTATGCAACCACTAGGGCTTTGGATGTAAAGCCCTAAGGTAACTTCCTTTTCCTTTTGAAAAATTTCAGAAAAGTGTGTTCATATGATCTTGTTTGATTTGATGCTTAAGTGTGTTAAGGCTGATTGGATTGTGTTCTTTTAAGTTTATATGCATGTTAGATACCATTAGGGTCAGTTTAAGTAGCTTTTGAATTGATTTGATGTGAAAAAGTTTGGTTTTCAGAATATAACAGGGTGTTTGGATTAGCATTTTAGCAGGGTAAGTTGTCTTTGATTTTGATTAAAAAAGGTGTTAGAAGGTTGTTAATAGGTTGAGTTAGTTAGGGTATTAGTTTGTAGTAAGTTTGGAACAAATTGGAAGCAGTTTGTGTGCTTGAAAAGTGAAAATCATAGGTAGAAACCTGCATACAATATTTCTGCCTATTTTCCATGAATTTTGGTGCTAGAACTTGAAATCTGTTAAGGCTTAGGCTGATATAGGTTTGCTAATTGATTGTGCATCAGTTTGTGGAATTGTGTGCATGAGCTTGGAGTTTGAAACTCAAATTTGTGCTAGTTGTTAGCTAAATAGTCCACCAGACCTGCTCTAGTATCTCAGAAACTTGTATTGGCCCTTGTGTGCTTTGGTTTGCTTATTGGTGTGTGCTAAGTGCTTATCTTTGCTTAATCTTGACTCCTTGTGCTTAAATAAGCACAAGGGTGCCCCCCTTTGTCCAAAAACATCCACAAATAAGCATTTGCCAAGCCCTCTTGGCTCAAAAAGTGTACAAGTGTGCACTAGCACTTGTTCATCAGCAAAACATCCCAACTGCACACATTTTGATCTTCATTTGGGCTTAATCTTGTGTTTAAAAGTGATATTGGATTGGATTGTAAGGTTAACAAGGTCACAGATTGATTTGGCAAAGAAAAAAATAAAAAAAGAAAATAAAGTAAAAAGGTCACCCGTAGCTGGACTCGAACCCCAGACCTCTCGAAAGGAGGAGTAGGAGCTCTACTGCTAATCTAGATGCCTTTTTATGTTTATGTTTGTTTTCAAACTTTATTTAACACGTTTTCATTTTGAGCAGCTTATTAAAAGCCGTAGCTTATTTACCACTTTTCAGCTTATTTGATAAACGTTTTTGCTTATTTTCAATTTTCCTAGGACCTTTATAGGATTTGTGATTTTTCTAGCTAGTTTTCTTAATTTTCCCATTATTATATTATTTTCTTTGCATTTTTCTTTATACGTTTTTTATAAAATCATTAGAAAACAGAAAAAAGATTTTTAATTTTTAGGAAAAATAGTTTTTAGCTTTTTAATAAATATTTTGAGGTTTACATTAGGTTTTGGTTTTATAAACTTTAATTTTTAATTTTATATTATTTTAAGGTTTTTTATAAACTTTAAACATTTTTATAAAATTATTAAAAAAGGTTTAGGAACTTTAATTTGTGTTTTTCTCTTAGTTAGATTATTTTAAGATTTTAGAAATTTTTTAGAATTAATTTTAGAAACTTTTTATTTTTAGTATTATTTTAATATTATTTTATTATAAAAAAACTCAAAGTTTTATTTTTATTTCTTTTTCATTTTTCCTAGACTCTTTAGCATCAATTAGGACCTTTTCCATTTTTAGAATATTTTTATAGCTTTTAGATTTATTTTAATAATTATTTTAAGTTTAATTAGGTTTTAATCATTTTTAATCATTTTTAGAGTTTTAAAAATAGTTTTAATAGCTTTTAATTTTTAGAAAATTACTTTTTAGTCTTCTAATAATATAAGTTAAGTAATTATTCAATAAAATCATATTTTAGACATTTGAATTAGTTATATTTAATTTTAGGGCTTTAATTAGCATTTAAAATTAAATATTTAATTAATAAAAGGTTTTAAAATATTTTTGTTGGATTTTTATCTTTATTTATATTATTTTAGACTTCTTCTTAGTCTTTTTAATTATTGATTTTGTTTTTGGTCTTAGCATATAATTTTTAATTTGGGAGTTCTTTACGTTTACGTTTACGTCGTAGTGTAATTTTAACGTAACCGTCTTTTCATCTTCTCATCCCCATTCTTCTCAATATTAATCTCAAATAATTACAAGTTAATTCACACACATATACCTCCTTGGGAAACGAACTTTCTCTCTTTTTTTAAGTGATTAAGGGTCATTACTTGTGGTTTTCCTAAACCACTCGTTAATACTTACCGCTCATATACGTTCTTTTGTTTTCCTAAACAAGAGTCGTGTATTTTACTACAATCATTTTTGGCAACACTTGATTTTTCTTAAAGTCATTTGTTCAATACTTACCGCTATTTACGCTCTTTTCCTAAAGAGTAGTAAAAGACTACAATCAATTTTTGGCGCCGCTGCCGGGGAGGTGTGTTGTGCTTTAATTTGGAAGCTTTTATTTTTGATATTATCCATAATAAGTATTTGTGTTAAGTGGAACTCCCTTAACACGTATTATCGGTTTTCTTGGTTTTTCTTGTACAAATATTATTAATATATTGTATTAAGTATCACAATCAAAATACAATATCTCCAAAAGTGTGAAAACACAACCTTAATTGGGATTTGATCTCCTAATTATTGTATTCGAATCTCAAACAAAAAGAAAAGGCAAAAATAGATAAATACTTTCGTGAAGCTCGATTTTGAAAAATACAAACTATAAGGTGGGTATAAGGCGGGTATTATAAAATATACCCTAAGGAAAAAGGCTCTTAAGTGCTTCGCGCCGCCTCGTTTCCCCGCTTGCTTGTGAGTATTTTGAGATTGAAGGCTAATCGAGGGTTTTGCCGCCCAAAGTATTAATACGTATACTATATTTGCTTGGTTTTCTTTGTGATTAAACCCTCTTGAACAATTTGGTTTTCACCAAAGTTCTAAAGTCATTCGAAGGCGTTCACTCCACGTGATCGTTTTCATTCCTTTGAGGCTTCTTTAATCAAGAGTTTGATTCGAGGAGAGATTTTGTAGATTATTGTCTACGAAGATACACCAAAATCCAAAAAAATTAAATATCATCAAAAACACAAAAAAATTGAAAATTCACAAAACAACCAAAAAGAATCTTCTTTGCTCACCTCCCATTCTTCGTGAAGTTTATGATCACTCGTAATCAAGCAAAACGAGCTCGTAAACGTCTTCAAAAGCAAGCAAATCAAGGATCGTTGATTGTTGAAGAACCTCCAATTGTTGAACCTATTGTAGAACAAGAAGTCGTCATGGCTAATCGTACTATGATGGAGTTGCTACAAGCACCCACCGAGGGTTTTGGAGAGGCTATTGTGATTCCCGCCATCCTTGCGGAGAATTTCGAAATTAAGACGGGTTTAATGTCGATGTTGCAAGCAAACAAGTTTAGAGGTCACGAAAAAGACAACCCGCATTACCACATTAGGAATTTCAACCGTCTCACCGCTACTAGCAAATTTAAGGATGTTCCGCATGACGCCATTAAGATGATGTTGTTTCCATATTCGTTGGATGGACCCGCAAAAATTTGGCTCGAGAAAGAACCGCCAAATTCGATTTTGACATGGGCCGATCTCGTTTCTAAGTTTGTGAACAAGTTTTTTCCACCATCTAAAACAACACACTTAAAAAATGAGATTTCACGATTTGTGCAACGTAACAATGAAAGTTTTTCAATGGCATGGGAACGATTTAAAGAGATGTTACATGAATGTCCTCACCATGATTTTTCGGAATTACATCAAGTGGATACTTTTTATAATGGGCTTAATGATCATGAACGAGATTATTTGAATGCCGCCGCGGGTGGTAATTTTTTGTGCAAGACGACAAATGAGGCTTTACAAATCATTGAAAATCGATCTAAGGTTTATAGCCCTCGTAACACACCGAGTGTTGCCAATATGGGTTCGTCATCTTCGTCACAATCGTCTCGTAGCATTAACGCCTTACATGATGAAGCTAATGAGGAAAATCGGTTTTTTGATAGATTTGCTAATCTAATGTCCCATTGGAAGGCTCAAGAAGCTTCCAATTCCGCTTCGGTTAAAGCGGTTGCTAAGAGTTGTTTATCTTGTGGGGGAGCTCATGATCTTTCCGAGTGCATTACCGCGGATGGTAACACTTCGAGTGCTTATGTAGCAACGGGAACTTACAACCAAAACGGCCAAGGTTCTCGTCCAAATCAAGCTCCACCAAACCAAAATGTTAATAATTATCGAAACAACAACCAAGGTAATTACCAAGGCAACACACGCAATTACAACAAAGGGAATTATCAAAGTGGGAATGGACAAATCTCTAATCAAAACCAAAACCGTGATTTTCAAAACACTACACAAGGTTTTCAAAATGCTCACACGAAAAATTTGCAAGGAGAATTTTTGGATTATGCAAAAGCAAATGATGCTAAATTTGATAATATGCAACGTGAGATGATTAGCTTAAGATCCGAGTTGAAAAATGAGCTTAAAAATGAACTTGCTAATGAACTTAAAACTCATGCAAACAAAATGGAAGGAAATGTCCAACGTCTTCAACAAAACCAACAAAAGATGGAATTAGGACAACATGAGATTAAGCAAGAGTTATTGAAAGCGGATGCTAGGCAATCAAAATTTGAGGATCGAATGGCTAAGATGTTTGAAGCTATCATGTGTAAGCCCTCTTCTTCGGGTGGTCTTCCTAGTGATACCATTAACAACCCGAGGGGAGAATTGAAGGTTGTTGCTACACGAAGTGGTAAAACTTTCAAAGAACCGATCTCTCGTACAAGTACTTCTAAGGAGAAGGAAATCGAGAAAGAACCTGAGGTGATGGTCGAAAAGGAGCACATTACAATCCCACGAAGTACCGCTCATACCACACCTACGGTTGAACCAATACCAATTGTGGAACCCGAGTTTCCAAGGCCGTTGCCTAATGACCAACCCACACCACCTTTACCTTACCCTTCGAGACGAAACAAAGAGAAAGCACAAGAACGGAACAATTATCAATTTGAGCTATTTATGAAAATGTTTCGTGATCTACATTTTAACATAAGTTTTGCCGATGCTTTAATCATGATGCCTCGATTTGCCGCAAACTTCAAAAGTATGCTAAACAACAAAGAGAAGTTACAAAAATCGTCTAGTTGTTCATCGGTTTTTCTTAGCCGCATACCACAAAAAGTCGGTGATCCCGGTAAATTTTTGATTCCGTGTGCTATTCAAGATATGGAGGAATGCTACGCCTTGGCCGATCTTGGCGCTAGTATTAATTTAATGCCTCTCGAGATTTTCAAATCGCTTTCACTTCCGGCTCTCACTCCTTCGAACATGTCTATCGAGATGGCCGATCATTCTACGATTTTAGCATGTGGAGTAGCCGAGGACGTTTTCGTTAAAGTCGGAAAGTTTTACTATCCCGTTGACTTTATCGTTGTAGACATTCCCATCGATCGAAAAGTTCCTCTCATTTTGGGTCGTTCATTTTTGGATACATCAAGAGCACTTATCGATGTTCATGCTCGAAAAATCACCCTTCGTTTCAATGAAGAAGAACTTGTCATCAATGCAACACAAAACTCCAATCTTTCTCATGTCTATTCTATTGCAACTTTAAACCATGGTGACTCGACCAATGTCATTTGCAAAGAATTTTCACCAAGAGTTTTAGGGAATGTCGCCAAAAACAATTTACCATTTCCTCCGCCGGTGGAGGTTATGAGTGCTAAGCCTACAAAGAAGAAACCATCAATACTTGAATCGAAAAATCCTTCGCCTCATCTCGAACATTCATTCTTGAAAAGTGTTGATAAATTGCCGGTTTCTACGGAAGATCTTTCGGATGATGAATATGTAGACCCCGATGGGGAGGTTTTCTTCGTCGATAAACGTTTTGAGAACTTGCCACCACTAAAACCAAAACGGTTTCAAAATGTGAGAATTTTTAGTGTGACTAACATCGTCTTAGAAACACCAAATATTTTCGACATAATCAAAAAGGGTTTTCATAAGGAGAGTTTAAAAGATAACAAAGGAAATGATCTTAAATGTGATTTAATTGATTTTTCTACAAATCTAACTCCGTCATCACCACGTGTTTTGAGTACTACAAACTCGTCTACTCCTTTTGACGATGTTTTGTGTGGTTCTAGTATGGGGGAAGCCCCTTATGTTCCCTCATCCTTGTCCACCGAGGACGAGATATTCGATCCCGGAATTTCATGTAAAGGGAAATCTCGGTCTTCCACCGATGCAATAAATGGAAAATCTTTCTATTTGCTTGGTGCGAGTCTACCTCGAGTAGCTCAAACGTTTGTCTTACCAATTGTCTCACCCTTCTACTTCTCATCTATTTTCTTTAAACTCTTTGAGTTTATGGCACATGTTGGAGTGGTGTTAATTTGTTTTTCCAATGGAAACGAGAACGCCATTTTCGACCCCGGTATTTTGCATCATCGAAGGACTTAGTCCTTTTTACCGGTTGCTTTTTGGGCCTTGTTTATCATGTAAGCCCCATTGACCACACCATGATTTTCCCTAAATGTTCACATATTGAGGGGATCGAGTCAAGCTCATGACTCGGTAATCAAAAACGAGGTGCCTCGTGGGGGAGATCCCATGCTTATCTTTTATTATTCACTAATAAGGGGACTTGTACCCTTTCAACTCGTTGTCTCGTGATTGTTTGTGATTGTGTTATCTAGATCATCATCATCGTCTACGATTGAAGACTCTCGTGTTCGTTTACGTGAGCCTCCATCGTTCGTTTGAAGAAGTTTTTCACGATTCCATGACATATCCTTTATTGTTCTAACAATTATCTTTTAGCATAATTAATAAACGGCTTTAGATATATTGTTGATCACCCTTTCCATGCTAGATCCTAAGCATTCGACTCTTCGTCTCTAGTATGGGGGTGCTCCACCTTTAGACTCGAAACATTGAGGACAATGTTTACTTTTAGTATGGGGGGGGGGGGGGTGAATAGGTACTTGCTTTGCTACGCCATCACGTTTTCCAACTTTCAATGTTTTGTTTTGCTAATAAGGCTAAAAATGGCCAAATTTTAAAATTTTTCTTAGTTTTCATAAGTGTTTTTAAGACACGAATGTATATTTTCCGATGGGTAGAATAAGAGTTAATTTTTGACTTGATGGGCATTTGGAGCCATTTACATTCCTTAACCCGCTCAATTCAAGTTTTGCTAGACTTTTATATAGGGAGCTTTAAAACGCGAAAGTCTTAATTCATACGGGTTAAGAACAAGAACTTTTCGCAAGTTCCTATAATTGATTCTAGAAAGTCACTTATCAAGGGAACTTTAAAACGCATTCTCTAAACTTGAAAAAGTCCAAGAAAGTGCAAGATCCTATAGGTGGCTTGAAAACCCAAACTTTGATTTGATATAGTCTTAATGAAAGCTAATCCAAATTTGGCTTAATTTTGACTTGCATGGCTAAGTATTCACGAGTCTCTTTAATTAGAGGTCTTTATATAGTGAAGAACGAGAAATGATAGAGTTAGACAAGTGATCATGCTAAACGTAGAACATGAAAGTGTTCTTTCAAAAACTCATATGTTTTTAATTGTGGCTTTTTCTTCCCATAAGATCAATGCATTAGGAATAAATCATAATTGCAATAAGTAAGGTCGTACGATTTGAAAGGTTACTTAGCCTCTAGCACAAGATCGTTTAAAAGTTGCTCGGGGTTGAATAGAGTTCATAGCCAAGGCATAACTTATTGAAGCGGGACGCGAAGATTGGCGATCATCCAAAAAGGCCCTAACAAGGCATGAGGAGCTCTATTTTTGCTAAAGATCCAAAGATGATGTGAAGTATCATTATTCCAAAATCAATATGAAGGATCGAGACACACGACGAGAAGCAATTACTCCCCTAAAGAATGGAGAAAGTCTATCCAAAAAGACCCTAACAAGGTATGAGGATAAATATATCCAAGTCCGAAAAGGAGGCGGATCGTTGTATATCAAAATCCAAAGTAAAGATTGAAGAAAAATGATGAAGTCGTGGTCCAATATGAAGAATCTCTCAAAAACGTCAAGTGAAGAAATTCCAAAATATGAAAAGAAGACCATAATTTCAAGAACGTCTTCCCAAGATTTGAAGTATGAAGTACATGCCAAATATCGGTCCGAGAAAGGTCTCAAATCGTGAAACGAGTTATGCCAAGATATGAACTTAAGGAGATACACGAGAAGCTGTTTTAAAAGATTTTGTCCTTCGGCTAACTATCGATCAAATCGTGCTACTTTGCTTTCGGACTAATAACTACTCAAATAAGTCAATATGAATCACTTGTGATCCATGACAAATAGATAAAAAATGCTAGTAACCCATTTCCTTTTATAATAACTAGGATTGCGGGAAGAAAAAGTATTACACAATTTGGACGTATGAGTAGTGTTAGCATTGTGACTTGTACCAACAATGATCTTGTTTTTGCACTTAGCATGGAATGTATGACAATCAAGGATGACGAAGTTTACTCTAAGGGACATTAATTTGTTTCTATTCTTTGACCCTAAAAGTCACATTTTGGTGATGAAAATCGTACATTATGTCTTTACACATCATCGTAGTATGATTGCAAGTTTTTACTCTTCAATAAAGGTTAATAAAATTGAACTTTGGTGATGCTTAGATACTTTATTCTAGCATTGCGTGAGGGCACGGCAATGGCTTAGTATGGGGGAGTGATGAGATGGCATTTATACATGATCTCATCGTTCTTTTCGGGCTTTAAATGCACAAAAATGTCATAAAATACCATATATATGCTTGTGTTTGTTTACTTGTGTATTTTAGGTATGGATATCGTGAAAAAGACAAAAGATCACAAGATACAAGGAAAAACGAACACGAGAAACGAAGCCGTACAATGAACCGGGCCCTAATCATGGAATTCTCAACAAATTACCTTGAAGATTTGAAGACAAACAAGATTGATCCTTATTTATTGAAGAAATGACACTTAAAACCCTTGTATATTAATAATTACAAGTTTGGTCCCTTAAGTTTGTCAAAATTGCAAAAAGGTCCTTCAACTTTGAAGAAATGACAAGATTGGTCCCTCAACAAATCAAATTTGTCAATTATGGTCCCTCATGAAGTTAAAGATACAAAGAAGACCTTGGAAGATCAACAATGTCCAAGAACAGCCCTTGAAATGTTCAAAATTGTCAAAAATACTCCTTGAAAACCTTTTTTAAAAGGTTGGTGCCAAAATTGCCAAATGATAGAAGTTGATATAAGCTTAATGGGGCGCTGATAGGTTTTAAAAGAGAAAAGACAAAAGAAAGGAAGGTTAAGGACTAATGTTGTCACTCTGAAACATTCAAACCACAAAGTGCGCCAAACACTTTAGTTTCCCCCAAAATCGGATTAAACAAGTTACTGTGCATCTTTTACACTCCCAGTTTTCACCTCACTTAAAAATGGGTTAAAAACCAATTCACCTTGCACATGTGTGATTCACACATGCAGAAACAAAACCCACGCACAAAACCCTCATCCCACTCATTGTGGACCCTACCCCCAATTCCCCTCTTAACCAATCACATCACACCTTGTCCTCCAAGTTTAGTGACGTGTCCCAAATCAACAACCATGATCTTTTGCTTCATCACAACGCCAAAAGGAACGGCTTAGATCAAATTTGGACAACTCATACCTCAAAATCGTCAAGGGCAAATTTGGGATTTTCTAGTGATTAGGGTTTGTGTTTTTAGTCTTCTAGGTTCTTCTATAGACTAGTATAAATAGAGGCTCCAGTCTGTGGATGTCCCTTGTTCTAGTTTTAAAGCTTTACACATGTAATTCCTTTTTTATGAAATAAAAGTTTGGTTTTTGTTTTAAAACAAGTATAATTCCTTTTTAGGTTTATAAAAAGTTGTGTGTTGTGTATAAGCTTGATTCTGAGTTCCAATTTTAATTTGGTTAAGTAACTTTGATTTTCAAAGTTATTTAAAGGTTTCTGAAATTGTGAGATTCTTGGTAAAAATCTGTTTAAGGTTTTGATGTTAAGAGGTTTTGTTTAGTTGATGATTAAGAGTGTTCTGAAAACGTTTTAAGAAGGTTTAAAAGTTTTTTGGAAAGGTTTAAGAAAGAAGGAAAAGAAATCAGAAATATATTATTGCTTGTGTGTTCTTCTTTTGTTTTGATTTAAGCAGGTGGTGATTTATTGTTGATCTTTGTGTCTGCATGCACCCGGGTGCATAAGGAGGTGGTTATGCAACCACTAGGGCTTTGGATGTAAAGCCCTAAGGTAACTTCCTTTTCCTTTTGAAAAATTTCAGAAAAGTGTGTTCATATGATCTTGTTTGATTTGATGCTTAAGTGTGTTAAGGCTGATTGGATTGTGTTCTTTTAAGTTTATATGCATGTTAGATACCATTAGGGTCAGTTTAAGTAGCTTTTGAATTGATTTGATGTGAAAAAGTTTGGTTTTCAGAATATAACAGGGTGTTTGGATTAGCATTTTAGCAGGGTAAGTTGTCTTTGATTTTGATTAAAAAAGGTGTTAGAAGGTTGTTAATAGGTTGAGTTAGTTAGGGTATTAGTTTGTAGTAAGTTTGGAACAAATTGGAAGCAGTTTGTGTGCTTGAAAAGTGAAAATCATAGGTAGAAACCTGCATACAATATTTCTGCCTATTTTCCATGAATTTTGGTGCTAGAACTTGAAATCTGTTAAGGCTTAGGCTGATATAGGTTTGCTAATTGATTGTGCATCAGTTTGTGGAATTGTGTGCATGAGCTTGGAGTTTGAAACTCAAATTTGTGCTAGTTGTTAGCTAAATAGTCCACCAGACCTGCTCTAGTATCTCAGAAACTTGTATTGGCCCTTGTGTGCTTTGGTTTGCTTATTGGTGTGTGCTAAGTGCTTATCTTTGCTTAATCTTGACTCCTTGTGCTTAAATAAGCACAAGGGTGCCCCCCTTTGTCCAAAAACATCCACAAATAAGCATTTGCCAAGCCCTCTTGGCTCAAAAAGTGTACAAGTGTGCACTAGCACTTGTTCATCAGCAAAACATCCCAACTGCACACATTTTGATCTTCATTTGGGCTTAATCTTGTGTTTAAAAGTGATATTGGATTGGATTGTAAGGTTAACAAGGTCACAGATTGATTTGGCAAAGAAAAAAATAAAAAAAGAAAATAAAGTAAAAAGGTCACCCGTAGCTGGACTCGAACCCCAGACCTCTCGAAAGGAGGAGTAGGAGCTCTACCGCTAATCTAGATGCCTTTTTATGTTTATGTTTGTTTTCAAACTTTATTTAACACGTTTTCATTTTGAGCAGCTTATTAAAAGCCGTAGCTTATTTACCACTTTTCAGCTTATTTGATAAACGTTTTTGCTTATTTTCAATTTTCCTAGGACCTTTATAGGATTTGTGATTTTTCTAGCTAGTTTTCTTAATTTTCCCATTATTATATTATTTTCTTTGCATTTTTCTTTATACGTTTTTTATAAAATCATTAAAAAATAGAAAAAAGATTTTTAATTTTTAGGAAAAATAGTTTTTAGCTTTTTAATAAATATTTTGAGGTTTACATTAGGTTTTGGTTTTATAAACTTTAATTTTTAATTTTATATTATTTTAAGGTTTTTTATAAACTTTAAACATTTTTATAAAATTATTAAAAAAGGTTTAGGAACTTTAATTTGTGTTTTTCTCTTAGTTAGATTATTTTAATATTTTAGAAATTTTTTAGAATTAATTTTAGAAACTTTTTATTTTTAGTATTATTTTAATATTATTTTATTATAAAAAAATCAAAGTTTTATTTTTATTTCTTTTTCATTTTTCCTAGACTCTTTAGCATCAATTAGGACCTTTTCCATTTTTAGAATATTTTTATAGCTTTTAGATTTATTTTAATAATTATTTTAAGTTTAATTAGGTTTTAATCATTTTTAATCATTTTTAGAGTTTTAAAAATAGTTTTAATAGCTTTTAATTTTTAGAAAATTACTTTTTAGTCTTCTAATAATATAAGTTAAGTAATTATTCAATAAAATCATATTTTAGACATTTGAATTAGTTATATTTAATTTTAGGGCTTTAATTAGCATTTAAAATTAAATATTTAATTAATAAAAGGTTTTAAAATATTTTTGTTGGATTTTTATCTTTATTTATATTATTTTAGACTTCTTCTTAGTCTTTTTAATTATTGATTTTGTTTTTGGTCTTAGCATATAATTTTTAATTTGGGAGTTCTTTACGTTTACGTTTACGTCGTAGTGTAATTTTAACGTAACCGTCTTTTCATCTTCTCATCCCCATTCTTCTCAATATTAATCTCAAATAATTACAAGTTAATTCACACACATATACCTCCTTGGAAAACGAACTTTCTCTCTTTTTTTAAGTGATTAAGGGTCATTACTTGTGGTTTTCCTAAACCACTCGTTAATACTTACCGCTCATATACGTTCTGTTGTTTTCCTAAACAAGAGTCGTGTATTTTACTACAATCAACCACGATCATACGTAGTTGATCAGGCTACGTACGTCTCGGGACCAACAGTTGCATCCTCCTTTTCATCATAATTTAACTCTTTGAGGTTGTAATTTTTATATTGGTAGTTTATAGTTCATTTCGTTCGTTACCATCATTCACTTTCACAATAAACAAATTAGTCAATAGTTCATTTTATTTGTTATCATTGCTCACTTTTAACAATCAATAAAATAATTTGCATACTTATTTGTACTAGTTCTCGTCAAGTTTATCAATAGTTTATGTCTTCCAAATCAAGTTGTTCGAAAAAAATAGATTTTCCCAAAACTTTACATGGTAGTCCTTACTAAAAATGCTTCAAAATTAGTCGCGATGTTTTATACATTAAGTTGGTCGTCACGCCAGATATTCCAAAACTTTGCATGATAGTCTTATATCAAAACATTTTGTCATCAATTGTGTAGTTTTTGTCAGTAATACCTTTACTAATTTTACCAAAACGTTTTATCAAAATTTCTAAGATTCTTACTAATAAAGTTTTCGGTGATGGTTCCTTCAAAAAAAAATTTTAATTTTTATAATATTTTCCAAAAATATTTTATAAAACTCATTCTTAAAAAAAATTATTTGGTTAATTTTTCTCCGACATACATAAAAATATTGTAAGATAAAAACCATTTTTTTTAAGTAAAATCTTCACAAGATATAAAAGATAACTTTTAAAAATAAGTGGAAACAATTAAAAAAATTTTAAAGTACGATTACATAACCCAATTTTTTTTTTGTTGGTGGTGACATCGACGGATGTCGAGTCATTTGATCTTTATAAAAATAAATTATTTAATATTTCACATTAGTCACTCAATTCTATCACATAATTTTCTAGAGCTTTGATCACACTTTACTTACATCTCAAACACTTCGGTTAATTTGTTTTTATCCCAAAATTGTTCAATTTGTTTTATCCAATCAACTAGTCAATTCCATCACAAGAATTTCATCACAAAAATCGTTCATTTTGTTTTATCTGTCGTTTGTTCATAATCATTCTGTAGACTCTTTATGTTCGACACGCGCAATTAGGATTTCCAAGAAGTGACCACAAATCACATCTAGGGTTCTCAAGCTTTGCGACATGCGATAATCCCTTTAATTTAAAACATGGCATAATCCTCATATAACTGAGTTCTTCCTTAGTTGTTATATCATACTTTGTAAATTTATATTAGCTTCATAGTTGCAAACCAATGTCTAGAACTCTTCTATTCGTTTTTGTACAATTTCTTTTACATAAATTTCTCCTTGATATGCATTCGACTTACGTGTCGGCGTATTTCCAGCTGGCTTTCATAGTTTTGTAATACTATTTTATATTTGTTCCTTATGATATAGTATTTTCTGGGGCATTACAGGAGTAATACTTTTTGTATAGTGTTTTATCATTGTATGCTGTATAAAAATAGGGACGACGACTTTCATTATTTTAGTGTTCGCACACCATGCAAACTAATGGTACTAATGTACCATACTAGTCAAATGTCAATGAGGTAATCACCTTGTCAGATCATGTAAGTCTTATCCATCCCCGAGGAAATTCACTAAAAATATTAAGCTGTGTTACAACTGGTACTTGACTAAGCCTCGCAACCCAATCAAACAAGAACAGCCTTGAGGTCTAGTCAAGTATTAGTCGTTAAACTTCTTAATATCTTTGGTGAATTTATTCGTCTTTAGATATTACTCACACAATTTAACATCGATTAAACCTACACCAAACTCATCAAATATGTTATACCCTAACGATCAAACTAATCACGCAAAATGTAAATTCATGAGTCTTACCCATCCTCAAGAAAACTCATCAAAAACTCTAAGTTGTGTAACGACTGGCACTTAACTTAGTCTCGCAACCCAATCAAACAAGAACAACTTTGAGACCTTGTTAAGTATCGTTATACCTCTTAACATTTTTGATGATTTGTCTTGGTTTTGGGTTTACTCACGACTTATCATCAACCATTACTAAATCTCAGCGCGTCCAAGTACTGTTTTGGCGTACATTTTTATTTTGGCGTATATCGATATAGGGTAACATAGAAACACACAAGTGTTTAAATAGTTCATAGTAGTCTAATGGACTGTTTTTAACAAAATACGTAATAGCATAAGTATGTGTATGTTTTACTCCATATAAACATGGCACAAACCATCTTAGTTCTATTTAAACATGGCACAAACCATCTTAGTTCGATTAAAATGGCACAAACCATTTTAGTAGCACAACAATCCAAACAAGGATGCTAGGTATTTTTACTTCAAAATATAATAAAAATCGTCTTAGTACACATTCCTATAAGTATATCTTACATAAGGATCATTCAAACAAGGCAGGAAATACTTAACGCTAATAACACGTAGCAATCAAGACAAAACTAACATAACAAATCACATGGAATAATTCAAGTCACAACTTACTTGTATCGAAGACGTGGAGTGAAGTGGTTCTTGGAGATTTTTGAGAGTTAGTTATAGTCTAGAATTATTTTTCCAACAACAAAATTTTGACTCACGTTTATAAAAATCGTTTTATAAAATAACCTAGTTCTCTATAACTACGGCTCTGATACCAATCTGTCACACCCCCAATTTATCAGAGTAAGGCAACGCAATGGGGTACGACGGTCATGACTATCACAAGACATAAATACAAAGAACGACTATTTAAAAGCCGTTTTAATTTAATTAAAAGCATAAAACTTGTTCGGAAGCGAATTACACAGGATCGTAATAAAACATTATTTCAAAAGGCTTTAACTTTGATCCAAATATCCATACACTAGTCACGACCATTTATTATTAAAAATCTCCCATGCATAACCACGTCACTCCTCCGTCTTGATACCGGAGAAAAACATTGCTAAAGCGTCAACACAAAGGTTGGTGAGTTCATAGGTTTAAGTTTAAATAGTGTGATGAACCATAAGATTTTATGAGGCAATCGGCATGTAACCAAACAAGGTTATAATCAAAATAGTATACGTTTGTATTCCTACGCCTAAGCTCGTGACACCGAAGCGTTAACCAACTAACAAGATATAATGAGAGCCCGAGCAAATGCCTATCCCAAAGCATTCGTAACGACTCAAATGTAAGTGTATCTAATTTGGCCACACAGCCAACATTAGATAGGGATGTCAATCCCAATAGATCTATCCATAACATTCGCGCTTACACAAGGTAATTAACGGTTCACGATAGTGGGCTAAAGCATCTAGGGATATCGCTACTTAGACATCATGTAGGCAAACGTATCAAGTTTTAGCACTTATGTTCATCCGTAAAAATAAGCAATGTTCTCACCCCAAAAATATATTAAAACATGTAAAAAGTGGGGCTATGAAACTCACCTCAAAGGGAAAGCAAGGATATCAAACGAAACGTAGGCACGGAAATGAAGCACGCGAAACAAAGCCAAATACTATCCACAACCTAAGTAATAATGCAAAATTTACTAAATGCGTACAATAGTAACAATGCATGAATTTGCCCTTAGTATGTGCTTGAGTTTACTTAATTAAATTGATAGTTTTTGACACTTGTAAAGTTTAACGTTTTAATAAATGTAGTCATTTAATCGGGATATATTTAGCAATATTAAAATTTTGTGATCGGGACAATTTATTTAGCCGGGTCGTTTAACGGGTCAAATATCTTAAATATATTATATATTTTTATTATAAAAATATATTAAATAATAATTGATTATAATTAATAAATGTTTAAGTTAAAAATAAGATATGTTGTATGTTTCCAAACATGAGACACAAGGAATCTACATTTTGAAATAGAAAGCAAAGTAACAAGCGTATCTGTTCATTGTTGAAACAACAGGAGTTCCAGTCCATTTTTTGTAAGTAATATGTGGGCTTGTTAGTGACTCGTGGCGTAAAATAAAAGTATCGTTAGATAGCTAGTCTGGTAGTCTTTAAGTCGGTGTTTCTAGTTTTAAAAACCGAAGTCGTTAGATGGGTTAAAATCACGTTCGAAGTAGGTGTCGTGAAGTTGTTTTAAAATCCAAGTGTTTAAAGAGTCATTTTAGATCTCGTCTACGGTTCACGATAACGACTTTTGGATCGGACCAAAAGGATGCCCGTGTAGATGGCATAGCCGTCTACAACTTTAGTTGTTTAACCGTCTCAGGGCAACGTCATTTCGAGGTTCAAAACTGGGTCGAAAAGTGGCAGTTTGCAACCGGTTTTAAAAGGGCGGTGTAGGTGTATTACTCGTTTCTAAACGAAATTCATTGACTCAAAGGGGAGAATAAAATTTGGCAAGTATTCTTTGAAATGACTCAGAAATCTGATTTTATGGTTGAGGTTTCATGGCTCGAAACACTGACAAAACTGAGCAAGTCGCGTTGAGTTTCAAAGCAAATCATAGGAAAAGTGTACAAACACACGACCAAACCACTGACTTTAGACACGACCTGCGGACTCGATTTAAGAGCTCAAAATTAGATGAAACTCAATGAATTTTCTTTCTAGTTATTAGTGGCATATCAGACTACACTACAAGGATTGGTTTCAAATTAACATTTAGTACGCACGTCAAAATCATTGGGTCAAAACACGCTAGGTATGGGCTACTTTCAACGAGTGAAAGTATGTAGACTTTCATAGAGTTTTAAAAGGGCGATAGCTTCTATCGCATGTTTACGTTAAGTTACGTACAGGTTTTATGTTTAGAGTGCAATTTAAGGGGTCGAACTACAAGCTACCCTCACGACTACGTTTTTAGGAGAGTAATTGTTTTGTTATCAATTGACTAAGGCTAAATAACACAGTACTCATCTATATGACCCCATGCATAATCAAGAATTAAATCTCAAGCAAGATCTATCAATGTTTATCTTGTTTTATCTATCAATAAAAAGAATAATTCAAATCTCAAGCACATAGGGACACTAAGGGCGTATGCAATATGAATGAAGAGAAAGGCAGTTTTGTGAACTCACAACAAGGTGGTGAGTATGACTTACACACAAGTAAGATATCTAATGACTGGCTGCGATAAGTGACCGATACTAGACCAAGCGACCGATGAATAATAGTAGCGAATCAACATTAAAAGCAACCGTTCTATACCCACTGTTTATGGAATTGTAAGTGTGACAACCAAGTGTGGATTAGGATGGTATTTATAGGTGTAAGGGATTGAAATTAGGTATCTTTATGTTTTGGTTAGGATGAAATGAGTCTAGTTACTTTGTAAAGGGTTTGTAACTATCAAGTACACTAGGGAATACTCATTTCTTGAACAAGGACGTGGGTAGCAGTGGGAGGACAAGAAGTTGATTCCCAATGTTTGACTTTGGTAAGTATATGTGATATATATCTATGGCATGATAGTTAAAAGTACACCAAGGGGGACAAGGATTGGGATGTTTGTACAACAAAAATAGGAAAATGTGATTGATAAAAATAAACGTGGGAATTGGGTCTTCAAGAGGAGGGTCGGTTTTATTACTAGTTTATTTAGTTAGGGTATCAGATATATACCTTTTATATCGTTATACGTATTATTCGATGGCTCAATGAAACAATTTATATGACACTATATAAATTATAAATATCAAAATTATTTACTATTGAGTCGCTATTAAAATAAGTTGGTATTAATTGTCTAGTGTCGGATTGTCGACGGAGTGATATCCAAAGTACACGGAATAAGTTTTCGATCTTAATTAAATTTAATTGTGTTGACACTAAGATGAAGATAAAAATAGTTCAAGCTAAAATAAACGTTTCATGTAAACTATAATTATTTTATCGACGCGAATTTTCCTAGGTTGTAAAGAGGCACCTTTGATGTCGCAAATCTCGGTTTAACATATATGTATAAACGATAAGTTTTACCTAGGGAAGTGACTCCTTGAAACGGTAATTATTCAATATAAATTTTTGATTTATACACGTTTTATGCGGAAACAATCGGGGATTTCAATAGACGTACCTGTCTAACCCGAAAACGTGGCGTTTAATCATAAATTAAACAATTCAAAATTCACGATTGTTACAGTGATGTCCTACTATGACCGTGGTGTTTGGCATATCAATACTTATACTTTTTCAACTAAACTCCATGAATTCACCAACTTTATGTTGACCGATTTTTAACATGTTTTCTCAGGTAAATAAGTAGGTGCATGTGCATTGGCTTCCAGCATCATCTAGGAAGCATCATATTTACCATCGGACTGGGATATTTCTATAAACAATATGAATGTTGATTTCAAGACAGTTTCTTTTAAATTGTAAAGTTAAATTCATATAATATGTTTTAAATGATACTTTATGATCATGCTCTGTATACTATTTGCTATCGATCCACCAAAGTAACACCCCAATTACTATTCTGCTGCATTTGACCAACTTGGGGGTGTTACAACACACTCTGCTTGCGGAATAGCAAAGTGGTTGAATGACAATATTAGGGTGATATCCTTTACTTATACTACAAACCAAGGTTATGAGTTTAAGTCTCAACCTTAATGTTCATCAGCTTTTCGCCGCATGGTTAGGTTAATGTTAGGAGAGAGTTGGCTCTTGGAAGAGTTCTATCTTTCGAGTACAATAGGTTAGCCAATTCTCTCCCTAAAATGTGTTCCTTTTATAGGCAACACACTTTAGGGTTTACAAACGCACAAATAAAAAACATGTTGTTTATCCAGTGGGTGGTCGAATGTCCCACGTGATAAACAGTACAAAGTTGTATCTACTACGTAGGAAAAATAATAAATGTTGTACTTAAATCTATCTTTAGAAGCAACCGTATTCCCAATGAGATATGCTTTCTTGTTTGACTTAAAGCAAATCTTTCCCGCCTAATGTAAGACTTCAGGATGACTGAAGTGTCTTCAGTATCCTAGAGGAGATCGACATCATTCAGTATGATATTGTCAGACCATACTAAACTTAAATCTCTTCTTAAGGGCTTGTTCTTCAGCAACTAGACCGCCTAGATGCTAAAGCAAAGACTTATTGTCTTCTAGGTTCTTTGGAAGAGGAAAAGATGATATTTCTTCAGCAACTCATTTGTCAGTAGGAATCTTCCTTTGGGCATGCTTTAGCAGAAACACCTTTCTACTGAACATAAAACACTTAGGGACTGTTTGGTTGGATGATATTTGAAGGTTTTTGATGGTTTTGAAATTTAAACTCACCCACTCATCATGTTTGGTTCAAAAAGGTGAATGGTTTTATATTTTAAAATGAAATCTTAACACATCAAAAGGGTCTTTTTTAAAAACACCTCTTTTAAAAACACCGATGTAGAGACGGTTTAGAAAACCAGGCCTTCAAAGTGTTGAAATAGTCAATGTTACCCTTATCCTAATCATGCTCTCATCTTCTTCTTCTCCCATCTGATACATAAAGCCATACTCCACCTCAAAACTCTATCAACCAAAACTTTCATTTTCATCATCAATTTCTTTTTAATCCTTAGATCTAATTATCTCCATTTCTTTTGTGTTAATTTCTATTCTTTTGGTGTTTTTTTTACATCTTCGATTAACTTCTGGTTTTAGAAAATGGAATTGGGTTGTTGATTTTTTTATCATGTTCGATTAACTTCGTTTGTTTTCCATTCTGCTGGCCTTGAATTGTTCCGAGTGTAAGTGCTATTGTTATTAATTGATTAATTTTGTATTTTTAGGCCTTTGTTAAATTTGGGGATATATTTAACCAAATATTTGTTTGTTAATCTATTTTTTAAATTGACGATTTTGTTTTCTGTTGCAACATAATTACTAGTAAAAAACTCATCAGTCCATCATGGAAGAACAAACACAGAGACAATATTATTAGTTTTGTTGGAACAAAAAGACATCATGAGGACATTTTTGTCATTTATTATTATTTATATTGTAATTTTTTACACAAGTTATTGAACAAAACAGGTTGCCTAATTTTAAATAGCAGTGTTTTAAACCCCTTAAGATCTTGAAAACTACATAATATTAAACCATGAATTTTAAACTTGTGAACCAAACACACCATTAGGGGATTTATATTCAGACCCTCGAGTTGCTTCAGCGTCAGTAAATACTGACCCAACAATCTCCCCCTATTTGGACATATAAATAGCCTAGTTAAAGTCAGTAGTAAGTAAGCATAACAAACTCTTCTTACTTGCACTGAAATTGAAGATACTATAAACATACTGATAATCATTCATTGATAACAATTACTAAATACAAACTAAGATTACAAATGATTATCCTAAGCCTTTTTAGCTCTAAGTTATTCGATCACTAGGGTTTGTACCTCAGGATTCATGTTTCTAATATCAAGAAACCCTAGCAAACACATGTTGAAGGTCCTAGCAGCTTCAATCAAACCTGGTACTTTATGATGAAGGAAGAAGACTTTCTGGACATGATGTGTGTTCTACAAGTCTTAAATTTATACTACTAGATGATTACCAAATAAGGGACTAGAACACAAACACGGGCAATTATACCCTTTCGTGCATAGTATAGCCAAAGGTAACTACAGGTCGTTCCACAGGATTGTTGTTAACAAGTAAAAACAATGATATCTAGAGTGTCACAAGTTCTAAAGATTTAAGCTTCAAACAATTATTTAAAGGAGAGTTTGGTTTAGGCTAAGAATCATGAAAATGAATACTAACAAGGATAGATTATAAGAACATAAACAACATATGAGTACAAGTGGATGACTAGTTACACAAGCATAAACTATTCAACATAAAAAGAAATCCTTTCGACCTATAGATCTCGTTATATCAAATTCATAAAGATAGGGTTATGTCGGTTTAGATAATTCAAGTGCTCGCCGAGACACACTCTTTCGAACCTATGACAAAGCATTAAACAAAATCATACAAGAGTTGATATGTAATTTATTCGCCCATTTCTACAAGGAAAGTATCAAGATTCATTTACTATATGACATGAAATTCAATCAATCATGTAAGCACTTTCGAACATCTTATAATCAAGAGTGAACCAAATACATAAAAATGATCAAATACAATAGTATCGAGCACAAGAGTTCGTCAACTATGCAAACAACTAAGCATCGGATAGGAGGTGCAGCGCATATAGCTAAATGTGTGGCGTACTTTCTGCACGACCATGTTAGAATCCTTCATAAATTCTATATACACCTAACCAAACACAAGACGCCTACTCCATAATCAAAGGAATAACAATCATATTAATTTTATAAAAGATCATAATAAAGGAGTTATAGAGATTATACCAAATGATTACAAGTGCTTTGATTCGACAATTAGTTTTCCCAAATGAAAACTTTTACTAATGATCCAATGATCAATTCTTTATGCCTTGAACCCATTGGATGATGTTACTACACCCAAAATTCGTCCCTAACTGATGATGAAGAGATAGGAGAAGTGGTGGTTAGCGTGTGTGAAATGAGAGAGCCAATGGGTGCTTTTATAGGCTTTCCCCGACCCAAAGTGCGCCGCATAATGTCAAATGTGCGCCGTACATTCTAAGCTTGGGCACAAAGTTTCATTAATGATGAGGAAAAGTGTGCCACACCTTTGAGTTTGTGCGCCACACTTCTGGTCGTTTCTAGCTTTGGACCAAAAATCAAAGTTGTAGATAATTCGTTTCTTTTTCTGTGGCCACTTGAACCAACTCAAACAGAGTTTGTATACTCAAGATATGGCCAAAATAGTGGCAGGTGTAGGGAGATCACAAGCTTGACTTTATTTCTTCGTTTAAGCTTCATGTCTTCGTGTTTGCTTCCATTTCCTTCACGACACGTCCTTGGAACCTATAACATCAAATACACTTTATTAAGTATCAAAATTTCACATAATTAACCTAAATATATACAAATAACGCACACGCAAACATGTATAATTTGAGCATTATCAAGACATTCCAAAGAAGCTCATTGTTCATGTCATCCAGATCATTGATGCCCACAAAATCTTGTCTTTCAGGATGATTGAACAAAATCATTCCTAGTTATGGTTCTTCTAGTACATGGTCAGGGAGATGATTCTGGAACTGAACAAAGCCTTTGTACTTCTTTGTAGTAACAAAGATGTCACCGACTCTATGTCTAACTTCATTAGCTAATCTGTTCGGCTACAAGATTGGGTCTTCTGACTCTAGTGAGTTTTCAACATTTATAATGAGCAACTCACCAATCTTGTCATGGTTTCTTTTGGAGTGATCAAACCTTGTCAAAACCTCATCCCATCTCTTAGAAGTTTTCTTGGTTATCTTCTTTTCTAGCTCTAGCCATTCTGTAAGAGAAAGTTCTTTAGCCTGGAAGTCATTCAGAATTTCATCTGTATTATTAGCTCTATAGAATTTCATATCAATTAAGCCTTTGATGGTGAGCATGTCCACATTAGTACTCTATGAAGGACTTCTTCTGTTTAGTTTTGTTTGACATAACTTCTCATACAACATCTTCTGTTTGTAAATGGTTTCCATCTATTTGTAAATGGTTTCCACCAGTATCTCCCCAATTTCATGGTACATATATTGCTTTAGTTGTTTGAGTTTCTCAGCTTCATCAATTCCGACCAACTTCTTTATGTCTTCTTGAATGACCACACCAGATTTGATTAGTCTTTCATGTAATGTGTCCTCACCTTTGATTTTGTGTTGAATGATTGGAGAACATTCCTTAGAAGATTCGTCGTTGGTGGTTAGCCCATCTAAATGATCTAAATGAGCAGCGATATCCTCAGCCATTGGTGATAGAAGCTACTTATGGGCCTTCTTCCTTGCATGATTTTGGAATAGGTATTTGATTGATTGGCTTGTGGTGGCTTTCTCCCCCTCAACAAGAGAGTGCCCAACAACTCTTGCAAATATACCACCAGAAAGTAAAGCAACAAATGATTCCAAGGAATAAGATACCTTGGTCGGCAGAACTGGAACATCGTTTAGGACTTTAAGCTTGTTTTGAACATCTTCATATACATCCAGTTTCAAATGCTACAGCCTGGCCACCCTATCATTGATCTTGGACACAGAGTCACATAATTGATTTACCTGGCCAGGAACTGGACAAAATTCAGTTGGCAACTCCAAAGTGGCATTTGCTAGAGACTCCTTCAGCGATTCAAGTGATGTCTGAAGAGTGGAAGTAGTCACTAGCTCTTGAAGTATTGGTTTAAGGGCAGCCAATATCATTTGAGTGATGGCTTCAGCAGTAGGTGGTGCTGGAATAGCACTTAACTCAGCCACTTAAGATTTAGCAACTTTATTTTCTTCCTAAAGCTTGAGCATTTGTGCGTGAAGAACTAACACCTGGTTGGTTAATTCTTTTACCTGAAGGGTCTTGAGAGATGGTGGAGTGGGAGTTTGATCATCATCCTTGGCATGTAACACACCAATTTTCATGACTCATGTTATATTTAAAACGTCTTGTTAGTCCAGAGGGACTTTCATGAAAATAAGGTAATAAGAAAAAGGACCACCCATGAGACAATTTGACTCACAAGGACTAACTTTGTCAATTCCGAAATTTATCTAGTATAATCTTATATCCTTCCTCTTGATTTATGTAAACTCAGTATTCTTATTTCTTCCCGATGCTTCTATATGTCTCAAGTGGGAGGGAAATGATAATATAGGTTTGTGATATTTTTAAAAGATTTAATGAAGATTGAAGACAACTTTCAAGTATAAAAATTGTGTACCAAAGTTCTAACGGCCGATTCATAAAAAATAAACTGAGGTATGAATTTCTAATATGTCTTTAATTTAATGTTAAGCTTGTACCCATCATGAGGATATGCTTAGAATGCATGTTATGATATCACAAGTAGGTTTTGACAAATTTATAATGTTTAGTCGAGTTATGATATTAGGAAATCAATAAGAAACTATGTTAATCATGTTTAAGTGTTATAATAAGGCGTAGGTAACTTATTTTGATCATGTTATATCACTTTGTGGTGTTAATCCATGAAAAGTAATAATTGATGTTATGGGTTATTTGAATAGCCAAACACCCCTCTTATGTTCATGACATGTTTTTAGTATAAGTTCATGAAGTTAGATGATTAGAGACCTTATAAATGTCATATACATGTTTACCATGTTGAGATTTAAGTATACAAGCGACAAGTGTAGATTTATGACGAGTTTTTACAATTTTGGCCAAGTATAAAAGTAGGACAGCAACATGCGCAAAAAATTGTGTCATGTTCGAAAAATCGTATAAAATCAATCGTAACTTCTTTTGGGGCGTGCCATACATTTTCGGAAAGTTAGAGGAGTCCAGTTTCTAATAAACATGGCCTTAGGATCTGGTTCACTGATTAAGGTAGGCAAAACAGCAAGTTTGCAGGCTGCTGTAGAATGACAGCTTGGTTTTGTTAAGTACTTTCATGTTTATGAGTTGTAAAAGGTGTTTATGCATGTCGCGAAGGATTATATGTTGATATAACTTATGTTAGTCCACACTAGGGATTAGTTGTTAAATTTAAGTGGGTGAAATTATGGTTACTTGTGTAGTAGAAATTTTGTTTATAGATTTTCATGTTATTAATAGTTTATCTTATAAAGGGTGTTTGGTACAAGCTTATGAAGTGCTTAACCTAGCAAGATAGCTTACGGTCCTGATGGAAAATGATCTTAATATGTTAAATAACCTGTAGTATAAATTTTGTAAAGAGTAGACTAGCTTATAATGAGCTTTGGGTCATTTTAGTCACATTTAAGAAGTAGATCAGCATGCTGAATTGCATCTTGCGCAGACTTTAAAAGGCCATAGAAAATAGAGCGTTTATCGTATTGACATGCGGTAAAATCCCACTTTTATCCCTTTGAGTCTAATTTCCATCCCAAGTGGTCTTAAGGTTCAACTTTAAGTTTAAGTTGGTCAAACGTATATGTTACAACAGCAACTCAGAAAATTTGCACAAAAAGTACTTTTATGAAAGTGCGTTCAAAGATGATATAGCACCTTATCTAATGATGCTTAATTTGTTTAAACCTAATAGATGATAGTTAAATGATCTTAGTAGCTTCTAATGGCATTAGAATGGTTATCATGTGTTTAGGTGTTGTTGGAAATGGGAAAGCTTACAGAATGCTAAACAAGACTTAGAGGTGAGTAAAGTAGTATAAAAACAAACACGATATCATATAGCAATATAATCATGTTCATCTAGTTTATATTTCTTATTTTGATAAACATGCTCATATATATGCATCATGGTTTACAAGTGCACAAGTCTTGCTAAAACTACACATTTTGACATGTATGGTCATAAGATCATGCTATGAGACTAAGTTTAACTCGAGTGGCTATAAATTTGTGTTTTGTTACCATGTGAAGATGTATGGTCATACTATCATGTGGTCATAATATCATGCCTATGAGACAAAGTTAACCCGAGTTGTTATGAGTTTATGTTAAATTATCATGATGACCTGTGAGTTCATAATATAATGCTATGAGACTAAGTTAACCGGAGTAGTTATGAGTTGATATCAAATTACCATGTTAACCAAATGGTTTCAATATAGTTAAATTATTACCTTGACCTAAACGGTCGTACTATCATGAAAATGTTCTTAATGACCCATATGATAATTATATCATGTTTAATGCTAACAAAGAAGTTATAATTCATGTTATATGCTTGTTACCTCTATGGCACTTGTTTGTATTCAAGTTATGCAAGTTATCTATTACAAGTAAGTTATGTCACTATTTTATGCATGTCATGTGATATAACACATGTTGGCTCGTGAGGTCTTAAATTCGGTTCATGTTGCCCTGAGTCGTAATATTATCATGTAAAGTAGCCACGTTGACGTGAGTGATCATATTATCATGTTAAGTAATCACATTGACGCGAGTGGTCATACTATCATGTTAAGTAATCACGTTGACCCAAGTGGTCATATTATCGTGTCAAGTAACCACGTTGACCCGAGTGGTCATATTATCATGTTAACTAACCACGTTGACCCGATTGATCATATTATCATGTCAAGTACCACGTTGTCCCGAGAGGTCATATTATCATGTCAAGTACTCATGTAGACCCGAGTGGTCATATTATCATGTTAATTGTCCATGCTGACCCGTGTGGTCATATTTTATGTTATGTGCTTAACCGCAAGTTATATTCCATAAATGGAATTCAAATTATGGCGCTATGATTCAAGTTTTAACTAACATTTATACATGTTATCATTTCATGAATCCAATATACTATTCGTTTACTCACTAAGCATTATGCTTACCGTTACTTAATTTCATGTTTTATAGGTGATCATATTATTCTAAAGCCAAGAGGAGAAATGGAGCTTCGGGTTAGCTATCGATGGTGCTCGGAAGTAATGAGCAATTCTCTAACCATTCTCTTGATACGCCCTAATGCATTTTAAATTGTCTCGTACGAAATATAAAAGTTATTATTTTGGTACGACAATAGTTAAAAAAAATACGAGCATTTAGGTTGGTTTAACGGGCGTTTCATGGCATTTACTCTAGCAAGTTCTCTTTTGGTTCGCTTTCATCAAGATCAACAGGTGATCGTTCATCAAGACCAAACTCCTTTGCAATGTCTGCTAAAGACACCTTCAACATAAATGGAGGCAAGTTTCCTACCTTGGCTCCAGTGGTATAAGGCACATCCTCAACAATATTTGGAGCTCTAGCATCCTCCATGTTGAGGTCAGTTTCAACATCTTCACCACCAGGATTGGTTTGACCTGCTGGATCCTAAGAAAAAGTCCCTGATTAGTTGAGATCAATGAGCATGATATTGTTCCATTCAGTAGTACCGTGTTTCTGGGGCACCACATTACTAGGAACAAAAGAGCCAAGGTCAGCTTCAGCTGTTATGTTTGTTGAAGCTTCACCCCCTGATGCAAACTAAGAGTGAAAAATGAAAGAATCTGGTAATGAATTTAAATTTAAAGAGCTTACCAATGCTGACACTACTATATCGAGTTGGGGGTCAACTCTTCTTCACTCTCATCCCCTAAAGAAGTTGGGACCAGAGTTTCTTGCGGGGCCTCTTTATGCATGTAAAATCCTGCTGGAGCAGAATCCGACAGTTAGCTTGGGTTTTTGTCCATGGCCAGGGAGGAATTTTGTTTCTTCAAAACTGGGCCTTGGGAGGCATCAGATGAATCCTTTGAGGGACTATATGTGCTATGTGCCCTCTTGCTGGACGCAAGCTTGGATCTTAAAGTATTAGTTGATAACGACTTTTTCATTGGTCGAGACTTAGCTCCAGACTTTTTGCCCTTTGAATCCCCTTTTCCAGTTGGAGAAGTTTTCTTTGGAGCTTTTAACAACACCCTTCTACTAAGCAAACGACCAGCATGGGAGGTGTAAAAAAGGGGTCTACAGTACTAACTGGAATGGTCTAGTGCTTAAACCCAAAACTGGTACTGATAGTCTACTACCCTGAGGCTGAAGATATAAATCCTCGAGGTTGTCAGCAAACAAGAGAGATAGAAATCTGGTGTAAACAACATTTTTCTCTCTTGTGTGTTTCTCCAACTTTCCATAGAGATCTTCAAAATCATTTTACCAAAATCAAATTTGATCCCATTTGCTAAACAATATAAAATTGTTGCATATTTTTTATTTATTTAATCCAAACCTCTAGTTCCCCCCCCCCAAACACTCAATCAAAATAGTCATCAAAAGTTTCCACTTATTTCGTAAACAACTTCTCTTCAAATAACCCTTATTTAGGATCTCTTCTGTATACCCAATCGTCCCAAAAATGTTTTAACCTTGATGAAATCAGGGACATACTCATAATTTTCCGATCGAGTCAAATTATTTAACCCAATGGCTTTTCTAAACAAACGTACCCCAAATTTCCCATGTAACTCAGCTGAAGGAGACGTAAATTCAATCGACCTTTTGTTGGAGGAGGGTTTGGCTGTGATCCAAAACTCCCTAAAAAAACTCTTGATTTATAACTTATGGGTTTTTGAACAAGGCTTCATCAAGAACACATTTTGACACAAAATTCATAACCTCATTTCCGGAGACTAGAGGTTATTGTTTTGGGTTTGATTAACACAAGATTGTTGGATTTTATGATGATATCTTCGATGGGGAAGTTTACATGTGGTGAGGCAATTAGGGTTTGTTCTTGGGATGAAGATTCTATCGTTTTTTTAGGTTTTTGATGAGAGAGAAGGTTGTGTGTGTGTTTTTTTATTGTAAATCTTTTGGAAAAGTGAGATGTGTTTTGTGTTTGAGAGATTTACATAAAACTTTTGAATGATTTTGGTTAGTTTTAAAACTGTTTTGAGTAAAAATTTTTGAGTTTTAGGGTTTCTTTTGCACATTTGGCTCAAACTCTCTCATTAATGCGCTGGATAAACGAGTGATTTCTAACACATTGAACAGTGTAATGCCACTTGTGTCAGATGGGTTGTTGGTAGTGGATGTTGACGTTTGATATTTCCTTAACACATTAATTGTACCCTTTTTGAAAATGTTTTCTTTCAAAGAAAATTCAATGCCAATTAATTTAATTTTTCAAACATGTGATTGATTGGTTTTAAATGTTCTAGTTAGTTATGGTGAACATGATAAGTGACTTTCATGAGCTTCAGTACGTCAGATGAGGCGACAAAACCCCACATACATGTTCACAGAGGTGAAGAAGATATATGACACTGCACGCTCGTCTATCATGCCTAGCTACTCATTTATGTCACAAATTCTTTTCAAAAATGTTGGACCTTTAATAATACTGAAGGAACAGTTTGATAATATCTAGGAGATTTGCTTTCAGCTTCAGTGCGTCAAATAAGGCGACAAAACACCATGTACACATTCACATTTGTGAATTAGACACATGCTATTGCACACTCCTCTACTCAAACAATGCTACTGAATGAAATAAAAAACTTAGTGTGAAATACTGAAACTTTATGACTATTTAGTGATTTCTGAAGGTTCAGGTTTTGTATCATCAATGTTTAACATACATAGTTCCATTATCAATCTTTTGAAAGTTGTTTCATCCAGTGGGGTGGTGAAGATATCAACCAATTGGTATTGGGTAGGGATGAAATGTAATTCGATGTTCCCTTTCACAATGTGATCTCTGATAAAGTGATATCAGGTATCAATGTGTTTTGTTCTTGAGTGAAGGATTGGATTGTTAGTTATTACAATAGCACTATTGTTATTACAAAAGATTGGAATCTTTTCATATTCTATATCATAGTCATAAAGTTGACTCTTCATTCATAAAATATTGGCACAACATCCAGCAGCTGCCACATATTCAGCTTCTGTAGAAGACATGACAACTGATTGTTGTTTTTTGGCACTCCAACACAGAAGTTTGCCACATAGTAATTAGCAAGCATTAGATGTGCTTTTTCTGTCCAAATTACATCCAACATACTCAAAGTTTGAATAACCTTTGAGATCAAATCTTGAGGACTTGGGGGTACCAAACACCAAGACTGGAGGTACCTTTCAGATACATGAAGATTCTCTTGACAGAAATAAGGTGTGATTCCTTTGTATTTGCTTGGTACCTTGCACAAACGTAGGTAGAGAATTGAATGTCAAGCTTGCTGACTGTTAAGTACATTAGGGAACCAATCATACCTCTGAACTGAGTCTCAGTGACTGATTATCCATTGAGATAAGATTCTAAGTTGTTAGGGGGTACCATTGGAGTTTTCACTGAAGCACAGTTGATGTCATACTTTTTCAGCAATCCTTGACATATTTTTCTTGATTAATGGAGATGCCTTGGTCAGATTGTTTTATCTGAAGACCAAGGAAGTAGGTGAGTTCACCCATCACACTCATCTCAAATTTTTGGGTCATAAGTTTGGCAAATTGTTTTGCAAAGTTTCAAGCTTGTTGAACCAAAGATGATGTCGTCCACATAAACTTGCACCAGGATGGTGTTAGTTTTAGTTGTATAGATGCACAAGGTGATATCTTTTACCTTTGACAAATTTATGTTCAATAAAGAAGGTTGAGAGAGTTTGATACCATGCCTTTGGGGCTTGCTTCACTCCATACAAGGCTTTGTAAATCTTGTAGACATGACTAGGGTATACTCTTAAAGCCTGGAGGTTGAGTAACATAAACTTCTTCCTTTAAATCACCATTGAGGATTGAACTTTTAAACATTCATTTGGTATATTGTGAAGTTCATGTATGTGGCATAAGCAAGGAATATTCGTATGGATTCTATACGAACAACTGTAGCAAATGTCTGATCAAAATCAACACCATACTCTTGATTGTATCCTTGAGCCACCAGCTTGGCCTTATTTTTGACAACAATTTTGGTTCCATCCCTTTTAAGTTTGTACACCCATTTGGTACTAATTATTGATTTTCTATGTGGAAGATGAACCAATTTCCAGACTTTGTTTATTTCAAATTGATTTAGTTCCTCTTGCATGGCATCTACCCATCCAGGGTGAGTAAGAGCTTCAGAAACCTTTTTGGTTCAATTTCTGAAAGAAAGTTTGCAAAGAGACATTCTGCACGTGAAGCAACACTTAGTTTTTTGGCCATAGCTCTTGTAAGTCTACCAGCACTAGGATTACCCACTATGTTCACCAGTTGAATGTTACTATTTTTAGTCCAGGAACTTTGTGGAGCTGGAGAGTGAGTACTAGGGATGGTATTTGAGCTAGAGTTGGGAAGATCATGACACAAGATTGAACTATCTCTAGTGTTCAATAAAGGATATTCAATAGACAAAGGTTTAGTTATTTGTGGACTATCTTCTTGTTCAGAATGAGAGTTCACTTGAACCATTTCTCTTGAAATAACTGGAGAGTTTTGGACACAAGGCTCAGTTTGATTATTATTGGTGGTGTCATTTGACTGATCATTTTGATCATTTTCCTGATCATTTTGTTCATTTGTCTGAGCTTGTTGATCATTTTGATCCATTGATTGATTTCCATCTGTATGAATTGCTAAAGGATTGCCTTCAGTAGAAGGACTGGTCATGTCTTCAAATGGATCAATGTGAGGGACTGATTGATAGACAGTTTGAAACTTCTGAGAGGGATCATAGTATTTGAATTCCATCAGGTGTATAGTTATGAGATTCATGAATATGAAGTTCAACCACTGATGGATTTGAAAATTTGATAGCTTCAGAACTTTCATTGAAAGTGATGTGAAAGGTTTCTTCAATACATTGTCTTCTTATGTTGAAGACTCTATATGCGTTTGATACCAGTGAGTATCCAAGGAAGTAACCATCATCAGATTTTTCATCAAACTTTCCAAGGTGATCCTTGTGATTGTGAATGAATATTGGACACCCAAACACATGTAAGAATGTGATGTTTGGAATTCTCCCCTAAAGACGTCACAGGGAGTCTTCATGTGTCTCTTCACAATGATTGATCTATTTTGAGTGTAGCAAGCAGTGGCTACAACATCAATAAAAAATGCTTAGAGAAAGCAGATCCCACAAGCATTGTTCTTGCAGCATCAATCAGAGTTATGTTCCTTCTTTCAGCCACACCATCTTCTTCAGGTGTGTAAGGAGATGAGAAATTTTGTGAAATTCCTCTATCATCACAGAAGTTGATTAGTGATTGATTCCTGAATTCAGTACTGATAAGACCTCAAATATACATGGTCTTATCATCGTAAACGGGCTTAAAATGCTTAAAATGTCGTTAAATATCATGAAATATAGTTGGGTGTGTTCAATTGTGTATTTTAGGTATGGATTTCGTGAAAAAGATAAAAGATCACAAGAATCAAGCAAAAACAAACACGAGAAATGAAGCCGCATAATGAACCGGACCCGAATGTTGATTTTCCAAGAAAGTCCTTGAAGAATGAGGATTTGGCAACTTTAGTCCCTCAAGAATTGAAGACTTTTCACTTTTAGTCCTCCTAAATATCAAGTGTACAAGAAAGGACCCTAAAGTATCAAGATATGCCAAGTTCAGCCCTTGAAGATTCAAGAAAGTACACATCATACCCTTAAAATACTTTTTAAAAAGTATTTGTGGCCAAAGTGGAAAAGGAAAAACTTGATATCAAAGGGAAAGTTTCAATATACTGGCCAGGCTTGATTTGCAAAGAACATGGAAGATTGGGGGTATATTATGCCCAGACAACAAAACTTAAACCACCACTCCCATGATGCCACCTCATCCAACCCGCTACATCACCCCACTCAGCTGATTAATCAACACTTGTTTCAAGTTATTGTTATTTAACCAAAAAAAGCGCCTAACATCCCCACTAAACTCAAATGGGATCAAACTCGTATTGCTCATTATCATAAACCCTAATTAGGGTTATCCATTAATCGTTAATAATTGATCATATCCTTCTCCAGAACCATAGTTCCTCCAACACTAATCACATCCCAACCCACCTTATCCCTCCACGTCACCTCAGGGACCCACCATAATGGTCCCCTGCACCATATGAACAAAAGAGACAAACAATGACAGTAAGATCTATGGTGGATATAATTTTATTGTTGGATACTCAACTTTGGACGCTTTAGATCATCTATCAACAACTTGCATCCAACAACCATCCAAAATAGATCACATGCCTATGACAGAAGTCACGAGAATCACTTTGACCCGTTTTTAAAGTATGAGCAAGAAGGGCTTAATAGGAAATTCAATACATTAGGGTTAGACATCTTCTTTTCGCTTCCAGAATCTGTAAGCCCTATTATATAAAGGGTGTTAGACATTTTCAGTTTCTTGTTCTTGGTTTTTCTTTTGATCAAAGCATTGTAAATCTCTTTTTCCTTATAAATGAGAATAATGGTGTTTGTTTATTGACTAAATCCCAAGAGACCAATGTTTGTTCTATTCTTTATTCTGATTTGATTTAAGTTCCAAGTTTTTATAAAAAGTTTTTAAGGTAACCTGTTTAGAAGTTATTGTCCAAGATTTATATTTGGATCATATATGTTTGATTTTATGTTTGAAGATCAAACATAAGTGACAAGTATAAGTTTTGTTCTGTTTTGTGGATCCATTCCAAGTTTTCTGAAAAAAAGATTGTTTACTGAAATTTTTGACCAAAAGCCCATACTTTGATCATCTAGATTTGATTTTCTTAACTGAGAAGCAAGTATAAGTGAAAAGTGTGAGATTCGTCTATCCTTCATCAAGTGATTCTAGATATAAAGCTTGTTGTTGAGTTAAGGTTTTTGTTTTCCTCTTATTACTAAGACTCACTGTTTGTAAGCTTGAATCAAGCAAGCTTTGCCATAAGCCCTTGATCTAAATCTGCAAACTTGGATTTACTCTTGTGGTGATGTGCAGGTGAAGCCATACTCCCTTGTCTTCCATGTTAGTTGCTAATTCTGTTATAGAACATCACATGGCAACCTCTTTCTTCACTACATAAATCAACCACCCATATTTCAGAACCCTTTGTCACCACTTGAAGACTTGGTGTTTCTATGGGATGAGCCAGCTTATAGTTGGTACCTCTCTCTCTTTCACTTTCTGTTTAATTTTATGCAATGTATGACTTACTTGTTTAACTACCTTGCTTGATAGTTCACTTGCTTAATCTATGTCAATGCTCAGTTTTTATCAGATTTAGAAAGGTCTTGAATTTTATTTAAGTAATTTTCTTAACTGTCCTTTGCAAGATCTAGATAATAGATAAATAGGGTGTTTGGATTTTCAATTTGTACATGTGTTGGTACCAATTGAGTAACTAAAAATGGTCATGGCATGTATTTTTAATTAAAATAGGGTCATTGTTGTGCTTGTTTCAAATTTGGTGAAGTTAAGTTTTAAAATTGCATAATTAGTGTTAAAAATACCTAAACTGCATCATAGTATGAAATAGGTCTGTTTTAGTTTTTTGGAAAGTGAATCTTGGTCATATAGCTAGTTAGGGTTTAGGTCTAGGGCTGTGTAGTATAAATTTTAAGTTTGTGCAACCTGATAGCTTGATTTGGTCACTTGAAGTTCATAAAAGGGTCAATTGCATCAGCAACTGGATTTTTGTTTGCTTACCATTTATACCAGCAGACACCTAAGCCATAAAGAAGCTTAATCTGAAGATTCAATGGATGAAACCTAGTAGTTTGCCATGATTAGGGTAGATTCATAGGTTCATTGTTCAATTTCTGTGATTGGAATAGATTGGTTAGCTCATAACTGCTTTAAACACTCACTATTATCCATCAGACCTAAATTGCTTGCATAACTGTGCATCTTTTGATCAAACTGTACTAATTGGTGTGATTACTTGGTGTTTATTTTCTTGTTATTGACTCCCCACACTTCACTAAGTGTGGGGGTGCCTTGATTGCCCCAAAACATCCACTCAATCAAGCTCAAAAGAGCAATTTTCAGTTTCTTTGACAAGCAATGGGAAACCCTGTTCCCACTGACAAGCAATTGCTAGCCACTGCTTAACTAAAAACAAAGAAAAGTCAAGCTGTCACTTTTAATGGTCAACTATTTTTGTCTTTAGTGCCTAAAAATCAAGTTTTTCCAGTTTTTTCAATTTTCCCAGTTTTAGTTAATTAAGTTAGGATTTTTAGAAAAGCAATTTTATTTTTCTCATTATTATATTATTTTGTATCATTATTTTAATTTAAATTCAGTTTTTGGTCCTTTAAAAAAAGTAAATCAATTTTAAAAAATCTAGAAAAATACTTTTTAGTTAACATATAATATAAGTAAGATTACTGTTTAATAAAATAATATTTTGGGTTTATTTTTAACTTTATTCAATTTTTAGGGCTTTAATTAGCATTTAAAAATTAAATATTAATTAAGTTAAAAAGTAAAAAAAGTTTTGTTTATTTGTAAACTTTAATTATATTTTTAGTTATTTAATTTAAATTTTGGGTAATTTTTAGTTAAAGTTTTTAATTTGTTCATTTTTACGATTTTACGCGTTCTACGTCATAGTTTAACCTTTAGTGTAATCCGTTTTTTTATTATTCCCTTTTTCGTCTCATCAATATTAATCTCAAATTTAACAAGTTTAACACACACACTAATCCTCCTCGAGAACGAGCTCACACAACAAGGGTCATAAGTGTTTACAGTTTCCTAAACGTACGGTTAATACTTACCGCTTTTATGTTGTTTTTCCTAAAACACGTATTCATACTACTATCATTTTGGCGCCGCTTCCAGGGAGGTGTGTTTAGCCATATTTATTTATCGTGTTTATTTGAGTGTTTACGTTTTTATCGTAAATACTTATTTTTATTTTCTATACTATTTGCCATAAAAATAATCGTGTTAAATTGAACTCAATTAACACAAAATCATTTTCTCGTTTTTATTATGCATAATATATTGTATTTACGTAGAACAATTAATACACAATAAGTATCCAAATATGCGAGAAATCGCACCTTAATAGTGGGCGTTCCGGTCATTATTAAGTGTCGAATTCAAACGAAATCAAAGGCAAAATAGATAAATACTCTTTATTGATTTAATCTCGATAAATACAAACTATAAGGTGGGTATAAGGCGGTTGTATTTGACGACCTAAAGAAAAAAGGCTCTTAAGTGCTTCGCACCGCCTCGTTTTCTCCGCTCGCTTGTGCGTATTTTGAAAGTGACGATTAATTAGGGGTTTGCCAAAATCAAGTATTATTAATCTATTTTTGTGAGTTTACATTATTGAACCCTCGAAACGTTTTGGCGTTCCGCCAACATTTCAAAGTCGACGAAGGTTTTTACTTCACGTAATCGCCTTCACTCTCTTTGGATTCATTAATCGAGACCTTTATTAGTGGATAGTTTTTGTAGATTAATTCTACGTAATACACAAAAATTCCAAAAAATTGAAAAACCAAAAACACGAAAATAATCTTCTACTTTCCCTCTATTTTCTTAATTCTTTTCTCAACCCCTATTATTTTAATTCTTTATGAATTTTTACGACGATTGCGTAGGGTGTGGAAGATCGTTGAATAGTTTTCAATCATGTCAATGGTGTTCATGCGAGCGGTGCAGAATGGAACTCTGCAATGCACAATTTGGACATTGCCCATCTTGTAATACGGTCAATTCGTACTTCACCTCGAATGAAATTATCTCCCCCTATTGCATATATTGCGGTAGCACTTCCCATTGGCACACTTCGTGTCCAATTCAATATCCGAATGGTCACAACTACGAACCAAGTTACGATTATGACGATGGGGAGTGTTACTCACACGACGAACCGGATTTTATTCAAAAACCGAGTTGCGACAATTGTGGTGGGCCTCACGATACGTTCTCTTGCGAACCGACGACTTATAACGAGCCTTATTTTTTCGATAATTTTGAGGACCCACCACACAATCTCGAACATCAAAATTCTAACGAGGGGCAAAACTCTTTTGTCTCTTTCTTACTCGACCATCGAGAAATTTTTTTGCAAGATGTGAGAGACGCTTTTTGTAGTATGAGGGAAGAGAGAGAAATGGAAGAACAACGAGAGCAAGCGTTAAATACTTACGACTCTATATCTCTTGTAACTCCATATGATTACGACAACGATGACGATAACGACAATTTCAATCTCGACCCTCATCATGAGACCACCACTCCTACACCCACTTCGGAAACCGATGCCTCTCTAATTATGGGGGAGACAAATCTTAGCATTAATCCCAGTGTCGAGATCCCTATTCCAATCCAAAGTGAGCCTACGGTTTTCTCTGAAGATGAGGTAAGTGATTTTGCTCTCGATGAATTTTTCCACTAAGATTCTAACGAGGCAAATCACGATAGTGAGTATGATTCCATTTCTTGTGATGATTTCTCTCCCATTGACACTTCAGGGAGAGAACCAACGACTTTCTCGAACCCGCTTTTCAATGACGAAGATTTTTCCGCTAGTGATGACGAGTCACTAATCAACGAGGACCTTCAAATTGATGATTTTAAAATCTTTTCGAACCCTTTATTAGAATTTGATGACGCGTTCATTGTTGGTGACGTAAATCCTCTCTTTGATGAGACGTTCGAGGACATCGAGAGTGAGGATTCTAAGGATCCTAAACTCGATGAGCCGGATTTGCTAGTCACCCTCCCGACGTCTTATACGGTTGAGACTTCTCTTTCTACTCATGACGTTTCCATTATCGAGGGGTTCACCGAAGGACCGCCTCTAGATGAGAATGAGGATTTTAGTGAGGCTTTTGCCTTCGATTCGGGACGAAACTTTGAAACTCATAATTTGATTAATTCTCTTTCAATTTTACCTTCGTTCCAAAGTGAACCAACCCTTCCCCTCGGATATGATGAATTCACCTACGTTGTAAGGAGTTTTCTTCCTTACAAGACGTATCCTCCGACTTTGCGTAACAAGATGTGAGGATACGATCTTTGATCCCGGTATAAAGGCTTTGCCTTTATGATTGGTTGCTTTTGGGCCTTGATTACATGTAAGTCCCACAAAAAATGACCGAACCATGATAATAACTAAATGATCACATTTATGGGGATTCGATTCGAGCTTTTGACTCGGTTATCAAAAACAAGGTGCCTCGTGGGGGATTCTCATGCTTATCCTTGTAAATATTTTTTCTTTTTAATTATCCTAATGAGGGTATTTGTGCCCTTCCAACCTTTGTTCCGTTGTTGTTTATGATTGTGTTACGTAGATCATCATCTTCATGATTGAAGCATCTCGTGTTCGTTTACGTGAGCCTCGATCGTTTGCTTTAAGATTTTTCCGATATCCAAAAGATATATCCGTTTATCGTTCTAACAATAGTTCTTTTAGCACACTTCATAAACGGCTATAGATTTAATTGTTATATCATTTCCATGCTAGATTAAGCATTCGATTTTTCGTCTCTAGTATGGGGGTGCTCCACCTTTAGACTCGAAACATTGAGGACAATGTTTACATTTAGTATGGGGGGTGAATAAATACTTACCTTGCTACGCCCTCATGCTTTGTTATCGTTTTGTTGCAAATAAGGCTAAAAAGGGGCAAATTTTAAAAAATTTCTCATGTTTTCATAAGTGTTTAAGACACGAATGTAGATTTTCCGATGGCGAGAATAAGAGTAATTTTTGAATCGACCGTGCGTGCTGAGAACTTAGCTTCGATTCCTTAACTTTTATTAAGCTGTCTCTTAAATGAGGATGAGAAATGATAGCGTTAATTATAAGTTACTATGCTAAACGTAGAATTCATGATTCTTTCAAAAACTCACGTGTCCTAATTATATGCTTATTCTCCCACACTTGTATATAAATTTTGCTAATAAATATTGACTTAGCGGCTTAGTCTTAATTGCTGGTTTCTAATTAATTCAGTAGCTTCCATGTAATTAAATTGGGAAAACATTAAGGATTCGCCAGCGTCACGGTTTTGAAGTATTGGCACCCGAATAATCAAAGGCTTCCCCAATAATAATTTTTAAGTACCTCTTCACCTAAATCAAGCAAAAATTTCAAGCTCACAAGGCCGAAAAATATATGCGAAATTGAAAGTGAATGTCGTAAATCTCGAAGCCTTAAAGATCCAAAATTCGCCTTAGCGTGAGGATATACGGCAAGTCATAATAAACACCTCATGGCGAGGTTAAATAAAAGACAAGGGCAAGACCGAAGTCATAATAAAAGCTCCATGGCGAAGTTGAATAAAAGATGGAGGTAAACCATGATAATCAAAGCTACCGATGATGAGGTGGGTAATAAAATTCATGGTAATAAGTCAAATGTTCAAAACCGTTATAAAACTGTGTTTATCGAATCTCACTTGTTGACTTAATTTTTTGACATCGTTGTCTATTAGCGGAGGTTATTAATTTAATGGTTTTGGCTACACCGTTTCGTTTCTATTTTTGGACCTTAATCTCTATTATCGCATAAGTCAACAATGTATCATCATGATCATTCAAGACAAAAATAAAATATAAGAGATACCAATTAGGACCAAGGGAGTCTAAGTACGTGATTAGAGCATATGAGTAGTGTTAGCATTAATAACTTATAATGAAAATGATCTCGTTACACGCTTAGCATGGAATTGGGTGAAAATAGAGGACAATGAATTTATCTCTATGATGCACTCAAATGTTCTTATTCTATGAACCTAAACGTCCCATTTTGCGATGAAAATCATACATTATTTCTAAAACACAAGTAGTAATAGTATAGTGAGTTTACGTTTCCATAAAAGTCGATAAAAATGAATTTTAGAGATGCTTAGATACATTATTCTAGCATTACGTGAGGGCACGACAATGGTTTAGCATGGGGAAGTGATAAGACCTCAAATATACATGGTCTTATCATCGTAAACGGGCTTAAAATGCTTAAAATATCGTGAAATATACTTGTGTTTGTTCAATTGTGTATTTTAGGTATGGATTTCGTGAAAAAGATAAAAGATCACAAGAATCAAGCAAAAACGAACACGGGAAACGAAGCCGCACAATGAACCGGACCGGAATGTTGATTTTCCAAGAAAGTCCTTGAAGAATGAAGATTTGGCAACTTTAGTCCCTCAAGAATTGAAGACTAATGTATGCTTTTATGTATTGCAATTAAAGTTCGTTTTCCTCGACTCACTCGAATTGATATCTAATTTACGTAGATGAATTGTTCTTGGTAACTAAAACTTGATTGGTATTTTAAAACTATTTAAAATTTATAACTAAATTAGGCTATAAAACTATTTAAACAATTTAGAAATCTATTTAAAATTTAAATAAAACTAAAATTTATTTAATCTAATTAAAAAGTAAATACTTTTAAACTATTAAATTCTTTAAAACTAATTTAACTATTTAAAACAAATCTATTTTAAAAAAAATTATAAACTAATTTAAAACTATTTAGAATGAATCTATTTTAACTAATTAAAAACTAATTTATAAAAGCAATTTAAAATTTCTAAAAGGTAATTAAAATAATTTTATTTTCTTTATTTTTTAAAACTTTATAAAGAAAACTTATATAAAACTTTTAATTAAAATTAATTAAACTAAGATTTATAATTAAACTACTTAAAACAAACTTGCAGCTAAAAAAAGGACTATATTAATTAGATAACGTGTACTAGAACACAAATAAAGGGTAGACGAGATGGTTAACTTGTGTTGTTTTTGAGCTAAAGGTCAGGGGTTCGAGTCCCGCAGTGACCTTTTTGGCTATATATTTTTGGAATAAATGAACACTCAGACCAAATGGGTCTGAGGTTTTTAAGCAGATAAAAACCAGTAACTAATCACAACCAAAAGCAGATAAGAACACAACACAATCAAATAAGCACAAATAGACTGAACCAAATAAGCGCATAAAACTGTAAATAAGCAAATTAAGACTTAAACTAAATAAACAAAACTACTAAAAACTAATCAGCAACTAATAAATAAAATAGCAAATTCAATCTGAAAACAATAAGCTAACCAACTATAAAGCAATACCCCAGATAAGTCAATTCAAACTATATAAACCATATTAACTTAATCAGCTAATAAGCATAAACAAAAAAGATCTAATTAGCAGAATAATTAAGAAATAATCAAAACTAAAACCAATATCTAGCAGACTTAAAAAAAAGACTAAGAGCAGACAACAAAACTTAACAGACTACCAAATCCAAATAACCACTAGCAGATTAATAAGCAGAAACTTAAACAAACAGTAATACAATTTACTTATAAATCTAAACTTAAGCAAACATACAAATTAATCTAAAAAAAACTGAACATAAAAATAGAAAAGGGAAAGAACCTGGTGACGAATCCGTTGAGCAGTAGACGAGGCGCTGAGCCGTCTATGAAACTAAGTCGAGACCATCACCATATAATATCAACACCAATCGAACCCCAAGAAACATCAGCTTCAATCAAACCAATCAATTAATATTCGAACCTGATTTTTTACAAACTTCCAGTAGGGAAGTTTTTTCTACCAAGTTTTACTTAATATTATTTAATCCGAAAACAGATAAAAAAATTAAATAGCAGTAAACTTTAAATAATTGAAGAGACAAATTTAAACTAAATAAAACTTTTATTAATAACTGAAATTTGATTACAAAACTGAAAAGAGAAATTACATTAAACCTATCATCTACTTTTGCAAAAATAAAATTAAAGTAAAAAATGGCACCCATTACAGAAATATGGATGTGTTTTTATAGGGAAACCCTAAAAACCTGTTGGTGAAGCTTGTTGATGAAGATATCAAATCCTGGCCACTCTTTTCTTCTCTCTCTTTTCCTTCTCTTGATCTACGGCTGAAAACACATTACCCATCACACGGATTGCCACCGTGGATGGGTTGTGTTTCTTGTGCTAGTTTGCATCTGATGTGGAGCCTTCTTATTGGAGGATTGGTGTTTTGGTGTTGTCATAACCAATCAAAAGAGGGAAAAAGGGCCACGTCGGATGTACTCCTCCATTTTCTTGATCAGAAAAAAGGGGAATTAATTTCCCCTGTGTCATATACACGCGCCTCATAATCCAAAAAGCCCCAAATTGATTATTTATCTAGGGTTTATTTGGTGAAAGGGACGACTTTGTTTGTTTTGGGTGATGGAAAAGGGGTGAAGACAACATAGGTTGTAACATAGAGATAATGTGAGGTGTGAGGGAAAAGTAAATTGTGGGGTGGGTAAATGTGAGTTTGGTGAGTGAAACGTAATAAAACGTGTGTGGGAGAGTTGGTAAGAGTTGACCAAAAGTATTTAACTCTTACTCCATTCGTTTGACATATTTTTTACCCTAATGGGTTTAAAAAGCCCAAAACACACGTTCCATACTTTGTTTTCCAAATAAAATGGGATGTTGGCCCAAATAACATCATCCGTCCCTTTTTTAATGAATTGGGCCATAAATTGGGCTTGTGCCAATTAAGTAGTTAACTTGCATCTTTATTGGGCTTTTTGGGCCCAATAGTAAATGTGGGACCCACTTGGCCCAATTATCTTCATAAAAATTAAATCCACTAAAATCGAGCTTGAATTCGTCTTTGATGATCATTTCTTCAAAGTCGTATCGATTTTGCCGGTTTTCATGATCTTTGGCACACTTTTGGTTCTTTGACTTTGTCTTCGTCTCTTTCTTGGACTTTTCTTCAATATTTGACCGTGAAATCCCGTGTTTTCTTTCCTTTTGATCTTTTGTACCAATTTTACAAAAAAACACAAAACCACGCGTAATTCCGACTTTTACGATACTAAACACATGATTAGGTCTTGTTTTTCCTTGACTTTAGTGGCAAAAGGATAAGTGTTTACACACTTATTAAATCCCCTACACTTGACCATTGCAATGACCCCATGCAATGCATAGTTTTAAAGCATAAAGTTACATTTTTCTCATAATTAACCCATCATGGCCTTTATTATGATATACTATTATTACAACGATAAAAAGAAATAAAGCTTTAAAGGAAACAAGAGTTATAACAATTTATTAACTTGGAAATTATTTGATGGAAGAAACTCGTAAAGAAATCTAAGACTTAAATTAGGGCTTTGGTGTCATAAATATAAATTACCCTCAAGTTTCACGTTCCCCATACCAAGCTTAAAAACAAGATCATTGAGTTCTTAGGTTAAAACTACTTATATAAGACAATTGTGTAATAGTCTTTCTCCAATTCCTAAATTGTATCTCTAGATTTTATGGATTGTCATTCACCCGTAGGCTCATTTGACTTATTTGATAATTATTAGTCCAAAAATGAAGGCAAAATGGTACAAACCCGACACTCAAAACCTAACCTCGTCCTCAAAAAACGTTGTCACTAAAGTAAGCCCACATCAAGGATGATTTAACACGATTTGGGGAATAAATTCCTGGACCCAAAATTTGGCCACTAGTACTACTTATTGATTATTCCTCCAAAGTTATGTTGACTTTATGTGGAGTTTAGCAAATTCACATCATATACCCTTAGGCTCTTTAAGATGTAAAAACTCTCCTAATCTATTGTCAACACCCTAAGGCTCCTTGAACGATAAACGAGGGAATTGATTTTTGATCAATTTTTATTCAACACTTACCATGTCATACACCCTAAGGCTCTAATGACAAGGTTAGTGCTACATGCCCCACACCCTAAGGCTCCTTGAGGTCATGTTTTAATCTTATTCTTTTTTTATTTATGATATATATAGTAGGCCAAATTCCGCGGTCCCATGGTCTGAATACCTCCTACTTAGTGGTTATGAGCCACCTTAGTCGGAAGTCCACAACGCTGGCACCCTCAATGTGTTCATGCTTTAATTACAAGGAGATAAAAGATTTGGCTAAGAGTTAAGATATCGAATCTACACCGCAAAAATCCTCATTTATTAAGCAATTAAATATACAAGCGGGAAGAAAGAGCCACAAAACTCATATAAGCAAGAATTAACCCTTAAACTTATTATCAACTCTATCATCTCTCGTTCTCCACAATTTAAAATCTCAAAGAATGAGATTCGTGGATGCTTAGCCTAATAAACCAATTAAGGTCCATATGGTTAAGGATACTAGCTAGAGTAAACTTGGATAAGTAAACTCGGGTTGAGTCAAAATATTCACGACGGGCCTAATATATCAAAGATATCTAAACTTGTTAAAACCATTTTATTTATTTATTTATTTTTGACTTATTCTTGAAATATAAATACGATGCGATGACAAAAGGAAAAATAAAAGAAAATAAATGGAAATACTACTAGGCCAAAATTGATCAAAAATTTGAAAAACGTTGAAATTTTTTTAATTTTCCGGTTAAATGGGGTCAAATTCATCGAAAAGCCCACTAAAATTCGATAGAAGTCCCCCCTACACTTAATATAAACATTGTCCTCAATGTTTAAGCATGTGGGAGAATAAACTCCCCTACACTTAGGACATTGAGTACGTTGTTTAAATCGAGCTAAGGAAGAGACAACTAAAGTGATTACATTTATTTGTCTTATTTATATAAAAGTATGAATCACAATAGCAAAAACTTATCGAAGGAACCGGGTACACGGGAACACGGGATCACGGGTCGCGTCAAAAACACCAAAAGTGGATCATTAAAGCACAAGTCCCTGCACAACATCACAACACACAAACAACCTACTTGGCTCCCCCTACACTTATTGGTGGAAATGGGTGAAGGCGAAAAAGGGTGAAAAGGATGGAAAAGGTAAAAATCTAACCTAGTTAAACGATGCTTGATTTATTTATCACGAGTCTCTAGCTCGACTCGAATTCCCGAATATCATCATTCAAATGGGAAAATCATGGGAAAACCGAGATTTCCAAGGGAGGAAAATCTCTCCATGATAAAAGGGTGAAACATAGTCATATAAGAAATACCCCATGAAAATCCACCCGGCTCAAACACATAATTTCCATCATGAAAGGAAATAAAGCACGAGGTGGTAAAATCACACAAGGCAAAGAAAAGTGGGGCACCCTTAGTCAAAAATTTCTTACGAGGAAAGGTGTTATGGTGATATGGCAATGATAGCACGAAAGTCTTTATTCCGGGATAAAACACCGGTTCCTTAACGGGAAAATAGCAAGAGGTGTTGACATTTAAGCTCAAAATATCATCATAATCCAAAGTGGGAAAGTCGTCCTCTTCCAAACTTGATGTGAAAGCATAAGTATCATCGGAGTCATAGGAAAACTCATCCTCGTGAGGAAAACAGGTATTTAGAAAGATATCTAAATCCTCCTCAAATGGAATAACCTCTAAAGTAGGAATGATCTCTAAGAGTGGAGGATCCTCCTCAAAAGTCATGACTTCTAAAATTGGGGTATAAAAGTCAAAAGGAGTCTCCATAATGGAAGAATCACTCATAGAGATATGAGGTACATTAAGATCATGGGGTGGGTCATCAAAGTTAATGAGATCACTTAAAGAAGTGTCATCATCGTAAGTATCAAAGATTGGTTGATCAAAAACGGGTGGGTCAAAAGTGGGTGGGTCAAAAGATAGGTCATCTAAACCGAAGATAGTGTGATCACTTAAAGAAGTGTCATCACTATAGGTATCATAAATAGGAGTTTCAAAAATTTGAGGCTCTAAGGGAAGGGATGAAGTTATCACAAAATCATTTTGAGTAGACTTTTAAATTCTAAAAGGATTAATAAAAATCTCTTCATTATCATAATTAAGAACATCAATCATATTGACCGACTCTTTTCCATTTGATTTTGTTGTGATTTTTCCCATTTTAAAAACTTGTTGTTCATCCCTAACCCTAAGAATTAACTCCCCTTCGGCCACATCAACTAAGGCTCTTCCGGATCGTAAGAATGGTCTACCAAGTATTAACAGAATACGAGGATCCATCTCATAGTCGACGACGACAAAGTCCACGGGAAAAGTGAATGTACCAACTCGAACAAAAACGTCCTCGGCAATACCAATGGGGTATGCGAGAGTTCTATTAGCTAACTCGAGAGTCATGCGAGTCGGTACAAGGTCGGGTAATGATAATTGTTTCCATACCGAGAGTGGCATAAGATTGATGCTAGCGCCGAGATCCGCTAAAGCCATACAATCATCATTTTGAGGAAACGAGCAAGGTAACACGAATCGTCCGGGATCTCCTAGCTTTTCGGGAAGCTCTTTGAGAAGAATCGCGGAACAATTCTCATTTAAACGAGTGTTCACGAGCTCAACCATTTTTTCTTTCTTATTAAGAAAATCTTTGAACATTTTCACAAACTTTGGCATTTGAGCAAGTGCTTCAATAAGGCTAATGTTAACATTCACGTTGGAAATCATTTTCAAAAAGTTGGAAACATGAACGTCATCTTTGGTGAGCACTTTAGCCTTGTCCAATCTAGAGGGATAAGGGATATTGGGTTTAGACGATGAAGGTTGAGAAGGAGAAGGACTCGCTTCTTGAACAACCTTAGGGTTAGTCTCTTTAGGAAATGGAGAACTAGTACTAGGAGTGGTAGTCGGAGGAATCACCGAAGGGGGAGTAGGATTACTCATTATGACCTCCGGGACTTGTCTCTCCTTTATGGGCGAAGAGATGGAAGGTCCCACTAAAGTGGCTCCACTTTGAGTAGTGATAGCACTCACATTAGCACGAGGGTTAATCTCGTTATTAGAAGCTATGGCTCCTTGGGGTCTACGGGCTTGCAACATTTGCACGAACTTCATATCGGTGGACTCTTGCATTTGTTTCATAATTTTCTCATGTTCGGTCAATTTTTGTAGAACCAAGTCCATTTGAGGATTGTGCATGTTCATTTGATTAAACCATTAATTGTTAAACCCTTGATTAGGAAAACCTTGGTTTTGATATTGAGGTTGAAAACCGTTGTTATTATGAAAACCTTGGTTGAAGTTATTATTTTGAAACCCTTGATTTTGACCATTAAAATTCCCTTGATTTGCATTCCCTTGAAAATTTCCTCTTTGAGGACCTTGGTTCCTATTTTGGGCGGGTGGGGGTGGTCTTTGTGGAGCTACAAAACCCGGGGGAGCCAAATAGTTAGTACTCTTATAAGACAAATGGTTAACATCAACATTTGGTTTGAATTGAACCCGCTCATTTTCATTGTTGTTATAAGCATAAACTTGTTGTTGTTGATTGTAAACCTTGTCACAATTAAAATACGAATGTGGTCCACCACAAGTCTCACACGTTTCACAAGTCTCTTTTAAGGCATTGACTTGCACATTGATGGATCTGGTTTGTAAAGCAATTGATTCAACAAGCGACGTAAGCTTATCAATTCTCTTGTCACTCTCACTAGAACTAGCACTTTCCATATTAGCCCTAACACTCTTGGTTTGCACTTTAGCCTTGTTTTCAATTATGGCCCAAGCCTCGTTCATGGACTTCACAAGAATATTACCCCCCGCGGCACTATTAAGTGAGTTTTGGTCATTGAGAGTTAAACCATTGTAAAACGTATTGATTTGATGCACTTTTGTAAAACCATGTTGTGGACATTTTCGTAGAAGCTCCTTAAAACGATCCCAAGACTCACTAAACGTTTCCCCATATTTTTGTTCAAAGGTAATGATGTCATTCCTTAAAGCGGTGGTCCGTGATGGTGGGAAAAAGTAGTTAATGAACTTGGTCTCTAAATCAGTCCATGTGGTGATACTTTGGGGTGGTTCCTTATCAAGCCAAATCCGGGCTTGTCCCTCGAGGGAAAAAGGAAAGAGTTGTAAACGAATGGCCTCTTGTGGCACCCCATTGTATTTGACGGTGTTTGCTAATTGTATGAAACGTTTGATATGAGCGTGTGGGTCATCATTAGTACGGCCTAAAAATGGTGTAGCTGAAACCATTTGAATAAAACCCGTTTTAAGTTCAAAATTATTAGCTCCAATATCTGGCACCTCAATCGCGTCATCGTTTCCTTCAACGTGAGATTGTAGAATCTCAATCATTGGTCGATTATCCGTTGCCATCGTATTGTTCAAAGCTCGATTCTCGGGATCGGCTTGATTGACGGTCTTTTTGTTTTTCTTCCTCTTCTTTTTGGAAGAATTAGAAGTATTTGGTACACCAATCGGTATGTATGTACGCGCGCGAGTGCGCATACAATTCAAACTTTAGGAATGAGGTAGGAGACCTCGGTCTACTTTGAGAGGAAAGGGATTATCCCTCTCGAGGTGCAATATTAAAAAGATACAAAAATATATACTTAATACTAATTGAGTTGGCAAGTCAATAATCGGTCGTCCCTCTCGATATACGCACAAGCAAGCGGGGAAACGAGGTGGCACAAAGCACTTAAAAACCTTTTTCCTTAGACGGCCTTTTATAGCGCGTCGCCTTATACCCACCTTATAGTTTGTATATATCGAGTTCAAACGTCTTACTAGTATTTATCTATTTTGCCTTGATTTTTTTCATTTAGGATTCGAATACAATAGTTAGGTGATGAAATCCCAACTAAGGTCTTATTTGAAAAGTAGGTAAATTAATTGTGCTACGTAATATAATATAGTAAATGAAAAATCTTTTTGTATTTTTTAAGAAAAATATATATTCACAATAAAAACAAAAGAAATCGAAATAAGAAAAATAATAATAATACGTTATATTTTTGGTGTAATACTTTAGGAAAAGTATTACTTTTGATTTTTTAAATTTTTTTGGTGCAAATCTTAGGAAAGAGTTTGCTTTTGTGATTTTTTAATTTTTTTGTATTTTCATCTTTTTGATTTTTTTTTGTGTTTTTGATTTTTTTTTGCAAGAAAAGTAACGTTCAAAATGAACGGACCCCAAAATCCAAACGTGTCACGAAATCGTCAATCGTAACGAGCGAAGCGGTAGCATCGCCAATTTAATGTTGGTATTTTTACTAGCAATTAAGTTCGTTTTCCTCGACTCACTCGAATTGATATCTAATTTACGTGGATTAATTGTTCTTGGTAACTAAAACTTGATTGGTATTTTAAAACTATTTAAAATTTATAACTAAATTAGGCTATAAAACTATTTAAACAATTTAGAAATCTATTTAAAATTTAAATAAAACTAAAATTTATTTAATCTAATTAAAAAGTAAATACTTTTAGACTATTAAATTCTTTAAAACTAATTAAACTATTTAAAACAAATCTATTTTAAAAAAAATATAAACTAATTTAAAACTATTTAGAATGAATCTATTTTAACTAATTAAAAACTAATTTATAAAAGCAACTTAAAATTTCTAAAAGGTAATTAAAAGATTTTTATTTTTTTTATTTTTTAAAACTTTATAAAGAAAACTTATATAAAACTTTTAATTAAAATTAATTAAACTAAGATTTATAATTAAACTACTTAAAACAAACTGGCAGCTTAAAAAAGGACTATATTAATTAGATAACGTGTACTAGAACACAAATAAAGGGTAGACGAGATGGTTAACTTGTGTTTCTGTTGAGCTAAAGGTCAGGGGTTCGAGTCCCGCAGTGACCTTTTTGGCTCTATATTTTTGGAATAAATGAACACTCAGACAAAATGGGTCTGAGGTTTTTAAGCAGATAAAAACCAGTAACTAATCACAACGAAAAGCAGATAATAACAATCACAATCAAATAAGCACAAATAGACTGAACCAAATAAGCGCATAAAACTGTAAATAAGCAAATTAAGACTTAAACTAAATAAACAAAACTACTAAAAACTAATCAGCAACTAATAAATAAAATAAGCAAATTCAATCTGAAAACAATAAGCTAACCAACTATAAAGCAATACATCAGATAAGTCAATTCAAACTATATAAACCATATTAACTTAATCAGCTAATAAGCATAAACCAAAAAGATCTAATAAGCAGAATAATTAAGAAATAAGCAAAACTAAAACCAATATCTAGCAGACTTAAAAAAAGACTAAGAGCAGACAACAAAACTTAACAGACTACCAAATCCAAATAACCACTAGCAGATTAATAAGAAAAAACTTAAACAAACAGTAATAAATCGAAACTTAAGCAAACATACAAATTAATCTAAAAAAAACTTAACATAAAAATAAAAAAAGGGAAAGAACCTGGTGACGAATCCGTTGAGCAGTAGACGAGGCGCTGAGCCGTCTATGAAACTAAGTCAAGACCATCACCATATAATATCAACACCATTCGAACCCCAAGAAACATCAACTTCAATCAAACCAATCAATTAACTATTCGAACCTGAATTTTTACAAACATCCAGTAGGGAAGTTTTTTCTACCAAGTTTTACTTAATATTATTTAATCCGAAAACAGATAAAAAAAATTAAATAGCAGTAAACTTTAAATAATTAAAGAGACAAATTTAAACTAAATAAAACTTTTATTAATAACTGAAATTTGATTACAAAACTGAAAAGAGAAATTACATTAAACCTATCATCTACTTTTGCAAAAATAAAATTAAAGTAAAAAATGGCACCCATTACAGAAATATGGATGGGTTTTTATAGGGAAACCTTAAAAACCTGTTGGTGAAGCTTGTTGATGAAGATATCAAATCCTGGCCACTCTTTTCTTCTCTCTCTTTTCCTTCTCTTGATCTACGGCTGAAAACACATTACCCATCACACGGATTGCCACCGTGGATGGGTTGTGTTTCTTGTGCTAGTTTGCATATGATGTGGAGCCTTCTTATTGGAGAATTGGTGTTTTGGTGTTGTCATAACCAATCAAAAGAGGGAAAAAGGGCCACGTCGGATGTACTCCTCCATCTTATTGATCAGAAAAAAGGGGGAATTAATTTCCCCTGCGTGATATACACGCGCCTCATAATCCAAAAAGCCCCAAATTGATTATTTATCTAGGGTTTATTTGGTAAAAGGGATGACTGTGTTTGTTTTGGGTGATGGAAAAGGGGTGAAGACAACATAGGTTGTAACGTAGAGATAATGTGAGGTGTGAGGGAAAAGTAAATTGTGGGGTGGGTAAATGTGAGTTTGGTGAGTGAAACGTTTAATAAAATGTATGTGGGAGAGTTGGTAAGAGTTGACCAAAAGTATTTAACTCTTACTCCATTCGTTTGACATATTTTTTACCCTAATGGGTTTAAAAAGCCCAAAACACACGTTCCATCCTTTGTTTTCCAAATAAAATGGGCTGTTGGCCCAAATAACATCATCCGTCCCTTTTTTAATGAATTGGGCCATAAATTGGGCTTGTGCCAAGTAGGTAGTTAACTTGCATCTTTATTGGGCTTTTTGGGCCCAATAGTAAATGTGGGACCCACTTGGCCCAATTATCTTCATAAAAATTAAATCCACTCAAATCGAGCTTGAATTCGTCTTTGATGATCATTTCTTCAAAGTCGTATCGGTTTTGCCGGTTTTCGTGATCTTTGGCACACTTTTGGTTCTTTGACTTTGTCTTAGTCTCTTTCTTGGACTTTTCTTCAACATTTGACCGTGAAATCCTGTGTTTTCTTTCATTTTGATCTTTTGTACCTATTTTACACAAAAACACAAAACCACGCGTAATTCTGAATTTTACGATACTAAACACATGATTAGGTCTTGTTTTTCCTTGATTTTAGTGGCAAAAGGATAAGTGTTTACACACTTATTAAAGACTTGTCACTTTTAGTCCTCCTAAATATCAAGTGTACAAGAAAGGACCCTAAAGTATCAAGATATGCCAAGTTCAGCCCTTGAAGATTCAAGAAACTACAAATCATACCCTTAAAATACTTTTTGAAAAGTATTTGTGGCCAAAGTGGAAAAGGAAAAACTTGATATCAAAGGGAAGTTTCAATATACTGGCCAAGCTTGATTTGCAAAGAACATGGAAGATTGGGGGTATATTATGCCCAGACAAGCAAACTTAAACCACCACTCTCATGATGCAACCTCATCCAACCCGCTACATCACCCCACTCAGCTGATTAATCAACACTTGTTTCAAATTATTGTTATTTAACCAAAAAAAGCGCCTAACATCCCCACTAAACTCAAATGGGATCAAACTCGTATTGCTCATTATCATAAACCCTAATTAGGGTTATCCACTAATCGTTAATAATTGATCATATCCTTCTCCAGAACCATAATTCCTCCAACACTAATCACATCCCAACCCACCTTATCCCTCCACGTCACCTCAGGGACCCACCATAATGGTCCCCTGCACCATATGAGCAAAAGAGACAAACAATGACAGTAAGATCGATGGTGGATATTCTTGTTGGCTACTCAACTTTGGACGCTTTAAATCATCTATCAACAACTTGCATCCAACAACCATCCAAAACAGATCACATGGCTATGACAAAAGTCATGAGAATCACTTTGACCCGTTTTTTAAAGTATGAGCAAGAAGGGCTTAATGGGAAATTCAATACATTAGGGTTAGACATCTTCTTTTCGCTTCTAGAATCTGTAAGCCCTATTATATAAAGGGTGTTAGACATTTTCAGTTTCTTGTTCTTGGTTTTTCTTTTGGTCAAAGCATTGTAAATCCCTTTTCCTTATAAATGAGAAGAATGGTGTTTGTTTATTGACTAAATCCCAAGTGACCAGTGTTTGTTCTGATTTGATTTAAGTTCCAAGATTTTATAAAAAGTTTTTAAGGTAACCTGTTTAGAAGTTATTGTCCAAGATTTATATTTGGATCATATATGTTTGATTTTATGTTTGAAGATCAAACATAAGTGACAAGTATAAGTTTTGTTCTGTTTTGTAGATCCATTCCAAGTTTTCTAAAAAAAAGATTGTTTACTGAAATTTTTGACCAAAAGCCCATACTTTGATCATCTTGATTTGATTTTCTTAACTGAGAAGCAAGTATAAGTGAAAAGTGTGAGATTCGTCTATCCTTCATCAAGTGATTCTAGATAGAAATGTTGTTGTTGAGTTAAGGTTTTTGTTTTCCTCTTATTACTAAGACTCATTGTTTGTAAGCTTGAATCAAGCAAGCTTTGCCATAAGCCCTTGATCCAAATCTGCAAACTTGGATTTACTCTTGTGGTGATGTGCAGGTGAAGCCATACTCCCTTGTCTTCCATGTTAGTTGCTAGTTCTGTTATAGAACATCACATGGCAACCTCTTTCTTCAGTACATAAATCAACCACCCATATTTCAAAACCATTTGTCACCACATGAAGACTTGGTGTTTCTATGGGCTGAGCCAACTCATAGTTGGTACTTCTCTCTCTTTCACTTTCTGTTTAATTAATGCAATGTATGACTTACTTGTTTAACTACCTTGCTTGATAGTTCACTTGCTTAATCTATGTCAATGCTCAGTTTTTATCAGATTTAGAAAGGTTTTGAAATGGATTTAATTATTTTCATAATTTTCCTTTACAAGATCTAGATAACAGATTAATATGGTGTTTGGATTTTCAGTTTGTACATGTGTTGGTATCAACTGAGTAGCTAAAAATGGTCATGGCATGTATTTTTAATTAAAGTAGGTTCATTGTTGTGCTTGTTTCAAATTTGGTGAAGTTAAGTTTTAAAATTGCATAATTTATGTTAAAAATACCTAAACTGCATCATAGTCTGAAATATGTCTATTTTAGTTTTTTGGAAAGTGAATCTTGGTCATCTAGCTAGCTAGGGTTTAGGTATAGGGCTGTGTAGTATAAATTTTGAGTTTGTGCAACCTGATAGCTTGATTTGGTCACTTGAAGTTCATAAAAGGGTCAATTGCATCAGCAACTGGATTTTTGTTTGCTTACCATTTATACCAGCAGACACCTAAGCCATAAACAAGCTTAATCTGAGGATTCAATGGATGAAACCTAGTAGTTCGCCATGATTAGGGTAGATTCATAGGTTCATTGTTCAATTTCTGTGATTAGAATAGATTGGTTAGCTCATAACTGCTTTAAAACTCACTATTATCCATCAAACCCAAATTGCTTGCATAACTGTGCATCTTTTGATCAAACTGTACTAATTGGTGTGATTACTTGGTGTTTATTTTCTTGTTATTGACTCCCCACACTTCACTGGGTGTGGGGGTGCCTTGATTGCCCAAAAACATCCACCCAATCAAGCTCAAAAGAGCAATTTTCAGTTTCTGTGACAAGCAGTGGGAACCCCTGTTCCCACTGACAAGCAATTGCTAGCCACTGCTTAGCTAAAAACAAAGAAAAGTCAAGCTGTCACTTTCAATGGTCAACTGTTTTTGTGTTTAGTGCCTAAAAAACAAGTTTTTCCAGTTTTTTCAATTTTCACAGTTTTAGTTAATTAAGTTAAGATTTTTAGAAAAGCAATTTTATTTTTCTCATTATTTTATTATTTTTTATCATTATTTTAATTTAAATTCATTTTTTAGTCATTTAAAAATAGTAAATCGGTTTTAAAAAATCTAGAAAAATACTTTTTAGTTAACATATAATATAAGTAAGATTACCGTTTAATAAAATAATATTTTGAGTTTATTTGTAATTTTATTCAATTTTAGGGCTTTAATTAGCATTTAAAAATTAAATATTAATTAATTTAAAAAGTTAAAAAAAGTTATGTTCATTTGCAAACTTTAGTTATATTTTTAGTTATTTAATTTAAATTTTGGGTAATTTTTTGTTAAAGTTTTTAATTTGTTCATTTTTATGATTTTACGCGTTCTACGTCATAGTTTAACCTTTAGTGTAATATGTTTTTTATTATTCCCTTTTTCGTCTCATCAATATTAATCTCAAATTTAAAAAGTTTAACACACACATTAATCCTCCTCGAAAACGAACTCACACAACAAGGGTCATAAGTGTTTACGTTTTCCTAAACGTACGCTTAATACTTATCGCTTTTACGTTGTTTTTCCTAAAACACGTATTCATACTACTATCAGTACCATTGTCAATTCTACGTTGTTTGACGTGGGTGTCATTTTCATTTTCAACTCTTCTCATGAAGGAAATGATAGTGTCAGGTGCATGACTTCTCTTCTTCAAAAAATATACCCAATTGTATCTTGAGTACTCATCAACAATGACGAGTGTATATTTTCATGGTTAATTTCCCTTTGTGTTACTGGGCTAAACAAATCCATATGAAGAAGATGAAGAATTTATTTGATTGAGAAAGTTTGTTTAGGTTTGAAATTGGCCCTACGGTGCTTCCCCTTTTCACATTCTGAGCATGATTGTCCTTGGAATAGACAAGTGAAGGGAGACCAATAACAAGATTTTGTTTTGCCAGGAGTGATTGTTTTGAAGTTAAGGTGTGAAGCCTCTTATGCCAGAACCAGTTAGTGATATCTGAAGCTCTAGCAAAGAAGCATGTCTCCTGAGTAGGGTTCATGCTCATGACATAAACATCCTTGACTCTAGGAGCTATCATCACAATTTTATGATTGGAATTGAATATTGTACATTTTTTGTCATCAAACAGAACTAAGTATTTTGCGTCACATAGTTGACCGATGCTGGCGAGGTTGTGCTTCAATCCATTTACGTATGTCACCCTTTTGAAAACTATACCATTGCATTTTATTGAACCATATCCTTCAGTAGAGACTGATGAGTTATCACTAAACACTACTTTAGGACCTGGTCCCTCCTTATACTTGTGTAGATAACTTTGAGGGCCAGTCATATGCCTAGAGAAGCCACTGTCCAGGTACCAAATAGGCTTCATGAGGCCACTCTACACAAGTTAAGGAAATGAACAGTTTTGTTTAGAGACCCACCTTTTTAGGTGGGAGTCTTAGATCGAATATGAGTCTTAGATCTTGTAGGAGTCTTTGATCTAGATGAGGATGATCAAAAGGAAGGTTCAGAATTAGAGGTTCGTTTAACATTTGCTTTTTTACTTGAAGGGCTTCACCTCTTCTGAACCACTCTATGTCATTGTGGTCAGATGTAGTGTGGATATCGATTCCACAAGTTTCACAACATTTTGAGATAGAGCTTGGATTCCTTGGTTTGATTCCTCTTCTGAGAGAAACACTTAGATTACATCCATGAGAGTCATGATCATAACTTCCACAAATGATACATATGGTGTATTAATGACGGTCATCAGAGAGATGATTGTTTATACCACAATGATGCATGGTGGGAAAGGCATATTTCGTCTAGAGTGGGATGTTACACCCTTGTGTTTATGAGCATCAGCACTGGTCTTTGCAACCATATATTCAGTATGTTCACAAGTGCGATGATCAGTTCTCTCACATTTCATACAAAAGATGACTTTAAGATAAGTCTCAGTGAGATGATTGTTTAAGCCACATAAACCATAACATTTTTTGAATTGTATTTTGTATCTATGATGTGGAGAGTTAGGTGGTTCGTCTCTGAAGAGGATTGGTGTTTTTTGTTGTCTGAGGTTCATCTTAAGTCTTTGATCTCTTGCATGACTAGAGACATTTGTATGTCTCCCTTAGAGTTAACATCCTTTAGTTTATTTTTTGAAACTGAAGAAGTAAATCCCTTTTGTGATCTCTCAACAAGAGCTAAATAGTTTTTTGATGTTTCAATTTTGACATGTTTGGGAGCACTAATTTTGTGAGTTATGCGTGACTTGATGATAGATTGGATAGTTTGGGGTCCAGTAGAGGGCTCAACACTAGCAAGTTTCTCCACTGAAGGAAGTGGTGTGCTTACTGAAGACTCTGTATCTTCATTTGATTCATCTTCAGTGACTGAAGACTAAAGAGGTGCTGAAGAATCAACACTTGCTTGAAACTCAAAAAGGATGATTTGTCCAGTGGCATGATTGGTTAGATTTATATCACCAGATCTTTCAGTATAAAGGATTGAACGACTCACCTCATTTAAGGCTTTAACAAAGACTATATCCTGAGCTTTAGTTATAGAGGATCCTTTAGAACCAAGCATTTTTCTCTTTTGAGCAGGAATTTTTTCACTAATACACTTATCAACCTTATCAGAATTTCTTACCCAAGATGTAACAATACCTTTAGCTTCTTTCAGTTCAGTTCTTAAATATTTGTTTTCTTCAATGATTTCAGTGTTTAGTTGCTAAAAAGTAAGTAGATCTACTTGAACTTCTTTTAACTCTATCAAATTATCTTCATGATTTTTTAAATCTACAACAACTTTCCTATATTTATCAAGAAGATTATTTCGTTGTTCTTCAACAAAATGTAGATCAATACACAGGTAGTCAAAGAAAAATTTAATATCATATTAATCTTCTAGACCAAGAAGAGTTTGTACCTTTTTTATTGCGATATTGACCCATTCACCATTACGAGCTCTCTCCACGGCCACAACATTTGAATTTGTGCCTTCATCATTAACAAGATCCATCAACACTTTGACATTCACCATCTCATCATCATTTAAAGAGACTTCTTCCTCATCCCATTCATAGGCTTCAACAACTAAACCCGTGTTCTTTCTACTCTTGGTGGATTTGGAAGATGAACCTTCTGTGCTTAAGAGAGCAAGTATGGCTTTAATCTCTCTATATTTGGCCTCAAAGTCTTTAGTTGGCCTCAGTTCAACTTTATGTTACTGAAAGGAAGATGAAGCGATTTGTTTTTGCTGAAAAGGAGATTGAATAGATGGACGGGTTTGAACTGGTGAAGAGTAAGAAGGAATGGATGTTTTAGAATAACAATCCTTGGCAAAGTTACCAGGCTTACTACACTTGAAACACACAGTGTCAGCTGTAGCTTTTGTGTTGCTGGAGAACTTCCCTCCCTTCTTAAAGAACCTTTTGGATTTAGCTAAAAGTACTCTCTCATGAAATTCCTCTTCGAGGTCTTTCAAATACTCCTCACTTGTTCTGGTGTCTTCATCATCATCAGGACTATCTTGATAATCCTGAATAACAGCGTCACTGAAGAAGGCTGTAGACAAGGATGTAGCAATAGTTAATGCTTTACTCTTGCTGGTGCCTTCACAGATCCTACCAACTAGGCTCTCTTCATATTTGAGTTTTACAAAGAGAGAGGGCAAGTCAAAATCTTTAATGTGATTAACATTTCTCAAAACTTTGGCAAAAACTGAACCACTTTTTTGATAAAGCATTTACGAAAACCATATTGATTTATAACTTTGAAAGTTCAACACCATCATTTACTAATTCATTCATCAGAGCCTTATATCTTGTGAAAGTTTGAGTGAGAGTCTCTGATAAGTGTGAAAACACTCATCAATAATGATCCTAATACCACTAAAAACACAGTCAAATACCTTATATTTAACTTTAAAATGTCAGAATTACGTGTGTATTTGTGTTTTGTGTGTTTCAGGTAAAAAGATATATTTTGGAACAAACACGCGTTTTCATGGATTTATTTGATGAAAAGACGAAGAAAGGACGAAAGATGCTTCAAGGACCAATCATGCCATATTGTTAAAAATGAAGGGCTGAAGTTGCAACTTTTACAAGATGAAGGATTAAAAAGAGATTACTTAAAAGTTTATATAACTTTTGCAAGAAAGTACAAAGATTAAGGACCAAATGGCAAACAAGTGGAAAGTTATTTTATTAACTTGGTCATTGACCAAGACCGGTCAAAATAAACACATTCTCGTCTTTCTTCTCCAAACGAAGAGAGAGAAAGAGATTAACAGCCGACTTTATCTTTTCACCTCCATCAAACCTGCAATTGCAAATCACGGAAGACACAAGAAGAATCAGCCAAAGATCAAAGAAGGAAAAATGATCTCTCTTCCTCCTCTACAAGAGGATATATATTAATTAGATCAATACTCAATATTGAAGAAACGCCCAAATCAAGAATGAAGAACGAAGAGTTCAACCTCGTATTTTCCACGTGGCGCAACTGGATTGGCCAAGACACGTCACCTCACCATCTCTCGACGCCTATAAAAGGAAGATGAAGACCTTCATTTGAGGGGGTTAGCTTAGGTGAAGTTTTACACATAGTAGTTAGGAATTAGTTAGCTTTTCTCTCAAATGCTTTATGATTTTCAGTTAGAAATTTGTTAAGAATCTGTTAATCAGTTTAAGTTTGTAACCGAATCCTTTCTTTTCACCATTAATGAAATCCATAGCTTTCTCAATAACTCTCTTTCTATTTCATATTACTGTCTTGATTTCGAGCTTATTATAGAGTTTTTGATATGATATTAGTTGAGTAGTTGATTCTTTCAGGAATTACTGTTCACTGTCCATTCGAGATATGATTCTGCTTTTGATTCGAGATAAACAAAGTTTTTTTAATTCTCTGCTTTTGATATGATTCTGTTACTGTTCACACGAGATATTTGAGTAGGCTATTGTTAGTTACTGTCCATTCGAGAAGTACTTTTAGAAGTTTAATTCTTTCAGGAAAGTTGTGGTTTATTGATCTTATAGAATTAGAGTGATTATAGTCGCGTTTGGATTTACTCTTATTGCAGCAGGATAGGATATTGGTTTGATTTTTATGCAGGTACTGTAGCAAATTGAGGAGATAGATTTCGTCCAGTTTTTCTTTGCTTTGTTTAAATTTTGCAGGTTATCAGATTTGCAGTCTGTTTGGATTTGCTGGTGTAACCAGTTGAGTTTAGCAGGTTGACTGGTTCGTTTTAGCCGTAGATCAAGATTAGTAAAAGCCGGCTCAGCGCCGCGCTTCTCTTCCACAACGGACTGGCTTCGGATGAGCAGGTCAAGCGCATTTATTTTTCCTGTATTCTTTTAGTGTAACCTGCTAGTTTTTTATAGTGTAAACTTGTTTAACTGCTTAAGTGCAATAAGTTTAGGTTACTTGAAGGATAAAGCTTGGGATCTGTTTTGGTATTATAGGCATCTTTTGATTGGTATTCGGTCTGATTTCATTTCCATTTTCAAAACGTATGTTTGGCAGTGAAATTTGTAGATAAAATAGTAAGATTTGAAGTTAACACTAGATTTTGTATTGTAGATTTAAATCAGTAGGTGTATTACTGTTTAAAATCACTTTTTACAAGTTTCTTTGTTGTACAACTTTAACCCTTCATTTTGTGTGTTTTCATAGCAGTTACAGTCCTTACAGTTTAGTTAAGATAGTTAAAGTTCAGTAAATGCACACGTTTGGTCCCTGATGTTGTAGCATATTATTTCAGTTACAGTCCCCTCGTTAGATAGATAGTTTGATCTCGTTAGATTTGTTGCATCGTTAGTCCTTTTAGTTAGTTTTCGTTAAGCTTGTTAGTGTAATACTGTTATGTACATGTTTAGTCCTTTCCGTTAAAAAATCAGTTAGGCCTGTTACATCTAACTTTTGGGCTAGGCCAATAGTCTGTTGGGCTTAGGACTTATAGTTGGCCTGTACTTGTTTAAAGTAGCTAAGTTTTAGACGAAATTAGACTTTGCATTTTGATTTGTAATGGATTTTAGATTTAATTGATTGTGTAAAAATTGTTTTTTTTTTAACTGTTTGTTCTTTTACTTTTATAAGACTTGTATTGTATTTTTGTATTTTAGCATTTGTAGAATAAATTTGTGATTTGCATTTTTTTTGTTATTTTGTGCATTTAAATGTCGTAATTGCAATGTGGTTTTTATATAGTACGTATACGTAGAGTAGTATAGATTTTATTTTACATTTTTTAGGAGTTTTATTTGTCAAAATTGTCAAAGTAGCTTAGATTCCAAACAAGTTATTTTTAACCAAAAACAATTTAGTCAAGCTTAAAAACGTGCGATCAATTCGATAAGATTCCGAGAAAACGAACTAAAAAGACAAATATTAAATGGCGCCGCTGCCGGTTCTTTTCGTGAAGATTAACGGTTTCGAGTGAGACGATTGGATTTTGGGATCCGTTCACTTTGTGAACGTTATTTTTACGTATTATAAATCAAAAAGATAAAAAAAATCAAAAAGATAAAAAAAAAAAACCACAAAATCAATTCTTTTCCTAAAGAATTGAACCAAAAAAATAAAAAATCCAAAAATTAATCTTTTTCCTAAAAGATTACACCCAAAAATATATATTATATCGATTTTCATCGTTTTTACGTACATATAGTATTTTTCTTAAAAAATCAAATAAATACAAAAATATTTTTGATATATTATTATATGTAAATAAGTATACGTAGATACGAACAACCAAGTTACCTATCTCCATAAGTATTGCCGAGGCAATACACCGTGTTAGGGGGCGTTCCGGTCCTTGACACGCGTATCGATCCAATTTAATTAAGCAAGAATAGATAAATACTTCCAATAGGCAAAAATTCGAAGAATACAAACTACAAAGTGAATAGAAAGGCGATGTGTTATAAATGTCATCTAAGGGTCAATAGGTACTTAAGTGCTTCGCGCCACCTAACCCCCCGTTCACTAGTGCGTATTCTAAGAAGGAAGGCTTGATTGGGGTTCTTGCACCCAAGTAGTAATTATATATATACTTTCTTGTGGATATTTCATATCGAACCTCAAGGGAGATAATCTCTTCTTCTTCAAAAGTCGACCGAGGGCTACTCCCTCATTCCTCGTGTTTACTAACACGTGTACTCGCACACGTGTAAACATACCACCTTTGGTGTATTACTTCCTTCCGCGAGGAAGTTTTTAAACGTCATTTTACTTGTATATACATTCGGCCACCTTGTTACACATGGATACTCGTTCCATGTTGGAGATTTTGCATCAACGATCCACCAACGCTAATTATTCGCCTTGTTCGACTTGTGGTGGTCCACACGATACTTATTTATGTGATCAAAACAATGGCTATTATGGGGAGGGATATGCTTACAATGGAACCGAGAACCCTAATTTTCAACCTAACCTTCAAATGGACTATACTTGTAATGACTATATGGGATCATCTGATTTTTCATCACAACCTCCACCATCATTTCATGATCAAACCTTTAATGAGCCATACCAAAACCAAGGATTTTCCAATTATGAGGGTTTTCCAAATAATGATAATTTTCAAGGCTATAATCAAGAAACCTTTCATACTCAAGGATTTTCAAACAATGAAGGCTTTCACAATGATGAAAATTTTCCATGCCATAATCAAGATACTTTTCAAAATCAAGGATTTTCACCTTATGAGGGTTTTCAAAATGAAGGAAATTTTCGAGGTTACAATCATGAGAACTTTCATAATCAAGACTCTTTTCAAACCTATAATTCACCTAATTATGGAAATCCACCTCCACCATATTCTTCGACTTATTCATGTGAGTTTTGTGGGAACGCACCCCATTATGGTTATGATTGTAGACCGAAGGATCCGCCATCCTATGTACTTGATAATGTCAAGAAGTTTTATTCTTTACTTGAGAGAATGAACAAGTCGAACGATGACGTTTATAAGATGCTTGATAGTATGAAAGACATGAGCCTTGAGGAAATGAAAAACGCATGCCCGTTGTTCGAGGAACCAATTAAGTCTTTTGAGGAAGTGGAAATTATGACTTGGCAAATTTATGACAAGGAGATCGGTGCAATGTGTCGTGAATCGTTGAAAAAAAGTTCTTGTCGCCTCAAGGAAAATTTGGATAATTTCCTCTTTAAGATTGCTACAAAGGAAAAAGAAGAACAATTCATTGCTAATCGTGCTCGTTTGCTTAAACAATGCTTATTAGATGAAGATGATGAGGAACCTTCGATTTGTATGACACTAAATGATGACACACCTTCATCACCTTTACCTCACGTGGAACCCACCGACTCTTTAACCATGGGGGACGAGCCTCTTAGCACTAATACAAACACCGATTTGGATGAATTAACCTCTTCTAGTGTTGAGAACCTTATCCCAATCCAAAGAGAGCTTGAGTGTGTTTCCATTGAACCATGTGACGCGCTTTGTATTGATACCTCTTCTCCTCATGATCACATTGAGATTTCATCCCATGTTGACTTTCATGCTACTACTAGTGATTTTGGTGACTTTGATCTTGATGAATTGTTCAAAGAAAAGGATAATGAGATTGAGGAAGAGTTTGTGCAAGACTTGCCACAAGGAGAGGATGATGATTGTGATTTTAGTGAGGCATCTTATGATATATTATCCGAGGACTTTTCATGTCAAGATGACATTTCTAATTTGGATGAAGATGTTGCTCCTATAAAAGAAGTGGAAGATGTTCATATTCGTGAGGTTTTATCAAACGTTTATCATCTTATCTCCTCGATTGAAGCTTTGAATGAAAACCATAATGATGATTCCATAGAAGAAGAACCTTTCATTGATATTTCTTCATCGGTTTTTGAGGTTACACCTATTGATTTTTATGATGATATCATCCCTTTGAGTGATTCTCTCAATACACCTTCTTTTGAGCCTTCTATTCCCACCCTTCCACCTTTGAAGTTGGTTATTGATGAAGATCCTATACTCTTAGAGATTGATCCTTTTTCACCTAAGGCACCTTTAGAACCCAAAACCTTTAATATGGATTCTCATATGGATATTGATACCACCATAGAGGCTTATCTTGTTGATATTGATATTGAGGTTGATGATAGTGACTCTATATGGGAAGAGGAGATTCGTCTTAGTGAGAACTTGCTTTTTGGGAACATAGAGATTACACCTCCTTTACAAGATACTATTACTATTGATCTTCCTTTTTCTATGCCTTCTATGGAAGATTACCCACCTTTTGATGATGATGAGGAGCCCAACATGGATATAATAGTTATGAATGTTTTGATACCTACACCTTCGTTGTCTCATGATGCTTTGATCACTAAGGGGGAATCTTATATGGTTGATACGAGTTCATCTTCTTATTTTCCCATGAAGGGAAAGGTTTTTGATCCTGGGATACGTATGTTTGGGAAAAATTGGTTTTCATCTACTCCACTTAAGAGTGAGATTTCGATTGATATGGGCTTCTTGTATGAGCTTACTTTGGTGATGCTACCTATTTTGGAGTTGTTCGAATGTAGTGATGGAAACTATGTATTTGATCCTGGGGTGCTTCCTATTTGAGAGATTTCGTATGGTGGACAAACTTGAGACACGTTGGACCGTTCCATTTATCGAGGCGGATATTGTAAATCTTATAGTAAATGGCAACGTGCTAAGTTTGAGTGTATCATGTGAGATGTGCTTCAAAGTGGATATCATTTATTCTCCATGATGGTTTCCCCAAGGACAACTTAATTCGGGGCCGAGTCGAGCTAGCGACTTAGGGTTAAAAAAACTCAAGCATTTAATAACTAGGTTAGAAAACGTAGAGTAGATTTTCAATAGGTTAGGTTTAATTAAAAGGATGTTATAGTATAGTTGAAGTGGACGGGTGCCTTTCTTCGTCTTTTGGTGTTTGTTTCAAGGGTTGCTCTCTCTCATTTCATGCTTGGAGCTTATGGAGGAGGCCCGTGTATCTGGTTCACTTCGATTAGTTTTTGCTATCGTGATATTAAACACTTGTGCTTAAAATGAATACCCTTTAGTTGTCTCTTCCTTAACTTGGGTTAAGCAAAGTAATCAATGTCATAAGTGTAGGGGAGTTTACTCCAATACTCTTAAACATTGAGGACAATGTTTATCTTAAGTGAAGGGGAGACTTCTATCGAAGTGACCTTACCTAGACCATTGCCTTAATTTCATGATAACTTGGGAAAATTAATTTTTCAAACATTTTTCAAATTTTTGATCTACTTTGGCCACCAAAAATATGCATTCATAATTTTTGCATTAATCATTTTTCATTAGCAAAACACATTTGCATTGTATATATTTCTTCTTTTATTTTTCTTCAAAAGTTGGAAAAAGAAAAAAAAGATATAATAAAAACATGGTTTAACAAATTTAGATTTCTTTGACATATTAGGCCCGCAATGGATTTTTTGACTCAACCCGAGTTTGCTTATCTTAGCACTCTCTAGCTAGTATCCTTAACCATGTAGTCCTTCATTGGTCTATTAGGCTAAGCATCCACCAATCTCATTATTTGATATTTTAAATTTGTGGAGAATGGGAAATGATAGAGTTGAAGCAAGTGTAAAAGGGCTAGATAAACTTCATGATAATTACTTGTGGCTAAACCCTTCTTTTTTTTACCTCTATTTTCTTCGCATGTATATAATTGTTAATAAATAATCAAGAAAGGTTTTAATTGATTTGTAATCTCTTATGCATTTTTGGCTAATCATTCATGGTTGGTATAAGTACGTCTTAAGATTCTAAGTTAGAACGTTTTATGTGTACTAGACTTATGTCATGCTTAATATCTAGCGGGTGTTTTTCCTTTTATTCTTTTCAAATTTCTTAGTGAGGAATAAAGAAAAAATAAGAGCGGCTTATATAAAAAAATGAGTGGCTAGAAAAAAAAAGAAAAAAAAGAAAAGAAAAAAAAAAAATAATTATACAAGACTCCCAAGAGGGGCAGTGTGGTGTTAATTATAGTGACTATTGAGTTCCAATATTACCTTGACGGGTTGCGGGGATTCAATAGATTGCTACAATCCAATATTACCTTGACGGGTTGCGGGGTTGAAGATCCAAAGTCTCAAAGAGATGGCGGATGTAAATTATTGCGTGAGTTTTATTTTTCTTTCCTTAGCGAGTGTGTAGCTACTTATGAAAGCATGACATGAGGATTTTACACATAAGGCGAATGACTTATTACTCTTAAAACAGACTTATATTAATTGTGAGCGGTTTTTCAAGTAATGGATGAGAGGATTACTTAGGATTAAAACCGTGCTTCCTTATTTTTGGATTTTGCACTTCTTATACTTCACACTTGAATAAGTGACAAATTTGCCCACAAGCAATTTGCTCAAAAAATAACCGGTTCCACATTTAATTGTCATGAATAAGTTGATGCACTTTTTACTTTTGAATGCAATGATCCCATTTTTAAGCTTGGTATGGGGAAAGTGAAACTTGAGGGTGATAAGTGTCCATGGTACCCAAGCCCTAATCAAAGTCATTGAATTCTTTATGAGTTATTTCCATCAAACCATTTCAAGAAAATACAAAAATATATAAATAGAATTGTTTTCTTTGCAATGCATTGTATAAATTCAAAATCATGCATCATATAGTGTGGTATAGTGTAGATACATTCCATAATGGCCAAGGTAGGTTAATTATGAGAAAAGTGTAACTTGGTGCTTTAAAATGCTGCATTGCATGAGGTCATGGCAATGGTCAAGTGGAGGGGAGTTGATAAGTGTGAAAACACTCATCAATAATGATCCTAATACCACTAAAAACACAGTCAAATACCTTATATTTAACTTTAAAATGTCAGAATTACGCGTGTATTTGTGTTTTGTGTGTTTCAGGTAAAAAAGATATATTTTGGAACAAACACGCGTTTTCATGGATTTATTTGATGAAAAGACGAAGAAAGGACGAAAGATGCTTCAAGGACCAATCATGCCATATTGTTAAAAATCAAGGGCTGAAGTTGCAACTTTTACAAGATGAAGGATTAAAAAGAGATTACTTAAAAGTTTATATCACTTTTGCAAGAAAGTACAAAGATTAAGGACCAAATGGCAAACAAGTGGAAAGTTATTTTATTAACTTGGTCATTGACCAAGACCGGTCAAAATAAACACATTCTTGTCTTTCTTCTCCAAACGAAGAGAGAGAAAGAGATTAACAGCCGACTTTATCTTTTCACCTCCATCAAACCTGCAATTGCAAATCACGGAAGACACAAGAAGAATCAGCCAAAGATCAAAGAAGGAAAAATGATCCTCTCTTCCTCCTCTACAAGAGGATATATATTAATTAGATCAATACTCAATATTGAAGAAACGCCCAAATCAAGAATGAAGAACGAAGAGTTCAACCTTGTATTTTCCACGTGGCGCAACTGGATTGGCCAAGACACGTCACCTCACCATCTCTCGACGCCTATAAAAGGAAGATGAAGACCTTCATTTGAGGGGGTTAGCTTAGGTGTAGTTTTACACATAGTAGTTAGGAATTAGTTAGCTTTTCTCTCAAATGCTTTATGATTTTCAGTTAGAAATTTGTTAAGAATCTGTTAATCAGTTTATGTTTGTAACCGAATCCTTTCTTTTCACCATTAATGAAATCCATAGCTTTCTCAATAACTCTCTTTCTATTTCATATTACTGTCTTGATTTCGAGCTTATTATAGAGTTTTTGATATGATATTAGTTGAGTAGTTGATTCTTTCAGGAATTACTGTTCACTGTCCATTCGAGATATGATTCTGCTTTTGATTCGAGATAAACAAAGTTTTTTTAATTCTCTGCTTTTGATATGATTCTGTTACTGTTCACACGAGATAGTTGAGTAGGCTATTGTTAGTTACTGTCCATTCGAGAAGTACTTTTAGAAGTTTAATTCTTTCAGGAAAGTTGAGGTTTATTGATCTTATAGAATTAGAGTGATTATAGTCGCGTTTGGATTTACTCTTATTGCAGCAGGATAGGATATTGGTTTGATTTTTATGCAGGTACTGTAGCAAATTGAGGAGATAGATTTCGTCCAGTTTTTCTTGCTTTGTTTAAATTTTGCAGGTTATCAGAATTGCAGTCTGTTTGGATTTGCTGGTGTAACCAGTTGAGTTTAGCAGGTTGACTGGTTCGTTTTAGCCGTAGATCAAGATTAGTAAAAGCCGGCTCAGCGCCGCGCTTCTCTTCCACAACGGACTGGCTTCGGATGAGCGGGTCAAGCGCATTTATTTTTCCTGTATTCTTTTAGTGTAACCTGCTAGTTTTTTATAGTGTAAACTTGTTTAACTGCTTTAGTGCAATAAGTTTAGGTTACTTGAAGGATAAAGCTTGGGATCTGTTTTGGTGTTATAGGCATCTTTTGATTGGTATTCGGTCTGATTTCATTTCCATTTTCAAAACGTATGTTTGGCAGTGAAATTTGTAGATAAAATAGTAAGATTCGAAGTTAACACTAGATTTTGTATTGTAGATTTAAATCAGTAGGTGTATTACTGTTTAAAATCACTTTTTACAAGTTTCTTTGTTGTACAACTTTAACCCTTCATTTTGTGTGTTTTCATAGCAGTTACAGTCTTTACAGTTTAGTTAAGATAGTTAAAGTTCAGTAAATGCACACGTTTGGTCCCTGATGTTGTAGCATATTATTTCAGTTACAGTCCCCTCGTTAGATAGATAGTTTGATCTCGTTAGATTTGTTGCATCGTTAGTCCTTTTAGTTAGTTTTCGTTAAGCTTGTTAGTGTAATACTGTTATGTATGTTACATGTTTAGTCCTTTCCGTTAAAAAATCAGTTAGGCCTGTTACATCTAACTTTTGGGCTAGGCCAATAGTTTGTTGGGCTTAGGACTTATAGTTGGCCTGTACTTGTTTAAAGTAGCTAAGTTTTAGACGAAATTAGACTTTGCATTTTGATTTGTAATGGATTTTAGATTTAATTGATTGTGTAAAAATTGTTTTTTTAACTGTTTGTTCTTTTACTTTTATAAGACTTGTATTGTATTTTTGTATTTTAGCATTTGTAGAATAAATTTGTGATTTGCATTTTTTTTGTTATTTTGTGCATTTAAATGTCGTAATTGCAATGTGTTTTTTAGATAGTACGTATACGTAGAGTAGTATAGATTTTATTTTACATTTTTTAGGAGTTTTATTTGTCAAAATTGTCAAAGTAGATTAGATTCCAAACAAGTTATTTTTAACCAAAAACAATTTAGTCAAGCTTAAAAACGTGCGATCAATTCGATAAGATTCCGAGAAAACGAACTAAAAAGACAAATATTAGTCTCCCATTCTTTGTGTTTGAAGGTGTTATAAGATAGCTTAAAATCCATTATTATTATTTCTTTCACATCAGAGCCCCCCCCCCCCCATGATAAAGTATCAGGTCATCCCAGGTTAATTTAGCCGTCAGACAGTTCACAAAGAATTCATTTGGTCATTTAGAAGTATAGACATGATGAGACTTTTGAGTCGCTCGTCAAGATTAGCAGCTTTTCTCTCATCAACAGTCCATTGTACTTCAGGTTTTCTATAAATCCCCAACCATGGGAACAAATAGACCAACCCAAATAATGCCAAGGAATTAAGGTTCTATTCCAACCATGTGGACAAGAAACCTCTTTTTCCAGTTTGTGAAATTCGCCACTTCTAGAACAGGAGCATCATTTAATGTGTCACATCTATATTCTAGGGTTTGTGGTATTACTTGAACCATATTGGATCTTAATTTTAAAAAATTAAATGAACAGTTTTATAAAAAAATGTGAGGTTTTATAAATCAAACTACTTCGATACCACTTGTTGGTCCCTTTTAACTCAATATTACTTATCAACTTTAAGTAATATCTTGCATATTGGATTCATGTGAGTTGTTTTAATAAATCAGTAACAAAGTAAACAACAATACCAAAATACTTTTCAACGTATAGAGATTTTATTAAAAATTAATAAAGAATCTATGACACACTTTGTTTGCGGAATAGCAAAGTAGTTGAATGAAACTATTGGGGTGATCTCTTCTACTTAAACTACAAACCAAGGTTATGAGTTTAAGTCTCAACCTTAACGTTCATCAGATTTTCACCGTATGGTTAGGTTGATGTTAGGAGAGAGTTGGCTCTTGGAAGAGTTTTATCATTCAAGTACAAGAGGTTAGCCAATTCTCTCCCAAGTGTGTTCCTTTTATAGGCAACACACTTTAGGGTTTACAAATGCACAAATAACAAACATTTTATTTATCCAGTGGGTGGTTGAATATCCCGCGTGATAAACAGTACAAAGTTGTATCTACTACGTAGGACAAAGAATAAAGGTTATACTTATATCTATCTTTACAAGCAACCTTATTCCCAATGAGATCTGCTTTCTTGTTTGACTTAAAGCATATCTTTCCCGCCTAATGTAAACCTTCAAGATGACTGAAGTGTCTTCAGTAACCTAGAGGAGATCGACATCATTCATATGGTATTTTTATACCATACTGAACTGAAAGCTCTTCTTCAAGACTTGTTCTTCAGCAACTAGACCGCCTAGATGCTGAAGCAAAGACTTATTGTCTTCTAATTTCTCTGGAAGAGGAAAAGCTTAACTTTCTTCAACAACTCTTTCTTCAGTAGGAATCTTGTTCCTCTGGGAATGCTTCAGTACCACCTTTCTACTGAACGTAAAACACTTAGGGGATTTTATATTCAAATCTTAGAGTTGCTTCAGCGTCAGTAAATACTGACCCAACATGTTGCTTAATATTTAAGAATCTAGGAATCGATTTTAATTCCAGATAATGATGTTAGATGGAAACTTTACGCTGGTGGATATTCATATTTTGTAGAATGCTTATTGTGTGGCTAAAAGCAGAGCAGTTATTTTGCGATTTACGGAATTCGTATATTAAAATAACCAGAATTGTTTTACCCAACTTTTCAAAAGCACGATTTTTTTTTCCAAATTTAACTTTGCGAGAAGTCACGATTATGCGAATCCGTAGAATTTTCCAAGTGTCGACTTTTTACCAAGCTTTTTGTGTTTTTGAATCAGAAAAAGCGGAAAATACAACAAAATCAAAAAGTCGCGCATTCACGCCTATATTTTTGGCATTTTTTCCTAAAGTTTCTATTAGATGAAAAACAAAATTCTCGATGTGGATTTGCTATTATAGATCCGGTGGTCTAACATGGTGGAAAATGGTGGAAGCCATTGTTGAGTTGAGAGAGAAAGGTTGAATGTGAAAGATAGAAAAATGTATTAAACTAAGGAATGAAAAAACACAAGCAACACCCCTCCTTGGGAGCCTAGGAGGGGTATATATAGTCACACACGCTACTTAAACTATACAACGTTCCTAGTCTAGTCTAAGCGTGTGTGACTATGATAACTAATGGGAATTCTTAAATGTCGTCACATAAAGTGAGTTTCCAACAATCTTCCCCCATGGGACGACGTGTAGAATTCCTTACAATATTTTTCCTAACAAGTACATAATGATTAAGAGCAAGAGCTTTCATGAAGCGTCCAATGCTGATGATGTCTTCTGAGGCCTTTGACTTCAAAACGACTCATCTTTAAAGTAACTTGTAGTAGAAATACTGTAACGGCACGAGCTAAGTAATCCATATACTTCTGGTTAAGGAGAAGCTTCTGAATTAACTTCCCCCTAATTCATGCCACATAAGCTTGATGTAGAAGCTTTTAAATAGCTTCCCCCTAAACCGACAATCCTCGTAAGCAACTTCAAAGCTTTCAATAAAGCTTAGAATGATTAAGCGCACAGCGGAATCTAACGAGCAAATCCCATCATATAACATGATAACGTTGCTAAGAGGGATTGAAAGTTTGGGGCACACCAAGTAGATCAACAACTTCTCTTCTCACGCTTGAATAATTCTTCTGAATTTTTCTTCCCCCTGAGAGTTCAAGTTATGCATACCAGAAAGAATCAAGACATTTCTTCCCCCACATAGTTGAAGAAAGTAAATCAATCCCAAGTATGAAGCTCAAATACTGAAGTAGACACTTTATCCCATTCATGAAGTTGACATCGTAACACCAGAGTCAATTAAGTCCCAAAAATGCACATATCTTCTTCCGGAGATGCACCAGAGTCAATTAAGTCCCGGGAATGCATATAGGATAATGATGATGAATAATTGCAACAACCAAACAATTAAACATCGAATCAGTAGTGTACCGTTTAGAGATTGATAATGCCACGAGTTAAAACACTGATTTTCTCTGCGGCTATGACAAATGTCATCCCGGAATGTCTTCAAATCAAAAGAAGGTATGAAGTTCATCACGTGTACTCGTTGTGCATTCAATGTGTCTTCTTCTTCCCCCTTGATGGTTTCGAAACTCGGAACCATCAATAAATCGTACGCACATGAACCTGAAATCTCGTGAGAATAATAAATAAGCTGAATTATATATTTTGTGAGAATCAGCTGTTGATCTAAAATCTCTTCTCATAAACTCTCCATGGCCATCTTTACCAACCCACTTGAAAGCAATTTGAAGTGACCACTGATTGAATGAACCAGATACATCAAACATGAAACTGAATAAAAATCCTTCGATCTTGTGACTTAAGCTTGCACTATTGTTGAATGACGAACGGTGGAGAAATCTCTAAGTACTCAATGCATCACTGAAGAAGTCTATAAGCACAACACCTCTTGAAATTATCCATGTCGACTAAGCGCGTGACACTGAGTACAACAATGTAACCCCTTTAAGTGATAGTTATCCGAGTCATCAACCAACCACCCCGAACCCGGAAACCAGATAAACAAGTCTTCATTCTAAGATTAAGCACGAGCAAGTTATCGTTAAAGATAAAATAAATACACGCCTTCAAAAAAATCCGTCTTCAACGTCACGTAATTAATACCCGATCAAACGAAATCTGTAGTCACTAAAAATATACACAAATTTTTTCTTGGTCTCGTCAAAATAAATCTCGTCATTTAGTCACGTCTTTTTGTCACTTTGTCTCAACACTTTATCAAAAAAAAAAACTTAATATCATAAATTTTGTCCAAAATAAATTGTTGGCATAAAATTCGGATATAAGTTATATTTTATTGAGACTCATTGCTTTGTTTAAAAAATGTGAGTCTATGGCCCAATGTTTTGTTGCAGTACCGGGTCCATCAAACACAAATGGGGGTATAACTTTCACAATCCTAATTTCACTCACACAATTATCTCCGCCCCTCTCACACATAGATAAATCCGCCCCACCAAACTTCATCTCCTCCCACCAAACTTCATCTCCTTCCACCAAACTTCAACAGTTAACCCTAATCCTTAGGATACTCCGCCCCCAACTCTTCTCTCACACCCCCACCTCGTTTAATTCGTCCCCCTCTTTCCATCTTATTTGACAAACAAATAAACATCTCAAATCCACCAAACCGACTCCACATTCAAATCAACTGATCACAATCTGCTAACCTCGAACCAAATCACCAACTCTATATTAATCAGAAATAGAGTTAAGAGATCATCCGCAGCGTCAAGATGACTCCATGATTCGTTCTAGATCATGACAATGATCTCGGGTAGGTACTAAATGATTGCATGTCGTTATTGGTTGTTCTAATCGAATAAATGAGTGATTGTAACAAACTTGTTATAAATCATTCTTTATGATTCGAAATTAAACTATGGGTACATACCCAAACATGATTAGATCTATGATGATGTTTGATTTTCGTGAATAGATCTTAAAAGATCTCAACATGCATGTTTACACGAAAAGATGAATCTGAGATTATTTACTTTTCTGTTTGTTTGAGTCTAGATTGGGATTAAGTGACGAAGGGAATTAGGATTAGATGGATGGTGTTGATTGGGAGTTAAAAGGTGGGAGTATTAAATCAGACTCAGTGAGTTAACTGAGTCAACTCGGTAATTACCGAGTTAACTCGGTTGAGTTGGTTTACATGGTCTTGGTCATGAGTTTTGTTATTACTGGTCATGGTTGGATTTGGTTTTGAGTTGGTGTCGAATTCACTGTAGGTTTCAATATGTTTGAGTCTTGGTGACATATACCCGTCGGAATATATACCCTTCGGAATATGTATCCGTCGGAATATGTACCCGTCGGAATATGTAGTCTCCATCGGAATGTTTTAAGTCTTCATCGGAATGATTTTAAGTATCCATCGGAATCAAACAAACACCCCATCGGAATGGCTATCCGAATAATCATCGGAATGACCATCCGAATAATCATAGGAATAAACATAATTGGAGTCCCCATCGGAATCCCCATCGGAATCCCAATCGGAAACCCCATCTGAATCCCCATCGGAAAAGGGTTTTGACCCATTTTCATGTTTTTCCAAAAAAAATGGATCTGTTACATGGATCTTATCAATCTGCATAAAAAGAATAAAGAAACCCAGAAACAATACCATAACAGAGCAGACTTTGACCATGAAAGAATATGAGACTTGGACCAATCACTATTCACAATACCATGACTGTATCTTGTGACAATGACGGTAAAAACAGTAACAAAAAATTTGACCAACGTGACAATTTTTTTTTATAGATCGAGACATAAAAAAAATATAGACCACCAAATCGAAAACAATAAACACGATCCAAGGATGGAACCGAGGCTCTGATGCCAATTGTGGATTTGCTATTATAGATCCGGTGGTCTAACATGGTGGAAAATGGTGGAAGCCATTGTTGAGTTGAGAGAGAAAGGTTAAATGTGAAAGATAGAAAAATGTATTAAACTAAGGAATGAAAAAACACAAGCAAAACCCCTCCTTGGGAGCCTAGGAGGGGTATATATAGTCACACACGCTACTTAAACTATACAACGTTCCTAGTCTAGTCTAAGCGTGTGTGACTATGATAACTAATGGGAATTCTTAAATGTCGTCACATAAAGTGAGTTTCCAACACTCGACCTATCTAAGGAAGTGTCATTTTCAATAAGGTGAAAGTGAGTTTTCGTTACAAGCTCCATATTGTCACACCCCCAATTTATCAGACTAAGGCAACGCAATGGGGTGCGACGGTCATGACTATCACAAGACATAGATACAAAGAACGACTATTTAAAAGCCGTTTTAATTTAATTAAAAGCATAAAACTTGTTCGGAAGCGAATTACATAGGATCATAATAAAACATTATTTCAAAAGACTTTAACATTGATCCAAATATCCATACACTAATCACGACCATTTTTATTAAAAATCTCCCATGCATAACCACGTCACTCCTCCGTCTTGATACCTGAGAAAAACATTGCTAAAGTGTCAACACAAAGGTTGGTGAGTTCATAGGTTTAGTTATAAATAAGTGTGATGAACCATAAGATTTTATCAGGCAATCAGCATATAACCAAACAAGGTTATAATCAAAATAGTATACGTTTGTATTCCTACGTCTAAGCTCGTGACACCGAAGCGTTAACCAACCAAAAAGATATAATGAGAGCCCGAGCAAATGCCTATCCTAAAGCATTCGTAACGACTCAAATGTAAGTGTATCTAATTTGGTCACACAACCAACATTAGATAGGGATGTCAATCCCAATAGATCTATCCATAACATTCGCGCTTACACAAAGTAATTAACGGTTCACGATAGTGGGCTAAAGCATCTAGGGATATCGCTACTTAGACATCATGTAGGCAAACGTATCAGTTTAAGGCACTTATGTTCATCCGTTAAAAACAAGCAATGTTCTCACCCTAAAATAGTTAAAACAATTAAAAGTGGGGCTATGAAACTCACCTTAATGAAGTAGTAAATATGATCAACAAAGATAGCACGGAAAATCAAGGCACGCAAAACGATGCGTAAACGATCTACTCGCAACCTAAGTAGAATATTTGTACTTAGGCTAATATACAAGAAATAATAATGTACAATGCACTTGGTTGATAATTTATACTTGCTATTAATTTGTAAAATGTTTTTATACATTTTTCAAGTTCGTCCATTTTAGTCACGGGGTCGACTTTGGGTCACGATTACTCGTTAATTATTAGTCCGAAAAATAAACGGGTTCTCATTATGAAAAATAGGCCGCGAGGTCTTCGATAACTGATAAATATCACATTTTTATGAAGTCTCTAAGTATATCAAATAATTATGCAAAGTGGTGCACTCACAAGTAAACTAAACAAGTACTGTTTCAATTATTTCTAAGTGTCAACAAGCGTTTTTAGAAATTAATTGTAGCTTCGTTACTCAGTTTCAAGACAAACGGAAAGTTGCATTAAAAACTAGGCCGTGTCAAATTTATCATAGTATTTTTATATGTTTGGGGCACGCCCTTTAGGATGGTTAAAAATATGCGCGAAGTGAGGGGACCGGGCCAAGTTGACTCTCACTATAAAGCCTTGTATTTATGTTTGAAATTTGTTAAAGGGCCAAGTTGGTCATTGTCTTTCTGTTTTAAGTCTCATCACATGCATTCTTACCACTATCCATTTTAATATTGGCTTGTCCTATTGCTATACCACAACTAAAAATGAAAGAAATGTTTTTGTTGTGAACTGCCTTCTACCTACGCAGGTTGACATTGAAAGGTGTGGTCCAAATTTTGCTTTCACACTTGCTTTTACTAAATACATATTTTTATACTATAACTAGCAAATTTGAAAACTCCTTTGTTGTGCACTTGCTGTTTCGCAGCCCAAAAGAAATAGTGGGACCTATATACTTTAACTCCTTATCATACATAATACATGTGCATACATGATGGCAAACTATTTTTACATAGTCTATATCTACAATAAGTCAAAAGGAAAATAAAGTTTTGCTTGATGTTTTTGTTTCACTGCTCATGCAGGTGTGTAAGGGAGAAGTGAGCCTACTTGCTTTTAAAATTATTTTATCATACATGGGTACATGTATCATGGCAACACATACATACACCTAGCAACTTTTCTTTATATTGTTTCACTTTTTTTTTTTTTCTGGTCCATTATTTGTACACAAGAAATCACACACATACTCTAGCTAATCATTTTTCATTTATATTATACATATTGCATACATTATACAACATTTTTATCATGCACACTATCACAACAAAGAAATGATACCTGCTCCTACTATTTGATGTTCAACGTTACTCATGGCAGCCTTGTTTTTCAATATACATAACATTTACATGGTCGTTGTACATGCTTCATAAAGTGGGCAGTGGGTTTATGTTTTCATGCATATACATACAAGTAACATACACATAAAATCATAAGCTATGCACTTATGATGATTTGCAATCACACACTCGATATACTTTCATAGAGATTAATTAGTAAAAGTTCACACACCAGACACACCTATGTACATACGGTACCCGTTTAGTTGTTTGTTCCTTCTTGTTGGTCTACACATACAATCACACAAAATAATGTATACAAATCTCACATAAAATCATACACCCTCATCCCATACTCTGCCCTTTCTAGGTCTATATAACACGTCTACCATGACAGTCCATGATTCGGTTTGTTTTAAGTCATCAAGTAAATGTTATAGTAAACCCTAGCCGTGACTTATTTGATGTAAGTTTTAGTTCTCAAAAGTTCATAGCAAGCGTTTAATATCAACCAAGGTGCGTAAGTGATTACAACAAGATATAGAAGGTGCTTACAATGGTCCTAAGAATGTGATGGAGATGAACGAGAACTAAGATCAACGCATGTATATCTCTATGGCTGACGTGTCCTTACTAGATTAGCACCCAAGCTATACCATAACCAAAACCTACACCTCTTGGCAGCGGCTAGATCTTACAAATGGTGAAGAAGATGTGCTTTGTGTTTTCCTTTGAAAGTTATTAAGTGTGTGCTTTTTCCTTTGTAAATGGGCTGTATTTATAGGCAGTGAGTATGTTTAGGGTTAAGATCATTTAGTTAGGGTTTGGTTAGTTTCTTAGTTGGCTTGTAACTATCCTAGGAACTTGTATCTTTTGTGGGATAGAGTGAGACTCCATGGGGGTTCGTCTTTGGCAGAAAAAGAAGAAAGATGGAGTACTTTCTTTGACTAACATAATTAAGGTTTGTTGTACAGGAATGCTTGGAGAAAATATGTGAGTAGGAGAGTGTAACCGGTGGTTTATCAAGGGAGGGAGGGGACCAAGGTACTAACCATTTAATGGGGAGTATGGTACAAGTATTTACAAATATGTATTTGAAACGTGGGTTTTACAAAAAGTTTAGGGACCGGGTTTTGAGGGTAAAGTAAGGAAGAAATTGATTTTCTTTTATTTTTGCAAGTGTCTAGTATTTTGTTTATGTAAATGTAAGGTAAGGCTTTAAAGGTTATATGTCTAGTGTAGAATTTAGATAGTAGTAGTTTAGTAAATTTGGTAAAAAGAAAAATGGAGAAATTTCTAAGTGTGTCATTTAAATATATCCAGTGAAAATATATGTTTTGTGTAGTGATATTCTTAAATGAAGTTACGTTAACGTTGACTTTACTAATAAGAATTCCTAGTACGTATTGTAAACGAATAATAGTCCTTCGAGTAATATTTCATATAAATGTTAATCACAAAAATTCAAATTTGTACATAAAATACGCATAATCAAACGGGATCATCAATAGACACACAAGTCTAACCCGAACTATCGCGTTTCACATAAATTAAATAGATTCAAAATTCACGTTTGTGACATCCGACATCCCTTAAATTTGAGCTTCGACCCCGAAGCTCATACTTCGATAAAACTTATCTAATTAACAATATGAGGGTATTTAAGCTTAAATTGGTCTTCTCGTTCCCAAGTAAACTCGTTCCTCTTTGTGCGTTCCAACGCACTTTCGCGATTGGTATACGACTTTATCTAAGTCGCTTCATTTCACGGTCTACAATTTCAATGGGTTCTTCGACCCGTTAAGTTTTACTCAAATGGCGTTTCGTTCTTCTCATTATTATCTTAAAATTTGTTTTAAATTTTTCTGACTCTAATCTATATGAGTTTAACTCCCGTCAAAACAATTGGCGATTTTAGTATTTTTCGTGTCCTATACGCTCTTGTATATAATAGTAGCGTAGAAAATAATCGTACTAGGTTTACTCGTATTGCGTACTTGACGTTTTTACTTAAGACGGTAGAAAAATGTTCGACGTTCGTACCACATAATAAATTTTTCTTTGACGAATAGGGCAACTTGAATATATTCTACTAATACTAATATATTTCATTTTTATGATGACTACTATGAGCATACTCGCGTTCGACCACGATCATACGTAGTTGATCAGGCTACGTACGTCTCGGGAACAACGGTCGCATCCTCCTTTTCATCATAATTTAACTCTTTGAGGTTGTAATTTATATATTGGTAGTCCATAGTTCATTTCGTTCGTTACCATCATTCACTTTCCCAATCAACAAATTAGTCAATAGTTCATTTTATTTGTTGTCATTGCTCACTTTTAACTATCAACAAAATAGTTTGCATACTTATTTGTACTATTTCTCGTCAAGTTTATCAATAGTTTATGTCTTCCAAATCAAGTTGTTCAAAAAAATAGATTTTCCCAAAACTTTACATGGTAGTCCTTACTAAAAATGTTTCAACCTTAGTCGCGGTGTTTGTTTTTTTTTTTTTTTTTTTTTTTTTCCATTAAGTTGGTCGTCATGCTAGATTTTCCAAAACTTTGCATGATAGTCTATATCAAAAGATTTTGTCATCAATTGTGTAGTTTTTGTCAGTAATACCTTTACTGATTTTACCAAACCGTTTTATCAAAATTTCTAAGATTCTTACTAATAAAGTTTTCGGTGATGTTCCTTCAAAGAAATTTTATTTTTTATTTTTTTTTTAAAAGTTTTCCAAAAATATTTTATAAAACTCCTTTTAAAAGAATTTAATTTTTCTCCGACACATACAAAAATATTGTAGGATAAAAAATCATTTCTTAATTAAAAGCTTCACAAGATATAAAAATAACTTAAAAAAAATAACTGAGAATTTCTTTTTTTTTTTTTTTTTTTTTTTTTTAAATACGATTACATAACCAAATTTTGGTTGGTGGTGACATGGACGGATGTCGAGTCACCTGATTTTCATAAAAATAAATTATTTAACATTCCACATCAGTCACTCAATTCTATCACAGAATTTTCCAGAGCTTTGATCATGCTTTATTACATCTCAGACACTTCGGTCAAGTTGTTTTTATCCAAAATTGTTCAGTTTGTTTAATCCAATCAAATGGTCAATTCCATCACAAGAATTTCATCACAAAAATCGTTTATTTTGTTTTGATCTGTCGTTTGTTCATAATCATTTTGTAGACTTTTTTTTTGTTCGACAAGCGCTATTAGGATTTTTTTTAATAAATATGACCACAATTCACATTTAAGGTTCTCAAGTTTTGTGATATGCCATAACCCATTTAACTTAAAATATGACATAATCCGAGTTCTTCCTTTAATATCAGTTGTTATATCATACTTTGTAAATTTATAATAGCTTCTTAGTAACTTAGTTGCAACCCAGTGGACTAGAACTATTAGATCCGTCTTTGTACAATTTCTCGAACATAAATTTCTCCTTGACGTGCATTCGACTTACACGTCGGCTTATTTTCGGATAGTTTTCATATTTTTGTAATACTAATTTATGTTTTTATTTTCATTTGATATAGTACTTTGTGGAGTATTACAGGAGTAATACTTTATATAGAGTGTTTATCATCGTATTTTGTATAAAAATAGGGACGACGACTTTCATTATTTCAGTGTTCGCATACCATGCAAACTAATGGTATTAATGTACCGTACTAGTCAAATGTCAATGAGGTAATCACCTTGTCAGATCATGTAAGTCTTATCCATCCCCGAGGAAATTCACTAAAAATATTAAGCTGCGTTACAACTGGCACTTGACTAAGCCTCGCAACCCAATCAAACAAGAACAGCCTTGAGGTCTAGTTAAGTATAAGTCGTTAAACTTCTTAATATCTTTGGTGAATTTACTCGTATTTAGATATTACTCACACAATTTAACATCGATTAAACCCACACAAAACTCATCAAATATGATATAACTTAACAATCAAACTAATCACGCAACATGTAAATTCATGAGTTTTACCCATCCACAAGAAAACTCATCAAAAACCCTAAGTTGTATAACGACTGACACTTAACTTAGTCTCGCAACCCAATCAAACAAGAACAGCCTTGAGACCTTGCTAAGTATCGTTATACCTCTTAACATTCTTGATGATTTGTCTTGGTTTTGGATTTACTCACGACTTATCATCAACCATTACTAAATCTCACCGCGCCCAAGTACTGGTTTGGCGTATATTTGTTAATTCGGCGTATATCGATATAGGGTAACATAGAAACACACAAGTGTTTAAATAGTTCATAGTAGTCTAGTGGACTGTTTTTAACAAAATACGTAATAGCATAAGTATGTGTATGTTTTACTCCATATAAACATGGCACAAACCATCTTAGTTCGATTTAAACATGGCACAAACCATCTTAGTTCGATTAAACGTGGCACAAACCATTTTTGTAGCACAACAATCCAAACAAGGATGCTAGATATTTTTACTTCAAAATATAATAAAAATCGTCTTAATACACATTCCTATAAGTACATCTTACATAAGGATCATTCAAACAAGGTAGAATATACTTAATGATAATAACACGTAGCAATCATGTTTTAAACTAACATGGCAAATTACATGGAATAATTCAAGTCACAACTTACTTTTATAGAAGACGCGGAGTGAAGTGGTTCTTGGAGATTTTTGAGTTAGTTATAGTCTAGAATTATTTTTCACAAAATTAAATTTTTGACACACGTTTATAAAAATCATTTTGTAAAATAACCTAGTTCTCTATAACTACAGCTCTGATACCAATCTGTCACACCCCCAATTTATCAGACTAAGGCAACGCAATGGGGTGCGACGGTCATGACTATCACAAGACATATATACAAAGAACGACTATTTAAAAGCCGTTTTAATTTAATTAAAAGCATAAAACTTGTTCGGAAGCGAATTACATAGGATCATAATAAAACATTATTTCAAAAGACTTTAACATTGATCCAAATATCCATACACTAGTCACGACCATTTTTATTAAAAATCTCCCATGCATAACCACGTCACTCCTCCCTCTTGATACCTGAGAAAAACATTGCTAAAGTGTCAACACAAAGGTTGGTGAGTTCATAGGTTTAGTTATAAATAAGTGTGATGAACCATAAGATTTTATCAGGCAATCGGCATATAACCAAACAAGGTTATAATCAAAATAGTATACGTTTGTATTCCTACGTCTAAGCTCGTGACACCGAAGCGTTAACCAACCAAAAAGATATAATGAGAGCCCGAGCAAATGCCTATCCCAAAGCATTCGTAACGACTCAAATGTAAGTGTATCTAATTTGGTCACACAACCAACATTAGATAGGGATGTCAATCCCAATAGATCTATCCATAACATTCGCGCTTACACAAAGTAATTAACGGTTCACGATAGTGGGCTAAAGCATCTAGGGATATCGCTACTTAGACATCATGTAGGCAAACGTATCAGTTTAAGGCACTTATGTTCATCCGTTAAAAACAAGCAATGTTCTCACCCCAAAATAGTTAAAACAATTAAAAGTGGGGCTATGAAACTCACCTTAATGAAGTAGTAAATATGATCAACAAAGATAGCACGGAAAATCAAGGCACGCAAAACGATGCGTAAACGATCTACTCGCAACCTAAGTAGAATATTTGTACTTAGGCTAATATACAAGAAATAATAATGTACAATGCACTTGGTTGATAATTTATACTTGCTATTAATTTGTAAAATGTTTTTATACATTTTTCAAGTTCGTTCATTTTAGTCACGGGGTCGACTTTGGGTCACGATTACTCGTTAATTATTAGTCCGAAAAATAAACGGGTTCTCATTATGAAAAATAGGCCGCGAGGTCTTCGATAACTGATAAATATCACATTTTTATGAAGTCTCTAAGTATATCAAATAATTATGCAAAGTGGTGCACTCACAAGTAAACTAAACAAGTACTGTTTCAATTATTTCTAAGTGTCAACAAGCGTTTTTAGAAATTAATTGTAGCTTCGTTACTCAGTTTCAAGACAAACGGAAAGTTGCATTAAAAACTAGGCCGTGTCAAATTTATCATAGTATTTTTATATGTTTGGGGCACGCCCTTTAGGATGGTTAAAAATATGCGCGAAGTGAGGGGACCGGGCCAAGTTGACTCTCACTATAAAGCCTTGTATTTATGTTTGAAATTTGTTAAAGGGCCAAGTTGGTCATTGTCTTTCTGTTTTAAGTCTCATCACATGCATTCTTACCACTATCCATTTTAATATTGGCTTGTCCTATTGCTATACCACAACTAAAAATGAAAGAAATGTTTTTGTTGTGAACTGCCTTCTACCTACGCAGGTTGACATTGAAAGGTGTGGTCCAAATTTTGCTTTCACACTTGCTTTTACTAAATACATATTTTTATACTATAACTAGCAAATTTGAAAACTCCTTTGTTGTGCACTTGCTGTTTCGCAGCCCAAAAGAAATAGGGGGACCTATATACTTTAACTCCTTATCATACATAATACATGTGCATACATGATGGCAAACTATTTTTACATAGTCTATATCTACAATAAGTCAAAAGGAAAATAAAGTTTTGCTTGATGTTTTTGTTTCACTGCTCATGCAGGTGTGTAAGGGAGAAGTGAGCCTACTTGCTTTTAAAATTATTTTATCATACATGGGTACATGTATCATGGCAACACATACATACACCTAGCAACTTTTCTTTATATTGTTTCACTTTTTTTTTTTTCTGGTCCATTGTTTGTACACAAGAAATCACACACATACTCTAGCTAATCATTTTTCATTTATATTATACATATTGCATACATTATACAACATTTTTATCATGCACACTATCACAACAAAGAAATGATACCTGCTCCTACTATTTGATGTTCAACGTTACTCATGGCAGCCTTGTTTTTCAATATACATAACATTTACATGGTGGTTGTACATGCTTCATAAAGTGGGCAGTGGGTTTATGTTTTCATGCATATACATACAAGTAACATACACATAAAATCATAAGCTATGCACTTATGATGATTTGCAATCACACACTCGATATACTTTCATAGAGATTAATTAGTAAAAGTTCACACACCAGACACACCTATGTACATACGGTACCCGTTTAGTTGTTTGTTCCTTCTTGTTGGTCTACACATACAATCACACAAAATAATGTATACAAATCTCACATAAAATCATACACCCTCATCCCATACTCTGCCCTTTCTAGGTCTATATAACACGTCTACCATGACAGTCCATGATTCGGTTTGTTTTAAGTCATCAAGTAAATGTTATAGTAAACCCTAGCCGTGACTTATTTGATGTAAGTTTTAGTTCTCAAAAGTTCATAGCAAGCGTTTAATATCAACCAAGGTGCGTAAGTGATTACAACAAGATATAGAAGGTGCTTACAATGGTCCTAAGAATGTGATGGAGATGAACGAGAACTAAGATCAACGCATGTATATCTCTATGGCTGACGTGTCCTTACTAGATTAGCACCCAAGCTATACCATAACCAAAACCTACACCTCTTGGCAGCGGCTAGATCTTACAAATGGTGAAGAAGATGTGCTTTGTGTTTTCCTTTGAAAGTTATTAAGTGTGTGCCTTTTCCTTTGTAAATGGGCTGTATTTATAGGCAGTGAGTATGTTTAGGGTTAAGATCATTTAGTTAGGGTTTGGTTAGTTTCTTAGTTGGCTTGTAACTATCCTAGGAACTTGTATCTTTTGTGGGATAGAGTGAGACTCCATGGGGGTTCGTCTTTGGCAGAAAAAGAAGAAAGATGGAGTACTTTCTTTGACTAACATAATTAAGGTTTGTTGTACAGGAATGCTTGGAGAAAATATGTGAGTAGGAGAGTGTAACCGGTGGTTTATCAAGGGAGGGAGGGGACCAAGGTACTAACCATTTAATGGGGAGTATGGTACAAGTATTTACAAATATGTATTTGAAACGTGGGTTTTACAAAAAGTTTGGGGACCGGGTTTTGAGGTTAAAGTAAGGAAGAAATTGATTTTCTTTTATTTTTGCAAGTGTCTAGTATTTTGTTTACGTAAATGTAAGGTAAGGCTTTAAAGGTTATATGTCTAGTGTAGAATTTAGATAGTAGTAGTTTAGTAAATTTGGTAAAAAGAAAAATGGAGAAATTTCTAAGTGTGTCATTTAAATATATCCAGTGAAAATATATGTTTTGTGTAGTGATATTCTTAAATGAAGTTACGCTAACGTTGACTTTACTAATAAGAATTCCTAGTACGTATTGTAAACGAATAATAGTCCTTCGAGTAATATTTCATATAAATGTTAATCACAAAAATTCAAATTTGTACATAAAATACGCATAATCAAACGGGATCATCAATAGACACACAAGTCTAACCCGAACTATCGCGTTTCACATAAATTAAATAGATTCAAAATTCACGTTTGTGACACATATGACGACACACAACACTAAACATAGTTTAAGTTACATGCTATTTGGTGACACATAGCAGTAAGCATATTAACTGTTGGTTTAAAAAAATATGTCTGGTGGCGTAGTAGAAACTATATTTATAAAAAATAAAAATAAAGAAATGCTTACCGCTTGTCGCTTCTTTAAGAAGCACTTAATATTAGAGCAGTGGGTCATGTTTCAAACGCTTGTTAAGGTGTTGGCAAACAAGCAAGTGCTTACCTTTTGTCGCTTATCGCTCATAAGTGCTCTGAAAAGTTTGTTACCCAACATGATTATAAAAAAATGGGCCAGAGGGGGATCAAAGTGAGTGTTAACTTGAACTAAGTATAAGTTGCTAGTTTAATATCCTATTATCTATGTTTTGCTGTTTTCTAAAATAACTCCCCTCATATAATAAGGTATTTTTGGCGAAATGAACTGGGCTGGGATTGAGGCTTGAGTCGAGGCTAGATTTAGCACTAGAACTTATAGTATAAGCCGAAACTGAAAGTTATATTTTTGTAAACGTGTTTGGCAAATAAGCTGGGGCTTGGAATTATTACTACGAAATTACTAAAAATGACATAATCAAACGAGTTTTCATAATATGCAAGATATTGTTTTGTGTATAAGTAATTTAAAGTTTAGAAGCCTTAAGCTAAACTTTTTAACCCCTTGTTATCCCGTAATCTATGTCATATTTTCACTTCGTGGATCATAACCGATCAAATGAAAGAAAAGAGAAAGAAGTTTAGAGAGCGAAATCGGTGGAAGGATGTATGACATAATTTAAGAGTCACGTGGATTATCATATATGATATTGCGCATTATCATATATGATACTAAAATAAGGTAAAAACTATGCTTTATAAATATGATAAAAACTTTAACAAAACAATAATATTATCCAAAATTTACATCCTCATATTCACCATTTTCATACTCAACAAAAAAAATAATGATTTAGTAGCATTACAAAGTTAAAGTATTATCTATACGAAAATTACAAAAAGATATTAGAGTCAAATGCCTAAATCGTGGACGACGTTGATCTCATGCATCAACATTTTTGTTGCAAACTCGTCTTTTGTCATCTCACGCACTTGTCTTTCCTATTTTAGTCGGGAATCCGATGTTCAAACACTACAAGAAAAAACGCTTATAGGGACAACATAAGTAGTCTCTAAAAGTGACCGATATAGTGTCTAAAAATCTTTAGGGACTACACGTAGTCTCAATAAGTGACGTGCCTAATACCTAGATGCTAGAGGTTTATAGAGACTACTGGATTTTTTTTAGAGACTACAACATTGACTTCGACTTTTTGACGTTTGACTTTCATTGACCCAAGAAAACTATGGCGTCAAACCTTTTGAGACTACACTTAGTCCCAATAATATCTTTAGGGACTACTATTTGCCACTACAAGTAGTGCCTAAATAACTTTGACTTTGTTGACCGAAATTTCAGAGACTCTATGCAGAGACTACAAGTAGAGGCTAAAGCTTCTTTGACTTTGTTGACCAAAACTCTTAGGGACTATATCTAGGGACTACGAGTAGTCTCTAAATATTTTAACCATATATCTGTTGGAGCTTTTAGAGACAACAGTTAGTCCCTAAAGGTAACAACATATAGTCCCTAAAGGTTTCAGCAGCTTTCACCATGTCGTTTCAACCCATTTCGGAACCAACTTTTACAGAATTCCAGATTGTCAATAGATTCCAATTCAACGCAAATAATAACATAAACATACCATCACATTGGATTTAAGTTCAACGACTACATATTGTTCAACAAAAACAACATAAACTTAAGTTGTTTAACGACTTAAACATAAAGTGTTCAAAAGCATAAATCGTTCCATAATCTAACCTAACAACGAAAACGTCCTCGACCTACTCACATCCAGGTTCGGTAGCATTTTCCGGGTCGCTAAAAAGCGTCTTCCTCGGGATGAAGGAAATCTTTTGGGTCAAGCATGGGTGTTGGTGACTATCATGTCCTATAAAGTCACAAAACAATCAAGGAAGTTAGTTTCACAATAATGAAAATAGCTTAGCTAACCCATTTTAACACAAACGTATACTAATAAGTAACTCTTTTGTTTATATGTCATTTTTCACTCATTTTGACCCATTTCACCCATTTTATCCTAAACGTGTACATGTTTCGGCTAAAATTAGTGATATAGGTCAAAACGGGTGACATGGCTCACATAAACAAACAGCCTGCCAAAAGAAGACCATAAACCAACTTTCTTATAGAGTTTTCTACATTTTTTGCCTCTCAAAACAGCGCCTCGAAAGGCCATTCCAAATAACCCCTAAACAAGATTTTTTTAAAGATTTATCCACATTTTATGTTATCAAACCATCATAATTATTTTCTCAAAACATCCCTATATAATCATTGCTGCCCTAAAATCTCGTAAGATATTGTCTTAAAATCGTTTTTCTCTAAACAGCCCTATAAAGTCATTTATGTCTAAAAAACATGGAAGATATAGTCCAAAAACTATTCTGTCCAAACAGCCTTACGATATTAGTTCAGTCCATCATTTTTGCTTACAAATAATTACTTACATATCGTGTTTCAGCTTCCGAGTTGGTCCACTGCCCATCCTTCATATGCTTTTTCCTGAACTCCTCGAGAAGGTCCAGAAATGTGCCACTCTTCTCCCATGAAAAGAAAATAAATAAGTATATTAACAGTGAAACAATTTAAGTGTAATAGTAAACACTAAAAATGGTTTCTCGGTGCATAACCCAAGAAAAAAGTAGCGCATAAATATTATTTTGTTGGTACTTCTTTTGGATGCACAAACATCATTTAAATCAGTAGTAGTAGCACAAACTATCATCTACTATTAAATATACTATGTATACAGTCAGATATGTGACACAAGGTACTTGAATATATATAGAACAATTTGTAAGTTAGCTTAGCTCCATCTATTCTTACTTTAGTTATCTTTGCTCGGAAAAGTTTTCTTATTAAGTTCGTTCCAAATAATCTTATAATTCCCCCTGTTAAACTAATGGCACCACACCCTCCACAAATACTTGTTACAATAAGCTTATTTTTACGAGAATACGTACTTACTGCATAGTAAGAGATCACGTATATTTTACCTGTCTGTATCTCGGTCATGTATCCTTGTTGTTGGCAATAAACTTATATAAAGACATTCTATAACTGGATTGAAAAGGTACACTGATATTGTCTTTATATTATTATTATTCCATATTATACAGTACACTAGATAATCAATGTGTTTTTGAAATTTTCTGTCCGCTATGTCCATGTTTATGTATCGTAATTGTATTATTACTTTATCATAGATGAGACAATATATCAGGGGCTTTGACCAGCACTAGCGATAAATCAAGTGGTGCAAAATCTATAAGCACACCATCAACTCCCCTGGTAAAGGCTCCCAAAAATAGGTCATCATATTGACCTGCTTGTTATCCACTAATTCTAAAAGCTGTCACTATTACGTTATATACGTCCCAACAGTGACATTTACAGATTCAACTTTCATTGATAATTCTAATTTGTGTATGTGAAAACGAAAACTCCAAGTGCAATTTTGTTTACTTCTAATTTTCATACTCAAAATTCAGAAAGAAGTCAAACAAAAAGAAAAAAAATGATGAATACCTAACCTTTTACGAATAAGAAGAACCTTTTATGGAGTCAAATAAAAACCCAAATTCTACATGACTTTGTACAATATCAGCACTAGAAATATATAAAACTCGGGCGATAATATTCAAGTACTTGGACTATATAATTTGTCATAGAACATATTTACAAAGAAAAACTATGTTTATCGCTCAACTACTTTTACTGCCTTGCTACATCTCTCAGTGAACCTGGATATAGTGTTCTATATAGAAATATATTTTTTGTAATTTTGTGTGAAGATCAGTTATTCTTATGTACGTTTTCATATGACATGTAAGCTTTTTGTCTTCTGTTAAATACCACAAATGTGACATGAAACTTCTATAAATGTAAGATCGCGGATTATACATATGTAATTATCTCAGATTAAATGTAAGATCTAACAACATCATTTAAACAAACAAACATCTAAATCACTAATGAAACAAGTAGAATATTATATTATTAAGGAGATAAACTACACAAACATACATATTCTATGAATCTATACAAACATACAAATCTCACACTTATAATAAATAAAAAGTTAAAAGTTAAAAAAAAGATCTAAAAAGTTACCAGAACAAAGCAAAACAGTAATATGTGATAGAAAAAAACCAAAAAATTAATGAGATAATCAAATAAACGAATTTAATGTATATAAAAGTGAATAATGAAGATATAAATTACAAGGAGTGTCAGTAGAGATGGTGTTCATGAGATTAGTATGTCATAAGTTCCTGTAGTTTTGATGGAGCTGCATCTTGTCCAAATGTTCTCAATTAAATTAACAAATCATTCTAAAAAATAGCAAAAGACCTTTAATTCAAAGATGGATCATGAATTTGACATATGGGTTTCAATTAAATTAAAAAATCAGTCCAAAAAATAGCAAAAAGACATTTAATTTAAAAATAAATCATAAATTTGACATATGGGTTTTCAATTAAACTACCGAATAAAAAATTGGGTTCAAGTATAATACCTTTTTTTTTATTCTATGGATCTTCGGTAAGAACCATCTATGTACATGTGTATATGTCAGAAAGTAAAGTGTTGGTAGTAGGTACTAGACAACAAAACTATTGACACTACATGTGATATACTGAGACTAAAAATTTAGTTTCTATAAGTATTTGGGGGCAAATAAAAATGATAGGCGGGATTGTTTGATTTTTCATGAAAAAATAGAGAGAAAATAATAGAGACTAATCTTTATATATAGAGACTACACACGTAGTTGCTATAAAAATTTTCAAAAAAAAACTTATACTCTTATTCATTTTGAAATAAATTATAAAAGTAGAATTAGCGGTGTTATTAGAATATCGGGTCGGGTTTAGGGGTGGAAACGAGTCGAGCCCGTGAGAGTATGTTAGCCAAGCTCGGGCTTGGTTCGGGTCGGCTTTTAATCTCGAGCTCGGTTTATTTTGAGCCATATTATTTAAGCTCGAGCTCGGCTCATGATATGTTAGCTAGGCTCAGGCTCGCTTCGGGCTTGGCTCGAGCTCAGCTCGTTTATACGATTTGACAATGTAAGATTAAAGCTTGGCTCGAGCTCGGCTCATAATATATCTAAATGAGGCTCGTTATTATACGAAAACACCGTTCGAGTTTTTTGTCATGACTCTATGGTTTAAAACACAATTCGATTTATATAACAAGTGGCATGACATTATGGCTTGAAACATTGTTTAGCAGCTTCCGTCAAGTACACGCTTATCCTTGGGAAAACTTTCTTGTAATGTCAAAACTTTCTTCTTCAATTCCCATTTTTCTTATAGTGACAACCGTAACAAGTTATCTTGCAGTGTCGTCTAGTGAACCTCTTTTTGTGGTCACTAGATATTTTTTGGCCACCCGAGACGGTTTTTGGTCGCTAGATATCGCCTCATCGTTAAACGTCTAATGTACAACTATAGCATACCGACTCGATATGGAACCACGGAGTATATGCAGGCGGTTCCTTAGCACCTATAGCGGTTCCTTATCGATATGGAACCGCGGGCTCCAATAAGAAACCACGTGTAGATATAGCCGTTGGATGTTTGTCTTATAAATAGTGGACCATTCACAGACTTTCAAAGCACCTCTTTTGCACATACATTTCCATATTCTTTCATACTTCTTAAATCACTCAAATCCTTGATCATTTGTTTGATTACTACTTGTTTAGAAGTGAATCTTCCTCCTCTCATCTTTTACTCTCAAAGTGTAAAGAGAAGAATACTATCATTCTTGAAGTGTTGTGTCTACCTCAAAGATCCAAACTTATTCATTCATTGTTGTGTCATTATTTTGAAGATCCAAGTAGTGGTGTCTATTTGGAAGTTGTGTATGTATTAAGGTTAATACTTAGTCCGTAAAGTATATTGGTGTAGATTGGTCCGAGCTAAGATTAGGGCTCAACTTTTAGCTTAGAGTCAGAAATTGGTTAAGCGATGTTGTGTACGGTTTATCCACCTTAAGGAGCTTGTTGATTAGTGAACTCTCGAGTAAGGTGTACCCGAGGAGTGGAGTAGGAACGAGGAGTGAGCTTCGTTGTCGAACCACTATAAATCCTTGGTGTTTGGTTTGATCTTTCCTTCTATTATCTCTTTACATTCATTATTCTTTATATTTGTGTTTATTAGTTTAGTTGCACTATACCTTGTTCATATTGTGTATAAGAAAGTTTCACATAAATACTCAAGCTTAAGTTTTTGAAAAAATATTTTTATAAATCAATCTTTAACTAGTAATCTGAAACTATTCAACCCCCTCCCCCCTTCTAGTTTCTACAATTTCCCTCACTCTGTTCTACACTTCTACCATAAAAACACATGTTATCTTTATAACCACACACATTCTTACCAATACAAAGCTTGAGCTCGAGCTCGGCTCGTTTTTAGACTTATTATTTAAGCTCGAGCTTGGTTAGTGGTATGTTAGCGAGGCTCGCAGGCTCGGCCCATTTAGAGTCGTTAATAATTTATGATAAAGATTGCTAATAAGCTCGTATATTCAAAAATTAGGCTCTCGAGCCCAAACGAGCTTTGTATGTAAAGCTCGGATTGGTGCATCATAATTTTGAGTAGATTAGGCTCAGTAAGTTCGAGCTTTTTGTTAGAAAAAAATAACTAGCAACCCGAATCATCGTTTAAACATCTAATATACAACCATAAAATATCGACTCATCGTTTAGACATTTAACGTTTAACCATAACATATCAACTCATCATTTAGACATTTAATGTTTAATCATAACATATCGACTCGTCATTTAAACATCTAATGCACAACCATAACATATCGACTCATCGTTTAAACATTTAATGTACTATAACATATCGGCATCGTTTAAACATCTAACGTACAACCATAACATATCGACTCATCCATTGAATGTCTAATGTACAACCATAACATACCGACTCATTCGTTGAACATCTAATATACAACCATAGCATATCCATCGTTTAAACATCTAAAGTACACCATAACATATCGGCTCATCGTTCAAACATCTAACGTAAAATCATAACATAACGAACCATCCATTGAACATCTAACGTACAACCATAACATACCGACTCATCCATTGAACATCTAACGTACAAGCATAACATACCGACTCATTCATTGAACATCTAACGTACAACCATAACATACTGACTCATCGTTTAAACATCTAACGTACAACCATAACATACCGGCTCATCCATTGAACATCTAACGTACAACCATAGCATACCGACTCGTCGTTTAAACGTCTAACGTACAATCATAACGTACCGACTCATCCATTGGACATCTAACATACTACCATAACGTACCGACTCAGTTGTTGAACATCTAATGTACAACCATAGTTAATTCATCGTTTAAACATCTAAAGTGCAACCATAACATACCGACTCACCCATTGAACACCTAACGTATGACTATAACATATCGAATCATCCATTGAATATCTAACGTACAATCATAACATACTTACTCAGTCGTTGAACATATAATGTACAACCATAGCATATTCATCATTTAAACATCTAAAGCACAACCATAACATAGCGGCTCATTGTTTAAACATCTAGCAAACAACCATAACATACCGACTCATCCATTGAACATCTAACGTACAACCATAACATACCGACTCATCCATTGAACATCTAACGCACAACCATTTCATACCAACTCATCATTTAAACATCTAACGTATAACCATAACATACCTACTCATCCATTGAACATATATCGTACAACCATAAAATACTGACTCCTCGTTTAAACGTCTAACGTACAACCATAACATACCGACTCATCCATTGAACATCTAATGTAGAACCATAACATACCGACTCAGTCGTTGAACATCTAATGTACAACCATAGCATATTCATTGTTTAAACGTCTAAAGTACAACCATATCATATCGACTCATCGACTAAACTTCTAACATATAACCATAACATACCGACTATTCCGTTGAACATCTAACGTACAACCATAACATACCGACTCAGTCGTTGAACATCTAATGTACAACCATAGCATATTCATCGTTTAAACATCTAAACTCTAAAGTACAACCTTAACATATCGGCTCATCGTTTAAACATCTAGCGTACAACCATAACATACCGACTCATCCATTGAACGTCTATCAACACAACCATATCCTTCTTTTATTTACTTATTCGTTGTAGTTTAATACTTTCGATTTAGTTAAATTTATTATTAATTTATCACTAATTGTAATAATATTTAAGTATAAAAATGTCCAATATTTATGGTTAATTTTAATAATTCTTAATCAATAAAAATATAAAATAAACTTTAGGGACTACCTAATACTTTTAGGGACTACGTGTAGTGGCTAGAGATTGAGCGGCAAATTTTCCCGCTATCACGAAATTACTATTTTTGATTTTGACCAAAAAAAATTTGTATCCAAATTTATAGGCACTACATGTAGTCCCTAAAACACTTTTAGGGACTACGTGCAGTGGCTAAAGATTGGGCGGCAATTTTCCCGCTATCACGTAATTACTGTTTTTCATTTTGACTAAAAAGATTTCGTCTCCAAGTTATAGGCACTACATGTGGTCCCTATAAGTTATAGTCAAAGTCAAATTTTTTGCAATATCAAGTTTTGCTTTCTACTAAAACTTTAGAGACTACACATAGTCTCTATATATCACGAAGTAGTCCCTAAAGATTTTGGTCAAACATGAGGGTTAGGAAAATTGTATTTTTGTCGTTTTGTGGAGTTTTAGACACTACATCCGTAGTCTCTAAAAAAACGCCGTCCCTAAAAATTGTTTTTCTTGTAATGAAATTCTTGGCAATGTCTTTTTGTAGCTCACTTTGGTATGATGATTGTTGCTTTTTATGTTCGCTTGCCTGGCCTGGAGATGATTGAATTTTTTAAAGTACTTTGAAAACACCATTCTTCACATTAATAAGAACTTTGATTTTAGGTCCAAGCACATTATCATATATGATATATTACAGAAGTTGATTTCAAGCATATTATCATATATGATATATTGAAGTATCATATATAATATATTGAAGTATCATATATGATATATTGAAATATCATATATGATATATTAAATAGATTTTTTACAAGTTATCATATATGATACTTCACTAGCATGTCATATTATATATGTTCAGAGTATATAAGTCATAAAACCTAATAATTCATAATTATAAGCTAATAAGTTAGCTTATTTCTATCTAAATAGTAACACATCTACAAAAACTTTATACAACCTATATTCACCTATACATTCTATCTTATGACTACATTCCTCCTAGTTTTATATACTATGTCATGTCATTAGTGGAGTTTCACATCCTCACACATACTAATACAATAGTATAATTAGACGGCACCATGGTTCCTTATCACATCAAAACCATTAATGGTGAATTATAAACTAAAAAAGCTACTATCTTATTCACATCAAAACTAACTTATTATATAAATTCACATAAAGTAAGCAAAAAATGATATGTTGAATTATAAGCTTAGTCACATCAAATAAGCTAAAAAAAAATAAATGAAAAAAGATCGGGATGAATGTTACATGATGTTAATGAACTGTAGAAGGAGATAATCGATTTACGAAAGAGATCATCGATCGATTATATAAATTCACATAAAGTAAGAAAAAATGATATGTTGAATTATAAGCTTAGCCACAGCAAATAAGCTAAAGAAAGATAAATGAAAACAGATCGGGATGAATGTTACATGATGTTAATGAAAAAAGTCGATGATCAAGAATTAGATGTAACACACTAATACCGATAATTACACAAATACAAGCCAAAATCCTTTACATGATAACTGAAGAACTAGATGTTGCATGAATCCCCAATGTTAATTTAAAAATGCATATAAAAAAAATACATTAGACTAAATCATAAGATTAACTTGCTACCTTTCATTTGATGTACACTTGATGTCCAGTTTTTATGTGTATAATTAACAAGGCTCTAATCATTATCGATATCGATGTCAACATCTCCGTCAACAAATTGTCTGGTTACTTGATTCAGTTTTCACTCTGGTTTGCAGCCACAAGTGCAATTTTGAAGTTCGTTGTGAAGGCTCTGCGAGAGACGGAAATGAATCATGTTAAGCAACATCCTTTTGAAGAGTTTTACTTCACATAACCTAAACATTGCCAACGTTGCAGCTAGGGTTTCATGTTACATGATAGGTTTTTAGGTGTACAATGCTCACATAAAGTGAAGGAAAACATATGTTACGTGTTAAGACATTTTTAAGAACATATTCGAAGCTAAAGTACAATTTTGACCCGTCTTTAATTAAGATATAACAGAGGATATATACTTACCTGAACATGAGTTTGAAGGCCTTTTATGTGTTGTACGGCAAGGTCCAACATGTCTGAGTAGCTTGTTTGCTACAGAAACAAAATCGCAAAAATTAAACACGGTCATAAGTAAAGGTAATACATCACGCGTGAATATGCACACAATGTATTAAGCTTAATTAAGAGTTTAAGACACCATGTTGTTGCCAGTTTAGCCAACCCTGAATGTTCCTACAACTTTTTCATCACTAATCAATGTCTGGTGAGTATTTTGGCATGTCACTATTTTTTTTTTCTTGTAATTTTTCTAATCTGGGAAAGTATTAATAAAAAATGGGAAGGCATGCAATTTCATATGTATCTTAACAGCTATCTGATGTAAGCAAAAAAAAAAAAGGAATTGTAGAAATAGCTATCTTGGGTTACTCGCTTTCCTCATAACAAGCAATCTGCAAAGGTTTTTCAAGGGACGTGTTTGACTGCTCTTTGGTGTATCTGTTATTGGAGAAACTGTTTGATCCATGAGGTAGCTAAAAAAAGTGCGTCGACCTTAAGCCAAGACTGTCTTCCAAGACTATCAGGTGCCCAAAGAAAAACATTTGTTGGGACAATTGGATTCTGATGCCTGATGTTTTGGAGTAAAATATAAACAAAACCTAGAAAACTAAAATAATCAACCATATATATTATAGTTAATTTTACCTTATCCATATTCGGAACAAGATCTTGCAACTTTTTCAGCTTCCCACTTATCCTTGTTCTTCTTTCCTAAATCAGCCCAAAATGACAAAACATCAACACAAATGCAACTAAACACTTAGAATCGTTTACATATAAGAAACAATCAGAACAAGAAGGTATTAATTAGTATGAAGCTATAAGATACTTTATCCAAAGAAAAACGCATAGAATATAAAGTCTTGCAATCAAGCTAGATTTTCTCTGTATAAATTAACAAATTTTATAGTCATTAAGGGCGTTGGACATTTTGACTAGGCAGTCAAGGGTATAAGATGCTGTTTCTCAACTATCTATTAGTTAACACGGGGGCGGATCCGGTCCAGAAGTACCTAACTTAACTAAAAGAGCATGTTAGCTTGATTACGTACTACGTTCTTCAGCTAGGAGTTTAGCCGACAAACGAACTTTCATGGTGATCTAGTTTTAACTACAAGAGCATGTTATTATTCATTAAAGGTTATTGTTATATATCATGTTAATTTCTTTGCTGAGTTAGTTGCATTCCATACAATTATCACAAGAAGAGATAGATGTTCACCCTTTCAGCATGATCTACAAGGAATTGATGAATTCTAGAAGAAATATTTACAACAGAATCAATTTATTTTATAACAAGAACAAATATTTACCCTTTCTGCAATACTTCGAGGATGAGTTGCACAACCGCGTTTGGCACGAATTTTACAAGGGACGGAGTCATGAGGGAGGTCCATCATCTTCTCCATTGCGGCTGCCTCTAAAGCAGATTCCGACAAGCCAAAATTGAGCTAAAATTCAAAATTTAAAAAGTTAGTCTATTGTATTTTTAATTAAGTCTATATATATAGTCTATCTTTTAGATAATTTAATCTAAATATATGATTAGTATACCTCAGATTCCATGATATTAAGACCATTATTAACGTCAATCTTTGATCTTTTGTTATGCGATGAGGAGGAGGAAAACACAAGGGAATTCGCGATATCAGATTCTTCAGATAGTTGAGAATAAGAGTTTGTTCCTGTGAAACTGAGTTGAGAACTTAATCTCGAGCCCCTTCCATCTACAATTGCATGCATGTACATGTGTATACGATGAATACATATAATAATTGGCTCAACAAATGCAAAAGGTTAATAGAATGATACATGTTTTTATATACAAACTTTCCTGAAATAGTTGCAGCTATCTATTCAAGACAAATAAACCCTTCTATTAAAAATTCCAGTAAACTAAAAATAGACATACCAATATAGTATGATCTCCTCGATCATTTGTATATAACGAATAAGCTGATCGAAACGGCAAACTAAACTAACAATTGCCACAGTTCTCTAACAAACTAGAACTACAGAAATGACAAAACACTAGTTGTATCAGTTTTTTATGAGTTACAGCATACGTTGTTTTAAGTCTTTATGCCATTACCCTAATCACTGGCCAATACTCACCACTGTTACTCTAGACCCTCAAGTTGATTAGACCTGATCGAAGAAAATGTCGTAACTAGAGATTATATACGTGCATGTGTTTTAACAAGACAACATTTGAAGTGGGGTGATAGTAGAGGTGCACAGAAAAACCGGTTCCTAAACCGGAACCTAAAAAAAACCGGAAACCGGGACCGGTCAAAACCGGTTTACTATAAACCGGTCCCGGTTTATTTAGGAACCGGGGGTTTGAGACTGGTTCGTGATTTTCAAAAAAAAAAACGGTCTGTCAACCGGTTTTTGGACCGGTTAACCGGAACCGGTTTATTTTAAACCGTAATCGGTTAACCGGCATAAAAAATAAAATCTAAAAAACCGGAAAATCTAGTAACAATTCAAAATTTAAAAAATTAAAAAAATTAAAAATTAAAAAACCGGAACCGGTTAACCGGCATAAACCGGTCTGGGACCGGTCTGGGACCGGTCTGAGACCGGTTCTACCGGTCTGGATTTTCAGCCTCCCAGCCGATCCGGTTTTTAACCGGTTAACCGGACGAACCGGTTTTTTGACCATTGACCAGAGACCAGGCCGGTTCCAGTTTATATAAAAACCGGACCGGTTAACCGGTTTTGTGCACCTCTAGGTGATAGTGGGGGGTCGAACAGGAGAGATGTGATTGGTCAGATACGAATGGTCATTATTTGATGCACTAAATCCTCCCCCAATTCACCAACTTTCAAACTAAACAACTCCAACTTGCTTCATGCAACTTGCAACTTGCTTCCATCAACTTGCAAAACTTTAATTTATAATAATTAGATTTGTTTTTAATGTTTTGTGTCAGAACTTAAGATGTTTTTGTTAGCCCATGATTTATGCTCATCAACAGCTATGTGATTGCATTGTCATATTTAGCGTAATCAATCTTTATCTGTAATATGCTAGCTGTAGTATAGGTGTTCTGGGCCAAAGCCCGTATCTAGAATATTCGTTGGATTGCTATATATTGTGTCGAACCATATGATAATGACAGACACGAATTATGCAATTCTACATGGTATCAAGTCAAAACCAACCGATCCTCATATAAACCCCAACCCTGAAATCACCATTGTTTCTGTGTTTATTGGTGTCTGTTATTCGGTAACAAACCAAGTCACTTGTTCAAGGTAACAAGTCAGTATACTTGATCTTGGTATCAAGTTTGTATTTTTTGTTTTCTGTTCTCCAAATCCTACCAGTCAATCTCTCTTTTAAATCACCCTTACACCTCTAAAATGACCGGATCCGATCCCGTTACATCCCTCTCAGATAAGTTATCCTTGGTTACTCATCATCATCTCCTCACCCGCGTTCCCGTCAAACTCGATCTGGACAACTGGAATTATGGTTCGTGGGAGTTTTTCTTTGATCAATTGTGCTTTAGCTATGACGTATCTAAGTATATTCATGGCACCTCGGGTGAAACCGCTACTAGTAATCCCCCTCCTCTCACCCCCGAAAAACTCAAGGTCGACAAAATTGTTCTCTCCTGGATCTTTTCGACTCTTTCGGAAGCACTTCAACAAAGGATCGTTGTAGCACGCCCAAAATCTGCTAGGGAAGCATGGGACCTCATCACTGAAATTGTGAAGGACAATGATTGTAGTGTTTTACTACCCTTTAGGAAAAGAGCGTAAATAGCGGAAAGTATTAAGTACGACGGTTTAGGAAAACCGTGCACTAATGACCCAATCACTTAAAAGATATGAAAAGTTCGTTTCCCAAGGAGGTATGGTGTTGTGAATTAACTTGTATGTATTTGAGATTAATATTGAGAGATGGAATGATGGTTTCGTGAAAATTACACTATGACGAAAAAAACGTAAACGTAAAGCCGTAGAAAAACCAACCAAATTAAAAATTAAGCTAAGACCAAAAACAAAATCAAGAAAAGATTAAAACAAGTCTCAAATAATATAAACAAAGATAAAAATCCAACAAAGATATTTTAAAACCTTTTATTAATTAAATAATTAATTTTAAATGCTAATTAAAGCCCTAAAATTAAATTTAACTAATTCAAATGTCTAAAATATGATTTTATTGAATAATCACTTAACTTATATTATTAGAAGACTAAAAAGTAATTTTCTAAAAATTAAAACCTATTAAAACTATTTTTAAAACTCTAAAAATGATTTAAAATAATTAAAACCTAATTAAACTTAAAATAATTATAAAAATAAATCTAAAAGCTTAAAAATTATTCTAAAAATGGAAATGATCCTAATTAATGCTAAAGAACTTAAGAAAAATGAAAAATAAAGAAAAAGAAAATTTTGAAATTTAAATAATAAAATAATAATAAAATAATGCTAAAAATAAAAAGTTTCTAAAATTTAAAATAAAAAATTTCTAAAAATCCTAAATAATATAATTAAGAGAAAAACACTAATTAAAGCTTCTAAACCTTTTTTAATAATTTTATAAAAATCTTTAAAGTTTATAAAAAACCTTAAAATATTATAAAATTAAAAATGAAAGTTTTTAAAACCAAAACAAGATGTAAACCTCAAATATATTAAATAAAACCTAAAAATTATTTTTCCTAAAAATAAAAACTATTTTTGGTATTTTTTAATGATTTAATGAAAAACGTCTATTAAATAAATCCTAGAAATTAATCTAATGAATGGAAAATTATGAAACCAATTTTGAAAAATCACTAATGCTAATCTTATCCTAAGAAAAATAAAAGAAGACGAAAATGCTTATTAAATAAGCTGAAAAGCTCACAAAAAGCTACGGCTTTTTATAGAAAAGACAAAAGGGAAATGGGTTAAGTATTAAACCTTGTGGGCTCTTACCAATCAAAGACCCTAGGGCAGATGGTAAGAGCGTATGTGTGTGGGAGTGTAGACGGGGGTTCGAATCTGGCAACCCCCTTTTTATTCTTTTTTTTATTTTTTTGCTTTTTTACTTCTTACCACAACAATCTGTTAACACTTGACTCAATACACTTTCCTTTTTAAACACTGATTAATCCAAGAATTGATCAATAAAACGTGACAAGATAACTTTGGCACTAAGCAGATTTCTACTTGGTGTATGCTTATGAATTTCAGCCAAGATTAGCTTGGGCTGTGGCTTATTTGGATGATTATTTTGGAACAATGGGGGCACTCTTGTGCTCCTTTGAGCACAAGAAGTCAAAACAAGCAACAAAAGAAACACTTAGCACTCATTAACAAGCAAATCAAAGCACTCCCTAACCTATGCAAGGTTGCTGATAAGTAGCAGGCAGGTCTGGGGGCTAAGGGCTTCTAACTAGCACTCTAATGGACTTTAACCTACCAAATTAAGCATACAAACTTCACAAATGATGCTCAACCAGTATCAAACCAACAATAACCCTATTTTCTAACAGAAATCAAGAAATCAAGCTTAAGAATCTGATAAAAGCAAGCAGTTAAGAGAGCATGCAGTTTTCAAGCAATGATTTCACTTTGTAGCACACAAACTGACTTAAAACTTGTTCCAAATCAACTTGACACCCACTAAAAACCTAACTCAAACCTTTTTACCCTGATTAACACCTATTAAGAACACTAATTAAGATTTAAGTCCTGCTAAAACCTATATCCAAACACCCTTTTAAAATCTAAAAACCAACTTTCAACAAAACAAAGCAACTTAAAACTCACTCAATTCAGTCCTATAATCATATAACATGCATATAACTACTTGAGAACACAAAACCAACAACTCAATCACACTTATGAGCAGAATCAAACAAAATCATATACACTAGCAATTTTCAGAACTTTTCCAAAGATAAAAGAAGATTACCTTAGGACCCTTACATCCAAGGGTCCTAGTGGTTGCTTAACCACCTCCCTACCAGCCCGGGCTGGTGCAGAACAAGATCAACAAGCTTTCCTTGCCTGTTTATGACAAAATCAAAGAAAAACAAAAAGATACAAGCATATAATATCAAACTGTTTTCTTTTCTTTTTCTTCTAAAAACTTATCAAAACCTTTCAAACACGTTTTTTAAACACTATAACACCAATTAGTCAAAACCTCTTAACATCCAAACCTTAGAACAATTTCTTACCAAAAATCCTTTGATTTTCAGAAAATTTTGAATAACTTTGAACAACAAAGTTACTCAACCAAAATTCAAATAAATGGAACTCAGTTTCAATCTTCTTCACAACACACAATCTTTTAAAAACAATAAAAAAGGAATTACACTTGAATATTTCAAAAACCAAACTTTTTATTTCTTTAAAAAGGAATTACATGTGAGAGACTTGAAACTGGAACAAGGAACACCCACAGGTTGGGGTCTCTTATATAGTGCTCTAATGAACTTACTAGAAGCATAAAATACAAACCCTAATCATAGAAAAATCCTAAAATGCCCTTGAACGGTTTTGAGTGCATTTTGTCCTTTCTTGATCTTGGCCATTGGATTTTGCGTTGGGAGGAAGCTAATGATCTTGGACGTTGATATGGGACACGTATCAAGCCTTGGAGGCTAAGGAATGATGTGATTGGTGGATTGGGGAATTGGGGGTTTGGACCACAAACGTGGGATGCAGGTTTTTAGGAGTGGGAAGGGATTTGGTACGTGTGAATTAAACGTGGGAACTTTTAATTGAGTTTTTACCCAAGTTAAGTGAGGGTAAGTTCTGGGTTGGTAAAAAGATAAACAGTAAGATGTTTAATCCGATTTTGGGGGTACAGTGCTTGTTTGGCGCAATATTTGGTTTAAATGTTTGAAAATGCACAACATTGGCCCTTTCTTTTCCTTTCTTTTGTCTTTTTACTTTAAAAACTTGTCAGCGCCCTATTAAGCTTGTGTCAACTTCCAAGTTTTGTCATTTTTGGCACAAACTTAATAAAAAGGTTATCAAGGGTAATTTTTGGCATTTTTGAATATTTCAAGGGCTGTTTTTGAACATTGTTGATCTTCCAAGGTCTTCAATGAGTCTTCCACTTTATGAGGGACCATAATTGACAATTTTGAATTGTTGAGGGACTACTTTTGCCATTTCTTCAAAGTTGAAGGACCTTTTTGCAATTTTGACAAACTTAAGGGACCAAACTTGTAATTATTAATATACAAGGGTTTTAAGTGTCATTTCTTCAATAAATGATGATCAATCTTGTTTTGTCTTCAAGTCTTCAAGGGTATTTGATGAAAATTCCATGATTAGGGCCCGGTTCTTTGTACGGCTTCGTTTCTCGTGTTCGTTTTTCCTTGTATCTTGTGATCTTTTGTCTTTTTCACGATATCCATACCTAAAATACACAAGTAAACAAACACAAGCATATATATGGTATTTTATGACATTTTTATGCATTTAAAGCCCGAAAAGAACGATGAGATCATGTATAAATGCCATCTCATCACTCCCCCATACTAAGCCATTGCCGTGCCCTCACGCAATACTAGAATAAAGTATCTAAGCATCACCAAAGTTCAATTTTATTAACCTTTATTGAAGAGTAAAAGACTTGCAACATACTACGAGAATGTGTAAAGGCATAATGTATGATTTTCATCACCAAAATGTGACTTTTAGGGTCAAAGAATAGAAACAAGTTAATGTTCCTTAGAGTAAACTTCGTCATCCTTGATTGTCATACATTCCATGCTAAGTGCAAAAACAAGATCATTGTTGGTACAAGTCACAATGCTAACACTACTCATACGTTCAAATTGTGTAATACTTTTTCTCCCCGCAATCCTAGTTATTATAAAGGAAATGGGTTACTAGAATTTTTTATCTATTTGTCATGGATCACAAGTGATTCATATTGACTTATTTGAGTAGTTATTAGTCCGAAAGCAAAGTAGCACGATTTGATCAATAGTTAGTCGAAGGACAAAATCTTTTAAAACGGCTTCTCGTGTATCTCCTTAAGTTCATATCTTGGCATAACTCGTTTCACGATTTGAGACCTTTCTCGGACCGATATTTGGCATGTACTTCATACTTCAAATCTTGGGAAGACGTTCTCGAAATTATGGTCTTCTCTTCATATATTTGGAATTTCTTCACTTGACGTTTTTGAGAGATTCTTCATATAGGACTACGACTTCATCATTTTTCTTCAATCTTTACTTTGGATTTTGATATACAACGATCCGCCTCCTTTTCGGACTTGGATATATGCATCCTCATACCTTGTTAGGGTCTTTTTGGATAGACTTTCTCCATTCTTTAGGGGAGTAATAGCTTCTCGTCGTGTGTCTCGATCCTTCATATTGATTTTGGAACAATGATACTTCACATCATCTTTGGATCTTTAGCAAAAATAGAGCTCCTCATGCCTTGTTAGGGCCTTTTTGGATGATCGCCAATCTTCGCGTCCCGTTTCAATAAGTTATGCCTTGGCTATGAACTCTATTCAACCCCGAGCAACTTTTAAACGATCTTGCGCTAGAGGCTAAGTAACTTTTCAAATCGTACGACCTTACTTATTGCAATTATGATTTATTCCTAATGCATTGATCTTATGGGAAGAAAAAGCCACAATTAAAAACATATGAGTTTTTGAAAGAACACTTTCATGTTCTACGTTTAGCATGATCACTTGTCTAACTCTATCATTTCTTGTTCTTCACTATTTAAAGACCTCTAATTAAAGAGACTCGTGAATACTTAGCCATGCAAGTCAAAATTAAGCCAAATTTGGATTAGCTTTCATTAAGACTAAATCAAATCAAAGTTTTGGGTTTTCAAGCCACCTATAGGATCTTGCACTTTCTTGGACTTTTTCAAGTTTTAGAGAATGCGTTTTAAAGTTCCCTTGATAAGTGACTTTCTAGAATCAATTATAGGAACTTGCGAAAAGTTCTTGTTCTTAACCCGAATGAATTAAGACTTTCGCGTTTTAAAGCTCCCTATATAAAAGTCTAGCAAAACTTGAATTGAGCGGGTTAAGGAATGTAAATGGCTCCAAATGCCCATCAAGTCAAAAATTAACTCTTATTCTACCCATCGGAAAATATACATTCGTGTCTTAAAAACATTTATGAAAACTAAGAAAAATTTTAAAATTTGGCCATTTTTAGCCTTATTAGCAAAAACAAAACATTGAAAGTTGGAAAACGTGAGGGCGTAGCAAAGCAAGTACCTATTCACCCCCCCATACTAAAAGTAAACATTGTCCTCAATGTTTCGAGTCTAAAGGTGGAGCACCCCCATACTAGAGACGAAGAATCGAATGCTTAGGATCTAGCATGGAAAGGGTGATCAACAATATATCTAAAGCCGTTTATTAATTATGCTAAAAGATAATTGTTAGAACAATAAAGGATATGTCATGGAATCGTGAAAAACTTCTTCAAACGAACGATGGAGGCTCACGTAAACGAACACGAGAGTCTTCAATCGTAGACGATGATGATGATCTTAGATAACACAATCACAAACAACCACGAGACAACGAGTTGGAAGGGTACAAGTCCCCTTATTAGTTAACATAAAGCATAAAGATAAGCATGGGATCTCCCCCACGAGGCACCTCGTTTTTGATTACCGAGTCATGAGCTCGACTCGATCCCCTCAATGTTAATTATCATTGGGGAAAGTGTCTTGGTCGGGGGCAACCATTGAAGGAATTTCCCCACCAAAGTAGTGCTTAAGCCTATGTCCATTCACCTTGAAATTTGGACCATCATCTTGAGCTAGCTCAATGGTCCCATATGGAAACACTTGTGTAATGGTGAACGGACCCGACCAACGAGATTTCAATTTCCCGGAAAATATCTTAAGACGTGAGTTAAAAAGCAACACTTGATCACCAACGTTAAAAACCCGGTTTTTAATCTTTGAATCGTGAAACTTTTTAGTCTTTTCTTTAAAAATTAATGAATTTTCATAAGCATTATCCCTTAATTCATCCAATTCATTCAATTGTATTTTCCGGTGATCTCCCGCGGTCTTTAAGTCAAAATTAGCATGCTTAAGGGCCCAATATGCCTTATGCTCCAATTCAATGGGCAAATGACAATTCTTCCCATAGACTAACTTATAAGGAGTGCAACCGATAGGTGTCTTATAAGCGGTCCTAAAGGCCCATAAAGCGTCATCGAGTTTGTCGGACCATGAAGCACGGTTTTCTCCAATCGACCTTTCTAAAATCCTCTTCAAAGCTCGGTTCGAAACCTCGACTTGCCCACTCGTTTGCGGGTGATAAGCCGTAGAAAGACGATGTGTAACCCCATATTTCTTTAGAACCTTTTCGAATTGGTCATTACAAAAATGGGTTCCACGATCGCTTATAATAGCACGAGGGGTTCCGAACCGAGAGAATAGTTGCTTCAAAAACTTCACTACCACACGAGCATCATTAGTAGGCAAAGCCTTAGCTTCCACCCACTTAGAAAGGTAGTCTACCGCGACGAGGATATATTTGTTGCCATGAGACGATGGGAACGGCCCCATAAAGTCTATTCCCCATATGTCGAAAATCTCACACACTTGAATTATATTTTGCGGCATTTCATCACGTTGAGACGATTTTCCTTGACGTTGGCACGAATCACACGACTTCACAAGTGCGTGTGCATCACGATAGATAGAAGGCCAAAAGAAACCGGCATCGAACACTTTCTTAGCCGTGAGATTAGCACCGTGGTGACCACCCGTGGGTCCCTCGTGACAAGCTCTAAGGATATTAGAAGCTTCGGCACCAAACACACAACGTCGAACGAGTTGATCCGCACAAATCCGAAAGAGATAAGGGTCGTCCCAAAAATAGAACTTGACGTCACGAAAGAATTTTCGTTTTTGTTGTGTCGTCATACCCTTGATTATGAAATTGCCCGCATGGTAATTTGCAATGTCGGCAAACCATGGGGTGGTGTCTTTAGAATTCACTACACCGAGAGTCTCAAGAGGAAATGTTTCGGTAATTTCCTTGTTCTCGAAAACATCTTTGTGAGGATCTTCTAGACGAGAGAGATGATCGGCCGCTAGATTCTCGGCTCCTTTTTTGTCAAGCACGGTGACATCAAATTCTTGGAGGAGGAGCATCCAACGAAGCAGTCTCGGCTTAGCATCTTGCTTAGCTAAGAGATACTTGATAGCCGAATGGTCGGTATACACGATGCTTTTAGTTAAGACGAGATAAGGTCGGAATTTCTCAAAAGCATAGACCACGGCAAGGAATTCCTTTTCCGTTGTGGTGTACTTTAATTGAGCCTCGGTCATCGTCTTACTAGCATAGTGGATAGGACGGAAATGCTTGTCATAACGTTGCCCTAAGACGGCCCCTATAGCATAATCACTTGCATCGCACATGATTTCAAAGGGTAATTCCCAATTAGGAGCAACAAGAATGGGAGCTTCGGTAAGTTTCCTTTTTAGAGTCTCGAAAGCCTTAACACAATCCTCATTAAAGTTAAAAGGAGCATCCTTCTCGAGAAGGTGTGTCATAGGACGAGAAATCTTCGAAAAGTCTTTGATGAAACGACGATAAAAGCCCGCGTGGCCTAGGAAACTACGAACTCCCTTAACGGTTTTGGGATGAGGTAACTTGGCGATGACGTCTACCTTAGCTTTATCGACCTCAATCCCCGCCTTCGACACCTTATGTCCTAAGACGATTCCTTGTTTACACATGAAATGACATTTCTCCCAATTAAGCACAAGATTGGTTTCTTCACAACGTTTTAACATTTGTTCGAGATTAGATAAACATGACGTGAACGAATTACCAAACACCGAAAAGTCATCCATAAACACTTCCATCGACTTCTCGATCATGTCGTGAAAAATTGCCATCATACACCGTTGAAACGTACCGGGTGCATTACAAAGTCCGAAAGGCATCCTACGATAAGCGAACGTTCCATAAGGACACGTAAACGTAGTCTTCTCTTGATCACGAGGGTCGATAGGAATTTGAAAGTAACCGGAAAAACCATCTAAAAAGCAATAGAATTCATTTCCCGCAAGTCGCTCCAACATTTGATCCATGAAGGGCAAAGGAAAGTGGTCTTTACGAGTGGCGTCATTTAACTTTCGGTAGTCAATACACACCCTCCAACCGGTCACAACACGAGTGGGAATTAACTCGTTGTTTTCATTAGGCACAACGGTCATTCCTCCCTTTTTAGGGACACAATGGATTGGGCTCACCCATGGGCTATCGGATATAGGATAAATCATTCCCGCGTCAAGGAGTTTAAGGACCTCCTTTTTAATGACATCGTGAATTTTGGGATTCACCCTTCTTTGACTTTGAATTGCGGGTTTGTAGTCCTCCTCCATTAAAATTTTGTGAGTACAAAATTTTGGGTCAATACCCTTAATGTCGGAAATTTTCCACGCAATTGCCCCTTTGTGAGCCTTAAGAACTTTCAAGAGCTCGGTTTTTTCATCATTAGCAAGATCTTTTGCAATAATAACCGGCAACTTGTCATCACCTTCCAAGAATGCATATTCAAGGTGAGAAGGAAGATTTTTCAATTCAAGGATAGGCGGTTCCTCGATTGAAGATTTAGGTTCAACACTCATAACTCCCATCGGCGGAAGAAATGGTGGAATAGAAATATCATCACTAATCAACACCTCATCTTCATTGTCGATTTCATTTGAAGTGAAATCGCCTCCTTGGAATGGAGTGAGATTTGGTGTGGAATTAGCAAGAATTGGATCCAAAATAGTGGGATTGCCACTTGACGAGCTATCGGAAAAACCTAACACTTCTTGTGAAAACTCATCGCAAACCACATCAACGATGTCAATGTGATTGATGGTAGCGATTGCATAAACATGAGAAGGTTTCGAGTTTTGAGTAGCGTTTATAACAAGTTCCTCTTCGTTGAATCTCAAAGTGATAGTTCTCGCATGAACATCGATAAGCGATCTCGAAGTATCTAAAAATGATCGTCCTAAAATTAGAGGAACTTGAGGATCCGCGGGGATGTCGACTACTATAAAATCAACGGGATAGTAGAACTTCCCCACTTTCACGAAAACATCTTCGGCTATCCCACATGCCATAATCGTAGAATGATCGGCCATCTCGATGGACATGTTCGAAGGAATAAGAGCCGGAAGCGAAAGCGATTTCCAAATGGAAAATGGCATCAAATTAATGCTCGCACCAAGATCGGCCAAGGCGAGGCATTCTTTCATTTCTTGTATGTCACAAGGAATGAGAAACTTTCCGGGATCACCAACTTTTTCCGGTATGCGGTTAAGATAAACCGAAGAACAATTAGCAAGCTTTGAAAGCTTTTCCTTATCGCTCATCATACTTTTAAAAGTGGAAGCGAAACGAGGCATGTATAACAACGCGTCGGCTAAACTCACATCAAAATGAACTTGTTGAAACATCTTAATAAAAAGCTCGATTTGTTGTTTGTTACGTTCTTGCATTTTCTCTTTGTTTCGTCTCGAAGGGTAGGGTAAAGGTGGTGTGGGTAGGTCATTAGGCGACGGCATTGGAATCTCGGGTTCCACAATTGGTATTGGTGTAACCGTAGGTGTGGTTTGAGCGGTACTTCGTGGGATTGTAATATGCTCCTTTTCGACCATCACCTCGGGTTCTTTCTCGATTTCCTTCTCCTTAGAAGTACTTGTACGAGAGATTGGTTCCTTGAAAGTTTTACCACTTCGTGTAGTAATAACCTTCATTTCTCCCTTCGGGTTTGCAATGGTATCACTAGGAAGACCACCCGAAGAAGAGGGCTTACACATGATAGCTTCAAACATTTTAGCCATTCGGTCCTCAAATTTTGATTGCCTAGCATCCGCTTTCAATAACTCTTGCTTAATCTCATGTTGCCCTAATTCCATCTTTTGTTGGTTTTGTTGAAGACGTTGGACATTTCCTTCCATTTTGTTTGCATGAGTTTTAAGTTCATTAGCAAGTTCATTTTTAAGCTCGTTTTTCAACTCGGACCTTAAGCTAATCATCTCACGTTGCATGTTATCAAATTTAGCATCATTTGCTTTTGCATAATCTAAAAATTCTCCTTGCAAATTTTTCGTGTGAGCATTTTGAAAACCTTGTGTAGTGTTTTGAAAATCACGGTTTTGGTTTTGATTAGAGATTTGTCCATTCCCACTTTGATAATTCCCTTTGTTGTAATTTCGTGTGTTGCCTTGGTAATTACCTTGGTTGTTGTTTCGATAATTGTTAACATTTTGGTTTGGTGGAGCTTGATTTTGGCGGGAACCTTGGCCGTTTTGGTTGTAAGTTCCCGTTGCTACATAAGCACTCGAAGTGTTACCATCCGCGGTAATGCACTCGGATAAATCATGAGCTCCTCCACACGATAAACAACTCTTAGCAACCGCTTTAACCGAAGCGGAATTGGAAGCTTCTTGAGCCTTCCAATGGGACATTAGATTAGCAAATCTATCAAAAAACCGATTTTCCTCATTAGCTTCATCATGTAAGGCATTAATGCTACGAGACGATTGTGACGAAGATGACGAACCCATATTGGCAACACTCGGTGTGTTACGAGGGCTATAAACCTTAGATCGATTCTCAATGATTTGTAAAGCCTCATTTGTCGTCTTGCACAAAAAATTACCACCCGCGGCGGCATTCAAATAATCTCGTTCATGATCATTAAGCCCATTATAAAAAGTATCAATTTGATGCAATTCCGAAAAATCATGGTGAGGACATTCATGTAACATCTCCTTAAATCGTTCCCATGCCATTGAAAAACTTTCATTGTTACGTTGCACAAATCGTGAAATCTCATTTTTTAAGTGTGTTGTTTTCGATGGTGGAAAAAACTTGTTCACAAACTTAGAAACGAGATCGGCCCATGTCAAAATCGAATTTGGCGGTTCTTTCTCGAGCCAAATTTTTGCGGGTCCATCCAACGAATATGGAAACAACATCATCTTAATGGCGTCATGCGGAACATCTTTGAATTTGCTAGTGGCGGTGAGACGGTTGAAATTCCTAATGTGGTAATGCGGGTTGTCTTTCTCGTGACCTCGAAACTTGTTTGCTTGCAACATTGACATTAAACCCGTCTTAATCTCGAAATTCTCCGCAAGGATGGCGGGAATAACAATTGCCTCTCCAAAACCCTCGGTGGGTGCTTGTAGCAACTCCATCATAGTACGATTAGCCATTACGACTTCTTGTTCTATAATAGGTTCAACAATTGGAGATTCTTCAACAATCAACGATCCTTGATTTGCTTGCTTTTGAAGACGTTTACGAGCTCGTTTAGCTTGATTACGAGTGATCATAAACTTCACGAAGAATGGGAGGTGAGCAAAGAAGATTCTTTTTGGTCGTTTTGTGGATTTTCAATTTTTTTTGTGTTTTTGATGATATTTAATTTTTTTGGATTTTGGTGTATCTTCGTAGACAACAATCTACAAAATCTCTCCTCGAATCAAACTCTTGATTAAAGAAGCCTCAAAGGAATGAAAACGATCACGTGGAGTGAACGTCTTCTAATGACTTTAGAACTTTGGTGAAAACCAAATTGTTCACGAGGGTTTAATCACAAAGAAAACCAAGCAAATATAGTATACGTATTAATACTTTGGGCGGCAAAACCCTCGATTAGCCTTCAATCTCAAAATACTCACAAGCAAGCGGGGAAACGAGGCGGCGCGAAGCACTTAAGAGCCTTTTTCCTTAGGGTATATTTTATAATACCCGCCTTATACCCACCTTATAGTTCGTATCTTTCAAAATCGAGCTTCTCGAAAGTATTTATCTATTTTTGCCTTTTCTTTTTGTTTGAGATTCGAATACAATAATTAGGAGATCAAATCCCAATTAAGGTTGTGTTTTCACACTTTTGGAGATATTGTATTTTGGTTGTGATACTTAATACAATATATTAATAATATTCACAAAGAAAAACCGAGAAAACCGATAATACGTGTTAATGGAGTTCCACTTAACAAAAATACTATTTATGGATAATATCAAAAACAAAATTTTTCCAAATTAAATCACGACACACCTCCCCGGCAGCGGCGCCAAAAATTGATTGTAGTGTTTTACTACCCTTTAGGAAAAGAGCGTAAATAGCGGAAAGTATTAAGTACGACGGTTTAGGAAAACCGTGCACTAATGACCCAATCACTTAAAAGATATGAAAAGTTCGTTTCCCAAGGAGGTATGGTGTTGTGAATTAACTTGTATGTATTTGAGATTAATATTGAGAGATGGAATGATGGTTTCGTGAAAATTACACTATGACGAAAAAACGTAAACGTAAAGCCGTAGAAAAACCAACCAAATTAAAAATTAAGCTAAGACCAAAAACAAAATCAAGAAAAGATTAAAACAAGTCTCAAATAATATAAACAAAGATAAAAATCCAACAAAGATATTTTAAAACCTTTTATTAATTAAATAATTAATTTTAAATGCTAATTAAAGCCCTAAAATTAAATTTAACTAATTCAAATGTCTAAAATATGATTTTATTGAATAATCACTTAACTTATATTATTAGAAGACTAAAAAGTAATTTTCTAAAAATTAAAACCTATTAAAACTATTTTTAAAACTCTAAAAATGATTTAAAATAATTAAAACCTAATTAAACTTAAAATAATTATAAAAATAAATCTAAAAGCTTAAAAATTATTCTAAAAATGGAAATGATCCTAATTAATGCTAAAGAACTTAAGAAAAATGAAAAATAAAGAAAAAGAAAATTTTGAAATTTAAATAATAAAATAATAATAAAATAATGCTAAAAATAAAAAGTTTCTAAAATTTAAAATAAAAAATTTCTAAAAATCCTAAATAATATAATTAAGAGAAAAACACTAATTAAAGCTTCTAAACCTTTTTTAATAATTTTATAAAAATCTTTAAAGTTTATAAAAAACCTTAAAATATTATAAAATTAAAAATGAAAGTTTTTAAAACCAAAACAAGATGTAAACCTCAAATATATTAAATAAAACCTAAAAATTATTTTTCCTAAAAATAAAAACTATTTTTGGTATTTTTTAATGATTTAATGAAAAACGTCTATTAAATAAATCCTAGAAATTAATCTAATGAATGGAAAATTATGAAACCAATTTTGAAAAATCACTAATGCTAATCTTATCCTAAGAAAAATAAAAGAAGACGAAAATGCTTATTAAATAAGCTGAAAAGCTCACAAAAAGCTACGGCTTTTTATAGAAAAGACAAAAGGGAAATGGGTTAAGTATTAAACCTTATGGGCTCTTACCAATCAAAGACCCTAGGGCAGATGGTAAGAGCGTATGTGTGTGGGAGTGTAGACGGGGGTTCGAATCTGGCAACCCCCTTTTTATTCTTTTTTTTTATTTTTTTGCTTTTTTACTTCTTACCACAACAATCTGTTAACACTTGACTCAATACACTTTCCTTTTTAAACACTGATTAATCCAAGAATTGATCAATAAAACGTGACAAGATAACTTTGGCACTAAGCAGATTTCTACTTGGTGTATGCTTATGAATTTCAGCCAAGATTAGCTTGGGCTGTGGCTTATTTGGATGATTATTTTGGAACAATGGGGGCACTCTTGTGCTCCTTTGAGCACAAGAAGTCAAAACAAGCAACAAAAGAAACACTTAGCACTCATTAACAAGCAAATCAAAGCACTCCCTAACCTATGCAAGGTTGCTGATAAGTAGCAGGCAGGTCTGGGGGCTAAGGGCTTCTAACTAGCACTCTAATGGACTTAACCTACCAAATTAAGCATACAAACTTCACAAATGATGCTCAACCAGTATCAAACCAACAATAACCCTATTTTCTAACAGAAATCAAGAAATCAAGCTTAAGAATCTGATAAAAGCAAGCAGTTAAGAGAGCATGCAGTTTTCAAGCAATGATTTCACTTTGTAGCACACAAACTGACTTAAAACTTGTTCCAAATCAACTTGACACCCACTAAAAACCTAACTCAAACCTTTTTACCCTGATTACACCTATTAAGAACACTAATTAAGATTTAAGTCCTGCTAAAACCTATATCCAAACACCCTTTTAAAATCTAAAAACCAACTTTCAACAAAACAAAGCAACTTAAAACTCACTCAATTCAGTCCTATAATCATATAACATGCATATAACTACTTGAGAACACAAAACCAACAACTCAATCACACTTATGAGCAGAATCAAACAAAATCATATACACTAGCAATTTTCAGAACTTTTCCAAAGATAAAAGAAGATTACCTTAGGACCCTTACATCCAAGGGTCCTAGTGGTTGCTTAACCACCTCCCTACCAGCCCGGGCTGGTGCAGAACAAGATCAACAAGCTTTCCTTGCCTGTTTATGACAAAATCAAAGAAAAACAAAAAGATACAAGCATATAATATCAAACTGTTTTCTTTTCTTTTTCTTCTAAAAACTTATCAAAACCTTTCAAATACGTTTTTTAAACACTATAACACCAATTAGTCAAAACCTCTTAACATCCAAACCTTAGAACAATTTCTTACCAAAAATCCTTTGATTTTCAGAAAATTTTGAATAACTTTGAACAACAAAGTTACTCAACCAAAATTCAAATAAATGGAACTCAGTTTCAATCTTCTTCACAACACACAATCTTTTAAAAACAATAAAAAAGGAATTACACTTGAATATTTCAAAAACCAAACTTTTTATTTCTTTAAAAAGGAATTACATGTGAGAGACTTGAAACTGGAACAAGGAACACCCACAGGTTGGGGTCTCTTATATAGTGCTCTAATGAACTTACTAGAAGCATAAAATACAAACCCTAATCATAGAAAAATCCTAAAATGCCCTTGAACGGTTTTGAGTGCATTTTGTCCTTTCTTGATCTTGGCCATTGGATTTTGCGTTGGGAGGAAGCTAATGATCTTGGACGTTGATATGGGACACGTATCAAGCCTTGGAGGCTAAGGAATGATGTGATTGGTGGATTGGGGAATTGGGGGTTTGGACCACAAACGTGGGATGCAGGTTTTTAGGAGTGGGAAGGGATTTGGTACGTGTGAATTAAACGTGGGAACTTTTAATTGAGTTTTTACCCAAGTTAAGTGAGGGTAAGTTCTGGGTTGGTAAAAGATAAACAGTAAGATGTTTAATCCGATTTTGGGGGTACAGTGCTTGTTTGGCGCAATATTTGGTTTAAATGTTTGAAAATGCACAACATTGGCCCTTTCTTTTCCTTTCTTTTGTCTTTTTACTTTAAAAACTTGTCAGCGCCCTATTAAGCTTGTGTCAACTTCCAAGTTTTGTCATTTTTGGCACAAACTTAATAAAAAGGTTATCAAGGGTAATTTTTGGCATTTTTGAATATTTCAAGGGCTGTTTTTGAACATTGTTGATCTTCCAAGGTCTTCAATGAGTCTTCCACTTTATGAGGGACCATAATTGACAATTTTGAATTGTTGAGGGACTACTTTTGCCATTTCTTCAAAGTTGAAGGACCTTTTTGCAATTTTGACAAACTTAAGGGACCAAACTTGTAATTATTAATATACAAGGGTTTTAAGTGTCATTTCTTCAATAAATGATGATCAATCTTGTTTTGTCTTCAAGTCTTCAAGGGTATTTGATGAAAATTCCATGATTAGGGCCCGGTTCTTTGTACGGCTTCGTTTCTCGTGTTCGTTTTTCCTTGTATCTTGTGATCTTTTGTCTTTTTCACGATATCCATACCTAAAATACACAAGTAAACAAACACAAGCATATATATGGTATTTTATGACATTTTTATGCATTTAAAGCCCGAAAAGAACAATGAGATCATGTATAAATGCCATCTCATCAGACAACAAAACGTCTCGTACTTCGGCTTTGAAGGCAGAATTAAGATCAATCACACTTGGTGATCTAAGCATGGAGGCGTATTTTCGAAAGATTGAATCTCTTATGACTATCCTCGCTAGCCTTGGTTCTCCCATTAATGATGAGGATGTGGTCCATTATGCTATTGCAGGTCTACCGGCTAAATATGATCAAGTATGTGGCTATATGCATTACAAGGATACTTTTCCCGACCTTAAAACAGCGCGTTCCTTGTTAGTTACGGAAGAGATGCGGTTGAAAACGAAGTCACTTTCTCTACACGAGGATTCCACATCATCCTCTCCTATGGTTCTTGTGGCTCAATCAGGTACAAATCGCCGCCCCCTACTTCGTTCGTTAAATCTTCGAAACCATGTTTTAACTTTGCTAAGGGATCATGTCGTTATGGTGAAAAGTGTTTGTTTGTTCATGATGCAAATGTTAAGGCTAGTGGTACTCGTGGTTCCCAAACAGTGGCCTCCAATAATAGTGATGCACTTTTGGTCAAACTTTTAGAGAAATTGGAATTTGTGAATGGTAAAAATACGGGAGTATCTACTTCTAAAGATACTACTACTGGGATACAATATATACCATCTAGTCCAGTAGCTTATCAAAAAAGCCCAAGTCCATATTAATATCATTATCCCCAGGCCCAACTTCATACCATACGCCCACCACCTGGTTTTATCTATCCGATCCAATCCACACCACCGACCCAACAGATCCCTACTCACACTGTTCAGCCCGTAAGTCAAGCCGGGTCGTTGGTTACCCCGGGACAAGAGACCACCCTGCCACACGCTTTTACCGTTGGGACACTTCACGATCCCACTACAGGTGCCTGGAATATGGACACAGGTGCGAGTTCTCATTTAAGTAATTCAAATACTAGTCTTAATGAAGTTTGTAATAAGTGTATTTATCCATCTGTCTCGGTTGGTGACGGCCACTCTATACCCGTCACCAATACGGGCCATAGTATTTTGCCAACTCCATTTAGGTCTCTTCATCTCAATAATGTCCTGATTACACCTCATATTGTTAAAAACCTTATTTCTGTTCGTCAATTTGTTCGCGATAATAATTGCACTGTTAAATCTGATGCATTTGGTTTTTCTGTTAAGGACTTCATGACACGTCGGGTGCTTCTCCGATGTGATAGTACGGGGGATCTTTACCCAGTCACAGCTCCTTCTCTGATTCCTCGAGCCTTTCTTGTCAGTCAACATACGTGGCACAAACGTCTTGGACATCCAGGAAGTGAAGTGTTACATCGTCTTGTTTCTAATAATTTTATTGCGTGTAATAAAGAGAAACCTCCCGTTCTTTGTCATGCTTGTCAGCTTGGCAAACACGTGAGGCTTCCGTTTGCTAGTTCAGATACTATAGTTACTTAGAGTTTTGATGTCATCCACTCTGATGTGTGGACTTCACCCATTCCGAGTCTATCAGGTTATAAATATTATGTCTTGTTTTTGGATCATTATTCACAATTTGTTTGGGTTTATCCTCTACTTAATAAATCTGATGTTTTGTCTAAATTTATGTTGTTTCGTGCATATGTTCATACCCAGTTTCAATGTGAAATCAAATCATTTCAGTGTGACCATGGAGGTGAATTCGATAACCGTAACTTACATAAGCTTTTCGCTACCAATGGCATTAAGTTTCGTTTTTCGTGTCCAAAGACCTCACAACAGAATGGCAAATCTGAACGCATGGTACGTACTATCAACAACCTAATTAGAACCTTACTTTTTCAAGCCAATCTTCCACCCACCTTTTGGGTTGAAGCTCTCAATATGGCTGTTCACTTATTAAATATTTTGCCATCTACGGCCATTCATAATGAAATACCATATACCCGTTTGTTGCATAAAAATCCGGATTATAGCCTTATAAGAACGTTTGGGTGCTTATGTTATCCTCACCTATATCCCAACCATAAACTGGAACCTCGTGCCACACCTTCAATTTTTTTGGGACACGCATCTAATCATCGTGGCTACCGTTGCCTTGACCTGAACACCAATAAGATCATTATATCCCGTCATGTAAATTTTGATGAAACAATTTTTCCTTATGGGTCTACCACACCACCCGTGGCACCTACCTACGTCTTTTTGGACGATTCACCAGATATAAACATGCAACTACCAAATACATTCACACCCACTACGAGTGTACAAACACCTATTACTCCCACAAACCAAATGGCCCAACAATCCCCCATCTCCACGACTAGCCCCACTCCAAACATGGCCCAACCCTCTCCATTAAGTCACACGAACCAACTCCATTCCCCACCACCCTCGATCCAATCCGATGTCTCATCAAGCCACACACCCACCACAACAACCCGCTCTATAAATACACCACTTATCATTCCTAATCCGCCACTAAACCCGAACCCTGCCTCGGTTCATCCTATGGTCACACGCTATTGTGTCGGGACTAATCATCCTAATCCGAAGTATCATTGTCATGTGTCCACTGTCTCCCCTCTACCTAAATCGTATCATGCTGCGTTTAATGATCCAAATTGGCAAAATGCTATGCGTGACGAATATAATGCACTTATTAAAAATTGCACTTGGACTTTAGTACCGAGACCAGCTAATGTGAATATTGTTCGTTGTATGTGGCTTTTTCGCCATAAGTATTTGGCCGATGGCACTCTTAGTCGCTACAAAGCTCGTCTTGTGGCGAATGGTAGTACACAGATAGAGGGGGTTGATGTGGATGAGACCTTTAATCCGGTTGTTAAACCAGGTACCATACGGACTGTTCTTAGTTTGGCAACTTCTAGGAATTGGCCGATTCATCAGCTTGATGTCAAGAATGCCTTTTTACATGGAGATTTAGCTGAGACTGTTTTTATGCATCAGCCACCTGGGTTTCGTGATTCTGAGCATCCTGATTATGTGTGCTTATTACAGCGCTCTCTTTATGGGCTTAAGCAGGCGCCTCGTGCTTGGTTCCAACGATTTGCATTTTATATTACTCGGGTTGGGTTTCATCATAGTCGTTGTGACTCATCTTTATTTATTTACATACAGGGGATGAATACTGCTTATTTGTTGCTATATGTTGTAGACATTGTACTCACAGCCTCTTCTGAGACATTTTTAAAACATGTCATTACTTCGTTGCATCAAGAGTTCTCCATGACAGATCTGGTTTCCCTTAATTATTTTTTGGGTATTTCTGTGACACGAGATTCTGCTGGGTTATTCTTATCTCAACGGAAATACGCTATTGAGATTCTTGAGAGGGCACACATGCTAACTTGTAACCCTAGTCGGACTCCTGTTGATACTGAGTCTAAACTGGGTAATGATGGTGCTCCGGTATCTGACTCAACTTTGTGTCGTAGTCTTGCAGGTTCGCTTCAGTATCTTACATTCACTAGACCGGACATCTCTTATGCTGTTCAACAGATTTGTCTTCACATGCATGATCCTCGGGAGCCTCATTTCTCGGCTCTTAAACGGATCTTACGGTATGTAAAGGGTACTTTGGATTATGGGTTACAGTTGTTTGCTTCTTCGACAACATCTTTGGTTGCTTATTCGGATGCGGATTGGGCCGGTTGTCCCACCACCAGGAGATCAACATCAGGATATTGTGTTTTTCTTGGCAACAACCTGCTCTCTTGGTCCTCTAAGCGTCAACCTACGCTTTCTCGCTCCAGTGCAGAGGCCGAGTATCGTGGGGTTGCCAATGCTGTTGCCGAGACTTGTTGGTTACGGAATCTACTCCGTGAGTTACACACACCTTTATCTTCCGCTACCCTTGTCTATTGTGATAATGTTAGTGCTGTGTATTTATCTTGCAATCCGGTTCAATATCAGCGTACTAAGCACATTGAGATTGACATACACTTTGTTCGTGATTTAGTTGCTGCTGGTCAGGTTCGGGTTCTTCATGTTCCTTCACGTTATCAGTATGCAGACATTTTTACTAAAGGATTGCCTTCCGCCTTGTTTGAAGAATTTCACACCAGTTTGAGTGTCCGATGTCCTCCCGCTCAAACTGCGGGGGAGTGTTAGCCCGTGATTTATGCTCATCAACAGCTATGTGATTGCATTGCCATATTTAGCGTAGTCAATCTTTATCTGTAATATGCTAGCTGTAGTATAGGTGTTCTGGGCCAAAGCCCGTATCCAGAATATTCGTTGTATTGCTATATATTGTGTCGAACCATATGATAATGACAAACACGAATTATGCAATTCTACAGTTTTAACATTAGTATATTACACTACTATTAAAGATTTTTACTTTCTTAATATTTTATTTATTCTTTACTACGAGTATTATTCTTTTAAGAACCAGTGGCTGTGAAATAACTTTGCCCTAATTACTCTAATAATTTTTTCAGACCTTGGTGACCGTTTAGGATAATTATGAAATAAAAAAAAGTTGTTAAAATACATGTAATTAAAATTTAATTACACAGCTGTAGAATGCAAGCGAGCAACAAGCTGCGCCGCAATCCCTTTCTGAATAGCGAAACTAATTTTATGAAAAACCACATGATTTAGGTGTCATAGCGTTGCTATTCATAACGCGCTGAATTCTCTTCAGAAGCTCCACCGCTTCAGGTGCAAGGAAACCGAAAGTATCAAATACAAAAGGAATAAACACGTGTTGATTTTCAATGCATGTTTTTCGTGTTTTGTCACTTTGTTAAAATCGTTGAAGAACTTTTACAGAAATGTATAAGAGAGAAAAATAATAAGAGGTTCAAAAAAATGAGTATCTAGTCATTTTCATAAATTGGGCATGCATGTGTTACAAACATATCATAACATACACTTAATTCTACAAGTTACAAGTTATATTCATGTAGTCATAATAGTATAATATAACAATAATCGATGCCAAAGACCATGGACAAAAATAACTTGAGGGTATTTTATGTATTTGGCGGCTACATGCCTACATAGTTAGGGTTTTACTCGAGTCTGTAACCATTTGTAACAAGGAATGTAATATTTTTTGTATGTTAGTTAGATGAGTAGATCTTGTCATCTTGAGCCAGTTACCTTACATATTTTAATAGTTAAAATTTATTCTCTTGATTGATTTATTAAATATTCAAAGTACACACTCCAAAATATGGGGTATTCGACATTAAACAAAAAAGCGATGCTACTTTTAAGTTGACACGTAGATAGTTCTTCTGAAAATTTTCGGAACTAAAACACCGTTAATTTTCAAGGATGATCCTCACGTACACCATACAATTAACTAAAGTATCTCTTTCAATAGATCAAGTTTAACCTAAACGAATTATACACACGCTAGAAACACTACTTTATTCAACTAAGGATCAAACAATACTATTACTAGCAAGAAAGGCAAAACCATGGGCGATGTTTAGAACCCATGGATGATATTTTAAGTCCCACTTGCCAAATATGCATTGTAATTCGACAATGTATTATTGTCTTTTAATTATTAGCAACTTGTTCAACCTTCTTCTTTCCTGAGAATCTTCTATTTGAGCTTCGTAAAAAAGTAGATAAAGACTAACATATTTTTGTTTGGTTAAAAAGTCGTATTTTTATGTATCTATGACTGTTATCCACATGATGCCAAAAATTATTAAATGAACTAACACAATCACACAATCACACAAATACATAAGTGATATACCCTAAAGCTATGATTCTATATGTATTTTCTACTTCAACTCGGTTGAAGATATTACTAACGTAAGTACAAGTACATTCAAACGTATAGTACTACTATGTGGGAATTGGGATTATTTTTTCTTAAGCTATCCAAAATAAACTAGCTAAAAGAACTCAATAATGCACGTATATTACTAGGGATGCCTTGCTTTAATTGGTTAATTTCATCAACTGCCATTTTATTGCATTTTCGCAGTATGCTCCATTTAATTTTAATGCCAATGGGATAAAGATTTTAGATATTAAGTGCCTTAATCATATAAGAAATCATGAGATGTTACGGTTTGATTAACATGCTCCTTAAGGCCCATCTATTTCTTCATCTCATTCTAAGCATTTGCCCATTTATTCTGCAGTTATACTTATACAGTATTTAAGGCTGGGCACAACGCGACGGAATATACTAGATCGAGTGTTGGTCGCGACCGAATCGTCGCGTTGCGGCGATTCGGTCGCCGGTGCAAATCGTGCAAAACCGACCCTAACCGCGACCCTTTCAAAAACAAGTGGAAAAAATGACCGTTTGTAAAAATGACCGTTACATTTAAAAAAAAAAATTCAAATTTTTTTTAAAACCTATATAAATCAATACATTCTTTCAATATTTTTTACATTTCACATTTCACACACAAATCTCAACACACATTAAAAATGTCTAGCAAGAGAACTCCCCAAAACAAAACCCCAAAATCCCGAGTTCGTCAAGAATCTGTTCCACATGTGACACCGGACTCGAATTTCCGATTATCCGGTGTGTCTCCACAATTCCGGTTTTGACCCACCGGTTTTGAATATCAATCACACCAACAACCTAACTATTCAAACCGTCCTTTTTATCCCCCACAACGTGATAACCAACAACCTAACTACGAATCGCCTTCGGGTGTGTATCGGCCTACTATGGATTCTTCCACTACTTCCTATCCAAACCAACAGTATTCTCCGATTAATCGTTTTGAGGTTGATGCACAATTTGAAAATATGATATACAACCAAGACAACTATGTGGGTGACGGGCCTAGCCAAGATCAATCTATGGGTCAAGGTTCGGGACACGGGTCTTTTCATGGTGCATACAACCTTGAAGACGTTGTGGAAGAAATGTCCCCAATCAAACCTAAGAAGCCCTCAAGACGTGCTACGAAAAACAAACAGGTTGATACAACTGAGGCACCAAAAGAATGGACAAGTGAGGAGGAGTGTGCGTTATGCAGAGGTTGGTGTTATATTTCCGAGAATTGCATCCAAGGAAACAGTCAAAAATCAAAGGGATTTTGGCTAAAAGTAGTGAAGTACTATGAAACCGAGACGGGTTCTGCTAGAGGGTATGACGCGGTTGTGAGCAAATGGAAAAACAGGTTGCGTCCTAGTGTTGATGCATTTTGTGGTATTATGAATAACATTGAGCGTACTCATGATAGTGGTGCAAATGATCTCACTGATTTCCAAAAAGCTTGTGCTGAATACAAAGTGACTTACAATAAAGAGTTTCAATACCGGGAGGCGTGGAAGGTGCTCAAAGATCACCCGAGTTGGATAGAGGTTGAAATGCCACGGTTTACAAAGAAACCGTCTAGCAAAAAAGCCAAGACTTCTGAAACCACTTCTGGTTCTGGACACGCTAGTTACATGGATGTGCACGATGATTCTGAAGAAGAGAAACAAGAAAATCGACCAATGGGTCGTGATCGTGCTAAAAAGAAGTCATCAACCTCTTCGTCAACTGGGAAGTCTTCATTTGTTGAAGTTGTAAGCTGCAAATGGGAGAAGATGAAAGACATTGGATGGGGAAAGAAGAAGCAACAACAAGATTCCTACTTTGACTTGAAGCAACGGGAGTTGGATTTGCAGGAGAAAAACGCGGAAATCAAAAGAGAAAAGCTCGAGTTACAACGTCGGGCTATTGAGCTTGCTGAAGCAAAGAAACGAGATAAAGACTTGATGTTCTACAACTCGGAAATCGACCCCAACTTGCCGATAGCCAAACAGCAAGCACAACAAGAAATGAAGGACAAAATCAAGGAACGTTATAATTTAAATTACTAGGATTGATTATTGTAATGTTTTTTAATTTCGAATAATTGTGTAATGTTTTTTTTTAAATAAATGTAATGTTTTTTATTAAATTTATTGTGTTTAAATTTTTTTTTTTTTTCAACTAGGTCGCCAAGTTGTGGCAAATAGGTCGCACTAGGTCGCCGGCCGAAAAAACTAGGTCGCGACCCCCATGCGTTGTGCCTAGCCTAAGAAGATATATTGGACAAACATATAATGAAGTTATTGTATGTTTACGGTCTTCCTAAATGAATCATATATTACAAAAAACAACATATTTCATTCGTTTACAGAAATTAATTATCTAGTGCAATGCAATCTGTGTTCAATTTTTCCATTGGTGTGTTATGTATAAACTGTGGAATTTAGTTTTCGAAAAAGTGATCCTATATATAGGGGTTTTCTCATAATAGGATATAAAGAAAATTCGAGCTAGACTCTAGTTCAACTTTATATAGACTGTATCTAAGGTATTACTCCTTAACATGGTTACTTTTAGACCATAATGTGAATTTAACGAGCACAATATAACCTAAACTTGTCAAAACTATTGAAGTCCTTAGTGTAAAATACTAAACTAGTCACTTTTGTATTTGCACATTCACTATTACCAAAATGTGTGTATTTTAATACCGACAATACATAAAAACAAAGATCTAACTCATAAATTCAAAATGGCGTACGTACCAGTTGGTGTAGAAGAAACAAGAGTATTAAGAAAACCAGCTGGTGAGCTACCATGTCGAAACAACGGTGAAGGATTCTGACTACTCGTACTTTGTATACCATTAAAAGCAGTTGCAAATTCATTTAAACGAAATGACGTCGACCTATCTCCTCCATTATTATTAGATAATGAGGACGATAGATGAGACGACGTCTTGTCTTGCGATGGTGAGAAGAACCTAGTAGGGTTTCCACCACCACCAGACATATGGTTTCCAACCGTACTTTGTTGTTGACTTTGTCCGTTAATGACAGAGTCTACGGTTGATGTTAAAAAAGATACGGGGGCAGACCGGTATCTAGCTAGACCTATTCCTTGTTGGTTACCATTATTATTATTATTGTTGTCGTCATTAATATTGTTGGGATCTCTAGATGATGAGGAATTGGAAGATGGATACATGTCGAAAATGAAGGTGTGAGAGAATGAGAAATGAAGGTGTTAGTTGTTGAAGAAGCCTATACAAGAGATGCTTTTGGATAAATATATATATAAAGATAAGAAATGTCCCACTTGTTTTAAAGTCTGCGGTCTTTTAAGACAAGCTCATGTGTTTTTTAATCACAAGTTGCTAGAATCTTAAAAGTGGTAAGTTCGATCTGCTGCAACAAGTTGCATGTTTTGTCCCTAATTTTTTTACTAACATTGTTTCAAATGGGATATAGTTACGTCACAGGACTCTATTTATTGTTTTGCATGGTTTGGTACGAATGTCGTTACCAACTCTTCATTCACTTTCGGAAGCTCACTTGTTGTCACTAGATTATCAAGGAATATCTGCTAATACGAGCTTGTTATGACTTCTTCTGACGCTGTTACTAATTAGTAGATCTAAAGATTGGAGCAATACGTAGTGCCACCAGATTCAATGAAGTTTGATAAAGCTGTTCTAATTACAGCCAGGATAGACCTTAAAACCGTAGTTAAGGGGCTTTGACGTTGCAATAAATTAGCACAAGTTGAAACAGCATTTCACTTGTTTTCACACGTCAAGACCAAGCCATTTGCCACGCATTAGTTTTGGAAAAATAAAATGGACCACTACTAGTTGCATTTTCATTTCATGTAAACTTACTAAGTCAAGTCCTACGTTCCTTGATTTGTTGTTAATGATTAGGTTAGTTACATTATTCTTGCTTTTTATATGTAAGTTGGGTTACGAATAAGGAAGAGAAGAAAATAAAAATGCAAAATTAGTCAAGGATATGTGGTTCATTTAGCTTAGCTATCGTTCAAAGTCATTATCTCAGATCGATCCTTTATCTTCATTGCTCCGCCTTTATTAGTCCAAGAGGCCAATGCCTTCATGTCCAAGAACCTACGAAACTTATCGCTACAAGCACTTTACACAACCAACTGTAAGGTTAAATCCTTACAATCCTAAAATTAGATGCGAAATACCGATCGATCGAGAAACACAAAACAATCGACAGAAAAGTAAAACACACAAAGTATAATCCCTAATCGTTTCCCGATTAGTTTTATTGAATGAATGAAAAATTGGTTCTTTCCCCGTCACTTCCTTTTATAGAGATGAGGGGGAACCGACTCTTACACCTACGGGTCGGGTTGGGCTAGAACACTACCAACCAACTTTTATTCTTAGCTATTAGGCTACTCGACATTAAACCCTAGACACGACTTAGGCAAAGATAAAGACTAAACATAACAATTTTCACCTTAGGCTTTATATTAGCCTATCCCAACACTCAGCAACTCCAAGTAGTGTTGTAACTTGCGTCCAGGTACCACCTTCGTCAAGGCATCCACAACATTGTTTTCAGTACCCACCTTCAGAACTTCAACCGTCTTTGCTTCCAAGACTTCTCTGATAAAGTGATAACGCACATTGATGTGCTTAGTCCTTTCATGAAAACCACGATTCCACGATTAGTGAAGTGCGCCCTGATTATCACAATTAACTGCAACAGTGTTGAGCTTCACGCCCAACTCTTCCAAGAGTGCTCATAACCAAATAGCTTCCTTCGCAGCCTCCGTAAGGATCATATACTTCGCCTCTGTAGTTGAAAGAGCCATCACCTGTTGTAGCGTTGCTTTCCAACTCACAACACATCCCTGTACTAAAAATGTGTAACCAGTGAGAGACCTACCTTTATCAAGATCCTTAGTGTAGTTTGAATTAGCAAAACCTGTTACGTCCACATGGTTGTCACGATTTTTCCCATACACCAAACACTAGTACAAAAATGGTATCCGTCACACTAAAAAAGAGTGACCGTATGCCTACAGTCACACGCGGTTTTTTTAGCCTTTGTGACTAAAGGTCCCGTTGCCGTAGGTACCTTTTGGTCACAATTTCATCTTAGTGACCTTAGCTATAAAAAAATGAGTGACTAATACTCGAAAAAGTGTGAGAACTAGGTACAATATTTGGTTGTTTAGTGAATACGTGTGACGGTAAACACTTTACAGTTACACGTGTTTTATAAAAGAGTGACTATTGTTTGTCATTTTGTCACATGAATATATAGTATGTGTGACATTTACTATGTTATTAGTGTCTTTTGTGTGACTATATACAACCAATAGTCGCATGAATTGTATGTTCGTGTGACCTTTTATGATATGTAGTCACACAAATCATGTTGATGGTAGTGAGTTAGTCACATACAGTTAACCAAAGAGTGACTAATAGTAGTAGTAAGTGTGACTGTATGCTTTGTAAAGTCAAGCAAATTGTATTTTGTGTGACTATATGCATCATATAGTCATATGAAGTGTATGTTTGTGTGACCTTATATGATATGTAATCACAAAAATCATGTTAATGGTTGTGAGTTAGTCACATACAATTAACCAAAGAGTGACCAATAATAGTAATCAGTGTGACTGTATGCTTTGTAAAGTCTAGCAAATGGTATTTTGTGTGACTATATGCATCCTATAGTCACATGAAGTGTATGTTTGTGTGACCTTATATGATATGTAGTCACACAAATCATGTTAATGGTTTTAAGTTAGTCACATACAATTAACCAAAGAGTGACCAATAGTAGTAATTAGTGAGACTGTATGCTTTGTAAAGTTAAGAAAATTGTATTTTGTGTGACTATATGCATCTAATGGTCACATTAATTGTATGTTTGTGTGACCTTTTATGATATGTAGTCACACAAATCATGCTGATGGTAGTGAGTTAGTCACATACAGTTAACCAAAGAGTGACCGATAGTAGTAATAAGTGTGATTGTATGCTTTGTAAAGTTAAGCAAATTGTATTTTGTGTGACTATATGTATCTAATGGTCACATTAATTGTATGTTTGTATGACCTTTTATGATATGTGGTCACACAAATCATGCTGATGGTAGTGAGTTAATCACATACAGTTAACCAAAGAGTGACCAATAATAGTAATAAGTGTGACTATATGCTTTGTAAAGTTAAACAAATTGTATTTTGTGTGACTATATGCATCTAATGGTCACATTAATTGTATGTTTGTGTGACTTTTTATGATATGTAGTCACATAATGGAATGTGACTAACAATGTTAATAAGTGTGAATATATTTCATCCTTAGTCACCTTTCAAAATTCAATAAAAACAAAAAACAAAACGTCTGCAAATCAAATTTCAATTGCATTAATATATAAAATTGAATGTACATAAGCAAATCAACAATTGTAATGTCGTATTATTCTCAACTACCATACTTTTCAAGAAGAACCACACTTGTAAAGACTATGAATCAGAATATGATTAAGTCTTTTGAGCCTTGTTATTCCTAGTTTGTTTCCGTAGCTGAGGAACAGTCGTAATTTGGTGCCTACTGTGTTCATCGAGCGCTTAGATCCTATCTTTGGTGCACAGTCAACAATAGATTTTATGGTATTTGGTGGTGTTGCTTCCTGTAGGGAAACAAAAGCCGTGTATTAAACATTGAACTAAATATGAAAAGTTATGTATATGTAGGATGATAAACAAGTGTATGTACCTTTTGCTAAAAAATAACATGATCCTGTGGCCATGCAACAAAACTACCTTCTACGTCCTTAACAGTTTTTAAACCATTATTTCCTACATCAGGTATGCATGCTGCATCCACTAGAGCTTCATCAACTGAAACTTTGTAGCAATCTTTTGGCAGTGATTGGTTATGAAGCATTATAGTTTCTCCATGCTTATACTTGTATACCGTTCCTTTACCAATGATAATTGTTCTCGAGGTGTGCCACAGTCTGCACCCAAGTGTCTGAAGAAAATATGCTTACATTAATGAATGAGAAATGAATTAAACAAATAATTATATGAATAATGATTAAATACTTACTTCTGATATTGATGTTGGAGACTGATTTACTTTTGATTGAGTAGGTGAACGCTGATGTGACTGCAATTATACATAGTCTCATCGTCCTTAACGGGCTTAAAACGGTTAAAATATCATTAAAAGTGCCATATATATGCTTGTGTTTGTTCAATGTGTATTTTAGGTACGGATATCGAGAAAAAGACAAAAGATCACAAGAATCAAGCAAAAACGAACATGGTAAACGAAGCCGCACAAAAAACCGGACCCGAGTGTTAAATTTCCTTTAGAGAATTGAAGATTGTCAAGTTTGATCCCCCAAGTTTGAAGACTTGTCATTTTATACCCTTGTAAAATATTAAAATTAAATTGTGGTCCCTAAAATTTCAAGAGTTTACATATTTGGTCCTTGAAGAATCAAGTCGTACAAGACCGAAGTCGGTATTGCTCTTAACGAAGTAAAGTCAGACATTTCCGGATCGACTCGACAAAGTTTAAAAGTTTTTGCAAGTCAAAGTCAAACCTGTGACCCACAATGGAATGGGCATGAAAAACCGATCCTAAAATCTAAAATAATATTTTATAGACCAACCCGCACCTGTTTATATGGGCCGTATCAGCCCATATTAATATTATTATAAAAAACAAATTAAATTAAACCAAAACTCCCATTTTGTACTACATATTCGTGTAGTATTACTACACAACCCATTATCTTTGTCATTACACATTTCAACTAGGCCTTCAAAACAGCCAATTACCTTTTTACTTCATTTTTGGACTATCACGTTATAAAGAAAAAAAATGAAAAGCAGATGACGAGAATAAAGAAACAAAGAAGGGGATTAGGGTTCTTATGTTAAGCAGCCACCATAAACTTCTACAAACCCTAATCTCAAAATTAATTCAATCCCCATCACTATCCCTCATCCTACCCCACCCAATGGTCCCCTGCACCATTTGAAGAAGATGACAAAGAGTGGCAAAAATCAACAGCTCACATGGATTTCTTGTTGGCTACTTATCTTCAAACGGCTGAGATCATATGCAAACAACTGGCAACAACACTCCAAGCCAAAGATCAATCAGATGACACCTTGGACAAAATTTAGAAATCAACATCTTCATAGGATATCCGAATATCCTTCAAGGGCATTTGAGAGATTCAACATTTAGGGTTTTTAGAATTCTAGATTCTACTTTTGGTTAAGGAGTCTCCAAGATGTGGAAGAATCCTTATCTCAGACTTTTTAGAAAAAATTGTAATGCCTTTTTTATTATGAAATAAAATTTGGATTTTGTTTTGAAAATCTCTGAGTACCATTCTTATTATCTAAGTTTCTTTTTTTTAAGTGTTTGTAGAAAGGAAATTTTTTGAAAAAAAAATTATTATCAGTTGGTTATCATAGTTACTGTTCACATTTTTTATTCTTAGCAGGTTGTTGTTGGAAGCTTGTGGTTGTTTGCTACCACATAAGCTAAACATTCGAGGGCTTGGATGTACGTCCTTGAGGTTTGCCCTTTTTTTCTGAAAAAAATTCATGTCTAAGTAATTTTTATGTATTTGTTGATTTCTTGTGAAAGTGAGAATGCTTTGTTTATTGTGAAACAAGTTTGAAGTGTGGTTTAGTAATGAGATAAAAACTTAAGTTTGATGATTGTATGACTGATTCATAGGTTTTGGGTCATTTTGTGCTCAAAGTTTCTAAAAAAAAGAGGGTTTCAAAGTCTGCCCACTGTTATTGTTACTTGGATATTATTCATAGCTGTAGGCTTACTGTTTTTTTCTTTGGCTTAATATCACTGTTGTCCGGCTTAATATGTGACATTTGGCCGAGTTATAGTGTTTAGTTTTGATTTTGAGCCTTGTGAATCTAACAGCAAACAAAACGCAGTTTACCCAATCAATACAGAAACCAATAGCCTAAAAAAAGGTGGTGTGATTTTGTGGAATTTATGCTTATGTGCTTTTTTCTATTAATTGATTGTTTTTCGGCTTAATATTACTTATTGTGTAACTTAACTTCATTGTCTTGCTTATATTCTGCGTCATAGCTTAAATTCACTCTTCTGCCGAAATTTGGTGCTTGGTCTGCTTGAATTTTTGTCTCAAACTAGGATATAGGATTAGGTTTCGATTGCATCTTGTTTACGGAGGTGTAGATAGACTAGTTTTGCTTTCACGTTTTCTAAAAATCCAAAAATACAAAAAAAAGAGGACTATTAAACTTTCTGAGGTAATTTTTATGCAGTTGAGAATTATGTGATCAATATTAATTGAATCTGTGTGTTTGTAGCTTGTTTAGGTCCACGTTTTTGCTGTCTATTGGCTTTAGTAAGTGGATGGCGGTTTAGATTTCATATGCTCAAAAGTTAGTGAAAAAAGTCTCATTTTCTGTCCAAAATTATCAGCAGGATTTGAGGTTTGGTTTTGGTTGTTTTAAGGTCTAAAATTGGAAGTATAAGTAGTTTATAGGATGTACTTACTCTGCACATCCTTTTTAGGTTTAGAGTAACTGATTCTTGTGGTTTGTATTAAGTTTTATGGTGAAAAATCATTTTCAAGTTTGTGTATTAAATTGATAAAGTCTGCCCATTTCCAAGAGATTTGTATCTGCTGACATTCTGAGTATAAAAGGTTAGGTTGTGACATGATGTCTATTTGTGTTGTCTCAGGTGATGTATGTGGTTCATGAGATTTAACTAAAATTTTGAGTAGTTCATTTTTTTTGCATATCGACTTAAAACAAGCACGACCATCAGTCACATTTTTTTAGTGTGTTATTTGTGAATCAAGGTTTAAAACATGATAAGTTAATAGATGTAGGTGTCAATAAGGATTGCTGGTAGTTTGTTTTGATATTGGAGTGTTTATTTTAAGCTTATTCTGCAAATAGAAGTTCACAAGTACCATATCATAAGCCATTATGCTATTTTGAACCCACCGTGTGTCTTTTTTTATGCATTGTTTGTAGCTCATTTACATTTGTTGTGCTTATTTGTGACTCCTCAGTAAGAAAAAGCTTATTGGGGGTGTCTTCTACATCCATAAAGCAACAAGGAAAGCAAAGAAAAAAAAAACAAGAAAGAAAAGCTCCCAACGAATACACAATGACTTTAATTCAAGTCTGTGACAGATTTGTGACACATATAACTGTCATATAAAAGTTGGGAGGAAGGAGATAACTCAATAAAAAAAGGGGGTACTGGGGGTTCTGGTTTCTAAAAAACCCGCATAGAAAGTAGTAGAAAGGGGGTTTTGAACCCCTGACCATATAACGGAAGGAACTCGCAACACCTACACAAACTTACCATATGCTCTATTGAACATCTTTGTTACAAGTCCCCTCTATTTTTCATTTTTACACCTTTAATAAAAAGATACCAAAAAAGGGCAGTAGAGGGTTTCGAACCTAGTAGAGGGTTTCGAACCCTGACCTCAGGGCAGCATTAGACGCAGGCAACCAATCCCACAACCATCTGCTCTGTCACTTCGTTTTGTTAACAATTCCTTTTATTATGCTTTAAACCATTTTTATTTTCGTATTGTTTTAAGCTAATCAACCCTTTTAAGCTTGTTTCGAGCTTATTTGGGCTTATTTTTCAGATTTCTTATTTTTCTTACATTTCGTATTAGATTTTAGATTTTTCTACAAAGTTTTATATTTTTCCCTTTTATAGTTTAATTTTTATGCATTTTTCTTTTTAAATTAGTTTTTAGGTTTTTAATGTTGGGAATAAAATTAAGGCCAGATCACTTGAACGCTGACAAGAACAACTCAAGCGTTGACAAGAACAAAGTGAGCGCTGACAGCTCAAGCGTTGACAAGTTAAAGTCAAGCGTTGACAGATTGAAGACAAGCACTGATGGAAGATGTGAGCTACACGTTTATTATATTCTAGAATACTTCTAGTAAGGATAGAAACGACAATGTATTTTCTATGTTTATCTTTACCTAGAATAGTTGATACGTAGCTTATTGTACAAGGTTTCTTAGTCTATAAAAGAAGGCCTTTAGGTTAATGTTTAGAATCAAGTTTTCATTAAGTTTTCATTCGTAAACATCTTTCATTGTAAGCAAGTTCGACATTCATAATCAAAGTGAAAGTTTTGTTTACATCTTGTGTTCTTGTTTAAGTATTAAATTCCGCATAATACTTAGATTCACAAAGCATATAACAAAGGTTTCTCTACGTGTTATACTTGATCTAATCTCGTATACACAAAGCTAATCGATCTAAGTTTGGGATCAACAAGTGGTATCAGAGCTTGTTGAGGAACTTTTGATCTTTGAAGAACACCAGAACCCTAATTTTCTCAAAACCCTAAAAACGTCATGTCTGAAGCGATAACCTCCTCCTCCTCATCCTTACCAAACATCAAGATTCCCATGCTTGATGCAACCAACTTTGACTTATGGAGGTTCAAATTTGAACAATATCTGGGGATCTTTGACTACACACTCTGGGACATTATTGAATATGGAAACTCATTCAATAAGGCTCAAAAGATTCAGGATGCCATTACGGCAAGATCAGCTGTTGAAGGATGTCCTGATGAAGATAAGAAAGAAAAACCTGGAGATGGTAGAGCTGTAAGTGCTGAAGATATTGCAAAGAAAAGGGCTGACATGAAAGCCCTAAATATTCTGAAAGTCTCTTTGGGACAAGAAAATCAGCACAAATATAGAAGCTATGAATCTGCTAAGGATCTTTGGGAAGCAATTGAAGTTGCATATGGTGGTAATGCAGAAACTAAGGAAGAAAAGAAAAAGCAACTTCTGCATGATTATGCTGTCTTCAAAGCTCAGCCCAATGAGAAACTGAGCAGTGTGAGAAGCAGATTGCTTGACATCACAAGCAAGTTGTCCTTCATGGGGACACAAGTTGGTGATATTGACACCAATGCTACTTTTCTGAAAAGTCTTGGTGAGACATGGAAGATTGAGGCAAGATCTATTCTTGCCAATAATACTTACAAGAGCTCTTCGTTTGATGACATCTACAACAAACTAAGACTGTTGGAAGATGAAACTCTTTCAGCACATGGAAGCAAAGCTAGCACCAGCAACATGGCCTTCTTCTCTCATAGTGAAGGTCAATTCAATCAGAAGGACTCTTTTATGCATCCAACTGGATCATCATTTGTCAGCGCTGGAATAAGTCCTGTCAACGTCTCCTTTTCAGACGCTGACACATTCATGAATGACTCCCCAAGAGTTAAACCTGCTGGTTTGGATTTGGATACTGTTTGTGCTTACATTGCTTCTTTTCCCAATGGTTCAGTGATTACATATGAGGACCTTGAGCAGATAAGTGATGAACACTTGGAAGAGATGGATATCAAGTGGAACATGGCTCTTGCTAGTATAAGAGCAAATAGGTGGAATATAAGGTTCAAGAAGAAGATGACCTTCAATGCTAAAGACACTGCTGGATTTAATAAATCCAAAGTTGAGTGCTACAACTGTCATCGCATGGGGCACTTCATGAGGGAATGCATATCTCCTAGAAGATCTGATGCTGGTAAACCCTCAAGTCAGGTTGTTAAAGCTCAAGACTCCAAAGCCATGGTTGTAGTTCAAGGAATTGATGGTACTGGATGGGATTGGAGCTATCTGGCTAAGGATGCTGAAGAGGACAAAGCTTTGATTGCTGATATTGAAGAAGAAGAGCATGTTGAATATGCTCTCATGGCACACTCCTCCTCTTCATCTGATAATGAGGTATATGATGATGCTTTTTGTAGCAAAGGTTGTAGGTTAAACACTGACAGACTTAACAAAGAGGTGTTAAAACTAAAAGAGGATATGAGCACTGAAAGGTGTAAATTATCCAATTACCAACTAGCTCTTACTGAAACTGAGAAAACCGTTTCTGAATACAAGAAAATGGAATTTGATTTAAAAGATAAGATAAATATCTTAAAACATGAGCTAGAGGGTAGTATGGATATTAGAAATATCATGTCAAAGGTCAATAAAGACCTACAGGCTAAGTTAGATGAGGCCATTAAGAATAAAGATAATGTTGACCTCAAGATTCAAAGATTTGATAGAGCCACCCAAGCCCTGGGAGATTGTGTAGCTAAACAAAGGGATTCCAAGGATATGACTGGGATTGGGATGAATGATTACTCTCTGGTTCCACCACCAACTGGTGACTTCTATGGTGTCCTTAGAAAGGATTTATCTTGGACTGGTATACCAGAATGCCAAGAAGAGGAATTCATTCCTCCACCAAGAGTTGTCACTCCAGTAGAAGAGTATCAACAAAAACTGACTGACCTAAATGAGTGGAAGAAAGCTAACCCTACTTTATTTGTTAAAGGAGGTCTGCTATGTGAAAGTCCCAATGAATCACCACCCATTAAGGTTACTCACCCAGTTACTGGTAAAGCTGTTGACCTAGGCTCAAACACTGTTAGAAGACCTACCATTAAATATGCAGAGATGTATAGAAATAATAGGTCACCCAAGAGCCAAATTAACAATCATGGAACAGGTTTCTTTGCTTCTAGACCTAAGAGTGTGTCTAAGAAAGCCTGTTAACTTGTGGTAGCTTTTCACATTTGGCATACATTGTGTCAACGCTCCCAAAGCCAGCGCTGATAGGAACAATTTCAGCGCTGATAGGAAGAAATTCAACGTTGTTAGGAATTCAAACGTTGTCAGACCCAAACCTTGTGTGCAGCAAAGTCCACAAGTGATTAGACCTGCCCCATTCTTCTCTAGAAGGTCTAACACTCATGGACAAAGACCTTTTCAAAAGACAAACACCTGGTCAAATAGGCAATGGGTTCCTGTAGCAAACCCTAGGTTCAACGCTGACAAGGGTAATTTTAGCGTTGACAGGACAAAATCCAACGCTGACAGAAACGTGATCAGACCTAAGTATTTGCATCCACAAGGTAAGGGGTCTAAAGCTTCTTCAAGCTTAACATGGAGACCCAAGAAAGATCAAAACCCTAATAATAATGGAATTTCAATGACTTGCAACAGGTTTAATTACATTTCAAAAGTCATTACAAAACCAATTGGGGTTAACTGGGTTTTTCATCCTAAAAGGGATGAGAATGGGGTTGTTGTGAGAACTAAGTCTGTTCTTATTTAACAACCAGATGAATCCAAGTCTTCTGAGACTTGGGTTCACAAAGAAAACTAATTTGTTTTCTTTATGTGCAGGGCATTCAAAAGCAGATCAATGATTATGGATATTGGGATAGTGGATGCTCAAGGCACATGACAGGAAAGGAAGACTATCTGACGAACTTCTCTCCTATTAAAGATGGTGATAAGGTATACTTTGGAGGGGGCTACGGCACCATCACAGGCAAAGGAACCCTTCTCACCAATAATCTACGTTTTGAGAACGTCTTCCTGGTAAAAGAACTGGACTATAATCTGTTTAGTGTATCACAAGTGTGTGATAACAAAAATAAGGTTCTTTTCACTGATACTGAGTGTTTGGTGTTAAGCAAGGATTTTAAGATCCCTGATGAGAAGTATATTGAGTATAGAACACCTAGGCATAAAGACATATATAATGTGAATTTAAATGGAATTAAAGTGAATACAAATATGTCTTGTTTTTATGCTAAGGCCTCAGTAGATGAAAGTAATTTGTGGCACAGGAGACTAGGGCACATAAATTTTAAAAATATAAATAGACTTGTGAGGCTTGGTTTAGTTGATGGTTTGCCTGAGAAGGCCTTCCACAATGACCACTCTTGTGTTGCATGTCTTAAAGGCAAGCAGCACAAGGTCTCATTCAAGTCCAAGAAGGTGCATACTAGTTCCAGACCTCTTCATATGCTTCACATGGACCTCTTTGGTCCAACTAATATAGAAAGTTTGAATGGCAAGTCATATTGTTTTGTTGTCACTGATGACTTTTCTAGGTTTACTTGGACATTCTTTCTAGCTTTGAAGAGTGAAACAGCTGATGTTCTTATTGAATTTATCACTCAAATTGAGAAAAGGTCTGGTAATGAGGTTAAGATGCTTAGGAGTGATAATGGTGGAGAATTTAGGAACAAGAAGCTAGATGATTTTTGTGCCAGGAAGGGAATTACTAGGCAGTTTAGTATTGCTATCAGGCATTATAGATCCATGATTGGATCCTTGATGTATCTTACTGCTTCCAGACCTGATATCATGTTTGCTGTATGTGCTTGTGCACGTCATCAAGTGACTCCCAAAGAATGTCACCTTTATGCTGTGAAGAGGATCTTTAGGTACCTAAGATGTTTCCCTAATCTTGGCTTGTGGTACCCAAAGGATTCACCATTGGAGCTGATTGCATATTCAGATAGTGATTATGGAGGTGACAAGTTTGATAGGAAATCCACAACTGGTGGATGTCAATTTCTTGGGAGCAGATTAATCTCTTGGCAATGCAAGAAACAAACAGTGGTGGCTAACTCTACAACTGAAGCAGAGTATGTGGCTGCAGCAGCATGTTGTGGTCAAGTGTTGTGGATTCAGAACCAGCTGTTGGATTATGGGTATAATTTCATGCATACTAAGATATTTGTTGACAATAATAGTACTTTATGCATCATTAAGAATCCTGTGCATTATTCTAAAACTAAACACATAGAAATTAGACACCATTTTATAAGAGATTGCTTTGAGAAAGGTTTAATACAACCAGATAGGGTTGACACTGAGGAAAATGTGTCAGATTTATTAACTACACCTTTTGATACTGGAAGATTTCAATACTTGGTAACAAGTATTGGAATGGTTAATCTCACTTAATATGTGTTTTGGATTCTTTTTGTAAAAGTATGTACATGATGATGCATTATTATTATTGGTCTTATTGATAATTTAGATTTTCCACTATATTTTTCTAACACTGACAAAGGTTGTTTGAACACTGATAAGTGTTTTTGCAACGTTGTCAGCAATATAATTGTCTAACGCTGACAAAGCTTCTTTCAACGCTGTTATGTGTTATCGGGGCGTTGTCAGCAACAATGTTAGTTTTGTGGTTTTCAATCTAAATGTGCAGATGGTGTTCGCAGTATACCATTGGATACAGAGTTGCTTATGGATCAAAGGAGAAGCATTTGGACACATTTTTATTTATGGATGATGGTTGGAATGTTTCATTCCTATCTTGACATAAATTTTTTATGTTCATGCATGTTTTTAGCAAACTCTTTGTATCTTTGTTTAAGGGGAGGTTTTAGGAACCTTTAGGATTTTTGGGTATCCATATGATACTCTTATCACAATTCTAGATTGTGTCCACAGGTGAGTATGGGTTAGTTTTACTAAACCATGAGGCACTGTAGCATGCATAGTATATCAACTTTGCATGCTGGCAAGACATTTTTGGCCTAGAATTGGTTGTGGTCTGTTGGGAGACTTGGTAATCATTTTGATATGGGATTTACTTGGGAGTAACAAGGATTTTATAAGGTAACTTGGTTGTTAAGAATTTTGGTTAGCAAGGGACACTAGAGGACTGTTATGTCTATCTTGCTTATGCAAGTGTGCATAACTGGACAGTGCTTGCCGCCCTATAATAATTATCAGCTTTTGGTTATTTTCTCTAGGATAAATTACTTGTTAAGGTCATTTTTCACTTTTTAAAACATTTTTATTTTTGGACGCTGACAAGATTTTTCCAAGCGTTGTTGTGACCAAATTGGACGCTGACATGGCTTTAGGCGAACGTTGACAAGATTATAGCCGTTGGGCGTTGATGGGTTATATTTGACCGTTGACACTCAATGGGACCTACCCAGTTGTTACTTTTTGACATATTTTCAAGCCGTAATTTTAGGAGTTGTTACTTTCATTAAATGCATGAGATAACTTATAACTTTTTCAATATTTTCATGATTAGTTTTTGACAATCTTTGCCTATTTTTGGGCCAATCACGTGCATTCTATATCTCCTATAAATTTGGCTCCTATTTTAAAACAGGGTATCTATAATTCTTGTCTAACACTTTTCTCTTATCAACCTTCATCTTTTACACTTCAAATTAACAGCTTTCATCAATGGCACCAAGATTTAACTCAGCAGAATTGGATTTGGGGTTCAAGTCTCAACACAGCATGATTGCTTATCTTGTTGCTGATAATGATTTGTTTCCTCAATACACACAAATGGTGGCGTATTTGAACGCATCCCCATTAAGGTATGCTCTTTCTCATGCACCACTCATTCCAGTCACACACATTAAACAGTTTTGGAACACTGTTAGTTCCTCAACAGTTAATGGAGTGACCACATTAACTTCTATTGTTCATGGGAGATCTTGGGTGGTTACTGAGGCCTTGGTACGCCAGGCCTTGCATCTTGATGATGCTGATGGTGTAACCATTCTTCCCATAACTGAAATAGAACAAGGGCTTAGGGCTTTGGGATACCCTATTCCTGATGAAGGTACTCTTAATAAGTACCATAAGCAGGAATTTCCCCCAGCCTGGAAGTACCTCATTCACATTCTCCTTCAATGTTTGAGTCCCAAATGTACTGCACATAATGAGATTAACAGATCTATTGCTAGTGCTATTGTGTGCATTGCAACAGGGCAAAAATATAACTATTCTAAAATGATTTTTGAAGGGATGTGTAAAAACAAGGGGACAAAAATGACTTTAGCTTATCCCCGTTTTCTGCAAATGATTTTTGATGATCAAAGATATTGTTCAAGGGATCACAATGATTTTTATAAAATCCCTGAACAAAAGAAAGCTATTTTTACCAAGATGGATTCACCACCTCATAGAGACTTACCTTTAACCCCAGCCATGCTTGCTGTTATTGCAGCAGCACAACCCCAACCAGACCCCCAACCTCATATTGACCCTCACCCACAACTTGAACCTATTCCTGAACCTTTACCCTCACCTGAACAAATGCAAATTGACCAAGAACCCTTTGACGCTGACACATCAAATGTTGGCGTTGATGTGCCTATTTCCAACGCTGACACCCAACCATCACAATCCCAAACACCCCTTAACCAACCCACATCTACCCATTCTTCCACACCATCTTCCACACCACCTGAATATAGGTTGATCAAACGCCAAAGGACTACTGGAGAGTTCTCCTCTGGTGGTCCTAGCCATGAAGCAGAGAGAACCACCACCACAAGTGTGGCTGGTGACCTGGATGAGGCTGGGACTATTGGTTCTGGCTTAGAAGCTGGCCAAGGCCCAATGAAGTCCTCATCCATGCCCAATGAACCTGACTTGGGAGGTCAAATCCCCATTTTAGAAGAGGGCAGTATGGAACCAATGACTCTTTTGGAATTGACGGCAGTCTGTATTCGCTTGCAAAAGCAAAATGCAGACTTAGTACAAATTGTCAGCTCACAAGGCCTTGAACTCAAAGAATTGAGGGAGAGGATTGTTGTTTTGGAGAGTGATCAGGCTAGGAGAGGTATGGAGGAGTCTTCCAAAGGGGAGGAAGATCAAAGAAATCTGAGTGATAAGAGCAGTCAAGATGGTCAATCAATGGATGTTGCTGAAGCTCTTACTACTTTGAAGGAACAAACAGGTTTTGATACGTCCTTGATCTCTCCAACCAATTTAAATTTATCATTTACAAATATGTTGAGAGAGGTTACACAAGGCGCTGAGGGAAAATATTTGAGCGTTGACAAGACAAGTTTGGACGCTGATAGAAGTATTTTGAGCGCTGATAGAGGAAATTTGGGCGTTGACAGACCTGCATATGGAGGTGATGTATTCCAGTCATCATCTATCATCAAGGATGTTTCTACTCAGGTATTACCATCTACCTTACCAACCATTGCACCATCAGATAAGGGTAAGGGTATATTGGTAGAAGAAGTTGTTCCAAAGAATGCAGTCCAGGGTGAATTTGATAGAAGACTGGCTGAGCAATTGGTGGAACAAGGTGAAAAGGAAAAGTCACCATTTGTTGTGACTTCTGAAGAAGAAAGTGATGGAGCTAGCTCAGACTCAAGTGTGATGATTATTGAACCAGAAAGGCTTGAGTATGGTGATGAGCTTGCCAGGGAAAAGTTGAGAGATTTAAAGTTGCAGATTGACTTTGATATGCCAGAGGTGGTTCAGATGTACAATTCTTGGGAAGAAAGCTGCATGGATAATCCAGACTTGACCATTTCAGATCAAATATGGGGTTTGGAGATTCTTCTTAGAGTTCAGAAGGATTGTAAGGTGATTTTGAAGCACAAGGCAAGCAATATTCTCTCTGAGTTGAAAAGGGATAGAAGGAAGCTCTACTTTATGTTGCTCAGATGTCATGGAGTTGGATGGACACATCAGAAGCTGAAGGCTTTGACATCTGATGAGTTGGAACATAGGGCTTATCCTATTTGGGTGAAAGTGCAGGAAGAAAACACTTTCAGACTTCTTTCAGATGAAAGAAAGGAGCAACTTGCAGAAGAGATGGAAATCAAGAAAGCTATGATAGTTCCCAGACCAGTGAAGAAGGGATTTACACTTGAATTTCCAAAAGATATGAATCAACTATATCCAAGTGAAGCAGTTATTAGAAAGAGCCTCAAGCTCTCCCCATTAGAAGCTTCAGATATGGTGCATGTGTTACCTCTAGATTCCAGGAATCCAATTGTGAGTTATGATGAGGATGAATGTGGATTCTGGAAGATTGGAAGATATGGCAAGGAGGTACACACTTTTACCACTCTCATATCTTTATTTACAAGTTGTGATAGAGAAGACTTGGTGGACCTTTGGAGGTTGCTGGAGACCAAGTATGAGGCTGAAGCACCAACTTCAGCTAATGGAATAAAACTTTGGACCACATTCAAAAGAATGTGTGGGACAAATGAAGAAGATCCTGAAATATGGAAGGATCTTGAAGATGACCTCAGTGGTCTTCAATGGAGGTTATATTCAGCTGCTGGTGTATACCATTTGAGTTCTACAAAGTTTGCTGAGTATCTACTTGTAGATGCTCAGTATTTCATATCCAAGGCTGTTTTGGAAAAGATGAAGGACACCCAGTTGGAGATAGACTATACAAGTGACGTGGCAAAGAATTTGATCAGATTTATTTATTACCAATATGATAAGGTTTGTCAGACTCCTCCAAGTTCTTAATGATTATTCAGAAACTTGATCATAAGAGTGGATATCAAGTTTAGGGGAGGATTGTTGGGAATAAAATTAAGGCCAGATCACTTGAACGCTGACAAGAACAACTCAAGCGTTGACAAGAACAAAGTGAGCGCTGACAGCTCAAGCGTTGACAAGTTAAAGTCAAGCGTTGACAGATTGAAGACAAGCACTGATGGAAGATGTGAGCTACACGTTTATTATATTCTAGAATACTTCTAGTAAGGATAGAAACGACAATGTATTTTCTATGTTTATCTTTACCTAGAATAGTTGATACGTAGCTTATTGTACAAGGTTTCTTAGTCTATAAAAGAAGGCCTTTAGGTTAATGTTTAGAATCAAGTTTTCATTAAGTTTTCATTCGTAAACATCTTTCATTGTCAAGTTCGACATTCATAATCAAAGTGAAAGTTTTGTTTACATCTTGTGTTCTTGTTTAAGTATTAAATTCCGCATAATACTTAGATTCACAAAGCATATAACAAAGGTTTCTCTACGTGTTATACTTGATCTAATCTCGTATACACAAAGCTAATCGATCTAAGTTTGGGATCAACATTTAAAAATAGAAAAAAGTTTAGAAAAAGTTAAAAAAAATATTTTTTAGTTTTTAATTAATGTTTTTGAGGTTAACAAGTAAAAAAAACTGAATTTGGACTTTTTCTTAGTTATTTTATTTTTTAGGGTATTAATTAACTTTAAAAATTAATATAAATTCATTTAAAAGTTTTCAAATTTTTTGGTTTACGTTTTCTTTTTAATTAGAATTTTTAGAACATTTTAGTAACTTTTAACTATTTTTTAGGTGAACTTTTTTTTATTAGGTCGCGTTTTTACGTTCGTACGCGTACGCGTTTTCGTCCATTTTTAGCGTAATCCGTCATTTTTCTTTCTTCAAAATCAATATTAATCTCAAATATATCAAGTTTAACACACGCAATAATCCTCCTTGGTGAACGATCTCACAAGGGTCATAAGTGTTTACATTTTCCTAAATGTACGCTTAGTATTTACCGCTTTTACGTTGTTTTTCCTAAAACACGTATTCATACTACTATCATTTGGCGCCGCTGCCGGGGAGGCGTGTGTGTTTAAATTTGAATAATTTTGTTTTTGATATTATCCATAAATAGTATTTGTGTGTTTTAGCACTCTAAGCACACGTATTATCAGTTTTATCGTTTTTTGTGTATAAATATTACTATATTGTATTACGTACTACAATAAATTTACAATATCTCCAAAAGCGTGAAAGTGCAACCTTAATTGGGATTTCATCACTAAATTATTGTATTCGAATCCAAAACAAAAGAAAAGGCAAAATAGATAATTACTTTCGAAAGGCTTAATTTTGATTAACACAAACTATAAGGTGGGTATAAGGCGGTTGTATTTCACGACCTAACGGAAAAAGGCTCTTAAGTGCTTCGCGTCGCCTCGTTTCCTCCGCTTGCTTGTGGAGTTTTTGAGAAAAATGGCTAATCGAGGGTTTTCCGCCCAAAGTATTATCTATGTATCATATATATTTTCTTGGTTTCAAAGATTAAACCCTCTTGAACGTTTTGGTGTTCCACCAACGTTCTAAAGTCATCGAAGACGTTCACTCAACGTGGTCGTTTTCATTCCTTGAGGCTCCTTTAATTGAGAAATTGATTCGATGAGAGATTTGTAGATTTGAGTCTACGTAATTCACGAGAAAAAGGAGAGATTTGTAGATTTGAGTCTATGTAATTCACGAGAAAAATCCAAAAAATTAAAAACAATCAAAAGCAAAAAAAAATTGAAAAACGTAAAAACACCAAAAAGAATCTTCTTTGCTCAGCCCCATGTTGTACGTTACGTTTATGCAAACTCGCTCACAAATAAAATGTGCACGTAAACATCGAAACCAAAAGGAAGGAACACCAAACCCTTCTATTGAAGAATCTCCAATTGACGAACCCGTTGTAGAACAAGAAGCTTCCATGGCTAATCGTACTATGATAGAGTTGCTTCAAGCACCCACCGAGGGTTATGGAGAAGCGATTGTGATTCCCGCTATCCTTGCGGATAATTTTGAGGTTAAGACGGGTTTATTGTCCATGATCCAAGCCAACAAGTTTCGTGGTGACGAAAAGGACAACCCTCATAACCACATTCGCCATTTTAATCGTCTTACCTTGACTTGCAAGTTTAAGGACGTCTCGAACGACTCGATTAAGATGATGCTTTTATGTATTCCTTGGAGGGGTCTGCCAAAATTTGGCTCGAGAAAGAACCACCCAATTCCATATTGACGTGGAAGGATCTCGTGTCCAAATTCGTGAACCAATTTTTTTCGCCCTCTAAGACTACGCATTTGAAAAACGAGATTTCAAAGTTTTCGCAAAAATATAATGAGAGTTTTTCAACGACTTAGAATAGGTTTAAGGAAATGTTACATGAATGTCATTATCACGGTTTTTCCGACTTGCATCAAATCGACACGTTTTACAATGGATTGAACGATCATGAACGAGATTATCTTAATGTCGCCGCGGGTGGTAATTTTTTTGTGTAAAACGGTCGAAGAAGCATTGACAATCATTGAGAATAGGTCTAAAGTTTATAGTCCTCGTAACACACTGAGTGTTCCCATGGCTTCGCTTTCATTGTCACCTACCATTGATGCTAAACAAATTTAGGCTAATTTGGAAAACAAATTGTCAATAAGCTTAAAGGATTGTTCAAAGAGTTTAAAATTGATGAACAACCCACTCCCGCTACGGCTAAAGCGGTTGAGGTTACTTGTGTTTATTGTGGCGGAGCTCATGATTCTCCGAGTGCATTACCGCCGGTGGTATCACTTCGAGTGCCTACGCGGCCACGGGAACTTACAACCAAAATGGTCAAGTTACCCGCACTAATCAATTGACTCCACCGGGTTTTCCACCTAATCAAAATAATCAAAATGCTAACAACTATCGCAACAACAATCAAGGTGGTTACCAAGGAAATCAACGGAATTATAGGGGTAATTACAACAATGGGAATCAAGGGACTAGTAGTCAATTGCAAAACAAAAATCAAAACCATAATTTTCAAAACCCGAGTCAAGGATTTTAAAATGCTTACATTAAAGAGGTTCCAAATAACTTTTTGAATTACGCCACGGCAAATGACAAAATTCTCGAAAATATCCAAGAGCAATTGGCTAGTCAAGCCAGGGAAACGGCTAAAAACACAAGGGAATTAGCAAATTTGCTAAGGAAAATGCCAATATGAAAATTGAATTGAAAAATGATTTTGCAAATCAAATTTGAGGTTAAAACAACAAAATCGAGCAAAGACAATCTGGGCTTGAACAAAGGATAGACCAAAGTGCCGCTAAGCAAGACGTCAAGCTTAATGCTATCTTGGAAGCAATTATGATGAACAAAGCCTCTACATCGGGTGGTCTTCCTAGCAACACCATTTCAAACCCGAAGGAAGAGATGAAAGTGATTACCACACGTAGTGGTAAGACCTTTAAAGAGCCAACTCCTCAATCAATTACTCCTACGGAGGAGGAAATTAAGGAAGAACCCGAGGTTGTGGTCGAAAAGGAGCAAATCTCAATCCCACGAAGTACCGCTCAAACCACACCTACGATCGACCCTTTACCAAGATTAGAACCCAAGATTCCAAAGGCTATGCCTACGTCCCACCCAACACCACCCTTACCTTACCCATCAAGACGTCATAAGGAAAAATTGCTAGATCGTAAGAATTATCAATTCGAGCTTTTTATAAAAATGTTTCGTGATTTTCATTTTAACATAAGTTTTGCCGACGCTTTAATTATGATGCCTCGATTTTCCGCCGACTTTAAAAGTATGTTGAACAATAAGGAGAAATTGCAAAAATTTAATCATTGTTCATCGGTTTTTCTTAGTCGCATACCTCAAAAAGTAGGTGATCCCGGTAAATTTTTAATCCTGTGTGGTATCCAAGATATGGAAGAATGCTACGCCTTGGCCGATCTTGGTGCTAGTATTAATTTGATGCCTCTTTTCGATTTCACTCGATCTTCTTCATCTTACTCCTACAAAAATGTATATCGAGATGGCCGACCATTCTACGATTCCTGCATGTGGGACGGCCGAATACGTTTTTATAAAAGTGGGAAAGTTTTACTATCCGGTTGACTTTATCGTAGCTGATATCCCCACGGATCCTCAAGTTCCTCTCATTTTAGGCCGTTCATTTTTAGATACGTCAAAAGCAATCATTGATGTGCATGCTAGAAAAATCACTTTACGCTTTAACGATGAGGAACTTGTTATAGACGCAATTCAAAACTCTAAACTTTCTCATGTTTATTCTATCGCGAATTTGAACCATGTTGATTTAATCGATGTCGTTTGCGAGGAATTTTCACAAAATTTTTTAGGTTTTGTCGATGAAGCAAATAGTGGCAATCCCACTATGCTCGATCCAATCCTTGATAATTCGACACCTTCTTTCACCTCATTTGAAGGAGGTGGTTTCACTTTGGAAGAATTCGACGTTCCTTGAACTTCTAACGAAGACCTCGATGACGATGAGGATTTTTCCATTATCAAGGATTTCCTAAACGATTTTCCATTTCTTCCGCCGATGGAGGTTATGAGTATCGAACCTACATCTTCAATCGAGGAACCACCAACCCTCTTGAAAGATCTTCCTCCTCACATCGAATACGTATTCTTGGAAGGATACGATAAGTTGTCGGTTATTATTGCGAAAGATCTTTCCGGTGATGAAAAAACCGCACTTATCGACGTCTTGAAAGCTCACAAAGGGGCAATTGTGTGGAAACTCTCCGACATTAAGGGAATCGACCCTAAACTTTGTACGCACAAAATTTTAATGGAGGAAGACTACAAACCCGCAATACAATGTCAAAGAAGGGTGAACCCCAAAATTCACGACATCATCAAAAAGGAAGTTCTTAAACTACTTGACGCGGGAATGATTTACCCTATATCCGATAGCCCTTGGGTGAGCCCAATCCATTGTGTCCCTAAAAAGGGAGGAATGACCGTTGTGCCAAATGATGACAAAGAGTTAATTCTAACTCGACTAGTGACCGGTTGGAGGGTGTGTATTGACTATCGTAAGTTAAATGACGCCACTCGTAAAGACAATTTTCCCTTGCCCTTCATGGATCAAATGTTGGAGCGACTTGCGGGAAACGATTTCTATTGCTTTTTAGATGGTTTTTCCGGTTACTTTCAAATCCCCATCGACCCTCGTGATCAAGAAAAAACTACGTTTACGTGTCCATATGGAACGTTTGCTTATCGTAGAATGCCATTCGGACTTTGTAATGCACCAGGAACCTTTCAAAGGTGCTTGATGGTTATTTTTCATGACATGATCGAGAAGACGATGGAAGTTTCATGGATGACTTTTTGGTGTTTGGTAGTTCGTTCACGTCGTGTTTAGACAACTTAGACAAAATTTTAAAACGTTGTGAGGAAACCAACCTTGTGCTCAATTGGGAAAAATGTCATTTCATGTGTAAGGAAGGAATCGTCTTAGGGCACAAGGTCTCGAAAGCGGGGATTGAGGTAGACAAAGCCAAAATAGACGTCATCACCAAATTACCTCATCCCAAAACCGTCAAGGGAGTTAGGAGTTTCCTAGGCCACGCGGGCTTTGATCGTCGATTCATTAAAGATTTTTCAAAGATATCTCTACCCATTACACACCTTCTCGAAAAAGATGCCCCTTTCATCTTTAACGAAGATTGTGTTAGAGCCTTTGAAATTATTAAAAGGAAACTAACCGAAGCTCCCATTCTTGTTGCTCCAAATTGTAATCTCCCATTTGAACTTATGTGTGATGCAAGTGATTACGCTATTAGGGCCGTTTTGGGGCAACGTCATAATAATCATTTCTTGCCTATTCACTATGCTAGTAAGACGATGAAAGAGGCTCAACTAAAATACACCACAACGGAAAAGGAATTACTTGCCGTGGTGTATGCATTTGAGAAATTTTGACCTTATCTCGTCTTGACTAAAAGCATAGTGTATGCGGATCATTCGACCATCAAGTATCTCTTTGCAAAGCTTATTGCTAAGCAGCGATTGCTTGTTGGATTCTCCTCCTATAAGAATTTGATCTCACCATACTTGACAAAAAAGGAGCCGAGAATCTAGCGGCCGATCATATTTCTCGTTTAGAAGATCCACACAAAGATGTTTTCGAGAACAAGGAAATTATCGAAACATTTCCTCTCGAGACACTTGGTGTGGTGATTTCTAAAGACGAGACCCCATGGTTTGCCGATATTCCAAATTACCATGCAGGGAGTTTCATCATTAAGGGTATGACGACACAACAAAAACGGAAATTCTTTCGTGACGTCAAGTTATACTTTTGGGACGACCCGTATCTCTTTCGAACTTGTGCGGATCAAATCATTCGACGTTGGGTATTTGGCACCGAAGCTACTAATATACTTAGAGCTTTTCACGAGGGACCCACGCATGGTCACCATGGTGCTAATCTCACAGCTAAGAAGGTCTTTGATGCTGGTTTCTTTTGGCCTACTATTTACCGAGATGCCACGCACTTATCAAGTCGTGTGACTCATGCCAACGTCAAGTAAAAGCCTCACAAAACGATGAAATGCCACAAAATATCATCCAGGTGTGTGAGATCTTTGACGTGTGGGGCATTGATTTTATGGGGCCGTTCCCATCATATCATGGTAATAAGTATATCCTTGTCGCCGTTGACTACCTATCTAAGTGGGTGGAAGCTAAGGATTTTCCCACGAACGATGCTCGTGTGGTAGTCAAGTTTTTGAAGCAATTGTTTTCTCGATTTGGAACCCCTCGTGCTATCATAAGCGATCGTGGAACCCATTTTTGTAACGACCAATTCGAAAAGGTTCTAAAGAAATATGAGGTTACACATCGTCTTTCTACGGCTTATCACCCACAAACGAGTGGGAAACTCGAGGTTTCAAACCGAGCTTTGAAAAGGATTTTAGAAAAATGATAGGAGAGAACCTACAATCTTGGTCGGACAAGCTCGATGATGCTTTATGGGCCTTTCGTACCGCTCATAAGACGCCCATTGGGTGCACTCCTTATAAGCTTGTCTATGGGAAGAATTGTCACTTGCCAATTGAACTCGAACACAAAGCTTATTGGGCCCTAAAGCATTGTAATGATGACATTGAGACCGCGAGAAAACACCGGAAATGCAATTGAATGAATTGGATGAATTAAGGGATATTGCTTATGAAAATTCATTGATTTACAAAGAAAAAACTAAAAAGTTTCATGATTCTAAAATTAAAAACCGGGTTTTTAACGTTGTGGATCAAGTGTTGCTTTTTAACTCGAGATTGAAAATATTTTCCGGTAAATTGAAATCCCGTTGGTCCGGACCGTTATCCATCACCCAAGTATTTCTATATGGGACCATCAAGCTAGCTCAAAATGATGGTCCTAACTTCAAGGTGAATGGTCATAGGGTTAAGCACTGCTTTGGTGGGGAAGTCCCTTCTTTGGACCACCTCGACCAAGTCACCTTCCCCAATGATAATTAGTATTGAGGGCATCGAGTCGAGCTCATGACTTGGTAATAAAAAACGAGGTTCCTCGTGGGGGAGATCCCATGCTTATCCATGTACATATTATTGCTTTCTAATGTAGTTTAATGTGAGGGGATTTTGACCTTCCAACCTTTGTTCCGTGGTTGTTTGTGAATTGTGGTTATTAGGATCATCATCTTCATGACTGGAGCCTCTCGTGTTTGTTTTACTCGAGATTCGATCGTTTGCTTTGAAGATTTTCCGATATCCAAATGATATATCCTTGATTGTTCTAACCTTAGGTCTTTTAGCACACTTCATAAACGGCTATAGATTTAATGGTTCCACCCTTTCCTTGCTAGATTAAGCATTCGACTGCGTCTCTAGTATGGGGGTATTCCACCCTTAGACTCAAAATATTGAGGACAATGTTTAACTTTAGTATTGCGGGTGGGTGAATAGATACTTGCCTTGCTACGCCTTCACGCTTTCCAAAGTTTATCTTTTTGTTATCGTTTTGTTGCAAATAAGGCTATAAATGGCCAAATTTTAAACATTTTCTCATGTTTTCATAAGTGTTTTAAGACACGAATGTAGGTTTTCCGATGGCGAGAATAAGAGTAATTTTTTACTCGACTGTGTTTTTACACTAGCTACGATTCCTTAACTATAATTAGGCTAAGTCTCTTAAACGAGGACAAGAAATTATAGAGATAATTATAAGTTACGTAATCTTTCACGATCTCATGAGTGGTAATTATTATCTTTTTCTCCCAACGCTTGTATAAATAAATGCAATAAGTAAGGTCGTAAGATTTAAAAGATTAATTAGCTTCCAGCCAAGATCGTTTAAAAGTTACTCGTGATTAAATAGAGTTCATAGCCAAGGCATAACTTATGGAAACGAGACGCGAAGATTGGCGAATCCAAAAAGGCCCTAACAAGGCATAAGGATTCCCCTTTATTGCTAACATCCAAGATGATGTGAAGAATCATTATTCAAAAAATCTATATGAAGGATCAAGACACATTAACTCCCACAAAAGGTTGTGGAAAAGTCTATCCAAAAAGGCCCTAACAAGGCATGAGGATAAATAGATCCAAGTCCTATAAGGAGGCGGATCGTTGTATATCAAAATCCCAAATAAAGACAAAGGAAAAATGAAGAAGTCGTGGTCAACGTTTGAAGTATCTCTCGAAGTACTCTATATATGTAGATAAGACCATAATTTCAAGATCGTCTCTCAAGATTTGAAGTTTGAAGTACATATCAAATATCGGTCCGAGAAAGGTCTCAAATCGTGAAACGAGTTATGCCAAGATATGAACTGAAGGAGATTACGAGAAGCCGTTTTAAAAGATCGTGTCATTTAGCTAACTATTAATTAAATCGTCATACTTTATTTTCGGCCTTAATAAATATCGAAATAAGTCAAATGCATCCTCGTGATCATTAAGACAAAATAAAATATAAGAGATACACATAGGGAATAAGAGAGTCTAAGTACGTAATTAACGCTCATGAGTAATGTTTGTTTTACTAACTTATAATAACAATGATCTCGTTACACGCTTAGCATGGAATTGGGTGAAAATCGAGGACGACGAAATTATTTCTAACGAATCATTCACGTGTTCTTGTTCTATGTACCTAAAAGTCCCATTTTGCGATGAAAATCAAACATTATGTCCAAAACACAAGTAGTAGTAGTTTAGTAAGTTTACATTTCAATAAAATTCGATAAAAATGAACTTTGGAGATGCTTAGATACTTTATTCTAGCATTGCGTGAGAGCACGACAATGGTTTAGCATGGGGGAGTGATGAGACTGCAATTATACATAGTTTCATCGTCCAAAACGGGCTTAAAACGGTTAAAATATCATTAAAAGTGTCATATATATGCTTGTGTTTGTTCAATGTGTATTTTAGGTACGAATTTCAAGAAAAAAGACAAAAGATCACTAGAATCAAGCAAAAACGAACACGGGAAACGAAGCCGCACAAAGAACCAGACCCAAGTGTTGAATTTCCCTTGGAGAATTGAAGATTGTCAAGTTTGGTCCCCCAAGTTTGAAGACTTGTCATTTTATACCCTTGTAAAACTTTAAAATTACATTATGGTGCCTAAAATGTCAAGAGTTAACATATTTGGTCCTTGAAGAATCAAGTCGTACAAGACCGAAGTCGGTATTGCTCTTAACGAAGTAAAATCGGACATTTCCGGATCGACTCGACAAAGTTTAAAAGTTTTTGCAAGTCAAAGTCAAACCCGTGACCCGACAATGGAATGGGCATGAAAAACCGATCCTAAAATATAAAATAATATTTTATGGACCAACCCGCACCTGTTTATATGGGCCGGATCAGCCCATATTAATATTATTATCAAAAACAAAATAAATTAAACCAAAACTCCCATTTTGTACTACATATTCCTGTAGTATTACTACACAGCCCATTATTTTTGTCATTACATGTTGGGCCAATGAAAGTTTTAACTATGGCCCAGTCTAGATTTGTTTAATTAGACTAAGTGTTACTGATCGCTGAGAGGACCAGCGATAGAGACCAGACCAGTGGAAGGAAAAGCCTCAGCTGGCACACCAGGAACAATCAAGTCAAAGACAACGTCAGAGAAGTCGAAGACAATCTGAAGTCATACTCACAAGCGATTATGGATAGCTGGGATGTAGAAGGAATGTGCTGGTGTTCAAGGATCTCTGAGTTGACAATACTCAGAGATCACTTAAGAACCCTAGAAGTCTGAGACAAGCAAAGCTTGTCCAATCCTTTATAGTTTAGGCGGGAGAATCTACCAAGTGTTTTGAGCGGGACAAAACAAGAGATTCAAGATAAAGCCTAGTACGACCTAGTGGGACAAAAGGTGAACAGTTGGCAGAACTGTTCACCTAAAGTTGTTTAAAGGTATGTCTCGATTTGGACATGCATTTAATACGTTGTACTCTTCCATTTAGAAGGTGACACGTATCAACTACTCCCACTAAGGAAGCAACCTCGTACCACTATAAATAGGAGTGAGAAAGGAGAATTAAACCAACCCTTGTGCTTGGATAATTTATCTAAGTTATTTCTCACCTTGGAACCGCTGAGCCCTCAGCTGACTACCAGCGTCTCATTGGTTCCCTTGTAAACTTGAGTCTCGAATCTAGTTTACTTGTTCTAGGGTTCATTTCTTGTTGTCATTCAACGAGTGTATTCATAGCACTTTGTAATACTTTGTTTATAACAGTTAATAAAGCATTACGCGTTTGAAAAGTATCTCATTGTGTTTTCGTGGTTATAAGAGTTATATTTTCAACAATTGTCATATTAAAGGACTTTCAATTGGTATCAGAGTGGTTTGATTTATAAAACATTTTATAAACCGTTCTTGTTTTTAAAATCAAGATCCTAATATGACTGATACTATACCTCCTCCACCCTTTGGTCAAACCAGTCAAGGTACCACTTCGACCATCGCACCGACCACCACATCAACTACCATGCCTACACCAGTTGTAAGCACTGGTAATAATGATGATGACCTTCCCCAACTTCTTGATGTTCGTGGGGGGGTCACATGTGTCCAATGTTCCAGCGTTTGATGAAGAAGATTTTTCAGGTTGGAAAAGTGAATTTCTTATATATTTAGATGGCTTAGAACCCTTCTTGATAGAAATCTTAGAAAATGGTCCCTATGTACCACTGAACGTTTCCTCTACCCCTGAGAGACCTATTAAGAAGCCTGTTAAGCAATGGTCTCCAGCGGATAGACGTCTGGCTAACCAGGACAAGAGACTCAAAAGTATCATAGTCTCTTGCCTACCCAAGAACACTATGAAGTCCATCATTAAATGCAACTCTGCTAAGGAGATGTGGACTGAGTTAGTTCTAGGGTATAAAGGTCTAGAGGAAACAAAAGAAACCAAAATCCAAGCCCTTAGACTTAAGTTTAATGCTTTCAAAAGCTTTAGAAACAGAAATTGTTGCTCAAACTTTTACTAGGATTAAGATTTTGTTGAATGATTTGGGAAATAATGGAGTTGTTCTTCCCAAGGCTGAGGTTAATGCTACATTTGTCAATAGTTTACCTAGAAAATGACTTAGCCTAAATTAGACCTTAAGAGCAAATAATGCTATCAAAAATGATACTTTAGCCTAACTGTTTGGTAGATATAACTATGAAGAAGGGCTAATTGACTCCATTTACAAATCAGAGACTGATAGGTTTACTCCCTATATCACTGGTTCAAAAGCTCTTGTTGCTAACCATTCTTTTTAGGACAACGACTCTGACATAGAAGAGGACACCAGAAGCAGTCAAGAATTTCTTGATGAATTACATGTTGAGTTCCATGACAGAGCCCTTCTAGCTGACCAAAATAGGTACCACAAGAGATCTGGTAGAGTTGGAGCTGCAAAGGTTGATAAATCCAAGGTGTCATGCTACACTTGTGGAAAGACTGGTCACTTTCAGAAAGATTGCTGGTCAAATAAAACCTCCTCTCCAAGCTTTCCTTCATCCAACAACAATAGCAGCAAGAAAAAGTTTTCTACCTCACCCTTCAAGCAAACTTCTCACTCCGACTCAGAGGGAAAGAAGGACTACAAAGTTAAGTACAAAGCCTTGAAAGCTGAGATATTAAAACTCAACCAAAAAGCTGATGATGCAGCGAAGAAAAAGGATGATAAGAAGACTGAAAAAGGTCTAATTGCTGCTTCATTTGACTGGGATGATGAACCCCTTACATCTGAGGATGAAGGAACCACTACCGTCAGAGCATTTATGGTCGTCGCTGATGAAGAACCTGCTGTGGGAAAAAGTGAAGCAAGATCTGGTCAATGGGTGGACATCACCATGAAAAAGGTACAAAGATTGCTATCTATGCCTGAAGGTCCTGATAGAGACCATGTCAGTGACTATACCTTGGTCGACCTCCACTTTGTGGAAGAGCAAAGAAAAAACCTGCTAAACAAATTTCATAGTCTTAAAACAGAGTTAAATCTTTGCCAATCTGAATTAACAAATCTTAAACCATTTGTGAATCTTGCTAATCAACTTCAAAATGAAGTATGCAAATTATCCATTGAAAATGAGTCTTTATCTGATGAAAACACTGAACTCAGAAAAACCATTGAAAAATGGAATTTGGCTCAATCCACAGTGGAAGAAATAGTCGCTGAATCCATACCAGGTGATGTGGTTCAGGCTATTGGGGGAAAGGGTAGATACAAAAACCATATACCTGTTCCCAGTGTTAAATTTGTCCCTTCAGATGTTTCTTCTCCATCTTCCACCTCTGTGGATGAGATAAACTCTAACAAGCAATCAGTGGTACCAGCCCCACCAAGACTCGATGGTGCTAACCCATCTGATTCCTTGCTTGGCCCTAAACCTCCAACCAAACCCCTGGGAATTCAATTCTCAAAGTCGCTAATAAAGTGAACAAAAAGGTTTTTGTGGCCAAGGACTCCAACAAACCCACTCTTCCCCCTGAAGAGCTTTCACCCACCAAACAACTTCTCCTCACCTTGATGGAAGAAGTAAAGGGTTTGAAAGAACAAATCAACCCCAGAGTTAATAGTCCATCTGTTAACTCTCTTGGTGAAGGATCTAGTAGCTCTAAGGGGAGAGCCTTATTCAGGCCTTGCAAGCATTGCGGTTTCAAAAATCATTCCTCTGAGGATTGCTCAAAGAAACCAAAATGTATCACATGCGAGTCTACTGAACACACCTCTAGAGAGCATGAGGAGATCATTGCGGTTCAAAGAACCAGAACTCAATTGAGATAAAAAACTCCTCACAGGCCCTCAAGAAAAGCTGAGCCCAAACCCAGAGACAATTCTCAGGGTTACAGACCAAATGCCCCATGCAAGTACTGCGACTTCTTTGACCATCACTCTGATGAGTGCGAGCATTATCCCGGATGTGACATCTGTGGGAGTATGCGTCATGAACCCAGAGACTGCAACCAAAGAGGGAGAGGAAACCAGAAAAGGACCAATGTCGCTGGTCAGCGACAGCATGGACCCACTGGAAAGTGGGTTCATCATAGAAACTAATCTGGCTTTGTTATATCTATGCATGAATATCTGAAGAAATCTGTTTGGTATCTGGATAGTGGGTGCTCCAGACATATGACAGGGGTTATACAATATCTGCATAGATATAAAAAGGAGTTTGGTCCAAAAGTAGTCTTTGGAGATGACTCCTCAGGGGCTACTGAGGGTTATGGCTCAATGGATTGTAATGGAATAACCTTCACAAGGGTCGCTTATGTCAATGGACTGAAGCACAACTTAATCAGCATTAGCCAACTCTACGATGCTGGCTTCAAAGTTCTGTTCACTAAGACGCAAGGAACAATCTTCAATCAAAACGATGATGTTGTTCTAATTGCACCCAGAAGAGGGATGTATATGTCATCGACATGACATCTTGTCTAGAAGGGACAAACACCTGTCTCTATGCCAAAGCATCTGATAGTGAAAATTGGCTATGGCATAAGAGACTCTCCCATCTCAACTTCAAAAACATCATCAAACTAGCCAAGAATGATTTAGTAGCTGGGCTTCCCTCTCTGACCTTCACCAAAGACAGACCCTGCTCAGCCTGCGAGAAAGGGAAGCACCACAGAGCCTCATTTAAGACAAAACAATAATTCTCCATAAATAAGTGCCTCCATCTTCTTCACATGGACTTATTTGGACCAGTAAAACCTCAATCCCTTAATCACAACAAGTATACACTAGTCATTGTAGATGAATTCTCCAAATTCACATGGGTATTCTTTCTCAAAAAAAAGAGTGATGCTGCTGAAAGAATAATGTCCTTCATCAGAGAAATAGAGAACTTCAGTGACAGCAGAGTTAAGGCTATTAGAAGTGACAATGGCACTGAATTCAAGAATCATGCCATGGAAGCCTTTTGTGATGAAAATGGAATATCACAGAACTTTTCTAACCCAGGCACACCTGAACAAAATGGTGTCGCTGAAAGAAGAAATAGAACCCTTATAGAGACTGCTAGAACCATGCTCAACGAATCAAGACTTCCAAATCAATTTTGGGGTGAAGCTGTGAACACAGCCTTTTATACACAAAACAGATCCATTATAGTGAAGAGACACGGCAAGACCTCTTATGAAGTGTATAGGAAGAGAGCCCCTGATGTAAGCTACTTCCATGTCTTTGGTTGCCCTGTTTTCATTCACAACTACAGAGATCACCTGGGAAAATTTGATGAAAAGTATGATGATGGATTCTTCGTTGGCTACTCTCCCACCTCCAGAGCCTATAGGGTATTCAACATCCGCAGACAAGAACTAGAAGAATCCATCCATGTCACCTTTAATGAAGCAGATGCTGTCATTAATCACACCAACACAGAAGAATGTGACATTGAATTCAATGAAGTTAAATCATATCCAGAGCATGATTTCTCAAATCCCAAGGAATCATCTAAGGCCTGTCACAAGGACTTTCCTTATGTTCATGCATTTGATCCTCATTCAATCTCTGAAATCACTCCAGAGGTTGAAAATGTTGAACCAATCACTCCACCCACTACAGTGAATGCTGATCTCATCAAACCAATCTCTCCTCTTGATGAAGAGATTATGGATGAAGAAATAATATGTGAAGATCCCCCATCATTCATTGGACCTGCTGTGACTCCTAAACCCACAGATACTCCTGCTCCTTAATCCAAATGGAGTAGGAACCAAGATATTATTCTGGTGAATATTCTTGGTGAACCCTCTGAGGGAGTCACCACCAGAGGCAAATTGAGATCTCTGGAATCCGCCTCAGCGACTGAATGCCTTTTCGTTGATTTTCTCTCTGAGGATAAACCTAAGAATGTGGCTGCTGCGCTTCTAGATGAAGGGTGGGTTGTTGCCATGCAAGATGAGTTGAATCAGATCAAGAGGAACAAGGTGTGGACTCTGGTAAAAGCTCCAGCTGGGAAGCAAGTGGTTGGAACTAAATGGGTCTACATAAACAAGAGGGATGAAGCTGGCATGATTGTTAAAAACAAGGCTAGGCTTGTGGTGCTGGGGTATAATCAATCTGAGGGGATTGACTATGATGAAATGTTTGCACCAGTAGCCAGATTGGAAGCTATCAGAATCTTCCTAGCCTTTGCAGCTTACATGGGGTTTACTGTATACCAGATGGACGTGAAAAGTGCTTTCCTAAATGGTAAGCTTGTAGAGGAAGTATATGTCTATCAACCCCCAGGGTTTGAAAGCAGTGAGTATCCATATCACGTCTTCAGACTTCACAAAGCACTCTATGGGCTGAAACAAGCGCCTAGAGCTTGGTATGAAACCCTATCAAAATTCTTACTTGAAAATAAATTTGTCAGAGGTACCATTGATCAAACCCTGTTCACTTATAGGTCCAAGGGTGATGTCATTTTAGTACAGATTTATGTGGATGATATAATTTTTGGTTCAACCAATATTACATTGAGCAAACAATTTGCCAAACTAATGACCAAAATGTATGAAATGAGCATGATGGGGGAATTAACTTTTTTTTTGGGTTTTCAAATTAAACAAAATTCAAAAGGAATTTCCATTTGTCAAGAAAAATATGTTAAGGATTTGCTCAAGAAGTATGATCTGTCTGATTGTGCGTCAGTGAAATGCCCCATGCTTCCTCCCAACAACTTGGGAGCTGATGACTCAGGGGTCTCTGTTAATGAGACCTTATATAGAGGCATGATTGGGTCACTGATGTACCTCACAGCAAGCAGACCAGACATATAATTTGCCACATGTCTCTGTGCTAGGTACCAAGCTAACCCCAAGGAATCCCACCTTGTAGCTGTCAAAAGAATTTTCAGGTACTTCAAAGGATCTCGCACATTGGGTCTCTGGTATCCAAATGGATCAGGATTCGACCTCAAAGCCTACTCAGACTCTGACTACGCTGGGTGATGTCTTGATAGAAAGAGCACCTCTTCCAACCTCCATTTCTTCCATACATCAACAATGGCGTCTTCATCAACAAACACATCTTTCACCGTCTTGGCCGCCACAAACGTAGATTTTGGGATACACGATGGTAAGATTGCCTTGAACAACTGTGTAGCTCTCTTGGAACACAACAATTCCCTCTACCATCCATTCTTCTCCTTCCTCAAGAACTCCACCATTTTTGAAGCCATTACCAGAGTACCTTCCACATGCTACCACCAATACTTCAAGGAGTTCTGGTACAACGCCGAAGTTGATCAAACCTCTTCACACATCACCTTCAACCTTTACACACATCCCCAACATCTCACTTTTGATCTTCACACCTTTACCAAAGTCATTGGACTTCCAATCAATGAAGGCATGTCCGCTGTGCCTGCCAGCGCCATGGCAAAGAAGGCTCTGGCTACCCTTCGTCCTCATGACGACAATGATAAACCTTTCACCACCCAAGGTTTCCAGAACAAATCACTGATCAAAGTGAATTACTTTTCACTCATCTGGAGGACGCTGATGCTGTACATTGTAAAATGTCTGGGTGGAAACCAGGGGTCACATGATCAACTTAATCGTGCCCAGCAAGCAATTGCTTACACTTTAATCTGGGGGCAAGATATAGGGATCGCTCATATACTTTACTCTGATCTCATTGCTAAGCTGGAAAACAAAGGGAAGAAGAATCAAATGGCCACCATCTGCTACACAAGATATCTCTTTCTTCTCTTAGAAGATATGCTGGGTGAAGGCTACACAAATGACGAACTTCTCTCCTTCTCTCCTTATCACATCACTGCTGCCTCACTGAAGACTCCCTTGGAGGATGAAGTGCCTCTCAGTAGGTACATGATGTAGGTTGATGGGCTACTCTTTGCTGATGGAGAGCCCTTGATCCCTCACAATAAGGTGAATGCTGAAAGACTAACTGACAAGTCTCTGTCCAAGACCTCTGTGCAGTCCTCTTCTCAGCCCAAGGTGCCCAAGGACAAGAAGAAGAAGAGGAAAGATATCCCCTTTTCCTCTGAAACCCCTTCTGTTAATCCTTCCAAGACAAAGAAGACCAAGAAGAACCCATCCCCTTCTCTGGAGGATGTGGTTGAAGAGCCCACCGCTGACAAACAACCTGAGTCTAGCGTCTCCCAGTCAGAAGAGACGACTAAGAACCTTCTCAACGCTGATATCTCTCAGGTATTAGTTTGCCATTTTATTCTCTTAGAGGTTCACATACAATCACTCTCAACATTCTATAGGAGAGAGTGATGAAGTCTTAGGGTTTGCCTCAACCCATAGAGTGTCTGTGTCAGCACCTAGAACTCTTAGGATTATCTATACACTCTGTCTTATCACAAGGATATGATTCATTTGTGCTCATAACGCACCACGATGATCCTTCACCCTCTGGACTGTGCTCTTGTCCATAACAACTTGAGCATGCTATATGTCCCGACCCAGAGTCTCTGCACTTCACGTGGTCTCTGAGTCCCCTCATATGAAAAGAGTCCCAAAGAATTTATTCTTTTGGGGGGACTGAATAATCACCCTCCGTCTTCCTAGGGGCAGCGATAAAAGGCGACCATTACCTTCAAATATGTCACAACTAAAAGAGTTCGAAAGAATTTATTCTTATGGGGGGACTGAATAATCACCCTCAGTCTTCCTAGGGGCAGCGATAAATGGCGACCTTTAACTTCCATGTATTCACAATTAAAAGAGTCCCAAGGAGCAATCCTTCAGGGGGAGCTGGATAATCACACCCAGCTATCCTAGGGGCAGCGAACGGCGACCATTCACCACATAATTTTCACAAATCAAAAGATTCCCAAGGATTAATCCTTATGGGGGAGCTGGATAATCACACCCAACTATCCTAGGGGCAGCGAATGGCGACCCTTCAACATATATGTTTCACACTTAAAAGAGTCCCAAGGAGAAATCCTTATGGGGGGCTGGTTAATCACACCCAGCTTTCCTAGGGGCAGCGAATGGCGATCTATAACTTCATATTTTTTTCACATTGGTTACTAACAAATGTCATAACAGGCTCACAATCTTCATGAAGAACAACAAAGTGATGATGCCTATTCCATTGCTGGTGATGAAAATGTTGAAGCCCCCCACATAGATCTGGATGCCATGTCAGACATTGATTCCATGCCAGAGGATGAGGTCTTCATTATTGAAGATGAATTGACCATTTCAGACTATGCTGATATGGATGCTGATGATGACCAAGTTACATCAGACTTAAAACCCATCTCCTTCCCATCAATGACAAATGTGCAAGAACTGGCTGCAAATCAGCTATTGGATCATAGGCTCTGTACACCATCCCAGTTTCCTTCCCAACTTTACCAAATGTCATGGAACTAGGGGCGATGCAACACTTAGAACATTTATAAAACCTCAAGCCTGTCCATTTTCCTCGAATTAAAGATGTTCAGGAACTCGCCGCTGAGGATCTCTGGGTCAAGAAGGGTGACATCAGTAAAACCAATCCTAAAGTCACAAATGATGTGATCCTCTCTGAATTGAAAACACTCACCCATGCTGCTGAGGAACTCACCACCACCCTAGAGACTTCACTAACTTCATTTGTGGAGTCCTCTATGACTGCACTACTTCCGTAACTGCTAGGAAATGCCTTGCAAACTCACCTCCCAGCTGTTCTAGACCAGAGTCTTCAACAATACATACCATCAGTCCTCACAACAGTTGTCAAAGCAAATGTTGTAGCTATTGCCAAGGCATCTGAGCCTTCTAGAAAAATTCTTTAGGAGCTCTTACAAGAGGAACTTAAAGAAATCTGCTTATTTGTCCATCAAGAATTTGTTAAGTTCCTCAAACCTAGATCAGGTACAGCTACTGCCGGCACTATGCCTGAGGGGGAGAATTCAGCAACCTCCACCTCAGAAGAAGAAGCAGACACTGCTCAGACTAAGGGGGATAAATCTCTTAAACAACCAGCACCTTCAACAGTGATCCCAACACCAAAACCCATCAGATCCTTCAACCCCATCAATGAGGCAGCAAAGGACAAGGGTAAAGGAATTTCCATTGAAGTACCTGAAATAACCCTACACTCCCTCCAAGAAGAAGGTGGATCCACAGCCAAGCTCTCCAAACACTCTGACTTGAACAAATTTAAGAGCGCTGATGAACCACCACTTACCCTAGAGCAGGCAAAGGCTCAAATCTTGGAACACAAAAGGCTAGCAAACATTAGAGCAGCTGAACTCAAGAGCAAAAAAGCTCTGAACAAACTCTCTCCTGCTGTAAAGGAAGCTCAGTTGGTTAAGCTCAAAGAACTGGAAGTTAAAAGGAGCAACCTCCAAAAGGAATATGAAAGAATTGTGGACCAAAGAGCTGAACCCGGTCAAATCACCAAGTATGTATGTTACACTGACAAAGACAAAAGAGTGGTGATGACCCTTTACAGAGAAAACCAACTAACCAACTACAAAGTCTTCAGTGACTTTAAAATCAGAGATCTGGGCCTCTCTGAATGGTTAGAAATGTTGTCTCTTGCCCAAAAGAAGACTGGGCCTGGTGTTGTCCAAATGATGAAAAACATTCAAGCAAAGTTGAATTGGGTAAGAGCCACGGCAAAGAAGCTGAAGGTACCTCTTCCTCCTAAACTTTCACAACAACAACCTTCTCAAGGACAAAATAAAAGGAAAATCCAAATGGGGCCTCTGGTGGAGAAGTTGGTCACTGAGAATATTGTTGTAGATGGGATGCACAGAAACCTGGTACTGCCCAAAGTGATCACTAAACCAGTAGGGGGCCAAGTATACTCAGGTTCAGAGACAGGTATGGTCTTCATGAATGGTAATTGTGAGTATTTCTTTCAACGGATGAATTAACTACGTCTGGCATCAACTATCCAACTCATCAGACTCAAACAGGGCATCCTAAGGAATTGCAAATTAGCTGATGAGTTTGAGTTTGAAGTTGAGCTGATCATTAACTCTAGGAGTGACAAAGTTGAAGCCTAGAGAATCTGTGATCAAGGCCTCGATCGCTGAAGAACCGTTTATTTTTTGTTTATGTTTACACCACTGGGTGTTCTTGTAATAGACTAGGTTCTTTATGTTTAATAAAATTTTGAGGTATGTTTGTTAAATTATGTGTAAGAAGAAGCTGTGTACTCACTTACAATAATTTTAGACTTAGTATAATTTATAAACAAATAGGGGGAGATTGTTGGGCCAATGAAAGTTTTAACTATGGCCCAGTCTAGATTTGTTTAATTAGACTAAGTGTTACTGATCGCTGAGAGGACCAGCGACAGAGACCAGACCAATGGAAGGCGAAGCCTCAGCTGGCACACCGGGAACATTCAAGTCAAAGACAACGTCAGAGAAGTCGAAGATAATCTGAAGTCATACTCACCAGCGATTATGGATAGCTGGGATGTAGAAGGAATGTGCTGGTGTTCAAGGATCTCTGAGTTGACAATACTTAGAGATCACTTAAGAACCCTAGAAGTCTAAGACAAGCAAAGCTTGTCCAATCCTTTATAGTTTAGGCGGTAGAATCTACCAAGTGTTTTGAGCGGGACAAAACAAGAGATTCAAGATAAAGCCCAATACGACCTAGTGGGACAAAAGGTGAACAGTTGGCAGAACTGTTCACCTAAAGTTGTTTAAAGGTATGTCTCGATTTGGACATGCATTTAATACGTTGTACTCTTCCATTTAGAAGGTGACACGTCTCAACTACTCCCACTAAGGAAGCAACCTCGTACCACTATAAATAGGAGTGAGAAAGGAGAATTAAACCAACCCTTGTGCTTGGATAATTTATCTAAGTTATTTCTCACCTTGGAACCACTGAACCCTCAGCTGTCTACCAGCGTCTCATTGGTTCCCTTGTAAACTTGAGTCTCGAATCTAGTTTACTTGTTCTAGGGTTCATTTCTTGTTGTCATTCAACGAGTGTATTCATAGCAATTTGTAATACCTTGTTTATAACAGTTAATAAACCATTACGCGTTTGAAAAGTATTTCATTGTGTTTTCGTGGTTATAAGAGTTATAGTTTCAACAATTTTCATATTAAGGGACTTTTATTACACAATTCAATTGGGCCTTCAAAACATCCCATTACCTTTTTACTTCATTTTGGCCTTTCACGTTATAAAGAAAAAAAATGAAAAGCAGATGATGAGAATAAAGAAACAAAGAAGGGGATTAGGGTTCTTATGTTAAGCAGCCACCACAAACTTCTACAAACCCTAATCTCAAAATTAATCCAATCCCCATCACTATCCCTCATCCTACCCTACCCAATGGTCCCCTGCAGCATTTGAAGAAGATGACAAAGAGTGGCAAAAATCAACAGCTCACATGGATTTCTTGTTGTCTACTTATCTTTAAACGGCTGAGATCATATGCAAACAACTAGCAACAACACTCCAAGCCAAAGATCAATCAGATGGCACCTTGGACAAAATTTAAAAATCAGCATCTTCATAGGATATCTGAATATCCTTCAAGGGCATTTGAGGGATTCAACATTTAGGGTTTTTAGAATTCTAGATTCTTCTTTTGGTTCTATATAAGGAGTCTCCAAGATGTGGAAGAACCCTAGTCTCAGATTTTTTAGAAAAATTGTAATGCCTTTTTTATTATGAAATAAAAGTTGGATTTTGTTTTAAAAATCTCTGAGTACCATTATTATTATCTAAGTTTCTTTTTTGTAAGTGTTTGTGGAAAGGAAATTTTTTGAAAAAAAATTATTATCGGTTGGTTATCATAGTTACTGTTCACTTTTTTAATTCTTAGCAGGTTGTTGTTGGAAGCTTGTGGTTGTTTACTACCACATAAGCTAAACATTCGAGGGCGTGGATGTACGTCCTTGAGGTTTGCCCTTCTTTTTTTGATTTTTCTGAAAAAAAATCATGACTAAGTAATTTTTATGTGTTTGTTGATTTCTTGTGAAAGTGAGAATGTTTTGTTTATTGTGAAAAAAGTTTGAAGTTTGGTTTAGTAATGAGATAAAAACTTAAGTTTGATGATTGTATGACTGATTCATAGGTTTTGGGTCGTATTGTGCTAAAAGTTTCTAAAAAAAGGGGTTCAATGTCTGCCCACTGTTATTGTTACTTGGATATTATTCATAGCTGCAGGCTTACTATTTTTTTTCTTTTGGCTTAATATCACTGTTGTCCTGCTTAATCTGTAACATTTGGCCGAGTTATAGTGTTTAGTTTTGATTTTGAGCCTTGTGAATCTAACAGCAAACTAAACGCAGTTTACCCAATCAATACAGAAACCAAAAGCCTAAAAAAGGGGTGGTGTGATTTTGTGGAATTTATGCTTATGTGTTTTTTTTTGTTTTATTAATTGCTTGTTTTTCGGCTTAATATTACTTATTGTGTAACTTAACTTCATTGTCTTGCTTATATTCTGCTTCATAGCTTAAATTCACTTTTCTACCGAAATTTGGTGCTTGGGTCTGCTTGAATTTTTGTCTCAAACTAGGATATAGAATTAGGTTTTGATTGCAGCTTGTTTACGGAGGTGTAGATAGACTAGTTTTGCTTTCACTTTTGCTAAAAATCCAAAAATACAAAAAAAAGAGGACTATTAAACTTTCTGAGGTAATTTTCTGCAGTTGAGAATTATGTGATCATTATTAATTGAATCTGTCTGTTTGTAGCTTGTTTAGGTCCACTTTTTTGCTGTCTATAGGTTTTAGTAAGTGGATGGCGGTTTAGATTTCATATGCTCAAAAGTTAGTGCTCAAAAAGGGTTAAAAAAGGTCTCATTTTCTGTCCAAAATTATCAGCAGGATTTGAGGTTTGATTTTATTGTTTTAAGTTCTGAAATTGGAAGTATAAGTAGTTTAGAGGCTGTACTTACTCTGCACATCCTTTTTAGGTTTAGTGTAACTGATTCTTGTGGTTTGTGTTGGAGCATAGTTTGGTTGGGCCGGTTCGACGACTCTCCTAGGCCGTTCGTCGTCTTCCCGGGTCATGAGTAATGCTACAAACAAAGGTAAACCGGTTAGACGTGGACCCGAGGCCGGAGCCCCAGGGTCCACCTCCGACGTTCAAGTTAGTAGTCGGTCGATATATTGTAAAGAAGTGTGGTTAAGAGAGATAACCTGATTATAATGAGACCCCTACCCCTGTTTATATAGTCCTAGGGTTTCTTGTAGGATAAGTAAGGTGTGTGTGGGTTGTGGGCCTGGCGGGCCGAGCCCATTACCGACTATACGTCGACATGTCCCCCAGTCTAGTATGATATGGTCCATGATCATGTTATGCTAGACTCATTCGTGTATCACGCTCACTAACAACCGCGTGCGGCTTGTTGCTAGGACATCCTGGTGGGCCATCCGTAACATATGGCTCCACTCGTAAATGGGCTACCTTAAGCAAAAAGATGATGGGTTGGGGTTGCGAATAGTGAGCGAAGCAACTATACATCATGTCCCCCCAGTCTAGTATGTGAGGTTGTCACCAAGGTTACTAGACTTTACTCCATATCCGCTACCTGTAAGCATATCTACGTCGAAAGAAATGGGGAACCCGTATGCGTAAGACGGGTGATTATGCTCGAATGCTTGGTTTCCCGTTATATAACGCTAAGGACTCCGTAAGAAGAAAAACGTGTTCTATAGCCGGGGTAATACTGGCATTTGGCAAGGTTTATTTCTTGTTCGTCACTAACGTGAGGATGATAAGAAGGTTTTGTGAAGGTGGAGGTCGAACCCGTATGCTGCATCATGAACATTTGAAGGCGTACTTCTTATACCCACTAATGATGCAGCATAGTGCGAATACTTCATTCGTCTTAAGGCCAACAGAAGACGTACCTCTGTGGCGAGGTGATGCGGATATTACATCCGTCTTGCGGCCACGACATCTGATAATGAATGCCAAAATTTATTATGGTTTTCCCTGAACTAAGCGTAGTTGATCATGCTCCGTCTAATCAAAGCCAAACAATATAAACTTTGGAAAAATTACTCCATGGCCGTGTAAAGTAATTCGTCGCGGAGGGCGTACTTCCGCAGCAAAGACATGAGCGAACGGAAGACGTACTTCCGTGACATGAATAACGAGCCAGCGAAAGACGTACTTACGCGGCGAAGACAGCGAGCCAACGGAAGGAGTACTTCCGCGACAAATGACAATGAGCCAGCAGAAGGAGTACTTCCGTGGCGAAATACAATGCACCAGTGGAATGAGTACTTCCACGGAGAAGATAATGAGCCAACGGAAGGAGTACTTCCGTGGCGGAAAGAATGCGCCAGTGGAAGGAGTACTTCCACGGCGAAGATAATGAGCCAACGGGAGGAGTACTTCCGTGGCGGAAAGAATGCGCCAGTGGAAGGAGTACTTCCACGACGAAGAAAATGAGCACATGGAAGAATACTTCCACGGCAAAAATAATGAGCCAACAGAAGGAGTACTTCCGTGGCGGAAAGAATACGCCAGTGGAAGGAGTACTTCCACGGCGAAGATAATGAGCACGTGGAAGAATACTTCCACGGCTAAAACAATGCGCACGTGGAAGAGATACTTCCACCGCGAAGATAATGAGCCAGTGAAAGGATTACTTCCACGGAGAAGACAATAAGCACGTGGAAAAGATACTTCCACTGCGAAGACATTAAGCACGTGGAAGAGATACTTCCACTGCGAAGACATTAAGCACGTGGAAGAGATACTTCCACGGCGAAAGATAATGAGCCAGTGGAAGAATCACTTCCACGGCAAAGGATAATAAGCCAGCGGAAGGAATACTTCCATGACGAAGACAATAAGCACGTGGAAGAGATACTTCCACGGTGAAAGATAATGAGCCAGTGGAAGAATTACTTCCACGGCGAAAGATAATGAGCGAGCGAAAGAATTACTTCCACGGAGAAGGATAATAAGCCAGTGAAAGGAATACTTCCACGGCGATGACAATAAGCATGTGGAAGAGATACTTCCACGGCGAGAGATAATGAGCCAGTGGAAGAATTACTTCCACAGCGAAGGATAATAAGCCAGTGGAATGAATACTTCCACGGTGAAGACAATGAGCCAGTGGAAGGAATACTTCCACGGCGAAGACAATAAGCCAGTGGAAGGAATACTTCCACGACAAAGACAATAAGCACGTGGAAGAGATGCTTCCACGGCGAAAGATAATGAGCCAGTGGAAGAATTACTTCCACGACGAAGGATAATAAGCCAGTGGAAGGAATACTTCCACGGCGAAGACAATGAGCCAGTAGAAGGAATACTTTCACGGTAAAGGTAATGAGCCAGTGGAAGAATCACTTCCACGACGAAGGATAATAAGCCCGTGGAAAGAATACTTCCACGGTGAAGACAATAAGCCAGTGGAAGGAATACTTCCACGACAAAGACAATAAGCACGTGGAAGAGATACTTCCACGGCGAAAGATAATGAGCCAGTGAAAGAATTACTTCCACGGCGAAGGATAATAAGCCAGTGGAAGGAATACTTCTACGGCGAAGACAATGAGCCAGTGGAAGGAATACTTTCACGGCAAAGATAATGAGCCAGTGGAAGAATTACTTCCACGGAGAAGGATAATAAGCCAATGGAAGAGATACTTCCATGGCGCAGAAATAAACGTGCGGAAGGAGTACTTCCGCGGTGAACGAACAAGCCAATGGAAGAGATACTTCCATGGCAAAGAAATAAGCATGCGGAAGGAGTACTTCCGCGGTGAAAGAATAAGCCAATGGAAGAGATACTTCCATGGAAAAGAAATAAGCGCGCTGAAGGAGTACTTTTGCGGCGAAGGAATAAGCCAATGGAAGAGATACTTCCATGGAAAAGAAATAAGCGCGCGGAAGAAGTACTTTCGCGGCGATGGAATAAGCCAATAGAAGAGATACTTCAATGGCAAAGAAATAAGCGCGCGGAAGGAGTACTTCCGCGGAGAAAGAATAAGCCAATGGAAGAGATACTTCCATGGCAAAGAAATAAGCGCGCGGAAGGAGTACTTCTGCGGCGAAGGAATAAGCCAATGGAAGAGATACTTCCATGGCAAAGAAATAAGCGCGCGAAAGGAGTACTTCCGCGGCAAAGGAATAAGCCGGCAGAAGGCGGACTTATGCGGAAAAGGAATATATCCAAAGATATTTGCGTGTCATGCACGGAAATAGTGGTATTATTATACCCTGGTAGCCCCCCTAGTTTAATGGTGCTACACTTGATTAGTAGTATTAAACTTAATCAAGTATTTAAAAAATTACGGTCACATAGACCAGCGCGAATGGACGTACCATAGCTGCGTACAAAAGATAGAAACTGGGTTCGGACGTGCGAACCAACGCGGATGGGTCTTGCCATAACCACGAATTGTCACATAGTATAAGACGTATCTTAACTAACTTATGGGATGAGCTATGCCATTACGTGCGGTGTACCGCTACTACCATAAGGACGGTCAAAGTTTTGACAAAATATTGTTAGACGTGCACAGTGTGTCTTTTGCAAGTCCAGCATGAGTCATGTGGTTTGCGTAACTTACTACAACGTCTTGATAGCAAGGTGTCTAACAAGGATACATGATCGGTGGTCGTTGGGTTTGCAACCCTTTTACACGGCAAATTTAATTAGTAGGTTCAACTTAATCCTCTTATTCCACCTGGGAACGATAAGTACATGTACGCCCGTAGGCCAAAGATGTTTTAAACGTGCACACAAATGCGGATGGATGTACCATGACCGTGGATGACAAATAAAATATATTATTTAAAGAAAATATATGTAATCTATCTTACCAATATAAAAGATATATAATATCTTCTACAAATAATTAATATCGGAATATATCCTAAAAATTTGAGAGATTACGTAACATATTATTACTATAAACAATATGGCCGAATAGGCGGACTAACACGAAAGAACGTGGCTCATAACCGCCAATAAATAATACGGCTGAACGTGGCTGATAATCGCCAATAAAACATATCAGATCGTGCGGACAAGTATGGCTGAACGTGCCTGATAACCGCCAATAAATAATAAAAATAAAATATGTCCGAACATGCAGACGAGCGTGGATAGACATACCATGACCGCGGATAAAGAATCGGGTCGCGACACGATATTAGTAGGTCGGACCGTGACTTATACGAAAAATATATTATTAGAATCAAAAGATATGTAATATCTTTTTTTCGATTTTAAAAGATATACGTAATGTGACAACCGTGGTTTTGAGGTTCGTCACTTGGTCTTATTTTTATAGATCATTCTATGTGTGACTACTTGATTTGTGTGTACGTGTTTATTTTGTGTGAACGAGGTTGGTGTGGTTATCGTATATGAGTTTAGAGTACTCATAAGTAAATCGAGGAACGGTTATTTCATGTTGTTGATCTCACAATTAGTGACTATGAAATGAAATGGTGATATTTTAAATGTTTACGTATACGTATAAGTATTATAGTAATAGTGTATTTTTTTAGGATTTACGGTTTAGCATTTAGAGGTCTCGAATGAGGTAATTAGTCATATGAATATTTTTCGGGATGGTTTTAAGTCATTTAAGACTTAGTTATAAAGTTTATTTCAAAATTTGAGATTTTTTTTAAAAGTGTATATTTTACGTCTTTTACGGTAAAACGCGTAAATTTGACTAGTTTTACGGTTTTGAGCTTTTGGAAGCTTTAGGAGCTGAAATAAATTAAAACAAATTAAGGTAATATTAGTAATATATTATTAAACAATAAAAAGAAAAAAAAATAAAAAAATACATATTATAGTCGGCTAGAGCCGATTGTTTTAAAAAAATGGGAAAAGGAAAGTGTTTTGGGCTATGGGTTGGACTTGGGTTCACCCATACCCTATTTAAAGTTATAACTAAAAAATAAAATCATATTTTTCTTCCTGGAACCTTTTAGTCGACGGCAGCAAGAGTTTTTTTAGGGTTTTCAGTATTTTTTTTCCTTCCATTGGATTAAAGGTAAAACCTTCTTAAACCTTTTTAATTAAACTGATTTTATGTTTAATTGATCATCTTACGATGGATTTAGGTTAGGTTTAATTTTAAAAACAGTGAATTAATGTTGTAATAATCATATTAGGATGATTACATGAATTAGGGCTTGTAACTAGAGGAATTAGGGTTAATTAATGTGGTTGATTTTGTTAAACCCGTTTTTAAAAACTGGGCAGAATTTTGAGTCAATTGTTTTGGTCATATTGGGAGTTCTACAAACTCTTATTTTACGATCCACCTATCCCTGGAAATCTATTTGAAGTGACTTTCCAATGCAAGAAACTAGAACTAAATTGGAGGTAGGGAAGTGGGTCAAAAACAGGTTACAACAGTCGGAGGTCAAAACAGTTTTGAAGTCAGCGTGTTTTCTTTTTAAGTTTTGGGTTGTTTGGGGTACTTAGGGTTGCATTGGGAACTTCTCACGAACATGAGAGATGGTTTATATATTGTAGTAAGTATCTGCACTTGGGCTAAGGTTGTGGTTTAGGGTAAGACCCCTTAATTGTAACAAACTTTTAGTATGTTTAAAATCAGGAAATCTGGAATGATAAAAGTATATATATATATATATATATATATATATATATATATATATATATATATATATATATATATATATATATATATATATATATATATATATATATATATATATATTGAGGCCTTAACAGTAGCTTTAAGGTTAGGGCAAGTGAGAGGTGTTAGCCAACATATGTAAGGGTATGAATATTCCTTTTACAGAAACCATGGGTATGTTTAAATGGATGTTTGACTTAAAGTTTTGAGACCTAAAACTGGGACTGTTTTGTGTAAAATATGAACGAGATAGTTATTAAACTTAACCAAGTTAAGGACTTGTTAGGGAAGGGTAATGGGGTGGTTAGAGCTTATCAATGAGGTATTTATATGGGAATAGGCTAGATGTCCATCATAGGTTGATGAGCCATCTTAGTGATTGGTTCGTGTATTGATTTCGTGTTTTTGGTTTGTTAGCTTGTTGCTAGTACGAGGACTTGTGAAGAAGCAATCAGGTGAGTTTTATAGTCCCATGTTTATTGTTGATTTTGACTTTCAGATGGGATGGAATAGACACTGTGTTGAGTTATTTTCTAAATTGATGCTGTGAATATTTTTGTGATTTGAGATGGACTTGTGTGTACATTATGTGATTAACTATTATGTGGTTCTTGTTTGTGTATGATTTGGATTGGGATAGGTACATAGCGTGATCGTCTATGGGACCAATGGATAATGACAAGGTAGTGGCCTTGGGATAGGTACATAGTGTGATCATCTATGGTACCATGGTTTTTGGTAAGGTTGTGGGCCTTGGATTTTGGTTTGGTATGATTGATCTTGAATGTTAGCTGTTAATACATATTTGTAACACATTGTCCATATGTTATTGTGTTGATGGTTGTTATTCACAGCTTATAACTATTTTTGGCGTTGGAGTCTAAACCTATGACTCTCACCAACATTATGTTGACGTGTTTTAGTGTCTCTTTCAAGTGATGCTATGGGTAGGCATGATAACTTAAGTGGCTAGGACTTGGAGAGAGTAGGAATGCATATAGGAGGATATCCCCGTTTCCTTCTTAGTTTTTATTTGTTCATTTAATAAGTGATACTGTGGCACACATATGTTTGTTTTGATTATGTTACTTGTTTGTCTTAGGTAAGAGGTAGGACTGTTACCTACTTACCTAGACTCCTACATTTGATGAGATATTGTCATGACTATTGGGTCACCATTTTATGACATTTCTTATTTTATATAGTTATCTCTATAGACACGCCATGTTGTGATGATATCCATACGTCGCGCCCCATATTCCGCCATGGTGGGGTGTGATAGAATGGTATCAGAGGCAATGGTTATAGAGAATTAGGTTGCCTAGTTGCGTAGCCTAGTCTATAGCTTAAGGGTCCCTGCATATAGGCGTCATAGGAGTATGTGTGCATCTTATTATAATTGATGTGTTTGGATGTTATTTTGCGATGTTGTTGAGATAGGAACTAATATGGTTCATACTTGACCACATAATATTTTCCTTTCGGTTTTTGACTAGTGCGGTTTAACTGCCATCGTCCACGCTAGTCATCTTTGTACTTTGCTAGAAAATGTATGTTATAAATTATGATTTAATGCATGATAGCATCTGCCTTTTGTTGTGTTATACTATGTATCTGATGAGTGATATTTTCTTCTAATGTTTAAGTCATGCCCCCTGAGAGAAAAGTAGTGGTGCAAGCCACTGGAATTACGAGGTTAAAATGCCACATACGTACAAACTATAGGAGGACAATTCCAGAGGCGTGGTATCCATGCGAGGCGATAGAACGCATGTCTAGGGTAAAAGTGAACCGGGCGTGGGTATATAAGACAGTCCTAACGATAACAGCTAAGGAAGGGAATAAGGAGGTACTATTGAGGACTGTCAAGACTAAACCAGTTTATCCATGGGATAACAATAATGAAGGAGAAGTAACCGATACCGAATCTGATACCGAATCCACTACATCCAATAGTTATTTGTTTTAAATTTTACGACTCTTATGGACGGCATGCCTTAAAATTATTTATGTTTTCGTTTGGATTATGTGTACGCTAGTTTAGCTAGACCATGAATTTGTGATGTTTCAAGTTTCGACTATGTTATTTTAATAAATGGAGTTTTGGATTTTATTTTGTGTGTTTATATGCTTGTGAGTTGATGGATTATGTGTTATGTGTAGTATTAATTTTTTATAAGTGTCATCATAGGAGGGAGTACATTGGTGAAAGGGGACATGTATAATTATGGAGGCCTACATAATTATATATGTGCCACAACACCACTGGACTTTCAAGTATGATTGCATGAAAGAGAGTTTATACATGCTTGTATAGTATATGTTGGTAGTATGTATGATTATGGTTAGGCGTGTGTATGGTAGTAAGTATACTATATGGAGTATTTTGGTAGTTGTTAACGGGTGTCATGTTTTTACTATAGCATGGCGAATACGCGACATGGTGCTGGTGGAAGTGGTGGGGATGGAAACCCTGATTTGGCTACTTTGATTGCTGCTCAAATGGCCAACATAATACCAACCATTGTTCAGCAGGTGACTAACAACCTGAACAACAATAACAACAACAATGGTCAAGGAGGAGGTGGAAACAATGGTTGTAGCTATAAGGCATTCACTTCTTGTGGTGCAAGAGAGTGTGATGGGAAGGGCAGCGCGGTAGTACTTACCCAATGGATTGAGAAGATGGAAAATGTGATTCAGATGAGTGGTTGTTTACCCAATCAAATGGTCATGTATGTAACTGGTTCACTGGTAGGGAAGGCTTTAACTTGGTGGAATACTCAAGTTCAAGCAAGGGGAAGAGTTGCTGCAAATGATATGGCTTGGGCCGATTTTAAGGCTCTTATGACTACGGAGTTTTGTCCAAGCAATGAGATGGAGAAGCTGGAAAACGAGTTTTGGGGACATGTTATGGTTGGAGCGGGTCATGCAGATTACACAGTTCGCTTCCAAGAATTGGCAAAGTTGGTTCTCCATTTGGTTACCCCTGAGGCAAACAAAATCAAGCGGTACATTGCTGGATTGCCTACTCAGATTAGGGGAATGATTAAGGCTACTCAACCTAACACGATACAACAAGCTATACTTACAGCAGGATTACTTGTTGAGGAGGCGGTATCTAGTGGAACTTTGGTAAAGGCGGGAGATAAAAGAAAGGAGCCAGAAGCCGCGAAATCGCCTGACACCAACTGGAAAAATGTTAAGAAGGCAAAAGATGGAAGAATTTTGCCATGAGGGTACCTCAAGGTTCTGGAAATCCGAACAACAACAATGCTGCCTGCCGAACCTGCTCTAAGTTCCATCCAAGAGGTACACCATGCCAGACATGCTACAATTGCCAGAAACCGGGACACTTTGCTAAAAAATGTGACGCACTTAACAGGAACGCAACATCAATCCAGTCTGTGAGGATGAATGTCACCGGGGTAAATTGTTTTGAGTGTGGACAACCTGGGCATTTCCAGAGGGAGTGTCCTAGATTGGTTGGAGCAACCAACCAGGGCAGAGGCCAACTAGCTTTGGAAGGAATCGAGGAAACCAAGGCGGTGGAAACCAGAACAATGCTAACCGCAACAATGGAAACACTAGGAATCGGAACTGGAACAGGAACGAGGGAAATCAGAATAGGGGAAATCGGAATGGAGGCAGGGTTTACCTTGCAAATGCAGTAGAAGCGGTTCAGGACCCGAATGTAGTAACAGGTACATTTTCTGTTAACAATCACCTCGCTACGATTCTTTTTGACTTTGGGGCTGATTTTAGTTTTGTGTCTTCTCAATTTGTGCCTCGGTTAAATATGAACCCTAGTGTAGCGAAACCAGGATATGTGATTGAAATAGCTAGTGGTAAGCAAGAAGAAGTAGATGAGATATTTTTAAACTGCAAATTAGAGGTGGGAGAATTTAAGTTCACCATAGATTTAATCCCTCTAGGACATGGGAGCTTCGATGTGATCATTGGGATGGATTGGTTGTCGAAGCATAGGGCTGAGCTAATGTGTCATGAAAAGATTGTTAAGATCCCCATAGGTGATGATAAGGTGTTATACGTGTACGGAGAAAGGAAGGAGAAGAAGACCAGGTTCCTTATGAATGCCAAGGATGAGGAGCTACAAATCAATAAGATTCGAGTAGTAAGAGAGTTCGTTGATGTGTTTCCGGATGACTTGATGGGGTTACCACCGGTGAGACAAGTAGAGTTTAAGATTGACTTAGTACCCGGGGCAACACCCGTAGCGAAGTCACCATATCGTCTAGCACCGTCAGAGATGCAAGAATTAGCCGAGCAACTCAAGGAATTGCAGGATAAGGGTTTCATTTGACCAAGTTCTTCTCCATGGGGAGCACCGGTGCTATTTGTTAAGAAGAAGGATGGATCATTCCGGATGTGTATTGATTATCAGGAGTTGAACAAGCTGACCATTAAGAACCGTTATCCTCTCCCAAGGATCGATGATTTATTTGATCAGCTGCAAGGAGCAAGGTACTTATCAAAAATTGACCTTAGGTCCGGTTATCACCAACTAAGGGTCTGTGAGGAGGACATACAAAAGACCGCGTTCAGAACAAGGTATGGACACTTTGAATTCACCGTTATGCCATTCGGATTGACAAACGCACCAGCAGTGTTCATGGACCTAATGAACCGAGTGTGCAAGCCATATCTGGATACGTTTGTCATAGTATTCATTGATGACATACTTATCTACTCTAAGACGGAGGAGGAGCACAACCAACATTTGAGGTCGGTGTTAGAGCTGCTCAGAAAGGAGAAATGGGAAGTTCTCCAAGTGTGAATTTTGGCTGCAAGAAGTACAATTTCTAGGACATGTAATCGACAATGATGGCATACATGTAGACCCAAAGAAGATTGAAGCAGTGAAGGATTGGAAGGCACCTACTACACCGTTAGAAATAAGATCATTCTTAGGCTTGGCAGGATATTACAGAAGATTTATAGAGAATTTCTCTAGAATATCAAAGCCTTTGACATTGTTGACCCAAAAGAATCAGAAGTATGAATGGGGCGAAGAGCAATAGCAGGCGTTTCAGACACTAAAGGATAGGTTGTGTGATGCACCGATATTGTCCTTACCAGAAGGGGTGGAAGATTTTGTGGTTTACTGTGATGCGTCCAACCAGGGTTTAGGATGTGTTCTTATGCAACGAAATAAGGTCATAGCTTATGCATCACGACAGTTGAAAAACCATGAGAAGAATTACACCACACACGACTTGTAACTAGGAGCTGTAGTCTTTGCACTTAAGATATGGAGACATTACTTGTATGAGACAAAAAGTGTGATCTATACGGATCACAAAAGCTTGCAGCACATCTTTGATCAGAAAGATTTGAACATGAGGCAGAGGCGGTGGTTGGAGTTATTTAGTGATTATGATTGTGAGATTAAGTACCACCTTGGAAAGGCCAATGTGGTGGTGGATGCTCTAAGTAGGAAGGAGAGGATAAAACCTAAAAGAGTAAGGGCAATGAGCATAACCATCCAGACAACCCTTAGAGATAGAATACGAGCAGCACAAGTAGAGGCCGTTAAGGAGGAGAGGCCGGTGGAGGAGAATATACATACTATGGATCAGTACATGGAAGAAAGAGGAGATGGTTGCAAGTATTACTTGGATAGAATCTGGGTTCCGTTGTTTGGCGATACAAGGAAGGTTATATTGGATGAAGCTCATACGTCGAGGTATTCGATACACCCAGGAGCTGATAAGATGTATCGGGACATGAGGGATATGTATTAGTGGCCGGGAATGAAGAAAGATGTAGCTTTGTACGTTAGTGAATGTTTGACTTGCGCCAAGGTGAAGGGTGAACATCACAGACCATCAGGATTACTGCAACAACCAGAGGTTCCTAAGTGGAAATGGGAGAATATTGCCATGGACTTCATTACAAAACTGCCAAGGTCTAACAGTGGTAATGATATGATTTGGGTAATAGTGGACAGACTGACTAAGTCTACCCATTTTGTGGCAATGAAGGAGGATGATAAGATGGAACGGTTTGCCAAGAAATACTTGGAACATGTGGTGGCAAAACATGGAGTGCCGGTGTTGATCATATCGGATAGGGATAGCAGGTTTACGTCTATGTTTTGGGGACTATTGCAGAAAGCCTTGGGAGCGAGACTGGATATGAGCACAGTGTATCATCCGCAGACGGATGGACAAAGTGAGAGGACTATACAAACGTTAGAGGATATGTTGAGGGCGTGTGTGATAGACTTTGGAGGAAGTTGGGAGAATCATCTGGCATTGGCAGAATTCTCGTACAATAATAGCTACCATACTAGTATAGAGTGTGCACCGTTTGAAGCACTTTATGGTAGGAAGTGTAGGTCACCGTTGCTATGGGCTGAAGTAGGAAGTAGTCAACTAATTGGACCGGAGATGGTACAGGAGACTACGGATGCGATAACCGTGCTTAAGGAGAAATTAAAGGCGGCTAGAGATTGACAAAAGAGCTATGCAGACAAGAGGCGTAAGCCGTTGGAATTTGAGGTTGGGGACAAGGTTATGCTAAAGGTTTCACCATGGAAAGGGGTGATGCGATTCGGGAAGAAAGGAAAGTTAGCACCTAGATTTGTGGGTCCATTTGAAATCCTTGAAAGGATTGGGCTAGTAGCTTATAGGTTGAGATTACCAGAAGAGTTGAGTCGTGTACGTGATGTGTTTCATGTCTCAAACTTGAGGAAATGCTTAGCAAGAACTGACTTGCAAGTGTTGGTGGACGATATTAGTATAGATGCGAGCCTTCGTTTTATTGAAGAGCCGATAGAGATTATGGACCGTGAAGTTAAAACCTTGAAAAGAAGTAAGATACCGTTAGTTAAGGTTAGGTGGAATTCTAAACGTGGACCGGAGTTCACGTGGGAACGGGAAGAATTTATGAGGAATAAGTATCCTCAGTTGTTTGTTAATGATGATCCTAAGGAGTAAATCTCGGGACGAGATTTCTATTAGGAGGGAGTGATGTGACAACCGTGGTTTTGAGGTTCGTCACTTGGTCTTATTTTTATAGATCATTCTATGTGTGACTACTTGATTTGTGTGTACGTGTTTATTTTGTGTGAACGAGGTTGGTGTGGTTATCGTATATGAGTTTAGAGTACTCATAAGTAAATCGAGGAACGGTTATTACATGTTCATGAGCTCAAAATTAGTGACTATGAAATGAAATGGTGATATTTTAAATGTTTACGTATACGTATAAGTATTATAGTAATAGTGTATTTTTTTAGGATTGACGGTTTAGCATTTAGAGGTCTCGAATGAGGTAATTAGTCATATGAATATTTTTCAGGATGGTTTGAAGTCATTTAGGACTTAGTTATAAAGTTTATTTCAAAATTTGAGATTTTTTTTAAAAGTGTATATTTTACGTCTTTTACGGTGAAACGCGTAAATTTGACTAGTTTTACGGTTTTGAGCTTTTGGAAGCTTTATGAGCTGAAATAAATTAAAACAAATTAAGCTAATATTAGTAATATATTATTAAACAATAAAAAGAAAAATAAAAATAAAAAAATACATATTATAGTCGGCTAGAGCCGATTGTTTTAAAAAAAATGGGAAAAGGAAAGTGTTTTGGGCTATGGATTGGACTTGGGTTCACCCATACCCTATTTAAAGTTATAACTAAAAAATAAAATCATATTTTTCTTCCTGGAACCTTTTAGTCGAAGGCAGCAAGATTTTTTTAGGGTTTTCAGTATTTTTTTTCCTTCCATTGGATTAAAGGTAAAACCTTCTTAGACCTTTTTAATTAAATTGATTTTATGTTTAATTGATCATCTTATGATGGATTTAGGTTAGGTTTAATTTTAAAAACAATGAATTAATGTTGTAATAATCATATTAGGATGATTACACGAATTAGGGCTTGTAATTAGAGGAATTAGGGTTAATTAATGTGGTTGATTTTGTTAAACCCGTTTTTAAAAACTGGGCAGAATTTTGAGTCAATTGTTTTGGTCATATTGGGAGTTCTACAAACTCTTATTTTATGATCCACCTATCCCTGGAAAGCTATTTGAAGTGGCTTTCCAATGCAAGAAACTAGAATTAAATTGGAGGTCGGGAAGTGGGTCAAAAACAGGTTACAACAGTTGGAGGTCAAAACAGTTTTGAAGTCAGCCTGTTTTCTTTTTAAGTTTTGGGTTGTTTGGGGTACTTAGGGTTGCATTAGGATCTTCTCACGAACATGAGAGATGGTTTATATATTGTAATAAGTATCTGAAGTTGGGCTAAGGTTGTGGTTTAGGGTAAGACCCCTTAATTGTAACAAACTTTTAGTATGTTTAAAATCAGGAAATATGGAATGATAAAAGTATATATATATATATATATATATATATATATATATATATATATATATATATATATATATATATATATATATATATATATATATATATATATATATATATATATATATATATATATATATATATATATATATATATATATATATATATATATATATATATATATATATATATATATATATATATATATATATATATCGGGGCCTTAACAGTAGCTTTAAGGTTAGGTCAAGTGGGAGGTGTTATCCAACATATGTAAGGATATGAATATTCCTTTTACAGAAATCATGGGTATGTTTAAATGGACGTTTGACTTAAAGTTTTGAGACCTAAAACTGGGACTGTTTTGTGTAAAATATGAACGGGATAGTTATTAAACTTAACCAAGTTAAGGACTTGTTAGGGAAGGGTAATGGGGTGGTTAGAGCTTATCAATGAGGTATTTATATGGGAATAGGCTAGATGTCCATCATAGGTTGATGAGCCATCTTAGTGATTGGTTCGTGTATTGATTTCATGTTTTTGGTTTGTTAGCTTGTTGCTAGTGCGAGGACTTGTGAAGAAGCAATCAGGTGAGTTTCATAATCCCATGTTTATTGTTGATTTTGACTTCCAGATAGGATGGAAGAGACACTGTGTTGAGTTATTTTCTAAATTGATGATGTGAATGTTTTTGTGATTTGAGATGGACTTGTGTGTACATTTTTTGATTAACTGCTATGTGTTCTTGTTTGCGTATGATTTGGATTGGGATAGGTACATAGCGTGATCGTCTATAGGACCAATGGATAATGACAAGGTAGTGGCCTTGGGATAGGTACATAGTGTGATCATCTATGGTACCATGGTTTTTGGCAAGGCTGTGGGCCTTGGATTTTGGTTTGGTATGATTGATCTTGAATGTTAGCTGTTAATACATATTTGTAACACATTGTCCATATGTTATTGTGTTGATGGTTGTTATTCACAACTTATAACTATTTTTGGCGTTGGAGTCTAAACCTATGACTCTCACCAACATTATGTTGACGTGTTTTAGTGTCTCTTTCAGGTGATGCTATGGGTAGGCCTGAGAACTTAAGTGGCTAGGACTTGGAGAGAGTAGGAATGCATATAGGAGGATATCCCCGTTTCCTTTTTAGTTTTTATTTGTTCAACTAATAAGTGATATTGTGGCACACATATGTTTGTTTTGATTATGTTACTTGTTTGTCTTGGGTAAGAGGTAGGATTGTTACCTACTTACCTAGACTCATATTCCGGCATGGTGGGGTGTGACACGTAATATCTTATATTAATATAATAAACATCGATACTATATTTATCTCTATAGACACGCCATTTGATGAGATATTGTCATGACTTTTGTGTCACCATTTTATGACATTTCTTATTTCATATAGTTATCTCTATAGACACGCCATGTTGTGATGATATCCATACGTCGCGCCCCATATTCCGCCAGAGTGGGGTGTGACACGTAATATCTTATATTAATATAATAAACATCGATACTATATTTATTTTTTAGAAGATATATGTAACTTCTTCTATTAATTCAGAAAATATAGGTGGCATTTTGTTACCCATTTAAAAAAGAATAAGATATTAAACATATCTTCATATCTATTCAAAAGATCGCGTAATCTTTTATTAATAGAAAAAATATCTCTAGACGTGCGGATTAACGTAAAAGGGCGCAGTTCATGACCACAGATAAAAAATAAATATAAAACATAGCTGAATATACGGACGAGCGTGGATGAACATGCCATGACCATGGATAAAAGATAAAATATATACGAACATACGGACAATCGTGGATAAACAGGTCATGACCATGAATAAGAAATAAAAGATATCTGAACGTCGGCATAGATAAGCGCTAAATATGCTCATAAAAGATAAACATCGTGTCTGTATTAATCACACAAGTTTGGCATTATAGTCAATTATTTTTGCAAAGTATTCGTGTGTACTTTTGTAAAGATATGAGAATTTCTTTTTTTTTTAGAAAACAACACCAATAACTAAGATATTGGTCGAACCTTGCGCTAGATCGCTTGATTTTTTTTCTTAAATCATTTATCAGTGAGAAACCCAATTGTTTTAGAGATCTAACCATGATGTGCCCACATGATAAAGAATGTGTGATGCATGTACCAAATCATATGTGCTTGATGAGACTGCTTTTATACATAGTCTCATCATCCAAATCGGGCTTAAAATACATTAAATATCATTAAAACTGCCAAATATATGCTCGTGTTTGTTGCTTGTGTATTTTAGGTACGGATATTGAGGAAATGACAAAAAGATCACAAGAATCATTCAAAAACGAACACGGGAAACGAAGCCGCACAATGAACCGGGCCCAAATCTGGAATTTCCAAAAATGACCTTGAAGAATTGAAGATTGGCAACATTGGTCCCTCATTTTTGAAGACTTGGCAATTTATACCCTTGCAAAACTCATAAAATGCATTGAGGTCCCTAAATTATCAAGATATTACAAGTTTAGTCCTTGAAGAATGAAGAAATTACATTTCAAGTCCTTGTTTAAAGTTTGAAAACTTGTCTTACCAAATTTGACAAGTTGGTGAAACTTATTATAAAGGGAAATGGAGTATTGTTGCTGTTTATACAAAGTGAAGAAAGTAAGAAACATGGGGGGGTTATTCTGCCAATCCCACACAACTCCTCCCATCCAATCATTTGGACACCTCACACCCATTAGCCAATCACAAACCACCCCTACTACACGTCAAATCCCACTCACCCACCTTTTTATTTAAATTGATTAACTTAATTTTTTTGGAGGTAAACAAACATTCAAACGGTTAAGCAGATTAAAACCTGCTAATCCTCCCACCCCTAATCCTAGAACCCTAAAACCCAAATCAACCAAATCAAAGGGGTTTTCTTAATACTCATCCAGATCACCAATTTACCATCCTATAAACCCATCCCACTCACAAAACTTGTATCCCGTGACTCCTATTGGGCCCCCCAAGACTCCCCTGCTTCACTATTTTTGGTAAAATGAGAATATGCTCAGAAATCAAACGACCCATGTGATTTTCTTCCTCCCAAAGGCATCACCAACGGCTAAGATCACTTCATCACAACTGGCATATCACATGGAGCCTTTTTTGACCAAGACTTCAAGATTCGTCCAAGGGTAGCATTGGCATTTCATGCCATTAGGGTTTTATGTTCTAGATTGTTCTGTAGCCATTATATAAGGCACCCCTAGCTTAGCATTTTTTCTTGTTCCAGAATTTTCAAAGCCATTTGTAATTCCTTTTTAAAAGTTAAATGAAAGTTGGTATTTGTTTGTGGTAATTCCTTTTCTTGTTTTAAAAAGTTGGTACTGGCTTGTGAGGGTTCTGAGTTCCATATTCATTGTTTGGTAAACCTAAATTTACAAGTTTTCTGAATTTTCATCAAGTTTCAGAAACGTGTTCTAAGTTTTTTTTCAAAGAAACAAACCAAGTTTAAGGTGGAAGTGGAAGTGGAAACCTTAGGTTGGTTTGGTTGTTTTGACCCTGGTTATTCTTGTGAGTCTCAAAAGTAAAAGATCTTTAAGGATTTTCAAGTTTTCTGAATTTTCAAAAATCTCATTTTTTACTTTTTTTTACCTTGACATTTACTGTAGCATAAGCTCATCACAAGCTTGATAAGCTTGTGACAAGCTTATCCTACCTGTTCTCTTTTCTTGTTGGTTGTGATTGTGCAGGCACAAGAAGGAAAGAAGTTTCCTTCCTCATTCATTCCTTTTTCTTTGGTTTTTGGTATCAAGTATTCTAGCAGTCAAGAGGCTCAGCTCAGGCCCCAGACTGATTGGAGGTGACATAGCAGTCACTGAGGGACCTGGATGTAGGTCCCTCTAGGTAGCTTTCTTGACTTTGTTTCATTTTTTAAAAATATTCAGTTATTTGTGATTTTGCATGAAATTTGTGAAATCTGCTTGTTTGTTGATGAAAGCTGCTTGTTATTGCTTCTTGGGTAGTTATATGTGTGTTTAGATAGTTTAGGTTTGATTTGGTTGAGTCTTGTTAAGAATTGGTGTGTTAAATCATTTTCAGAAAATATAAAGGGGTGTTTGGATTCAGTTTTTAACTTGGCTTGGTGAAATATTTTTGGGGTATAAACCTGTTATAACCACTCACTAGGTTGTTAATAGGTAGTAAGTGTAATTGGTTTTCAGTTTGGGTGAGTTTTAAAACAAGTTGCATGTTAAAGTTTGAGTATTATAGCTAAAAATCAGTTAAATGCCTTGATTGACTGTTCTTGTTGAAATTTGCTCATCATATTTTGATAATCTGTTAGAGATAGGTTTAAGTAGGATTGTGTATGGCTTTTATGTCATTTGGGGGATGTGTGTGCAAGTTTTGAAGGATTAAAAATCGTTTTAGTGCCATTTGCATCAGAAAAATACCCTCAGACCTTCATAGCCTTAATCAGTAACTTGTGGGGCCAATTGTGTGAAATTTTGTGAAGTACTTGCCTGTTTTTTGTGTTTAATTTGACTCCCTATACCCAACTGAGTATAGGGGTGCCTTTTGTCCAAAGAACAAGCTCCTAACAAGCTTTCCTAAGCTTTTTGGTCAACTGACCTTAAAAATACACTAGCAGTGGGAACAAACTTCCCACTGGTAGTTCACAAGTTAGTACTGCTTTGCTAGAAGACAAAGTCTGTCAAGTGTCACTATCAGAAATATTGGTTTTTTGTCTTTAGTGCCTTAAATTGGGAATTAGGACTTCAAACTAGTTTTGTTATTTTTCTAATTTTATTTCTTAATTTTTAGTTTAATTAGATTTTTTCTTACTGTTCATTTACTATTTTTTACAATTAATAGCTATTTTTAAATACTTTTTATTAATCTGTTTTTGGCATTTAGTGCCAAAAATACTTATTTTTCAGTTTAAACATTTTTCTTAGATTTAGAAAAACATTTTAAGATTTTTAGTTAAAAAAAGTTTTTACTGTTCACATTTTATTTATTTTTTATAATTAAATTAGTTTAATTAGGGTTTAATATTAAACTGATTTTGTCTTTTAGTGGTAATTTTATATTTTTCAAACTTTTTCAATTTTCTACTGTTCATTAGAGTAATTTAGGATTTTTAAAAAGTGTCAAATCATTTTTAGTATTATTTTATTATTTTTTATAATTATTTTAGTTTAAAAATAGTTTTTAGTGTTTTAAAAATAGAAAAATAGTTTTTAAAAATTAGGAAAAATACTTTTTAGTCTTTAGATAATATAAGTAAGTTATTTGTTCAATAAAATAATATTTTGGACATTTTGATTAATTATATTTAATTTTAGGGCTTTAATTAGCATTTAAAATTGAATATTTAATTAATAAAAGGTTTTAAAATATTTTTATTGGATTTTTATTCTTATTTATATTGTTTAAGACTTAGTTTTAGCTTTTAATTAATTTTTAGGTTCAAATTTTTAATTTTGTAGTTTTTTACGGTTTTACGTGAACGATCCTTTCGTCTTAGCTCGATCCGTCTTCGTAACCGTCATTTCTTTATTATTTCTCTTTTCTTTTCTTCTCAATATAATCACAAACATTAATCGATTCATTACACAACACACTAGCCTCCTCGATAACGAACTCACTTCACTTTTAGGGTCATTCACACACGGTTTTCCTAAATCGTCGTGCATACTTGCCCTATTTTGTCATCCTTTTCTTAAAGGGTACAAAAACACTACAATCAGTGCTTAACTTGTTTTTGAAGGAAAAAATATTGTGTCGGCATAGAAAATACACCGAAGATTGTTTTTACTTTTTTTCTAATCCGTCATGGCAAAATAGATAAAAGCATGAACAAATACTAAGTAAGTATGAAAGACGAACCTGAAAAAGAACGCGAAGCATGTTTTATTCGGGTCCCACGGATGGCATCAACTTGTTGGAGCATAGTTTGGTTGGGCCAGTTCGACGGCTCTCCTGGGCCGTTCGTCATCTTCCCGGGTCCTGAGTAATGCTGCTGTTAGAAATACGTTTTTAACGTATATTAGAAGTATCGGTCACTCCACGATATTATTGAATGTTGTATAGCTCGTAGTTAAATATTTGTTTACTTTGTTAAGTAAAATCGGCCCATGGGCTTGTCATGGGTCGGCCCAAGTCCATTAGAGGCTTGGACCTATATAAACCCCTTTCCACCATGGAAAGGGGTGTTGGTTGTTTCACTTTTTGATTAATAAAACACACATTTTCTCTCATTTTCTCTCACTACTTTCTCTCTCTAGAAACATCAACCCACCTTATTGATTCACAAGATTATCACAATTCTACAATTCGTATCAAGAGCCATGGGGTGATTTAAGGTAATGATTTGTGTTGCTTTTTAGTTTTTGATTGTATTAGTGATTTTTAGGAAAATCTATCTTGAATCTTTAAGTTTTTGGTGATTTTGTTGTTAGGATTAGTAGATAAGTATTGGGGTTTTACTTATTTTGGTTGAAATCACAAAACTTTTCGGGTAATTTGGTAAAAATCTGGGTTTTGTTCTAAATATTGAATACGACTGTTCATCCGAACAAGTTCTTCCAGTTTATTCCGAATCAACCAGGTTATTCCAAATAAACAAATATTCCGGATAAATAGTTTATTCCGAATCAACAGTTATTCCGTATAAACACATTATTCCGGATAAATTGCTATTCCGAACGAACCAAGTTATTCCAGATCAGTGATATTCCAAACCAAGGATATTCCGAACCAAGTATTCCGAGTCAATCTTTTCCGAATCAACAACATTCCGGATCAACAACATTCCGAATCAACAACATTCCGAATCAACAACATTCCGGATCAACAACATTCCGGATCAACAACATTCGGGATCAACAACATTCCGGATCAACAACATTCCGGATCAGTGATATTCCGAACCAAGCTTATTCCGAATCAAGAGATTTTTCTGAATCAAGGAATTTATTCCGAACCAAGGTCTTTTTCCACATAAAAGTAGTTTTATTCCGAATCGACTTAAATATTCCGAGTCAAGGGATATTATTCCGAACCAAGGGATATTTTACGAGTTTTTTCGACGATTTTTAGAGGATTTAATCTTGGTTTCTTACACAACAACACAACACAACTCACAACCTTACTTCACTGCTCGATCAACCGATAATCTTTGATTCTTTAAAGTGATCAAAATGAATCCGAGTTCATTAATGCCTCAAATGACATCACTTACGGATATTTCCGTCATAACGGGAACGGATAATCGCCCTCCAATGCTCATTAAAGAAGTCTTTGAAGCATGGCAAGGCCGTATGATGTCATACATTAAGGGAAAACCGACATATGGGAGGCTTATGGTCAAGTCAATTCTAAATGGTCCACTTGATTATGGTACCATCGTTGTTAACAATGTGACTCGACCACGGGAGTTTGAAGAACTTACGCCAGCTCAACAACTTATTGCCGATGCAGATGAAAAGGCTCTTCAAACCATTCTCCAAGCTCTTCCACATGACATCTATCGAATGGTAAGTCAATATACGGTTGCAAAGGAGTTATGGGAACGTCTACATGTTTTGCTACAAGGTACGTCTCTTACTAAACAGGAACGCGAATGTCAGTTGTATGATCTGTTTGATAGGTTCACGTACAGTCCAGGGGATACGCTTCACGACTACTACTTCAGATTCACTACTCTCATGAATGATTTGAATGTGTACAATCTCGTGATTGCTCCATTCCAGGTTAACACCAAGTTTTTGAATACTTTACCTCAAGCTGAATGGGGTGAGTATATTACTGACGTTAAGTTAACTAGGGATTTGCATAAGTGCAATTTGGATCAACTCTATGCTTTTCTCCAGCAGCATGAGAAACACGTGATCATGCACCGTATGCCTCGAGGTATGTACCCTGAACCTTTAGCTTTGATGGCAAATCAACCAAGCTTGTCATGTAACAACACTCCTTATATCATGGGACACCAAGCTTATCATCCATCTCCGTACATGACTCCAAGCTTCCCCCAATATTCCATTCTACCTCAACCACCCACCTCACATCAGCAACAATATTGGTTTAATGCACCTTTGTCTCAGAGAGAACCACAAGCATCACAATATGCTCCAGAACCTCACCCATATTCACCAGCAAGCATTGCACCCTATGCTCAGTCATCATACTCGCCATATCAAGAAAATGCAGCATATCCACCAAGCTATTTTGACCATACAAGTACTCCTTCTAGTGCTTATGCCGCTCAACAAGACCAAGCAATGTATTGTGATTATGATGAGGTTCCCAATCCTGAATTCAAACAAGGAACTGACCCAGCTGAAGTGTTAGCCACTATGTCTGCTTACCTTACAAGGACATTGAGCAAACGAGGATTTAGAGGACCAGCTCCTACTAATAATCAGCTAAGGAATTCATCTAATTCTTGACAACAAGCTACCATTGAGAATGGCAGGGTAATGGTTCAACCTATTCAACCTTATCAGGGGAGACCCACTACATCAACCACTAATGCACGCATGGTCAATACTGCTCCAATGGTCAACACTGCTCCAATGGTTACTGCTCCACGGGCTAATTCCACAGGTAAGTTGAGAATGATAACATGCTACAACTGTAAGGAAGAAGGTCACATGTCTAGGGATTGCACAAAACCCAAGAGGAGAAGGGATGGTCAATGGTTTGCAGAGAAGATTTATTTGGTGAACTCTCAGGCACAAGGACAGGAACTTGATGAAGAGGAGCTAGCATTTCTTGCTGATCCAGGGATTGCGGAACAAGAAGTTCTCACTACACAGAATGCAGCATACCAAGCAGATGATCTGGATGCTTACGATTCAAACTGTGATGATCTTCAATCTGCTCAGGCAGCTCTTATGGCAACTATATCTAGCTTTGGGTCAGATCAAATATCTGAGGTACTTACTAATACCACTGATACTAGTATTCAACCACATCAAGTTGGGCAAGAGGGTGCTGATCCGAATGAGTCTTCGGTGGTGAGTCTTTCAAATGAGGAGACAATCAATGATAGCAATATCAATGCAAGTACCCAGACTTTGAGTGAATCACAACCGGGAGTCATTTCGCATACGCATATTCCTGCTCAACAAGATTTGGTCATGGTTCCTGCAAAGTTACTTAGCCAAATGAATACTGCACTTTTAGAAACCCTAGCTACGAATAAGAATCTGTCGGCTGAGCTTGCCTTGTGCAACGAAAAAGTTCAAACTTTGGAATTAGTTCCTTCGTCCAATGTTCTAACAAATCCTGAATATGATCATTTTCGAAACAAACAAATGGGTCATTTGCAAGAAATTGAAACCTTAAGAGCAAATCTTTCCAACGAACTTAAAGAAAAGGAGTTAGTGGTCACTAATTTTCACAAACTTCAAACGGATTTTGAATTACTCGAGTCTAAAAAGAATGAAATGGAAATTAATGCGGCTAATAGAATTAAGAGTTTAGATTATTTGCTTTTAAGACAATGCGCTGCCTCTCAACTAGTGCACTTATTTGACTCATCGTTTAGAGATTTTAACTTATCGCGTCAAAAAGACCTTCCCCCTAACCCACGGTATGCAAGACAAGCTTTTATCCATAATCCAAGACTTTATGATGCAACCAAATTAGGATTGGTCTTAGATCCGATTGTTATTTTCGAGGATCGCACGAATAAGGATCTAGTTGATGAGAGTCGGTCATACAACTTTGCAAAATATCCCAGTGTGATTATTTTAAAATGAATCAAGAGTTTGCAAAAAAAGACTTTAGAATTCGCTTCCATATTGATAAAGATCTCATCAAAACACCAACCTACATGTTAAAGGAAGAAAACCCTAGTACACTTCCTACACTTGTCAAAATGGAAGGACCTAAGGAAATTCCAAAGGATCTTCCACCTATTAGCACTGTATGGATAAACTTGCAAGAGATTAATCAATACTTTGCTAGTTTTGACAAGGTCATCCGGGAATGTACGACTTCAAATGGTCTAAACGCTGGAGAATGGGCTTTCGAACACATGAACGAGGTGTTTAAGAATGAGATCAACCCTTTTGTCGAAAATCTAAAAGGAAGTTTTGCATCTCTCTCAGAAAATCTCGATTTTGAAATTAAAGAAGTTCAAAAAGTGTTTTATGAAATGGACACCGCTTACGAACTACAATTAATTGAAAAGGAAAAGATTTTATCCGAATATGACCGATTCTTGTCCCAAGTAATTTCGTGTGATGTGCTTACTACTGTGAATGTTAATTATTCGAATGAGCTTACATCCACTATGAATAAATGTGATGCTGTGAATATATGTGATGATGTGCATGATCTCTCTGTAAATGTTGCTGATACTGTAAATGACGTAGATAATCACTCTTGTCACGAGTCTAACGCTGAATTTTTAAAGCTTCAAGATTCTTACAATTTACTTGCAAAACGTTTTAATCAACTTGAACAACATTGTATATCTTTAGAATTAAAACAGCAAACTCAAAATGAGGATCTTTTGGTAACAAATGGTTGTGAAAACAGTGTTGAAACGAGTGACAAGATGATTGAGATAGTTAAGGCATTAGAGGAAGATATTATGAGATTAAAGAGAGATATGTCATCGAACGAAACACTAAAATTGGAACTAGAGGCTGCAGAGTCTAAAAACCAGTGCTTAGAAACTAGACTTTCGTCTATTCTAGGGGAGATGGATCGTGCAAGACAGGGACTATCCACTCTTTATGGTTCAATAGAAGAACGCTTAGCTTTTAATGCAGCACAACAACAATCTTATGTTGAACAATTGAACCAAAAGTGTGAGGAAATCTCTGACTTAAATATCCAGCTCATTGACAAAAACATGGTCTTGGCCGAGTTAAAGGAGACACTTCTTTTCACCCGACAAGAAGTTGTTAATAACTTAGCTACAAACTCTGTACCGTCCTCTAGTGCTCCATCAACCAATTCAGTGGTGCTCTATAAGAACCCGCTCCATAAGCAAAATCTGGGTACTTACGATGTTTATATGAGGAATGCAATTAAGCACGTGGATCTTGTTAGGGATATTTTAGATGATTTGTATGCGTTAGATCCCTCAAGCAGTCACTATTATTCAGCTCATGCATATATTCAGCGAGTTCAATATTGCTTAGCATATTTGCAATACATAGGAAAACCGGGTTCTGCACTACTTACTAATCGACCCATTGCTGTAACTCGATTCAATAAAACCCCAGGAGCAAAACCGTCATTGGCACCATCAACTAAGGCACCTTTAAAATCTATTGCTAATGTTCCCACTTTGCCTTCTATAGGAGTAAAAGAGTCTACTAAGGCTAAAGGATCGCAAGTTAAGAAAGATAGGATTAAGCCCTCCACTAGTAGTACCATCAAGAAGAAAGTAGAAGCTCACCCTAGGAATGTTATTTCAGATTTAAATAAAAAGAATCATGTTGCTAAGACTAAAAGCTCTGCGCCTGTGCAGAAGCCTAAACCATTTGTGAATTCTAATTTGAAATGTTGGAATTATAATGAATGCATGTTTTCTCAACGTCATGATTTGTGTCTTATTGATCCTGTGAATGAAATGAATGCCATTAGGAATGATCTTGAATGGAAGCCAACTGGGATAACTCGTACCCAAGTTGGATGGCAATGGCGTCCCACTGGTAGGACCTTTACATTAGATGGAAAAATGTGCCCTTTAACTAGGAATGCATCCATTGAGGTTAGGTCTCAGCGTCCTTTAATTAGGCACACTAGCACTAAAGTATGGAAACCCCGCCCTTTAATTAGGTCAGCCCCCACTATAGTGCCTATCAGTGAAGAAATACCTCAGGATTTAAGCCAACTTGAATCTACACCACCAACTAGGAAGAAGGCTAGGAAATCTAAGAAACCTAATGTTAGCAAATCTAAGATCATTAAATCTGTACCTGCTAATAACAAGGAACATTCAGATTCTAAAACCTATACATTGTCCTCGTCTGGTGATATTTTCAGGTGGTCCAAATCATCCTATGGTATTTGGACTCCGGTTGCTCAAAGCATATGACCGGAGATCGCTCGATGCTCAGATTTCGTCAGCAAGTTTCTTAGAACGGTTAAATTCGGTAATGATCATATTGCAAAGATAATGGGGTATGGTGAATATCAGATTGGAAATGTTACGATTTCAAGGGTATACTATGTAGAAGGTCTTGGTCATAATTTATTTTCAGTAGGACAGTTCTGTGATTCAAACCTAGAGGTTGCTTTTCGACAACACACTTGTTTCATCCGCAACTTGGAAGGAAAAGACTTGTTGAAGGGGTCTCGTGTTGCAAATCTTTATACTTTGTCCCTACAAGACATGATGTCCGCCTCTCCAGTATGTCTTCTCTCCAAAGCATCGAAGACCAAGTCATGGTTATGGCATCGCAGATTATCTCATCTCAACTTTGATGCTATTAATCATTTGGCTAAAAACGAATTAGTTCGTGGTCTTCCAAAGCTCAAATTTCACAAGGAAAATTTATGTTCCGCGTGTTCAAGGGGGAAAAGCACCAAGAAATCATACAAGCCCAAAGCTGAAGACACCAATCAAGAAAAACTTCATCTTTTACATATGGATCTTTGTGGGCCAATGCGAACCGAAAGTGTGAGTGGTAAGAAATTCATCCTTGTTATTGTGGATGATTTCTACAGGTTTACATGGGTTAGATTTCTACGTACAAAAGATGAAGCACCGAAGGCTATCATCACTTTCTTGAAATTCATTCAGGTACGTTTAAATACTACTGTCCGCCGTATTCGTACTGATAATGGAACATAGTTCGTCAACCAGACTCTTCGTGATTACTATGAAGAAGTTGGTATCTCACATGAAACATCCGCTGCACGTACTCCACAACAAAACGGTGTCGTTGAAAGACGGAATCGTACGCTTATGGAAGCTGCTAGGACTATGCTGATTTATGCGAACGCTCCATTATTCTTATGGACAGAAGCTGTATCTACTGCATGTTACACCCAAAACCGCTCTATCATTCGGAAACGCCATGGAAAAACACCTTACGAGCTTCTACATGATTGTAAACCCGATGTTTCATTCTTTCATGTGTTTGGTGCTCTTTGTTATCCAAACATTAATTGTGAGAATTTGGGCAAACTTCAACCGAAATCCGATATAGGTATTTTCATTGGTTACTCACCCTCAAAGAAAGAATACCGAATTTACAACCGTCGTCTTGGTAAGATAGTAGAAACTATGGACGCAGATTTTGATGAGCTGACAGCGATGGCTTCTGAGCAAAGAAGCTCTGAACCCGCGCTTCACGAGATGGGAACCGGTGCTATTAGTTCCGGATTAGTTCCCAATAATCCTACTTCTACATCATTTATACCACCTACAAGGCCCGAGTGGGATAAACTATTTCAACCGTTGTTTGATGAATTCTTTGATCCCCCAAGTGATGAAGTTCCAGCACCTGTAGTGATAGCTCCAATCCCTGAAGTTGTTGCTCAAGCTAATGAAGCTTCATCAAATGCATCTTCAATTAACATTGAACCAGATGCACCTCCACCAAGTAATTCTCAAACTACACCTGAATCTTTACCCTTACTTGTGCCTAATGATGATGAAGAGGATTCTGTTGATCACGATTTGGAATATGCTCACCAACAAGAGCTTCCATTCTTTGGTATACCGATACCTGAAAACCCTTCAGTCGCGTCTACCTCAGAAGAAGCTCCTACAATCGTTCACTCCAGACCACCACGGATTGAAAACCACAACACCAAATGGACAAAAGATCACCCAATTAGGAATATTATTGGAGGTCTCGATCGACCAGTCTCGACACGCCATCAATTACAAGAGAGTGCACTCTATTGCTATTTTGATGCATTTCTCTCCGAAGTTGAACCTAAAAACTGGCAACATGCTATGACTCAATCATCTTGGATTAAAGCCATGCAAGAGGAACTAAATGAATTCCAAAGACTTGAAGTATGGGAATTAGTTCCTCTCCCTGACAAGGTTAACATCCTTACTTTGTTGTGGGTTTATAAGGTTAAACTCGATGAGATGGGTGGACTTTTGAAGAATAAGGCTAGATTGGTTGCTAGAGGATACAAACAAGCCTTGGGTATCGACTTTGAAGAATCTTTTGCTCCTGTTGCAAGATTGGAGGCTATTAGACTATTCCTTGTGTATGCTGCTCATATGAACATGATCGTCTATCAAATGGATGTGAAGACGACATTTTTGAATGGTGAACTAAGGGAAGAAGTCTATGTTAGTCAGCCGAATGGGTTCGTTAGCACGGAGTTTCCTAATCATGTGTACAAGCTTAAGAAGGCTCTCTATGGGTTGAAACAAGCTCCACGCGCGTGGTATGATCTCCTTTCAACATATCTCATGTCGGAAGGCTTCTCCAAAGGCAAGGTGGACCCCACTCTATTCACTCTCAAGGAAGACAACGACATGATACTGGTACAAATTTATGTTGATGATATAATATTTGATGCCTCTAACATAGAATTGTCAAACCGCTTTGAGAAAATAATGTCCACACGCTTTCAGATGTCAATGATGGGAAAAATTTCATTTTTCTTAGGATTACAAATTTCTTAGAATCCTAGAGGCATCTTTATTAATCAATCCAAATATGCTCTAGAATCATTAAAGAAATATAACTTTGAAAAATGTGACCCCGTGGATACTCCAATGGTGGAGAAATCAAAGTTAGATGAAGATAGGAATAGGATTGCTGTCGATCCGAAACTCTACCGTGGGATGATCGACACCCTTCTCTATCTGACTGCTAGCAGGCCTGATTTGCAATTTTCCATATGCATGTGTGCCCGGTATCAGGCTTGGCCTACCGAAAAGCACCTACATGCTGTTAAAAGGATATTTCGGTATCTCAAAGGAACACTTCATCGTGGTCTATGGTATCCGAAAGATTCCTCTATTGCTTTAATATCATATGCAGATGCCGATCATGCTGGGTATCAAGACACTAGGCGTAGCACTTCTGGTTCTGTGCAACTCCTTGGAGACAGATTGATTAGTTGGTCTTCAAAAAGGCAGAAAAGCGCTGCAATTTCAAGCACGGAGGCTGAATACATTGCCATGTCCGGTTGTTGTGCTCAAGTCCTTTGGATGAGATCATAACTAACTGACTACGGTCTTGGATTCAACAAAATCCCGATGTATTGTGACAACAAGAGCGCCATTGCCCTTTGCTGCAACTACGTTCAACACTCCCGGGCCAAGCACATTGACATTCGCTACCATTTCATTAAAGATCAAGTGGAAAATGGAGTGATCGAGCTGTATTTTGTCACCACTGAGTATCAGCTGGCAGATATGTTCACAAAAGCCTTAGATCGAGGACGAATCGAGTTTTTGATCGACAAGCTTGGCATGAAATCCTTCTCTCCAGCGACTCTCAAAGAGTTGGCAGAAGAATCAGCAGAATAGTGGTGGTAAACTATTCATGCGTATCATTTGATCGTGATCATGTATATTATCGTATATATATATAAACCACAAAAAGAAAAATACAAAAATATAAAACCTACAAAAACCATAAAAAATATAAAACCTACAAAAACCATAAAAAATATATAAAACCAAGAAAACCCAAAAATATTTTCGTCTTTTTAATCAGGCATGTCTTTTAGTACGGTAATATTTACGGCCTTAGAAATGTCGATTAATATTGACACGACGCCATAAATAGAGTCCGTATAAAAGTTGTACATTTTTAAAACATGCCCATTATGGCTTGTAGTTATTTCTGACTGCAACCCGCTTTTCACATTAAAGTCACATATTTCCTTGGAAAACGTTGGCTCACAACGGGAATTAATTTTCTCGGGTATAATTTACAAGCCAAATCATACAAAGGGATCAAGTTTACTTTATAACTTGGTCTAACACGAGTTAGTGTACGTCTCAGTGCATTAACTTGTCAAAATAAGAGAAATCTTATTGCCACCACGAATCAATCTTTTCACAGACATTAATTAGAAAATGTTTTCATCAATATTTGAATCTTTAAACAATGACTACAGCTCTGTCAATAGAAAACGGGTCATCGTTTAAGGGGGAGAAAATATTAAATCGTCTTCGTCATCAAAAAGGTCTTCAAAAGTTTTCGAGGAAAATTAATTGGCTAAATGGTTAATGACTGGAATTGCTTTGGTATTCGTCTTGTATTCGTTCGTGATTTGTCGTGAATATTTAAGTTGTGTGATCGCTAAGATAGGTAAAGGTGGTTAAGTCTAACGATGGTTAGGAAGTTTAACGATGGTTAGTGACTAGAAACGAAAAGAAAAAGAAAAGAAAAGAAAAACGAAAAGTTAACGGATCAAAAGTGACAAAAACTTAAAAAAATAAATTTTTTTGACCTAAGTCAAACTAACCCCCCCCCCCCCCCCCCCCCTCCGTCCTTCTTTCTTCTCTCTTTTTCTGTTTTCTCACTTGGCCGCCGTTAAAACACACAAAAACACACACAAAGCTCAAATCATTCGTGTTGTTAATCAATCAATCCATTCCATTCGATTAACAAAGGTACATAGTCGCTATTAATTCATCTAATTCGTTGTTAATCCACTTAAATTAATTCGATTTAATTAAAGTAATCTAATTAGGGTTTATAGCTAATTAGGCTTTAATTGATTAGGGTTTTAGGTGGGTTTGGCTCGGAATAGGATTAGAATGAGTTTGGTTGCCTTTAGAATGTCTTAAACACACAAATGAGCTTAGATTAATCGAACTCATAGCACGTTTATTAAGTTATTCCGGATGAACCGATTTTGCAAAAAACATTCCGACTGAACAAGGTTTAGGGGTATTCCGAATGAGCAGGTTTTTCAAAGTATTATTCCGGATGAACAAAAAATGTTCCGAATGAACAAGTTTTTGAATTATTCCGGATGAACAAAAATGTTCCGAATAAACAAGTTTTTGAATTATTCCGGATGAACAAAAATGTTCTGAATGAACAAGTTTTTGAATGTTCCGAATGAACGAATGTTCCGAATGAAACGAATGTTCCGAATGAACGAATGTTCCGAATGAACGAATGTTCCGAATGAACGAATGTTCCGAATGAACGAATGTTCCGAATGAATGAATGTTCCGAATGAACGAATGTTCCGAATGAACGAATGTTCCGAATGAAGGACATTCCGGATGAAGGACATTCCGGATGAAGGCCATTCCGGATGAAGAACATACCGGATGAAGAACATTCCGGATGAAGGACATTCCGGATGAAGAACATTCCGGATGAAGAACATTCCGGATGAAGAACATTCCGGATGAAGGACATTCCGGATGAAGGACATTCCGGATGAAGGGCATTCCGGATGAAGGACATTCCGGATGAAGGACATTCTGGATGAAGACATTCCGAATGAAGACATTCCGGATGAAGGCATTCCAAATGAAGGCATTCTGAATGAAGGATTGTTTGACTAGATGAATTGTTGCTTGTTAAATGTTTGTGTGTTATATATGCTTAAGGAATTATGTCTTATGTATAATGCTTAGAAACAAAATCATAATGGTATATATATATATATTTGTGTATCAACCTGTTATGTATTATCTTAAGCAGAAACCATGACAAATCCAATAGTGCAAGAACTGCAAGATGCTAGAGCAGCCGCAATTGCCGAGGCAAAAGAACTTAAGCTCATACCGAACAATTACCGATTGAAGGAAATTTCTACTTCCACTCACCATGGATTCAAAGTCGCCTCAGCAATCCTTGATCAATCTCACTTCAAGAATGCTTTAAGGAATACTGCTTCGGTGCTATTCGATTACATGTACGAATTCTGGGCTACCAAGGAAAGGACGTCAAACAAGATCGCCTTCTTCCTCGACAACAAGCAACAGACACTCACCGTTTCAGACTTCCGCAAGATATTTGGAATTTGGGATTCACCCAAGGGTATGACATTTTCAAGGAACCCTACCAAAGACGAACTCATGGAGATGTTCCTTGCTCTTGGATGTCCTGACCTACGAAGAGTGTCCGATTTTACCATAGCCAAAGTGGGTCAACCTTAGAGAGCTATCTTCGGTATCCTCAGTCGGTGTCTTACACCTAAAACAACTGGGTATGATGCTGTGCGTGGTCCAATTATGAATATCTTCTATGGAATGTACAAAGGCTTAAATGTAGATTATGCATCTTTGTTGTGGGAAGAGTTTAATTTTCAACTCTTCCTAAACACGAAGCAGAAGGCTAATGTTTTTCCTTACCCTCGGTTCATTAAGCTTATCATTAATTACTTTATGGAAAATGATGCTTCTATTGATAAGCGTGCAGAAAGTCGTCACCACACTACAGAGGCTGATGACCTTGTGGACTTAAGGCATGAAGGACCCTCTGGTGCTGTTAATCCTGGTCCTGTTCCTAGTCATCTCCTGACGGACAAAATTCTAGCTTCTGATGATTACAAGCAAATGCTAATAGAAATCAGAAAACAGCAAGAAAAAGTTCAGGTGGGAGAAGTCTCGTCAACTACAGTCAAAAGTAAAGGTAAACGTAAGCAAGATGTTGTCTTACCTGAGTCTAAATCCAAGAAAAAAAAGACTGTGGCTAAAAAGGATAAGCGCAAAGCTGAGAAGTTAGTCATTCAAGATGAAGATACTGATGACGATGTAACTCCCGAGCAAAATCGCAAAGCTGAGAAAAAACAATTGAAAAAGGCTGTTGAAAGAAGTAGGAAAGACACAGGAGGTAGTGGTTCGGGTGTCCAAATAGAAGATGAACAGGAAGTCGAGGAGCCGTATGACATTTTTGAGTTTGGAACACCAGACAAGTACTCAACACCTAAAGCAACATCCATAGCAGATACCGCGAGCATCGAAAAGGAGTCCGTTGCTACGACAATCATTGTGACTCCAAAGCCCGTATCTACTCAACCTCCACCAATCCAGCCTCTGCCAACACAACCGTTGACTACTCAACTACTATCCCATCCACCTCCAATTACTTCCGTCCTCAGTACTGTCATCACAACCGTGCCTACTCAACCGCCCCCGATTAGCCCTGTGCCATCTACATTTTCTGCACTCCTCATGGCAGAAATGTTGGATAAACACATGGAAACTCAAAGAAAAGAGATGGCTTAACTTTGAGAAGAGCTACTCCAACGAGTGCAAAGTGAAGAGACATCCAAGAAAGCTCAAGAGGAGATGATAGCTAAGTTCAATGCAGAGATGAAGTCTACACGAAAATCTCATGCAGAAGAACTTGCTCATGTCAAACAGGTTGAAGCTGATAAAAGTACAGCAAGGATCACCAAACTCCGCGAATTAAAGAATAAGTATAAAGAGGAGAAAGAAATACTTGAAGCTTAACTTAATGATAGGGTAAAGGAATCTGTTAAGTCTATTATGCCAAAGCTGCGAAAAGAGGTGAAGAAAATTGCGGCTGATAAGTTGATGGTTAAATCGCCAAACCCTTCCAACTCAGCCTATATAATTGCATATGACTTAACGGACTTTGAACTGAAGAAGATTCTCCACGCCCGCATGGTTGAAGTTGGATCTTTCGACAAATCCAAAATTCAGCGGACACTTCACAAGGCACTTAATGCAGCTATAAAGGAAGATGACAGGCTGTTTAAGACATTTGGAAGCGTGGTTCCTTACCATATTTTGTATAAAAAGGGTGATGAAGAGGCATCTGGTGAGGAGGATCGTGAGCAAGAAGAGAGTGGTGGTGAAGAAGACGATGCGAGTGATGAAGATAAGGGTGATGATGATGATGATGATGGTGAAGGCGGTGATGGTAATGAGGATAGTGACGAGGATAGCAACAGGAACGATGATGATGATGACGATGACAACCAGAACAGGGGTAGCGACAACAGTGACAAGTCTGACGAGCCTGATCAGTCTGATGATGATGATAGGGGTGACAATGCTGTCAGCAAGAAGAAATCGTCCAAGACCGGTGGCAAATCTCAGAAAGATGTTGCTCACAATGGTAAGTCCACATCTACGGAGACAGGACGCACCAAGTGGCACCATGATGTAAATGCTACAACAGCATCTTCAATTCCCGGTACATCTGTTTCTAGCTCTATACCTGTTACTGTTAATCCTGTTAGTTCTTTTGTTGTTACCACAACTGCAGAACCAGAAACTGCACCTGCTGCTGATAAACCTGAATCAGAACCGGCACCCGTTCAAGTATCTACTGCTCCACCTAATGAACCAGTTACTACGGTTCCTGAGTCAAGCACACTCGATTGGGCTGATACATTACAGATCGATGAGACCGCACCAGAACAACCATGGATCACGGCAGCTGCAGCATATGAACCAATCACAGATGTTGATGCAAATGTTCTGTATCTACGTATTCGCAATTCAATAGATCTGTGTGCATTTTGGACTCGTGAGTATGGATCTTCGGTCACTCCGTCCTTGGTGAAGAGAGCGCTTAAAGACAAGAGAATTCACGCTAAATCAAGATTAAGCCGAATGGAGTATGAGTATTATGCTGATGAAATCCTGAAAGCTCTCGATACAATTCAAAGGCCAGGCCTTCATGCGCCAGAAAGACCTCCTCTTCTAATTGATGCTACTCAAAACAATCAAATTGCACTTGACTTCTTTGTCACATATGATCTTGACTATCTTCTCAAAGGATCATCCAAGTACGCGACCTCCCTGACTTTGTTGAAAGCTGCTTCTTGGGGGTTAATACCTTGGATCGAAGAAAAGGTCAATCGCCTCTGGGTTCCAAAGGTAAACCGCAATTATGACATGTATGCTGCTATAGGAGCATCACATTTGGACGAGCGAGTCCGAAGGGCATACAAAGGTTGCTGCTTAGCCAACTCAGGTAGTATCGTCAGATCCAATCTTCGAATCACAAGTATATTAGGAATGAGGATTGAACCCAAGAATGGATATCATCATGTGACGCAAATTCGACTGAAAAGAGAAGATGATCGAGAATACACGATACAGCAAGGAGATTTTTCAATCATTCGCCTTGAAGATATAGAAGATATGTTGCTTTTCATGACCCGTGATCAGCTTACACATCTCACTCGTGAAGAAATCATTGCTCTGAACACAGCACTTCGTATGTTTACACGAAGCGTTGTCATCAAGAAACGTGTAGAAGACCTACAACTGGGAGTTGAAAGCTATCAACGCAAGCTTAACATGACTCCTCCACTTAATCAAGTATTACCTCAACATGTTGAAAGATGTCCCTATACCGGTACAACCCTTCCGATGTGCGGGATTTTCTACTTGAACAGTCGTGGGATCATGAAGTTTATGAGGGTAGTTGAGCTTCATAAGTACAGTGATGGGACTCTCTTACACGTTAAAGCCAAATTGGAGCATCTCAATTCTGGCAGGAAATTACCAGAAGTGATTGAGGATTGGCATCCGGGTTATCAGAAAATGGCTACCTATGTAATCAAGAAGATTAATGAAAAGCTTAGGGAACGTAGGTTGATGAGGAGCTTAGAAAGGTTCGTGGGTGGCAGACCGTATGGAGGGAACTTCAGACTTTTGCAACGATCCATTTAATATGGGTTGTCTTCACTAAGGTCAACTCCATACTGTAAGTTAATTGTGAATATGTGAATATGTTAATACTGTGAATATTGTGCTTTTGTGGCTTGATGTAGTGTGAAGGTATGATAATTTTTCAAGAATTTCTCACGATATTCTAAATCTTTCAAAATATATCATACTCAAGCACTACAACTAACCCTCATTAATTTGAGGGGGAGCATTAATATGTTCTATGGCCATATATTGAGTTCATTTTTTACCCAAAGACCGGTTAATCCATTCAATATCCCAAATATTAATGGTTAGCATTTTGGATAAGGGGAGAAACTGGGATTAAGGAGACTTAATGATATGTGGCTAATGATGAAAAAGACTTAAAGATAATCCAACTTAATATGTGTAATGCATGTGTTAAGGGGGAGCGTTTTTTATGAACAAAACACTTAAGGCACAAAAACTTTGATTATAATATCACAAGTGCCTTAAGTGATTTTCAAGGATTTTTCATGGTGACAATACTTACCCACAACACACTTAATTCACGACGGATGTGGTGACAAAAGGGTGGTAGGTATAAGTATTAGTCCAATGATTCACAGAACCGATGGAATCTTCCCAAGGACAATTCCCTAGATAGAACTAGAAGTCCTAGGAAAGATGGAGAATGATTATGAACGAAGCTGAATGCCGACCAAGTACTTAAGCTAGCACTGGAACAATCACAACAAGGTGCTAGTAATGACGTATTGGTAAGCATTGAAGGGGTTGAAGAATGGAAAAGAATTGTAAAGATAAAGGGTGTAAAGAAAGAAGCCCTCCTTACAACTTTAGGCAGAAACCGGGTCAATACATATGCTATTGAGATCATTTGTTAATGATTCTCGATATTGAAGAAAGACATCATGGACCCGGTGATGCAATGCACAACCCTTCCCAGCTAACTCAAATATCTCTCAAAAGGTATTTGTTTTAATCACACGAAGATCAACACGTTATCTATTGGTTTATTCACTCCGAATAGACTGATAATGAATATGTGGCACTCCTCTTCAGCCATCGCTCACTAAATCAAAACGCACTATCGAGTCTAGAGCCACGAGATCATCAAAAGTCTCATTAGGACACTTTCCATTTATTCCTTGCTTTCTCACACACTGTGAAAAGTAAGAGATCTTTATGAGTCCTACGCAGTATTCTTGTAATATTGCCAGAACATCCGAGTGATACGCAAGTATTACAATGAAGATGGAAATCCTGCTTAAGCCAACATCAAACAAGCTCATGGTAGGTGACACGTGCGGTTCTTTAGAAACCAATCTTGTGAAAACTAGAAAGAAACAGTAGTTTAATTCTTAATTGAACTTAAACTCGTTCCAGGCCTCTACGCATTATCATATGATCTTGCCAGAACACTCAGAGTGACACTCTTTAGTGTTCACAGTGACGAGTGGAAATCCTTCTAGTGTTAACATCAAACAGCACTTGGTAGGTGACGTGCAAGATTCTATATGAATCAAGCTCGTGATAACTGGAAAGCAACGATGGTGAAAATCTTAATTGAAATTCACTTGTTCCAGGTTTCATGAATTGACGGCTTCAATCGCAAGGATAATTTATCCAAGTGATTCACTCTTTATGTTCGCAGTCAAGCTTAGTGATCGTCGAATAAAGAGAACGGGTTTACCCGTGAAATCCTGTCAGGAAGTTACTTAATTGAAACTATCCGTCACAGGTACGATATCTAATATCGTCCAACGGTCTTCACCGACCGGATGTAAAATGCTACCAATTTAGAATGAAATGTTCTAAGCCATTTTATTCGTGTCTTATTATGTTGCTGCGAAGACGGTGGCGTTGCGGTGTACCAGATGAAGTCGTTTCCACATGCTTATGTCTTTCTGCATCAAATTTCAACAAAATTCAAGAAAGTTCAAGATGAAGTCCTCTGCTGTACCAAACTCTGAAGCTTTCAAGAATTCAACAAAAACATAAGTGTGTGGAACATGGAGTCACGAGGAGGCAAGAATCACAAGAAGGCAAAGATCGCACGTGAAGGGTCAAAAGAACAATGCTCTCAAGCCAAAGCCTAAAAGATCAAATCAACAATTTCACAACAAAAAGAAAAGAAGAAAAGACTACGAGCTGAAGAACGAAGACTTAGTATAGTATGCTAGGTTTAGAACTGTGTAACGTGGAGTGACCTCCCTTAGGGGGAGATTGTTAGAAATACGTTTTTAACGTATATTAGAAGTATCGGTCACTCCACGATATTATTGAATGTTGTATAGCTCGTAGTTAAATATTTGTTTACTTAGTTAAGTAAAACCGGCCCATGGGCTTGTCATGGGTCCCAAGTCCATTAGAGGCTTGGACCTATATAAAACCCTTTCCACCATGGAAAGGGGTGTTGGTTGTTTCACTTTTTGATTAATAAAACACACATTTTCTCTCACTTTCTCTCACTACTTTCTCTCTCTAGAAACATCAACCCACCTTATTGATTCACAAGATTATCACAATTCTACAGCTGCAAACAAAGGTAAACCGGTTAGACGTGGACCCGAGGCCGGAGCCCCGGGGACCACCTTTGACGGTCAAGTTAGTATTCGGTTGATATATTGTAAAGAAGTGTGGTTAAGAGAGATAACCTGATTATAATGAGACCCCTACCCCTGTTTATATAGGCCTAGGGTTTCTTGTAGGATAAGTAAGGTGTGTATGGGCTGTGGGCCTGGCGGGCCGAGCCCATTACCGACTGTACGTCGACAGTTTGTATTAAGTTTTATGGTGAAAAATCATTTTCAAGTTTATGTATTAAATTGATAAAGTCTACCCATTTCCTAGAGATTTGTACCTGCTGACATTCTGAGTATAAAAGGTTAGGTTGTGACATGATGTCTATTTGTGTTGTCTTAGGTGATGTATGAGGTTCATGAGATGTAACTAAAATTTGGAGTAGTTCATTTTTTTGCATATCGACTTAAACCAAGCACGACCATCAGTCACATATTTTAGTGTGTTATTTGTGAATCAAGGTTTAAAACATGATAAGTTAATAGATGTAGGTGTCAATAAGGATTACTGGTAGTTTGTTTTGATACTGGAGTGTTTATTTTAAGCTTATTCTGCAAATAGAAGTTCACCAAGTACAATATCATAAGCTATTGTGCTATATTGAACCCACTGTGTGTCTTTTTTTATGCATTGTTTGTAGCTCATTTACATTTGTTGTGCTTATTTGAGACTCCTCAATAAGCAAAAGCTTATTGGGGGTGCCTTGTACATCCATAACAAAGCAACAAGGAAAGCAAAGAAAAAAAACCTAGAAAACAAAGTTCCCAGCGAATACACAGTGACTTCAATTCAAGTCTCTGACGGATTTGTGACACATATAACTGTCATATAAAAGTTGGGAGGAAGGAGATAACTCAATAAAAAAGGGGGTACTGGGGGTTCCGGTTTCTAAAAAAAATGCATAGAAAGTAGTAGAAAGGAGGTTTTGAACCCCTGACCATATAACAACAGCAGCTCACAACACCTACACAAACTTACCATCTGCTCTACTGAACATCTTTGTTACAAGTCCCTTCTATTTTTTTTTCGTAATAAAAGAAGATACCAAAAAGGGCAGTAGAGAGTTTCGAACCCACCTCAGGGAAGCATCAAACGCAGGCAGCCAATCCCACAACCATCTGCTCTGTCACTTCATTTTGTTAACAATTCCTTTTATTTCTGCTTTAAACCATTTTTATTTTCATATTGTTTTAAGCTAATCAGCCCTTTTAAGCTTGTTTCGAGCTTATTTGGGCTTATTTTTCTTACATTTCTTATTAGATTTTAGATTTTTCTGCAAAGTTTTATATCTTTCCCTTTTATAGTTTATTTTTTATGCATTTTTTTTTAAATTGGTTTTTAGGTTTTTAAAAATAGAAAAAAGTTTACAAAAAAATATTTTTTAGTTTTTAATTAATGTTTTTGAGGTTGACAAATAGAAAAAAATGAATTTGGACTTTTTCTTAGTTATTTTATTTTTTAGGGTATTTAATTAAATTTAAAAATTAATATAAATTAATTTAAAAGTTTTCAAATTTTTTGGTTTACTTTTTCTTTTTAATTAGAATTTTTAGAACATTTTAGTAACTTTTAATTATTTTCTAGGTGAATTTTTTTATTAGGTCGCGTTTTTACGTTCGTACGCGTATGCGTTTTCGTCCTTTTTTAGCGTAAACCGTCATTTTTCTTTCTTCCAAATCAATATTAATCTCAAATATTTCAAGTTTAACACACGCAGTAATCCTCCTTGGTGAACGATCTCACAAGGGTCATAAGTGTTTACGTTTTCCTAAACGTACGCTTAGTATTTACCGCTTTAACGTTGTTTTCCCTAAAACACGTATTCATACTACTATCAGACGCTTCTTTCGTAATGCTGAAATAGGTACTTTTTGTTGTGATGAGGGAGACAGATTTTTTTGTGATTCAGAACCTAGAATTGGTGTATTCTTTTATATTTTTGAAACAGATATTGCTTGTTCTTGTAGTGGAGACATATCTTCTTGGGATTGGGAATTTTGAAGTGTAGACTTCTTTTCTAACGATCTAGTCTTTGTTTTTGATACCCTAGTTCTAACAAGTACCTGTATATATACATAACGCGGTAAATAAGTCATGTATGTACAATTTAAAAACCAAACATGGTTTTTTTATAACTTACTATTGTGTCCACATCCTTGTCCGTAGTTGCAGTTGCTTTAGACTTTTGAATTATCACACCCTTCTGAACTCCAGCACTACCTATCGACGTCCTTTGCTCCTCATCAGTTATCGTATTTTATGTATTAGTTTCCAGTGATAATACCTGCAATATATAAGTATGTTGTTAATTTTTATTGGTAATTACAGACTGAAAATCATCACATCAACATTATAAAACTAGTCTTACATTTGACTGATCTGGCGTTAACTCTTGTATATTAACCCCATGTGGAGACAACGCTTTCATCAATCTGTTAACAACGTCCCGTGTTTGTGACATCTGGGTGGTTAATTGACTGCAATCTCTTTATCTTTATGCGACTGTCTCTCATTATCAAGTTTAGTTTCAAGTATAGCAATCCTTGCATCAGTTACTTGTTTTCTTCTAGAAAGATCAAAGTACTTTCTGCACGTAACTCTGCCTCCCACTCCTCTTGCATACCCTCTCTTTTCCTTCCCTAATACATGTGTTAATGAATCTGTGCCACTAGCAACGGTCAAGGTTCCATCTTTGATATGTTCCTCTGCTTCCATCTACACATAAAAAATGGGAAATAATTTATTATACGAATATAAACATAAAACAAAAATTTGGAGAAACACTTACAATCTTAGTGCCCACTTTGATTGTTTTATCATCTACAACTTGTCCGTTTTGTCTGACCCTTCCGTTAAACCACAATACACCACCGGGGGGGGGGGGGGGGGGGGCTCTTGATCTAGTCCAATTTCATTCGATCTTACAAACAATAAATACATACAAATTTAAAAGTTAAACCAACATAGACAACAGTGTTAGGATATTACACCAAGATAACCTTACCATTTTCTCTTTTATATATACATAGCCACCACGTCCCATTGTATGCGGATAAAGAGATTTGGAACGTTCCAATTTATTTGCAGCTGATTGCACCTAACAAAGGAGATAACTGAATGAGAAGTTGCTAGTATGTGTTGTTTATGATACTCATGTCAAGGCTTCTAATATGAATGATGTATGTAACAGTGTGTTTGTCATACGGAATTTCAAAACAATGCATGCGTACTGTGTTTAGAAATTTAAAACGAAATAGAAATTAACAACCTTAAATTCGTTCGTGGCCGTGTGGTTTACAAAAGCAACCCACTCTTCGGCATTGACAATTGCTCTGTAAGTCTTTGGAACTTCATTTAGTTTTTCAGGTGTATCTAGGTTGGGAACTATGTGCTTTGCTGCCATTTTACTTCTGAAATTTCTTAGAAGTTCACCTAGCTTATTCATAACCAACTTTTTGTAGGACACATCAACTTCAAAGTATTGTTGCACATGTTAACACAATGGTAAATTAAATGTTGAAATACAACTAATAGTTGGGTAAAAAATTTTGTATGCGTACCGTGGTTTCAGCCCAAAGTTTTTCTCTTGCTTCCTCTTTCACCAATTTCCACGATAGAATCTTTAATCATATATGCTCTCGAACCATGTCTCCTAAAAAGCCGATAAACAATGATCTGTTTGACCCTGATGTTTTATTCAGTGCATCAAAGGTTACATTTATCTTCATGACACCTGCTTTCCATATTTTGTGCGAAACTTAGCTAACCTAGTTATACCCCTCTTATTTACAACCTGTTGTTGACTGTTGTCTTCATCCTCTTCTGATTGATCACCATAATCGTCTGATTTATAAACTCCTAAATTATCCTGATTTACATCATGATTATTAACCAAATAATCATCAATTAAATCATCATTATTAACCAAATTCTCTTGATCATCGTTTGCAGTGCTCATGATTATTGTCCACATATCGATGTGTAAACGAACAATAAGTGGAATTGGTATGATACTAATGTAAAAGTATTTTAATTTTGAATACTTTGTGATTTTGGAGAAAAATTAGGGTTTGAGATGGAGACGGAGGTCAAAATTTATGGAAACTGCATCCCATGCATTAAGTTAGCATGGTAATTCAAAAAAATTCGTGAAAATTTAGCTCCAAATACAAAATTTTAAAAAACCCAAATATTTTGAACTCCAATGTACCTCCAAAGATTTCAGTTGCCTCCAAAACTTCCTAGTAAAGATAAAGTTGGAAAAAATTAAAAATTGACACATTTTAACATGCAACCAAAAACATTTAGTTTACACAGCATAAAAACCTGGAACTCATATATTAACGGATAGTGAATCATACATGGACTTAAAATACTTATATTAACTAGTTAACAACCCCATATGGTTAATTACAGATAACTGATAATTGTTTTATAATGCTAGTAATGCATACAAATCTATTAAATTGTTGCAACCTATAGGTTGAGAATACACCAGGTGCCCATCAATAACAGGCCAACAAAACACAAAAATATTTGTTCATAAAACATATTAATCAGGGGGAATGACATCATCCAACCTTCCTTTTTGCCTTTGCTGTTGATCCCATCTACAGCATTCCTTGACCCAACCTTCTTCTCAACAATTTCTTTCTAATTTTTTTTATTGGCTAAGCCAACAACGACATTTGGTCTTGGAGCATTAGCTTGAGAAGATTGACCTTTGGGAGTGTGCTTTGATCTTGGAGTGTGCTTTGGTCTTGGAGCATCAGCTTAAGCAACTAATTCTTCATCGCTAGAGTCAAAGAAAGGGCTCATTCTGATCCAATCTTTGTTTTCCCTTTCCTCCTGATATTTGACCACATCATATGTTTAAAACAATTAATCGATGAAGTGTCTGATTCAGTATGAATAACTTCTGCAAGCATGTACATATTAATGTTAGTTATACGTCGATGAAGGGAGTGTGTGGCAGTATGTGTACGATGGTTGTGGATGCCCTAATAACATTTAGATTTGGTTATGCATATGTTTATATAGGGGACCATATCCAATTGATTTGAAAAAACCTAAAACAATAACTTACTAAAAAAACCTGAAACTATAATATACTATGGGACCATATCCAGACACATTAACAAAACCCATAACCTAGATTGAAACATAGACCATATAAACACATTAAGAAGGGTTAATAAGTGTGAAAACACTTATCCTTTTACCACTTATTTCCAATAATAACAAGACCAAAACGTGTGATTTATGTCGTAAAAGTCGGAATTATGCGTGGTTTGTGTTTTTATTGTGATTTAGGACCAAAATATGAAAAAGGAAGAAAACACGGGCTTTCACGGGCTTTTATCGAAGAAAACGGGAAAAAGACGAAGTCAAAAGATCAAGAGTGCAAAAAGAACGGAAGTCCAAGGCCTATTCTGAAGATTTATCGAAGAAAAAGTCTAAAAGACGGAAGTTTAACGAAGTCGAAGAACTTAAGTCTAATAGAAGAAGAAAATTAAAAGACAAGTTCAAATCCCGAGACGACAAAGACAAAGAATTAAAGTCGAGTCGAGAAAACGTGAAGAAAGCAAGAAAGAAGATGCAACACATGCACTCCTTCGACCTTCCCTATAAATACCCTCCTAATAGTCATTAGGAGGGTAGTTAGATAGTTTTAGCTAGTTTTTCACTTTTTCATTTTTCTTTCTAGTTTTAGAGAGAAAAAGTCTTAAACTTTCTCTCACTAAATTTCATCTTCCTTCTTAATCTTTCAAGATTAAACACTTTGTATTGCTTATTTTTATTAATCAAGTTCATTTTAAGCTTTTTATCCTTAATCTCATTCTACTTTTCTTTGATTTAAGATTGATTTTGGTACAATTATCAATAGATCCGTGTTGTTCTTAATGATTTCGTGCTTAAAAAGTTAATCTTTTGATCATTTCATAAGTTTTCATTTGATTAAGCTTTAAGACTTTTGTGCTTATTGGCTTAGTTTTATGATTAGCTTATTTACTTTATAAAAAGTTTTCTTAAAAAGTTTATGTTTTTATTGTTTGATCCAAAAAGTTGCTTATTTTGAGGTTGAATAAGTTGTGATAGTTGCTTATTTAATCCGTTTAGTTGATTCGTTTTAGTTTTGGGAATAATCTCAATCTAATAGCTTATTTTCTAGCTTTTTAACCGAATCCCACAATTTTCGGAAAGGGTATAAACCCCTTTCCGATTGTTCTATTCCGACCAGTCACCCCTCTTTCCGATTGAGTCCAATCGGAAAAGGGTTTTTCACTTTCCGATCTTCCCATTGTTTGCGTATTCCGATTGATAGATTTGCTTGATATTACGATCAAGACCTCGTTTGTGCATTCCGATTGGTAGTCTTTATTTAGTATTCCGATTGGTAGCTTTTGTAATCATTCCGATTGGAGTGTTTCTGGAAATTCCGATTGGCTGTCTTGCTCCTTTTTCCGATTGCATTATACCCCCCATATTCCGACCACCAGATCGGAATACATTCCGATCTGGGGCTGTTTTAGCTTATTCCAATTGTGAGTTTTGGTGTACTCCGATCTTACTTTCTTTTAGTACTTTTCCACTAAGTTCTTATTTTTTTTAGAAAGTTTTTCCAAGTGTTAGTTTTATTTAGTGTGCTAGTAGTTTTCCATTGTCACCTTTAAGTTTACAAGCTTTTATTTTTACTCGTCATTTTAGTATTAATCTTTATTCTTCCATTTTACTCAACGACACTTTAATTACTTGCTAATAGTTTAAAACAAACAAACCAAACCATTCTCTTGATTCACCAAAAGACGATTGAGTCACACTTAAGACCGGTTTTCAATTCGAAAAGACTTCGGAACATCGAACTTTCATACTCGGCCTAAAAACCATGTATTAAATGGCGCCGCTGCCGGCTCTTTTCGTTACGATAAACGGTTTCTAGTAAGAGACGCATTAAATTTTGGGATCCGTTCTTTGAACGTTATTTTCCTTGCTTTAAAAATTTTCAAAAATCCTAAAAAATATAAAACTCTTCAAAAATATAAAAACATTGAAAAATCATTAAAAGCAATTCTTTTCCAAAGGTTTTGCACCAAAAAGATTATATAGATATTCATTGTGTATATTTTTCTTCTGCAGGTGTATGCGTACTAGATCTTCGAACTATTATGAGCCCGAGACTCGTGAAGATTTAGATATGGCTGGTGTTAATAACAACAATAATCACCCACCTCAACCCAATTTGAATAATAACAACAACAACAACAACAATGTCCTCCTACCTGATTTACGAACCATGGAGGAATTGTGCCAACCAACCATGAACGGACGCGGAGGCCCGATTGCGCCGATGCACGTCACGGCTCAGGAATTTTCGTTGAAGCATCACATGATCCAGCAAGTGCAAACGAACCCATTTCGTGGAATTCCGGATGATGATGCCAACAAACACCTCGACAAATTCATTACCATGACCCAAAGCATGAAGTGCTCCGGTGTTTCTATGGATGACCTTCGCCTTCAACGTTTTCCCCACTCACTGTCTCACCATGCCGAAAAATGGTTTGACCGTCTTCCTAAGAATTCTATTCATACGTGGAAACATGACTCAACGCTTTTTATCGCGCTACTTTCCCCCATCCATGGTCACTAGCCTTCGTAACCAAATCAGTGGATTCATGCAAGAGAATGATGAATCGCTCTTTGATGCTTGGGAACGATATAATGATTTGATCGACCGCTGTCCAAATCACAATATGCTCCCCGTCACTCTCATTGACACCTTTTAGAATGGTCTTACTTTCCGTGATCGTGACACGATCAATGCCGCCGCCGGTGGTACTTTTATGAAAAAGAGACCGGAGGAGTGTCGAGAGTTGATTGAAAACATGACTACTCACCACAAGAATTGGGATTCATCCGCATCCTCAAGATCTAATCAGAGATTCAATGTTTCTTCTACTACTTCCAATCCTGAGATATCCGAACTTACCCGACAAATCGCAATGATGCACAAAGATTTCATGTCCATAGCCACAAACAACTTTCAACAAGCTAAAGCCGTTGCTATTTCTTGTGACACATGTGGTGGTCCTCATTCTTATAATGATTGTCCTTCAACCCAAAGCAATTATTCTGAAAACGTTAACGCAGCTTACGGCACTTATCCCACGGGAGGCTATCAAGCCCGCCCTCAAGGAGACCGTGGCTTGCTAAGTTATCGTTCCAACAATTATCTTGCTCCTCCCGGTTTCCCTCCTGCAAACCAAAACCAACAACAAAGCTATAACCGAAACAACCAATCCCAACCTCGTGCTCAAAATCAATATCAATCCCAAAGAAACCCATACCCAACTTAAGGAAATTCTCAAGCTTACCAAGCTCCACCTCTCAATCAACCGATGGCAGTAAACCAAGACGTCGAGACGTTCATGAAGACTAATCGTGAGATGGTGACGAATCTTCAGAGTCAATTTGTCAACTTGAAGAATGACATGGTGAAACAAGTGAGCGATATTCGAGCCGAGCTAAGGAATGATATGGCCAAACACAACAATGAAATTAATGCAAACATGCAAAACTCTTTTAATAATCAAGCGGTTCACCTTCGTGATATGATTGGTTCACTCATCCAAAGTAATCAACCCTCTTCTTCGGGTACTCTTCCGAGTAATACCGTTGCGAACCCAAGAGGGGAGATGAAAGCAATCACCACTCGAAGTGGGAAAAGTTATATGGAACCCGAGCTTCCTACACCTCCACCCGTGATTGTGAACATGGAAAAAAAGCAAATTTCCCCACCCCCTTCACCTTCTATCCCCATTTCCCCACCACCCGTGGTTGTGAGTGATCCTATTCCATTAAAGCCTTCTTCTTCATCCAATATACCTTATCCCTCGAGGTTGAGAAAAGAGAAGTAAAAGAGCAAGGATGATATTCAGGTTTCAAACTTCCTAAAAATGTTTAAACAATTGAATTTTAACATCTCCTTTGCCGAGGCTCTCGCTCACATGCCCAAATACGCTAAGATGTTTAAAGATCTTCTAAGTGATAAGGAAAAGCTTCTTGACATCGCTCAGACCCAACTTAATGAGAACTGCTCCGCAGTGCTCTTAAGGAAATTGCCCACCAAACTTGGTGATCTGGGTCACTTCTTGATTCCTTGCAATTTCCCGGGAGTAGAGAATTGCATGGCCCTAGCCGATCTAGGTGCCAGTATAAACTTAATGCCATTAAGTGTTTGGAAGCAATTATCTCTCCCCGAGCTAGTCCCCACCAAAATGACCTTGGAATTAGCCAACCGTACGGTTGCTTATCCAGTGGGGATAGCCGAAGATGTCTTTGTTGGCTTCGACAAATTCACCTTCCCGGCGGATTTTGTCGTCGTTGACTACGAGATGGATCCTCGTGTTCCATTAATCGTTGGACGTCCATTCCTGAGGACCGGTCGCACTCTCATTGATGTAGCCGCAGGCGAAATAATCATGAGAGTTGGTGACGATCAAGTTGTCTTCAACATGGGTAAGATTTCTAAGCAACCTTATTCGTATGAGAGTGTTAATGCTATTGATGTTCTCGATGAGGCTTGTGAAGAACATTTTCATGATGCTTGCAAAAGTACTCTTTCTTCTCTAACCAATGTTGAGACCGTTGCCTCAATTGCTCCAGCATTGACTCCTTTTGGAGAAAGTGACTTGGATGATTTCGAAGCTAGCTTGGGTCCTCTCGATATTAAGTATGATAATTTGTCCACCAATTGGGATGAAGATATTCGTACTATTGAGAGACTTCTCAATGAGGATCCGTTGTCTCCTCCTTCTCCTAAAGAGGTGACTAACGATGATCCATCGTTAGTATCACCATCTATTGAGGATCCTCCTACTCTCGAGCTTAAGGATCTACCGCCTCATCTTGAGTACGTTTTCCTGGAAGACAACGAGAAGTTACCGGTCATCATCGCAAAGGATCTGAAAGAAGACGAAAAAGCAAGACTTGTCGCCGTGTTGAAGAAGCATAAAAGAGCTATCGCTTGGAAAATCTCCGACATCCGTGGAATTGATCCTCACTTCTGCACACATAAAATTCTCATGGAGGACGACTTTAAGCCCACAATTCAAAGCCAACGAAGGGTGAATCCTAAAATCCATAAAGTCATCAAAAAAGAGGTTATCAAACTTCTTGATGCGGGTATGATTTACCCTAGTTCGGATTCACCATGGGTTAGTCCAGTCCATTGTGTTCCTAAGAAGGGCGGAATCACCGTTGTGCCCAATGCAAACAACGAGTTGATTCCTACCCGTCTCGTTACTGGGTGGAGAGTTTGTATAGACTACCGCAAACTCAATGATGCCACGAGAAAGGATCATTTCCCTCTACCTTTTATGGACCAAATGCTTGAACGTCTAGCGGGTAATGAATATTACTACTTTCTTGATGGTTTCTCGGGTTATTTTCAAATACCCATCGATCCCCACGATCAAGAGAAGACAACATTCACTTGTCCCTATGGCACATTTGCTTACAAAAGAATGCCTTTTGGCTTATGCAATGCCCCTGGGACATTCCAAAGGTGCATGTTGGCTATCTTCCATGACATGGTTGAGCAAACCATGGAAGTCTTCATGGATGATTTCTCGGTCTTCGGGGATTCCTTCTCTTCTTGCCTTGCCAATTTGGAACGTATGCTTAAGCGGTGCGAAGACACTCGCCTTGTTCTGAATTGGGAAAAATGCCATTTTATGGTAAAAGAAGGCATTGTGCTAGGACACAAAATCTCTAAAGTCGGTCTTGAAGTCGACCGTGCTAAAGTAGATGTCATAGACAAATTACCTCCACCTTCAACCATGAAGGGTGTGAGAAGTTTTCTGGGTCATGCGGGCTTCTATCGTCGATTCATTCAGGATTTCTCTAAAATCGCTCGCCCGATGACCCACCTCTTGGAAAAAGATACTCCTTTTATCTTTTCTAAAGAGTGTCTCGAAGCCTTCAATCTTTTAAAGGATAAGCTAACTAAGGCACTGGTCTTGGTTACCCCTAATTGGGAGCTGCCTTTTAAATTGATGTGTGATGCTAGCGACTTTGCTATTGGTGCGGTTTTGGGCCAACGAGTGAATAAACACTTACAACCAATCCACTACGCTAGCAAAACAATGACGGGGGCTCAATTGCATTATACGACAACCGAAAAAGAGCTTTTAGCTGTTGTCTATGCTTTTGAGAAATTTCGCCCCTATCTTGTTTTATCCCCCACCATCGTATACACGGACCATTCCGCGTTGAAGTACTTGATGAATAAGCATGATTCTAAGCCAAGACTTCTTCGCTGGGTTTTACTCCTTCAGGAATTCAACATTGAAATTCGTGACAAGAAGGGAGCCGAAAACCTGGCCGCGGATCATCTGAGCAGACTTGAGGATCCATATCAAGGGGACCATCCGAACAAAGAGATCAATGACTCTTTCCCCCTTGAGACCTTAATGTCTATAAATCTCAATCTTGATGGCACCCAGTGGTTTGCGGACATTGCAAACTACCTAGCGGGTGGTATTCTCATCAAAGGGTTAACATCCCAACAAAAGAAGAAGTTCTTGAATGATGTTAAGACTTACTTTTGGGATGACCCTTATCTATTCAAACAGTGTGCTGATCTGATTATTCGTCGATGTGTTGACGGACCGGCAGCTTTTGACATTCTCCAAGCTTGCCACAAAGGACCCACCGGTGGTCACTTTGGTCCCAACTACACCGCTAAGAAAGTGTTTGATTCTGGATTCTATTGGCCCACCATTTATCGTGACGCTCACGAAATCGTGAAGCATTGTGATGCTTGCCAACGTCAAGGCAAGATCACACATAAGGATGAGATGCCTCAAAATTTCATACAGGAATGTGAAATCTTTGATGTATGGGGCATCGACTTTATGGGGCCATTTCCATCCTCCAAAGGGAACAAGTACATCCTCGTCGCCGTCGACTATGTTTCTAAATGGGTTGAATCTAAGGCTCTTCCTACGAATGATGCGAGGGTGGTTGTGAACTTTTTGAAGCAGCTTTCCGCTCGATTTGGCGTTCCTCGTTCTATTATCAGTGACCGTGGGACTCAATTTTGCAACGATCAATTTGCAAGAGTCATGGCTAAGTATGGTGTCAATCACCGTCTTTCCACCGCCTATCATCCCCAAACCAATGGGCAAGCCGAGATTTCCAACCGTGGCTTGAAGAGAATTTTGGAGCGTACTGTAGGAGAGCATCGTGCCGCGTGGGCCGATAAGTTAGATGATGCTCTGTGGGCTTTTCGTACTGCTTACAAGACCCCGATCGGTTGTACACCTTATCGTCTTGTGTACGGGAAAGCCTGCCACCTACCCATCGAGCTGGAACACAAGGCGCACTGGGCCTTGAAGTGGGCTAACTTCGACATCAACAAAGCCGGTGATCATCGCAAGGTTCAACTCAACGAGCTAAATGAATTGAGGAATGAAGCTTATAAGAACTCGTTGATCTACAAGGAGAAGACGAAGATGATCCACGATGCTAAAATCAAGAACCGAGAGTTCCACGTTGGTGATCAAGTCTTACTCTTTAACTCTCGGTTGAAGATCTTCTCTGGCAAGTTGAAGAGCCGCTGGTCTGGTCCATTCACCGTCGACAAAGTCTTTCCTTATGGGACCATTGAGCTTTCTCAGCCGAATGGGCCCAATTTCAAGGTGAATGGCCAGCGTCTGAAGCTGTACTTTGGTGAGGACATCTCTCCAGAGATGATTCCATCCCTCACCACGTTCCCCATGAACTAAATTGGGTCGAGTCAGGCTCGTGACTCGGTCAACAAAAACAAGCGCTTCTCGGGAGGCAACCCGTGTTCTATCCTTTACTGCTTTCATAATAAGTGTAGGGGGAGCCTCGCATATGTTGGTTGTCTTGTTTCTTGTGCTGTGCAGGGATTAAAGATTCAAAGATCCACCTTGATAACCTTTGACGAACCGTGATACCGTGTTCCCATCTTCCTGGTTCTATCCTAAACTCTTGTGATTCAATATTTCATATTCTATATGTTCACATTGAATTCACTTTAGTTGTCCTTTCCTTAGCAAGATTTAAACAAAGGGCACAATGTCCTAAGTGTAGGGGAGTTTACTCCCACATGCTTAAACATTGAGGACAATGTTTATCTCAAGTGTAGGGGGGACTTCTATCGAAGTAAGTGGTCTTTTCCATGAATTTTCCCTCATTTTAACCGGAAAATTTGATTTTTCGACATTTTTCAAAATTTTTAATCTATTTGTATAGTTGTGTTTGCCTTTGTTATGATTATCTTCTTTCCATTACTAGAATAGTTTTTCAATAAAGTGGTTTTAGATTTTTCTTAGCCGTGAACATTTTGACTCAACCCGAGTTTACTTACCTAAGTTTACTCTAGCTAGTATCCTTAACGTGTTTAAGTCAAGTTTTGCTAGGCTTTTATATAGGGAGCTATAAAACGCGAAAGTCTTAATTCTCACGGGTTAAGAACAAGAACTTTTCGCAAGTTCCTATAATTGATCCTAGAGAGTCGTTTATTAAGGGAACTTTAAAATGCGATTTCTAAACTTGAAAAAGTCTAAGAATTTGCAAGATCCTATAGGCGACTCGAAAACCCAAAACTTTGATTTAATAGGCTAAGCATCCACGAGTCTCATTCCTTGAGATTTTGAACTGTGGAGAACGAGAGATGATAGAGTCAATTATAAGTTCGGTATTCTTTCGTGAATTTATGTGAGTTAATTATAAGCCTATTCTCCCTCTGCTTGTTAATAAATTTATCTGCAATAAATAAGGTTGTACGATTTAAAAGGTTACTTAGCTTCTAGCCCCAGATCGTTTAAAAGTTGCTCGGTACGGATTAGAGTTCATAGCCAAGGCATAACTTATTGAAGCGGGATGCGAAGACTGGCAAGTCCGAAAAGGCCCTAACAAGGCATGAGGGCTACATTTTGTTGCTAAAGATCCAAAAGTGATGTGAAGAATCATTTATCGAAAATCAATATGAAGGATCGAGACACACGACGAAAAGCAAGAACTCCCCAAAAGTCATGGAGAAGTCTATCCGAAAAGACCCTAACAAGGTATGAGGATAAATAGATCCAAGTCCTAAAAGGAGGCGGATCGTTGTATATCAAAGTCCAAAATAAAGATTGGAGAAAAATGAAGAAGTCGTGGTCCAAAGATGAAGAATCTCTCAAAATTACAAGTGAAGAAATTCCTATTATGAAGAGAAGACCATTATTTCAAGAACGTCTCTCGAAGATTCGAAGTATGAAGTCGCTGCCAAATATCGGTCCGAGAAAGGTCTCAAATCGTGAAGCGAGTTATGCCAAGATATGAACTTTATGAGGTCCCGAGAAGCAGTTTTAAAAGATTTGGTCCTTTAGCTAACTATTGATTAAATCGTTCACTTTATTTTCGGCCTAAATAACTATCGAAATAAGTCAAACAATGCATCCTCGTAATCATTCAAGACAAAAATAAAATATAAGAGATACACCTAGGAATAAGGGAGTCTAAGTGAATAATTAGCCCACATGAGTTTGTGATAGTTTGCTAACTTATAATAACAATGATCTCGTTTTTAAGCTTGGTATGGGGAACGCGAAACTTGAGGATGATAAACGTTCATGGCCGCCAAAACCCAATGTAAGTTTTTAATTTCTTTACTTATCCCTATCTTTTATGTTTAGAATTTAATAAAGGCTAAGGTGGGTTATTTATGATGGAAAATGTAAACCGTGCTTTAAAATTAATGCATTGCATGAGGGCATTGCAATGGTCAAGTGTAGGGGATTTAATAAGTGTGAAAACACTTATCCTTTTACCACTTATTTCCAATAATAACAAGACCAAAACGTGTGATTTATGTCGTAAAAGTCGGAATTATGCGTGGTTTGTGTTTTTATTGTGATTTAGGACCAAAATATGAAAAAGGAAGAAAACACGGGCTTTCACGGGCTTTTATCGAAGAAAACGGGAAAAGACGAAGTCAAAAGATCAAGAGTGCAAAAAGAACGGAAGTCCAAGGCCTATTCTGAAGATTTATCGAAGAAAAAGTCTAAAAGACGGAAGTTTAACGAAGTCGAAGAACTTAAGTCTAATAGAAGAAGAAAATTAAAAGACAAGTTCAAATCCCGAGACGACAAAGACAAAGAATTAAAGTCGAGTCGAGAAAACGTGAAGAAAGCAAGAAAGAATATGCAACACATGCACTCCTTCCACCTTCCCTATAAATACCCTCCTAATAGTCATTAGGAAGGTAGTTAGATAGTTTTAGCTAGTTTTTCACTTTTTCATTTTTCTTTCTAGTTTTAGAGAGAAAAAGTCTTAAACTTTCTCTCACTAAATTTCATCTTCCTTCTTAATCTTTCAAGATTAAACACTTTGTATTGCTTATTTTTATTAATCAAGTTCATTTTAAGCTTTTTATCCTTAATCTCATTCTACTTTTCTTTGATTTAAGATTGATTTTGGTACAATTATCAATAGATCTGTGTTCTTCTTAATGATTTCGTGCTTAAAAAGTTAATCTTTTGATCATTTCATAAGTTTTCATTTGATTAAGCTTTAAGACTTTTGTGCTTATTGGCTTAGTTTTATGATTAGCTTATTTACTTTATAAAAAGTTTTCTTAAAGAGTTTATGTTTTTATTGTTTGATCCAAAAAGTTGCTTATTTTGAGGTTGAATAAGTTGTGATAGTTGCTTATTTAATCCGTTTAGTTGATTCGTTTTAGTTTTGGGAATAAGCTCAATCTAATAGCTTATTTTCTAGCTTTTTAACCGAATCCCACAATTTTCGGAAAGGGTATAAACCCCTTTCCGATTGTTCTATTCCGACCAGTCACCCCTCTTTCCGATTGAGTCCAATCGGAAAAGGGTTTTGCACTTTCCGATCTTCCCATTGTTTGCGTATTCCGATTGATAGATTTGCTTGATATTCCGATCAGGACCTCGTTTGTGCATTCCGATTGGTAGTCTTTACTTAGTATTCCGATTGGTAGCTTTTGTAATCATTCCGATTGGAGTGTTTCTGGAAATTCCGATTGGCTGTCTTGCTCCTTTTTCCGATTGCATTATACCCCCATATTCCGACCACCAGATCGGAATACATTCCGATCTGGGGCTGTTTTAGCTTATTTCGATTGTGAGTTTTTGGTGTACTCCGATCTTACTTTCTTTTAGTACTTTTCCACTAAGTTCTTATTTTTTTTAGAAAGTTTTTCCAAGTGTTAGTTTTATTTAGTGTGCTAGTAGTTTTCCATTGTCACCTTTAAGTTTACAAGCTTTTATTTTTACTCGTCATTTTAGTATTAATCTTTATTCTTCCATTTTACTCAACGACACTTTAATTACTTGCTAATAGTTTAAAACAAACAAACCAAACCATTCTCTTGATTCACCAAAAGACGATTGAGTCACACTTAAGACCGGTTTTCAATTCGAAAAGACTTCGGAACATCGAACTTTCATACTCGGCCTAAAAACCATGTATTAAATGGCGCCGCTGCCGGCTCTTTTCGTTACGATAAACGGTTTCTAGTAAGAGACGCATTGAATTTTGGGATCCGTTCTTTGAACGTTATTTTCCTTGCTTTAAAAATTTTCAAAAATCCTAAAAAATATAAAACTCTTCAAAAATACAAAAACATTGAAAAATCATTAAAAGCAATTCTTTTCCAAAGGTTTTGCACCAAAAAGATTATATAGATATTCTTTGTGTATATTTTTCTTCTGCAGGTGTATGCGTACTAGATCTTCGAACTATTCTGAGCCCGAGACTCGTGAAGATTTAGATATGGCTGGTGTTAATAACAACAATAATCACCCACCTCAACCCAATTTGAATAATAACAACAACAACAACAATGTCCTCCTACCTGATTTACGAACCATGGAGGAATTGTGCCAACCCACCATGAACGGACGCGGAGGCCCGATTGCGCCGATGCACGTCACGGCTAAGGAATTTTCGTTAAAGCATCACATGATCCAGCAAGTGCAAACGAACCCATTTCGTGGAATTCCGGATGATGATGCCAACAAACACCTCGACAAATTCATTACCATGACCCAAAGCATGAAGTGCTCCGTTGTTTCTTTGGATGACCTTCGCCTTCAACTTTTTCCCCACTCACTGTCTCACCATGCTGAAAAATGGTTTGACTGTCTTCCTAAGAATTCTATTCATACGTGGAATGACATGACTCAACGCTTTTTATCGCGCTACTTTCCCCCATCCATGGTCACTAGCCTTCGTAACCAAATCAGTGGATTCATGCAAGAGAATGATGAATCGCTCTTTGATGCTTGGGAACGATATAATGATTTGATCGACCGCTGTCCAAATCACAATATGCTCCCCGTCACTCTCATTGACACCTTTTACAATGGTCTCACTTTCCGTGATCGTGACACGATCAATGCCGCCGCCGGTGGTACTTTTATGAAAAGGAGACCGGAGGAGTGTCGAGAGTTGATTGAAAACATGACTACTCACCACAAGAATTGGGATTCATCCGCATCCTCAAGATCTAATCAGAGAGTCAATGTTTCTTCTACTACTTCTAGTCCTGAGATATCCGAACTTACCCGACAAATCGCAATGATGCACAAAGATTTCATGTCCATAGCCACAAACAACTTTCAACAAGCTAAAGCTGTGTGTTGTGTGTGATTTATTGGATAAAGATTTAGGGTTCATTCTTCCTGTGTGCTGTGTGTGATTGTGAAAATGGTGGCGGTTACAAGATGGTTGCCGGATATTTTTTGTGTTTAATAAAAATGTAAATATTAAATTTACTTAATAATAAAAGTATAATTAACATTTAATTATTAAAAGTTAATAATAAATAAATAATAACTAAATAAAAAAGCATATACGTTGTATTTAAAAAAATTGTCAAAATTAACTAACTTTTAAAAGTTTATAATTTTAAACATAAAATAAAAATATTACTTTAATTTTAAACATAAAATTAGTTAAATAACTTAAAGATATTAGGTTATAATAATGCTTGACAACCGCGAGATAAATATCTTTTGGTTTTTATGAAGTATGTGGGATTTATTGAGCTTTATATCAATCACCTTGAATAATCAAAGTTTCATGCTTCGATTAAAATATGATCGACTTTCTTGTGACAAACGTTCGGAACCTAATCCATACCAAGGAAAACGTCATCTCAAGCAAGTTTATTATGCATAGGGTCGATTTTGAATGTCGGTTTAATAAGGTTAGGGTGACAACATTATAGTTTGGTATTATGGGTTAAGGTTTATGGTTTAGGGTTGGGGTTTAGGGTTCAGGGTTTAAGGTATAGGGTTAAGGGTTAAGGTTTAGGATTTATCGTTTAAGGTGTAAAACCCGCTTAAAATACATGAATGCATTAATTACACGAAAACACGGATTAATTAAAACTTTATATTTAATTAATACACGACACGTACCAATAATAATTAACATTTAAATACAAGTATTACGTATATTATTATTTATTATTTACAAGTATTTACATATAATAAATAATATATGACAAGAATAAACACGAACATAAAACACGAACACATGTCATGAACTTTAAAACTCGACAGGTAATTAAAACACGAAAAACAAAAACATATAATTATAAGGGGTGTTTGGATGACAAGAAGGGAAAAGAGAAGGGAGGCCCATGGCCCGGCCCGTTAAACAAACTTTCATGTATCAAAAACCTACCAGGGATTTCATTTAATCAATTTAGCAAAATTAACAAAACCTTATCTCTCTCTCCCTCTTTGGCCGCCGGATCCACAAGGAAAAACAAGAAGGAAAAGCAAGTTTTGATCTCTAAATTATTAAGGGTATTGTTCGTGTTCATAAATCCCTAATCACTACGCGCACGGTATCTCTAAACTTTAAGTCTTTCATTATATTTTTATTTATTCAAGGATCTATTAGTTATAATAAGAACATATGAGGTTAAACACTAATCATGTAACTAAACAATTTTAAACCGGGTTTTGTTCGGGTGTCATGGAAACCGAGAGTTCTAGGACTCTTGGTGTGGTTTTGTTTAAGCTAGTCGGACCCTATAAGAGGGCGGTGGTTATTTCTGTTGGTCGGCCACAACAGCAAACCACCCTAGTAGTGGGGCGTTTGGCTAAACAGTGGGAACCGAGAGCAAGAAAGCTCTCGGTGGGATCTTTGAGGGCAGCAGTGGCAACCGGCTAGGCTGGTGGTTGCTGTGTGCGTGCGGTGGCAAACCACAGCCTTGTGGCTGTGGTGGAGTCGTGTGGTTCGAGGCATGACGAGACATGGGTGGCTTGGTGTGGCTTGGTTCGGGGCTCGGTTACACGAAATACACACAAGTGTGTGTTTGGTTTAGTTTTGCTAAATTCATTTTATTAATTAATTAAGTTATATTAAATTAATCATGTTATAGTTAATTTAATTAATCAAGACTTAGGATATAATTTTATTAATCATAAAATTTGACATGGCCATGAATTAAACAAACTATACATTATAATAATTATGCATATAATTATTCTTGATATAAGGTAAATGTTACATTTAATTAATTAAGGACTTAGCATAATTATAAATTTTATGTTAACCATGGTTTAATTAAATTAATACTATACTTTAGTTTAGTTATACAAGTAACAAGTTATGGTAAAGTATTATTAATATAAATTAACCTAAATTATTAATTAATAACCATTTATAAACCATGTATTATATTATTAATTATCATGTTAGCCTAAAGTATTTGTTCATTAACAAACTTTACTATATTATGACATATTATTAATATTAACTTATAGATATATTCAATAAGCTCTAGCTTATATCACTTGCTTATTTAACAAGCATATTATTAATTATGGAAACATGCTGTTTATGGAAACATACTATTTATAAAAACATGCTAGTTGTGGAAACATACTATTTATGAAAACTTTCTATTTTTGGAAACTTATTAATTATGGAAACTTGCTATTTTTGGAAATTTACTATATATAGAAACCTTCTATTTTTAGAAAGTTACTTATTATGAAACATCAAGTGTAATAACACATGAAACATGATATACACTAATCAAGAACACATGAAACATTAAGAAATACATGATAACACATGAAACAGTAAAACAAGTCAAGAGCATGTAAAACAAGTCAAGAACATGTAAAACAAGTCAAGAACATGTAAAACAAGTCAAGAACAAGTAAAAAAAGTCAAGAACAAGTAAAGTAACTAATACTCAGCAAGTTATACATGAACACACAACTCATTCACGTCCTTTATTATGTAGCACTCGTAAAGTCGGAGTAGATTATGTTCCACTTTCCATCTTTCATTTCGTTACTGGACATAAGGTACGGATATTCCGTCCTTTAGTATGTACATTCCTTTTCTATCTATGATTAGGACCCCGTTTGTTGCCATCTGTTTTCCCCAGTAGTTTACATGTTATTAAACTTTTCAGTAATTACCATGCCATGATTTTAAATTTCCTGAGCTATATACATGCATGCCATGTTTCACCTAGTTATAGAGGTACCATAACCATAACACTTGAGACACCGGTGTTATGACTCTTCCATGACGAGAGTGATTTCTCGCGGCGTCCCTTTCAGTTATTGGCCATTATTATTATTATCATGTGGGGCGAATGGGAGCATCCTAGTACATGATTTACAGATTTACACGGTGACTGCGGGGTGTGCTCTACATCCGTCACATGGAGTTGATCCCTCCACTTAGACTAATATAATTAGAGGAAACCCGTTTAATTGCATGACGAGGTCACCTCTCTATGTATTCATGCACGTTGATACCTTTCATGACCTATATGAGCTCTTTGGCATTTAAATTATAGTTTTCATGATTAAACATAATACTTTTCAGATATAAACCAGTTTATAAAACATGTTCCAGGTTTTACAGGACTTACATTATTCCGCTGCATTTCGTGCTTTACTTATGCTTCAGTTATTCATATCATGTCATCTTATATCCGTTCACTGAGCGTATTGCTCGGCCATATTTCTTTTCATGTTCCCATACGGCAGGTACTAAAGGAAAAACTTAGGCACTCAAAAGTACGTGCATAGGATGGAGGCTTCCTATGACTTCATTTCCTTTATGCATCTATTTACTTATTATTTGCTTGGACATTGTTTAGTTCTTTTTCTACATTCTTTACTTATGCATGTGTGAGCTTATGTGTTGGGACCGATGTTTGATTCAGGTTTCCTTTATGGTCATTTATGTTTTTAAGACATTTACCTTGCATGCTTTGATGACACGCCATAATTATTAAGTAACGGTCCACTTGTCAAAGTGGGATGTTACAATTATGGTATCAGAGCCTGGTTTCGACCTGTAGGCTCTAAAACTTGACCTGTGACTAGTGGGTAGTTACCAAGATCTTCCTAAACTGGCAGTTGACTTATTTCATGTATCATTGTGTTCTGTTAAGTTTTTGACTAAGTAAGGGTTGATACAAGATCGGCCATACTTAGTTGCATGTGCTTTTCTTCGAATTTTGTTTTGTGGGTTGAACCATAGTCGTCCACCCTTGCTCATGTCAGTTTCGTTGGCTATGCCTTCATAAATGCTTTCATGCATCTTTTATGTTTATTCCATGTTTCTAACAGATTAATCATTTTATTTTCTCTTTGAAACTGTCAGATGGTTAATACATGCACGAACGAGGAACTCGCTGCAGCAGTCAATGCAGCTTTGCAGGCAATGCTCCCTCAGATCCAAAATCAGATTTAGGAAGCATATCAGGCTATACTAAATCATGCTAATCCTCATCCTCCTCCACCAATCACACTCCGCACATGGTTGGAGCGTTTCAACAAACAGAAGTCTAGATCGTTCGAGAAGGTTGAGGTCCCGTCAGATACTGAGAACTAGATCTCGCATATGGAGAAAATATTTGATGATATGGGTTGCGATGAGGTATACAAGGCAAGGTTGGCATGCTACAAGTTTGAGGGTGATGCGTTAGCATGGTGGAGGGCTTACAAGCTGACTAATGGAGGTGAGGCATGGCTTGCTACTTTGACATGGGTACAATTTACAGAGTTGTTATACAATCAGTTCTTCCCTAGAGCTGAGCAAGAACGACTAAAGAGAGACTATCATGCTATCCAACAGAAGGTAGGTGAGAACAACACATAATTCATGTATCGTTTCCTTAGGTTAGCAGGTTTTCTAGGTGCAGCTGTTGGCACAGCTGAGGAGCAAGCAAAGCATTTCCGTTGGGCTCTTCACACCTCGATTACTGATCGTCTGCTATGTGCTACACTCACCAATGTGGCACAAGTTAATGACGCAACACGCAGTCTGGAGATGCTCCAAGAGAGGGGTGGGTATGAGGAGTCAGCTCGACCTAAGAAGAGGTATATTTCAGTCATCAAGCATTACCACCTTATTCAAATCTATATTTTCAATTATATATCATGTTCTATTCAATTGTATCTTTCAGGCAGAAGGGTGGAGACCAGTCCCAACCAGCCACTCATCAGAACAACAACAAGGGACACAGTCAGACTAACGACCATTATGCGTTAGACAGGTGTGGCGGTAGTGATAACTACCATAACAATGATATCTACTCCAACAACGGCAGGTCCCTAAATATTTAACTCTTCCATGTTAAACTGCGGTATGACATAAATTCTAACATCTCAGTTTTTTAACAAGAACTCTGGGAACGGGCGTGACCAGAACAAGAAGGGTCAGCAGCGTAATCACTCAGCTTAATCTCGTATTATACCTAAACTTTCAGTCTAGTCATGTTTATGTTCCAACTATCATGTCTCACGCATATCTTCTGAATCAGGCTCTCAGCTAGCAAGGATACCCACTAGAGGGTATTCTCATCCATCTGCACCACCTACAGTCGTAGACATCTAGGACCATGTTGTCGTGTTGCAGGTGTTTGCTTCAAGTGTGGCAAGCAAACCATCTCATGAAAGACTGCAAGAAAGGGGAAACTGTTGGTACATCATGTACTGTCCTTCAAAAACCAGCAACATCAGGCCGTGTTTACACCACTACCAGATATCAGGCCAACAAGTCTAGAGGTACCATTACTGGCATCTTATTTATGTACGGACATGCTGCCTGCGTTCTATTTGATACGGGTGCGACCCATTCAGTTATATCCACTACTTATGTTGTTCGTATTAATAAGACACCAATGCCACTTTAGAATGTGTTAAAAATATCCACGCCCATGAGAGACTCTGTACGCATTACACACGTGTATAAAGATCTTCCCTTAGAATTTGATGACAAGATCCGTCCAATTGACGCACTGTCCTTGCGAATTTGATATGATTTTAGGCATGGACTGGTTAGCAAAACACCATGCCACGATTGATTGCCACACATATCGAGTTATATTCGGTGATGTTCAAGCCCCATAATACATTCCTAATGGTTTTATACCAGGATAGTCTGTACAAATCATTTCTGCCTTGCAAGGACGTGCCTTACTAGCTCATGGCTGCGAAGGTTTCTTGGCTACAGTTCATGACATGACTACTGTATCTCCATCTATTCATGATCAGCCTATTGTTTCAGAATTCCCAGATGTGTTTCCAGAAGAACTTTCAGGTATACCACATATCCGTGAAGTTGAGTTTGGCATTGATCTCAATCAAGGAGTTGAACCTATCTCCAAGGCTCCTTATCGCATGGCTCCCATAGAGCTCAAAAGGTTGAAAGATCGGCTGCTGGAGTTACTGGAGCGAGGTTTTATTCGCTCGAGTGTATCACCATGGGGTGCACCAGTGCTATTCGTTAAGAAGAAGGACGGCAGCATGCGATTGTGCATTGACTAACGTGAGCTAAACAAGATCATAATCAGAAATCGTTATCCATTACCACGTATTGAGGATTTATTTGACCAACTGCAAGGTGCCAAGCACATTTCCAAGATTGATCTACGATCAGGATACCATCAGCTGCGAGTGAAGGAGCAGGATATTTCTAAGATTTCTTTTAGCACACGATATGGACACTATGGGTTCGTAGTCTTTCGGACTCACAAACGCTCTAGCGGTATTCATGGATTTAATGAACCGCGTTTTCATGAGTTTCGGATAATTAGTCATTGTATTTATCGACGACATTCTGATCTTCTCGTAATCCATGGAAGAACATGAGGAACATCTTCGCACGGTACTACAGATTCTTCGTTAGAAGCAACTGTATGCAAAATTTGCCAAGTGTGAATTCTGGTTAAGTAAGGTGGCATTTCTGGGCCACATAGTTTCTGTAGAAGGGATCACCATGGATCATGCGAAGGTTGAAGCTATCACAAAATGGCCAAGATCGACATATGCAACAGAGGTTCGTAGTCTTCTGGGTTTAGTTGGATATTATCGCGGGTTTGTAGATAACTTTTCACGGTTAGCCTTGCCTTTGACTAAGCTGATGCGTAAGGGAGTCAAATTCGTCTGGAATGATGAGCGGGAAAAGAGCTTTGAAGAACTTAATCAGCGATTGGTTTCTGCACCTATTCTTACTCTCCCATCTGGCACAGATGGATTTCAAATTTATAACGATGCTTCGGGAAAAGGACTTGGTTGTGTACTCATGCAAAATGGGAAGGTGATTGCCTATGCATCACGAAGGCTTAAGCCATATGAAGAAGATTATTCCACTCATGATCTGGAATTAGCAGCAGTTGTTTTTGCACTCAAAATCTGGAGGCATTATCTGTATGGTGAATCATGTGACATCTTCACTGATCACAAGAGCCTCACATACATTTTCACACCGCGAGAACTAAACATGAGACAAAGACGGTGGTTTGAGCGACTAAAGGATTATGACACCAACATTCAGTACCATCCTGGTAAAGAGAATGTGGTGGCTGATGCTCTAAGCAAGAAATCAGGCATGATTGCGGGCATCAAGTTGGAAGAAGAAATTATTCGTGATCTAGAGCGTTTAGACATTGAGCTTTTTGTACGTGGACAACATGGTTACTGGGCTAATCTGAGAGTTGAACCAGTCTTAATCTCTCGGATCAAGGCAGCTCAGAAGTACGACGGTGAGATATGGCCTATTATTTAAAATATCGATCAGCAGACAGAGTTCCGTATAGATGATGATGGCGTTGTATGGCAGGGTACCAAGTTATGTGTTCCAGAAGACTCTACACTCAGAGAAGCCTTATTGACTAAGGCTCATAGCTCTCCATTCTCCATTCATCCAGGTTCTACCAAAATGTATCAAGACCTCAAGCAGTCTTTTGGTGGAGCGACATGAAGCAAGATGTTGCTACCTTCGTTTCCAGGTGTTGACCTGCCAGCAGGTTAAGATAGACACCAGCGAGCTAGTGGTTTACTACAACCATTAGAAATTCCCGAATGGAAGTGGGACAAGATCTCCATGGATTTTGTTACAGGACTACCGTAGACTCAGAAGAAGCATGATTCTATATGGGTCGTTGTCGATCGATTAACCAAGTCTGCTCATTTTCTTCCAATCCGCAAGGATTACTCAGTTAGCAGATTGGCAGAAATATTTCAGTAGGAGATCATGCGATTGCATGGTACTCTATCAAATATTATATCAGATAGAGATCCATGATTTACATCTCGTTTCTGGAAAGGCTTTCAGAAATCTTGGGGCACCAGACTCACGCTTAGCATGGCCTTTCATCCTCAGATTGATGGTCAGTCATAGCGTACTATTCAGACCTTAGAAGACATGTTGCGTGCTTGTGCACTAGAATGGACAGGGAATCGGGATGATTACATCTGCTTGGTTGAGTTTGCCTACAACAACAGTTGGCACGCAAGTATCAAGTGTGCACCTTTTGAGATGTTATATGGCAGGAAGTGTCGTGCTCCAATCTGTTGGGATCAGGTTGGTGAACGAATCATTGAGGTTCCAGAGATGATTGAGGTGACCAATGAGAAGGTCGCCATCGCCAAGGCAAAGCTTCAGGAAGCTGGTGCTCGTCAGAAGAGCTATGCTGACAAACATCACAGATCGTTAGAATTTCAGCATGGTGATCATGTTTCTTCAAAGTATCACCAGCACATGGAGTCAAGCGTTTTGGTATCAAGGGCAAGCTCAGTCCTCGTTTCATTGGACGGTTTGAGATCCTCGAGCGAGTCGGTAAGGTATCGTATCGGTTGGCGTTACCTCCCCAGCTATCTCATGTTCACAATGTGTTCCACGTGTCCCTACTCAAACGTTACAATTATCATCATCTACACATTGTTACATATCCACTCGGTCAGATTTGAGAAGATTTATCCTATGTTGAGGAACCCGAGGACTGCTTTTATATATAGTCTCATCGTCCAAAAAGGGCTTTAAATGCATTAAATATCATGAAAATGGCAAAATATATGCTTATGTTTGTTACTTGTGTATTTTAGGTATGGATATTGAGAAAATGACAAAAGATCACAAGAATCATGCAAAAACGAACACGGGAAACGAAGCCACACATTGAACCAAGCTCTAATGAAGATTTTCCAAGACAAACCCTTGAAGATTTGAATATTATGCAAGAAGGGTCCTCCAATATTGAAGAATTGACACTTTAAACCCTTGTATCTTCATAATTACAAGATTGGTCCCTAAAGTTTGTCAAAATTATAAAAGGGTCCTCCACTTTGAAGAATTGGCAAACTTAGTCCCTCAACAAAACTAAATTGTCAATATTAGTCCTCCTCAAAGTCAAACATACCATGAAGGCCTTCAAGTTACAAGAAATTACATGTTTGGTCCTTTAAAAATGTCAAATTACCAAAAGGACCCTTAACTTTGAAGAAATGGCAAAAATGGTCCCTCAAGAATTATCACTTGTCAATTTTGAGTCCTCCAAGAAGTCAACCATACAAGTCAAGACCATTATCATTGAATAAAATGCCAAAACATCCCTTCAAAAATCAACAAATGGCAAGAAATACCCCTGAAATTACTTTACAAAACTTTTTGGGGCAAAAGTGTGAAGTTGGAAACTTCATTAACAAAGGGAATCGAATTTGGCCAGTTTTATTTGCATGTGACAAGAAAGAAAGAGTTAAGGGGTTAATCATGGCAGACATCTATAGTAACTTAGACCAATCACCACTTGCCACCTCACCCCACTCACATTTTCCACCAATCAGAACCCACCCCCATTCCACCTCATTTCCCACTCACAACTAATTAAACTAATCTGATTAGTTTAATAATATGGCACTAAACACAAGTTTTAAACACAAACCGGATGAAAATATGTACTATTAATCTCAAGAACACATTCGGGTTTTCTTAATTATGTTGTAATTAGGCCCTAATATGCTCGAGATTATGATTAAGGTATCCTTAATCATAACCCAACTCTTAATAAACTTGCCACCTCACTCAAATGACCCACACAAGATTCCCTTGCTGCAAGAATGAAGAAGCTGCCAAAACACCACCAGTCATCCAACGTCCAATATCCAAGCTTAGTTTTTAAGCTTCTTTGAAGCCCTTGGATACACTTTCACCTTTAACAACTCACACAACATGCCAAAACAATGTCACATGATCAAGCATTTTCAAAACCCTCAAGGGCATATCTGGAACTTCATTAGTTAGGGTTTTACGTTTTTTGCACTCACTAGTTCATTTGTAGCCTATATAAGGCATAGGATGTGCAACATTTGCACTTGCTCTTGATTTTTCCTTTGTTCAAGTTCTGTAAATCCTTTGTCATTTATAAATGAAAAGTGTTTGAAACTTTGAAGAGAAACCAAGTGCCAATCTTTATTATTGCTTGTTAATGTTACATGTTTACTAAACCTGAATCTCAAAACGTTTTCCTAGACTTTGTGCAAGAATTTGCCCAAAGTTCTTAAATCTTGATATTTTGCTAACATCTTGGTACACCTTGGAATTTTTGGGCTATAAGTTGATCATAGCACCCTGATATTGTGATATCAAGGTGTTGTGAGGCTTATAACTTGGGGATAATCAAGTGTGGGGTACAAGAGTTGCATTAATCAAGGCTTTGTCACTTTATTGTTTTTTTGCTTTTAACCTTGTTGAATCTTAGCAGGGTTGTTTGTGGAAGCTTGTGCTTGTTCTTGCTAGCACATTAGCTCAAAATTCGTGGGTGTGGATGTACATCCATGAGGTTTGAACCATTCTACCTTAAATCTGCTTAAAATCTTGATTTTTGGTGATTTTGTGTGTTACTTGTGTTCTTGTGAAATTTGTGGCTTAATCTTGTTTAATACTGCATATTACATCTGTTTATGTGTTTGATTGGGCTTGGGTAGTCTTGGAATACACTTATACTTGTTTAAATTTTATTTGAAAAAGATAAGGGGTGTTTAGGATTATTTGTTTAAGATCATAGATTGGTATTGTGTTGTTAGAAAGTGTTGTTTGTTGTTTGTATATGTTATTTACTTGGTTGAGTACTAAAACCTGCAAGTTATTGGCTTTAAAACCTTAAATTCAAGATTGTGCTATATCTCATTGGTTTTGACTGTTTATGACCTAAAACTTTGGTAATACTTAGAGTATATGCATGTTTAGGGATAAAAGGTGTTAAATCAAAGTTTGTGTAACCTGATTTGAAGATTTGAGTGTTTAAAATTGGCTTGTTGGTCAAGTATATCAGCAAAGTGAAAAATCTATTTGTTCTTGTTCATCAATAACTATTTGGTGCTTGAATCTTGATCTAAACCTTGAACCAGTGCATGAAACTTGTTGATTTATGTTAATTTGAATTAAATATAGCTTGTGTATGCTTTTGGTGCAATTTGGTTGGCTGAATCTTGCTAAAATAGCTTATTGAACTCTTAACTGCTTATGTTCATGTCTGTGAGATGTCTTGTGATTGATTGAATTAACTGTACTAATTGGTTGATTGTGATTGTGATTTCTTTGTTGTTTCTGACTCCCTGTGATTCACTGATCACAAGGGTGCCTTGTTTGTAACTTGATTCCAACAAAAATTCACTAAAGACAAATAGTCAAGAAAATCAAGCAGTGGGAAAAGTTCCCACTGCTCAACACCCAAAACTAGCCCCTTCTAATGTTAATTTTGATCCAGCTTATTTATAAGCCAAATTGGCTTATCCAGACTTGCAACAACTTATTTTTTGTGATAGATCTTCCTCATTTGACCCATTTATTTGATCTGGAGCTTATCAGACCTTGGCTTTGACTTTTTACTAGAAAACTCATAAGGTTGACTTTTAATTAAGTGCTTATCTGCTTATTTCAGCTTATTGAGTGTGCTTATTGAAAAACTTTTTGTTGATTAAGCTTAGTTAAGTCATTTAAAAGCTTTTGAAACTTGAATCAGCTCTTGGGGTGGCCTAAAACTCGAAAACGACTATTTTGTCGTTTTGTGAAGATAGCTTTTAGCTTATTCAGGCTTATTCCTTGTGCTTATTTCGAATTTATTTTTACAGATCTCTTAAGTAACTCAAAAGAAGCTTGTGTGTCTAATTTGAGCTTATGACATCAGCTTATAGCTTAATGGGCCAAAAAGCACATTAAGAATAAGTTGCTTTGAAATAAGCTGCTTTGAAATAAGATAGCTTAAACACATTTTCAGCTTTTGGGCCTTTAGAGTTTTGTTTTTAAAATCAAATTTTGAGTAAGACTCGAAGTTTTGGGCTTATTTGGTTTACATTTTCTTATTGGGCCCAAATTAAGCCCATTAAGGGACTGTTTTATCTTTTAGCCCATTTCAAGGCCCATTAGGGGTATTTTGTAATTTCAACTTCATTTCTGTGTTTATTAGGTTCAAATAAGCTAGTTTTCAACTTTTTAGAATTTTTATTAAATTTTGGATTTTTAATATTATTTTATTATTATTTTATTATTAAAAATTAAAATTTAGATTTTTCAACTTTTTATATTTTTATTAGGTTAAACACATTAATTTAGGAATTTTACATTTTTTAAAACATTTTTATTATCATTAGATTAATTTTTAGAATTATTTTAAGTTTAAATATTTTTTAATTATTTTTAAATAGTTTTTATTAATTCTAAAATTTTCAAAAATAGTTATAAATTTAGTTAAGTCATTTTAGAGGTTTACAATTGAAAAAATCTCATTTTGGGCTTTTTGTTAATTAACTTGATTTTTTGGGCTTTAATTAGCATTAAAAAATTATTATTTAATTAAATAAAAGGTTTGAGTGATTTTTGATTTTTTGTAAACTCTAATTACATTATTTAGGATTTATTGCAATTTTTTAGGAATTTTTAGGGTAAATTTTTAATTTTGCTACTTTTTACGGTTTTACGTGTACGACTAATCGTCTTAGTTTAATCCACAATCGTAACCGTCATTCTCTTCTAATCTCTTTTCTTCTTTTCTTTTCTCATAAATATAATCACAAAAGTTAATCATGTCTTAACACACACACCAAGCCTCCTTGAGAACGATCCCCACTTTGGGTCATAACTTGTGGTTTACCTAAACTACTTGTGTACTTACCCTAATTACCTTTGTTTTCCTAAACAAAGTGTAAAAACTCAACTATCATTTTGGCGCCACTGCCGGGGAGGTGTGTTGTGTTTTGATTTGGAAATTGTTGTTTTTATATATATCCATAATATCTATTTGTATTAGTAGCACTCTACTAATACGTATTATCAGTTTTCGTTTTTTGTGTGAATATTATTAATATATTGTATACGTAGAACAATAAATTCACAAGTACTCCAAAAGTGTGAAAACACAACCTTGATTGGGAGGTCATTACTCAATCATTGTATTCGAATCTCAAACAAGAAAGAAAAGGCATAAATAGATAAATACTTTCGTGAAGCTCGATTTTGAAAAATACATACTATAAGGTGGGTATAAGGCGGGTATTATAAAATATACCCTAAGGAAAAAGGCTCTTTAGTGTTTCGCGCCGCCTCGTTTCCTCGCTTGCTTGTGAGTATTTTGAGATTGAAAGCTAATCAAGGGTTTTGCCGCCCAAAGTATTATTAAGTATCATATATACTTTCTTGGTTTCATTTGATTAAACCCTCTTGAACGTTTTGGTATTCCACCAACGTTCTAAAGTCATCGAAGGCGTTCACTTCACGTGATCGTTTTCATTCCTTGAGGCTTCTTTGATCAAGAGATTTGATTAAGGAGGAGATTTGTAGATTTTTTTCTACTTAATACAATCACAAAAAATCCAAAAAAAGTAAAAACAATCAAAAACCAACAAAAATTGGAAAAATACAAAACACCAAAAAGAATCTTCTTTTCTCATCCCCTCGTTGTACGTGATGTTTATGCAAACCCGCAACCAAGTAAGACGTGCACGTAAACGAAAAAACCGAAAGGAGTCAACACCTACTCCTAATCTTTCTAGTGAGGAGTCTCCTATTGACGAACCTATCGTAAGAGAAGAACCAACCATGGCAAATCGAACTATGATGGAGTTACTTCAGCACCCACCGAGGGTTATGGAGAGGCTATTGTAATTCCCGCTATCCTTGCGGAGAATTTTGAAGTGAAAACGGGTTTATTGTCGATGATCCAAAACAACAAATTCCGTGGTGATGAAAAGGACAACCCGCACAACCATATCCGCCAATTCAATCGTCTTATCGCCACTTGCAAATTTAAGGATATTGCTAATGACTCGATTGAGATGATGGTTTTTCCTTATTACTAGCGGGGCCCGCTAAAATTTGGTTAGAGAAAGAGCCACCCAATTCTATATTGACGTGGAAGGATCTCGTTTCAAAGTTTGTGAACCAATTTTTCCCGCCCTCTAAGACTACGCATTTGAAAAACCAGATTTCAAAATTTTCACAAGAATTTAATGAGAGTTTTTCAACGGCTTGGAATAGGTTTAAGGAAATGTTAAATGAGTGTCCTCATCACGGTTTTTCCAACTTGCATCAAATTGACACGTTTTACAATGGACTTAATGATCATGAAAGAGATTATCTAAATGCCGCCGCGGGTGTTAAATTTTTGTGTAAAACGGTTGAGGAAACGTTGTTGATAATTGAGAATAGATCTAAGGTGTATATTCCTCGTAACACATCGAGTGTTCGTAAGGCTTCGTCTTCGGCTTCACCTTCTTTGTCTAATATCATCGATGCTTGCCAAATTGAGGCGAACTTGGAAAACAAAATCTTTGATAAGCTTAAAGGACTTTTAATTGAATTCAAAGTTGGAGAACAAAGTGATCCCGCTACGGCTAAAGCGGTTGAGGTTTCATGTATGTATTATGGTGAAGGTCATGATTTCTCTGAGTGCATTACCAACGGTGGTAACACTTCGAGTGCCTACGCGGCCACGGGAACCCACAACCAAAACGGTCAAGTTACCCGCTCTAATCAATTGACTCCACATGGTTTTGCTCCAAATCAAAATGCTAACAACAACTATCGAAACAATCAAGTTGGTTTCAAAAACAATTACAAAGGAAACTATAGGAATCAAGGGGCTAATAATCAAGTTTCAAACAAAAATCAAAATAATGATTTTCAAAACAACAACAAGAGTTTGCAAACTTTGAAAGATCTTCCAAATGAATTTGTTGAATACGCTAATGGAAACGATGCTAGGTTTGACAACATTCAAAGAGAAATCATTAGCCTAAGATCCGAGTTTAAGAACGACTTGAAGAAGGAGTTGAAAAACGAGTTAGAAAATGAGCTTAAAATCCATACAAACAAAATGGAAGGAAATGTAACTAGGTTACAACAAAACCAACAAAAAATGGAACAATGACAAAATGAAATAAAACAAGAGATGATTAAGGCCGAGAAGAGGCAATCCATGTTTGAGGATAAAACTTCATCTATGTTTGAGACTATTATATGCAAACCGTCTTCGAGTAGTCTTCCTAGTAACACCATATCGAACCCTAAGGGAGAGATGAAAGTGATTACCACACGTAGTGGTAAGACACTTAAGGAACCGACTCCTCAACCAATTGCTCCTACGGAGGTGCAATTGAGGAAGAACCCGAGGTTGTGGTCGAAAAGGAGCATGTCCCAATCCCACGAAGTACCGCTCATGCCACACCTACGGTTGACCCATTACCACATCTGGAACCCAAGATTCCAAAGGCTATGCCTATGCCTCAACCCACACCACCTTTGCCCTATCCCTCGAGACTTAGAAAGGAGAAACGTCAAGAGCGCGATAACTACCAATTTGAGCTTTTTATGAAAATGTTTCGTGACGTTCATTTTAATGTGGGTTTTGCCGATGCTTTGGTCATGATGCCTCGATTTGCCGCTAACTTTAAGAGTATGTTGAACAACAAGGAGAAATTGAAACAATTGTCTAGTTTTTCATCGGTTTATCTTAACCGCATACCTCAAAAAGTCGGTGATCCCGGTAAATTCTTGATTCCTTGTGCAATCCAAGATATGGAAGAATGCTATGCCTTGGCCGATCTTGGTGCTAGTATTAACTTGATGCCACTTGCAATCTTCAAGTCGCTCAATCTTTCTAATCTTACTTCTTCACTAATGTCTATTGAGTTGGCCGACCATTCCACGATTCCGGCATGTGGATTGGCAGAAGACGTTTTTGTGAAAGTGGGAAAGTTCTATTATCCGTTAGACTTTATCGTTGTCGATATTCCCACGTATCCTCAAGTTCCTCTCATTTTAGGTCGTTCATATTTAGATACGTCTATGGCTTTAATCAATGTGCATGCTAGAAAGATCACCTTACGTTTCAACGACGAGTAACTTGTTATAAACGCAACTCAAAATTCTCAAATTTCTCATGTTTATTCCGTTGCAACCATAAACCTCGTTGATATGATTGACGTTGTTTGCGAGGAATTTTCACAAGAAGTTTTAGGTTTTAAATAGTGGCAATCCCACTATGTTAGATCCCATCCTTGATAACTCGACACCAACCTTCACTCCATTTGAAGGTGGTGGTTTTACGTTGGAAGAATTCGATGTTCCACGTACTTGTGACGAAGACCTCGACAATGATGAGGACTTCTCGATTATCAAGGATTTTCTTAACGATTTCCCATTCCCTCCACCCGAGGAGGTTATGAGTATCGAGCCCAAATCATCAATTGAGGAACCACCTATCCTCGAGTTGAAATATTTACCTCCCTATCTCGAATATGTCTTTTTGGAGGAGGACGACAAGTTGCCAGTTATTATTGCGAAAGATCTTTCAGATGATGAAAAATCGCACTTATCGATGTTCTAAAGGATCACAAAGGGGCAATTGCTTGGAAGTTATCCGACATTAATGGGATTGATCCCAAATTTTGTACCCACAAAATCTTAATGGAGGAGGATTACAAACCCGCAATCCAATGTCAAAGGAGGGTGAACCCCAAAATTCACGACGTCATCAGAAAGGAAGTCCTAAAACTCCTTGACGCGGGAATGATTTACCCTATTTCCGATAGCCCTTGGGTGAGTCCTATTCATTGTGTCCCTAAGAAGGGAGGAATGACCGTTGTGCCAAACGATGCCAACGAGTTAATTCCCACTAGACTCGTGACCGGATGGAGAGTGTGCATTGACTATCGTAAGTTAAATGACGCCACTCGAAAAGACCATTTTCCCTTGCCCTTCATGGACCAAATGTTGGATCATCTTGCTGGAAACGATTTCTATTGCTTTTTAGATGGTTTTTCCGGTTATTTCCAAATCCCCATCGATCCTCGTGATCAAGAAAAAACTACGTTTACATGTCCATATGGAACGATTGCCTATCATAGAATGCCATTCGGACTTTGCAATGCACCGGGAACCTTTCAAAGGTGCATGATGGCTATTTTTCATGACATGATCGAGAAGACGATGGAAGTCTTCATGGATGACTTTTCTGTGTTTGGTAGTTCGTTCACTTCGTGTTTGTCGAATCTTGAGAAAATGTTGAAGCGTTGTGAGGAAACCAACCTTGTGCTTAATTGGGAAAATGTCATTTTATGGTTAAAAGTGGAATCGTCTTAGGGCACAAGGTTTCGAAAGCGGGGATTGAGGTAGATCAAGCTAAGGTAGACGTCATCGCCAAATTACCTCATCCCAAAATCGTTAAGGGAGTTAGGAGTTTCCTAGGCCACACGGGCTTTTATCGTCGATTCATCAAGGATTTTTCAAAAATTTCTCGACCTATTACATATCTCTTTGAAAAAGATGCACGTTTTGTCTTTGACGACGATTGTGTACGAGCCTTTGAAATCCTTAAGTGGAAACTTACCGAAGCTCCCATTCTTGTTGCTCCCAATTGGAACCTCCCCTTTGAGCTCATGTGTGATGCTAGTGACTACGCTATTGGGGCCGTATTGGGGCAACGTCATGAAAAACACTTCTTTCCTATTCACTATGCTAGCAAGACGATGACCGAAGCTCAACTAAAATACACTACAACGGAGAAGGAATTCCTTGCCGTGGTGTATGCATTTGAGAAATTCCGACCTTATCTCGTCTCGACGAAATGCATAGTGTATACGGATCATTCGGCTATCAAGTATCTTATGGCTAAACAAGATGCAAAGCCGAGATTACTTCGTTGGATTCTCCTCCTTCAAGAATTTGATTACAAAATTGTTGATAAAAAAGGAGCCGAGAATCTAGCGGCCGATCATCTTTCTCGTTTGGAAGATCCTCACCAAAGTGTTTACGAGCCCAAGGAAATCACCGAAACATTTCCGCTCGAGACACTTGGTGTAGTGAATTCTAAGCTTGATTCTTCCACCCCATGGTTTGCGGACATCGCAAATTACCATGCGGGCAACTTCATCATCAAGGGTATGACGACTCAAGAAAAACGAAAATTCTTTCGTGACGTCAAGTTCTATTTTTGGAACGACCCTTACTTGTTTCGGACTTGTGCGGATCAAATTATTTGACGTTGTGTCTTTGGTACCGAAGCTTCTAACATCCTTAGAGCTTGTCACGAGGAACCCACGGGTGGTCACCATGGTGCTAATCTTACGGCTAAGAAGGTTTTTGATGCCGGTTTCTTTTGGCCTACTATTTACCGAGATGCACATGAGCTTGTGAAGTCATGTGACTCATGCCAACGACAAGGAAAAGCCTCACAAAAAGATGAAATCCCACAAAATATCATCCAAGTGTGTGAGATCTTTGACGTTTGGGGCATCGAATTTATGGGGCCGTTCCCATCATCTCGTGGTAATAAGTACATCCTTGTCGCCGTTGACTACCTATCTAAGTGGGTGGAAGCTAAGGCTTTGCCCACCAATGATGCTCGTGTGGTAGTCAAGTTTTTGAAAAGCTTGTTTTCTCGGTTTGGAACCCCTCGTGCGATCATAAGCGATCGTGGAACCCATTTTTGTAACGACCAATTTGAAAGGGCCCTAAGGAAATATGAGGTTATGCATCGGATTTCTACGGCTTATCACCCACAAACGAGTGGGCAAGTCGAGGTTTGAAACCGAGATTTGAAGAGGATCTTGGAGAGATCTATTGGGGAAAACCGACAATCTTGGTCGGATAAGTTGGACGATGCTTTATGGGCCTTTAGGACCGCTCATAAGACGCCCATCCGGTGCACTCCTTATAAGCTTGTGTATGGGAAAAATTGTCACTTGCCAATTGAATTGGAATACAAGGCTTATTGGGCCCTAAAGCATTGTAATGATGAATTGGATGAATTAAGGGATATTGCTTATGAAAATTCATTAATATATAAAGAAAAAACTAAAAAGTTGCATGATTCAAAAATTAAAAACCGGGTTTTTAACATTGGAGATCAAGTTTTGCTTTTTAACTCTCGTTTGAAAATATTTTCCGGTAAGTTGAAATCCCGTTGGTCCGGTCCATTCACCGTGACTCAAGTTTTTTCATATGGGACCATCGATCTAGCTCAAAATGATGGCCCCAATTTCAAGGTGAATGGACATAGGTTGAAGCACTACTTTGGCGGGGAAGTTCCATCCTTGAACTAACTCGACCAAATAACCTTCCCATATGATAATTAGTATTGAGGGGATCGATTCGAGATCATGACTCGGTAATCAAGAATGAGGTGCCTCGTGGGGGAGTCCCATGCTTATCCTATGTACATATTATCGCTTTCTAATGTAGTAACGTGTGGGGATTTGTGCCCTTCCAACCTTTGTTTCGTGGTTGTTTGTGAATTATAGATTTTAGATGATCATTATCTTCACGATTGGAGCCTCTCGTGTTCGTTTTATGGGAGCACTCGATCATTTGCTTTGAAGACTTTCTCACTATCCAGGATATATCCTTTGATGTTCTAACCTTAGGTTTATAGCACACTTCATAAACGGCTTTAAATTTAACGGTTACACCTTTTCCATGCTAGATTAAGCATTCGACTACGTCTCTAGTATGGGGGTGTTTGCACCCCTAGACTCGAAACATTGAGGACAATGTTTAACTTTAGTATGGGGGGTGAATAGATACTTGCCTTGCCAAACCTTCACGCTTTCCAAAGTTTATCTTTTTGTTTATCGTTTTGTTGCAAAATAAGGCTAAAAATAGCCAAATTTTAAAAAAATTCTCATGTTTTATAAGTGTTTAAAGACACGTATGTAGGTTTTCTGATGGCGAGAATAAGAGTAATTTTTGACTCGACCGTGCGTGTTGAGCACTTAGCTTTGATTCCTTAACTTTTATTAGGCTAAGTCTCTTAAATGAGGACGAGAAATGATAGAGTTAATTATAAGTTACTATGCTAAACGTAGAGTACTCGTATTCTTTCAAAAACTCATGTGTTCTCGTTATTTTCTTATTCTCCCTTCGCTTGTAAATATTTTTTGCTTAATAAATATTAACTTAGCGGTTTAGTCTTGATTGTTGGTTTCTAGTCTTTTCTAGTAGCTTCCATGTAATTAAATTGGGAAGACATTAAGGTATCGCCAGCGTCACGGTTTTGAAGTATTGGCAACCCGAATAATCGAAAGCTTCACCCAATAATAAGATTTCAAGTGCTCACCTAAATCAAGCAAACAATTTGAAGCTCACAAGGCCGAAAAATCTATGCAAAATTGAAAGTGAATCAAGCCTTAATCTTTGAAGCTTTAAAGATTAAAAATTCTCCTTAGCGTGAGGATATACGTCTTTGGCCATAATAAAACCACCGATGAGGCGGATAATAAAAGGCAAGGCAAGACCGAAGTCATAATAAAAGCTTCATGGCGAAGTTGAATAAAAGATGGAGGTAAACCTATGATAATAAGGCCCTTCCGTTAGGGGGTGCATAAAAGTCTTGGTAATAAGTCTCATGTTCAAAACCGTTATAAAACCATGTTTATCGATCCTTCTTGTTGACTTAATTTTTTGATATCGTTGTCTATTAGGAGGGGTTATTAATTCGATGGTCTTGGTTACACCGTTAGGACTCTATATTTAGACCTAAATCTCTATTATCGCATAATTCAAACAATGTATCCTCGTGAAACATTCAAGACAAAATAAAATATAAGAGATACAACTTAGGAAAATGGGAGGATAAGTACGTGATTAGGGCATATGAGTAGTGTTAGCATTACTAACTTATAATGACAATGATCTCGTTTCACACTTGGCATGGAATTGGGGTGAAAATCGAGGACGATGAAATTATTTCTAACGAAGCATTCACGTGTTCTTATTCTATGAACCTGAACATCCCATTTTGCGATGAAAATCATACATTATGTCTAAAACACAAGTAGTAGTAATAGTAGTAGTGTAGCTAGTTTATCATTCAATAAAAGTGAATAAAAATGAAATTTAGAGGTGATACAATACTTTATTTTAGCATTGCGTGAGGGCACGACAATGGTTTAGTATGGGGGAGTGATGAGACTGCTTTTATACATAGTCTCATCATCCAAAAAGGGCTTTAAATGCATTAAATATCATGAAAATGGCCAAATATATGCTTGTGTTTGTTACTTGTGTATTTTAGGTACGGATATTGAGAAAATGACAAAATATCACAAGAATCATGCAAAAACGAACACGGGAAACGAAGTCGCACATTGAACCAAGCCCTAATGAAGATTTTCCAAGACAAACCCTTGAAGATTTGAAGATTATGCAAGAAGGGTCCTCAATATTGAATAATTGACACTTTAAACCCTTGTATCTTCATAATTACAAGATTGGTCCCTAAAGTTTTTCAAAATTACAAAAAGGGCCCTCCACTTTGAAGAATTGGCAAATTTAGTCCCTCAACAAAACTAAATTGTCAATATTAGTCCTCATCAAAGTCAAACATACCATGAAGGCCTTCAAGTTACAAGAAATTACAAGTTTGGTCCTTTAAAAATGTCAAATTACCAAAAGGATGGCAAAAATGGTTCCTCAAGAATTATGACTTGTCAATTTCAGTCCTCCAAGAAGTCAACCATACAAGTCAAGACCATTATCATTGATGAAAATGCCAAAACATCCCTTCAAAAATTAACAAATGGTAAGAAATACCCCTGAAATTACTTTACAAAACTTTTTGGGGCAAAAGTGTGAAGTTGGAATCTTCATTAACAAAGGGAATCGAATTTGGCCAGTTTTATTTGCAAGTGACAAGAAAGAAATAATTAAGGGGTTAATCATGGCAGACATCCATAGTAACTTAGACCAATCACCACTTGCCACCTCACCCCACTCACATTTTTCACCAATCAGAACCCACCCCCATTCCACCTCATTTCCCACTCACAACTAATTAAACTAATCTGATTAGTTTAATAATATGGCGCTAAACACAAGTTTTAAACACAAAACCGGATCAAAAAATGTACTATTCATCTCAAGAACACATTCGGGCTTTCTTAATTATGTTGTAATTAGGCCCTAATATGCTCAAGATTTATGATTAAGGTATCCTTAATCATAACCCAACTCTAAATAAACTTGCCACCTCACTCAAAAGACCCACACAAGATTCCCCTGCTGCAAGAATGAAGAAGCTGCCAAAACACCACCAATCATCCAACGTCCAATATCCAAGCTTAGTTTTTAAGCTTCTTTGAAGCCCTTGGATACACTTTCACATTTGACAACTCACACAACCTGCCAAAACAATGTCACATGATCAAGCATTTTCAAAACCCTCAAGGGCATATCTGGAACTTCATTAGTTAGGGTTTTACATTTTTTTTGCACTCACTAGTTCATTTGTAGCCTATATAAGGCATAAGATGTGCAACATTTGCACTTGCTCTTGATTTTTCCTTTGTTTAAGTTCTGTAAATCCTTTGTCATTTATGAATGAAAAGTGTTTGAAACTTTGAAGAGAAACCAAGTGCCAATCTTTATTATTGCTTGTTAATGTTACATGTTTACTAAACCTGAATCTCAAAACGTTTTCCTAGACTTTGTGCAAGAAATTGCCCAAAATTCTTAAATCTTGATATTTTGCTAAGATCTTGGTACACCTTGGAATTTTTGGGCTATAAGTTGATCATAGCACCCTGATATTGTGATATCAAGGTGTTGTGAGGCTTATAACTTGGGGATAATCAAGTGTGGGGTACAAGAGTTGCATTAATCAAGGCTTTGTCACTTTACTGTTTTTTTGCTTTTAACCTTGTTGAATCTTAGCAGGGTTGTTTGTGGAAGCTTGTGCTTGTTCTTGCTAGCACATAAGCTCAAAATTCGTGGGTGTGGATGTACATCCATGAGGTTTGAACCATTCTACCTTAAATCTACTTAAAATCTTGATTTTTTGTGATTTTGTGTGTTGCTTGTGTTCTTGTGAAATTTGAGGCTTAATCTTGCTTAATACTGCATATTACATCTGTTTATTTGTTTGATTGGGCTTGGGTAGTCTTGGAATACACTTATACTTGTTTAAATTTGATTTGAAAAAGATAAGGGGTGTTTGGGATTATCTGTTTAAGATCATAGATTGGTATTGTGTTGTTAGAAACTGTTGTTTGTTGTTTGTATCTGTTATTTACTTGGTTGAGTACTAAAACCTGCAAGTTATTGGCTTTAAAACCTTAAATTCAAGATTATGCTATATCTTATTGGTTTTGACTGTTTTTGACCTAAAATTTTGGTAATACTTAGAGTATATGCATGTTTAGGGATAAAAGTTGTTAAATCAAAGTTTGTGTAACCTGATTTGAATATTTGAGTTTTTTAAAATTGGATTGTTGGTCAAGTATATCAGCAAAGTGAAAAATCTGTTTGTTCTTGTTCATCAGTAAGTATTTGGTGCTTGAATCTTGATCTAAACCTTGAACTAGTGCATGAAACTTGTTGATTTATGTTAATTTGAATTAAATATAGCTTGTGTATGCTTTTGGTGCAATTTGGTTGGCTGAATCTTGCTAAAATAGCTTATTGAACTCTTAACTGCTTATGTTCATGTCTGTGAGATGTCTTGTGATTGATTCAATTAACTGTACTAATTGGTTGATTATGATTGTGATTTCTTTGTTGTTTCTGACTCCTTGTGATTCACTGATCACAAGGGTGCCTTGTTTGTAACTTGATTCCAACAAAAAGTCACTAAATACAAATAGTCAAGAAAGTCAAGCAGTGGGAAAAGTTCCCACTGCTCAACACCCAAAACTAGCCCCTGCTAGTGTTAATTTTGATCCAGCTTATTTATAAGCCAAATTGGCTTATCCAGACTTGCAACAACTTATTTTTTGTGATAGATCTTCCTCATTTGACCCATTTATTTGACTTGGAGCTTATCAGACCTTGGCTTTGACTTTTTACTAGAAAACTCATAAGGTTGACTTTTAATTAAGTGCTTATCTGCTTATTTCAGCTTATTGAGTGTGCTTATTGAAAAACTTTTTGTTGATTAAGCTTAGTTAAGTCATTTAAAAGCTTTTGAAACTTGAATCAGCTCTTAGGGTGGCCTAGAACTCGAAAACGACTATTTTGTCGTTTTGTGGAGATAGCTTTTAGCTTATTCAGGCTTATTCCTTGTGCTTATTTCGAATTTCTTTTTACAGATCTCTTAAGTAACTCAAAAGAAGCTTGTGTGTCTAATTTGAGCTTATGGCATCAGCTTATAGCTTAATGGGCCAAAAAGCCCATTAAGAATACGCTGCTTTGAAATAAGCTAGCTTAAACACATTTTCAGCTTTTGGGCCTTCAGAGTTTTGTTTTTAAAACCAAATTTTGAGTCAGACTGGAAGTTTTGGGCTTATTTGGTTGACTTTTTCTTATTGGGCCCAAATTAAGCACATTAAGGGACTGTTTTGTCTTTTAGCCCATTTCAAGGCCCATTAAGGGTATTTTGTAATTTCAACTTCATTTCTGTGTTTATTAGGTTAAAATAAGCTATTTTGCAACTTTTTAGAATTTTTAAAAAATTTTGGATTTTTAATATTATTTTATTATTATTTTATTATTAAAAATTAAAATTTAGATTTTTCAACTTTTTTTATTTTTCTTAGGTTAAACACATTAAGTTAGGAATTTTACAATTTTTAGAACATTTTTATTGTCATTAGATTAATTTTTAGAATTATTTTAAGTTTAAATAGTTTTAAATTATTTTTAAATAGTTTTTATTAATTTTAAAATTTTCAAAAATAGTTATAAATTTAGTTAAGTCATTTTAGAGGTTTATAATTGAAAAAATCTCATTTTGGGCTTTTTGTTAATTAACTTGATTTTTTGGGCTTTAATTAGCATTAAAAAATTATTATTTAATTAAATAAAAGGTTTGAGTGATTTTTTATTTTTTGTAAACTCAAATTACATTATTTAGGATTTATTGCAATTTTCTGCGAATTTTTAGGGTAAATTTTTAATTTTGCTACTTTTTACGGTTTTACGTGTACGACTAATCGTCTTAGTTTAATCCACAATCGTAACCGTCATTCTCTTCTAATCTCTTTTCTTCTTTTCTTTTCTCATAAATAAAATCACAAAAGTTAATCATCTCTTAACACACACACCAAGCCTCCTTGAGAACGATCCCCACTTTGGTCATAACTTGTGGTTTACCTAAACTACTTGTGTACTTACCCTAATTACCTTTGTTTTCCTAAACAAAGTGTAAAAACTCAACTATCTTTTTGGCGCCGCTGCCGAGGAGGCGTGTTCTGTTTTTATTTAGAAATTGTTGTTTTTATATATATCCATAATATCTATTTGTATTCGTAGCACTCTACTAATACGTATTATCAGTTTTCGTTTTTTTGTGTGAATACTATTAATATATTGTATACGTAGAACAATAAATTCACAAGTACTCCAAAAGTGTGAAAACACAACCTTGATTGGGAGGTCATTACTCAATCATTGTATTCGAATCTCAAACAAGAAAGAAAATGCAAAAATAGATAAATACTTTCGTGAAGCTCGATTTTGAAAAATACAGACTCTAAGGTGGGTATAAGGCGGGTATTATAAAATATACCCTAAGGAAAAAGGCTCTTAAGTGCTTCGCGCCGCCTCGTTTCCCCGCTTGCTTGTGAGTATTTTGAGATTGAAAGCTAATCAAGGGTTTTGCCGCCCAAAGTATTATTAAGTATCATATATACTTTCTTGGTTTCATTTGATTAAACCCTCTTGAACGTTTTTGGTGTTCCACCAACGTTCTAAATTCATCGAAGGCGTTCACTTCACGTGATCGTTTTCATTCCTTGAGGCTTCTTTAATCAATAGATTTGATTAAGGAGGAGATTTGTAGATTTTTGTCTACTTAATACAATCACAAAAAATCCAAAAAAAAAGTAAAAACAATTAAACCACAAAAAAATTGGAAAAATACAAAACACCAAAAAGAATCTTCTTTGCTCATCCCCTCGTTGTACGTGACGTTTATGCAAACCCGCAACCAAGCAAGACGTGCACGTAAATAAAAAAACCGAAAGGAGTCAACACCTACTCTTAATCTTTCTAGTGAGGAGTCTCCTATTGACGAACCTATCGTAAGAGAAGAACCAACCATGGCGAATCGAACTATGATGGAGTTACTTCAAGCACCCACCGAGGGTTATGGAGAGGCTATTGTAATTCCCGCTATCCTTGCGGAGAATTTTGAAGTGAAAACGGGTTTGTTGTCGATGATCCAAAACAACAAATTCCGTGGTGATGAAAAGGACAACCCGCACAACCATATCCGCCAATTCAATCGTCTTACCGCCATTTGCAAATTTAAGGATGTTGCTAATGACTCGATTAAGATGATGCTTTTTCCGTATTCCTTTGCGGGGCCCGCTAAAATTTGGTTAGAGAAAGAGCCACCCATATCTATATTGACGTGGAAGGATCTCGTTTCAAAGTTTGTGAACCAATTTTTCCCGCCCTCTAAGACTACGCATTTGAAAAACGAGATTTCAAAATTTTCACAAGAATTTAATGAGAGTTTTTCAACGGCTTGGAATAGGTTTAAGGAAATGTTACATGAGTGTCCTCATCACGGTTTTTCCGACTTGCATCAAATTGACACGTTTTACAATGGACTTAATGATCATGAAAGAGATTATCTAAATGCCGCCGCGGGTGGTAATTTTTTGTGTAAAACGGTTGAGGAAGCGTTGTTGATAGTTGAGAATAGATCTAAGGTGTATAGTCCTCGTAACACATCGAGTGTTCATAAGGCTTCGTCTTTGGCTTCACCTTCTTTGTCTAATACCATCGATGATTGCCAAATTGAGGCGAACTTGGAAAACAAAATCTTTTATAAGCTTAAAGGACTTTTAATAGAATTCAAAGTTGGAGAACAAAGTGCTCCCGCTACGGCTAAAGCGGTTGAGGTTTCATGTATGTATTGTGGTGGAGGTCATGATTTCTCCGAGTGCATTACCAACGGTGGTAACACTTCAAGTGCCTACGCGGCCACGGGAACTTACAACCAAAACGGTCAAGTTACCCGCTCTAATCAATTGACTCCCCTCCACCGGGTTTTGCTCCAAATCAAAATGCTAACAACAACTATCGAAACAATCAAGTTGGTTTCAAAAACAATTACAAAGGAAACTATGGGAATCAAGGGGCTAATAATCAAGTTTCAAACAAAAATCAAAATAATGATTTTCAAAACAACAACAAGAGTTTGCAAACTTTGAAAGATCTTCCAAATGAATTTGTTGAATACGCTAATGGAAACGATGCTAGGTTTGACAACATTCAAAGAGAAATCATTAGCCTAAGATCCGAGTTTAAGAACGATGCTAGGTTTGACAACATTCAAAGAGAAATCAAGGAACCCGAGGCAGTTCTCGATCGTCAGGATTGGGTCATGAGGAGAAAGACGATTCCATTTGTCAAGACCCTTTGGAGGGAACATCCCGAGCGGGAAGCCACTTGGGAAACGGAGGAGTCAATCCGGACTTCTTGCCCTCCTTTTCAGCTTATCGTATCTCTAATTCGAGGACAAGTTATTCTTTTTAGAGGGGGAGAGTTTTAAAACCCGCTTAAAATACATGAATGCATTAATTACACGAAAACACGGATTAATTAAAACTTTATATTTAATAATACACGACACGTACCAAGAATAATTAATTTAAATACAAGTATTATGTATATTATTATTTATTATTTACAAGTATTTACGTATAATAAATAATATATGACAAGAATAGACACGAACGTAAAACACGAACACATGTCATGAACTTTAAAACTCGACACATAATTAAAACACGGAAAACGAAAACATATAATTATAAGGGGTGTCTGGATGGCAAGAAGGGAAAAGTGAAGGGAGGCCTATGGCCCGGCCCGTTTAACAAACATTCATGTATCAAAAACCTTCCAGGGATTTCATTTAATCACTTTTGAAAAATTAACAAAACTCTATCTCTCTATCCCTCTTTGGCCGCTGGATCCACAAGGAAAAACAAGAAGGAAAACCAAGTTTTGATCTCTAAATTATTAAGGGTATTGTTCATGTTCATAAATCCCTAATCACTACGCGCACGGTATCTCTAAACTTTAAATCTTTTCATTATATTTTTATTTATTCATGGATCTATTAATTATAACAAGAACATATGAGGTTAAACATGATTAAAGCATGTAATTAAACAAGTCTAAACCGGGTTTTGTTCGGGTGTCATGGAAACCGAGAGTTCTAGGACTCTCGGTGGGGTTTTGTTTAAGCTAGTCGCACCCCATAAGAGGGCGATGGTTGTTTCTGTTGGTCAGCCGCAACACCAAACCACCCCAGCAGTGTGGCTTTTGGCTAAACAGTGGTAACCGAGAGCAAGAAAGCTCTCGGTGGGATCTTTATGGGCAGCAGTGGCAACCGGCTAGGCCGGTGGCTGTTGTGTGCATGCGGCGGTAAACCACAGCCTTGCAACTGTGGTGGAGTCGTGTGGTTCGAGGCATGATGAGACATGGGTGTCTTGGTGTGGCTTAGTTCGGGGCTCAGTTACACGAAAAACACACAAGGGTGTGTTTGGTCTAGTTTTGCTAAATTAATTAAGTAATATTAAATTAATCATGTTATAGTTAATTTAATTAATAAAGACTTAGGATATAATTTTATTAATCATGAAATTTGACATGGTCATTAATTAAATAAACTATATATTATAATAATTATGCATATAATTATTCATGATATAACGTACATTTTACATTTAATTAATTAAGGACCTAGCACAATTATTAATTTCATGTTAACCATGGTTTAATTAAATTAATATTATACTTTAATTTAATTATACAAGTAACAAGTTATGATAAAGTATTATTAATAAAAATCAACTTATATTATTGATTAATAACCATTTATAAACCATGTATTATATTATTAATTAATAATTATCATGTTAGCCTAAAGTATTTATTCATTAATAAACTTTATTATATTATGAAATATTATTAATCATGACTTATAAATATAATTAATAAGCTCTAGCTTATATCACTTTCTTATTTAACAAGCTTATTATTAATTATGGAAACATGCTATTTACGGAAACATACTATTTATGGAAACATGCTATTTATGGAAACATACTACGTATAGTTTCTTTCTATTTCTGGAAACTTACTAATTATGAAAACTTGCTATTTTTTGAAAGTTACTATATATAGAAACCTTCTATTTTTATAAAGTTACTTATTATGAAACATCAAGTATAATAACACATGAAACATGATATACACTAATCAAGAACACATGAAACACTAAGAAATACATGATAACACATGAAATAGTAAAACAAGTCAAGAACATGTAAATAAGTCAAGAACATGTAAAACAAGTCAAGAACAAGTAAAACAAGTCAAGAACAAGTAAAACAAGTCAAGAACAAGTAAAGTAACTAATACTCAACAAGTTATACATGAACACACAACTCATTCACGTCCTTTATTATGTAGCACTCGTGAAGTCTGAGTAGATTATGTTCCGCCTTCCATCTTTCATTTCGTTACTGGACATAAGGTACGGATATTCCGTCCTTCAGTATGGACATTCCTTTTCTATGTATGATTAGGATTCCCTGTTTGCTGCCATCTGTTTTCCCCAGTAGTTTACATGTTATTAAACTTTTCAGTAATTACCATGCCATGATTTTAAATTTCCTGAGCTATATACACGCATGTCATGTTTCACCTAGTTATGGAGGTACCATAAGCATAACACTTGAGGCACCGGTATTATGACCCTTCTGCGACGAGAGTGATTTCTCGTGGCGTCCCTTTCAGTTATTGGCCATTATTATTATCATGTGGGGAGAATGGGTGCATCCTAGTACATGTTTATAGATTTACACGATGACTGTGATGTGTTCTCTACATTCGTCACATGGAGCTGGTCCCTCTACTCAGACTAATATAATTAGAGGTAACCCCTCTAATTGCATGACGAGGTCACCCCTCTATGTATTCATGCATGTTAATACCTTTCATGACCTATATGAGCTCTTTGGCATTTAAATTATAGTTTTCATGATTAAAAATACTACTTTTCAGATATAAACCAGTTTATAAAACATATTCTAGGACTTACATTATTCCGTTGCATTTCATGCTTTACTTATGCTTCGGTTATTCATATCATGTCATGTTATATCCATTCACTGAGCGTATTGCTCAACTGTATTTCTTTTCATGTTCCCATACGGCAGCTACTAAAGGACAAACTTAGGCATTCAAGAGTACGTACGATGGAGGCTTCCTATGACTTCATTTCCATTATGCATTTATTTACTTATGCTTTGCTTGGACATTGTTTAGTCCTTTTTATACATTCTTTACTTATGCATGTGTGAGCTTATGTTTTGGGACGTATGTTTGATTTCGGTTTCCTTTATGGTCATTTATATTTTTAAGACATTTACCTTGCATGCTTTGATGACACGTCACAATTATTATGTAACGGTCCGCTTGTCAAAGTGGGGTGTTACATAAGGTTTATGGTTTAGGGTTTAAAGAAGTGGGTTTAGGGATAAGGGTTTTGTAAAACCCGCTTAAAATACCAAGAATATTTATTACTGAAAACACGACTAAATTAAAAATTTCCATTAATAACATACGACATGTGTCACGAACAATAAATTACAAGTATTACGTATAATATTAATGCAAGATAAACATTTATGTATAATATTTAATTCACGACATTTAAAACACGAAGGCATACGATAATAAATAAGACAAGAAAAATAAGTTGTTTGGTGTTTGGGCTTGTTTGTGTCCGCGGCAACAAGAAGAAAGGAAGAGGGCCTCATGGCCCGACCCATTTAGAAATCTATGTGTAACAATTAATCTCTAAGGAACACATTACACATTTTCAAGAAAATTTAAAGGAACCCTAGCCTCCTTCTCACCTCTAGCCACGGCCACCATCAAAGGAAAACAAGGGGGTTTTTGATTATTGATCTTGGGTATTTACGGGGTTGTGTTCGTGATTCAAACCTTTAATCATCCACGCATTTGGTAATAAACAAACCTTAAGCTTTTCTTATTTAATTATGATTATATGTTATGAATCTTTAAAATCAATTAATTTAATTCTTGTTATAAATAATTAATCAAGACTTGGGTTGGTTTGGTTTTGATTTTGTTTCGGCCGCACACAAACCGAGATTAAACATGGTCTCAATAGCGTTTTCAGCCCACCAGCCGCAACCCAAAGGGTGCGGTGGTGATGTTGTTAATGTCAGCCGCAAGCCCCGGGCCCCCCCAGGGGGAACTTAGAAATCAGTGGCAACCAAGAGCCCTCCAAGCTCTCGATGGGTCTTAGATTGAAAACAGTGGGAACCGGCTAGAGCTGGTGGGTACTTTGGCTCGGCAGGGGGAACACCGACCCAACCGGTGTCAACCGTGGGCTAAACAGGGGCAACCGACGGCAAGGCTAGGCCTTAGCCGCCGGCAGTAACCACCAGCCGCCGGCTGCGTGGGGATGTTTGGATCGGTTTGGTTTTGTCTCGGGTTTTGGGACTTGGGTACAATTTCATTTAGACAATTATTTTTGGTAATTAATTAATTAAATAATTTTACATGCACTATTAATTAATTAATTAGAATCATGACTTAGGTTATATTAATTTATTTTATAATAATGAGATTAACCTAAGTATTTATTTTGAGTTAATTAAATTGAAAACCATGCTTTAATTTATTTAAATGTATAAGGTAAAGTTTTAGTAAATTATCATGACATATTATTGATTAATAAAACCATGCACATCCTTATAAATTAATAATCATTTTAGCCTAAGTATTTAATTTGATAAACTTTACTAATATATCATCATGACTTATAAATTAAGACTTCTAAGATTTAGCTTATCTTTTGGACTTATAAATCAAGCTTATTCTATTTATGGAAACTTTCTATTTTTGGAAACTTACTATTTTGGAAACTTTCTATTTTTGGAAACCTTCTATTTTTAAAAAGTTAATTATTATAGAACTACAAGTATAGTAATACAAGAATACATGAAATACATAATCAAGATACAAGTAACACATGTATAATTACAAGATAATACTTAAAACAATAAAACATGACAAGAACATGTAAAATAAGCTAAGAACACACAGAACCAGTAAAACACACAGTAATCAGACAACTCGTACACGTCCCTTATTTATGTAGTATCTATGAAGTCATAGTAGATCGTTCAGCTTCCATTCTAGCTTCACTGCTGGACATAAGGTACAGATATTCCGTCCTTCAGTATGGACACTCTCTTCCTTATTAGGATTCCCCGTTTGTAGCCATCTGTTTTCCCCGGTTATTTTATATGTTTGAATGCTTATGTTATATTTTAAAAGCATGAGCTATATACATGCATGCAAGTTCACCTAATTATGTAGGTACCATAACCATAGCACCGGAGGCACCAATGTTATGACTTCCATACGACAGAGCGATTGCTCGTGGCGTCCCTTCACGTTTTGGCCATTATTATTATTATTATCATGTCATTTGGGGCGTATGGGTGCATCCTAGTTACATGTTTTCAGACAAGATTTTCATGGTGAATATGGTGTGTGCCTTGCATCCTTCACATTAGAGTTGATCCCTCCTGCCCAGACCAGTATAATTAGAGGCAACCCCTTCAATTGCATGATGAGGTCACCTCTCTAAGTATTCATGCACAGTGATATCTCATGACCTATATGGGCTCTTGGCTAAATTTAAAAATACAGTTTTCATAAGTTAATCATAAGTTTTTCAAAGTATAAAACCATTTTTATAAACATGTTCCAGGTTTTCCAGGACTTATTCATTTTTGCTGTTATTCAGTCTTTATTTATGTTTCAGTCATTCATATCATGTCATAAATCGTTTCACTGAGCGTATTGCTCAGCCATTACTTTTCTTCCATCGGCAGGTACCCAAGGTCAGAATTGAGCATTTGAAGGACGTGCATAGGATGGAAACTACCTTTGACTTCTTCTCATTTTGCCTTCATATACTTATGCTTTGCTTGGACACTTGTTTTGTCCTCTTTATTTCATTTACTTTATTTATGTTTTGGGCTTATGTATGGGAACCGATGTTTGATTCCGGTTTTTCCCTTTTGGTCATGTATGTTTTAGGACATATTACCTTGCATGTTTTGATGACACGCCATAAATACACGTAAAGGTCCACTTATCCAAGTGGGGTGTTACAATTATGGTATCAGAGCCCAAGGTTTCGACCTATAGGCTCTAAAACTTGACATGTGACTAGTGGCTAGTCAACAGGATCTTCCTAAGCTGACGCTTGTCATTCCACGTATTTACAATTTCAGAACCTTATTGTCTTTAACCATGATGTTTTCTCTCGGATTTTGTTTTTACTAATATGGATTGATAAATAATCATCCATACTTAGTTACATGTCGTTGTTTTATGCATGATGCTTCTTTGTGAACTTTGACTAGTATGGACTGAATCACAGTAGTTCATATTTAGTCACATGTTTTCTATTAAGTTTTTGACTAAGTAATGGTTGGTACAGGACTAGCCATATTTAGTCGCATGTGCTTTCAATCGAATTTTTTTTTGTGAACCGAACCATAGGCGTTCACCCTTGATCATGTCAATTTTGTTTTGTGAACCGGCCCATAGGCGTTCACCCTTGCCATGTCAATTTTGTTTTGTGAACCGAACCATAGACGTTCATCCTTACTCATGTCAATATTGTTTTGTGAACCGACCCATGGTTATATATACCAGCGATTTCAGATTTCATTTCATTACAGTCATATTTCTTTCATGTCCCCTCATTAATTGTTATGTTTCTTTATGTCAATTATGTTTTCATACTTTCATGGTTGACTTCGTTTTCATCCTGACTATGTTTTCATGCTCCTTTATGTTAATTTTTGTCCATGTTTCTTCGTGTTGATTTTACTTTCATGCTAGACATTGATGGATTGTATTTAATCATGCTTTCATGATAGTCATGGTTGGTTTTCATTAATCATGTTTTCATGCTGGCCATCATTCGATTCCGTTTAATCATGCTTTTGTGCTTATTACGCAACTGGAACTATGTCTACGCTAAATTAGCTGGGCTATTACGTTGTACTGTTCAGTTTGGATTTAACCATTTGATCTTTTACCTTCCTCTGATCATATCAGATGGCTGACACCCGTATCAATCATCTCATGTGAATTTCATGTGTACTCCATGTGCCGTATTTCATGTGTACTCCACGTACCGAACCACATGTGTACTTCATGTACCACATTCCAGATGTATTCCAGTCACCGCACTATGTGTAGTACTACTCGATTCTCTACTTTCTCATATGTTGTTCCACTTACCAATGTTGTTCAAGAGATGATGCGGCTCGCAGTTTGGAGATTCTATAGAAAAAAGACGAAGGCTATAGATCGGAGCAACCAGACTAGAATTATACTTAATACACCAGATGTACCATTTTATTCCATATCATTACCTTTTCAGATTATATGTCACGTGTCATTCAGTTGTCTTTTCCAGCATATGAGTGAGAACAGGTACCAGCCGGACACTCAGCTGAATAGTTACATGAATCACAGTCATGATAATGACCGTCATGGAAATTAAAAACAAGGAGGTAGTGACAACTAACGTGACAGAAAATACTCTGGCAATAACGACAGAAGCTCTGGTAACCGACGTGATAAGAAATACAAAGGGTCAGCAGTCTAACCGATCCACCAGTTTTGGCATGACAACCTAAGATTTTCTATTTATTCGTTTCACATCTCGAGACACATGTCAAGACATCAGTCAAGACACATGTCTCACGTATATTTTCTAAAGACACCAGTCAAGACACATGTCATACGCATAGTTTATCAACACATGAGTCATGACACATGACTCATGTATAACTTTTCAACCAGGCCCTAAGAAATTTAGGGTACCCTCCAAGGAGTATACCACTCTGTTATGACATGTATTAGTCAGGCCACCAGAATTTCAGTACCATCACTGGCGTATTGTTCATGTTCGAACACGCAGGGTTCGTTCTGCGTGAGACAGACAAAACACATTCAGTAAAATCTGCCACGTTTAATTCGTGTATTGACATGACACATTCATTTTTCAATCGCATATTTTATATAACCATAGGGACGCCGTTAGTATCACCATGACTAGAAAGGCTTCCTTTCAGTCTGACGACAAGATCCATTCGGTTAACACACTTTCCTTATACATATGAGAGTTAGATATGATTCTCATTATGGACTATGAACAACACACCACACTACGATTGATCTCCATTCTTATAAGATCATACTTAGTGATGTTTAGGCTCCTGGATACTCTCATCATGGTTTTACACCAGGAAAATCTGTGAAACATTTTCTGCTTCACAAGCACGTGTTTTGTTATCCCATGGCTACGAAGATTTTCTAGCTATCATTTATGATACGACTACTGAAGTTCCTTTTTATTCATAATCAGCCGATTATTTCAGAGAATTCCAGATGTATTTCTAGAAGAACTTCTGGGTATACTTGATATCCACTAGGTGGAACTTAACATCGAGCATGTTAGGGAGCATAACCAGTTTCCCAGGCTCTCTATAGCATGTTTTCCTTGAGCTAAAAGAGTTGAAGGATCAGTTGCAGGAGATGCTTGAACGAAGTTCATTTCGCCAACTGTATCACCATGGTGTGCACCGGTTCTGTTTAATGAGGAGAAGGACTGTAACATGAGATTATGTGTCGACTACCATCGATTTAAACAAATCAACATTCATGACCGTTATTCCCCTCCACGTATTGACGACGTGTCCGATCGACTATAGGGTGCTAAGCACTTTTCCATAATCAATTTCCGAGCATGCTGCCAACAACGGCGAGTGAAAGAGCAGTACATTCCATGACTGCTTTTCGCACATGACTTGGTCATACTAAATTCATGATTTTGTTTTGGTCACATGAATGCTCCAACGGCATTATAGACTTGATGAATTGAGCTTTCCATGAACTCATAAAAAAATTTATTATTGTTCTCGTTGATGACAACCTGATCTTCTCTAATTCTAGAGGAGAGCACGAAGACCACATTTGCACTATGTTGCAAATTCTACGACAAAAGAAATTTCACCCTGAAATTTTTCTAGTACGAATTCTGGTTGATTATAGTGACATGCTGAAGCACATTGATTCTCGCGGTTAATATTACCTTGACTCAGCTAACGCGTAAAAGGAGAGAATCCTACACTAAATTATGTGTTCCAAAGGATCCTACGAGGAGTCTAATTTCAGAGACTCATAGTCTGCCAAACTTCTATGTATCCAGTTCTTAGTGAACCAAGACGCGGTTACGTTCTTATCTAGATGCCTGACATGCCAGCAGGTTAAGATAGAACACCAACATGCTAGTAGTTCATTTCAACCATTAGAAATTGTGAACGGAAAAGGGACAGGATCTCCATGGATTTTGTCACCGGACTACCGCAGGCTCAGGAGAGGCATGGTGCTATCTGGGTTGTTGTCAACAATTTGACCAAGTTTGCATATTCCTTCCATCTGCAAGAATTTCAAAGATGGCAGATTTTCAGACATTTTTCCAGCCAAAGATCGTACGATCACTCGGCACTCCTTCAGCTATCAGATCAGATAGAGGTTCACGTTCGTGTTCATTATTTACGTTCGCGTCTTTGTTCAATTTTACGATCTATTTTCGCACTCGCGTTCATGACACCATTCACGTTCATGACCGTATTCTAGCTTACGATTTACGTTTCACATTTTCGTTCTGGAAAGTTTTGAAGAAAGCTTGGGAGGCCAGACTCAAGTTTAATAAACTTTCCATCCTTAGAGAGACGGTTCACGTCACACTTCACGTCCCACATCTTATCGTTAGACGTTACCTCCTCGGCTATCCATGTCCACGATATGTTTCACATGTCATGTTCATTCCACGTTTCTCATATCACGTTCACGGTATGTTGCGCGTATCACGTCCGTTCCTCATTGTTACAGTCACCATATCTCCACGTATCACGTTCACAATTGTTAACGTATCACGTTCACAATTGTTCACATACTACGTTTTAGTATGTCTCGTGCATCATTGCTCAGACGTTACTAATGACATTTATTCCAGGTTATTTTGCATCATAACGGTTCATCTACCTTGCATGTTAATTCTTATCCACTCAATCAGATCCATGAGGATCTATCTTATGTTGATGAACCAGACACTTTTTTGTATCATCAAGTCAGGGTCATGAAGACCAAGATTATCATGGTGTCAAGATATTTAGGAGGAACCGTTCCGAGCGGGAAGCCACTTAAAACGGAGGAGTCCATCCGGACTTCTCATACTTTCCTTCCATAATTCAGAGATGTTCTTTTCAGTCACGTCATGTTCCATGTCCTCTGCAGTCATGTTACTTCCTTGTCCTTCCCAGATTATCTTATCTCTAATTCGATGACGAATTATTCTTTTTAGAGGGGAAGAGTTCTAAAACCCGCTTAAAATACTAAGAATATTTTTTACCGAAAAAACGACTAAATAAAAAATTTCCATTAATAACATATGACACGTGTCACGAACATTAAGTTACAAGCATTACGTATAATATTAATGCACGCTAAACATTTATGTATAATATTTAATTCACGACATTTAAAACACGAATGCATACGAAAATAAATAAGACACGAAAAATAAATGGTTTGGAGTTTGGGCTTGTGTGCGTCCGCGGCAACAAGAAGAAAGGAAGAGGGCCTCATGGCCCGGTCCATTTAGAAATCTATGTGTAACAATTAATCTCCAGAGAACACATTATACATTTTCAAGAAAAATTAAAGGAACCCTAGCCTCCTTCTCACCTCTATCCGCGACCACCATCAAAGGAAAACAAGGGGGTTTTAATTTTTGATCTTGGTAATAATAAGTGTGTAAACACTTATCCTTTTACCACTTAAAACAAGGAAAAACCAAACCGAAACGTGTATTTAATATCTTAAAAGTCGGAATTACGCGTGGTTTTATGTTTTTGTGTGAAATACGTACAAAAGATCATAAATGAAGAAAACACGGGATTTCACGGGCATTTATCAAAGAAAATGTCAAAGATAAAGTCAAAGGACCAAAAGTGCCAAAAGAAAGAAGCTTGGAAGGCTAAGGATGAAGATTTAATGAAGTTTTAACAACGAGGACTATTTTTTCCATTCTCCAAAGTCATCCACTAATAAATCACATGGAAGAGCACAAGATTACGAAGCCAACGGTCCTGACCTCGCGTCGTAACTGCTCATGGTTTATTTTCTATGAATGTTTTAGTGCTGGTGCAACACGAGGACTTCCCAGCGGGTCACCCAAGCTAGTACTACTCTCGCCCAAGCACGCTTAACTGCGGACTTCTGATGGAATCCGGTGCATTAGTGCTGGTACGAGGTGGCAGAGAAGGACATAGGTGGCAGAGAATGACGAGGTGGCAGTTGACTCAGCTTTTCAGACCAATCAGGACTAACACGTGGCATCTGGCGCATGTCAGTACAAGTTGGGCGTGTGTCAGGCTTATGATTAGAAGTTGAAGGCGTGTGATCCCATAAACTTAGCCTCCAAGGATTAAAAGTGAATGAAAAGACCAAATTACCCCTCAATTTAAAGAAGGTAAAGAAGAATACCTCCTGAAATGAATAAACTACCCTCTGGGCATCTTGCATTTTATATACCCTCTCATTCTTATTGTAGAGAGTTAGTTAGTTTTTATATAGTTGTAGTTTATTTTTTCTCTCAAGTTTTTTTGTATTTCCTTCAACTTTTGTACTAGCTTATTATTAAGCACTTTTTATTAATAAAAGTTTATGTTTTAGCTTATTCTCATATTAGCTTATTCTCATTCTATCTTTCTTTTTCGTTTCAATAATCTAGCTTATTATTTTAGGATTAGTTTTTTTTGTAACTTTTTCCAAATAAGTTAAGATTTATATATAAGTTTGAAATAAGTTATCTTATTTCAAGCTTATTGTGGGCTTATATTCCTAAATCTAGCTTATTGTGGGTGAATTTATTTAATTAGCTTTTAAGCTTTTTAAATCACATAAGTTCTAAGCTTAGGCTTACAACTTATTAATAAGCTAGCCTTTTAATTAGTTACTTTTATAATATTTAGTTTACATCTTTAATTTATTGCAAGTAGTTAATTAATTTAGTTAAATTTATTTTTTATCTTTGATTCACTTTTTAATATTGTAGATCTATTAGTTTTAGCTTAAAATTTTAAAGTACTTTTATAAAATCCAAAAAAAATAGTGTAGATCTATTAGTTATTTTTATAAATTAGTGTAGATCTAGTAGTATTTAGTTTAATAATTAAAGTATTTTTATAAAACCTAAAAATAGTTTAGATCTATTAGTAATCAACGTAATCATATATTAATTGTTGTTTATTATCCTAACCTCTTGTGTTCTTTTGATCTCGGCGTATCAATTTATCACTTTTGGAGAGAAGCTTATGGGTTGAATAGATTTAGTTTATAGATGAATTATTTAGAGCGTTTGGTTGGCAAAAGTTGTGAAATATTGGTTTAGTAATTGTGTGGATTGAGTTTAATTTGAGAGGCCGTGTACTTTGCGGGCCATATTCGGGTTGTACTCTTGATTAGTTTGGTTTGAGAGGCCGTGTACTTTATGGGTCATATTTTGTTGGTTATGTTGATGTTTTTTAGAGTGTTTTCTTCGGACCACGGGTACTAAAGTTCTTCCCTTTTTAATTATTTAGCTTAATCATTTTAGTTTAATTATTTAGATTAATATAGTTTAAATTGTTTTCAAAAAATATCTCTTTTATAAAAATCGTTTTAATTAGTTTTAAAAATTATTTTTGTTTTGAAAATAGATTTAAAAATTAGTTTTCATTTATATAAGCTTACTTTGAGTATAAAGTTTACACCTTTTGTGATTATTAAGCTTATTAGTACATAAAGTTTCAAGCTTTATCATATAAAAAGATTAATAAGCTAAAAAGGTTAAAGCTTTACGATTTAATCTTAAGTTTATCTTTTTAATTTAATTTTTGTCATTTTTACTTGTTATTACGTGCTTGCATTTAGATTAATTTTTCATTAAGAGTAATTAGTATTTATAATTATAATATAGTTTTGTTGCATCTTAGATTTAATTAATTTAATCTAGATTTTAAATTGTAGTATAATTGTATTGCATTTTAGAGTAATTTTATGTGAACTATTTGCGCTTTTATTTCTATATATTCCCTAGCATAAAATAATATTCCCCATTTAAGTTTAATTAGACATAGATACCAAACAAGTATTATTAACCAAAAACGATAAATCTTGTGAGAAATTTGATATCAATTCTAGTCGAGTCGAGGAACGATAAATACATTAAATAACTTGTTAAAAAATCGGATATTAAATTGGCGCCGCTGCCGCTTCAATCTCGTTACGACTGACGATTTTTCGTGAGAAGATTTGGATTTTGGGATCCGTTCACTTTTGAACGTTATTTTTCTTGTTAACAAAAAAAAATCAAAAACATAAAAATACAAAAAAAAATCACAAAAGCAAATTATTTCCTAAGATTTGCACCAAAAAATAAAAAATCCAAATAGTAATACTTTTCCTAAAGTATTACACCCAAAAAAATTTAAGTACTATTGTTATTTTTCTTATTTCGATTTCTCTTGTTTTTATTGTGAATATATTTTTCTTATAAAAATACAAAAAGATTTTTTTTCTTTTTACTATAGATGTTACATATACGAACCCCAATACACTATATTCCATAAGTATTGCTTGCAATACCCCGTATTTGGAGGCGTTCTGGTTCCATATACGTGTATCGGTCTAACAAAATAAAAGGCAAAAATAGATAACTACTTTCGATAAGCAAGAATTCAAAAAAATAGGAACTATACGGTGAACAGATAAGCGACGTGCTATAAAAGGCCGTCTAAGGGAAGCTAGGTACTTAAGTGCTTCGCGCCACCTCATTCCCCCGTTCACTTGTGAGTATTTTTAGAAGGAAGGCTAATCGAGGGTTTTGCCACCCAAGTAGTATTACGTATATATTTTCTTGTAGCTTTCTCATATTCAACCTCGAGGGGGATAATCTCTTCCCTTTCAAAGTCGACCGAGGGCTCCTCCCTCATTTCTCGTATTTCGTTTTATACGCACTCGCGCGCGTGAACACATACCGAGTGGTGTACCTCGTCCTCCTAAAAGGAAGGAGAACAAAAAAAACGTCTCTCAAGCCGATCCCGAGAATCGAGCTTTCGACAAAACGATGGCAACGGATAATCGACCGATGATTGAGATCTTGCAATCCCATGTGGAGGGCAATGATGACGCGATTGTGGTGCCCGAGATTGGAGCGAATAATTTTGAAATTAAAACGGGTTTTATTCAAATGGTTTCCGCTACACCATTTTTGGGCCGTTCCCAAGATGACCCTCACGATCATATTGAGAGATTCATACATTTGACCAATACGGTGAAATACAATGGGGTGACTCAAGAGGTAATACGTTTGTTGCTCTTTCCTTTTTCCCTCGAGGGACAAGCCCGGATTTGGATTGAGAAGGAACCACCCCAAAGTATCGTCACATGGGCGGATTTGGAAACGAAATTCATTAATTATTTCTTTCCCCCATCACGTACCACGGCTTTACGTAATTACATCGTCACCTTTGAACAAAAATATGGGGGAACTTTTAGTGAGTCTTGGGATCGTTTTAAAGATCTTTTAAGAAGATGCCCACAACACGGTTTTACAAAAGTTCATCAAATTAATACTTTTTATAATGGATTAACTTTAAATGACCAAGACTCATTAAATAGTGCTTCGGGTGGAAATATTCTCGTTAAATCAACAAACGATGATTGGAATATAATCAAGAATACGGGTAAAGTGCAAACGAAGAGTGTTCGAGCTCATTTGGCTGGTGATAATGGAGGGGACAATGAGGTTAATAATCAAATTCGCGAACTTACAAATATTGTGAAAAGTCTTGCTTTAAGAGCCGATACTACCCCCACTAGGCATGTGCATGCCATGAGTAAGTCGTGTGAGACATGTGGTGGACCACATTCGTACCTAAATTGTGATAAGGTTTATGACCATTCTCAACAAGAAGTGTATGCTTATAACACGAATGAGAGGGTGCATTTTAAACCTAATGTGGATGTGAGTAATTTGTCGTATAAGTCCACTAACTATTTGGCTCCCCCGGGATTTCAACCTCATGCTAGACCTCCCCCACAATTGATGACTAATAACCAATACCCACAAAGGAACCAAGGTCCTCAAAATAGTAATTTTCAAGGGAATTATAATATGAGAGTTTTTAATCAGGGGAACTTTCAAGGACAAAATCAAGGCTTTAACAACCAAGGTTTTAATAATCAAGGCTTCCAAAATCCTAATCAATTTCAAAACCAAGGTTTTCAAACTCAAGGGATTAATAATCAAGGTAATCAAGGGTTTAATCTAGGGAATCCTCAAATGGACTTGGTTCTTAAAAAATTGAACGAACATGAGAAAACCATGAAACAAATGCAAGAGTCCACCGATAGGAAATTCGCACAAATGTTACAAGCCCTTAGACCCCAAGGTGCTTTACCTTCGAATACCGAGACTAACCCTTGTGCTAATGTGAGTGTTATCACTACTCGAAGTGGAGCCACTTTGGTGGGACCTTCCATCTCTTCGCCCATATAGGAGAGAGACAAGGCCCGGAGGTACGATGAGTAATCCTACTCCCCCTTCGGTGATTCCTCCCACTACCACTCCTAGTACTAGTTCTCCATTACCTAAAGAGCCTCTCTATAAAACCCGCATTAAAATCCTATGAAGAGTACACATGAACAGTACACACATGAAACCACGATAAAATTTAAACCTTCCATTTATAATATTAATACACGTGTCACGACATTAAATAACGAACAATCATAAATATTATAAATGTGACTCGATCACGAATACGAAATTCACGAATACTAAAACACGAACATATACGATAATTATTTTAACACGGGAAAACTTCGGGTTTACCCTTAGTGGGCCCTATAGCTGCGGCAAAGACAAGAAGGGAGGCCATGTGGGCCTTTTGGCCCAAAACCTATTTTTATTAAAACACCAGGGGAAAACAACTTCATTATTTTTAGGTTTACAAAATTTTGTGCTCTCTCCCTTTTGTCTCTTGGTGCCGCCGGCTACAACAAGCAAGAAGGAGAAACCGAATGATTTTTGTGATTGGTTTTATGTTCGTGATCATTCCCTTTTTCATTTCACGCATTCGGTATAAATCAAACCTCTTTTTCTTTTATTTAATTCTTTTGATTTCATGTTATTATTTAATTAATCATCAAGAGCAAGAATAAAACATGTAATAGATTAATTAAATTCATGGTTCGGGTTTGGTTTGTGTGGGCTGTGGTTCGACCGAGACACCCGAGACCGTAAAGGGGCTCGGTTTGTTTTTCTTCACCACCACCGAGCCCCCAAGGGGCTCGGCTTGGTGTGGTTTGGCTCGGACGCAGCAAGAAACCCCTGACCAAAGGTCGGGGTGTGTTTGTTGTTCGGTTTGGGTGTAACCGAGGCACCACCGAGACCCCCAAGGGGCTCGGTTGGTTTTGTTTGTTTGGACCCGAGACCAAAGAAACCTCGACACTAGGTCGGGGTATGTTTACATGTTTGTTAGATTTAGTTAGTGTCAACCAAGACCCCTCCAAGGTCTCGGTGGGACTTTTGTATAGCTTATTTGGTTCGGCTTATATAGAACACGGGCTCGGGATTCGGGTTTTTATAAAAACTATTTTTATAAGTCATGTTATATTAAATTTTAGGCTAGTTAATTTATTTAATTAATTCATGTATAACCTAAAGTATTTAACTAGCCTAATTTAATTAAAACATGTATTTTTAATTAAAATCATATAAGGTATAGTTTAATTAAATTAACCAGTTATTTAATTAATCAGCTATAACCATGACTTGTATTGTACTAATTAAACTCTAATTATCATTTATAATCTAGCTTATTTCTAATTGTGGAAACTTTCTATTTTTGGAAACTTACTATTTGTAGAAACCTGCTATTTTTAGAAAGTTACTTAGTATTACAATACAAGTATTATAATACACTAATACATGAGTAATACTTAATAGAACATCAGAATAACTACAGAATACATAGTAAAACAGTAAAAACATGACAGAACACGTATAATAAGCTAAGAACACTCAGAACCAGTAAAACACATGTAATTCAAACATCTTATACACGTCCATATTTCTTATGTAGTATTATCTGTCAAGGCGGAATAGTTCTTCATCGTTTCTTTAGCTTCTAGTGGACATAAGGTACGGATTCTCTTCCTTCAGTAAGGACAATCTCTTCCTTTATTAGGATTTCCCGTATGCAGCCAACTGTTTTCCCAGTTGTTACAGATTAAATGCTTATGTTATTAGTTACCTTAGCCATATACATGCATGACCAGTTTCACCTAGTTATGGAGGTACCATAACCATAACACTAGAGGCACTAGTGTTATGACTTCACCACGGCGGAGTGATAGCTCGTGGCGTCCTTTTCAGTTATTTGGCCATTATATTTATTATGTTATCATGTGGGGCGTATGGGTGCATCCTAGTTACATGTTTCAGTCAGGATTTCATGGTGAATGTGGTGTGTGTCTTGCATCCTTCACAAGGAGCTGATCCCTCTTACCCAGACCAGTATAATTAGAGGCAGCCCCTCTAATTACATGACGAGGTCACCCCTCTATGTATTCATGCATGTTGTTGACATCATGACCTATATTAGCTATTTTGGTATATTAAACTAATACAGATTTTACAAGTAAACATAAGCTATATTTTTAGAACTAAAATCATTAAAACATGTTATACGCCTAGGATTTCCCAGGACTTATTCATTTTCGCTGCTATCCATGTTTTATGCTTTCATATGTTATGTCTTCCATGATGTATTGTATATCCGTGCACTGAGCGTTATGCTCAGCCGTCTACTTTTCCATGTTCCCAAACGGCAGGTACCCAAGGTCGCAAGTAGGTTTCAAGAGTATGTGCATTCGGATGGAAGCTATCCAGCCTTCTGATAACGCTCAAATCTAACATATTTATATGAGCGTATTCATGGTGTTTATGCATATATTTGTATAATTATTATGAACATATGATACTTAATGAAGCTTATTTGCTATTGTAGGTTCATCAATGGTTACATCACGAGAAATGAAGAATAGACGTGAATTGGAGGTGAAAATATGAACGAGACATGAAAGTGTAGCTCCCGTATGATAAATAATACAATGATAAAGAGTCTTGGAAAGTTTGGAAGAAAGAAAGGTGGAAGAAACAAAGAAGAAGGACTAGAAGGGAAAAGTGGGAAAGTTGGCCCAGTTGCCACCGGCAAACCATCACCCAGTTGCCACCAGCGGCAAATCAATGCATAGTTGCCACCAGCAAAACACTCCTGCTGCCGCCGGCAAGTTGCCCTGACAGATTTTGGAAAAGTCACATTAAACATATCTTCCACTTCTCCAAGCAAACTTAATCACTCCATAACATCCAAGGACCTATCATGTTCTCTTCATTACTTCATTCCCTGGAACATTTACAACCCTTGGAGCCAAAGAAAACTACTTGGTGGCCAAGGAGAATTCAAGTATAAATAAAACCCATGGGGTAGTGTTTATGCATATCTTTTAACACTCTCAATCATCATCTTCTACATCCTATACTCCATCATATTCTGTGATTTTGGTATCACCCCTCACCCAAGTGGTGAGGGGTGGATTTGGTTACCATGTTCATGTAATAAGCCACAGGAGAGTAGAGAAGGAATCCATACCCCATACAAAACCCAAGATGGTTATGGGTAGAATGCATTGTTATTTGGTACTATGAACGCTAATGTTTGGTAACTTCTTCTCTATTATTCAATAACGTTATGTTCATGTTCATGGTGATTCTTGTGTTTTGTGATAGTGAGAATATGTTGATGCTTGTATTGTTCATATGTAACTTGTGATATATGGATGTTTGGATATTATTAGTGCTTATAATTGGATTATGGTGATAACATTATATTTGGTTGACTTGGAACTTGTTATTGTTTGTCAATTTGGTTAATCATTGTTGAGTCTATAATGTCGGAATTTATTCTCAATATGGTTGATTTCAATTCGTTAACCGACTAATGATTTGGTCTTGTGCTTGTGAATATTGTGCAAGAGACTTAATAAACATAACAAGTAATGGTTTAATCTAGATTATAGGTCGAAAGGAGTCTTTTGAATATATTGTTTTAATCATCTTTCAAGTAAATGGAACTTATCAAATCGATAACCAAGTCTATGGGTCGAAAGGATTCTTGTTTTTATTGGTTTAGGCATAAGGCTCATGAGTGACCACTTGATTAAGACTTATGTAGACTTGATTTATAAAGCACTAGTGTCTTATTATTGGTTCTATAGGTCGACAGGATTACCTTTAATATGTTTTCCAAACTAAGCATCCTAATTTCCATGTGATCATTTAACCATACATGTATGTCTTTTGTGTGTGCCTTTAACGATTCTCATGGTGGTGTGATCGCGACAATCATATCTACCATTGTTACAAAAAACTACACTTTAGTATAACCAAGTCCCATGGGACGACCTTGACTTACCAACCTAATTGCAACATGACTAGAGTATACTTGCTCGAATTTGTGTTCCTAATTAATATCGGTAATTCTTGTTTATAAATTTAAAACCCAATGTGTGGAAAGATTGCCACCATCAAGTTTTTGGCTTTATGTCGGGGATTTGTATTTGCAATTCTTGTTAAATATACCTAGCGTACGAGCACATCACCTTCATTACTTTATGCATTTTTGTTGTTCCCATTCAATCCATAACACAAGATTCTTAGAGAGAGAAAGAGGAGAAAAGTAGAGAGAGAGAGTAGAGAGAGAAGTGGAAGGTTTACACTAAAACTATGTGTTTTATGAAATGAACCAACACCCTCTTCCACACATGGAAGAGGGTTTATATACCCTTGGCCTTTTGGGCCGTGGGCTTTGTTTCTTTGGGCCGGGCTTGGCTTTGCTTTGGGCTTACGCCCCTAACTTATACAATATTAGCTTAAAGTCCAAGCCCGGTTTTCCCGACTAACCTATTACAATACAAGACCATTTAACGACTGAGATGACCTATTACATTCTTGTTCGACTATATAAAATATAGGGCTAACAATCTCCCCCAATGTATCGGTCATCTTAAAATGCTTAAAAACATAAGATGGTTGAGTGAATACATTCTTGTAGAGGAGATCTTCCTGCTTTGGTCTTGTATCTTGGTCTTGATCTTGTATGTAATAGCTTTGTTCCTTCATGCTTTCGTGATCTTTATCTTGAGCCTTTGTCATTTGACTTTGAGTGCTTGAGATCTTCATCTGTACTCCTTGTGACTAAGATGACCTATTACATTCTTACATTCTTAGGTATCTTGATTATCGCCATCTTGTGCTCTTGTGACTTCTGAATCGGCATTGGTTACACAGCTACGCCACCTTCTTGATATGCAGCAACATATATAGACACGGATGAAATGGCTTTGAACATTTCACCCTAACTCGGTAGCGTTTTACCTCCGGTCGGTGAAGACCGTTAAACGGTATTAAATACCGTACCTGTGATCAGGTAGATTCGATTAAGAACCTCCTTGACAGGGTTTTCCGGCGGTAGTAGCCAGTTCTCTTTACTCGACCGTCTCAAAGCAGACTGCTAACGTAAAGAGTAAATCATAAGGATAAATTATCCGTCTGATTAGAGTCGTCAATTCAGATTTCCTGGAACAAGTTTGATTCTAAAAGAATCGCACCATTGTTGCTTTCCAGTTTGTCACAAGCTTGATTCATAGAGAATCTTGCGAGTAACCTACCGCAGTGCTGTTTGATGTTGACACTGGAAGGATTTCCATTCGTCACTGTGAACACTAAATAGTGTCACTCTGAATGTTCTGGCAAGATCACATGGATTTTACGAAGAAACCTGGAATCAAGTTTGAATCAATTAAGAATCCAAACTTAGTTGCTTTCCAGTTATCACAAGTTTGATTCGTGTAGAATCGCACAAGTTACCTACCATGAGCTTGTTTGATGCTGGCTCAAGCAGGATTTCCATCTTCATTGTGAATCGTATCACTCAAATGTTCTGGCAATATCACAAGGATAATGCGTAGGACTCGATTGTGTCCTAATGAGATGATAAATTGATCTCGTTTGGCTCTAGACTCAATAAGTGCATTTTGGTAATCGGAGGCTGGAGCAGACTGCCACCTTTTCAATATTAACTGACTCGAAGTGAGAAAGTTAATAGATACGTGTTGATCTCCGTGACAATGAGACAAGTTTCTTTTGAGAGAAACTCGAATGGCTGAGGAAGGGTTGTGCATCGCATCACTGGGTCCATGACACTTGTCTTCAAAAGATGTGTTAACCCGGTTTCTGCCTAAGTTGCATAGAATATTCAACTCCTTCAATGCTTACCAATACGTCATCACTAGCACCTTGTTGTGATTGTTCCAGTGCTAACTTAAGTAATTGGTCCGCATTTAGCTTCATTCAACTCCATCTTTCCTAAGGACAACTATTTCTAGCTATGGAATGTCCTTGGGTAGATCCCTCCGGTTCTGGTTGGATCATAGGACTTAGTTTCGTATCCTAAACCACCTTTTGACTCCATCGTTCCATCGTGGATAGTAGGTTGTTTTGGGTAAAGATCGTAACCATAAAACCATTGAAAACCATTCAAAGTGTTTGATAAAAATCAAAACTTTTAACACTTTGAAAGTTTTTACATTTCCAAAAAGCTCCCCCTACACACATGCATCGATATACGAAATAGTTTGGCATGTGAAGGAAAGAGTTGCACTTGAGTCTTTAAGATCACATGTTGCGATATATTACATTTTAATCACATTTTCTCCCCCTATTTCTAATATAAAAATATAATATTAGAGATACCAAGTGATTAAAATATGACATTTTCCGAAAAATATACGGGAGAGAAACATGTGTGCAATATGTGTGTCTTGAGACAAAATTTGACAAAATTTTAGAAAAACGACACCACAAAATATGTTGAGGTACGGAGTTGAGATGCCTTTACCGATAATATATATGACAGATTTAATATCATTTTCGGAATGTGTTGGATACATAAAATATGAAAATTTTAGAGATGTACCCAACAACATTAAAAGGCTTGATTTTAAAACGCTCCCCCTCAAAAATTGATCAAAATAAAATATGACAATTTTGAGATATGAAAACCACATATGAGGAAGGGAGTGTTGAACACACAATTTTGAAAGATTTAGAAAAATCTTTTGAGAAATTCTTGAAAAATTGTGTTCAACGGTTTTAAAATAAATTTCGATTTACATGAGCTCAAAACTTTGAATGTTTTGTGACTAGCTCATGACCGAGAAAAATTAATTTCCCGTTGTGAAGGATAAGTTATCATCCGTGATAAACTTTCCTTAAGTGGAAGTACGAGTTCTAAGCTGACATTTACTTAGAAGTCGTTTTTTATGAACTTAAAAACTTTGAATGTTTTTATGAAAAGCTCATTACCGAGAAATGTGATTTTCTCGTTAAGAAGGATAAGTTATCGTCCGAGATAAACTTTCCTTAGTTGAGGTCCGAGTCCTAAGCTGTGATGCGCCTAGAAGTCATTATGAGAGAATATCAAGCAGCTTCATTTGCCAAAACCTCCAAGTCTTCTGGAGTCATATACTTCATACCAAGGCCAACGAGATACGCAAACCTATCTTTCGATAGAGCTTTTGTAAACAAGTCTGCCAGCTGGTACTCAGTTCTGACAAAGTATAATTCCACGATGCCGCGTTCCACTTGTTCCTTGATAAAGTGATATCTGACATCGATGTGCTTGGTGCGGGAGTGCTGAACCGGATTGCAAGATATGGCTATGGCCGACTTTGAGTCACAATACATAGGTATTTTATCAAAGTGGAAGCCATAATCCGTGAGTTGAGTTCTCATCCAGAGGACTTGAGCACAACAAGCAGATAGAGCCACATATTCTGCTTCAGCTGATGAGAGCGAAGTGCAGTCCTGCTTCCTTGACGACCAGCTGACAAGCTTGTCTTCCCCTAGAAATTGTATGCTACCAGAAGTTCTTTTACGACTATCAAGACAACCTGCGTGATCAGAATCTGAAAAAGCCGTTAGATGAAAATCGGTTTCCCTCGGATACCAGAGTCCCATGTGAATGGTATTCTTAAGGTACCGAAAGATCCGTTTAACCTCTTTGAGGTGCTTTTGAGTAGGTCTGGCTTGATATCGTGCACAATAGCATGTGGCATGATGAATATCAGGCCTGCTGGCTGTAAGGTACATAAGTGACCCGATCATACTGCGATATCGCGTTTGATCTACGGGATATGAGTACAAGTCAGCGTCTAGGGATGTGGTCGACAATGGTGTACCAACACGAGCACATGAGGTCATACCATGCCTTTTAAGTATCTCTTGAGCATACTTAGCTTGGTTTATGAAGATACCACGTGGGGATTGATGAATCTGGAGGCCTAAAAAGAATTTTAGCTCCCCCATCATTGACATTTCAAATCTGCTGTGCATTAATTTTTCAAAACGTTTTGAAAGTTTTGGGTTCGTAGAACCAAAAATAATGTCATCAACATAAACTTGCACCAGCATTATGTCATCCCCATATTTATTAGTAAAGAGAGTAGGATCAATAGAACCTTTGGAGAATCCTTTGGACACCAAGAAGTTTGAAAGTTCTTCGTACCATGCCCTGGGAGCTTGTTTAAGTCCATATACAGCCTTCTTGAGACGATAGACTTTGTCAGGATGATGAGGATCGATGAATCCTTCCGGCTGATTCACATACACTTCTTCCTTCAAATGACCGTTGACAAAAGCAGTTTTAACGTCCATCTGAAAAACCGTGAAGCCTTTATGTGCAGCATAAGCAAGGATTATCCTGACTGCTTCCAAACGAGCGACTGGAGCGAATGATTCATCGTAGTCTATGCCTTCTTGTTGACGGTATCCCTTAACCACAAGACGAGATTTGTTTTTGATGATGGTTTGTTCTTCATCCAGTTTATTTTTCCAGATCCATTTGAAATCTAAAATTGACATTCCATACGGTCGGTAAACAAGTTCCCAAACATTTAGGCGTTCAAACTGATGAATTTCGTCTTTCATTGATTCAATCCACGCATGATCAGTCATGGCTTGTTTGATGTTTGTAGGTATAGTTGAACTCACGGTGAGTGCATACATACACACATCGCCATCGGTTTCGAGTTGTCTGCGTGTTCGAACCGGTTGAGAAGGATTTCCAATGGATGATCACGTGTCCAATGGTGAGTGGATGGATATGGTTGGTAGAATGTATGCATGTTGGACTCTCCGACTTCGTGTACCGGTGTACCGAACGGGTTCATAAATTCTTCTTCGTCAGGTTGTGCATCGACTGCTTGTTGTTGTTTCCTCCTTCAGCATTGACGGGTGGTGATGTTGGTTGTATGATAGTTTCTGGAGTTTGTTGAGTATCCAATGGAATATTATCTTGAGAAACGGTTGCTGAAGTAGAGGCAGTTGTGTCTTGTGAACTTTGTTCGGGTGCATCAGCAGTATTGACAGCGGAAGGCTTTGACACAACTTGATTGTTTCCATAGTAATATTCATCAAACATTGGATCATATAAATCAACCAACTCACTCATTTGTGTTGTATCCGTCGAGTCTGATGTAGGAGTACTTTGTTGACATTCTTGCACGGGACGTACACTGTTTTGTGTAGGTGCCATAGCTGGACATTGAGGAGCGGGACTTGAGCTGTTGTGATCAAGTACCATTTGTGGCAATTCGTCAAAGTTCACATGAATTGTTTCGACAATGATCTTTGTTCTCTTGTTATAGACTCGATATCCTTTCGACAATGTAGCATATCCCACAAAAATACATGCATCACCTTTTTCTTTCATCTTGTCGAGATTATCACCATCTTTAAGAATGTAGCATAAAGATCCAAATACGTGAAAGAACTTGACAGTAGGTTTCCTGCCATTGATGATGTGGTAAGGTATCTTTTCATGTCTAGGGATAACGAGAGAACGATTCTGAGTATAACAGGCAGTTGCAATTGCTTCAGCCCAGAAGAATAGCGGTAATTTTGAAGCAGACAATATTGTTCGAGCAGCCTCAACCAAAGTACGGTTCCGTCTTTCGACAACGTCGTTTTGTTCAGGAGTTCGAGCGATAGACGTTTGATGTTCGATGCCTTCTTCTTGAAAGTAAGACTGCAAGTTCTTGTTCAAAAATTCAGTACCCCTATCCGTTCTTACGGTTAAGACTTGAGCTTGAAGATTGCGTTGTATCATCTTGAGAAAGTTTTTGAGAACCTCTGGTGTTTCATCTTTGGACCTTAAGAAGAAAGTCCATGTGTATCTAGAGTAATCATCAACAATCACTAGAATATACTTTTTCCCGTTAATACTCTCTACACGCATGGGACCACATAAATCCATGTGTAGAAGTTCCAATCGTCCTTTTGAGCTAGGGGTAGTCTTTGTTTTGAAAGACTTCCGTTTTGCTTTCCCCAACTCACAAGAAGAACAAAGATGGTCTTTGACGAATTTCAACTTAGGAAGACCAGTCACAATATCATTCTTCGAAAGCAAGTTGATGGTGTCAAAGTTGAGATGTGACAATCGTTGATGCCATAACCATGCTTGAGATGATGAAGCTTTAGCCATTAAGCAAATTGGATTTGTTGAAGATGTGTCTTGAAGAGTTACTGTGTAGAGATCAGAACCACGAGAACCTGTAAGAAGGTCATTCCCATCGTAGTCTCTAACATAGCAAGTAGATTTCCGAAAAGCCACTTCCAAATCCGCATCACAAAATTGACCAACCGAGAATAAATTGTGATTCAATCCCTCGACGTAATAAACCCGTTTTATAGTGATATTCCCTTGAACCAAGTCTCCATATCCGAGTATCGGTGCAAATTGATCATTTCCAAACCGTACCGTACCCAGAAACGTCTCCACGAAGTTAATGAGAAGCTTGAGATTGCTCGTCATGTGCTTTGTGCACCCGGAGTCCATTATGAATAGGATGAGTTCGACGAGCTGTAGAAGAATTAGAAGACAATGTAGCATTTGACAAATGGGAGCCCTTGATAGAAACGGGTTCCAAAATAAAAGTGGACCTAGATTCTAAAGGCAGCTAACATTCATAGACCCAATTAGAATGGGGGTTGTCTTAGGTACCCATTTGTATCCGGGTGGTGTAAATCTTGAATACCCCCGTGTACATGTCCTAATCATGTTCTCATAAAGCTTCTTTAACCTGCTTTGTTTACGTAGAGTAGTGGATTCTAACGCACTTAGTTTCTTAAGTGGTTGCTTAGTGGATTGGTTCAAAGTTCTTGTGGGTTCACTAGTACTAGTGGGCATACGAATAGGCTTCCTAGTTCTAGTATTCACGCCATTATAATTAAGAGCACAAGCATCATGATTGAAAGTACGAACACATTTTCCACATTCAACACAAACAAATTCAACATTCGAGGTCTTAGCATTTAAACTGTCATTACAAGCAGTTACAGACGTTTTATTCTTAGAAAACTTAAAATTCCTACGGTGATCTTCTACTGCATTCTTCTTCCCTTGACTATTGTTAGGCATGACTCTATCTTCAACTCTAGTGCTCTTAAGCTGTGGTCCGCTAACACTAGTAGTGGGATTTACTCCTGTAGAAGAAGACACACGTTGATTAGTTTTCCTAGTATTCTGAGGTAACTGCGTTGTTCCAGTTTGAGTGGACCTAGTGTTCATCTTATACATTCCAGGTGCTATCACATTAGTGCTCTTATCATTTCCTATCTTAGGCAAAGTCTGTGGGGATTGTCCCAAAATAGATGATTTAGGGCATTTAACCGCATTCGGTTGACGAACAGCGGATGGTTTACCCAAAACAGACTTTCCTTTCATTTTCTCAATGAGTTTCTGTAACTCACTTATGGCAATGTCCCTTTATTTTAGTTGAGCTTTCAAATCATTTATTTCGAAATCTTTTTCATTTAGTAGACGAAATGAAGAAGCTGACATTTCTTGACACTTTTTATGATTATGAGATTTTTCACCTTTTTGTAAAGCAAGTTCAAGAGAAATGGAGTGTTTCTCAAGTTGAGAAATGCTTTTCGAAAGTTTGTTGTATGACTGAATTTGTTTTGAAAGCTCTACTTCAAGATTGCGACATTTCTCGTCTGATTCTGACGCTAGACATGCTACATTACAATATTGATCAAGATCGGTATACACACCAAGTATAGCATTCATATGGTCAGCATAAAAGTATTCCTTAGAAAGTTGATCAATTTCGTTCGAAAGTTGGTGTTCTTGTGTCTTTAATTTAATTTGAAGAAAATCAACTTCATCTTCAAGAGATTTGACATAGCTTAAATCAGTTAACATTTCCTCAGTGAGAGCATTATAAAACATTTCCACATTTTTTGAAAGATCATCAATGGTTGGAACAATGCATTGTTGAATGACAACTTCTACTTGTGGGTTAGGTTTAATATTCCAAATGGTATCTCTAGAAACTTTTTCATAGTCGACGACACCTTTGTACAAATTTAAAACCCCTTGTTTTATAAACTCAAATTGCTGAACACTTTTGCTTTTCTCATCCCATTTACGTTTTTCATCCAAAATTCGTTTTTCTAACAAAATTGATTGCTTTTTGAAACTCCTTTTTAAAGAAACTTTCTTTTGGGGTTCATCACTTGGTGGTGGAACACTATTGTACATCTTTTGTTCTTTGGAAAGTTCTTTTTGAGGAACAAACTTAATATAATTATCAGAATCAGAAAGGTTTATTAAATCACTTAAGTTTGATCGACTTTCTTCTTGTTGACGAATGATTTCGTCGCAGTCAGGGGAAAGCATAAGAGCAAGATTATCAACATAACAACCGATATCATAAAGAGCAGGCTTGGTACTTTGAACTTTCTTGAGATATTCAGGCTTGACAAAACTCGTTTTCATATTTCTATTGAGCATATTCATAGTTTGAATAGACTGACCCTTTTGTAAACAATGTTGTTTAACGTGTCGACTCTCTTTTCCAAAGCAAGAATTTTTTCAATATCCTTTTCTTCACGAGTTTTATAAAGCTCAGTTTGTTCTTTGTTAACCGACTCTAATTCAGTAATTTGGAGTTTATGTCGCAGCAGTTGTTCTTCAAGTTCCGATATCCTATGTTTTGACATATGAATTTCGTGTGTTACTTCAGAACAATATTGTTCGTTGAGCACCTTACGTTCATATACCAAACCATTAGCTATTACAACTCGTCGATCAGCTTCTTTTACATAATCACACTCTTTAAGCCTGTCTATCTCCTCGGCTAAGGATGTGTTTGCTTGCTTCATACGTTTATTAGCATCTTTGTTTTCCTCAATTTCATGTTTTAAAGAGTCAATTATAGACGTAAGCAAATCACGGTCCTCATCCGAGTCAGTATCCTGAGCAGCATTACCTTCATCATTACACATATGCTGTGAATCTGTAGAGATATTGCTATCCTCCGTGTCTATTACATATGTGTCATTGATGTTTTCGGGTTGCTCAGGATGCTGTCGTTCATTAGCAAACACATTATAGTTATCATTTGTTGGTACCTTTTCAATTGGCTCAGTATCAAAGATAGGTCCAGAAGTATCAGCAGTCTCTGGAAGCACTTCTTGAATCTTTGCCATGTACACATAATGTGCCTCTAGCTCTTGATCATCGGCTTCATCATCAGTGTCATCACGCCAGTCAACTTCATCTGCTGTTAGTGGAATTCCTGCTTCTTCTTTCTTACACAGCAGCATCTTTTCCTTGTGATACCCTGAGTCCTTAACCCGTTTTGGCTTCTTGCATTCCCTAGCCATGTGCCCAAATCCCTTACAGTTGAAGCATTGAATCCCAGTCTTCTGCACAACCGGAGTGCCTACAGTATCTCTAGCCCCAACTTGATTCAGCATCCTCTGATTATCATACCTAGCATCACGATCATACCTAGGTGCATGATCAACTTCCTTATATCTAGCATTGGATGATGATCTGAGGTTGTTGTTGGTAGGTTTGTAGATCTTCTTGTAAATTGTGGTGAGTAAAGACACGAGTTCTTCAATCTTCTTGTCCCTTGAAGTTTGTTCATCATCACTGTCTCCATCTGACTCGGTGTCATACTTTGGAGGTGGAGTGGGGACATTTGCTTTTGCTTTGTGTTTAGCAGCAACTAGAGGTTTGGTGGATGAGCTTGATGACTTTGAGGAATGAGTAGGTGGTTGTTGACGGGGAACGAGTTTTGTTGAAGTAGCAGCCACAAAAGCAATAGAATTAGCAGACCGTTCTGCCTTTTCAGCCCTTAGTTCATTCACTTCATTCTGATGTTGTTTCAAGATATCATAAAGTTTGTGATAGGAGATGGTCTTGATATCTTCCCTTTGTTTAACCAAAGTCACAAACCTTTGCCATTCCGGTTTGAGTTGAAGTAGAAACTGAACATTGGCATGATGATTGGAGATGGTGCACTGATTTCTGACAAGCTCATTCATCATTTTATAGAATCTCGAGTAATATGAGTCAATGGATTCACCATCTTCAGATGTGAATTTTCCAAACTCCCAAAGTAGATTAGTCTCGAGATCTTGAACATTGATCGACTCACCTTGCTTCAATCGATGAATTGCATTCCACATTTCCATAGCATTAGGACATGCATCAACTGTGGAATAGATGTCGTTATCAATTCCAGTGAGTATGAAGTTTACAGCATCAGCTTCAGCTTGGAGGAGTTTCTTTTTCTCAGCAGAACATGTGTCAAAATCCTCCATAGCTCGTATAGTTGATGAAGTACCATCCTCTGCCTGTGTTGTAATTGGTCTGAATTCAAAAACTGGAGGTGGATTCTCAAGGCAGTGACGAAGAGCAGTTCGGTTTTCTTTTCCATCGAGAAATCTGAGAAAACGAGATCTCCATTGAACATAGCAACCGGCAGTGAGCACAGGTGGGTTACCGTTGCCACCTTGTTCCAAACGAATTTGATTAGCAGTTGCAATGTTGATGTTGTTGTTAGACATCGTGAATACTTGTGGATGAATTACAGATCTTAGTGGATTTGTTGTGATGATGTGTGGTTAAAATTGAAATTCCGAAAATTCAAAAAAAAAATTCTCAGTCCGATAATAAATTTCTCAGTCTGACAAGACAGTAAGCCGAAAAATTTTGTATCGCCAAATTTTGAATTTGAGTTAGAAATAGCCAAAAACTAGTAGGGAAAAAATTTGATTTTACTTGACCTAAAAAATTTTAACTCTTTTTTTTTTTTTTTTTTTTTAATCTTCGTGTAAACTACGTTCCGAAACTAGTCTAGATAGTGGCTAAGTCTAAAAATTACTCAAACAAAATACCCATCGGAATGTCCATCGGAATACTTATCGGAATGTCAAATCGGAATGTCCAGATCGGAATGTTCTATCGCAATGCACTGTCGCAATGTCAGATCGGAATGTCCTATCGCAATGCACTGTCGCAATGTCCAGTTCGGAATGTTCTGTCGGAATGTTCAGATCGCAATATGCTGTCGCAATGTTAGATCGGAATGTGGCTGAGACAAATTGGACAGAGTAACGACTTAAAAAAGACCCTTAAACTCATCGTAATCCCAGATCGCAATGCACGATCGGAATATCCAGATCGGAATAAGGTATCGCAATACAGTGATCGCAAAGTAGAATCCTAAGATTATTGTGATCAAATCCCACACAATTGTACTTTTCGATGGTAGCACTTGCTTGAATTTCGGAATGAAGAAAAACAAGAAATTTTGCAACTTTTGATCCAATAAATTTGTGTTTTAGCCAAAACCAAGATACCCAAATCACTACTACTAGTATGTAGATGATTTATATCAAGAAAAGACCATAAAAACACAAAAAGAAAAATGGGACGTGAGATATGGATCAAAAAAGTCACGAAAATTCAAGAACACCACACACGAATCTTCAATCACCTATCCACTATAGGCTCTTGATACCAAATGTTGTTCCCATTCTATCCATAACACAAGATTCTTAGAGAGAGAAAGAGGAGAAAAGTAGAGAGAGAGAGTAGAGAGAGAAGTGGAAGGTTTACACTAAAACTATGTGTTTTATGAAATGAACCAACACCCTCTTCCACACATGGAAGAGGGTTTATATACCCTTGGCCTTTTGGGCCGTGGGCTTTGTTTCTTTGGGCCGGGCTTGGCTTTGCTTTGGGCTTACGCCTCTAACTTATACAATATTAGCTTAAAGTCCAAGCCCGGTTTTCCCGACTAACCTATTACAATACAAGACCATTTAACGACTGAGATGACCTATTACATTCTTGTTCGACTATATAAAATATAGGGCTAACAATTTTATTCCTACTTTGTCATACTTTACTTCATTTTGGATATTGTTTAGTCCTTTCATTTACAGTACTTATATTTGCTTGTATGGGAGTTACTTGGACTACTGATGTTTGATTCTGGTATTTCCTTTTATGGTCATAAATGTTTAGACATTTTCCTTGCATGCTTTGATGACACGCTATAATACACTGTAGCATTCCATCTTAACAAATAGGGTGTTACAATTATGGTATCAGAGCCCAAGGTTTCGACCTGTAGCTTTGTAAAACATGACTTGTGACTTACGGGTAGTCACCAGCGTCTTCCTAGAACTGACAGTTGGTTTTCATGCATTCATTCATTTTTGTTTTATTTCATGCATTCATATCATTGTAGCAGGTTTATGACTAAGTAATGGTTGGTAAAGGACTGGCCCTATTTAGTCGCATGTGCTTTTATCGAAACTTTTAACTTAGGGATCGACCCATAGGCGTCCTAGCGCCCTGTCTTTTGTTTTGAGTGAACTGACCATAGGCGTTCACTCTCGCTCATGTAAACGTTTTCATAAACTGCATCATGCATTTTACATTGTTTCATGTATTATAAACTATTTCGTTGATTTATACATTGTTCATGCATATTCATGTTTATATAATTTCGGACTTATCGTTTATGTTGCATTTTGTTTTAAACTGTCAGATGGTGAATCCACGCAATAATCCAGATTTGGCTGTAGCTGTCAATGCAGCTCTGCAAGCCCTCCTTCCCCAACTTTGCAATGAGATCAGGGACGAAGTTCATGCGGAATTCAAGGCTCATGGCAATCATAACAACAACAATCCTCCACTTCCTCCACCCGTTACCCTCATGACTTGGTTGGAGGGATTCAACAAACAGCGACCCCGTTCGTTTGAACAGACTGACAGCCCCAACGAGGCTGAAGCTTGGATTTCTCACATCGAGAAGATATTCGATGTGATGGGTTGTGATGGTGTTTTCAAGGCAAGACTGGCTTGCTATAAGTTTGAAGGTGATGTGTTGCAGTGGTGGAAGTCAGTCAAGCAGTCCAACGGGGTGATGATTGGGTTGCACATCTGACATGGGACCAGTTTAAGGAGCTCTTCCTTAACCAGTACTTTCCACATGCCGAGCAGGAGAAGCTCAAGAGGGACTATCACAACATTTGGCAGATTGCTGTTGAGAACAGCAATGAATTTATGTAGAGGTTTCTCCGTTTGATTGGTTTTCTGGGAGCAGCAGCTGGCACTGCTGCAGAGCAAGCTGAGAAGTTTTGCTGGGCACTTCACACTTCGGTTTCCAACAGCTTGGTATGTGCTACTTTCACTACAGTGGCACAAGTGGCCGATGCAGCCCGTAAGCCCGAGATGCTTCAGGAACGAGAGGAGTTTGGTGATGATCACACAGTGAAGAGGTATCTTCAATCACCAAATGTAAACATTCATCTCCTTCCAGTATTTTCATGTTTATATCACCCTCTGTTCAATTTTTTATTTTAGACAGAAGACTGAGGACCGGAAGCCTCCGGCTACTCAGCAGCAGTCCTCCAAGGGAAACGGTCAATCAAATGATTGTTTTGCTTCTGATAGGCGTGGCGGTAATGATAGTTACCGTACTAATGCCAACAGCAGCAGGTCCCTACATTTACTTCTTTATAATTAAACTGCGTATGTTTCATTATTTTGACATTCCAGCGCTCGTATTCAGGGGCAATGGCAATGGAAGGGACCAAGACCGTAGAGGTTCGCAGCCTAACCGTTCTGCTTCATCTGGTAATCAATTTAACCTTCTATGTAATCATGCTTATGTCTCATGATCATGTCTCATGCATGTAATTCTAAAACAGGCTCACAGTTAGCAAGGACGCCTGCTGGAGGATTCACGCATCCTATCTGTCCTACTTGTTCGCGCAGACATTCTGGTGTTTGTCGCCGAGGTACTGGTGGTTGTTTCAAGTGTGGCCAACAAGGCCATCAGCAGAAGGATTGTCGCCAAGGTGTAATAGAAGGCACCTCTGGACACGCCGACACCAAGCCACCTCCTACTTTTGGTCGCGTGTTCACTACCACTAGAGATCAGTAAAATAAGACTTCAGGTACCATCACTGGAAATCTCTTTATGAATGGTTTGGCAGCATGTGTTTTGTTTGATACTGGAGTGACACATTCAGTCGTGTCCACTGCTTTTGTTGTACGTGTTAGGATTTTCCTGATGCTGTTAGATAATGCCTTATGCATTTCCACGCCACTTAGGGACTCTGTACGAATCACCCAGGTGTACAGAGATCTTCCCCTAGAATTTAACGATAAAATCCGTAGAGTAGACGCACTACCTTTGGACATGTGCGATTTTGACTTGATTTTGGGCATAGACTGGTTATCCAAACACCAGGCAACTATAGACTGCCACACTTATCGGGTTATCTTAGGTAATGTTAAATCTCCAGAGTACATACACCATGGTTTTCTGCCAGGGAGGTCTGTACAGATTATTTTGACCATGGAGGCGCGTGCATTGCTAGCACACGGCTGTTAGGGCTTCATAGCCAATATTCATGACATATCTGCCGAGTCTCCATCAATCCAAGATCAGCCTATCGTGTCAGAATTTCCTGACGTATTTCCAGATGAACTTCCAGGCATACCACCTGTTCGTGAAGTCGAGTTTGAAATTGAACTCATTCCAGGTGCAGAGCCGATTTCCAAGGCTCCTTACCGCATGGCTCCCATTGAGCTTAAGGAGTTGAAGGATCAACTGCAGGAACTTTTGGAGTGAGGTTTCATTCATCCCAGTGCATCGCCATGGGGTGCACCGGTACTATTAGTGAAGAAGAAAGACGGCAGCATGCGTTTGTGTATAGACTATCACGAGCTGAATAAGATCATGATCAGGAACCGTTATCCTTTGTCGCGTATTGATGACCTTTTCGATCAACTTCAGGGCTCCAAGTATTTCTCAAAGATCGATCTGAGGTCCGGCTACCATCAGTTACGGTAAAAGAGCAGGACATCTCCAAGACTGCTTTCCGTACACGCTATGGACACTACGAATTCGTAGTCATGCCTTTCGGACTCACAAATGCTCCAGCAGTGTTCATGGATTTGATGAATCGTGTCTTCCATGAATTTCTGGACAAGTTCGTGATCGTCTTCATAGATGACATCCTGATTTTATCCAAATCCAAGGAGGAACATGTGGAACACCTTCATATAGTCTTGTAGATTCTTCGTTAGAAGCAGTTGTATGCCAAATTCTCCAAGTGTGAATTCTAGTTAAGCAAGGTGGCATTTCTAGGCCATATTGTATCCGTAGAGGGGATCACCATGGATCCTTCAAAGGTTGAAGTTATCACCAAATGGCCGAGACCTACATCTACAACCGAGGTCAGAAGTTTTCTGGGTTTAGCTGGCTACTACCGCGGGTTTGTTGAGAACTTTTCACGGCTGGCCTTGCCTTTGACTAAGCTGATGAGAAAGGGGGAGAAATTCGTCTAGACTGAGGAACGAGAGAATAGCTTTGAAGACCTTAAGCAGAAGTTAGTGACTGCACCTATTCTTACTCTCCCATCTGGCTCAGGTGGATTTCAGATCTATAGTGACGCTTCAGGAAAGGGTCTAGGCTGTGTTCTCATGCAACATGGGAAGGTTATTGCATACGCATCACGACAGTTGAAACCTTATGAATAAAATTATCCTACGCATGATTTGGAGCTTGCAGCAGTTGTGTTCGCATTGAAGATCTGGAGGCATTATTTGTATGGTGAATCATGTGACATCTTCACAGATCACAAGAGTCTCAAGTACGTCTTCATCCAGAAGGAATTAAACATGAGATAGAGAAGATGGTTAGAGCTACTGAAGGATTATGACACCAACATTCAATACCATCCTGGTAAGGCGAATGTGGTGGCAGATGCTCTAAGCAGAAGGTCGGGTATGATTGTTGGCATATGGATTGCTAAAGAGATTATCCGTGACATGGAGATGACTGACATGGAATTTTACGTACAAGGACGACATGTATACTGGGTGAATCTTAGAGTAGAACCAGACTTACATTCTAGGATCAAGGAAGCTCAGAAAGATGATGGTGAGATTTGGGCTATCATTTAGAACCTTGATCAGCAGGCGGAGTTTCGTGTTGATGACGATGGTATCTTATGGCAGGGCAATATGTTAGTTGTTCCCGATGACTCTACACTCAAGGAAGTTGTGTTGACTGAAGCTCATAGCTCTCCATTTACGATACATCCTGGTTCCACCAAGATGTATCACGATATCAAACAGCACTTTTGGTGAAGTGGTATGAAACAGGATGTTGCCACCATCGTTTCTAAGTGTATGATCTGCCAGCAGGTTAAGATCGAACACCAGAGAGCTAGTGGTTTACTACAACCATTAGATATTCCAACATGGAAGTGGGACAAAATCACCATGGATTTTGTTACTGGTCTTCTTGTGAGAAGAAGAACGACGCCATCTGGGTTATCGTTGATAGATTAACCAAATCTGCACATTTTCTGCCAATCCGCAAGGAACATCCGGTCAGCAAATTGGCAGATACTTTTCAGAAGGAGATCGTGAGACTACATGGTACTCCATCAGAAATCATCTCTGACAGAGATCCCCGTATTACATCACGTTTATGGCAGATTCTGTAGAAAGCTTGGGACACCAAACTCAAGCTCAGCACTGCCTTTCATCCTCAGACCGACGGACAGTCAGAACGCACCATTCAGACATTAGAGGACATGTTGCGGGCGTGTGCTCTAGAGTGGGCAGGAAACTGGAATGAGTATATCTGTTTAGTGGAGTTTTCATACAACAACAGCTGGCACGCTAGCATCAAATATGCACCTTTTGAGATGTTGTATGGCAGGAAGTGTCGTGCCCTAAATCTGCTGGGATCAGGTGGACGAACGACTGATTGAGGGGCCAGAGATGATCGAGGTGACAAATGAGAAGGTCGCCATCGCCAAGGCGAAGATTCAGGAAGCTCGTGCTCGTCAGAAGAGCTATGCTGATAAACGTCGTAGAGACGTATCTTTCAACGTAGGTGATCATGTTTCCTCAAGGTATCACCTGCACGGGGAGTTAAACGTTTTGGAATCAGAGGGAAGCTTAGTCCTCGCTTCATCGGACCGTTCGACATCATAGAACGCGTTGGTGAAGTGTCATATCGTTTAGTGTTACCGCCTCAGCAATAACACGTTCACAACGTGTTCCATGTGTCCTTACTCAGAGGATACAACTATCATCCAGTTCACATTGTTCAGTATCCGCTTGATCAAATTCGAGAGGATCTTTCATACGTCGAAGAACTAGATAGAGTTCTCGAGCGAGACACCCGAGACCCCAAAGGGGCTCGGTTTGTTTTTCTTCACCACCACCGAGACCCCCAAGGGGCTCGGCTTGGTGTGGTTTGGCTCGAACGCAGCAAGAAACCCCCGACCAAAGGTCGGGGTGTGTTTGTTGTTCGGTTTGGGTGTAAGCGAGGCACCACCGAGACCCCCAAGGGGCTCGGTTGGTTTTGTTTGTTCGAACCCGAGACCAAAGAAACCCCGACACTTGGTCGGGGTATGTTTAAATGTTTGTTAGATTTAGTTAGTGTCAACCGAGACCCCTCCAAGGTCTCGATGGGACTTTTGTATAGCTTATTTGGTTTGGCTTATATAGAACACGGGCTCGGGATTCGGGTTTTTATAAAAACTATTTTTATAAGTCATGTTATATTAAACATTAGGCTAATTATTTTATTTAGTTAATTCATGTATAACCTAAAGTATTTAACTAGCCAAAAATTTAATTAAAACATGTATTTTTAATTTAAATCGTATAACGTATAGTTTAATTAAATTAACCAGTCATTTAATTAATCGGCTATAACCATGACTTGTGTTGTACTAATTAAACTTTAATTATCATTTATAATCCAGCTTATTTCTAATTATGGAAACTTTCTATTTTTGGAAACTTACTATTTATGGAAACCTGCTATTTTTAGAAAGTTACTTAGTATTACAATACAAGTATTATAATACACTAATACATGAGTAATACTTAACAGAACATCAGAATAACCACAGAATACACAGTAAAACAGTAAAAACATGACAGAACACGTATCATAAGCTAAGAACACTCAGAACCAGTAAAGCACATGCAATTCAGACAACTTATACACGTCCATATTTCTTATGTAGTATTATCCGTCAAGGCGGAATAGTTCTTCATCGTTTCGTTAGCTTCTACTGGACATAAGGTACGGATTCTCGTCCTTCAGTAAGGACAATCTCTTCCTTTATTAGGATTTCCCGTATGCAGCCAACTGTTTTCCCAGTAGTTACAGATTAAATGCTTATGTTATTAGTTACCTTAGCCATATACATGCATGACCAGTTTCACCTAGTTATGGAGGTACCATAACCATAACACTAGAGGCACTAGTGTTATGACTTTACCACGGCGGAGTGATAGCTCGTGGCGTCCCTTTTAGTTATTTGGCCATTATATTTATTATGTTATCATGTGGGGCGTAGGGGTACATCCTAGTTACATGTTTCAGTTAGGATTTCATGGTGAATGTGGTGTGTGCCTTGCATCCTTCACAAGAAGTTGATCCCTCCTACCCAGACCAGTATAATTAGAGGCAGCCCCTCTAGTCGCATGACGAGGTCACCCCTCTATCTATTCATGCACGTTGTTGACCTCATGACCTATATTGGCTATTTTGGTACATTAAACTAATACAGATTTTACAGGTAAACATAAGCTATATTTTCAGAACTAAAATCAGTAAAACATGTTATACGCCTAGGTTTTCCCACGACTTATTCATTTCCACTGTTATCCATGTTTTATGCTCTTATTATGCTTTCATATGCTATGTCTTCCATGCTTTATTGTATATCCGTGCACTGAGCGTTATGCTCAGCCGTCTACTTTTCCATGTTCCCAAACGGCAGGTACCCAAGGTCGCAAGTAGGTTTCAAGAGTGTGTGCATTCGGATGGAAGCTATCCAGCCGTCATTACCTTATCCATTTTATTCCTACTTTGTCATACTTTACTTCATTTAGGACATTGTTTAGTCCTTTCATTTACAATACTTATATTTGCTTGTGTGGGAGTTACATGGAATACCGATGTTTGATTCCGGTATTTCCTTTTATGGTCATAAATGTTTAGACATTTCCTTGCATGCTTTCATGACACGCCATAATCCACTGTAGCATTCCATCTTGACAAATGGGGTGTTACACGCTCCCTACGGTTGTTCAAGAAGTGAGTCCTTCTCCTTCTCAACCTTCACCTCATAAGCCCAATATCCCTTATCCTTCTAGGTTAGACAAAGCTAAATTGCAAGCCAAGGATGACATTCATGTTTCCAACTTTTAATGATTTACCAAGTGAATGTTAACATTAGCCTTATTGAAGCACTTGCTCAAATGCCCAATTTTGTGAAAATGTTCAAAGATTTGCTCAATAAGAAGGAAAAAATGGTAGAGCTCGTTAACACTCGTTTAAATGAGAATTGTTCCGTCGAATCTCCTCAAAGAGCTTCCCGAAAATCTAGGAGATCCCGGTCGATTCGTGTTACCTTGATCGTTTCCCCAAATTGATGATTGTATAGCTTTAGCGGATCTCGGTGCTAGCATCAATCTTATGCCATTATCCGTATGGAAACAATTATCATTACCCGACCTTGTACCGACTCGTATGACTCTAGAGTTAGCTAATAGAACTCTCGCATACACCGTTGGTATTGTCGAGGATGTTTTTGTTCGAGTTGGAACATTCACTTTTCCTGTGGACTTTGTCGTAGTCGACTATGAGATGGATCCTCGTATTCCGTTAATACTTGGTATACCATTCTTAAGATCTGGAAAAGCATTAGTTGATGTAGCCGAAGGGAAGTTAATTCTTAGGGTAGGGATGAACAACAAGTTTTTAAAATGGGAAAAATCATAACTAAATCAAATGGAAAAGAGTCGGTCAATATGATTGATGTTCTTAATTATGATAATGAAGAGATTTTTATTAATCCTTTTGGAATTAAAAAGTTTAGTCAAAGTGATTTTGTGATAACTTCATCCCTTCCCTTAGAGCCTCAAAATTTTGAAACTCCTATTTACGATACTTATAGTGATGACACTTCTTTAAGTGATCACACTATCTTCAGTTTAGATGACCCACCTTTTGACCCACCCAGTTTTGATCCACCAATCTTTGATGATTACGATGATGACACTTCTTTAAGTGATCTCATTATTTTTTATGAACCACCTCGTGACCTTAATGCACCTCATATCTCTATGAGTTATTCTTCCATTATGGAGACTCCTTTTGACTTCTATACCCCAATTTTAGAAGTCGTGACTTTTGAGGAGGATCCTCCACTCTTAGAGATCATTCTCACTTTAGAGGATATTCCATTTGAGGATGATTTAGATATCTTTCTAAATACCTATTTTCCTCACGAGGATGAGTTTACCTATGACTGGGATGATACTTATGTTTCCACATCGAGTTTGGAAGAGGACGAGTCTCCCACTTTGGATCAAAATGACATTTTGAGCTTTAATGTCCACACCTATTGCTATTTTCCCCTTAAGGAAAATATGTTTGATCCGGGAATAAAGACACTAGTGCTATCATTGCCATATCACCATAACACCTTTCCTTGTAAGAGATTTTTGACTAAGGGTACCCCACTTTTCTTTGACTTGTGTGATTTTACCACCTTAGGGTTTATTTCCTTTCGTGATGGAAATTATATGTTAGACCCGGGTGCATTTTCTTGGGGTATTCCTTAAGTGAGTATGTTTTACCCATTATCATGGAGAGATTTTCATTCCTTGGAAATTTTGGCTTTTCCATGATTTCACACATTTCCACCTTTTCCATAATAAGTGTAGGGGGCCATGTAGGTTGTTTGTGATGTGTTGTTTTGTATGGATGTGTGCTATCAAGATTCATTTTTGGTGCCTTTTGAAGAATCGTGATTCCGTGTACCCGGTTACCTTTGATTTGTTTTTGCTATAGTGATTCAATTTTGTATATAAATAAGTTGAATAAATGTAATCACTTTAGTTTTCTCTTCCTTAGTAAGATTTAAATAAAGTGCACAATGTCCTAAGTGTAGGGGATTTTACTTCCACATGCTTAAACATTGAGGACAATGTTTATATTAAGTGTAGGGGAGACTTCTATCAAAGTTAAGTGGGCTTTTCCATGAATGTGTCCTCATTATAAGGGGAAAATTAATATTTTTTGACGTTTTTAAAAAATTTTGATATATTTTGGCCTAGTAGTATTTTTCATTTATTTTCTTTTATTTCTGAAAGTCCCTTTAACTTGCGTAAAACGATAAACTAAGACAATTAACACATGTAATTACTTTTCAAACGTAATACTTATTATTGTATAATAAATAATTACAAGTGTTATGGATAACACCGTTTGATGACAATGTGTTGTGTATACTTTGGACAAACTAATACTAACTTATGAACACAGTCACAGCTGTTTGGTTCTATAAGTTGTAAAGAGTTAATGTGTGTAATGTGGCAAAGTGAACAACATTAACTCTATGCTACACATCCTATTTATAGTAGTACGAGGTTGTCTCCTAGTACAGGTTGATGGAGACTTCACTAATAGACAAAGCCTGACAACTGTCACAAGATGCTTTTCTATTCTTAGTAGTCTGCCATCATGCTTTAGGAAAATAGAATTGACAAGTTTCCCTTTTCTTCATGGTCTCGTACACACTAAGGTATGTCCAAAGTGTATTGAGTGTTAACAGGGTATTGTCGCCCCTGTTAACCCTCAACCCCTTAGAGTCCCTGATTCATCTTGGTTGTTATCCATCACAGCCAATGAGTATGTCTTCAAGTAATCTTCGACTTCCTTGACAATGTCTCTGACATGGACTCCTCTGAGGTTGCTCACAGAGACTTAGATCTCTGTGAGTCTTGTGATACTTTCCTGCCTCCTAGGCACATGAAAGTTAATATCAAACAGCTTGATTTACGTTTAAATCTATGATACATGGAATCTAATAAACTTAGATTCCCAACAATCTCCCCCTATTTAATCATAAATACAGCTAGATCTAACTAAGTTACAGTAAGTGAGATGACAGCTTCTTCTTACTCATAACAGATCTAACAAACATACCTCTTGATTTTATTATGACTTAAAATAAATTACAAGTACAAAACATATGTGTAATAAAATAAGAAAGTAAATTTCAGCTGTGAAAAATTTAGTAATCATCATTCTTTATTTTTTTCTTCAGCTTCAGCTATGTCCTTTCTGGTATCCAATTCAGCCTGCAAAGCTTGTGCAAACACCTTGGAATACTCTGTGTTGATCTTAAGTACCCTTTTGAAACATAGGAGCTGAACTGTAGAAGCAAGCCCCGGCTCATTTTCCCTTTGGAACACATATTGACAACCCTTGTTCATATAGGCCATACCTTTCTCAGGCTAAGTATAAGTCTGACCATCAACTGGACCTATAATTCCATTAGATAGTACCGAGTTCCTGTGCATTCCATCCACATTAACCTCCTCTGTTACGAAGGTTTCCTGAAGGAATGGAGTCATCCTTCTTCTTTTCCTTTCAGCCTTTGGTAGTTCTTGTGCAAACAGCTGTGGTGGGGGGTCAATCTTGAGCTTGGCTGCTGTTTCCTTTATCCAATTAAACTTAGCTTTAATGGTCTTGAGGAGTGTAAAATTTTCCTTTCCATTCCTCTTTTCAGCTAAAGCCTCAAGTTCAAACCATTCAGAGAGACCAAGAGTTTTCAATTTAAAGTCATCAAACAGATTCATGTTCGCCTGTTGATTGTCTCTCCATAAAATCATATGTGGTGTATGAGTAGACTTTTGAATGGTATACTTGAACTTGGTGATTTTTCTAGGTGCATACCTGTTGTTGACACAGGCATCATATTCAGCTTTTATCTTTTTCAGCGCCTCTGTGTATTTAGCTTCCATTGCTTTTAGCCTTCTTCTTTGTTCCTCTTTGAGTTGAGGAGACATGGATTTTAACTTGGCTTCATCTAGCTCTTTGGCCTTCTTGATTTCATTCAACCTTTTGAATTCAAGTGCCTGTTTTTCAATCTCTTCAGCTGTTAAAGGTTCTTCATTTGTAGCTTTGAAGGTTGTGAATTGGGATAGTTCGATGGTTGATCCTCCTGTCTCTAGCATCGCAGCTATTTTCTTTAGCTTGGCGTCTGATTCTACCACAGCTATTTCCTTTCTTTTCTTCGAGACAGAGGATAACCCACTTGTGTTATTTAGCTCTTCAGCATGTTTGAGAAATGCCATTTGAGCCTGTTGTTGTACAGCCTTTGGAAGGGAGGTAACAGTGAACTTGAGTTTCTTGGCAGCTGGTTCACCATCATCCACAGCCTCATTGGTGTTAACCAGAGTCAGGGACTTTGATGAATCAACTCCATCCTTTGGCTGTTGCTCCCCCTTAATCTCATCATTATCATCATGTATAGTGATTGGGGTGATGACTTAGAGTGGAATGGGTGAAGAGATGGTGTTGTCAGTGGAACCTGAGGGTTTGTTTGGTAGATTCAAGATTGAGTGCATTTGCTTTTTCCCCCTCATGTTCAGCCTATCTTTTTAGACGTTTGGATGAATGTGACTGTATGTATGCAGCAAACTGTTCAACTGAGGCAGCCATTTGTCTTTGTCTGGTTCTTGAACGTTTGGCAATTTTCAACAGCCTGTTACAATTGCCATTGACGTTGCGATTTACCCTGTCAACCAAGAAGTTTATGTGGCGGATTTTCCTGGAGCGCACAGCTTTGAATTCTTTATGCATAGCCAACTCATGGGCATGGAACATGTCAGGGACCTCTGTGGCTAAGGCATCTTTGATTCGAGTAGACAATGACTAAGCCCTTGCGAGACCCCTCGTTTTGTGCCATCTGAAATGGGTTCAATGAAAGCATCCTTAAGCGCCTGGGTTATAATCGACTTAAAGTTAACAGTGAAAGAATGCATGTCTGAGCCAATGCGGTCCAGCTTTCTTGACAGGCGTTCAATGTCAGACTGATGATGATGAGGCTTCAGGTCATGAATGTTCAGACTTTGTTGGGCGTAATCATCCTCTCTTGGCAAGATGTCAAAATTCGTCTATTGAGGATGATCAAACAACAAAAACTCAGTTTTTGGATCATAAGCAGACCTTTGGAATACTGTGGTGACAGAGGTTGCAGAAGTAGGGGTCACAACAGCTTCCTTGGGAGGAGGAGTGGTTTCAATGGCTGGTGTGGGCACAGCAATATTCTTGGGAGGAGACAGAGGCTGCTGATCATCCTCCTCTTCTTCCTCCTCCTCAATTAAGTCCTCAGGGAGAACTTCATCATCAGGTATCGATTCAGGTTCAGATAAAACATCTTCCTCATGAATGAGCATAAACTCATCTTCATTGGGTTGTTCATGAAGGATGGACTGATCTCCACTGGTTGTAGCATGAGAGTCTACAGGTGGTTGTTCAACATTAGCCTGCAATTTGTTTACGTTAGTAACAGGGAAATAGATAAGGGGAATGGTCGCCAGTTGTCCCAGAGAGGCTAAGGATGATTATTCAGCCACTCCAAAGGATAAATCCTTGGGATTCTTTTAAGTGTGAAAAATATAAGGTTAATGGTCGCCATTCGCTGCCCCTAGGAAAGCTGAGTGTGATTATTCAGCCCCCCTAAAAAGGTTAAAACCTTTGGGACTCTTTTATTTGTGAAACATATGTTGTTAAGGATCGCCATTCGCTGCCCCTAGGAAGGCTGAGTGTGATTATTCAGCCCCCCCCCCCCCCAAAGGTTAAGAAACCTTTGGGACTCTTTTATTGGTTAAACATATATGGGTTAGGATCACCTGTTACGCTGCCCATAGGAAAGCTGAGGGTGGTTATTCAGCTCCCCTAAAAGGATAAATCCTTTGGGATTCTATAATTGTGAAAAAGATGTAGGTTAAGGTCGTCATATAGCGCTGTCCCTGGGAAAGTTGAGGATGATTATTCAGCTCCCCCTAAAAGTAAAACTTTTGGGAATCTTTTTCTGAAGGAACCAAGAGGCTGTGTGAAGTACAACTACTCTTGGTTGAGACATATATGTATACAGGTTGTTATTTGCCTGTATACTGTCTAGAGGGTGCAGGGTCATCGGGGTGCTTTATAAACACAAATGAATCACTCCCTGGTGCAAAGACAGGGTGTACAGAAGTCTTATTAGATTTCTAAGTGCATACACAGACTCCTATGGGTCGAGGATAACCCTAACTTCACCACTCTCACCTACAGACATTTGAGATTGGCTGCTTGTGGACCTCTAAAAATTATAAACTGATTACCTGTGTGATATCAGCAGGATTGGGTTGGTTCCCTGTTGTCTCTACTGAGTTAGAGACGCTAGACTCCTGTTGTTTATCAGTTGATGGCTCTGTGTCCACGGAAGTCTCTGGACCAGAGGGGTTGGTGAGGTTCACAATCTTCTTAACCCTGGCCTTTAGAACAGTATGGGTTTTGGAAGAAGTGGTGTGTTTCTTCTTCCTAGGCTGTTGGCCAGTTGTTGCCTTGGACGGCTAGGTGTGTTGCCCAGAGGTCAAAGACACTGACTTGCCAGACACACCTGTTGTATTCACCTTCTCAGCGGAAGGGAGCAAGGTCTTTTCAGCCGAAGGTTGTTTGTTAGAAACGTTCAGCATGTGAGCAGTAGTTGGCACATCATTAGGTCCAATCGCCTTGTAGATAGCTCATGTTATGTGATACGTCTTCAATTGGGTGAGCGTAGAGTTGTGGTAGTTGTCACCTAACAGGCTTTCAAAGATAAGAGAGAGATAGCGAACATAGCAGATGTTTTTATCCCTGCCTTGATTGGTTCCCTTAAGTTTTTCGACGAGGTTGGAGAAAAGAATGCTTCCAATATCGACGTATGTGCCCCATATCAGCCCAAAAGCAATGGTTTGATGATTGAGCGCCAATTGGTCTTGAGATCCCTGCATACCACCCAAGGATTTGACTATGTGAGTGAAGAGGACACGCCACATAGGAGAGAAAAATTTGATCTTTAGAGGTGATTTTGCAACAACTTCATCAGGGGTGAAGGATGGGTTAACATTAGATACAGGCTTAAGAGTGGCAAGGGCATCCTTTACAACCTTTTTGTCAATAGCTTTCAGGCATTCATCGCCATGTCTTAGCCCAGCCACAAAGGAAAAATCTTTAAGAGAGAAGGCGAAAGGGTGTTCATTGCAAGAAAGGTGAAAGGTGATGGTGTCATCAATGACTTCAGTAGAATACCAGATTTCCCTAAGGTATTCTTGGTAGAAAACGGATGAGGATTCTGTGAATGCTTCTCTTACATCACAATTCTTCATGAAGTTGACTAGATCTGTGTAGGTGCCATTAGGAGCCTTGAGCCATCCGATCGAGTTGTTGGAGGCAAGGATGCTTTCACTTAGTTCGAAGTTAACGTTTGAAGCCTTTGGTACTTGGAACACTATTGATAATAGGTTGAAGAAGATGAAGATGGTGAGAGGGTTTAAAGAGAGATTTTAGAGAGAGAGACGATTTGTGAGAAATGAGAAAAGTGGTAGGTGAGAAAAAAAATCTAGAGACAATATATATATTCAAATTTGAAACAGTTATACACCCGCATTAAATGCGTAGTGGGAAAAGGACTGGACACAAGTGGGTCCCTTGCCCTTTCAAAACTGTTTGTCTCCTCGATATCCGGGAAAGAATTAATTAAATATGGGGAATGTTTTTTAGCATTTACTTGGAAAGTAACTACCTAGTTTCATGTAAAAAACATTTAATATTTAATCAGACGTGAATGAACACATTAAATATCAGCCACAGGCTTAGAGATGTTAAGCATACCCAGCTCAGCAACTATCCTGTTGAACGAAGGTTCAGCCAAAGGCCTGGTAAAAATATCAGCTAGTTGCAGCTCAGTGGGGACAAAATGCAGCTCAATATCTCCTTTGATTATATGATCCCTGATAAAGTGATACCTGATATCAATGTGTTTGGTAAAAGAGTGAAGCACAGGGTTGTTGGAGATGGCAATGGCATTGGTGTTGTCACAGAAGATTGGCACTTTGTCATAGAGAATCTCATAGTCAGCTAATTAACTCTTCATCCAAAGTACTTGTGCACAACAGCTGGCAGCAGCAACATATTTAGCTTTAGCTGAAGACATGGCCACAGAGTTTTGCTTCTTTGCACTCCATCCAACCAACTTTCCTCCTAGGATTTGACAGCTACCTGAGGTACTTTTCCTGTCAATGCAGCATCCAGCATAGTCTGAATCTGAATAGGCCTTGAGATCAAAGCCTGAGTCCTTAGGATACCATAGACCTAGTGAGGTTGTGCCTTTGAGATACCTGAAAATTTTCTTAACAGCCACTAGATGGGATTCTTTAGGGTTACCTTGGTACCTTGCGCAGAGACATGTGGAGAACTGGATATCAGGACGACTGGCTGTTAGATACATGAGTGACCCAATCATGCATCTGTATAAATTCTCATTAATAGAGACCCCTGACTCATCAGGACCCAAGTTATTGGGTGGAAGCATGGGGCATTTCACTGATGCACAATCAGCCAAGTCATATTTTTTAAGTAAATTCTTAACATACTTTTCTTGACAAATTGAAATTCCCTTAGGACATTGTTTAATTGAAAACCCAAAAAGTAAGTTAATTCACCCATCATACTCATCTCATATTTCTTGGTTATTAGTTTAGAAAATCGTTTACTAAGATTAACATTAGTTGACCCAAAGATGATATCATCCACATAAGTCTTCACAATGATGAAATCACTCTTATCCTTGAAGGTAAAAAGTGTTTTATCAATGGAAACCCTGACAAATTTATTTTCAGTTAAGAAATTAGACGGAGTTTCATACCATGCCCTTGGAGCTTGTTTCAGCCCATACTTGGCTTTGTGTAGTCTGTACACATGATTGGGAAACTCGATGTTCTCGAATCCTTCAGGCTGTTCAACATACACTTCCTCAGCCAAATCTCCATTGAGTAAGGAACTTTTAACATCCATCTAATACACAGTGAAGTTCATATATGCAGCATAAGCAATGAAGATTTTGATAGCTTCAAGTCTTGCCACAGGTGCAAAAGTTTCATCATAGTCAATCCCTTCAGTCTGTGTATACCCCTGTGCAACCAGCATAGCCTTGTTTCTGATGATGTTTCCAATCTCATCCATCTTGTTTCTATAAATCCATCTAGTGTATGTGATGTTCTTACCAGGTGGAGATGGCACTAGAGTCCAAACCTTGTTCCTTTTGAACTGATTGATTTCTTCTTGCATAGCAGCTACCCAACCATCTTCCACAAGAGCTTCAGCTACCCTCTTAGGTTCAATCTATGAGAGGAATTCAACGAAGAGACATTCATTGGCTGAGTCTGATTTTGAGTCATGAATTCGCTGTCTGGTAGTGACCCTTGCATTAGGTTCCCCAATAATGTTGACAAGAAGAATGTGCTGATCTCTTGACCATTTAGTTTGAGGAGCTGGGGAATCATAGACAGGGACAGCTATGGAGGTAGCTAGCACTATTTGAGTTTCATCATTCTGAGTGGGAGGACTTTCTTCAAAGATGACCCATGTGTCTGTGTCGACTTCAATCATTTCAAGGGGCACTGATTCATTGTCAACAGGAGAGTCTTCAGGAATTTGAAGAATAGGCGAGTTATCTTCAGCAGGTGTGGAACAAGGACTATAGGAAGGTTGTGGTTCTTCTTCATTAAGTTCCTAAGAAGAAGAAACTTCAATGTTGTGTGTTGACAGCGGGTCAAATGCAGGAACATAAGGGATGAGGGTGTTGGTGAGATGATGATGACAGGGAGGTCTTGGTTCTGAGAATTCATCACTTGGGATAGACCTGTTTTCACTAAAATCAATTTCATCACCCTTTGTTCCTGATCTCTGTATGACGTCATCATCTTCCTTGAATTTGACATGAAAGGTTTCTTCTACTTCTTGTCTTCTGGTATTGAAAACCCTGAAGGCCTTGGCTGTTGGAGAGTATCCTAAGAAGAAACCATCATCAGCCTTTTCATCAAACTTTCCAAGTTTATCCCTGTAGTTGTAAATGAACACATGGCATCCAAAGACATGGAAATAGCTGATATCAGGAGCTCTATTTCTGAAAACTTCATAGGAAGTTTTCCCATGTCTCTTGACAATGATTGATCTATTCTGAGTATAGCATGCAGTATGGACAGCTTCTCCCCAAAATTGCTTAGGCAAGGCTGCACCATTTAACATAGTTCTGGCTGCTTCAATCAGAGTCTTGTTTCTTCTTTCAGCCACCCCATTGTGTTTAGGGGTGCAAGCTAAAGAGAAGTTTTGTGATATTCCTTTTTCATCACAAAAAGATTCAAGTTGATGATTTTTGAATTCAGTCCCATTATCACTTCTTAGAGCTTTAACTCTAACATCATTCATGTTTTCCACTTGTCTGATGAAGGACATGATAGTATCAGCTGCATCACTTTTCCTTCTGAGGAAGAAAACCCATGTGTACCTTGAAAATTCATCAACAATGACCAAGGTATATTTGTTGTGATTAATGGTCTGTGATTTGACAAGTCCAAACAAATCCATGTGAAGGAGATGTAAGCACTTGTCAATAGAGAATGATTACCTAGTCTTAAAAGACGACCTGTGATGCTTTCCCTTTACACAAGCTGAACAAGTCTTGTCTTTAGAAAAAGTCACTGAAGGTAGACCAGCAACCAGGTTTTGTGTGGCTATCTTGTTGATGTTCTTGAAGTTGAGATGAGACAGTCTTTCGTGCCACAGCCAATTGACACTTTTAGAGGCTTTGGCAAGAAAACAGTTGGAGCTGTCTTCAGAGCAAGTAGCCATATTAATGACATACACATCTCTTTTTCTAGGTGCAATAAGCACCACATCATTGTTCTTGTTGAATATGGTTCCCTGAGTCTTAGTAAACAAACCTTGTAGTTAGCATCACACAATTGGCTGATGCTGATAAGATTGTCCTTAAGACCATTCACATATGCAACCCTTGTAAACGTAATCTCATTGCAGTTAACTGAGTCGTATCCCTCTGTGTCGCCTGAAGAGTTATCCCTAAACACCACTTTAGGACCTGGCTCCTTTGAGTATATGTGCAGGTATTGTCGAATCCCTGTCATGTGTCTAGAACAGCCACTGTCTAGATACCATACCGATTCCTTAAGATGTTTCTGCACAGATACATAGAAACAAGTTAGTTCCTATGGTGAACCCATTTTCCAGTGGGTTCCCTGAATTGCTGATTAGCAACTCTTGAATTCCTGTAGAACTTTTGACGATGTGATGGACAGTTGGCTGTTTAATGTGTGAACTGATGACGTATAGTCCCCAGCCGGGTCAGGAACCCGGCCCATGGGTACTACCCGTATCCGGCCCATCACAGATGGGTGGGAATAATGTCATTCAAGCTTATGGGCTTGGATGAACAGTGACCGCACACATGTGTGCGGCCCACGGCCCGACGCGGCCGACATAGGGTTAGACAGAATCATATTCTATCTAGGAATAGGTTTACCCCAAAAGAGGAGGATATTCACTACCATAATTAGAAGATAACAATCATTCTAATTCTGATAGTTATCCTTTCCTTGGGGCCGAAGTATCAGTGGCAGCCCACTAGGGTTCCACTGCCTATAAAAGGAACCCCCAAGGGTTCCACAAAGGTATTACGTTCTATACTCTCAACTCATATAAAACCCTAGCCGATTACTTACTCTCACGCTGGAGTCTAATCGTGGGAAACATTCCCACGGTAAGCCTAACGCATGTTGTTTAGTGTGCAGGATCCCAACCAAACAGTTCACTTGGTGCAGGAGCCGGAGCCCAGTCAACCCGAATTAAGCCTAATTCGGGTCTAGCAAGGATCACCCAACTTTTGCATCAACAAGTTGGCGCCATCCGTGGGACCCATTACACTAAGCTAGAACAAAACCTCATCTTGAATTTCCAATGACGAAGGGGCATCCGCAAGCTAATCCCAAGAACACGAATCCTGAAAATCGGAAGTCCCAAGGGGAGGGGATACTCATCCCCAATCAATCTTCTAGCCGCCTTGCGGGCGGACCTGGTAACCGGGGTGGTTTTCAGCCCTTGGGGGTAACGAGCACGATCTCCATAACACCCCCACCTACATCAACCCTGGATAACCCTGATCCAGGGAGTGCGCCCAATCCTCCTAACAAGGAGCCGCGCAGACCATCGACCGAGGAGGAAGTTGAAGTCCAGCCACTCAGCGAGGAAGATCTCACTCGAGTTCTCACGCAAAACTTTGATAGGATCGTCCCGGGGATTGCATCAAGGTTGAATCTAGGGAGGAGTCTCCAGTCTAGGCTCAACTTTGGCAATACTGGACCAATCACTTCTTCCCAAAATCAGAGGAAAAGGAAAACCCGGCCTCAGGACCAGGGCATCTTTGAGGAAACCCCTCAACCTAGGAATGTGTTCGAGCGCATAGGAGATCGCCTCATGCAGGAACTTAGGCAGTCTCGAGAAGGGGAGATAAGTCTGACGGTTCACCCGAGCGACCAGATCGAGAGGTGACTAGAGCCACGCGCCGCACAAGTGTGTGGGATAGGGTGGACACCGGGAAAAAGACTCCCGGCTCTTCTCAAAAGAGCGGACCTCGCCCGAGGGATGGGTACCACCCCCGTCTCCTGATCCGTCGGGAGAAGAGTCGGATGACCATCCGCCCAAGCGTCGCCGACCTAGGCGTACCCCCCCACCACCACCAAACAATGATGAGTATTATGGTGGCCCTTATTATCGATATGCAGAAGCGGAGGATCTTTCCCGCCCGTGGTGTGAACCATGGGATGACCTTAGGCTCACCGTGCCATGGGCGGATCCCAGGGAAGACCCATTCACCCTTCGCATACGGAACTACTCCGAGGACACCAAACGTCGCATGTCGGCTTGTGTCAAGACCTATGATGGAACTGGTGATCCGGATGATCACCTCAAAATATTCGACACGCAGGCTAAAATTGAGCGGTGGCCCATGCCTATATGGTGTCAAATGTTCAATTCAACCCTAATCGGCAATGCCCGTGACTGGTTCGAGGGACTCCCTCCACGAAGCATTGATAGTTTCACGGAACTACGCATTGCGTTCAAGAATAATTATACTCAAAGGAAGAAGTATAATAGGGATCCGGTCTCATTGGCAACTGTCAAACAACGGCCGGGGGAGTCCACAGAAGCCTTCACTGAACGCTTCAATGATGAGTGCACGCGCACAAAAACAATGCCGGAACTCCTGAAAATCTCTGACTACTTGCACGCCATAACAGACAGGGAATTGATCAGGCGTCTCAACGACAAGCGTCCAGAGAGATATGATGACCTCATGGAAAGAGTCAGAAATTTCATAGAGGGAGAAACAGCTGTTGCCGCGGCTTACCCATCTAGAGGAAATGGATACCGGTCAAACGATCAGTCTCGGAGACAGTCGGGTGGTCAAGGAAATCAGAACAATAGCAAGGGCTCAGACTATAAGAGCCAGAACAAAGGAGGGCGGCCGGATGATAAGTTTACCCCCCCTAAAGATGTCCTATCGGGAGATCTTGCTGACGGAAGGGGCAAACTTTCCGAGGCCTCCTCCAATGACAACTCCCCCGGACCGTCGGCAAGGAAATCGCTTCTGCGAGTTCCATAATGACAAGGGCCATGGTACGGAGGAGTGTATCCAGCTCAAGAAGCACATTGAGTCACTAATCAAATCGGGTAAACTCAAGCACTTAGTTAAGGATTGGAAGGATGGAAAAGACAAAAAGAAATATGATAAGAAGGATCCCCAAAAGGACAAACCTTCGACCATATACATGATCCAATCCAGACAACGCCGCACGAGGCAGAAAGTTGGCCAAAAATTTTCACGCGGCAGGGAAATCTCATTCCCTCCCATCATAGCAAGCGATGTGATTGATGCGCCTCTCACTATTGAGATAAGCATTGGAACACATAATGTTCGTCGCATGTATGTGGATGGAGGGTCGTCAGCAGAGGTACTGTATGAACACTGTTTTGTGCAGTTATACCCAGAAATAAGAAGCCAATTAGTACCGCCCACGGCGCCGCTCACTGGCTTTAGTGGAGACACTATCTGGCCGATAGGGCAACTGCGTCTGCTTGTAACCATTGGGAATGAGGAACACTCCACTACGGCGTGGATGAACTTCATGGTGATACGCTCACATTCTTTGTACAATGGGATCATAGGCAGACCAGGCATTCTGGCTATACGGGCGGTACCTTCCACGGTACACGGAATGATTAAATTCCCTGTCGAGGGAGGAATTGTCACCATTTACAACACAATCGTACCAGCATCCGAGTGTCATACCGTGACAACCCCGGCCCCACCTGTTCCACCCAAGGATGGATCACCACCTCCCAATTGGAAGGTGGCAATTCATCCTGACTACCCGGAACAGGAGATATCCATAGGGGGCGCTCTCGGATAACGGCAAAAGGGCCATGTGCTCTCTTTTAAGTGAAAACCTAGATATATTCGCATGGGAGCCAAAGCATATGACAGGCGTGCCACGTGCGATAGCAGAACATAAGCTCCAGATCCGCCAGGGGTACCAACCCATCAAGCAAAAGAAGCGCGGCCAGGCGCCTGAGCGCAGCCGAGTGATACTGGAGGAAGTACGGAAACTAGTGGACGCAGGTATCATGCGCGAGGTATACTACCACGAGTGGTTATCCAATCCGGTCATGGTCAAAAAACATGACGGAAGTTGGCGCATGTGTGTGGATTTTACGGATCTGAACAAAGCCTGCCCACAGGATTGTTACCCGTTACCGGAAATCGACTGGAAGGTGGAGTCCCTATGGGATATCCCTTTAAATGCTTCTTAGACGCATATAAAGGATACCACCAGATCCAGATGGCGGAGGAGGATGCAGAAAGAACGGCGTTCCATACGAGCCAGGGCGTATATTGCTATACGAAAATGCCGTTTGGACTAAAGAATGCCGGTGCTACATACCAGCGGCTTGTGGACAAAGCTTTTGTATCACAGATAGGCCGCAACTTGGAAGTCTATGTGGATGACTTGGTCATAAAAAGTCATACGGAGGATGCACTTCTCCGGGATGTCCAAGAGACATTCGGCACACTGAGGAGGATTAACATGAAGCTAAACCCAAAGAAATGCACGTTCGGGGCAACGGAGGGAATGTTCCTTGAATATTTGATTGATCCAAACGGCATCAAACCTTGCCCGGATAAAACGGACGCAGTGATACAACTGTCATCCCCTCAGACACGGAAGGAGGTGCAATCCTTAAATGGAAAACTGGCCGGGCTGAATAGGTTCCTGTCCAAATCCGCAGAGAAGTCATTACCCCTATTTAAGACACTCAAGAAGTGCATTAGGAAGGGAGACTTCCGGTGGACAAAGGAAGCCAGGGAAGCTTTCGGCCAACTCAAGAAGCACCTTGCATCTCTCCCTATGCTAGTAGCTCCCCGGCCAAAGGAGGAACTCATTATGTATCTCTTAGCCACTCATGGCGCAATAAGCGCGGTACTCATGTCAGATAGAGATACAGTGCAAACTCCGGTCTACTTCATAAGTAGGACATTACAAGGGCCGGAGCTGAATTACTCCTCTATGGAAAAATTGGTTTTGGCACTAGTATTTGCTACAAAGCGGTTGCGCCGATACTTTTAGGCGCATCCAATTGTAGTCATTACGGACCAACCAATCAAGCAGGTCATTTCTAGACCGGATGTGGCAGGGAGACTACAAAAATGGAGCATCTTATTGGGGGGCACAATAGTTCTCCACCATCTTCATTATGGAAGTCCAGTGGGGACTTCTCAATGATGGGCTCCCCTTCATCGGATCTGGGCTCGGACGTCTCCTCAAGCGGCATGGTGCGGTCAGCAGTCGCTTCTAGCAGGGGGAGCTCATTCTCCTTCAGGGGCCGGAACCCTTCGGCCACCTTCATTGGGTCGCCCTGGCTGATTAGTCCATGTAGGTTCATTTCTGCGGACATTTACAAGTATATGGGTTAGTAAAGTTCTACAAATATGCATGACAATTCAAAATTACAAAGTATAAATAGACCTACCCTCTCCCTTTTCCGTCAGGAAGCACGGGTATAAGTCATCCCTCCTAAAGTAGCGGCAGCTTATCCCTATTAAGCACAGAAAGTGTTCTGGCAACCCTCTATAGAATTCTGTGCGGTGGGTATCTAGTGTTTTTAAGTCCTTGCTGCTATAGTCTTTGGCTTTGGGCGGATAGTCTTTGGGTACTTTGGTTTTGAGTACGAAAGGGGTAGGGAACACCTTCTCATCTACAAAGAAGTAATGGTCGTACCAGTTCTTAAGGGAGTCTAGAGGCTTCCTATACGTCATAGGGGTATTCCCGGGTCATTTTTTAAACGACAGCCACCCATTCACTAGCTGAGGGAAGTAAAAGGCCCTAAAAAGGTTCACGGTTGGGGTTACTCCGCAGGTATGGCATGTAATTTCAAACTGGTTGATTTTACACGCCCCTATGCAGTGAAGCTGGGTTATGTGGAAGTCATAATACAATAGTAGGTCTACCAAGAATTTGGACAGGGGAATACGGTAGTTGGCCGAGTCAAACAGGCGCGTGTACACGCCTATTTTCCCCGTCGGTGCATCCGTAATCGCCTCACCTTCACCTGGATAGGTGGGGTGTACGCTCTCGGGAATATAATACTTCGACAGAAAGTCGATGTATTTTTCCGCCGACATCACGTTAAGGACATCCGTGATAAGTGGGTTGTCCTTTACCATGTTTTATAAAAAGGTTTTAAAGGGCGTGATGATCTAACCTGCGGCGGAGGAAATCCGTGGAAAAGAAGGCAAAGTTTTGGAGGTAGAAGCTTGAGAATAACAATGGCGGAAGAAGGGGTGAGTTGTGTGTGTAACAAACACACATACTAACTCTTATATAGGGTTGCCTCGGTTTCCGAGGTAACGTGGATGTTCGACACGTGTAGGCCACCACGCCTATCCAACGGGTAGGATTTCTAACACTTCTGCAAAATCAGAGGGGGGCCCATGGGTCACTTCTTGGCAGTTTTACGTGGCTCAATGGTGGGCATTAATGGTGCACTTTTGCAGGCGTGCGACTGAAAAGTTGACTACCATTAATGTTTTTATTCTTGTGTCGGGATATGCGTCTCTTACGTAAGACCGCATTTAATGCTACATTTAGTTTGTCTCGGCTGTTACGTGCGGCTGAGGTGCTATTCAGAAAATATTCCTAAGGTGGGCCGCCACGTGTGGCCAAAACAAAATTTTCAATATTTCTCATTCCCTAGGTCTTTCTTGGTATGTCCGGAGAGCACCTTGATAGTCTAGAGGTTACGCCTACAGCTGTAAAAACTAGACTGGGGGGACATGATGACGTATAGTCCCCAACCGGGTCAGGAACCCGGCCCATGGGTACTACCCGTATCTGGCCCATCACAGATGGGTGGGAATAATGTCATTCAAGCTTATGGGCTTGGATGAACAGTGACCGCACACATGTGTGCGGCCCACGGCCCGGCGCGGCCGACATAGGGTTAGACAGAATCATATTCTGTCTAGGAATAGGTTTACCCCAAAAGAGTAGGATATTCACTACCATAATTAGAAGATAACAATCATTCTAATTCTGATAGTTATCCTTTCCTTGGGGCCGAAGTATCAGTGGCAGCCCACTAGGGTTCCACTGCCTATAAAAGGAACCCCCAAGGGTTCCACAAAGGTATTACATTCTATACTCTCAACTCATATAAAACCCTAGTCGATTACTTACTCTCACGCCGGAGTCTAATCGTGGGAAACATTCCCACGGTAAGCCTAACGCGTGTTGTTTAGTGTGCAGGATCCCAACCAAACAGTTCACTTGGTGCAGGAGCCGGAGCCCAGCCAACCCGAATTAAGCCTAATTCGGGTCTAGCAAGGATCACCCAACTTTTGCATCAACATGAACCTTCCATAGTTATCACATCCTAGAAATTCACTGCACTCATCTGAGTGATGGTCTGTGAAACCACAAAATTTACAAGGAGGGTAAGGTCTGTAGTTACCTAATGGTCTCCTAGTAGCCTGATGTCTTTCCCTAGAGGGTGTTTGAGATCTCTTAACAGCCATTTGCCTATCATGATCTATGGTCATGTGATGAGAGTTTTTACACACATTATAGTAAGGCTTGACTATTCTTTCACTGTTGGGTTCTCCTTGGATAGACTTATGTTCAGAGGAAGTAGAGCATTCAGCGGAAGGCTTAATATGTTGTTTTCATATTTCTACTTCTTTCATTAAGGACACCAGGTGTTCTTTAGTTGAGGAATCAACTTTGTTTACAGACTTTGATGAGACAGGCTTAAAAGCAACTTGCTTAACAGATTGTTTAGTAGGTACAGCGAAAGTCTTAGCTGGTAGTGTCTCAACGTCTGATTTGGGTTTAGCCTTAGCTCCTCTAGAGGAGATGCTGGGTTCAACTCTAGAGAGTTTAGGTAATGGAGGTAAATCAATCACATCTTCAGAGACAGGTACATTTGCCAAGAGTGGGTCTGACACATGTATAATCTCTGTTGATTTAAAAACAATATCTTTGGGTTTCACAAGTGTTTTCAATTTGTTTTTCTTAGCAAAGATATCCCTTTTAACATCAGCAGGGAGTTCATCATTAAGCAATTCATCTATAGTGAACCTACTACACAGCCATTTTTCTATAACCTTATTCAATTCAGATACTTGATCATTTAAGGCACTGTTCCTTAAGGTTTAAGATATTGACCTCATTTTGAAGGGATATTTTTTCAGAGTTAACCTGTTTAAAAGTTTTACATTCAGCCCTAGCAGTTAACAGTTCATGTTTAACAGAGTGATACTTATCAAGCAGGTTCTTTCTTTGTTCCTCAACAAAGTGTAAATCAACAATGGTGTAATCAAGGACATGTTTGCGTTCATCACTTTCAGACATAGAGAGAAGCCTGTGTACCTTTTTCATAGTGATGTCGACCCATTGTCCTCATCTTGCATCTCCTTTCCCAACCGATGGTTCATCCTCAGCTATTGTCATAAAATCCCTAACCCTGCTAGTATCTTCTTCATCTGAAGTCAGCGGCTCATCATTCCAATCATATGTGATGAGACTGCTTTTATACATAGTCTCATCGTCCAAATTGGGCTTAAAATGCATTAAATATCATCAAAATACCCAAATATATGCTTGTGTTTGTTGCTTGTGTATTTTAGGTACGGATATTGAGAAAATGACAAAAGATCACAAGAATCACGCAAAAACGAACACGGGAAACGAAGCCGCACGATGAACCAAGCCCTAATGAAGAATTTTCCAAAGAAAACCCTTGAAGATTTGAAGAATATTGAAGATTGGTCCTCCAAGTTTGAATAATTGACACTTTATACCCTTGTATCTTAATAATTACAAGTTTGGTCCCTAAAGTTTGTCAAAATTACAAAAAGGACCCTTAACTTTGAAGAATTGGCAAATTTAGTCCCTCAACAAAACTAAATTGTCAATAATGGTCCTCCAAGAAGTCAACAAACAAGTCAAAGCCTTGGAGTATGAAGACATGTCAAAATCAGTCCTTGGAAAATGAAGAAATTGCACTTGTAGTCCTTGTTTCAAGTTTATAAACATTATGTGCCAAAATTGCCAAAAGCCCAAACTTAAATACAAAGGGAATGGAAGTTTATTGCATTTAATACAAAATGAAAGAGTGAAGAAACATGAGGGGGCAAATCTGCCCAGACAACCTAAGACAACCCACCACTCACAAGCTGCCACCTCACCTACCTTAAAACCTCCACCAATCAGCATCACCCTCCCCTCCACGTCACAAATCCACTCACCATCTATTTAAATTAACTTAAACCGTTTTTAAATTTGGTGGCAAACACAATTTTTAAATATTTAACCCCTCTTTTCAGATTAAACATTCCCTAATCGATCCTTAAACCCTAAAAATTTCCAGAAAGAACACTAATCAAATCAAAGGGGTTTCGGGTGATTATTTCCAGATCCTTAATTAAACACCTCTTAAACCCAAAACCACCCTTAAACTCCCATCACCATCACCTCACATGTGTGTGCAACCCTCCCCTGCCCCACTATTCACTCTCAAACAAAATGAGGACAGCAAATCAACATCCCACAACATTTTCTTGTTCCCAAAGGCAAAATGGACGTCCAAGATCCTCTTTTCATCACTGGCATCTCAGCTACATGCCAAGATCATCACATGGCTTTGTTTTGACTCAAAATTCAAAAATCGTCCAAGGGCAAGATTGGAAGTTCACTTGTTAGGGTTTCTAGTTTCCATACAGTTCTAGAAACACATTGTAGCCTCTATATAAAGGCATATAGGACTTAGCATAGTTCTGTTCTTGATTTTTCTCCTTTTTTCAAAAACCTTGTAAATCCAGTTTATGAAGTGATATAAATGGTATTGAGTTTGTTGATGAGAAATATTGAGTTCCCTTTACATTTTCAGTTGATTTAAGTTTATTGGTTGAGTTTGGTTTAATTTCAGCAAAAGTTTTCAAGTTTTCAAAAGTTTCTGTTTCTTTTTCAAAGTTTTCTTTTATCAAAAATTTTCATATAAATCTGATATAATGTTGATTCAGAGTGTTGGATTGATGGTATTTGACCTTGTGTATGTCCATAACACCATGGCTTGTTCTGGTGTAGTGGGTACCCAAGTTTAAAATATCCATTGGTTTGGTCATTTCCTATTATTAAGCTTATCATAACCTTACCCACAAGCTCAAGCTTTCTTCTAGCTTAATCTATAAGCTAGGAGCAAGCCTTAAGCTTTTTACACAGCTTTTACCTTTTCTCTCTTAGCAGGTTCAAGGAGAAACAATTTTTTTTCCCATTTTGTTAAGTAAAATCTCATAAGTCCATCAACAAGGTTCTGCATAGGCCCCAGCTTATATGGAGGTGGTTTTTGAACCACTAAGGGTCCTGGATGTAGGACTCTTTAGGTAGTCTCTTGTTTTCCATTTCAAATTTTAGCTTTCTGAAATTTTATGTGCTTTTTGTGATTCTGCTTGTTAAGTGTTTAAATGTATGTTTGAGTGCTTAAAACTGCTTAAACAGGACTGGTATGCATGCTTAGATAGTATTCAATCAGTTTGGTTAAGTCTTGATAAGATTTGCTTTGTTAATTTTACATGTTCATAGTTAAAGGGGTGTTTGGATCTGCATATTTATCTGATTTTCTTTGGAAGTTTGTGAGTTAAATCTGCTTTGAATCACTCATTAGGGTAGGAAAGGGTATATGTTAGTCGTTATTTGCAGTTTGGTAAGGTTTTAGAGCATTTGCATGTGAAAATTGTTGAAAACTTAGCAAAATTCAATCACTGCCATTTTTTGCTTATTTTGTGAAGTTGGTGAATCAAGTCTTAACAATCTACTAGAAGTAAGGTTGTTCTAGGTTTATGCATTATTTATTTGCTAGTTGTTTGACTTGTATGCATGATTTGAGCTGTTGAAATTCATTTGTGTGCATTGTGTATCAGCAAGTATTCATCAGAAACATTTAGTATATCAGTAACTTGATTTGATATTTTGTGCTTGATTCTTGTGTGTACTTGCTTGATTTTGAGTTTGTCTTGACTCCTTGTACTCCAAAGAGTACAAGGGTGCCTTTGTTCCATCAAAAATCACCACCAAACAAGCCAAAAACCAAGCCCTCTTGGTCTTTGCACAAGTGAAAAGGTCACTTGTGTTCATCAGAAACCAAGTGCTCAACTGAGCACGATTTGCTTTGAATCTTGTTTAATCTTGGTTAAAATTGAATTGTGATTGAGTTTTAGTGATCAAATAGGTCACTGGATTAAGTTTTAAAAGTAAAAAAAAAAAGTTTTGCAAAAAGGCACACCCTGCCTGGACTCAAACACACGACCTTGCGTTCCAAGGAGTAGCGTGTTTACCAGTGATCTAGATGGCCTTTTTACGTTTACCTTCCATTTCATTACTTATTTAAATAGGTTTTGCTTTTTAGCTTATTTGGCCAGCAGCTTTTATATAAGCAGTTTCCAGCTTATTTCTTTTATCTTTTTCAAGTTTAGCATTTTTCCTAGGTTTTTATTAGGATTATTGATTTTTCTGAGCAAAAAGTAAATTTTTCCCATTATTATTTTATTTATTAGGATTATTTTAAGTTTAATTTTTAGAAAGTCATTTAAAAATAGTAAAAAGTAATTTAAAAATCTGGAAAAATAGTTTCTAGGCTTTTAATCATATTTTTGAGGTTTACAGCTTATTAGGTTTTCAACTTAGCTTATTTTTAATTTTATAGGATTTTAGGGTTTTTAAGCAACTTTAAAATTTAATATAAAATTATTAAATAGGTTTCAGGAAATTTGGATTGCACTTTTGTTTTAGATACATTATCTAGGATTTTTGGTAATTTTTTAGAATTTATTTACAAACTTTTTATTTTTTTGAATATTTTAATATTATTTTATTGCTAAAAATAGAAAGTTGTTTTTTTCTAGTTTTTTCATTTTTCCTAGGTTAAGGACACTTAATTAGGAGTTTTGTCACTTTCCAAATAATTTTTAGACTTTTCAATTAATTTTTAGAATTAATTTAAGATTTAATAGATTTTAATAGTTTTTAAGTGTTTAAAAATAGTTTAATTTGGGTTTAAAATTTTTAAAAATAGTTTTTAGCTTAATTAGGATATTTTTGAGGTTTACAAACTATTAAATCTTGTTTAAGGCTTTTTAATAATTAAAAGTGATTTTTAGGGCTTTAATTAGCATTAAAAAGTCATTATCTAATTAATTAAAAGGTTTTAGCAAGTTTGGATTTTTTGTAAACTCTTAGAATATTATTGGGGATTTTTAGTAATTTTTAGGAATTTTTAGGTTCAAATTTTAATTTTGTCACTATTTACGGTTTTACGTTTACACCTTTTTCGTCGTAGTTTAATTCATTTTCGTAACCGTCTTTCTCTTCTAATCCCATTTCTTTCTCAATCAATATAATCACAAATCAATATCAATTCAATACACAACGCACTTGCCTCCTCGAGAACGAACTCACTTAGGGTCATTCACACACGGTTTTCCTAAATCGCCGTGCACGCTTGCCCTATTTTTACGCTCTTTTTCCTAAAAGACGTAATTTAACAACCATCAATATGCTTCAGCTACCAACCCTTTCTCTGTCTTCTTATCACCCCCTTTCTTCTTTGACAGAGCTTCAAGCTTCAAATTCATCTGTTCCAGCTCAGCCTTAAGTTCCTTGTACTTGTTCTTGTAATCCTTCTTCTCATTGTCAGAGGAGTTGAATTGGTGGGATGAGTTGTTAAGCTGTTATCTGAACTTGTATGGTTTGGTGGAAGATGATGGATAAGAAGGTGAGGATGTCTTTGTGGAAGGACAGTCTTTTTGAAAGTGTCTAAGTTTTCCACAGGCAAAGCAAGTTTCTTTTGATTTTTCAGTTTATTTACTAGCTGATCCTACTCTCCCTGATCTTTTGTAGAATCTCCTTTGAATTGCTAGCAAGGTTCTTTCATGAAACTCAGCATTAAGGTATGTCATGAACTCTTGGCTGCTGCGAGTATCTTCTTCGACATCAGTGTAGCTGTCCTGAGAATGTGAGGTAGAAATCAAGGCTTTGGATGTTGCTCCCTGAACTACAAATCTTTCAGTCTCAGATTTGTATATGGTATCAATCAGCCCTTCTTCATAATTGTGCTTTCCATACAGCTGAGCCAAGGTGTCATTCTTGATGGAGTTATTAGCTCTCTGAGTCTGATTTATACTCAGCCACTTCCTGGGAAGGCTGTTGACAAATGTGGTGTTTACTTCAGCTTGAGCAATGGTTACGTCATTCATAGCAAGCTCATTGAGAAGAATTTTCAGCCTTGTATATGTTTGTTGAACCTTTTCACCATCAAGGGATTTGAAAGCATTAAACTGAAGCCTAAGTGCCTTAATCTTGGTTTCTCTTGTTTCAGAGGGTCCTTCATGATCAAGGATAAGGTCTGTCCACATTTGTTTGGTTGTAGGACATTGAATCACAGACTTCATGATGTGTTTTGGAAGACAGGAAATAATGATGCTTTTGAGACGTTTATCTTGATTTGCCAATTTCCTATCAGCTAGAGTCCATTGCTTGAGGGGTTTGGGAAGAGGATTCTCATCAGTAGAGGTAAGCGCCATGGGAACATAAGGTCCATTTTCTAGATTTTCTAGAAGAAATGGCTCAAGTCCGTCGAGATAAACGAGGAATTGACTCTTCCAACTAGAAAAATCATCTTCATCAAAGACTGGTACGTTGGCGACATGAGATCCGCCTCTTGAGTCAAGAAGTTGAGGTAGATCATCTTCATATTGAGGTGGAGGAGTAAGTCTTGGTGAGGATGGTGGTGGAGGAGTGTTGTTTCCAGAAAGCGATGGTGGTGGTGGAGGTGTATTGCTTATTTCAGACATGGTGGATCTTGATTATAAAACTTAGAACGATGTTTATAAAGGTTTTAATATCAAACACCGCTCTGATACCAATTGAAAGTCCCTTTAACTTGCATGAAACGATAAACTAAGACAATTAACACACGTAATTACTTTTCAAACGTAATACTTATTATTGTATAATAAAGAATTACAAGTGTTATGGATAACACCGTTTGATGACAATGTGTTGTGTACACTTTGGACAAACTAATACTAACTTACGAACACAGTCACAGCTGTTTGGTTCTATAAGTTGTAAAGAGTTAATGTGTGTAATGTGGCAAAGTGAACAACATTAACTAGATGCTGCACATCCTATTTATAGTAGTACGAGGTTGTCTCCTAGTACAGGTTGATGGAGACTTCACTAGTAGACAAAGCCTGACAACTGTCACAAGATGCTTTTCTATTCTTGGTAGTCTGCCATCATGCTTTAGGAAAACAGAACTGACAAGTTTCCCTTTCTTCATGGTCTCGTACACACTAAGGTATGTCCAAAGTGTAATGAGTGTTAACAGTGTATTTCCACCCCTGTTAACCCTCATCCCCTCAGAGTCCCTGATACATCTTGGCTGTTATCTATCACAGCCAATGAGTATGTCTTCAAGTAATCTTCGACTTCCTTGACAATCTCTCTGACATGGACTCCTCTGAGGTTGCTCACAGAGACTTAGATCTCTGTGAGTCTTGTGATACTTGCCTGCCTCCTAGGCACAGGCAAGTTAATATCAAACAGCTTGATTTACATTTAAATCTATGATACATGGAATCTAGTAAACTTAGATTCCTAACAATTTCATTTCCTTTTGTCATCACCATCATATGTATATATTCCATTTCATGAAAAAAAATAATAAATAAATAAATGAATAAATAAAATGGTTTTAACGAGTTTAGACGTATTGGATATATTAGGCCCGTCGTGAATATTTTGACCCAACCCGAGTTTACTTATCCGAGTTTACTCTAGCTAGTATCCTTAACTATTAGGACCTTTATTGGTTGATTAGTCTAAGCATCCACGAGTCTCATTACTTGAGATTTTAAATTGTGGAGAACGAGAAATGATAGAGTCAATTATAAGTTTATAGGTCTACGATTTCTTAGGATTTAGCAATGTATGATTTATCTAATGAAATGGAAGGGAAATGGAAGAACTAGAGAGAGAAAGGTAGAGAGAGAAAGGAGAGAATGAGAGAATAAGAAGGTTGATTAAATGATAGGTGAAAACACAAACGACCAACCCCTCCTAACATGCTAGGAGGGGGTATATATAGCCCACCCTACATGTGGGCTATATGGACTATATGTTTACATAATGGATCACGAGCCCAATACTTGAATATATCATTGGAGTGACCGATCCTTTCTAAATACGTAAAAACGTATTTCCAATAATCTCCCCCTAAGGGAGGTCACTCCAAGTTACAATGTCCTAAATAGTCTATAGCTCGTGATCTATGCTAATAATGATGTGACCGAGACTTTCCTTGGAAAACGTATTTCCGACAATCTCCCCCTATGGAAGGTCACACCATTTTACAAAATCTTAAACCTAGCATACTATGCTTGAGTCTTCGATCTTGTTCTTGTGAATATGCTGATGAGACCTTTGACTTTAGTCTTGAGCATGTTTTCTTGCCTTGACCTTGTGCATTCATCACTTGTGATATTTGCCTCTTCGTGACTTCATGTTTCACATACTTATACTTTTATAAATTCTTGAAAGCTTCAGAGTTTGATACAGCGGAAGACTTGACTTTTAGACTTTCTTGAATTTGTTGAAGTATTAAGTGCAGAAAGCATAAGCATGTGTTGACGACTTCTTCTGGATTAAACACCGCAATGCCACCTTCTTGTTACGCTGCATAAGACAGTTAGCAACAAAACATATACACGGATGAAATGGCCTTGAACATTTCATTCTAATTCGGTAGCATTTTACCGCCGGTTGGTGAAGACCGTTGGACGATATTAAATATCGTACTTGTGGCAAGTAGTTTCAATTAAGAACCTCCTTGACAAGATTTTGCGGGTAGACCCGTTCTCTTTATTCGACCGTCCAAAGCTGACTGCGAACATAAAAAGTGAATCATTTGGATAATAATATCCGCATGATTTGAAGCCGTCAATTCATGTTCCTGGAACAAGTGAAATTCAATTAAGAACCGCACCATCGTTGCTTTCCAGTTGTCACGAGCTTGATTCGTATAGAATCTTGCAAGTTACCTACCAAATGCTGTTTGAGGTTAACACTAGAAGGATTTCCACTCATCACTGTGAACACTAAGGTGTCACTCTGAGTGTTCTGGCAAGATCACTAAGATATTGCGTAGTGGCCTGGAACGTGTTTAAATTCATTTAAGAATTAAACCACTGTTGCTTTCCAATTATCACAAGTTTGATTCATAAAGAATCTCACAAGTCACCTACCATGAGCTTTTTGATATTCGCTCAAGAAGGATTTCCATCTTCATTGTAAATACTTTAGTATTACTCGGATTTTCAGGCAAAATCATAAAGATTTTGCGTAGGACTCTTAAGATCTTTCTTACTTTTCACAGTGTGTGAAGAAGCAAGGAAATATGAAAGTGTGTCCTAATGAGATATTTGATGATCTCAAATGGCTCTAGACTCAATCGTGCATTTTGGATTTTAGTGATCAGAGGCTGGAGAGGAGTGCCACCATTTCAATACCAATTTATTCGGAGTGAGTAAATCAATAGATAATGCATTGTCTCCGTGTGATTAAAAAAAATATCTTTTGAGAGATATCTGAGTTAGCTGGGATGGATTGTGCATTGCATCACTGGGTCCATGATGTCTGTCTTCAATATCAAGCATCATTAAAAATGATCTCAATAGCATATGTATTGACCCGGTTTCTGCCTAAGGTTGTAAGGAGGGCTTCTTTCTTTTCACCCTTTATCTTTACAATTCTTTTTCATTCTTCAACCCCTTCAATGCTTACCAATACGTCATAGCTAGCACCTTGTTGTGATTGTTCCAGTGCTAACTTAAGTACTTGGTCGGCATTCAGCTACGTTCACAATCTTTCTCCATCTTTCCTAAGGACTACTATTTCTAGCTATGGAATGTCCTTGGGAAGATTCCTCCGGTTCTAGAAGAATCATTGGACTTTAACCTATACTACCATCCTTATGTCACCACAATCTTCATCGTCGTGAAATAAAAGGGTTGTGGGTAAGTATAAATCACCATGAAATCCATTTTGAAGTGCAAACCCATTTTGCTCCCCCTTAACATATGCCACGGTATCTGAAAACATTTCGCACATGTCGGGATGAGCTATCACGTTAATTCAAACCATTTGTGATGAATCATTTCTTATATTAAATCACATTTTCTCCCCCATATTAAAAATATTAACCCAATCGATGTTTTTAATATCAATTGATTTAATAGCATTTTAAGAAAATTTGGGAAGAAAAATGTAAATCTAATTATCTTCATGCTTTACACAAGCTCCCCCTCAAATTAATGAGGGTGTACTTGACACGTGAATGAAGTACCTTTAAAACACAAGTGTAAGGTACTTATCACATGCAAAGATCATATATGATAATGTATTCACAAGATTAGCGATTAATGAGGTTGGACCTGAATGATGGAGAACATCATATGAAAGAAGCACATGGTTCTTGTTCACGAATGTTGGTCGCCTCATCACGTCGGAAGTTATCTGTTGACTCCATGTGTACGATTGATATCTATGTTTTGACACCAACATGTGAACTTGGCACTTTCGGCATCAAGGATTCTGAATGCTGGACATTTGCTCCCCCTCAATTGTTGACCCGTGTTCTATTGAAAGAGTTGTAGTCGCCGGTTGAGTAGACGCATCGTCGAGTATGTAGATATCAATTGTAAATTGCTACGGTTGGTGGAGATGATAACTTCATAAAAACAAGATTTCTCTTGTTTTAACAAATAAATGCACTGACACGTACATAAATTCATGTTAGATTGTGTTATTACGTAAACACAATCCCTTACATGGTTATAAAGTAAACCATGCCCGATAAAATTAATTCCCGTTGTTGAGTCAAAGCTTTCTGGTGAAATGCTTGACTTGAGTATGAAAACCGGTTACTGTCTGAAATAACAGCAAACCATTTTGAGCATGTTTTAAAATATTTGAACTTCTGCTCGAACTTTATTTACAACCCCGTGTCATTATTGAATGACATTTCTAGTATCGTAAATATTATCGATTCCAGAAGACATGCTCTTTTTATCAAAACATTTTGAACACACAATTTTGAAAGATTTAGAAAAACCTTTTGAGAAATTCTCGAAATATTATGTTCAAAGTTTTGAAACCAATTACTTGAGCTTAAGATGTTCAATATCTTATTAAACGAGCTCAAGTCTGAGAGGTTGTAAACTTCCCTTTGTTAAGGATAAGTTTATCATCGGCGATAAACTTTCCTTTTGACTGATAGAACGAGTCCTAAGTTGACATTTACTTAGAATTCATTTTCATGAGCTCGAAAAACTTTTGAATGTTTTAACGTAATGCTCATGACCGAGAAAGGTGAATTTCTCGTTATGAAGAAAAGTTCTCTTATTTAAAAGGTACACTTTCCTTTATGAGCTTAAAACTTGGAATGTTTTAATACAAGCTCATGACCGAGAAAAATGAATTTCCCGTTACGAGGATAACTTATCTTTAAAGATAAGCTTTCCTAAATATGAAGTCCGAGTTACAGTCTGATATTTAACTGTAAGTCATTGTGCATGAGCTTAAAAACTTCGAATGTTTTTAATATTAGCTCATGCCCGAGAAAAATTAATTTCTCGTTGTAAGGATAAGTTTATCATTGGCGATAAACTTTCCTTTCTTTGAGGTCTGCGGCATAATCTGAAATGTGATTATACGCCATATACACGAGCTTAAAACTTTTGCATAGTTTTAATGTAAGCTCGTGTCCGAGAAAACTTAATTTCTCGTTTTGAGGGTAAGTTATCTTGCGTAGATAAACTTCCCTTTCTCTAAAGTTTGGGTCATCGTCTGTCATTTAACGAGGAGCCATATACACGAGCTTAAAATCTTTGAATGGTTTTAGTGTAAGCTCGTGTCCGAGAAAACTTAATTTCTCGTTTTGAGGGTAAGTTATCGTTGCGTAGATAAACTTCCCTTTCTCTGAAGTTCGGGTCACTGACTGTGATTTGATTGTGAGCCATTGTGCATGAGCTTAAAAACTTTGAATGTTTTTAATATTAGCTCATGCCTGAGAAAAATTAATTTCTCGTTGTAAGGATAAGTTTATCATCGGCGATAAACACTCCTTTCTTTGAAGATCGAGTTACAGTCTGTAATGTGACTATAAGTCCTTGTGCATGAGCTTAAAAACTTTGAATGTTTTTAATTTTAGCTCATGCCCGAGAAAACTTAATTTCTCGTTATGAGGATAAGTTTATCATCGGCAATAAACTTTCCTTTCTTTGATGATCGAGTTACAGACTGTAATGTGACTGTAAGTCATTTTACATACGATGTTTAACTACGAATCCCCTGAGACACTTGTTTCTTTGATATCAGCTTCTTCAGTAACCAAACTCTAAGAGTGTCCTTAGTTGAACGATATGTAAAGATCGGACCGATGTGTTCTTGTTGAACGTGAACTTTGTTACCTGCAATCTCATTAGGAGTTTGTATGCTTTTATGTGGGTTAGCGATATCTATCTTAGAACCATGCGGGGATTCACAGTTTTCTTTTCTTGTGCCAGAGGTGGCCTGAGGAGATAATCCACTTGTCTTAGTTGGCAAACGTTTCCTTTCATAGAAAACCTTAAGTTCAGGCTTAAGTGATGTATCATCCTTATCAATTTCCTCCCTAGTAGTCTTAGTAGAATCGGAGACTACCCTAGTTAAAGGCCATTCGTTTCCTACAAGAGTGAAAGTTCTACCAGTGGGGCGCTAAACTTTACCAATGGGTTTGATTTTAGCTATCCACTGGGATTTAAGTCTGGCACGGGAGTTCACCTCTTTAAGTAATTTCTTGATACAAGAGTCATGATTTGCCGTAAAGACACATTTTCTACATGTTTTACAAGTAGCATATTTAATGTCCGAGTAATTCCTAGATGTTTGATCGATGCTCCTAGGAGATGTCATCCTACGGTTAGTAGTGTTAGGTAATCTAGAAGGCATCTGACTAGGGTTGACATTGTTATCTCTTACATGTGTCTTTTGCTTAGCTTCCCTTAGACCAAATTTATGACAAACGTCATTTGAACTAGTTCTAGACGTGGTCTTGGTATTTTTAGAGAAACTAGAGGCAATCATGTGATTAGGTCTTGCTAAAGCTGTTTTAGTCACATTGGGCCTAGATGGTGGAGTGATTGTTCTAGAAAGATGAACCATATCAACTTGGGAGGCAAACCGCGGTCTCGAGGATTGTGATCGCTCGGATCTAATTGCAGTCGGTTGTCGAATGAACTGATTTGTAGGCGGTTTCCCCAAGATTGATGGTTTTTCAAGCTTAGTGTCCTCACTAGTTCCTTTAGTTTTCCTTAATTCATTTCTCAAAGCAGCTATAGCAAAAACCTTTTCCTGTACTTGAGCCTTTAAAGTCTCATTCTCTTTGAGCAAGTTATCTTGGGATGCCAATTTAGATTCAAGCAACTTAATTTGTTTCAAAAGATTCCTTTTCAGCTTTAGAATCTAAAACAGTTTGATCCAATTTTCGTTCAAGAACAACATTTGACTTTTCAAGTTTTTCAAAATATGTTTCAAATTTCTCCGTTTTCTTTGAAAATTCAATTTTGGCATCCTCAAGTTCTTTGTATTGCTGAGCTAAAATCGTTTCAAGCTCTTTAATCCTAGAATCAGAATTATTTAAAGAAGCAGTCATAAGACATTTATCATGATGTTTAGCATTTTAAACACTTTCTCCCCTATTATGACTCACATCGGATGAATCAGAAGTGGTATCGCTATCACTCTTTTCCATCCCATGTTTAGCATAATTAGGTTCAGAATGCTCAACATGCTGTATATTGTTGAAACTTGGCACCTGAATAGCTGGTGCTTGTGACTTGCTGCTTGGTTCATGCTGAACTGTTGATTCCATGCCATTGCTTCCCGTGACGACCAAATTGGCACCTATTTCTTGCACCGGGCAGATCTGATCATCTTTTGACGACAACGCGAAGCGTGTCTCTCTCTCATGTTCATTCAATGATTTAGAAGACTCCTTGATTCTTTGAATCTGTCCCCTTTTCAACCGTATCTCGTTGTAATTAACTAACCTGACCTCAATACACTTCTCAAGTATATTGATGTGATTGAGTAAACCACTTCTAAAGGTTTCAGTCTGGCAACCCGTATGCAAGTTGAAAATCTGGTGAAGGATTGGAGTCGAATAATCAAAAGGAGGTTCCATTGTTGAGGCAAAGAAATCCTTAAATTATGTGCGAATGATTATTAGACATATCTTCGATTTAACCTCATGAAGATTCTCCCTTTTAAATTACAACTGTAATGCATCCAAATTACTAAAAATCTTCTCTTTGAAATTATCCACTTTTCCAAAGAACATGTGAACTATGGCTGGAAGTTCGGTCATGTTGTTCGGATAGAGAATTACAAGATGTGTCTTGAGATCGTGAAAGATTTCCAATGTTTTTTGACGCAATTTGATCTCTTTGAGTTGCATGTGTTGCAGTTCTCCCTCGTGAACTGTCGAATTCAACGATTCCATTTCTAGTTCAATGACAAATCAGGTAAGGATTACGCCTTCGAAAAATTCGTCTTCAATTGCAAAGAGTAATACCCGATCAAAAATCCGTAGGCAAAATAAACCTTGTCACGTTATCACGTTACTTTGTCACGTTGTCACGTCACTTTTGTCACATCACTTTGTCCCGATTATAACTTTTGATGAGATCACTTTAAAGTTCTTTGAATAAACACAATGATAAACACCTTGTATATTGTATATTGTCCCGTTGGTAAACACAATCATAACCTAATATCAAAAAACACGTGGCATAAACACTTTAAAAGTTATAGATCACTTTAAATACCAATTTTGAATTTCTCTTATAAAGTTATGAGATCACTTTAAAGTTCTTTGAAATTTTGAATAAACACGTGGCATAAAAAACTCACAATTGAAATATCAGATATTAAAACATCAAATATAGGAAAGAATATTAGAAACTAAATCAAAAAACGTGGCAAGAATATCATACACTAGACGTGTATCCCACTTTCCACTAAATAAACGAATAAACGTGGCCTCCTTTTAACCCACCTAAACACTTTGTAATCTCCGCCCCTTATTTAACACAACCTCACAAACCTAACGACAAAAACTTTGTATCCTCCGTCCACATTCATCTTCTCCCAAAACACATTTATCATCTTAAAACCTAGTCTCTTTTATCTCTCTCTCTCCTCAACACCTCCGTCCCATTTTTCTATCTGTATGAAACGCAGCCCCCAACCAATAATCTTTTCAATCCTAATATCTAAACACCAAACTTTACAACCCTTGACCCCAAATAACAGATTAAACCTCCGTCTCTTTCAGCTATTTTCTCTAAAACCAAATCATAAACATCACTGAATCTTGCAAATCATAAATCACTATACTCACAAGAGCAATCTCAATTAGAATTGAAGGACCCACGAAGGACTTATCAGTTTATGGCTTCAAGATCTTGCAAAAGGTCTCGGGTAAGGTTATTTTGTATGTTTCTTTGAGTCTTAGATCGATGAATGTTTGTTTTGTAGACTGAGATCTTGTTTTTCGAGGGTGTGTTGAAAGTCTTTGTTGGCGTTTTTTGGTATTGAGGTTGCGTCGAAAGTCTTTGTTCAAGAGTCTGATGTTGGTATTGAGGGTGTGTCAAAAGTGTTTGTTCAAGAGTCGTAGGTTCGGTATTGATGTTGGGTCGTGGATCTGTTAGAATGGGTGTGAGTCGAGGGTCAGTGTATCAAGGTGGTTTTGAGAGTCTGTTGGTTGAGTCGAGTCATGGACAGTGATTCGAGTCTTTGATCGAGTCTTGAGTGATATTTATTGTGAGTAGTGAAAATGACGACGCGAAATAGATTGAGTCGGTGTTGTTGAAGTGTTGATGAGATTGACTGAGTCAAGTCTGGGTTTTTGTTGAAGTTTGGATGTGAATATCATACATCGTAATAAGGACAAAAAATCACACCATCGCAATGTTTTTCATTTCCATCTCAATATCGAGCATACAACCCATCGCAATATTTATCATATTCATCGCAATATCAACCAACTAGGCCATCGCAATATCAACAAACCATCGGAATGTCACGATCGGAATGCGTACAGAGTTTCGTCTCAATGTTCCTTAAACCCGTTGCAATCCACGATAGCAAAGTACGATCGGAATCCACGTCGGAATACGGTATCGGAATAAGTGATCGCAAAGTAGAACCCTAGGGTTATTGCGATCGGAATGTGCTAAATTGATTCTTTCCGATGGATGTGTAAAACGCAAACTACAAACCTGGATACTTGATGAACACGAGAAAACTGATTTGCTCAAATAAGACAAAAGTTGATCTTGATATGAAAAGATTATATTACACTGATATGAGACAAAAAAGTGATATTGAAAATTTGATAAAGAAAAACAACTGATAATCAAAAACAGTGAATAATAAAAAGTGTTTTTATCAATTTGATAAAGACAACAAATTGATGTTGAAATGAAAAAAAAATTATAAAAACACGCAACACCAAAAAGACGAGAAAAAATTTAGAAAGAAAAGTTTTTTATCACCAAATCAATAGATAAAAAAAAGCTCAAATCCGAAGAATCAACGAAAGCTCTTGATACCAATTGTAGGTCTACGGTTTCTTAGGATTTAGCAATGTATGATTTATCTAATGAAATGGAAGGGAAATGGAAGAACTAGAGAGAGAAGGGTATAGAGAGAAAGGAGAGAATGAGAGAATAAGAAGGTTGATTAAATGAGAGGTGAAAACACAAACGACCAACCCCTCCTAACATGCTAGGAGGGGGTATATATAGCCCACCCTACATGTGGGCTATATGGACTATATGTTTACAAAATGGATCACGAGTCCAATACTTGAATATATCATTGGAGTGACCGATCCTTTCTAAATACGTAAAAACGTATTTCCAACAAAGTTAAGCATTCTTTCATGAACTTATGTGAGTTAATTATAAGTTTTTTCTCCCAACACTTGTAAATAAATAAATACAATAAATAAGGTCGTACGATTTGAAAAATTACTTAGCTTCTAGCCCAAAATCGTTTAAAAGTTGCTCGGGATTAATTAGAGTTCATAGCCAAGGCATAACTTATTGAAAGGGGGCGCGAAGATTGGCGTATACAAAAAGGCCCTAACATGGCATGAGGATACCCGAGTCCAAAAAGGCCCTCGCAAGGCATGAGGATTCACTTTTTTTTGCTAAGGATCCTAAGATGATATGAAGATCATTAATCCAAATCAATATGAAGGATCAAGAAACAGGACGAGAAGCAATATACTCCCATAAAGATCATGGAGAAGTCTATCCAAAAAGACCCTAACAAGGTATGAGGATAAATCGATCCAAGTCTGAAAGGGAGGTTGATCGTTGTATATCAAAATCCTAAATAAAGAAGATGATAAATGAAAAAGTCGTGGTTAACGTTTGAAGCATCTTTCACTCCAAATGAAGATGTATACCATATATGAAGAGAAGACCATAATTTCAAGATCGTCTCTCAAGATTTGAAGTTTGAAGTTAATGCCAAATATCGGTCCAAGAAAGGTCTCAAATCATGAAACAAGTTATGCCAAGATATGAACTTTATGAGATTTTGAGAAGCCGTTTTAAAAGATTTTGTCCGTTACCTAACTATTGATTAAATTGTCATACTTTATTTTCGGCCTTAATAAATTCTCGAAATAAGTCAAAAATGCATCCTCGTGATCATTTAAGACAAAAATAAAATACAAGAGATACACCGTAGGAATAAGGGGGTCTAAGTGCATTATAAAACCACATGAGTAAGTGTTAGCTTTACTAACTTGTAATTACAATGATCTCGTTTTTACGCTTGGTATGGGGAACATGAAACTTAAGGGTGATAAATATTCATGACACAAAAGCCCTAATTTAAGTCATAGATTTCCTTACGAGTTTCTTCCATCAAACAATTTCAAATAAATAAATAAAGTGGAAATTGTTATATCTTTTGCTTCCTTGAATAAAGTTTTTATCTTTCATCGTTCTTTAGTTTTTTTATTATAGTAGTAATAGTGTATCGTAATAAAAGCCGAGATGGGTTAATTACGATGAAAAATGTAAATTTTTGCTTTAAAATTGTGCATTGCATGGGGACATTGCATTGGTCAAGTGTAGGGGATTTAATAAGTGTGTAAACACTTATCCTTTTACCACTTAAAACAAGGAAAAACCAAACCGAAACGTGTATTTTGATATCTTAAAAGTCGGAATTACGCGTGGTTTTGTGTTTTTGTGTGGAATAGGTACAAAAGATCATAAATGAAGAAAACACGGGATTTCATGGGCATTTATCGAAGAAAAAGTCAAAGATAAAGTTAAATGACCAAAAGTGCCAAAAGAATGAAGCTTGGACGGCCAAGGATGAAGATTTAATAAAGTTTTAACAAAGAGGACTATTTTTGCCATTCTCCAAAGTCATCCACTAATAAATCACATGGAAGACCACAAAATTACGAAGCCAACGGTCCCGACCTCGCGTCATAACTCCTCACGGTTTATTTTCTATGAATTTTTTAGTGCTGGTGCAACACGAGGACTTCCCAGCGGGTCACCCAATCTAGTACTACTCTCGCCCAAGCACGCTTAACTATGGATTTCTGATGGGATCCGGTGCATTAGTTCTTGTACGAGGTGGCATAGAATGACAGAGGTGGCAGAGATTGACGAGGTGGCCGTTGACTCAGCTTTTCAGACCAATCAGGGGATGACACATGGCATATGGCGCATGTCAGTACAAGTTGGGCGTGTGTCAGGCTTATGATCAGAATGTGAAGGCGTGTGATCCCATAAACTTAGCCTCCAAGGAATAAAAGGAATGAAAAGACCAAATCACCCCTCAATTTAAAGAAGGTAAAGAAGAATACCTCCTGAAATGACAAAACTACCCTCTGAGTATCTTGCATCATATATACCCTCTCATTCTCATTGTAAAGAGTTAGTTAGTTTTCATATAGTTGTAGTTTATTTTTCTCTCAAGTTTTTTTGTATTTCCTTCAACTTTTGTACTAGCTTATTATTAAGCACTTTTTATTAATAAAAGTTTATGTTTTAGCTTATTCTCTTATTAGCTTATTCTCATTCTACCTTTCTTTTTCTTTTCAATAATCTAGCTTATTATTTTGGGATTAGTTTTTTATAAATTTTTCCAAATAAGTTAAGATTTATATATAAGTTTGAAAGAAGTTGTCTTATTTCAAGCTTATTGTGGGCTTATATTCCTAGATCTAGCTTATTGTGGGTGAATTTATTTAATTAGCTTTTAAGCTTTTTAAATCACATAAGTTCTAAGCTTAGGCTTACAACTTATTAATAAGCTAGCCTTTTAATTAGTTACTTTTATAATATTTAGTTTACATCTTTAATTTATTGTAAGTAGTTAATTAATTTAGTTAGAATTTTTTTTTAATCTTTGATTCGCCTTTTAATATTGTAGATCTATTAGTTTTAGCTTAAAAATTTAAAGTACTTTTATAAAATCCAAAAACAAATAGTGTAGATCTATTAGTTATTTTTATAAATTAGTGTAGATCTAGTAGTATTTAGTTTAATAATTAAAGTATTTTTATAAAACCTAAAAAATAGTTTAGATCTGTTAGTAATCAAAGTAATCATATATTAATTATTATTTATTATCCTAACCTCTTGTGTTCTTTTGATCTTGGCGTATCGATTTATCACTTTTGGAGAGAAGCTTATGGGTTGAATAGATTTAGTTGATAGATGAATTATTTAGAGCGTTTGGTTGGTGAAAGTTGTGAAATATTGGTTTAGTAATTGTGCGGATTGAGTTTAATTTGAGAGGCCGTGTACTTTACGGGCCATATTCGGGTTGCACTCTTGATTAGTTTGGTTTGAGAGGCCGTGTACTTTACGGGCCATATTTTGTTGGTTATGTTGATGTTTTTAGAGCGTTTTCTTCGGACCACGGGTACTAAAGTTCTTCCCTTTTTTATTATCTAGCTCAATCGTTTTAGTTTAATTAATTAGATTAATATAGTTTAAATTGTTTTCAAAAAAATCTCTTTGATAAAAATCATTTTAATTAGTTTTAAAAAATATTTTTGTTTTAAAAATAGATTTAAAAATTAGTTTTCATTTTGATAAGCTTATTTTGAGTATAAAGTTTACACCTTTTGTGATTATTAAGCTTATTAGTACATAAAGTTTCAAGCTTTATCATCTAAAAAGATTAATAAGCTAAAATGGTTAAAGCTTTACGATTTAATCTTAAGTTTATCTTTTTGATTTAATTTTTGTCATTTTTACTTGTTATTACGTGCTTGCATTTAGATTAATTTTGCATTTAGAGTAACTAGTATTTTTAATTATGATATAGTTTTGTTGCATCTTAGATTTAATTAATTTAATCTAGATTTTAAATTGTAGTATAATTGTATTGCATTTTAGAGTGATTTTATATGAACTATTTGCGCTTTTATTTCTATATATTCCCTAGCCTAAAATAATATTCCCCATTTAAGTTTAATTAGACATAGATACCAAACAAGTATTATTAACCAAAAACGATAAATCTTGTGAGAAATTTGATATCAATTCGAGTCAAGTCGAGGAATGATAAATACATTAAATAACTTGCTAAAAAACAGTTATTAGGTATTTACGGGATTGTGTTCGTGATTCAAACCTTTAATCATCCACGCATGTGGTAATAATCAAACCTTAGTCTTTTCTTATTTAATTATGCTTATATGTTATGAATCTTTAAAATCAATTAATTTAATTCATGTTATAAAAGATTAATCAAGACTTGGGTTGGTTTGGTTTTGTTGTTGTTTCGGCCGCACCCAAACCGAGACCAAACATGGTCTCGGTGGTGTTTTCTACCCACCAGCGGCAACCCAAAGGGTGCGGTGGTGATGTTGTTAATGTTAGCCGCAAGCCCCAGGCCCCCACAGGGGGAACTTAGTGAAATAATGGGCAACCGAGAGCCCTCAAAGCTCTCGGTGGGTCTTAGATTGAAAACAGTGGGAATCGGCTAGAGCCGGTGGGTACTCTGGCTCGACAGGGGGAACAACGGCCCAGTTGGTGTGAACCGTGGGCTAAACACGGGCAACCGATGGCAAGGCTAGGCCTTAGTCGTCGATAGTAACCACCAGCCGCCGGCAGTAACCACCAGCCGCCGGTTGTGTGGGGGTGTTTGGCTCGGTTTGGTTTTGTCTCGGGTTTCGGGACTCGGGTACAATTTCATTTAGACATTTATTTTTGGTAATTAATTAATTAAATAAATTTACATGCACTATTAATTAATTAATTAAAATCATGACTTATGTTATATTGATTTATTTTATAATCATGAAATTAACCTAAGTATTTATTTTGACTTGATTAAATTAAAAACCATGCTTTAATTTAATTAAATGTATAAGGTAAAGTTTTAGTAAATTATCATGGCATATTATTAATTAATAAAACCATGCACATCCATATAAATTAATAATCATTTTAGCCTAAGTATTTAATTTGATAAACTTTACTAATATATCATCATGACTTATAAATTAAGACTTTTAAGCTTTAGCTTATCTTTTGGACTCATAAATCAAAGCTTATTCTATTTATGGAAACTTTTTATTTTTTTAAATTTACTATTTTTGGAAACTTTCTATTTTTGGAAACCTGCTATTTTTAGAAAGTTACTTATTATAACACTACAAGTATAGTAATACAAGAATACATGAAATACATAATCAAGATACAAGTAAAACATGAATAATTACAAGATAATACTTAAAACAGTAAAACATGACAAGAACATGTAAAATAAGCTAAGAACACAAAGAACCAATAAACACACAGTAATCAGACAACTCGTACACGTCCCTTATTTATATAGTATATGTGAAGTCGGAGTAGATCGTTCAGCTTCCATTCTAGCTTCACTACTAGACATAAGGTACGGATATTCCGTCCTTCAGTATGGGCACTCTCTTCCTTATTAGGATTCCCCGTTTGCAGCCATCTGTTTTCCCCAGTTATTTTATATGTTTAAATGCTTATATTATATTTTAAATGCCTGAGTTATATACGTGCATGCTAGTTCACCTAGTTATGGAGGTACCATAACCATAACACTAGAGGCACCAGTGTTATGACTTCCCTACGACGGAGTGATTGCTTGTGGCGTCCCTTCACATTTTGGCCATTATTATCATTATTATCATGTCATGTGGGGCGTATGGGTGCATCCTAGTTACATGTTTTCAAACAAGATTTTCATGGTAAATGTGGTGTGTGCCTTGCATCCTTCACATTGGAGTTGATCCCTCCTACCCAGACCAGTATAATTAGAGGCAACACCTTCATTTGCATGATGAGGTCACCCCTCTAAGTATTCATGCACATTGATATCTCATGACCGATATGGGCTCTTGGATAAATTTAAAATACAGTTTTCATAAGTTAATCATAAGTTTTTCAAAGTATAAAACCAGTTTTATAACATGTTCCAGGTTTTTCCAGGACTTATTCATTTCCGCTGTTATTCAGTATATATTTATGTTTCAGTCATTCATATCATGCCATATATCTGTTCAGTAAGCGTATTGCTCAGCCGTTACTTCTCTTCCATGTCCCAAAACGGCAGGTACCCAAGGTCAGACTTGAGCATTTGAAGGACGTGCATAGGATGGAAGCTACCTTTGACTTCTTCTCCTTTTGCCTTCATATACTTATGCTTTGCTTACACACTTGTTTTGTCCTCTTTATTTCATTTACTTTATTTATGTTTTGGGCTTATGTATGGGAACCGATGTTTGATTCCGGTTTTTCCCTTTTGGTCATGTATGTTTTAGGACATATTACCTAGCATGCTTTGATGACAGGCCATAAATACACGTAACGGTCCACTTATCCAAGTGAGGTGTTACAGGTTTAGGGTTTATGGTTTTATGCTTAAGGTTTAGGATTTATGGTTTAGGGTTTATGGTTTAAGGTTTTAGATTTAGGGTTTATGTTTTAAGGTTTTGGATGTATGGTTTTATTATAGGGTTTATGGTTTAAGGTTTTTGGAATTATGGTTTATGTTTAGGGTTTATGGTTTAATTTGAGTTCATGTTTTAGGGTTAATTAATGGTTTAATGTTTATGATTTAGGGTTTAGGGTATATATTGCTTTAGGTTTAGGTTGTATCGTTTAGAGTTTAGGGGTTATGGTTTAAGGTTTAGGATTTATAGTTTAATTAGCTAAGGTTTGTGGTTTAAGGGTTAATTAGGATTTAAGGTTTATAATTTAAGGTTAAATGGTTTAAGGTTTATGATTTAGTGTTTAGGGTTTATTGGTTTAAGGTTTAGGGCTTAGGGTTTATGGTTTAAGTTTTTGGGTTTATGGTTTAAGGTTTAGGATTTATGGTTTAATTAGTTAGGGTTTGTGGTTTAAGGGTTAATTAGGATTTAAGGTTTATAGTTAAAGGTTTAATGGTTTAAGGTTTATGATTTAGTGTTTAGGGTTCATTAGTTTAAGGTTTAAGATTTATGGTTTAATTAGCTAGGGTTTATGGTTTAAGGGTAATTAGGATTTAAGGTTTATAGTTTGAGGTTAAATGGTTTAAGGTTTATGATTTAGTGTTTAGGGTTTAAGGTTTAGGGCTTAGGGTTTATGGTTTAAGTTTTCGGGTTTATGGTTTAAGGTTTATGATTTATGGTTGAATTAGCTAAGGTTTGTGGTTAAAGGGTTAATTAGGATTTAAGGTTTATAGTTTAAGGTTAAATGGTTTGAGGTTTATGATTTAGTGTTTAGGGTTTATTAGTTTAAGGTTTAGGGCTTAGGGTTTATGGTTTAAATTTTTGGGTTTATGGTTTAAGATTTAGGATTTATGGTTTAATTAGCTAGGGTTTGTGGTTAAGGGTTAATTAGGATTTAAGGTTTATAGTTTAAGGTTGGTTTAAGGTTTATGATTTAGTGTTTAGGGTTTATTGGTTTAAGGTTAAAGGTTTAGGGTTTATCGTTTATGGTATGCAGGATTATGATTTATGGTTTAATTAGGGTTTATGGTTTAAGGGTTTATGGTTTAGGTTTAAATGGTTTAAGGTTTAAGATTTAGATTTTATTATTGGTTTAAGGTTTAATTTAGGTTTATGGTTTAATTGTTTAAGGTTTATGATTTAGGGTTTAGGGTTAGCATCATTCAAGATAGATGTGTTTGACATTTCATATTTTTTTCAAACTTTATGGTTTTAAAATAAGTCAGATAACAAATTAATCATCGTTTATGTTACGTTCAGACGTGGGCTTGTTGAAATAAGTCATAAAACCGTTTAAGCACCAACCCCTTAAAAGGGGCTCAAACATTTTGCATATATAATTCATATATTAATTATTTAAAACATAATTAATGTATTTTCATTGACATAATTTGTATCAAGTTTTATATACTTCGTCTCTCATAATAATTGGTTGTTGTTGACTTTTTCTGTCTTAATTTTTCAAATTTCACTTTAAACATATTTGTTTATGTTATATGATTGCCTGATAATACGACTCCACCGAATTGACCCGGTTAAACTAATATATTAATTCGTGAATTATATTAATTTTGTAATAGATATAAACCACAAAATGTAAGCTTATGACACATAAGCCCATCTCGACTTATGTTTCATAAGATTATAAAAACAAATCTTAAAAATAATCTTAATTGTTATTCATAAATCATAAATGACATATTTATAACATATGAATAAAGTCATTAATGTAACAAAAATATAAAAAATACAAATTTTAAACCCGACTTATATTATATAAGCTCTAACACCAATCCCGACATCAACCCGTTACGCCACACACACCCAACGTGTCTAAAAAGTGAAGCCTTTTCTTTGCATGCAACTTGATATATTGCACCGGTACCCCATTCATTAATCACTCAAACACACACACACACACACACATACGCATTCAACACCCGGAGGCCAAATAATGAATCAACCACCCACCCACCCACCCACCCACAAAGCTTAACAAATATTCAAACCTTGATAAATCAAACCTAAGTGACTGGATTGATATTAATTTACAGAAGTCCTGATAACTGCTGAGATGATTGGTTATGTGATTGATAAGTAAGGAACCAAGTGGAGATATTATTATCCGATTGCTAACACTATTATTGAAGATTTGATGTAGCTAAATTTTAAAAAACATACTAAAGGAAAATCAAAACAAGGTTAGAGTTTTTACTTCGCAACAGTATTATTGAAGTTTTGATGATTTATTTTTGTTTTGGTGATATTACATGTTATGAAAATACCAATAATTGGTTTTTTTTAATATTTGTTATATAGATGACAAGTCAGATGTCGCTATGAAGGTTGACGAAGCTATGAAGGCACATATTAAAGGTCATTTTTGTGCTATTTTATGTTTATATGTTTGTTAGAAAGGCGTTAGATGGATCAATAGTTAGTGTTGAATATGTAAAGTTTTAGGAGTAGTGAAAATGAGAAATGGTTCAAGTATTATGTTGGTTATATGATGATGTAGATACATGAGATAAATTTTTAAAAAAGGGGTTGGTCATACTTGAAACCTTAAAAGTTTGGGTTGAGACTAGTTTTGATTATCTTGATGTGAAAACTTAGACTTCTTGGCCAATGGTTGAATCTAATATAGAATCGATAGAACAACCAAAATCTTTTCGTTTACCCTTTTTCATGTAAGTACCTCTTACTATGGTTGTCGCATTTCCCTTTTTCATGGTCCTCACTACCATCAACTACGGTCTTTAATGAACGACCTTTTTATTTTCTGTTGATTGGTCGAAGGTTTTCCTTCCCAGTTCCCACTTTTGGCACTTCATGAGGTAGCAAGTTATCTGAGTCACCACTCTGAATGCTCTCACTTTTCAGTTTCTATTTCAGTATCTAAATACTCTTTTCCAGTTGAGTATCTAGATACAGACTTGTGTGGTTTATATCATGCATTGAGTATTTGGATTGATCCATGTATGGATTATAGAAGCGCCAAAATTTACAAATGGGAAGGAAAACCTTCGACCAATCAACAAAAAGGAAAATGGTCGCTTAGTAAAGACCGTCGTTGATGATAGTGATACCCATGAAAAAGAGAATGTGAAGGCCATAGTAAGAGGGACTTACATAAAAAAAGGTAAACGAAATTGTTCTATCAATGCTATATTGGATTCCATTATTGGACAAGAAGTCTACGTTTTCACAGTTGCATTGGTTTAGTTACTATGTTGTTTATATGTTGGTTATATGTTGATGCAGATACAGGAGCTAACTTAAACAAAAAAGAAAAAGGCAAGGGACCAATGGAAGCTGATAAAGCATCTGATCCTTTTAAGCTACATAATAGGGTGGAAAAGCTTGAAAGGGAATTCCAACTTTTTAAATAGACACAATTGCAGGGAGTTTAGCATACTAAATTTTAACCTTTAGAGAAATATATTTACTCACTAGCTTTGGTATCACATGTATGCTCTAAAGTATTACAGCTCCACATAAACGACATCTCAAGCCCGTTTGCTCTTCGAGGTAGATATCGCCATGACTCCTCTTTCTCGTGAAAATCATCATCTTCATGCCCAATAATGGAATCCAATATCCATTAACATCTTTTTGTTTAGCCTTTTTAGTAAAGTACCTCTTACTTTGGCATTCGTACTCGCTTTTTCATGGGTATTGATGATACTGATATCAATCAAAGACCAAATGCGAAGGTCAAATTTTGAGCTACTTACATAAAAAAGGATAAACGAAAAGAATTAGGTGCATATTGGATTCAATTATTGGGAATGAAGATGAACATGTCCACGAGATAGAGGAATCGTGGCGATATATACCTCAAAGATCAAACGGGCTTAAGATGTCGTTTATGTGCAACTTTTAAACTTTAGAGCAGACATGTGATTATGTATTTGTATTTAACTCATGCGAGGTTATGATTTTTGTTAATTGATGTAGTACAGGAGCTGACTTGAAAAAAAGAAAGAAAAAGGAAACGGTTCAATGGTAGCTGATAACACAACTGATCTTTCTAACCTACATAAAAGGGTGGAAAAGCTTGAAAGGTAATTCCAACATTTCAAACAAAGACAGTTGCAGGGAGGTTAGTATACTAAATTTTAACCTTTAATAATTTTGTATATGAATGTTTTAGTGTTTTGAGTATCTGGGTGGCTGTTAGGATATGAATTTATTAATTTTGTCTTGTATTTTACAAATGTTATCATGGTTGATTCCTCTGAAAGCTATGAAGAAGATACTCTATCATAAGATGAAAGCTCTGAGTAAGATTCGTTGTCATTAGATGAAAGCTTTGATCATGTGAACACTAAAGACTTCCAACACCCATTTCATGATTACCAGGATGAACTTTCCAAGTATTCCAGCACCTCTGAGGATGATTGTAGTTCAGACGAGACTTGGGGAGAGACTAGATCAGGTAAAGGCTATCTAATTACAGGAGGTAAACATGACACTACATCATCCAAACAGAGAGGTAAGCCTTGTGATGCTTCCAAACACAAAGTCAAGCCTAATTCATCATCCAAGCATAAAGGTAAAGCTATTGTCTCATCCAGTCAGACTGCAGGCAAGGCGAGTGGCTCATCCAAACAGATAGTCAGTCCAAGTGTTAGGAAGGCATGTACACCAAAAGCAGAGTCATCTTCTCGGTCTCCATTTTCTATAACAGAAAGGCCCCCACCTATCAGAAATGCAGTATGTTTCCTGCCTTGTCTAAAAAGTGGAAAGAATTTGAAAAAAATCCAGGAAAAAGGAAGAGGGAGTAGGCTATGAAGGAACCTGTAGGGGTAGGCTATGGAGGAACATGTTTTCTATGTTTTATGGATGTTTTTTATAAATACTTTTTAGACTATTTCAGTTAAGTGTAGGTACATTTATGTAAACAATTTTAAACACTAATCTACATGGATGGGTGTATCCATTATTTTTTGGAATGAAAATATGTTGTCATTCACATTTTGTATGAACCTACAATATTATGAACAATCAATATTATAAAATTAGACTTTTATTTCATGGATTTAAACATGGTTCATCTTGTATTTTACTTATTCATGTTGTGAGTTATATAATCCTAGATGCATATCACATAATAAATAACCAAGATTTTTGGGTCAAAGTTATACCACTGCTAGGCCATTATTCACTGAGAACAAAACTACTATTGAGCCTTTTTTTGAAAAACTGCTTATTTCAGCTTATTTCGTTTTTAATCATTATCTAGTCAAGCAAAAGTTAAGATTTTTTTTTATCTTTTTAACCTATTTTCACTAGTCCTCCCAAGTATTCATTCCATTTCGTGTCAAATTTCCCATAAACAACTAATTTGTTCAAAAAATGTGCCTACTTACTAATCAAACTGAAAATGAAAACTTAAAATGACTGAATTAAAATAAAAAAGACAAGATGAAAACTTATAAAAAATAATTCAGTTGAATAATAATAAAGGATTAAAGTTTAAAAAAAACAATCATTTTGTTTCTCTAATGAATCAAACTTGGGAGATTTTTCACGATCAAAAGCCAAATGAAGTTCATCGTAACCAAAAGACTCTCTGAAGTCATCTTCTTCTTCAATTTCATGCTCAGAGTCATAAACATCATCATCAATTATTTGTTCTTCTTCCTCTAGTTGCCTCCTATAAGCTTCCTCCCTCTGGTGTTGTTCCTCTTGCCTCCTTCTAAAGGAAGCAGCTTCCTCCCTCTCGCGTTGTTCTTGCTCCTCTTGCCTCCTTCTTAAGGAAGAAGCTTCCTCCCTCTGGCGTTGGTGTTCCATCCGGGCATTCTCTTCATCTTCCAGCTTCCATAGTCGCTGTTCGTGAGCTTCCTGAACGTAGTAATCGCATTCGTCATATGGATCATTATAAGGACAAACAATAGGGAACTCTCCATCTGCATTAGCTTTAACTTTTGGCACCACACAAGGTTTCCTGAAACGAACATGATAGATTATTAGTACTAATTATGTTAACAAAAATACAAAGTTAATAAAATAAATGATACAAACTTGTTTTCTACTACACTAGTACCTTCAAATCCAGCAGCAGAAAAAGTTCTTATTGATGAAGAAGCCATTTTTTAGATTGTTAAAATAGTGATAATTAAGTGTTTGTTCTGTGTTTTTATGATTAATTTCATTATTTAATCCTTGTTTATATAACCAAGGATAGAATACAAATAGTCAGCCTACATGCCAACATCTAATGCATATTCATAGATGTAATTAATTTTTGTGAAGTTCCAAGAATTATCATCATCATTGGACGTGTAGAAAGTGTGTGATTTCTTTGTTCACATCTAATGTAAACCACATATTAGTTGCACCTTAATAAAACAAAATTATCTTCTTATAGCCTCTGGTTACTATAGCAATAGTTCTTATTTTTCATACATTTCATTTTACTTGTATTTGGTGATTTGTGATTGTGTATGTGTGTTAATTTGTTTGTACAGATTATACTCACCGCCCAACAAGCCAATTACTTATTGGGGCTAATTATATTTTAAAAATAGCAAAAAACAAGGTCTGGGACTCGAACCCTAGACCTTTCATTCACACACTAACACACTTAACCAGTTTGCCCTTGGTTATGTTTTATAAAGATTCAAGGAACATTTTTTTAAGCTCTTTTTGTTATGATTTCATGAATAACTTGTTCTAAACATGTGACTAATATTAAGGTTAGTGGAAATTGAGATTTCATTTGGTTCTAAACATTTGTCACATGAATATTTTATTGTGTGACATTTTCAATGTGTTGGTCACAGATAATAACATTATAATGTGACCATAAATATAATTTAGTTACACATTGCTCAAATGTTATGAATATTGGCAAACATATAGTCACATAATTGTTTGACGGTTTAGTGTGACCATGTATTATATTTGATCATAGTCTTCAAGTAATTATGAAAAATTTGTCACTTTTAAAAAAATATAGTGACCAATGTTTCAATACCTACTTTACATTTGTCATACATACAAAATTTATGTGTGGTTAATATTTAACAAAATATACTAGTCATGTTAAAATAATGTGTGTGACAACCTTGTTTGTCAATAAGTCACTTGTAAAATAAGTGCATGTGAACATATATGATTTTTGGTCACATTCGCTATGTGTATGACAAATATTTGTCACACATTTATATGTGTAATGTGACTACTACTTGAACCAACATTTGATTCGGTAACACTCCCAAATTATTAAGTGACTAATGACTCACCCAAAAATCAGTTGTTAGCGCTAGTCACGTAAATATTCACATGCGTGACAAACAAAAAACGAAATGATCACACAAACTGACTTTAAGTGTGACTGTTTATTTTTGTCTGGCAACTTCAGTCGCACAAAAATTTAATTGTGACTACACGAAATTTGATATGTGTGACCAAAACCCATTTTTGTACTAGTGAAACCTACGTTTACAGTACCCTGCAAATATTTCATAATCCACTTCACTGCTTCCCAATGGAGTTTACCCAGATTCACCAAATATCTGCTAACTACACTTACTTCATACGCTATGTCTGGCCTCGTGCACACCATCAAGTACATTAAGCTCCTAACCGCATTTGAATATGGCACCCTACTCATCCTTTCAACATCACAATCCCTAACAGGGCAATCCTTCAACGACAGCTTAAAGTGCCTACCCAATGGCATCTCTACCGATTTCTCATTGTCTATTCTAAACCTATTTAAAACTTTAGAAATGTACCTGGATTGTGACACCCTCAAAATCTTGCGACTCCGATCCCTGACGATCTCCATACCATGAATCTTCTTTGCTTCCCCGAGCTCTTTCATGTCGAACTCCTTTTTAAGCAAAGACTTGGTAGACCCGATCTCAGCCTTGCTCTTACAAGCAGTCAGCATATCATCTACATATAACAATAGATAGATATACTCCCGTGGTGCATAGCTTCTGTAATATACGCAACTTTTGTAATTGCTACGTTTAAACCCATTGCTCAACATATACTCATCTAACCTCTTCTACCATTGCCTAGGTGACTTCTTCAAACCATAAAGAGATTTCTTTAGCAAACATACCTTGTTACCTTGTTCAAATCCCGGTGGGTGCCTCTTGTAGATCACTTCTTCAAGATTTCCATGTAAAAATTCTGTATGATAATCTTTACACGCAGTCAATGCAAGTATAACCCGAATAGATGTGTGTCGAACTACCGGCGAAAATATTTTATTGTAATCAATACATGCCCTTTGTGTGAATCAACGAGCCACCAACCTTGCCTTATACCTAGGCTTTTGAACACCTTCAATCCTTTCCTTTATTTTGAACAACCATTTGCAACTCACTAGCTTTTGCCTAGCTAGATGATCTACTAACACTCAGGTCTTGTTCTTCCTCAGAGAATCCATCTCTTCTTTCATAGCAGTTTTCCACTTATAACTGTCTTCACAAGCAACTGCTTACTGGTATGTCAATGGTGCATGAGTATCTTCTTCCTCTACTGCAGCAAACGCGTAAGAAACCATATTACTCTCATCCCGAAACCTTGCCGGTTTTGTTATTGTCCTTGTCCTCTATCCCGAACCAATTGATAATCTGTGAGATCCAGTAGATGATCAATTTCTTGAACCCCTGCATCTTCATCATAGCCATCTTCCTGATCTGACTGATCTTCCTGACTTGCCTGATCCTCCTCAAGCATATGGTTATTTAACCTCTGCAGTTTCACCTCAACCTGTAATTCTCAACAGACTTATCTTTACCTACACCAGAATCCTTCAACGATCTTTGTACATGACACTTTCATTGAAGACCACGTCCCTGCTTGTGACTATTTTAGGTGATTCATTATCAAGCCTATATAGTTTGTACCCCTGCACACCTTCAGGATACCCCAAAAGAACGCATTTCACTGCTATTGGCTCGCGCTTACCTTATTTAACGTGTGAATATGCGACACAACCGAAAACCCTCAACATCCCATAATTACTAGGATGTACCGACCACATCTCCATAGGTGTCTTCTTCTCAATCGTTGTCATGGTGACCTATTTATAAGATATATGGTCGTACATGTCGCTTCCACCTAGAAGGTCTTGGGCAATCAAGATTGAATTAATAAACAGTGTACCTTGTCCATGAGAGTTATGTTCATCTGTTTTGCTAACCCATTCTGTTGCGGCGTCCCAACAACTCTCAAATGTCTAGCAATCCCAGTCTCAGTGCATAGCTGATTAAATTTTCGGTTACAAAACTCAAGACCATTATCCGTCCTATGCTTCTTAACCATCCTCCCAGTCTGATTTTCTACTAACTGCTTCCACTCTTTGAACTTTTCAAATGATTCGTGTTTGAACCTAAGAATATAAACACATACCCTCCTGGAATAATCATCAACAATAGATAAGAAATACCTCTTACCTTCCAATGATTCCACCTGATATGGAGCCCATAAGTATGAATGAACATAGTCTATCACTCCCTGAGTAGTGTGCTGATGTTCGTTTTGCAAGTCTTAAATTTATAACAAGGTTTAGACAAAACAAAGGACTATAATACAAACATGGGCAAGTATGTAACACCCCCAAATTGGCCCAGCGGAAGCCCACGAGTATTGGGGTCTGTTACGTCATGATTATCCGAGTCTTGATCCGAGAGAACGACCTCTATGCCAAATATCACAATGTTGACTCCAAATAATCATTCCGTCAAGTACCTGAGAATACATGCTTAAAAGTGTCAACACAAAGGTTGGCGAGTTCATAAGTTTTATTAAAATGTTTAAGACACTTTGAAAGTTTACAAGGACAACTACTAAAAGTAGTATCGTAAAAACGTTTAGAAATCCAGAGTTTCACAAATAAGAGACGGTATAACAAAGCTCGGTCACGAGTCAAAATTTAGAAGTAGCATAACAGTTAACACAAAAACTTCAGTTCATGCACAAGTCTTAGATCATGCTCACAGTTCATTTCGGTTCAGTCTTAAGTTCATCATTAATTTCATATCCAAGTTAAACTCAATAGTCACGGTAACATACATAACAGTATCATGTTCTAGGGTCATGTTAATGTCACAATCATACCAAAACCGCACATACAAATCAGGTCAACCGACATATAAGAATCATATCAAACAAGCATACAAGCATCATATCAGACCGGCATATAAATATCATGTCAAACTAGCACACGAGAACCATACCAAACCAGCAAGTAAACATCATTTCAAGCCCACATGTATGAATTATGTCAATACCACACATAAGGATTTTATCATTCCATGTACAATAATCATATCATATCTCATGCAAGAATCATGTCAAAACCACATATAAAATTCATGTCAAGAGCCTTACCTTACTACAGTCACGATTCATATTGATATTGTTGTTCCTTTTCAATCCATAACACAAGATTCTTAGAGAGAGAAAGAGAAGAAAAGTAGAAAGAGAAAGTAGAGAGAGAAGTGGAAGGTTTACACTAAAACTATGTGTTTTATGAAATGAACCAACACCCTCTTTCACATGTGAAAGAGGGTTATATACCCACGAACCAATGGGCTTTCCATGGGCCGTGGGTTTGTGACTTGGGCCGGGCTTGGCTTAGTCTTGGGCTTACGCCCCTAACTTAGACAATATTAGCTTAAAGTCCAAGCCCGGTTTTCCCGACTAACCTATTACAACACAAGACCTTTTAACGACTAAGATGACCTATTACATTCTTATTCGACTATATAAAATATAGGGCTAACAATCTCCCCCAATGTATCGGTCATCTTAAAAAGCTTAAAAAGCATAAGATGATTGAGTGAATACACTCTTGCAGAGGAGATCTTCCTGCTTTGGTCTTGTATCTTGGTCTTGATCTTGTTTGTAACAGCTTTGTTCTTTCATGCTTTCGTGATCTTTATCTTGAGCCTTTGTCATTTGACTTTGAGTGCTTGAGATCTTCATTTGTGCTCCTTGTGACTAAGATGGCCTATTACATTCTTACATTCTTAGGTATCTTGATTATCGCCATCTTGTGCTCTTGTGACTTCTGAATCGACATCCGGTTACACAGCTACGCCACCTTCTTGATATGCAGCAACATATATAGACATGGATGAAATGGCTTTGAACATTTCACCCTAACTCGGTAGCGTTTTACCTCCGGTCGGTGAAGACCGTTAAATGGTATTAAATACCGTACCTGTGATCAGATAGATTCGATTAAGAACCTCCTTGACAGGGTTTCTCGGCGGTAGTAGCCAGTTCTCTTTACTCGACCGTCTCAAAGCAGACTGTGAACGTAAAGAGTGAATCATAAGGATAAATTATCCGTCTGATTAGAGTCGTCAATTCAGATTTCCTAGAACAAGTTTGATTCTAAAAGAATCACACCATTGTTGCTTTCCAGTTTGTCACAAGCTTGATTCATAGAGAATCTTGCGAGTTACCTACCGCAGTGCTGTTTGATGTTGACACTGGAAGGATTTCCATTCATCACTGTGAACACTAACGAGTGTCACTCTGAATGTTCTGGCAAGATCACATGGATTTTGCGAAGAAACCTGGAATCAAGTTTGATTCAATTAAGAATCCAAACTTAGTTGCTTTCCAGTTCTCACAAGTTTGATTCGTGTAGAATCGCACAAGTTACCTACCATGAGCTTGTTTGATGCTGGCTCAAGCAGGATTTCCATCTTCATTGTGAATCGTATCACTCAGATGTTCTGGCAATATCACAAGGATAATGCGTAGGACTCGATTGTGTCCTAATGAGATGATAAATTGATCTCGATTGGCTCTAGACTCAATAAGTGCATTTTGGTAATCGGAGGCTGGAGCAGACTGCCACCTTTTCAATATTAACTGACTCGGAGTGAGAAAGTCAATAGATACGTGTTGATCTCCGTGACAATGAGACAAGTTTCTTTTTAGAGAAACTCGAATGGCTGGGAAGGGTTGTGCATTGCATCACTGGGTTCATGATGACTTGTCTTCAATAGATGTATTGACCCGGTTTCTGCCTAAGTTGCATAGAATATTCAACTCCTTCAATGCTTACCAATACGTCATCATTAGCACCTCGTTGTGATTGTTCCAGTGCTAACTTAAGTACTTGGTCCGCATTCAGCTTCATTCCACTCCATCTTTCTTAAGGACAACTATTTCTAGCTATGGAATGTCCTTGGGTAGATCCCTCCGGTTCTGGTTGGATCATAGGACTTAGTTTCCTATCCTAAACCACCTTTTGACTCCATCGTTCCGTCGTGGATAGTTGGTTGTTTTGGGTATAGATCGTAACCATAAACCATTAAAAACCATTCAAAGTGTTTGATAAAATTCAAAACTTTTAACACTTGAAAGTTTTACATTTCTGAAAAGCTCCCCCTACACACATGCATCGATATACGAAATAGTTTGGCATGTGATGGAAAGAGTTGCACTTAAGTCTTTAAGATCACTTGTTGCGATATATTACATTTTAATCACATTTTCTCCCCCTATCTCTAATATAAAAACATCATATTAGAGATACCAATTGATTAAAATATGACAATTTCTGAAAACCGATTGGGAGAGAAACATGTGTGCACGCATGAATCATGGAACTTTTTAGTCGGGTCGCTCCCCCTCAACAATATATGTGTGTCTTGAGACAAAATTTGATAAAATTTTAGAAAAACGACACCACAAAATATGTTGAGGTATGGAGTTGAGATGCCTTTACTGATAATATATGACAGATTTAATATCATTTTCGGAATGTGTTGGATACATAAAATATGACAATTTTAGAGATGTACCCAACAACATTAAAGGCTTGATTTTAAAACGCTCCCCCTCAAAAATTGATCAAAATAACATATGACATTTTAGAGATATAAAAAACCACATATGAGGAAGGGAGTGTTGAACACACAATTTTGAAAGATTTAGAAAAACCTTTTGAGAAATTCTTGAAAAATTATGTTCAACGGTTTTAAAATAATCAGGATAGAAGACTTCTCTTCTATTGATTAGGGAAAGCGCACTGAAACGTACACTTCCCTTTCGGGTCCGTTTTTCATGAGCTCAAAACTTTGATTGTTTTGTGACTAGCTCATGACCGAGAAAAATAAATTTCCCGTTGTGAAGGATAAGTTATCATCCGTGATAAACTTTCCTTAAGTTGAAGTTCGAGTTCTAAGATGACATTTACTTAGAAATCGTTTTTCATGAACTTAAAAACTTTGAATGTTTTTATGAGAAGCTCATGACCGAGAAATATGAATTTCTCGTTGAGAAGGATAAGTTATCATTCGTGATAAACTTTCCTTATTTGAGGTCCAAGTCCTAAGCTGTGATGTGCTTAGAAGTCATTATAAGAGAAAAATCAAGCAGCTTCATTTGCCAAAACCTCCAAGTCTTCGGGAGTCATATACTTCATACCAAGACGGCCAACGAGATACGTAAACCTATCTTTCGATAGAGCTTTTGTAAAGAAGTCTGCCAGCTGGTACTCAGTTCTGAGAAAGTATAATTCCACGATTCCGCGTTCCACTTGTTCCTTGATGAAGTGATATCTGACATCGATGTGCTTGGTGCGGGAGTGCTGAACCGGGTTACAAGATATGGCTATGGCCGACTTTGAGTCACAATACATAGGTATTTTATCAAAGTGGAAGCCATAATCCGTGAGTTGAGTTCTCATACAGAGGACTTGAGCACAACACGCGCATAGAGCCACATATTCTGCTTCAGCTGATGAGAGCGAAGTGCAATCCTGCTTCTTTGACGACCAGCTGACAAGCTTGTCTTCCCCTAGAAATTGTATGCTACCAGAAGTGCTTTTACGACTATCAAGACAACCTGCGTGATCAGAATCTGAAAAAGCCGTTAGATGAAAACCAGTTTCCCTCGGATACCAGAGTCCCATGTGAATGGTATTCTTAAGGTACCGAAAGATCCGTTTAACCTCTTTGAGGTGCTTTTGAGTAGGTCTGGCTTGATATCGTGCACAATAGCATGTGGCATGATGAATATCAGGCATGCTGGCTGTAAGGTACATAAGTGACCCGATCATACTGCGGTATCGCGTTTGATCTACGGGATATGAGTACAAGTCAGCGTCAAGGGATGTGGTCGACAATGGTGTACCAACGCGAGCACATGAGGTCATACCATGCTTTTTAAGTATCTCTTGAGCATACTTAGCTTGGTTAATGAAGATACCACGTGGGGATTGATGAATCTGGAGGCCTAAAAAGAATTTTAGCTCCCCCATCATTGACATTTCAAATCTACTGTGCATTAATTTTTCAAAACGTTTTGAAATTTTTGGGTTCGTAGAACCAAAAATAATGTCATCAACATAAACTTGCACCAGCATTATGTCATCCCCATATTTATTAGTAAACAGAGTAGGATCAATAGAACCTTTGGAGAATCCTTTGGACACCAAGAAGTTTGAAAGTTCTTCGTACCATGCCCTTGGAGCTTGTTTAAGTCCATATACAGCCTTCTTGAGACGATAGACTTTGTCAGGATGATGAGGATCGACGAATCCTTCCGGCTGATTCACATACACTTCTTCCTTCAAATGACCGTTGAGAAAAGCTGTTTTGACGTCCATCTGAAAAACCGTGAAGCCCTTATGTGCAGCATAAGCAAGGAATATCCTGACAGCTTCCAAACGAGCAACTGGAGCGAATGATTCATCGAAATCTATCCCTTCTTGTTGACGATATCCCTTAACCACAAGACGAGATTTATTTTTGATGATGGTTTGTTCTTCATCCAGTTTGTTTTTCCAGATCCATTTGAAATCTAAAATTGACATTGAACTCACGGTGAGTGCATACATACAAACATCGCCATCGGTTTCGAGTTGTTTGCGTGTTCGAACCGGTTGTGAAGGATTTCCAATGACTTGCTCTAATGGATGATCACGTGTCCAATGGTGAGTGGATGGATATGGTTGGTAGAATGTATGCATGTTGGACGGATCAACATGTTGAGTAGAAGACTCTCCGACTTCGTGTACCGGTGTACCGAACGGATTGATAAATTCTTCATCGTCAGGTTGTGCATCGACTGCTTGATTGTTGTTTCCTCCTTCAGCATTGACGGTTGGTGATGTTGGTTGTATGATAGTTTCTTGAGTTTGTTGAGTATCCACTGGAAATGTCTCTTGAGCAACGGTTGCTGAAGCAGATGTAGTTGTGTCTTTTTGACTTTGTTCGGGTGCATCAGTAGAGGTGACAGCGGAAGGCTTTGACACAACTTGATTGTTTCCATAGTAATATTCATCAAACATTGGATCATATAAATCAACCAACTCATTCATATGTGTCGTATCCGTTGAGTCTGCTGTAGGATTACTTTGTTGACATTCTTGCACGAGACGTACACTGTTGTGTGTAGGTGCCATTGTTGGACATTGAGGAGCGGGACTTGAGCTGTTGTGATCAAGTACCATTTGTGGCAATTCGTCAAAGTTCAAATGAATTGTTTCGACAATGATCTTTGTTCTCTTGTTATAGACCCGGTATCCTTTCGACAATGTAGCATACCCCACAAAAATACATGCATCACCTTTTTCTTTCATCTTGTCGAGATTCTCACCGGCTTTAAGGATGTAGCATAAAGATCCAAATACGTGAAAGAATTTTATAGTAGGTTTCCTGTCATTGATGATGTGGTAAGGTGTCTTTTCATGTCTAGGGATGACGAGAGAATGATTCTGAGTATAACAGGCAGTTGCAATTGCTTCAGCCCAGAAGAATAGCGGTAATTTTGAAGCAGAAAGCATTGTTCGAGCAGCCTCAACCAAAGTACGGTTCCGTCTTTCGACAACGCCGTTTTGTTCAGGAGTTCGAACAATAGACGTTTGATGTTCGATGCCTTCTTCTTGAAAGTAAGATTGCAAGTTCTTGTTCAAAAATTCAGTACCCCTATCCGTTCTTACGGTTAAGACTTGAGCTTAAAGATTTCGTTGTATCATCTTGAGAAAGTTTTTGAGAACCTCTGGTGTTTCATCTTTGGACCTTAAGAAGAAAGTCCATGTGTATCTAGAGTAATCATCAACAATCACTAGAATATACTTTTTCCCGTTAATACTCTCTACACGCATGGGACCACATAAATCCATGTGTAGAAGTTCCAATCGTCCTTTTGAGCTAGGGGTAGTCTTTGTTTTGAAAGACTTCCGTTTTGCTTTCCCCAACTCACAAGAAGAACAAAGATGGTCTTTGACGAATTTCAACTTAGGAAGACCGGTGACAATATCATTCTTCGAAAGCAAGTTGATGGTGTCAAAGTTGAGATGTGACAATCGTTGATGCCATAACCATGCTTGAGATGATGAAGCTTTAGCCATTAAGCAAATTGGATTTGTTGAAGATGTGTCTTGAAGAGTTACTGTGTAGAGATCAGAACCACGAGAACCTGTAAGAAGGTCATTCCCATCATAGTCTCTAACATAGCAAGTAGAATTCCGAAAAGCCACTTCCAAATCCGCATCACAAAATTGACCAACCGAGAATAATTTATGATTCAGTCCCTCGACGTAATAAACCCGTTTTATAGTGATATTCCCTTGAACCAAGTCTCCATATCCGAGTATCGGTGCAAATTGATCATTTCCAAACCGTACCGTACCCAGAAACTTCTCCACAAAGTTAATGAGAAGCTTGAGATTGCCCGTCATGTGCTTTGTGCACCCGGAGTCCATTATGAATAGGATGAGTTCGACGAGCTGCGGAAGAATTAGAAGACAATGTAGCATTTGACAAATGGGAGCCCTTGATAGAAACGGGTTCCAAAATAGTAGTGGGCCTAGATGCAAAGTCTACAGGCAAGCTGATATTCCTAGACCCAATCACTAAAGTGGTTAACTTAGGTACCCATTTGTATCCGGGTGGTGTAAATCTCGAATACCCCCGTGTACATGTCCTAATCATGTTCTCATATAGCTTCTTTAATCTGTTTTATTTACGCAGAGTAGTGGAGTCTAACGCACTTAGTTTCTTAAGTTGTTGATCAGTGGATTGGTTCAAAGTTCTTGTGGGTTCTCTAGTACTAGTGGGCACAGGAATAGGCTTCCTAGTTCTAGTATTCACGCCATTATGATTAAGAGCACAAGCATCATGATTGAAAGTACGAACACATTTTCCACATTCAACACAAACAACTTCAACATTCGAGGTCTTAGCATTTAAACTGTCATTACAAGCAGTTACAGACGTTTTATTCTTAGAAAACTTAAAATTCCTACGGTGATCTTCTACTTCCTTCTTCTTCCCTTGACTATTGTTAGGCATGACTCTATCTTCAATTCTATTGCTCATAAGTTGTGGTCCGCTAACGCTAGTAGTGGGGATTACTCCTGTAGAAGAAGACACACGTTGATTAGTTTTCCTAGTATTCTGAGGTAACTGCGTTGTTCCAGTTTGAGTGGACCTAGTGTTCATCTTGTACATTCCAGGTGCTATCACATTAGTGCTCTTATCATTTCCTATCTTAGGCAAAGTCTGTGGGGATTGTCTCAAAATATATGATTTAGGGCATTTAACCGCATTCGGTTGACGAACAGCGGATGGTTTACCCAAAACAGACCTTCCTTTCATTTTCTCAATGAGTTTCTGTAACTCACTTATGGCAATGTCCCTTTCTTTTAGCTGAGCTTTCAAATCATTTATTTCGAAATCTTTTTCATTTAGTAGACGAAACGAAGAAGCTGACATTTCTTGACACTATTTATGATTATGAGATTTTTCACCTTTTTGTAAAGCAAGTTCAAGAGAAATGGAGTGTTTCTCAAGTTGAGAAAAACTTTTCGAAAGTTTGTTATATGATTGAATTTGTTTCGAAAGCTCTACTTCAATATTGCGACATTTCGCGTCCGATTCTGACACAAGACATGCTACATGACAATATTGATCCAGATCGGTATACACACCAAGTATAGCATTCATATGGTCAGCATAAAAGTATTTCTTAGAAAGTCGATCAATTTCGTTAGAAAGTTGGTGTTCTTGTGTCTTTAATTTAGTTTGAAGAAAATCAACTTCATCTTCAAGAGATTTAACATAACTTAAATCCGTTAACATTTCCTCAGTGAGAGCTGTATAAAACATTTCCACATTTTTTGAAAGATCATCAATGGTTGGAACAATACATTGTTGAATGACGACTTCTACTTGTGGGTTAGGTTTAATATTCCAAATGGTATCCCTAGAAACTTTTTCATAGTCGACGACACCTTTGTACAAATTTAAAACCCCTTGTTTTATAAACTCAAATTGCTGAACACTTTTGCTTTTCTCATCCCATTTACGTTTTTCATCCAAAATTCGCTTTTCTAACAAAATTGATTTCTTTTTGAAACTCCTTTTTAAAGAAACTTTCTTTTGTGGTTCATCACTTGGTGGTGGAACACTATTATACATCTTTTGTTCTTTTGAAAGTTCTTTTTGAGGGACAAACTTAATATGATTGTTAGAATCAGAAAGGTTTATTAAATCACTTAAGTTTGATCGACTTTCTTCTTGTTGACGAATGATTTCGTCGCAGTCAGGGGAAAGCATAAGAGCAAGATTATCAACATAGCAACCGATATCATAAAGAGCAGGCTTGGTACTTTGAACTTTCTTGAGATATTCAGGCTTGACAAAACTCGTTTTCATATTTCTATTGAGCATATTCATAGTTTGAATAGACTGACCCGTTTTGTAAACAATGTTGTTTAACGTGTCGATTCTCTTTTCCAAAGCAAGAATTTTTTCAATATCCTTTTCTTCACGAGTTTTATAAAGCTCAGTTTGTTCTTTGTTAACCGACTCTAATTCAGTAATTTGGAGTTTATGTAGCAGCAGTTGTTCTTCAAGTTCCGATATCTTCTGTTTTGACATATGAATTTCGTGTGTTACTTCAGAATAATATTGTTCGTTGAGCACCTTACGTTCATATACCAAACCATTAGCTATTGCAACCCGTCGATCAGCTTCTTTTACATAATCACACTCTTTAAGCCTGTTTATCTCCTCGGCTAAGGATGCGTTTGCTTGCTTCAAACGTTTATTAGCTTCTTTGTTTTCATCAATTTCACGTTTTAAAGAGTCAATAATAGACGCAAGCAAATCACGGTCCTCATCCGAGTCAGTATCCTGAACAGCTTTTCCGTCATCATTACACATATGTTGTGAATCCGTAGAGATATTGCTATCCTCCGTGTCCATTACATATGTGTCATTGATGCTTTCGGGTTGCTCAGGATGCCGTCGTTCATTAGCAAACACATTATAGTTATCATGTGATGGTACCTTTTCAAGTGGCTCAGAATCATAGATGGGTCCAGAAGTATCATCAGTCTCTGGGATCACTTCTTGAATCTTTGCCATGTACACATAATGTGCCTCCAACTCTTGATCATCGGCTTCATCATTAGTGTCATCACTCCAGTCAACTTCATCTGCTGTGAGTGGAATTCCTGCTTCTTCTTTCTTACACAACATCATCTTTTCCTTGTGATACCCCGAATCCTTAACCCGTTTTGGCTTCTTGCATTCCCTAGCCATGTGCCCAAAACCCTTGCAGTTGAAGCATTGAATCCCAGTCTTTTGCACAACCGGAGTGCCTACAGTGTCTCTAGCCCCAACTAGATTCGGCATCCTCTGATTATCATACCTAGCATCACGATCATACCCAGGTGCATGATCAACTTCCTTATATCTTGCATTGGATGATGATCTGAGGTTGTTGTTGGTAGGTTTGTAGATCTTCTTATAAGTTGTGGTGAGTAAAGACATGAGTTCTTCAATCTTCTTGTCCCTTGAAGTTTGTTCATCATCACTGTCTCCATCTGACTCGGTGTCATACTTTGGAGGTGGAGTGGGGACAATTGCTTTTGCTTTGTGTTTAGCAGTAGCTAGAGGTTTGGTGGATGAGCTTGATGACTTTGAGGAATGAGTAGGTGGTTGTTGACGGGGAACGGGTTTTGTTGAAGTAGCAGCCACAAAAGCAATAGAATTTGCAGACCGTTCTGCCTTTTCAGCCCTTAGTTCATTCACTTCATTCTGATGTTGTTTTAAGATATCATAAAGTTTGTGATAGGAGATGGTCTTGATATCTTCCCTTTGTTTAACCAAGGTCACAAACCTTTGCCATTCCGGTTTGAGTTGAAGTAGAAACTGAACATTGGCATGATGATTGGAGATGGTGCACTGATTTCTGACAAGCTCATTCATCATTTTGTAGAATCTCGAGTAATATGAGTCAATGGATTCACCATCTTCAGATGTGAATTTTCCAAACTCCCAAAGTAGATTAGTCTCGAGATCTTGAACATTGATCGACTCACCTTGCTTCAATCGATGAATTGCATTCCACATTTCCATAGCATTAGGACATGCATCAACTGTGGAATAGATATCGTTATCAATTCCAGTGAGTATGAAGTTTACAGCATCAGCTTCAGCTTGGAGGAGTTTCTTTTTCTCAGCAGAACATGTGTCAAAATCCTCCATAGCTCGTATAGTTGATGAAGTACCATCCTCTGCCTGTGTGGTAATTGGTCTGAATTCAAAAACTGGAGGTGGATTCTCAAGGCAGTGACGAAGAGCAGTTCGGTTTTCTTTTCGGTTGAGAAATCTGAGAAAACGAGATCTCCATTGAACGTAACAACCGGCAGTGAGCACAGGTGGATTACCGTTGCCACCTTGTTCCAAACGAATTTGATTAGCAGTTGCAATGTTGATGTTGTTGTTAGACATGGTGAATACTTGTGAATGAATTGCAGATCTTAGTGGATTTGTTGTGATGAAGTGTGGTTGAAATTTCGAAGAGTTCCGAGAATCTTCAGTCCGACAATAAATTCCTCAGTCCGACAAAACGGTAAGCCGAAAAATTTTGTATCGCCAAATTTTGAAATTGAGTTAGAAATAGCCAAAAACTAGTAGGGAAAAAATTTGAATTTACTTGACCTAAAATTTTTTAACTTTTTTTTTTTTTTTTTTTAATCTTCGTGTAAACTATGTTCCGAAACTAGTCTAGATAGTGGCTAAGTCTAAAAATTTCTCAAACAAAATTTATCTGTCCATCGTAATACCCATCGTACTCTTGGATCGTAGTCACTAGATCGTACTCTGTTCGCAACGTTGGATCGTAGTCAGTGATCGCAACGAGGGATCGCACTATAGATCGTAGTGAGTGATCGCAGTGAGTGATCGCAGTGAGGGATCGTACTATAGATCGTGCTGAGTGATCGTAACCTGGTGATCGTACTCTATGATCGTGGTGAGTGATCGCACTCAATGATCGTGATGACTGATCGCACTCTATGATCATGGTGAGTGATCGCACTCTGTGATCGTAGTGAGTGATCGTGATATTGGATCGCAAGTAGAAACCCCCAGGGTTTATGCAATCGCAACAATCAGATCGTACCAAGGAACCAAAATTACCCCTTTTCTCGGATAGTACTAGAACACACCAAATTCGTGATTTTTGGCCTAAAAATGAATCAAGCACCCAAATTTTTTGTGTTTTTAACCAAAAGAACAATACCAAATCACTACCAATAGTAAGTAGATAATTTGTATCAAGAATAAGCCATAAAAACACATGAAATTTTGTTGGTACGAGAGTTTTTGGATCAAAATAGGCACGAAAAAATCAAGAACACAACACACGAATCTTCAATCACCTATTCACTATAGGCTCTGATACCAAATGTTGTTCCTTTTCAATCCATAACACAAGATTCTTAGAGAGAGAAAGAGAAGAAAAGTAGAAAGAGAAAGTAGAGAGAGAAGTGGAAGGTTTACACTAAAACTATGTGTTTTATGAAATGAACCAACACCCTCTTTCACATGTGAAAGAGGTTTATATACCCACGAACCAATGGGCTTTCCATGGGCCGTGGGTTTATGACTTGGGCCGGGCTTGGCTTAGTCTTGGGCTTACGCCCCTAACTTAGACAATATTAGCTTAAAGTCCAAGCCCGGTTTTCCCGACTAACCTATTACAATACAAGACCTTTTAACGACTAAGATGACCTATTACATTCTTGTTCGACTATATAAAATATAGGGCTAACAGATATCACGGTTAAGGTTCATATCAGATCTATACCTGATCACAGTCGATATTCATACCAATATCACGTTCATTATTCACGTTCGAGAGCATAGCAAGATCATAGTCAAGATTCACATTCAAGATTCATAGCAGAAGATCACATTCAAGATTCATATTCAAGATTCATAGCAAGATCAAAGTCAAGATTCATATTTAAGATTCATAGCAAGATCAAAGTCAAGATTCATATTCAAGATTCATATCAAGATCAAAGTCAAGATTCATATTCAAGATTCATAGCAAGATCAAAGTCAAGATTCATATTCAAAATTCATAGCAAGATCAAAGTCAAGATTCATATTCAAGATTCATAGCAAGATCAAAGTCAAGATTCATATTCAAGATTCATAGCAAGATGGACCGCAAAAGTTCAGTTCAAGTACCCAAGGCAACTATAGGAGATATAGTTCCAAGTGTAGGTTAAATTGGGTGTTTCAGTGTTTATGATAGCGCTAAGCTCGTGACATCGAAACTAGTGATCCAGTACATGCAATAGATTGCACATATAAATTGCCCAAATAGAGTACCTAGCCAAGATAACTCCGTTCATACAAATGGTACACACTCGTCCGGCGTCAGAATGCCCGAGTGGAGGTTGTCAGCCCTCAATAGATCTATCCGTAACATAAGAGCTTACTCCAGCAGAGTAACTAACGATTCACGATAGTGGGGACTATGGCTAAAGCAACTTAGGCTAATCATAAACGAAGTTCACTGAGTGTTCATAGGGTTTAATTCTTTTGCGTCCACAAGCAAGCACAAGCAGTCATTTCACTTCACAGTATTAAACATACAAAGCAGTTACAAAGGAGCCATGGGATAGCTCAGATATTCACAAGTATAAGTCATCAATAATCCAAAAAGTGTAAACTCCTATGTCACGTAAACAATCCTCAAAAGTACAAGCACGTACGCAATATAAACAATATTCGAAAGGATATCAACGCACATGTATCACAATAATACTTGTAAAGTATAGACATGTAATCGCAACAATCATTGAAATGCACAAACATGTATTTGACATCGACAAGCATGTATCTCCCCCAAAAGAGATTCAAAACATTTAAAAAAAAGCGATTTGAAAATAAAAAGAGGGGGTATGAACTCACATCGATGTTGCGGAACAATTTGCAGAGACGTGAATACAAGAGCAGTGTAGCGTAGGCCGGAACTGCTCGATACCAGAAGTCACAGTTTATCTTATCGATCATCTCCCAGCATCCCAAATCGATGCATCCAAGCTTTCCCGATGAAAAGTTTCATCAATACCATCGGTTCGTAAACCGTTTAAATCCCATGTCGAAATCGTCCAGTAATCGGTTCAGTAATCGGTTCGGTAATCGGTTCAGTAAGGCGAAGCGGATGATACCACCATGTATGTAATATATATACCTAATATATATTACACACGAAGGAACGGAACATGTATATATAATTCATATGTTGAATTATATAACAAGAACAGACAACACACGAATAACTCGGGATGTACATGACACGCGACATGTACAAAACTCTGGAAGATGACAACAAAAGAATAAAATAGTCCAAGCATACAATAACTTGCAACTACGGAGTATTATATAAACAAGAAAAATAAATAAAACCTAAATGATTCGACACATTTTTAAAATCACCCATTAATTATTAATGTTGTTTTATAAAAGGGAACACACGTTTTAGAGTTTCAAATAAAGTTTGAAAAGTATACACAATAATTATGATTTTATAAAATAATATTTTATAAATCATCGTTTCTTTACTCGTTCATTTAATATTTCCAAAAGCGTTTTAGTTCTAAATAATATTTAAGAAAACTAATAAATATTAAATTTACAAAAATTTCGGCATGACCTATCCGTTTTTATAACGTTTCCCATAATCACAAAACACAATATTTTCACTTTCACAATCAATCCGCTTTTCAAATATCCACACGTTTTCATTATATCAAAATTAATCGTTGTCGAATCATAAGCGATCTAATTTAAAACGAATTTACCGATAACCAAGTAAATAACCAACACTTTCAATAATAACACTTTCAACAAAACAATCCCGATAATCAACACTTTCAATCATTCACTAACCACAACACTAAACGCCCCTTAACGGCTGTTAAAACTAACCAACCGACACTAACGGTCGTTAAATCACAACACCAACATATTCATCTTTTCGGATCTATACAAGGTAAAATGAAACATAAAAATGACAACAACAATACCACGAGCCCGACACCTTTTGGGTGCGGCTGTGGCGTTAACGATAGCACACAAACACCACGTTTGTGGCGGTTTTCGGTGGTTAACAACAACAAACAACAACAAACACACCACTGTTGGTCATATGCCGCGGGTGGCGGCTATTGGTTTTCGTGGTGGTGATGCGGTGGAAGGCGGACATGTGGTGATTAGATCTATGGTGATTTCATACGCTGGTCACATATGGCGGATGGTGATGACGGGAGTGACGATGACGGCTGTAGTGAGGAGTTGATGGTGGTTCGATGGTGTTGGTGACCACGGATAACCACGAGAGTGGCGGTTCAAGGTGGCGGCTGCTAGGGATTTAGTGGTGAAGGGTGACGGATGTGATGATATACATGATGGTTGGACGTGGTTGATGACCACAATGGGTCGGTGGGCAAGCAGTGGTGGGGATAAGGTGGTGTTGCAACAGCGGCGGCAGCAGCCGTCGGGATCATGGTGGGTTTACCGGAATGATAGGTCTAACGAAATAAATAGTAGATTGGGTAGATCGGAGGATGTGGGAAGGATTTGGAGCTCGGTCGGAGTTGGCCGAAATATTTTTCCGGTGGCCGGAAAATATGGAGGCTGGCCATTTTGAGAGAGAGAGAGAGAATGGAGTGTATTAGGGTTTGTGTATGTGTTTTATAAAGATGGAAGTGATGAGAAAATATATTAATTTAGTATTTATATAATATAAATAAAAGTTGTTAAAAGTAAATGGAAAGTTGTATTTACTTGAGGGTTCAAAATGTAAATAACTAATAAAGTTTTCTTTTATCTTGTTTAAACGTGACTCGGGGCTCGATCGGGATTGATAAAATTATAATGAAAACTCGAAATTTTCGCCATTGCGTTTAAAATACTTTTTCCACGAAAATAGATCATTTATACGACTAGTAACTCATAAAAATCTTATAAATCCATTTAACTGTTAAATATCATCCAGGTTTCTCAAACAAGCATAGTTTTAATGAAAAATAAACTTTAACTCGATTATTCGCGTTTATAACAAATGTTATAAAAATATTAAATAATTTAATAAATAATTTTATTAAATATCTCGTCACAATTAAATATAAATTTTAATTTAAAAAAAAATTATTTTTTTAACGTGTCGGTACGCAGACTGTGCGATTTTCAAACTTTGCCAAAATATGTCCCGTTTTCAAATCCAATGAGTTTGGTAGCGCTCAAAAAAATGAATTTCAAATAATAATTATTATAATTTATTATTATTTATGGTAAGGAAAATTCTCTGGTGTTACATCATCCACGTGTTATTCTGAGTTTTGTCCTCAAAACTCGATCGTTGTTACTAGGTTTAGAAGTGCCAAGAATGTCGGAAAGAATTAGGTAAAGCTGGAATGTATCCGAAAGGTTTGGCAATCAATCTGACAAAGCAGTAACAGTTCAAAGAACAGATATGGACAACTAGAAGCGAAGAGTTCGACAAGTCGCCAACATCTTAAATGTCGGTAAGGGTTCAGAGAATAAATAAAGGACAATTAGAGGTGAAGAACTTTAGCAAGTCTTCGACTCATAAAAGTTGAAATAGGGTTCACTGCAGTCAGCTCGTTAGGCTCATGTTGATCGGTGTTCATTCAGAAGAATTCGTGCAACAATTCACGAGTCAAGTGAAATTTATGAAATCTTTCGCCAAAACGTAATAATGATAATGGTAAGGAGAGAAAGCAATGATTAAAATCATACGGACGAATCATGAGTCAAAAGAAACACATTCCATAATTGGAATCATAGAATAATAACGTAAATATGAAATGATGTCATATGTGCTTAAGCCACTTGTTTATAATTCACATTTACACACAGAGGCGTCCCAATCTATGTAAATATAAATAATAAACTTTAGTTAAGCGATTTATAACCTCTTTATTCAAATGTAAAGGCATCCCAATCCATTTAAATAAAGACCTCATAACTCATCTTACTCAAATTACCTCGACAAGATTTACCAAAATATAGATACATATATAGATCAAATATCTAAGGAAATAGATATTACCAAAAGAGTTTACAGCCAGTTTATTTACACCTTCCGTATTCAAACATCCCATACTATCTCAATACGGAACCATAAATAAGCTCGGGTCTGGTGGCTTATGATTTCACATTTGGACGTCCCATACCATCTAAATATGAAACCATAATTAACTTGTCGTCAGGAGACTCATGTTCCATATTTAAATGTCCCATTCCATTTAAATATGAAATCATAAGTGCCCTGATTGGAGTCACATCGCAGCATTTAGACAGGCAAACTATCCAAATGGTATAACATAAAATTACATTAGATAATCAAAACGATACGTCGACCAGTTACACCCCAATAATAGGCGTTTGCGATAACGTGAGTGGAGACGTGTATGGAGTGTAAGGTCATAAATCGTAATCAAAAGGATAATATATCATAATAGTTATCAATGGAAAAAAATCTCATTGAAAATAGTTATAATCTCTAAAACGTTATTAGAGGAAATTGTCAAAAGCAAGCGCAGGAGTCGTCAGTGAGTTGCTTTCCATAAATAGACGTTCAAATTTATAAGCGGAAGAAAATAAATCACAATCACGCAATAATGTGCGTGATAACACGTACCAAACAGAGAACCCGTATATAATATAATGATATATTATAATGGTTATCAAATAAATAAATAAAGGATCTAGTCGACCACATGAGTCTCACTCATCACCGGGGAAGTCTCGTAATTAAGTATGAATGTATATATAAAACAATCGTAACTACGTAATGCATATAGTCATGTGGCAGCGTATAAAGCAATCATAAACAGATAAGACAATTATCTCTATGGTGCATAAAGCAATCGCAAGCAGAAGTCATGTAGCGGTATATAAGATAATAGCAAACGCGCAAATCAAGCATCTATTGCATCCCAAAACATTAAACATATAAAGCAGTTTAATAGGAACTATCGTCGCAAGCAAGGAATCAATCAGCATAAGTATAGAAATCAAGTAATAGCGAACAACGCTAGCAACGACCTAAATGCAATACTATAGTTCAGGCGCAAACAAATAAATCACATAAGTCTATCACGTATGTCACTTGCCAATCATGTGATTAGTTTTACAAATAAAATATGAATCATTGAAATCATATAGTTATTATTAGTATCTTATACTTAGGCAAAAATATTTATTTTTGACTCGACGTAATTTCGAAAGTCTTTCAATGTAAATTTTAATTCTCCCAGATTTAATTTAGTAAATTTCGCAACACACTTTTTACGGAAAATTCGACAGCCTTTCGGCGCCATTTCAAAATTTGCCATTTTTAGTATGTACTCAAATCTCGATCAAAATCTCATATTTTCAACACTTTCTCCAATCACAGTAAACCAATAGCTTATTTTCCGCAAAATACTCACTTACAACGTTCACGTAGTAACAATTGCCAATTAAGTCCAATACACGCTTTTACCCCTTTTCAAAACGTTTCCAGCAATCATATGCAACATTTTATACGCATTTCGACACTCAAAATAGCTCGGTTTAACTCAAAAACGTTCTTTCGACCATATTTAAATTATAGACAGCAAGTAAACTCTTAGCGTTTCCACAAAAATTAAATTTTCCGACAACAAATTTCAAACACACATATCCTGCTCATTTCAAATTTGATGTTTGCTCATAACATATCAAAACGATGGTATTAACTTGTACTTTCATAATCTCATGCTAATCTAGTGTCAAAACAATTTTTATAACGCTTTAAGCTCAATATAAATTTAGGACAGAATGTATAACTTTTGTAAAAATATATTTTGACCACTTTTTAAACGCACCTAATTATAATAACACTACTAGTTTGTACCCAAAACTAATAAACACCAATAATTCACCAAGAACACATATATATCCGAAGATTCTATAAATACAACAACATATATTTTTTTATAAAAACTATATTTATGTTTTTAAAATATATAGATTTAGTAGATCCACATAAAAATGTATAGGTCTAAAGGATACCATGTAGAAAAATAATTATTTCCTTCATTTCAAGAAAACACATTATAAGTGACATACATGCATAGATCTAAACAATGCAAGAATAAAATTAACGAAATATACGGTATATTACTATATGAGCAACGTATAAGGTAATAACAATCATGCAGATCGAATATTCATATGGCATTGCAGGAAGCAATCACAACATGTAAAGTAAACATTCATATAATAGCGAAACGAGAGATTGCAAACATGCATGAAAAGTTTTCATATAGCAGCGGATAAGTAATCGTATTATGTAAAGCACATATTCATATATAAGAAGAATAAGCATAATGACATGCTAAAACACAAGAGAGCATCGGTTATAGTCTAGGCCTATACAATAACACCTAGTTCTCTATAACCAAGGCTCTGATACCAATCTGTAACACCCCCAAATTGGCCCAGCGGAAGCCCACGAGTATTGGGGTCTGTTAGGTCATGATTATCCGAGTCTTGATCCGAGAGAACGACCTCTATGCCAAATATCACAATGTTGACTCCAAATAATCATTCAGTCAAGTACCTGAGAATACATGCTTAAAAGTGTCAACACAAAGGTTGGCGAGTTCATAAGTTTTATTAAAATGTTTAAGACACTTTGAAAGTTTACAAGGACAACTACTAAAAGTAGTATCGTAAAAACGTTTAGAAATCCAGAGTTTCACAAATAAGAGACGGTATAACAAAAGCTCGGTCACGAGTCAAAATTTAGAAGTAGCATAACAGTTAACACAAAAACTTCAGTTCATGCACAAGTCTTAGATCATGCTCACAGTTCATTTCAGTTCAATCTTAAGTTCATCATTAATTTCATATCCAAGTTAAACTCAATAGTCACGGTAACATACATAACAGTATCATGTTCTAGGGTCATGTTAATGTCACAATCATACCAAAACCGCACATACAAATCAGGTCAACCGACATATAAGAATCATATCAAACAAGCATACAAGCATCATATCAGACCGGCATATAAACATCATGTCAAACTAGCACACGAGAACCATACCAAACCAGCAAGTAAACATCATTTCAAGCCCACATGTATGAATTATGTCAATACCACACATAAGGATTTTATCATTCCATGTACAATAATCATATCATATCTCATGCAAGAATCATGTCAAAACCACATATAAAATTCATGTCAAGAGCCTTACCTTACTACAGTCACGATTCATATTGATATCACGGTTAAGATTCATATCAGATCTATACCTGATCACAGTCGATATTCATACCAATATCACGTTCATTATTCACGTTCGAGAGCATAGCAAGATCATAGTCAAGATGCACATTCAAGATTCATAGCAGAAGATCACATTCAAGATTCATATTCAAGATTCATAGCAAGATCAAAGTCAAGATTCATATTCAAGATTCATAGCAAGATCAAAGTCAAGATTCATATTCAAGATTCATAGCAAGATCAAAGTCAAGATTCATATTCAAGATTCATAGCAAGATCAAAGTCAAGATTTATATTCAAAATTCATAGCAAGATCAAAGTCAAGATTCATATTCAAGATTCATAGCAAGATCAAAGTCAAGATTCATATTCAAGATTCATAGCAAGATGGACCGCAAAAGTTCAGTTCAAGTACCCAAGGCAACTATAGGAGATATAGTTCCAAGTGTAGGTTAAATTGGGTGTTTCAGTGTTTATGATAGCGCTAAGCTCGTGACATCTAAACTAGTGATCCAGTACATGCAATAGATTGCACATATAAATTGCCCCAATAGAGTACCTAGCCAAGATAACTCCGTTCATACAAATGGTACACACTCGTCCGACGTCAGAATGCCCGAGTGGAGGTTATCAGCCCTCAATAGATCTATCCGTAACATAAGAGCTTACTCCAGCAGAGTAACTAACGATTCACGATAGTGGGGACTATGGCTAAAGCAACTTAGGCTAATCATAAACGAAGTTCACTGAGTGTTCACAGGGTTCAATTCTTTTGCGTCCACAAGCAAGCACAAGCAGTCATTTCACTTCACAGTATTAAACATACAAAGAAGTTTAAAAAGGAGCCATGGGATAGCTCAGATATTCACAAGTATAAGTCATCAATAATCCGAAAAGTGTAAACTCCTATGTCACGTAAACAATCCTCAAAAGTACAAGCACGTACGCAATATAAACAATATTCGAAAGGATATCAACGCACATGTATCACAATAATACTTGTAAAGTATAGACATGTAATCGCAACAATCATTGAAATGCACAAACATGTATTTGACATCGACAAGCATGTATCTCCCCCAAAAGAGATTCAAAACATTTAAAAAAAACGATTTGAAAATAAAAAGAGGGGGTATGAACTCATATCGATGTTGCAGAACAATTTGCAGAGACGTGAATACAAGAGCAGTGTAGCGTAGGCCGGAACTGCTCGATACCGGAAGTCATAGTTTATCTTATCGATCATCTCCCAGCATCCCAAATCGATGCATCCAAGCTTTCCCGATGAAAAGTTTCATCAATACCATCGGTTCGTAAACCGTTTAAATCCCATGTCGAAATCGCCCGGTAATCGGTTCAGTAATCGGTTCGGTAATCGGTTCAGTAAGGTGAAGCGGATGATACCACCATGTATGTAATATATATACCTAATATATATTATACACGAAGGAACGGAACATGTATATATAATTCATAGGTTGAATTATATAACAAGAACAGACAACACACGAATAACTCGGGATGTACATGACACGCGACATGTACAAAACTCAGGAAGATGACAACAAAAGAATAAAATAGTCCAAGCATACAATAACTTGCAACTGCGGAGTATTATATAAACAAGAAAAATAAATAAAACCTAAATGATTCGACACATTTTTAAAATCACCCATTAATTATAAATGTTGTTTTATAAAAGGGAACACACGTTTTAGAGTTTCAAATAAAGTTTGAAAAGTATACACAATAATTATGATTTTATAAAATAATATTTTATAAATCATCGTTTCTTTACTCGTTCATTTAATATTTCCAAAAGCGTTTTAGTTCTAAATAATATTTAAGAAAACTAATAAATATTAAATTTACAAAAATTTCGGCATGACCTATCCGTTTTTATAACGTTTCCCATAATCACAAAACACAATATTTTCACTTTCACAATCAATCCGCTTTTCAAATATCCACACGTTTTCATTATATCAAAATTAATCGTTGTCGAATCATAAGCGATCTAATTTAAAACGAATTACCGATAACCAAGTAAAAACCAACACTTTCAATAATAACACTTTCAACCAAACAATCCCGATGATCAACACTTTCAATCATTCACTAACCACAACACTAAACGCCCCTTAACGGCTGTTAAAACTAACCAACCGACACTAACGGTCGTTAAATCACAACACCAACATATTCATCTTTTCGGATCTATACAAGGTAAAATGAAACATAAAAATGACAACAACAACACCACGAGCTCGACACCTTTTGGGTGCGGCTGTGGCGTTAACGATAGCACACAAACACCACGTTTGTGGCGGTTTTCGGTGGTTAACAACAACAAACAACAACAAACACACCACTGTTGGTCATATGCCGCGGGTGGCGGCTGTTGGTTTTCGTCGTGGTGATGCGGTGGAAGAACGGACATGTGGTGATTAGATCTATGGTGATTTCATACGCTGGTCACATATGGCGGATGGTGATGACGGGAGTGACGATGACGGCTGTAGTGAGGAGTTGATGGTGGTTCGATGGTGTTGGTGGCCACGGATAACCACGAGAGTGGCGGTTCAAGGTGGCGGTTGCTAGGGATTTAGTGGTGAAGGGTGACGGATGTGATGATATACATGATGGTTGGACGTGGTTGATGACCACAATGGGTCGGTGGGCAAGCAGTGGTGGGGATAAGGTGGTGTTGCAACGGCGGCGGCAGCAGCCGTCGGGATCATGGGGGGTTCGCCGGAATGATAGGTCTAACGAAATAAATAGTAGATTGGGTAGATCGGAGGATGTGGGAAGGATTTGGAGCTCGGTCGGAGTTGGCCGGAATATTTTTCCGGTGGCCGGAAAATATGGAGGCTGGCCATTTTGAGAGAGAGAGAGAGAGAATGGAGTGTATTAGGGTTTGTGTATGTGTTTTTATAAAGATGGAAGTGATGAGAAAATATATTAATTTAGTATTTATATAATATAAATAAAAGTTGTTAAAAGTAAATGGAAAGTTGTATTTACTTGAGGGTTCAAAATGTAAATAACTAATAAAGTTTTCTTTTATCTTGTTTAAACGTGACTCGGGGCTCGATCGGGATTGATAAAATTAGAATGAAAACTCGAAATTTTCGCCATTGCGTTTAAAATACTTTTTCCACGAAAATAGATCATTTATACGACTAGTAACTCATAAAAATCTTATAAATCCATTTAAATGTTAATATCATCCAGGTTTCTCAAACAAGCATAGTTTTAATGAAAAATAAACTTTAACTCGATTATTCGCGCTTATAACAAATGTTATAAAAATATTAAATAATTTAATAAATAATTTTATTAAATATCTCGTCACAATTAAATATAAAATTTAATTTAAAAAAAAAATATTTTTTTAACGTGTCGGTACGCAGACTGTGCGATTTTCAAACTTTGCCAAAATATGTCCCGTTTTCAAATCCAATGAGTTTGGTAGCGCTCAAAAAAATGAATTTCAGATAATAATTATTATAATTTATTATTATTTATGGTTAGGATAATTCTCTGGTGTTACAAAGTATACCCTTTCATTCGTAGTATAGTTTGTAGTGGTAAGCCAAGAGCGTTCGCGAGGACTTAGTTTCGTTTTGGTAAGCAAGATAATAATCAAAGATAGAAATGATTGATTTGAATAATATAATGACAAAATATGACTTATATGGGATAGTTCATATAATTTCGTGATAATGATAATAATGATCGAGATATAGTTAGGTAGGTAAAACGTGATAATCTTTTTTCGTCAAAGTGGCATTTTCATAGTTTCACTTGGTTTGAATCAAGACTTATGTCTATTTAAGCGGCTAAGCTTAAAACAAGTTTCCAATAAGTTCAATATTTTATCAAAATGTCTAAGCGGGTCTCTCCAACCAAAGATTCAAAAACCATAGACAAGTTCTTTAAAAACTTATTATAACAACTTGACCCTCTCGGCGTCAAACTATTGTAACACATCAATTTTGATAAAATAACGTGATAGAACTAAGTGGCAACGTGGTTTTACAACATTAGCTTGAAATCATTTTATAATGGATCATACCATAGCATCATTACTAATTATAGTCACATACCCATGATGTTGCGGTTTTTAGTTGTTTACTATCTTTTAGGAAAAAGAAAGCAAAAACCAAAGTCGTAGTAAGTATTAGTAATTACGTTTTAGGAAAAACGCGAATACCGATAATTCGAGTTCGTTCTCGAGGAGGTATGGTGTTCAGCCAACAATAATTATACGTTATTTGAAATGAGTTATTACGGTTTTGGAGCGAGAAAATAAAAGAAAACGGAAACGGATTATGCTAAAACTATACGAAAACACGTTACGCGTGAATCGAGACGTAAAATTCGATGAAATTTAAAAATTTGAAAAATTAACTAAAAAAACTTATTAAACTTAAAAAGAAAAATAAAAACTAATGTAAAAAAACAAATGGGCTAAAATTTACAAATAACCAAAACACGAAATAAATAACGAACGTAAAAACGCGACATTTAAAGAGTTTATTGAATTTAAACTCTACGAAGACGAATTTATTTTCCTAAGTACTAAATGACAAAAGAAAATTTTTAAAAAAAGAATTATATTTTTTTTACTTTTATATTTTTGTTATGAATTAAAAACTAATTAAACTAAATAAATGATTAAAAATACTAAATGATTTTATAAAAAATCCAAACATTTATTGAAACTAACTTGACTAAATATACATCTAAAAAAATAGAAACACAAAAATAGCTTATCAAATAAGCTGAAAAATAAGCTATGAGGCTAATAGTATGAAAATAAGACGAAATGAAAACCCCAATAAAAGAATAATTAAAGGATTAGAAAATAGAAAGGTTGTAGAGAGCAGATGGTTGGGGTGTTGGGCTGTTGAGCAGCATGTCACGGGGTCAATACTTGGCAATGACAAATTTCAATATATATTTTTACAACTGACCCTAACACCCCTGCATCAACAGGTAACTCCAAATACCACTGTTAACAGTATTAATAAAAATGGCTCCAAGAGCCAGATGGTTATGCATCTTTGTGCTGAGTCTGTTAAGTGTGTGACGTCATGTGTTATATTCCCATTTGCATCAACTTTTTGGTAGTTTATATATTTTTTTTGCTGACCAAAAATAAGCCACAACTTTTTGGACAATAAGCAGTTCCCACAAGCAGTTGGCTTGTGGGACGATTATATGCACTAAAAAAACACTTACACAAACACAGAACACAAAACACAACCAAAACTTAGATTTAAAAGATATAAAAAATGGTACTATGCTGATGAACAGTGGTTTTGCCAAACTAGAGGTGTTTTAGTGACTTTAGGCCTAATTTTTAAGCTACTTGAAAAATTCTAAATCCAAATTTCTCTTCAAACAGAAAATATATGACCCTAAAACTACTGAAATCCTGAAAATGATCTTCTAAATCCTCGAACTGAAAGCATAATAGCTGCTAGTGTGTTTTTGGGCAGAAAGTGGTGAAAAGTGAGCAATTTTGGTACCCAACTTGAAGCCTAAATATATCTTCCCTACAGACCTATACGATAACTATATAACTCAGACAACAAAAGGATTTAAACAACAAACAATAACATACAAAATATAAACAAAAAACAAAATCATATTCCTACTGGTATAAAAATTGCTATTAACACAAGATCAAGTATGTTTTTATTTTTGATGAAATTTAATGAAATAAAAAACTTAAATAAACTACATCTAACCTCTTAACTTTGATGCAATTGAAACTTAAACAAATACTAAAGCCTAAGATAGAATTCTACCTAGTACCAAACACTAGATTTTGGACATAAATTGAACTTGACAAATGCAGTTGACAAAATCAAAGAACAAGCATGAATCTAAATAACATGAACATAACATAGCAGACAAATTAACATATATCAAAAAGAAAAGAAACAGTTCATATAAGCAATAACTCTATAAGCAAATTTAAAGCTTAAAATGGAGAATAAGCTTACAAGTAGGTCCAGCTTTGCAACCTTGACCTACCAACCTTACTAGCTTTATCTCAACACCTTATCAACCCTAAATTATACATATGAGCTATCCAACAGCAGCTTATCAAAGCTCAAAACCAAAGAACTCCTAACAAAATTTCTTCGGACTTGAACGGTAGGAAACAACACCAATGTTCCTTTTTTTCTTTGCACCAACATTGTCAACACTACTCTTTTTTTTTCTTTTACTGAGTAACACAAACAAATATATCTTTCTTTCTCTTTTTTTAACTCTCGTCCAACAGTAACAACAGAAACAACTCACTTTTTTTTTCTTTTCGAACAGTAACAACAGAAACCCAAACCTCCTTTTTTTGGGTTCGATGAACAGTAACCAAACACAAACTCTCTTTTTTTCTGTGAATCAGTAAACAAGACCAACAATAAGATCTTTTTTTTGTGTGACGTTGAATCAGTTAAACATAGACTACAAATCCCTTTTTTTCGGAACCAAACTAACACAAATAAATAAAACTTCAATTAATTTTCGAATTCAAAATGACATGACATAAAAATTTAATCTTGGAACTCAGAATTAAATACCAACTTTTTTTCATTAATTTTGAAAAAAAAAGAATCACATTAAAAGAAAATATGGAACCAAGGGGTTTCCACAAACTGGACCTCCTTTTATAACTAACAAAAGACTATTCTAGAAAGTAAAAATAATAAAAACCCTAGTGCTTGATTACCCGAATTGCCCTTGTACGAATCTTGGATCTTTGAAGAATATTCGAAATTCAAACCTGGTCTTTGGTCTTGATCTTGACTCTGCCTTTCACATGTTCTTGTCTTTGACTGAGAAATCATATGGGTGTGTCTAGGTGGGGTAAGGAGACGAGATAGTGACTGGTGAATAATTTAGGATTAGGGTTGATTGGTGATTTGGGTAATGGTGGCTGATGAGATGATGATAGAACCCTAATCTATGTTTTATGTCTGTTGTGAATAACTTGTCTGACCCTTTTTTTTCTTATATGAAACGTGGGATAAAAGGGCTTGGGAGGATACTTGGCCCATAACAAAAACGTGGCCTGGTGATGACTTTTTTTCATATTGGACTTTAGATGTTATCAAAGGAAAAATAAACTAAAGTTGGGGACACATTTGCAATGTAGTAAAAAAACGTAGGGTCATGTTGTTAAGTGTGGTGACATTAATATTATACGGGCCGACGCAGCCCGTTAAACGGGTGAGGTTAGCCCGTAAAATAATAATTAGGGTTTCGGGATCGATTTTTCATGCTCATTTCTTTATCGAGTTTCGGGTTTGACTTTGACTTGTAAAAACTTCAATGTTGTCGAGTCGATCCAAAATGCCCGTTTTGGTTTCGTTAAGTGCAATCCTCGCTTCGGTCTTGTGTACATCTTTGATTCTTCAAGGACTTGTTTTGACAAATCTTCACTTTTTAAGGACCCAAGTTGTCAATATTGATTCTTCAAGGGTATAAAGTGACAACTTTGTGAAACTTGAGGGACCAAACATGACTAGTCTTCAAACTTCAAGGGTATTTTTGGAAAATCAGCATTCGGGTCCGGTTCATTATGCGACTTCTTTTCCCGTGTTCGTTTTTCTTTGTTTCTTGTGATCTTTTTGTCTTTTTCTCGATATCCATACCTAAAGCATACAACAAACGAATACAAGTATATTTTTGGCACTTTTAATGATATTTTAACCGTTTTAAGCCCAATTTAGACGATGAGACCATGTATAATTGCAGTCTCATCAACCCATATAATCACAAATAACTTAGCGTAGCACAGTAATCAAAGTAACGAACGAAAAAGAGTAAAAGAACATCATACTTAGATTGAATGAATTGACGAGTACACAAGTGTCATGATTGTATCGCCTTTCCAAGAATCGAAGAGTAAGATACTCTTGTTACACGTACTTCCCAAAAGTGGAATATACTGACAATTTACTAAAGAGACTAAGAATCCCCGGATATGGAGTACTAGGTGAGAGTGAGATATATTGAAATGAGAAGAGGAGCCCTCTATTTATAGTGCAGACTGGGGGTAAAAGTACGCCGCACTTCTCCAAATGTGCGTCGCACATTGGAGGTGGCGTTTGTGTGCCACACATCTGAAATTGTGCGTCGCACATTCGTGCGTCCAGAATGTTCTTCTCTTTATTATTCTATTATTGCAACTAAGGACTCCATTTTGCTTTCTTTCACTTTGAGCCTTCAATCTTTTACCTGCATATAAAACGCAATGTATAAAGTATCGAAAGTTCTTATTTATAATACAAAGTGAGATAATAACAACGGATTAAATATGTATATTTTGGGTGTTATCAAGTTCTTCCACAGTTAGCTATGGCTTGACCTCAAGCAATCAAAGCGAGAAAACAAGGTTTAGATTTAAAAGATTAAGTATATGAAGCATGATAAGAAAACGATTAGGTTTCTAAGTAGCAAAAGCAAATGCCATAATAACTTCAGCACCTCTCACGGGATAGTGTTTGGATTTTAAGTTCACACAAATGTCACTCACAAAGGGAAAATGTAAGATAACGTTCAAAATAGCTCAAACATAAAATAGATTGCTACCATATGCTTGTACAAGACATGTAAACATAACCGTTGTGGCGTGGGCACCAGATAAGTTTTCAAAGAGGAAAAACGTGATAATGATGAGGTTTAGTAACAAACTAATATATATATATATATATATATATATATATATATATATATATATATATATATATATATATATATATATATATATATATATATATATATATATATATATATATATATATATATATATATATATATATATATATATATATATATATATATATATATATATATATATATATATATATATATATATATATTAAAGAACATCATATATACTTACGACTTGACAATGGTAACGCATAACATACGGATATCGACACAAAGGATAATATAGCACGTAAGTACAAGTGCCTCATGTTTTAGCGAGCCAGTGCACATAAGATGATCAAGCACAAACGATGATCCACAATGTTCTCCTCAACATTTTCTTCGGTGGGTTGTGTGTTGATTCCAGTTGTCATGGAGGTAGATTCTTTCTCTAATAGAAGGTTATCACCATACTCGTTTGAAAAATCAAGAGGAGTTTTCTGCGTCTGTGAGTTACCAACATCTTATTGCGGGCCAGCATTCGCAATGAAGGGAATGGTGATACTTTTGGTAGCCTCAAGTGGGGGGGGGGGGGGGGGGTCGTCTTCTCTTCTCATGCGAGTGGTTTCCTTCACTTCTAAGGGGTTACCTTGGCGGAGCAATCCAAATAGATTCATATCTGCAACATTGCAAACATTGGTTAGACGGTGCCATTAGGGTGTTTATTTACGATATATTAACAATTGTTATATACCCACCCTCGTTCCGGTTGTTCACGAAAGCTGGATAGAGATCTAGACTTCCAAAATAGTTACGGCTAATACCAATAAGGCATAGAAACGACTTTGGAAGCTTGTTAAACATCGTCCTATGAGTATCTAGTGCTTTTACGTCACACGCTGAAATGTGTATAATGCAAGTTCGTTTTCTCAGTTCTTAACTAATAGAAAGTCCAACCAATATCGGATTTAATATTGTTCTTGGTTGTTCAAGCTTACTTGGTAATCTATTGCTAATTCAATCAACACTATCTAAAAATGAGAAATATAAACCTACTTATACGTAAAACAAGTTGCAAATACCAAGATTTTATTCAAGTAAAAGTCTAAAATGCAAAATATAAAACTATAAGGACTGAAAATGTAATTTCTATGAAATGTAAATGCTTGAAATGTAAATTCTAAAAGTTATAAGGACTACTAATGCAAAACAGTTAACTAAAAGGACCATTTATGTAAAAACTACAAAATTAGGAAGTTTAGCTAGGTTTTTAAACTGATTAAACTTCTAGGGACTAAAGTGCAATTTTCAAAAACCTTTTAACCAAAAACGGGCTAAGGACCAAATAAGCTAGACTGAGCTTATTTCTATACCAAATTCCATGAGACAAATTGCAAAAGGTTTCTAATCCAAAATAAGCAACGTGTATTAAAGGAATTTAGCTAAGAATCAAAAATGAGCAAAAGAGTGCTTATCAATAAGCTCAAAATAAGCTACAGCTTAATCCACTCAGTCACAACTTGATTTTTATAAAGAAATTGAATAAGCTCTTGATTTAACGACTGGGAAATCAAACTAGAACCATTTTCATCCAGAAATGAATGAGAAATCCGAAATAAGCTCTTTTGAGCTTATGTTGACCAAGTTTGACCAATTTTTATGTAAAAGCTCAAAACTTCAAAACTTCATATTCAACACTTTATAAACAGGATTGTGAAAGAAAATCACTACTTTTATGAAGTGGAATTGAAGATATGGGAAAACAGTCCACTTCTTTATCACAGAAAAATGAGTATGCTTAAGCTTTGACTAAAAAGCTTATTTCTAGCTTAATTCCTAAAACTGTATATTTTCCTCTTAGAGTTTAAAAGTTTATGATGTAAGCTAGAATTAGAAACAAGTTTGAGGAAATTTCATCAAGTATTGAAGGAGAAATCTGCAAGTGAAATTGGCAAGTTACAAACAACAAAGCTGAAATAAGGATGACCCAAACTATTTTTAAACCAATTGCCTGTTTGACTATTATTTTGACTTGTAAATGACTTAGAACCAATTGTTAACACCTAATGACTGATTATGAACTTCTAAACACCAAATCTTAACACTTGAAATCTATTTAAAAGCTACTCCCAAACACTCCTTTATCTGTTTTTAGCTAGATTTAACAAAGACTTATTGAGTATTGGTTTAAACTGATTCAAAAGCTTTAACAGACTAGTTTGAGTAGACAATATGAAAGCTATTGAAACTGAAAACAAGCAATTACCAAGGCTAGAACTGAAAATGAGCTATAAGGCTAAAAAGTGACAAAGAATGATGCAGTAACTACTAAGTATATCAATTTAGTAAACAAGAAGGCAAGATTAAGCTACAAATGAACCAAGATCACTCAAACTTCAACTACTATCAAGTAAATCATGCAGCCTTCAAGATTAACTAGGAAATTGAACATGCAATTGACTGTTTAGAGGTACATAAAACAAGAGCTATGGAACCTATTGTAGAAGTCCTTTGGGAAGAAGAGGAGCGCTGAGCTCTCTTGCACTAGTGATACCACCACCTATCACTAGTATTCAACTAAAATCGACAATCAAACAGCTACAATTCATCTGGAATCAACATTCTGCTACAAATCCTCAAGAACAATGGAAATACTTGAATTCTGATCAAACAGCTACAAAACTTCACCAATGTCAGTTATGATCATTGGTTGATCATAACAAACATCAAACAGCAACTAGTATATCCAATAGCAACAAGAATCAACAGGAATTTGAAGAACAGAATTTGGCGGGAAAAGGAAATTTGAAATTTATTGAGTGAATTCAATTACAAAAGTGGTTACAAGCTACTAACTAACTAACTGACTCAAGAGTTTGTCAGACTCTTGAGTAGTTAGGGGAAAAGTGAGGGAAAAATGGAAAGGAAAATTTAACTATGTGTTTTACAAAATTAAGCTACTATGAAAAATGAGGACTAGTCTAGGTATTTATAGGCAAGAATTGAGAGTTTGTTGGAGTTGTGACGTGTCAGAACCAGTAGTAAATTGCCACGTGGAAAAATTCTGCATTTGCTCTTTGAAGGTGATGAACACTGAATTGGGGGTTTTTGATTGAATGGATAATTTGTTAATTGGATTGCACCATTGTATTCCTCTCTTCAAAACGAGCAAGTTTGGTGTTTTGATCTTCTCATGAAACGCCCTCTATCAAAATCCCGATCCTGGCAATATTTTCTTTGAGGAAGATGGACACGTGGCGCCTTCTGATTGGTTTAAAATGTTGCACACGGATTACACTGTTTGGATATGGTAATAAATGTGGCGGCAGTTAGTGGGCAATTAATAGGCTAATGTGGCAATCCGTGTGAAGTGTTTTCTTTATTCCCATTGGCTGAAATCTTTTCACTTGGATTAAACTTGCATAACTTTCCAATGTTGGCAAAACAAGCCCTTGTACTTGGCAGATTCCCATTTCAAGCTAGGATCTTCATTCCTTTGTCATTTTTGGTCCTTTAACTTTCATAATTTGTACAAAATGGCCCTTTGACTAAGTTGACTTGATAGTTTGACCAGGTTTGACTTGAATCTTGACTTTTAATTATTTGCACTTTAAGTCCTCCAACTTTCATCACTTGTCAAGATAGGTCCTTGAACTTCAAAGTCTTGTCACTTTTGATCTTCTTTTGTCTTTTTCATCCATTAGAGCTTGGTTTTTCCTTGTTTGCTTGAAATTGTATCCTTTTACCTACATAAGATCACACAAACACAACATACCACATAACACTGCTTTTTACAAGATAAATGGGTATTTTGCTTCATGTTTTAGGGTTATTTGTTGATAAAAGGATATGAGTTTAAGCTCATATCACACGCGTTGTACGTGCCTTTGGCTGGGGGGGGGGGGGGTAATCTATCCTTAAGTTGTGTTTAAATTCGAAAGGACGGGGGAACACGGTGGCATCTACAAAAAAGTACTTGCTGTTCCAATGTTTCAAGGAGTCCATTGGTTTATCGTAGCATTGTGGTGCGGATGGGATCTTTTTTAAAGGATATCCATCCATTTACCATGTTGGGACGTATAATACTCTAAATAAGATAACGGGAGGAATTATGTTTAAACAACGAAAATTAATCTCGAAATGTCCTATCTTACACGCGCCTATACAATGGAGTTGGGAAATATGGAAATTATAGTAACCTAACAGATTTACGAGGAATTTTGTGAAGGGGATGCAGTAATTGGCTGTATTAAATAGGCGGGTGTATGAACCTACTTTGCCTGGGGGGGTTGTCTGTGATGGCTTCCATTTCCCCAGGAAGAGTGGGATGGAAGTCTTCTGGGATATAGTACTCAGAGCATAAATGTGTGAGTTTCTCTCCGGAGTACTCATTAAGGGCGGACGTAATGGTAGCAGTATCCCTAACCATGTTTTATAAACTATGTGTAAAGGGCATGGTGATCTAACCTGGAACAGTGGAGAGTCGTATAGATGCGTGAATGTACAGAAGATGAAGGTGCAATGATATGAGCAAAAACTCATATCAATTAATCAACAAATCACCCTAAAACACAAGAAAAATACCTAACTTTTGTGCTATAAAAGCAGTATTATGTGGTATGTTCTGTGTTTGTGTACAAATAGGTAAGAAGGATGTATTTTCAAGCAAACAAGGAGAAAATCAAGCTTAATTGGATGAAAAAGACAAAGAAGGATCAAGAGTGACAAGACTTTGAAGACAAAGGACCTATCTTGACAACATTTCAAAGATGAAGGACCAAAAGTGTATATTTGCCAAAGTCAAGATCAAAGTCAAAAATGGTCAATAATGAAGTCAACCAAGTCAAAGGGCTTAAATGTTCAAAAATGCAAGTTGAAGGACTGAAATTGACAAAGAAATGAAGATTCTAGCTCAAAATATCAAACTGCCAAGTACAAGGACCAATTCTGCCAATTTTGGAAAGACATTTGTGCTTGATCCATGTTTAAAGGCAAGGACCAATGAGAAGCAAGGAATTAAGTGGCTTGGATTGCCACATAATCCCACTCACAGCCGCCTTCATTAAATAGCCCAATCATAACAGTGTGATCCACCAACTTATCAATTGACTAATCATATTTAACCAATTTGGATAATGATCCGCGTGATTATTTTACAACCGGACACGTGGCTTTCTTCTCTAAACAAATTGCCAGGAACGGGGTTTAGCTAGAGGGCATTTTAGAAGGAGTTATAAACATGAAAGTTGTTCAAAATCAAGAGACGAACTCATCCCAACAACTCAATTAAGCTGATAACAACTCAATCAAAAATCCCCAATTGAGTTCTTCACCTGCAAATTTCAATTAGCAGAATTTGGACACGTGGAGCTAAATGATTGGATTGGACACGTCACTCTCCCCAACAAATTCACTTTCTCATTCTATAAATAGGGATGTAGGCTCTCATTTGTACATAGTTAGCTAGTGGGAAAACACACACACTAGAATTTTTCTCTCTCTCTCATTTTGTTAGCAAGTTAGTAGATAACAACTCTCAAGAGCCTGACAACCTCTTGAGAGTCTGTTAGTTAGTTGTAACCAACCTTGTAACTACTTTTCACTTTACTTCAATAAAATTCAAATTTCCCTCCAAATTTCTTACTGTTCTACATTACTATTCAGACGCCATTGTTACTGTTTGTTTCTAGCGATCATAAGTGATCATTAGAAGCCTTGTTGAAGATTGTTGCTGTTCATTTCATGCAGTAGCTGTGTTCTTTGCTTTGATCATTCCAATTGAAGAATTTGGTAGAATTTGGAGGTTTTCAGTTCAACAATGGAGATTAGCTGTTGATTGATTGTAGATTGGTAGTAACTAGTGCTAAGGTGGTGGTTTAGCAATAGATAGATAGCTCAGCGCTACTCTACTCCCCAAAGGAGGCCTACACTAAAAGGTTTTTGGTTTCTGCATTTAAATTCCTCTCAACTGTTGCAAGCATGCTAAATACCTAGTGTAATCTTGTTTAAATGCATGATCAAGTGTGTTACTGAGTAGATGTTTATGTTTAAGTAGCCTATTTGTAGTCTAGCACTTATTCAGTAGCTTAATTCTCATTACTAGGTGCTTAAAATCAGTCAATTTAGCTTAATAGTACATTTAGAGTATAAGTCTGTTTCATAGCCTGAACTTAGTCCTTATTCATCACATTTCAGTCAATACACTTGGTTTGATATCTGTCTTTGATCTTTGTGGCCTTTATCTCAAATCTCTTTCACAAAAGTTTTATAAGTTCAGTTAAACTTGTGTTTGGGAATAGGAATTCATATGTGTTCAAGTGTTTGTAGTTGGTTAATTCTAGCTTAATTTCAGTCAGTAAGTCATGGTAAACTAGTTTACATAGTTTTCAGGTCAAATGTGTAGTCAAACAGGCAATTGGTTTTCTAAAAAGTTTGGGTCAGCTTTGAGTAAACTTGATTTCAGAAAAGTATTGATTTTCAATTCATTGCCATTTCTTTGTTTTTTGATGGATTTCCTTGAAATTTGTTTCTAGCTCTTACTCAACATATGAAGTTTAAGCCTTAAGCAGGAAATTCTACAGTATCTAGTAATAAGCTAGATATAAGCACTTGTTTCAGCACTAGAGCAAATGTCATTCTCTGTGATAAATAGCTAAACTGTTTTCTCATTCCAGCTTATCTACTTCACAAACTTGCCCATTTTCTTTCACAATTCTCTTAAGAAAGTGTTCCTTGATAAGTTTTGAAAATTTCAGCTTTTTGGATTTTTGGTCAATAAAAGTCAACATAAGCTTATTTTAGCTTATTTTCATTTTATGAGCTTATTAGTGGATCATTTTTGTTAAGACAAGACTTCCCCTTCTTCTTTTGAGCTGATTAAATAGGTTTTTGCATTAAAATCAAGTTGTGGATGTTTAGCTTATTGGGTAGCTTATTTTGTGCTTATTAGAAATAGCTTATTAGATTTTTAGGGAGTTTCAGCTTAATTCCTTTTACAAGTCTAGCTGAATTTCAATTTTAAGCCTTTTAAAACTAGTTTGAGCTTATTTGGTTAAGAAACGAGCTTATACGAGCTTATTTTTGTTCCTAGCCCGTTTTGGTTAAAAGTTGTGTTGAAAATTGCATATAGGTCCTTGGTTTATTAAACAGTTACATCTTTGGCTAATCTTTCCTAATCTTTAGAGTTTGTTATAATTCAGTCCTTCTATTTTCAGATTAGTTGACAATTGGTTAGTTAGTTTTCAAAAGTAGTTAAAGTTAGTTACTTAGTTAGTTACATTTTCACTATTAGTCCAAATTGTTAACTGTTTTTACATAATTAGTCCTTAGACTTTTAGACTTTGTATTTTTGGCATTTAATTTTCATAGAATTTACATTTTCAGTCCTTTCATTTTATAGAATTTACATTTGTGATTTTAATTGAATAAAAATTTGGTTTGTGCAACTTGTTTTACGTATAAGTAGAATTGTATTTTTCATTTTAGCAAGAAGTTGTTTGAATTAGACGTAGAATATCCAAATACTTTTACCAACCAAAAACAATTATAAACTCGAGCTTGTTAGGACTTTCAATTTGTTAAGAACTGAGAAAACGAACTTCAACTATACACATATTAAATGGCGTCGCTGCCGGTTCTTTGACTTTACGAGATACTATCGATTGACGGTTTTCATTGGCTTTTGGGATCCGTTCACCTAGTGAACGTTATTTTTACATATCATAAATCAAAAACAATAAAAAAATCAAAAATATAAACTACATAAAAACTAAAAAATTAACAAAACAATTCTTTTCCTAAAGAATTGACCAAACAAAATAAAAAATCCACAAAACAATCTTTTTCCTAAGAGATTGCACCCAAAAATATATATTATTGGATTCTCTCGGTTTTTATGTACATATAGTATTTTCTCTTAAAAACTCATAAATACGAAAATATTTTCCATATATTATTATAAGTAAATACGTATACGTATAAGAACAACCAATTCACATATTCTCCATAAGTATTGCCAAGGCAATACACCGTGTTGAGGGGCGTTCTGGTCCTTGACACGTGTATCGATCAAACAAAATAAAGCAAGAATAGATAAATACTTCCAATAAGCAACAATTCGAAGAATACAAACAATTAAGTGAATAGAAAGGCGATGTGCTATAAAATGCCATCTAAGGGTCAATAGGTACTTAAGTGCTTCGCGCCACCTAACCCCCCGTTCACTTGTGAGTATTCTAAGAAGGAAGGCTTCATTGGGGGTCTTGCACCCAAGTAGTACATACGTGTATTATTATTTTCTTGTGGATATTTCATATTGAAACTCGAAGGGGATAATCCTTTTCTCTTCAAAGTCACACGAGAGCTTCTCTCTCATTCCTCGTATTGAGTTGCATGCTCACTCGCGGGCGTGCACAAATACCGATTGGTGTACAACCCTTTCCTTTGAAAAGGAAGAAAAAGAGAAAGAGTAGTAACACCACCGTCCATCAAGCCGATCACGAGAATCGTGCTTTGATTCATCCACAACAAGAAGCCATGGCCAGAGTTGATACTCGTTCTTTGATGGAACGATTGCAATCCAATGTTCACGGATATGCAGATGCTATCAAGATACCCGATATTCCCGCAAACACATTTGAGCTAAAAACGGCTATGATTAACTTGGTTTCAAACACACCTTTTTATGGAAACAAGAATGATAATCCTCATGATCACCTTAAGAGATTTCTTGCTCTTTGCAACACCATTAAGTACAATGGAGTTCCCCATGATGCCATTAAGTTGATATTGGTGTAATTTTCACTAGAGGGTCCGGCTAAGCATTGGTTAGATACACAACCACCCGATAGAATTACCACATGGGATGGTTTCACTATCAAGTTTTTGAACAAGTTCTTTCCCCCATATAAGACCACGGCTTTGAGGAACTTAATTATAGGCTTTCAACAAAAACCTAGTCAAACTTTTAGTGATGCTTGGGAGGAGTATAAAGAGTTATTGAGGAGATGCCCTAACCATGGATTGGATGAAGTTCACCAAATCAATACTTTCTACAATGGCCTTAAACCTCATCACCAAGATTCACTCAATGCTTCCGCGGGAGGGAATATTCTTCTTAAATCCATTCAAGAGGCTTGGGATATTATTGAGACCAAAGCAATGATGCAAATTAACACATAATTTGATGAAAGAGTCCATGTCATTCAAGAAGGAGGTTCTAAACCATTGGAGACTCAACTCATTTCATGCATTCAAGCATTTACTCAAGCTCAAAAGGAAAGTCAAACATTCATGCAAAACACTCAAAAGATGCAAGAAACGATGATGAATGACTTTATGAAGTTTTCTATGGGCAATCATTCTACAAATGATGTGCATGCCGTCACTCTTTCATGTGAGACTTGTGGAGGTCCTCATTCCTATCAACAATGTGATAAGGTACAAAGTTACCAAGGGGAATGTTATGCTTACCAAGAGGAACATCGTGAACATTTCAAACCCAACATCAATCCAAATAACCTTTCTTACAAATCTCAAAACTATCTTGCACCACCGGGTTTTCCAACCCAACCTCCCACCCAACTTCAACAAAATCCCCCTCAAGTGTTACAACGGAACCAAGGTCCAAGGCCACAATACCAAGGGAATAACTATAGACCACCAAATACCTTTTACAATCAAGGAAATACCTTTCAAGGTAACAATCAAGGGTTTTACAATCAACCTCCACCTTTCCAACCCCAAGATTTTCAAGGAAATGTGCCACATGATTATAACACAATTAAGCTTCTTCACAAAATGAATCAAGAGAATGAAAGGATGTTCCAAGCTAATGAGAAAAGAATGAGAGAAATGCATGAAGAAACAAATAAGAAGTTTATGATGATTTTAAACCAAAGACAACAAGGGGCTTTGCCATCAAACACACAAACAAACCCAAGGGCAAATCTCAATGCTATTACAACAAGAAGTGGAAAATCAACAAAGGATCCTTCACCTCCTCAACCTCCTATTGTTAAACCCACTTTTGTTCATACATATGACAAGCCTTCTACATCTACTTCACCACCTCAAAATGATCCCATTCAATCAAACATACCTTCTCAACCTATTCCTACTTCTCCTCTACCTTCCACAACTCCCAATGAAGAAGCTATCAAAGACAAATCTTCCACTACAACACCTACACCTAAACCAACTCTTCCTTGTCCTTCAAGGTTGAAAAAGGACAAGTTAAAGAACAAGGATGACATCCAAGTCTCAAATTTCTTAAGGATGTTCAAGCAACTCAACATTAACATATCCTTTGCGGAAGCTCTTGCTTACATGCCAAAGTTTGCTAAGATGTTCAAGGATTTACTCTCAAACAAGGAAAAATTGGTTGATTTGCCCAACACATCCCTTAATGAAAATTGTTCCGTCGTGCTACTTAAAACCTTACCAACAAAACTTGGAGATCCGGTGCGCTTCTTGATACCTTGTAATTTTCCTGGTGTGGAAAATTGCATGGCTTTGGCGGATCTAGGGGCAAGCATTAACCTCATGCCTTTATCGGTTTGGAAAAAACTCTCTCTTCCCGAGCTCACTCCCACTAGGATGACCCTTGAGTTAGCCAACCGAACCATAGCTTACCCCGTAGGTATCGCGGAGGATGTGTTTGTAGGTGTGGATAAGTTTAAATTTCCGGCCGACTTTGTAGTGGTTGATTGTGACATGGATCCTAGAGTTCCTTTGATTGTTGGTAGACCGTTTTTGAGAACGGGTCGTACTTTGATAGATGTGGCGGAGGGAGAACTAGTTATGAGAGTAGAGGATGAGAAAGTGGTGTTTAAGTTAGGGAAAGTTTGTGATAAGAAATAGGTTAAGGAGTCTAAACCTTGTGAGACTATTAACATAGTTGATGTGCTAGATGAGGTGTGTGATGAACACTTTCATGATGCTTGCAAGAGTACTAGTGAGGAAATGCCCCATGTTGAAACCGTGGCCTCAATTGCTCCCTCTTTAACACCTTTTGGAGAAAGTGATTTCCTCTTGGAGGAATTTGAGTCCAACTTTCTTGGTGATGATGAATCTCCCATTAATTGGGAAGAAGATATTCTTACTATCTAAAAGTTGCTCAATGAGGACCCTATTCCTTCCCCTATTCCACAAGAAGTTACCAATGATGATCCTTCCATAGTAAAACCTTCCATAGAGAGTCCACCTCCAAGTGAACTTAAGGACCTTTCATCCCACCTAGAGTATGCTTTCTTAGAAGGCAAAGACCAATTACCCGTGATCATTGCTAAAGAGGTAAAAGAGGATGAGAAGGAGAAACTAATTGAAGTCCTTAAGAAACACAAGAAAGCTTTAGCATGGAAAATATCCGACATAAGGGGAACTGATCCACATTTTTGTACACACGAAATCCTTATGGAGAATAATTACAAACCCACCATTCAAAGTCAACGAAGGTTTAACCCAAAAATACATGAGGTCATTAAAAAGGAAGTGATCAAACTCCTTGATGCGGGCATGATTTACCCCATTTCCGACTCTTCATGGGTCAGCCCGGTACATTGTGTTCCAAAAAAGGGTGGAATCACCGTAGTACCTAATGAGAACAATGAGCTTATTCCTACGAGACTTGTCACCGGTTGGAGAGTTTGTATTGACTATAGGAAGCTCAATGAGGCTACTAGGAAAGACCACTTCCCATTACCTTTTATGGACCAAATGCTTGAACGCTTAGCGGGAAATGAGTACTATTGCTTCCTTGATGGCTTTTCGGGTTATTTCCAAATACCCATTGACCCTAAGGATCAAGAAAAGACCACATTCACTTGTCCCTACGGTACATTTGCTTACAAGAGGATGCCTTTTGGCTTATGTAATACACCGGGGACGTTTCAAAGGTGCATGATGGCAATTTTCCATGATATGATAGAGCAAACAATGGAGGTTTTCATGGATGACTTTTCCGTCTTTGGAGATTCATTTACCTCATGTCTCACCAATTTAGAACGAATGCTTAAGCGTTGTGAGGAAACACGTTTAGTGCTTAATTGGGAAAAATGTCACTTTATGGTGAAAGAGGGAATTGTTTTAGGACACAAAATATCCAATAAGGGATTAGAAGTGGATCGAGCTAAAATTGATGTGATTGCTAAGCTTCCCCCACCCACTACAGTTAAAGGTGTAAGGAGTTTCTTAGGTCATGCGGGGTTTTATAGGCGCTTTATACAAGATTTTTCTAAGATAGCTAGACCGATGACTCACCTCTTGGAAAAAGAGGCTCCTTTCATTTTCAACCAAGAGTATTTGAAATCTTTTGAGACTCTTAAGGAGAAATTAACAAAGGCTCCCGTTTTGGTTTCTCCAAATTGGGAATTACCTTTTGAGCTTATGTGTGACGCTAGTGATTATGCGGTGGGGGCCGTCTTAGGACAAAGAGTGAATAAGCATTTTCAACCTATACACTATGCGAGTAAAACCATGACCGGTGCACAACTTCATTATACTACCACGGAAAAAGAGTTGCTTGCTATAGTCTATGCTTTTGAGAAATTTAGACCATACCTTGTGCTATCCAAAACCATAGTGTATACGGATCATTCCGCTCTCAAGTATCTCATGACAAAACAAGATGCTAAGCCTAGGCTTTTGAGATGGGTTTTGTTGCTTCAAGAGTTAAAGATAGAAATTCGAGATAAGAAAGGAGCCGAGAATTTAGCGGCAGATCACTTGAGTAGACTTGAGCATCCTTTTCAAGGCGATTTTCCTAATAAAGAAATCAATGAATCCTTTCTATTAGAGGAGCACATGTCTATCTCTTTCCAAGAGGATGCCACCCCTTGGTTTACGGATATAGGAAACTATCTTGTGGGGAATGTGCTTATTGAGGGTCTTACTTCCCAACAAAAGAAGAAATTTCTTAAGGAAGTTAAGTACTACTTTTGGGATGATCCTTATCTTTTTAGGCAATGTGCGGACCAAATCATAAGACGGTGTGTAGATGGGCCCGAGGCATTTAAAATTTTAGAAGCATGTCATAAAGGACCTACGGGTGGACAGTTTGGGCCCAACTATACCGCCAAGAAAGTCTTTGATTCGGGTTACTATTGGCCTTCCATTTACAAAGATGCCCAAGAGATGGTGAAATTTTGTGATGTGTGTCAAAGACAAGGAAAAATTACGCAACGTGATGAGATGCCACAAAATTTTATTCAAGAGTGTGAGATTTTTGATGTATGGGGCATAGATTTTATGGGACCTTTTCCATCTTCTAAGGGAAACAAGTATATACTTGTGGCGGTGGATTATGTGTCTAAATGGGTTGAGGCTAAAGCCTTACCTACCAATGATGCTAGAGTTGTTGTGAAGTTCTTAAAGCAATTGTTTGTTAGATTTGGTGTACCTCGGGCCATCATAAGTGATCGTGGTACGCACTTTTGTAATGATCAATTCACGAGAGTTATGAAGAAATATGGAGTTAATCATAGACTTTCTACCGCGTATCACCCTCAAACCAATGGTCAAACCGAGGTCACAAATCGTGGTTTAAAGAGAATTTTAGAGAGAACGGTGGGAGAGCATCGAGCTTCTTGGTCGGATAAGCTTGATGATGCTTTGTGGGATTTTAGGACGGCTTTTAAGAAACCAATTGGTTGTACCCCTTATAGGCTTGTCTATGGAAAAGCATGCCACCTCCCATTCGAGTTAGAACATAAGGCATCTTGGGCTCTCAAGTGGGCTAACTTTGATTTAAACCAAGTTGGTTCACATAGGAAAGAACAACTTAATGAGATGGATGAATTGAGAGCCAATGCCTATGAGAATTCTTTGCTTTATAAGGAAAAGACTAAGAAATTGCATGATGCTAAGATCAAGAATCGTGAGTTTAAAGTTGGAGAGCCGGTTCTCCTCTTTAACTCAAGGTTGAAACTTTTTGCGGGCAAGCTTAAGTCGAGATGGTCCGATCCATTCACTATTGCCCAAGTATTTCCATATGGAACTATTGAGTTGTCACAACCCGATGGTCCAAACTTTAAAGTGAATGGTCACCGTGTGAAACATTATTTTGGGGAGGACATTTCCGTTGAAATGGTCCAATAGATCCCCATTTTCCCCATGAATTAATTCATTGAGGGAAGAGTCGATCTAAAGACTCCTTAACTCAAGCATCGTATAACTAGGTTTAGAGTGTTGTAGGTTAGAAATAATGGTATAGAATTGAGGATAAGTGTAGGGGGAGACCTTCTTTTGTCTTCATGTTGTTTGTAGGGTTGCTCACTCATTTCATGCTTTGGAGCTTATGGAGGAGGCCCTTGTATCCGGTTCACTTCGTTACTATTGTGATTCTTCATAGACACCTTGTGCTTAAACATGAATTCATCAATAGTTGACCTTTCCTTAACTTGGGTTAAGCAAAGTATTTTCATTGTCATAAGTGTAGGGGACGTTTTATACTTCCATGCTCTTAAACATTGAGGACAATGTTTAGCTTAAGTGTAGGGGGGTCTTCTATCGAAGTGACCTTACCTAGAACTTGTCATTGATCTTCATGATAACATTGGAAAATTAAATTTTTCAAACATTTTTCAAGTTTTTGATCTACTTTGGCCACCAAATATATGCATTCATAATTTTGCATTAATCATTTTTCATTTGCATATCACATTCGCATTGTATATATTTTTCTTTTGCTTTTTATCAAAAATCCAAAAGAGTAAAAAAAATATAATAAAAACATGGTTTAACAAGTTTAGACTTCTTTGACATATTAGGCCCGCCATGGATATTTTGACTCAACCCGAGTTTGCTTATTTTAGCACTCTCTAGCTAGTATCCTTAACCATGTAGTCCTTCATTGGTCTATTAGGCTAAGCATCCACCAATCTCATTATTTGAGATTTTAAACTTGTGGAGAATGGGAAATGATAGAGTTGAAGCAAGTATAAAAGGGCTAGATAAACTTCATGATAATTACTTGTGGCTAAACCCTTCTCTTCTTTACCCCTATTTTCTTCGCATGTATATATGTTAATAAATAATCAAGAACGGTTTTAATTTGTTTGTAATCTCTTATGCATTTTTGTCTAATCATTCATGATTGATATAAGTACGTCTTAAGATTCTAAGTTAGAACGTTTTATGTGTACTAGACTTATGTCATGCTTAATACTTAGCGGGTGTTTTTCCTTTTATTCTTTTCAACTTTCTTTGTGAGGAATAAAGAAAAATAAGAGCGGCTTACAAAAAAATGAGTGGCTAGAAAAAAAAAAGAAAAAAAAATATACAAGACTCCCAAGAGGGGCAGTGAAGTGTTAATTATAGTAACTATTAGATTCCAATATTACCTTGACGGGTTGTGGGGATTTAATAGTTGCTCCAATCCAGTATTACCTTGACGGGTTGCGGGGTTGAAGATCTAAAGTCTAAAAAAGATGGCGGATGTAAATTATTGCGTGAATTTTATTTTTCTTTCCTTAGCGAGTGTGTAGCTACTTATGAAAGCATGACATGAGGATTTTACACATAAGGCGAATGACTTATTACTCTTGAAACGGACTTATATTAATTGTGAGCGGTTTTTCAAGTAATGGATGAGAGGATTACTTAGGATTAAAACCGTGCTTCCTTATTTTTGGATTTTGCATTTCTTATACTTCACACTTTAAATAATGACAAATTTGCCCACAAGCAATTTGCTCAACTAATAACCGGTTCCACATTTAATTGTCATGAATAAGTTGATGCACTTTTTACTTGTGAATACAATGATCTCATTTTTAAGCTTGGTATGGGGAAAGTGAAACTTGAGGGTGATAAGTGTCCATGGTACCCAAGCCCTAATCAAAGTCATTGAATTCTTTATGAGTTATTTCCATTAAAACCATTTCAAGAAAAATCCAAAAAGATATAAATAGAATTGTTTCTTGTGCATTGCATTGTTAAAAATCAAAATCAAGCATCATATAGTATAGAGTACTGTAGATGAATTCCATAATGGCCAAGGTGGATTAATTATGAGGAAAATGTAAATTTGTGCCTTAAAATATAGCATTGCATGAGGACATGACAATGTTCAACTGTAGGGGATTTGATATGAGCAAAAACTCATATCAATTAATCAACAAATCACCCTAAAACACAAGAAAAATACCTAACTTTTGTGCTATAAAAGCAGTATTATGTGGTATGTTCTGTGTTTATGTACAAATAGGTAAGAAGGATGCATTTTCAAGCAAACAAGGAGAAAATCAAGCTTAATTTTATGAAAAAGACAAAGAAGGATCAAGAGTGACAAGACTTTGAAGACAAAGGACCTATCTTGACAACATTTCAAAGATGAAGGACCAAAAGTGTATATTTGCCAAAGTCAAGATCAAAGTAAAAAATGGTCAATAATGAAGTCAACCAAGTCAAAGGGCTTAAATGTTCAAAAATTCAAGTTGAAGGACTGAAATTGACAAAGAAATGAAGATTCTAGCTCAAAATATCAAACTGCCAAGTACAAGGACCAATTCTGCCAATTTTGGAAAGACATTTGTGCTTGATCCATGTTTAAAGGCAAGGACCAATGAGAAGCAAGGAATTAAGTGGTTGGATTGCCACATAATCCCACTCACAGCCGCCTTCATTAAATAGCCCAATCACAACAGTGTGATCCACCAACTTATCAATTGACCAGTCATATTTCACCAATTTGGATAATGATCCGCGTTATTATTTCTTAACCAACCACAACCGGACACGTGGCTTTCTTCTTCAAACAAATTGCCAGGAACGGGATTTAGCTAGAGGGCATTTCAGAAGGAGTTATAAACATGAAAGTTGTTCAAAATCAAGAGACGAACTCATCCCAACAATTCAATTAAGCTGATAACAACTCAATCAAAAATCCCCAATTGAGTTCTTCACCTGCAAATTTCAATTAACAGAATTTGGACACGTGGAGCTAAATGATTGGATTGGACACGTCACTCTCCCCAACAAATTCACTTTCTCATTCTATAAATAGGGATGTAGGCTCTCATTTGTACATAGTTAGCTAGTGTGAAAACACACACACTAGAATTTTTCTCTCTCTCATTTTGTTAGCAAGTTAGTAGATAACAACTCTCAAGAGCCTGACAACCTCTTGAGAGTCTGTTAGTTAGTTGTAACCAACCTTGTAACTACTTTTCACTTTACTTCAATAAAATTCAAATTTCCCTCCAAATTTCTTACTGTTCTACATTACTATTCAGACGCCATTGTTACTGTTTGTTTCTAGTGATCATAAGTGATCATTAGAAGCCTTGTTGAAGATTGTTGCTGTTCATTTCATGCAGTAGCTGTGTTCTTTGCTTTTATCATTCCAATTGAAGAATTTGGTAGAATTTGGAGGTTTTCAGTTCAACAATGTAGATTAGCTGTTGATTGATAATATATTGGTAGTAACTAGTGCTAAAGTGGTGGTTTAGCACTAGATAGATAGCTCAACGCTACTCTACTCCCCAAAGGAGGCCTAAGCTAAAAGGTTTTTGGTTTCTGCATTTAAATTCCTCTCAACTGTTGCAAGCATGCTAAATACCTAGTGTAATCTTGTTTTAATGCATGATCAAGTGTGTTACTGAGTAGATGTTGATGTTTGAGTAGCCTATTTGTAGTCTAGCACTTATTCAGTAGCTTAATTCTCATTACTAGGTGCTTAAAATCAATCAATTTAGCTTAATAGTACATTTAGAGTATAAGTCTGTTTCATAGCCTGAACTTAGTCCTTATTCATCACATTTCAGTCAATACACTTGGTTTCATATCTGTCTTTGATCATTGTGGCCTTTATCTCAAATCTCTTTCACAAAAGTTTTATAAGTTCAGTTAAACTTGTGTTTGGAAATAGGAATTCATATGTGTTCAAGTGTTTGTAGTTGGTTAATTCTAGCTTAATTTCAGTCAGTAAGTAATGGTAAACTAGTTTACATAGTTTTCAGGTCAAATTTGTAGTCAAACAGGTAATTGGTTTTCTAAAAAGTTTGGGTCAGCTTTGAGTAAACTTGATTTTAGAAAAGTATTGATTTTCAATTCATTGCCATTTCTTTGTTTTTTGATGGATTTCCTTGAAATTTGTTTCTAGCTCTTACTCAACATATGAAGTTTAAGCCTTAAGCAGGAAATTCTACAGTATCTAGTAATAAGCTAGATATAAGCACTTGTTTCAGCACTAGAGCAAATGCCATTCTCTGTGATAAATAGCTAAACTGTTTTCTCATTCCAGCTTATCTACTTCACAAACTTGCCCATTTTCTTTCACAATTCTCTTAAGAAAGTGTTCCTTGATAAGTTTTGAAAATTTCAGCTTTTCGGATTTTTGGTCAACAAAAGTCAACATAAGCTTATTTTAGCTTATTTTCATTTTCTGAGCTTATTAGTGGATCATTTTTGTTAAGACAAGACTTCCCCTTCTTCTTTTGAGCTGATTAACAGGTTTTTGCATTAAAATCAAGTTGTGGATGTTTAGCTTATTGGGTAGCTTATTTTGTGCTTATTAGAAATAGCTTATTAGAGTTTTAGGGAGTTTCAGCTTAATTCATTTTACAAGTCTAGCTGAATTTCAATTTTAAGCCTTTTAAAACTGGTTTGAGCTTATTTGGCTAAGAAACGAGCTTATACGAGCTTATTTTTGTTCCTAGCCCGTTTTGGTTAAAAGTTGTGTTGAAAATTGCATATAGGTCCTTGGTTTGTTAAACAGTTACATCTTTGGCTAATCTTTCCTAATCTTTAGAGTTTGTTATAATTCAGTCCTTCTATTTTTAGATTAGTTAACAATTGGTTAGTTAGTTTTCAAAAGTAGTTAAAGTTAGTTACTTAGTTAGTTACATTTTCACTATTAGTCCAAATTGTTAACTGTTTTTACATAATTAGTCCTTAGACTTTTAGACTTTGTATTTTTGGCATTTAATTTTCATAGAATTTACATTTCAGTCCTTCATTTTATAGAATTTACATTTGTGATTTTAATTGAATAAAAATTTGGTTTGTGCAACTTGTTTTACGTATAAGTAGAATTGTATTTTTCATTTTAGCAAGGAGTTGTTTGAATTAGACGTAGAATATCCAAATACTTTTACCAACCAAAAAAAATTATAAACTCGATCTTGTTAGGACTTTCAATTTGTTAAGAACTAAGAAAACGAACTTCAACTATACACATATTATGCAACAATGGCGGATGATGTTTCAGAAATTGTGCGTGTATAAACACACACTCGGCTATATATAGTGTTGCCTCGTTTTTGGTGTATCATCAGATCCTTGCCACGTGTAATCCACTACTTAGATCCAGTGGTTGGGGATTTATGAGCAGTTGAAACGTTAGAGGGACCCACACGGTCATATCAGGTTCAGAATTGCTTGGCTCGAGGGTCAGACCTACTTGACTCACTTTTTCAAAATGAGTCAGATAAACAGTCGCTTACGTGGTACATTGTTTGGCCGTGCACAATTACATTTAATGTTGTCATTAAAGTGGTTCCGGCGATAACACGGCTTTAGGGGTATTCACTTTGAAATTATGGTATTCTTTTTACGGTACGACCATTTGGGTTTGTTAGTCTAGAAGTCACGCCTACGACTGTAACAACTAGACTGGGGGACATGATGACGTATAGTCCCCAACCGGGTATTGGGCCCGGCCCACGGGTACTACCCTTACCAATCCAGCACGTGTGGGTTGGATCGATGTTACTTTGGGCTTATGGGCCCCAAATAATAATGGCCGCACGCGGTGTCGTACGGACCACGTCCATACCGCACGCTGCATGGGTTAGACAAAATCATAATCTAAATAGGATTGTGATTCACCTAAAGCAAGAAGATATTCATTGCCCTTAATTGGAAGATAAGGATCAGCGCCTATATGGTAGTTATCTCTTGCTTAAGGCTCAAGATTCGATAAGGGCCAACATGGACTCTACCGCCTATATAAGGAACCCCTAAGGGTTCCATAAAGGTACGATTACAATGACAACTCTTCCCTATTACTAAGCCTAAACCGATTACTTACTCTCACGCTGGAGTCTAATCGTGAGAAACATTCCAAAGGTAAGTCTAAAAGTGTGCTGTCTTTTAGTGCGCATGGTCTCAACCAGAAGTTCACTTGGTGCAAGAGCCGGAGTCACGGATACCCGAATTAAGCCTAATTCGGGTTAGTCAAGGTCCATCCAACTTTTGTATCAACAATGACCATTAACTGAAAAAAGTAACGATAAGGACGAAGCATGCGATTTCGCCGAACCACAAGGACGATATTTGCAATTTGCTAAAAAAAAAAAGCATTGAGAAAATGTTTACTAGTATTATTCTCCTTGAGCACGCAAATAAATTCTAGTTCCTTTCGTGAAGCAAAGAAACTGCTGAAACATCTATAAAAAAGAAAGAAAAAGCCAGTGATTAATTTGAAAAAGAAGAAATGGCGTGTATGCATGATCATGACTGTGAAGATAACGATTGTTCATCTAATTGGTCTCTTTACAAACACATTGATATCCCCAAGGTCACTTCATTTATCTGCTTATAGATTACGCATAGTGTTTTTTTTTTCTGCTTATTTATATGTGGATCAAGTTAATTGCTACGACTATTCTTTCATTTAGATTAAGAATTAAGGCTATTTCGCTTATTTTTACCTACTTATATTTATAAGCAACAATTATTCAAAAATAAAATAGATTCCCTGTTTAGGTTACCCAAGGAGCCGCGACTATTTGTCTCAGACTTAACCAAATGTGTTGTACTCCTGAGGTTTGGACCCTTCATCTTTAGTGAGGAAGTCCCGCCCCTTACCACCGGCCCATTTGGTGGTGCTTTAATTCTGGGATAAACCATATTGTAACCTGAAATAAGCATCTTGTATCTCAACTAACCACTTTTAAATTAGCATCTTGTAACCTGCTTGCCTTATTTTCATCCCGAATTTAGCTTCAAGCTTTTTTATGGGTTTATAATTATTTCTTTTCCGCTTATGTTTCATAACTTTTTTAGCTTCTTTTGAGCTTATATCAGTTTATTATGTCATAGTAGCAAACTTATAAGACCCAAATAATTTCAGAATTAGCTTCAACTTATGAAATATAAGCCCAAGGCAGATAAGCTCGTAAGCTCATAAATAAGCTTCAACTAACACCCCTAAATGCTTCAAGCTGCTTATTCTTAGAATTCAGCACAAAAGCAAATAAGTGATCCCAAACACCCTTTTAGCTTCATTTTGGTGTATAACTTATTCCATTTTTGGGGAAACAGATGGATGATTATTGTTGTTTTTGTGTGATCAATATGTCATTCTTACAACTTATAAGTATGTTCAATCGTGTTGTTTGATGAAACTAGCATTGTGTATTTTCCGCTTGCTGGTACAAATTTGTCGCTACTTGTCATGTCATCTAATTGAAACTTATGTTTGTTTTAATCGTATTATGAAGGTTTCCGCGTTGAATGAGGCTGTCACTGGAAGTGTGAAATCAGTTTTCAAAGCTTGGGAGCAGCGTCTAAGTTCTTCGGAGGTAATTGTTCTTTAAATACATGCACATTGTCATTTTTGTTGCTTTTGTGTTCGCTGCTTGTCCTGCACCGGAAGTTACAGTCTGAAGAAAAAATCGAAATAGAATAATATACAAAATGTGGTTTAGATGTGTTTGCGATTTCTAGTTTTTAAGCGCTTGGTATTTTTTAATAGTACATTATGTATCATGGGATAGTTAACATCTTGTTGATCTAGAGATTAAGATTACGGCAATGAAGTTAATTTAGATTGCTGTTGCTGGTGAAAAGGTTATATATTACTAGCACAGCTTATAATAAAAAATATCAAAACTACAAACAACAAGGACATGCCCAAAATACTACTTATAGCAGACCTGATATGACAAACATCATAGAGTTTGAATTTATACCACCTATGAGCCACGAGCAAACTAGCTAATTCCAAACACCTAGAATCTTACTGGCATAGTGGCAGCTCCATTACATACTATGGCAATACCATTTGTTGGGGCGAAGTAGTCTGATAAGAATCCGGTTATTGATGGAAAGATTGAGATAAATCAGGATCTCTGATTTATTGCAATCCCTGATCTTCAGCACCGATTTTAGCATATTATGATTTTCTAGTATCTTCTATCTCTATCTATAAATTGTAAGTGTACGGCTAAGAATAAGGCATGGCATAAATTATAGTCTTTGATGTATTACGAGTCTGGTCCTCTCTACGGAGTAGTTGATTTCGTTGAAGGTTCGGTGTCCAAATTCTGCACCGTTCTTTGATAAATCACACCTATCGTTCTCTATTCAGATTCTATTGAAGTTCTTTGTTCAGATTCTGTATTGTTTCTTCAATAAATCATTCCTATCGTCCTATTTTCATATAACCCTTAGCCTGGTTCTATCATTTGGTTCCATTGCCGGGAAATTAGAAATGGTGCAAACCTGAAATAGCGACTTGGGAGGATCATACTTACTTGCTGGTCCCCAACCTTTCGAGGTTCTAACACTCAGAGTGGTGGCCTATGGAGTGGTGGCTTGGATCCGAAGAAGAAAAAAAAAGGGTGCCAACTGTGACCAACATAGCCATGACCAACGAGTTCGAAGTGGTGGCCTATGGAGTGGTGGCTTGGATCCGAAGAAGAAAAAAAAAAGGGTGCCAACCTTGACCAACATAGCCGTGACCAACGAGCTCGAAGTGGTGGCCTATCGAGTGGTGGCTTCGACCCAAAGAGCGAGTATTCAATATCCACAATTTTGCCTTGAGGACAAGGCAAGTTTTCAGGGGTGAAGTATTGATAAGAATCCGGTTTATTGATGGAAAGATTGAGATAAATCAGGATCACTGATTTATTGCAATCCCTGATCTTCAGCACCGATTTTAGCATATTATGATTTTCTAGTATCTTCTATCTCTATCTATAAATTGTAAGTGTACGGCTAAGAATAAGGCATGGCATAAATTATAGTCTTTGATGTATTACGAGTCTGGTCCTCTCTACGGACTAGTTGATTTCGTTGAAGGTTCGGTGTCCAGATTCTGCATCGTTCTTTGATAAATCATACCTATCGTTCTCTATTCAGATTCTATTGAAGTTCTTTGTTTAGATTCTGCATTGTTTCTTCAATAAATCATTCCTATTGTCCTATTTTCATATAACCCTTATCCTGGTTCTATCATAGTCCTCATCCAAATGGTACGCTAAAGCTACTTAAACAAGAACTCTGTTTGAATCCTGCAATTACCCCAACAACTGGTGCAGCATTTTCCATTTAATCAATTAACATTTTGTAGTACATGAGACCAAAATGCATTTTATTCAGTTTGCTCAGTACCAACAATCTTGTAGGGCTTACTTTTACATTACATTATACAACCAGTCATACCCTCTGTCATAAGGTCAAGAGACCACGTATTAGACCTTAACTGACCCAAATAATACTGCAGCTCACACATATGCACATTCCTGCACACTTAAATCCCAATAGGACCTGAACTAGTATTCTCATATTGCCCACAATTTCAACCAGAGCAGAAGATCATTAGCTTTTTCTCTTGGATGGTTTGACTATTCCAATCAAACATTACTTCATAAAAATCAGGAAACCCAGTATTAAACTTTTTGAATGACTGCAAATTCATATCTTTTACTTTTGACCCCGCTGCTGAATCTTCCATATCATCGCAACTTTGCTTACTGCATCAGATTAGCTTAACTCTAAGAATCATAAGTTTGAGTTTAAGAGTCTCCACATTTACTGGGATACACCACTTCAGGAGTTCTCTTAGTGTCTTGAAACAGTCTAAAGTTTTTTTCCCTGCCAAGTACAGTGCTTCAGCAAAGCCTAACCTTCTAATCACACTCCGAAAACTCTATCCACACGGTTTAGTAGTGAGATCGTGTACTAGGCATGTCCAGTCAGTAGTTAAACGATCCAAGCTTAGCATCTTTAAACAATTGCTACTGATGCATCTTAGACGTTTGGCATAAGGAGAACTTCGGGTGAACACTGTTACTTAGATGTTCTAGCAATGAAAAAAAAAATATTATTGAAGTTGTAAAATGTTACAAACATGGAACTGCAATCTAAGATTAGACACTGTATTCATGCAATGCCTGGTGTTTAGTCATGTAGATTGTCATACCTTGAAAGTTGAGAATGGTGTCCACCGTAACTTTTTTGAAGCTCGTTGGGGAAAATTGAGGGGTTTTATACAAATGAATGGTTTTAGGGCGTTCTAAACAAAGAGGAAGATATGGGAGAAACTTTTTTTTTTAGAATTAAATCTGGCAACTGCTAGTCTAAGCCCTAGTGTAACAATGCTTAACAGCATTTCTTTTCAGTCTTTTACTATGCTACTTTTAACTTAATCTAATAGATTAGATATATACTTATTTAACTCAAACATCATGGACACGAATGGAGAAATTGGAATGTAAGTAAAATGTAGCCAAAGTGTGACAGTGTAGACATGAGTTTGCTAGTGGCCTCAACTACAGTTATATGTAAAATTGTGTATCCAAATTTTCTGTTACACCTTGGTTTAAGGATGTCGCTGAAGTGAAATAAAACGCGAGCAAAGCTCTGACAACAGAACTGTGTATTAGCAAATTAAGATATATGGTTTTGCTATTAGCAAAACCACCCAACTACAATCAACATTAGACTTAGAATTTTTTTATATTGATTGTTAAGCAAGCAGTTGTTGTTTGACTTGTTAAGCTAGTTATGCTTCTGCTAATGTCAACAATCTTAAGATGCCGAATCTTGTTTTTCTGCAGAATTGTATTCAAACGGTTTTAGGACTATATAGTAGTGGACATCAGGGGTACCTATTTGCTGTGCTTTTCTACCACATTTACTCTTTTACAACCAATTCTAGATTCTAATGCATTTCAGAAATGTGCATTGTTTTTCTCGAAGTAAATACTGAAGATTAAGGGCGAGCATTTGGACCGTCGGACCGGACCGGACCGGAAAACCGAACCGTACCGACCCGGACCGGACCGAGCAAATTCGGTGCGGTCCTTGGTCCGTGATTTTGGACCATTTCGGTCCTCGGTCCGGTCCGGTTCGGTCTTACCAAAAATTCGTTTATTTTGCCTAATTGGGACTGGACCGGACCGAAGACCGGACCGACCCGGACCGGACCGGTTCATTTCGGTCCGGTATCGGTCCAGGGTTTTGGACCAATTCGGTCCTCGGTCCGGTCCGGTTTTGGTCGGTCCGGTCCGGTCTGGGTCCGCCGCTCAGCCCTACTGAAGATAACTTATTTGGGTGCTTTAGGCAACTTTGAAATTCGAAAAAAAGTGTGACACTACTGATATAGTGACTTTGGGTTCGTGGCTAAATTTTCACTTGAAGTGCTGAATGCTGTCCTGCATCAACAATTTACTGGGTCATTAATTGTACGGATAATGCACAGATGCTTCAAGTCAAATGAAGTTCAGTATACTCTTTGATCATGGGCTATATATTTTATCTAATCACGCGAAAGATTACCATAGTAAATAGTACCATTAGATTTTAACTTTAACATGATGAAAGATACCAGGGTAAATGTGCTAATTAATTTTCTATCTTGGTACAGGGTTCCTTGGAAAGCAATGAGGGTGATCCTGAGTTGATTGTTTTTATTCCGTAAGTGTACTACAATGTTTTGTTTCTCATGTTAAGTTACAGCAACTTTATTTTAATTGGTTTGTTATTTGTTCTTGTGTTGCATCCTCGTTCTTCCATTGTATATTTAGAGATCTTATGATTGGGTCCTTGGTTAAAGTTTATGCATTTAAGCACCTTGCAGACTAAAAAATCATTTGTTCGTGCTTTTTACAATATAGTTTCATCGGCTGTTGTATTTGAATAAGTAAGAGTTGGCAGAGAACTTAGATCTGCCAAGCTTTTAAGAGTTCTGATGTTAGTAGCATAGCTATCATCATGTCCTGCACATGTAGTCAATTTGAATCCATATAGATCGTATTAGTACCTTGTCTTGATTGAGTGAGTTCAACTTTAGCTAGGAAGCAGATGTGCTTCTGTTTGTTACTAAATATATAAATGCACTGGGGTGTTGTCAACCATGACGCGTTGACCACTCTGCTAATTGCTGACATTGAATTCCATGAGGATATGAAAGTTGCATAATGCACTGTAAGGAGGTCTAGTTCTTTTGCCAGAAATTGATACGATAGTTTAGGAGTTGCAAAATCAGAAGCAAAACTAAGTTCCAAAATTTGAACTGGGTTTATAATCTAGAAAGGATAAAGAGGCCACAGTAAGTTATTTCTAAATAGCATGGACTTGTGTAGATACCACTTAAAACATGGACATGTAGGTCCTACTTCTACTGTGTATTGGTCTTGCATATCTGATGAAGGAACCATGAACAAGTTTTCAATATTTATTAGTTTGGTTTTTTATGCGCATGCATCTATATGCACGCTCTTTCTCAGTTATTTGGAATCCTTGAATCTCAGTATCCGTGTATTCCCATATTGTTATCACTGTAGTAGGTTTCAGCACCGTCAATGCTGTCTTAAGCAAGATGACAGTCACACTTCCATATGTCTGGTTCTTTCGTGAGACCTGATAGAGTGACGGAATGCGTGGTTAAAAATTATATAGTGAGTGCACCTGCGTATAATATTAACATTTCAATCGCATACATGAGAGATACCGATAACAAAGTTAAGTTACAAATGCATCTGATAATTTATTCCTTAGAAATCTGATATACAATGTCTTAAGGTTTGGTATGACATTGATATGTGATCTGTGATGTTTCTGACAAATTTCATTGACCAGAATGAAAAAGTGTAATGTGTAATAACGCAAAAGGTTTATTTCTAAGCATGTGAGCTGACTTTTTATATTCATTTGTTGGAACTGATTGTGATAGATTTACGTCTGATGTCAAGATAAAGAGCATCTCAATTGTTGGTGGTCCTGATGGAACAAGTCCTTCCAAGATGAGAGCGTAAGTAGAACATTGAATTCCTACTTTTTCAGTTGCTTCCATAATTCTGTTTCAGAACTCTAAGTAACCACACAATTCGCGTATAGAAACTAAATCTTAATTATCTGGTCACAGTCCTCACTGTACTCCAGTCCAACTTTCATGCGAGAAGGACACATAATTTTCTTGCAAAAACCTTCGAAAGTAAATCTTAGATATGTTAGAGCACTCTAGGAAATAGTTGAAGTTAACATCAGCACTAAAAGAATTGGTGACTGATATAGACAGGTTATTTCGCTTTTTTAAGCGTTGAAAGAATGCCGCTTGTTATCTTAGTAATAAATACAATTTTAACCTTTGAAAATTTTGGTTTTGTTTGATTGGTCAGACGTTTTTTTTTCCACTTGAGATTTAAACTTGTAGGCTTATTGTCATTCAGTTTCTTTTAATTTGTATAGTTTGTCTTTTTGGTATGAAGTAACAATGTTTATCTACATATTAGTTATCCTGGGCTGTCGTGGATAATAGCCTCATCCTGTAATTTAGTTAATTCTTCTTTGACAATATAAATAGTTACAATAAACCCTAAAGTACACTTGCTACGTGTAGGTTTATCAACAGGGAAGGAATCGACTTCTCAGATGCTCAGAGTATGCAAGCTGTTCAGGTATGCTGTTGCTGGCAATACATGTTACAAGATCTATAATAATTTGGAAGTCCTTTTACTCAATGAGAAATTTTATCATGTCTATAGGAGTGGGATTTGGCAGAAAACTTGCAGGGAGTTTTGGAATACCAGACAAGGTGAACCATTTTTTCTTCTCGATTCACCCAGTCCCAGAGCTTCCATTTTATCAACTTTTAACTATTTATCAAATGCAATTTTCTTTTCACTGATGATTGTGGAAGATAAATAATGACTGAGACATACTATTTTTTTCAAGCATGCCTTTGAAAGAAATATGAAGACAGTTACACTTTTATCGAATATTCTTCTAAAACACGGAAGTTATACGATGTTTCTATCTTAATGTACGTTGGGTCTATGTTTTGCACCAGATACTCCAAGTTTCAAGGTGTTGGAAATCTGACATTGCATTTTCCTGATAATTTTGGTGGTGATACGTCTAGAATACAATACATTGGGCTAAAAGGTGAAGCCACTCAAGTAAGTTCAGTTTGAGATTTTTCTCTTTCTCATTGCTTCAGCTTTCTATTTATCTCATTAATATCAACTATTTATCTTGTTTTATTCTTTTTATCTCTATATCGGATCTGGTTCGTATCAGTGTATAATGTTTTTTGTATTGTTCAGCTGAAGAGAGATGCTGTTGTCAACATTGTTTACGAGCTTATGCCAAATCCTTCTGATCACAAGTAAGTGCCAAATGCCTAAAAAATTGTAGTACAAGATTAAATTATTTAATTGTTTCCTGATTGCCACTTGATTGGTATGCTTGTGCAAACAGTACATAGCTGGATAGTTTAGTTTGTATGTTTCTTTCTTGTTCTATTCCTATTATCTCTCGAAATATAAAATAATTGCTTTATTTGCAGGGCGAAATCTGAAACTGGAGGTGGCATGTCACATGTGGAGTGAGTTTGCTGGTGTAGAAGTAGGTCATGCAATATATACAAAGTTAGTAGACCCCACCTTCTACTGTATTAAAAATTACTGATATCCCCTCTTTCCGTCCAGCAAATCTTGCTGTGTACTAGACTTAAATGATACGTCTGCAAATTATCCTCCCAAAAGTTTTAAATGCTATATTGCAATATATGCTGCTGACATGAGTCATTTTGCATCGTCATTATATTATCTTGTGTTCCTCAAAATGAGAAGTTAGTAGATTTTGTAGATTCTGCTATTCTAGTTAATAAGTATATCGCTGATGCCTGCCTATATTATACTATTCACTTTGCATCGTCATTATATTACCTTCTGTTCCTCAAAATGAGAAGTTAGTATCTGGTTTGAGATTTTGTAGATTCTGCTATCCTAGTTAATAAGTATATCGCTGATGCCTGCCTATATTAATACTATTCACTGCTATTGCCTGGAAGTCAAAATTCAAATCATACCCTACCTAGTGTCATCTGAATATTCGTGTTATGCTGTTATCAGCCTTTCTCAAGCTGGATGAGTAGGTGTGCATGAAGTCTATTAGGCATTTGGACGCTCACTGTTAACCAAGGTTGTAAATAGCGTGAAGCGTAGCGTAGCGGTGTTGCCAAGCTTCAAGCTACTAAGCCCAAGTCTAGTAAATAGCCCAAAACTAGTAAACAAGCCCAATTCCTATAAATCTGCAAAAAGATTAAAAAAAAGCGCCACACTACGCGCTATATCCCGCTTTATGCCGCTTTTTAGCACGCTACGCCTAGAGACGACGGCTTAGTCTGTTTCGTGACGTGGAGGCCACGCTTCACGTTATAGCGCGCTATAGCCCCCGCTATAGCGAGCTATATAGAACCATGCTGTTACCTAAGAGAACGTGGTCAAATTGAATTACAACTTCCGATTCAAGTTTGGCTGGATATTCTTTTGCTACCCTCTGGGTATCAAATTTCTTTATGCAAAGGGATTGGCCATTAAGCTCCAGAAGAACCCTATGTCAATATTTGAATAAAACATAAAACCTAACTCAAATTTATACATAATGAGAGAAACCTGTTATGATCCCACATCGGCCAAGTATGGGAATGGTTGATGGGTTATAATGTCGAGGTGTCCCCTCCTCAAACAAGCTAGCTTTTTGAGTGAGTTCTACGCTTGGGACTTATAAACCGATTACGAGCCTAGTATGGGATAGGTTCGTATCAATTGGTATCAGAGCTAGCCCTACCTTACGAGGTTCCAACACTCGGAGTGGTGGCCTATGGAGTGGTGGCTTGGACCCAAAGGGGGTGCCAACCGTGACCAACATAGCCGTGACCAACGAGGACGTTGGTTCTTCAAAGGGTGGGGTAATGTTATGATCCCACATCGGCCAAGTATGGGAATGGTTGATGGTTTATAATGTCGAGGTGTCCCCTCCTCAAACAAGCTAGCTTTTTGAGTGAGTTCTACGCTTGGGACTTATAAACCGATTACGAGCCTAGTATGGGATAGGTTCGTATCAAAACCACAAAATCTCAGTGTGTCTTATAAATCATATAATTAGCAGTACTAGGCTTATCATATAACGACTACCAATCATGTATTATATTTCTATTTAGTGCTCATATTCTCTTATATCATGGATTAATATTATTATTAGAATCACAAAAATATTCATTAATCAAAAAGGAAATCACAAAGGAATGATAGAACAATTTGGACACTTGTTATTACTCCCTATTTGCTTCCACCTCAGATACATCTAAAAAAGACATGAATTACCAATTCCATTGCGTTCCATAGCCAACCAAACGTGTTGATTGATCACATACAAATCTGTTTCAGCTCCTTCCAATTCCAATACCAATCCCATTGACAACCTTATCTCTTCCGATAAATATTTTGTGAGCCTAGACCTCCCCTATTATCTTTCAAGAACTAAGACTTACATGCAATGTAGTATAGAACCTTAGTTTTTACTGAGAAAATGTACCAGGGATATGATTCGGTTATCTGAATATAATTATTGTTATTAGGTGATGCTCGTACCAGAGACGTGCGATAACCCAGAGTTCATGACTCTAGGAATCCTGTTACTGTTTACTTTTACAACTTATTAAAGATTATATTTATCGTGATTCTTGAAAATTACTCTTTTCTCGTTTTATACTAAAGCTCTTGAATATAGCCAACTATGTATACTTTTTTGAAGTTTCACTGAAAATATATCATGTTTGGAAATTTGGAAGCCACTTCGTGAATCCAATACTGTTATCATGATTAAAATAGTCTTAAAATAGTCTACCACTATAGGAAGAATGTAGATATTCTTGAACTTGTAGAGCTATTATTAAGTATTAGAATGTCAAAAGTAACTTTCCAAACACTCTATATTCCAACTTTATTAGGATATTGATAGGATCATTGGAGAGATGCACGTTAGTCAACTCATAAGGAGTGACCATAGTTAAGCGGTGCTCTTTGGCCCAAAGGAAAGATGGACATGTGTTACAAAGTGTATAAGTTTCTGTGCTGAGATAATCATCTTTGTATGATCTTCAATACAATGTAGAAACTAACATGCCACAACTAGACATAGCACATAATTAAACTACTAGTATAGGAGTTGACATAACTGGAATATAAGGCCTTACAGGAAAAGTTGTCGTTTACATCAAGAGAAAAATATAATAGTAATACTCGTATTAAACAGAAAAGAATTGCTAATACTATAGTCATCCCTAGTAATATTAAGCACCTTGCCCTTGCTGAGTCATCTCAAATGATATTGTCATTGGAGCTACTAAAACTCAGCTCCTCTGAATCCTTGATGGAGTTCACAGTAGATGAATATGTTAACTGTGACTTCCACATGCGGTAAAAGATATTATCTTACCTGATTCTGTATTCTTGGGCCACACCTACCGACAGAAGTAGTTGTATCAACCTTAGGCTTTATTCATGTTGAAAATCTTCTTCCATTGGTTATCATCAATTTGTGGGCCCGTTCGCATACACCCGAAATGATCATGTTTAATGGAAGAAAGTCAACACTATAAACAGTCTTACTAGATATAGTAAAATAATTTTGACATCCAAAAAGGATTTTTTTTCCCCTACGCAAAAACCTGTAGTGAAAAGTCTTTATAAATTCTAGAAGTAACTTTTAGCAACCGACTTTTTTTGGGTTATTATAAAATTATGTAAGCCCTATGCAAAACTTTTATATCTACGTATAGATGATGCATATGTAAGATGAAGAAATGTTATGATCATCTTTTCCTAATGAGTGTTTGTTACCTATGGATCCCATAAGGAATAGTCTGGTATTTCTTCCCAGTCACCCATAGGATCAAAGTTAGTATTGTTAGAAAAATATTCATTCAAGTTCATCCATAACGTGGGAGAATCAGGTGGTTCATCATTTATTGCCTGAATTTGGCTAGGAGAAAGTCCAATGTTGACTGGCACTGTGTGTCCCGAGCTAGACCCACTCTGCTCGTGCTCATATTGTTGAATGCAGGGTCTTAGCTGCATGGCAGCCTCGTGCTGATATTGTTGAATGCAGGGCCGTAGCTGCATGGCAGCCTCTTGAGCTGCCATGCGTATGTATTCTGCATTTGAATTAACTGGCATCGGGAGACTATGTACCCTATCTGGGAAATTGAGCTTGGCAACATCACCCCTGAGGTAATATGCCGCTGCGTCATAAGCTGCGGCCGCCATTTCGGGTGTTTCAAAACTCCCTAGCCAAATTCTGGAATTCTTTCCGGGTTCACGAATTTCAGATACCCATTTGCCCCATTTCCTCTTTCGGACACCCCTGTAAACCGAAGAAGTACCACCTCCTCTTGTGGAACGCTGGACATTGTCATTCATATTTAAACTGTTTCACTATATTTGTAAGAATTATCAATGTGTAATGTCATGGTTATTGAGTAGAATCCAGGCATGTATATATAAGGTGCGGATATAGTGCACTTCCTAAACATATATATTAAAAGTTGTTGAAGGGGGGCTTCCAAGTAGTTACAGTCTACATCAAAATCATTACTAGATTTTTTATGTTTTACAAAGTTTGCATCAAGGCAATAATATTTCTTTAGACTTAGATTAGACCATTAGGAGTAAGGACAAGTGTCTCTTCACTAGTTTATGTTTATGGAATCTTGCTAATTGACCATTTATAAGAAAATGATACACTTTGAATATTGGAAGACAGAAATTTGTTTTATGATGTTTGTAACGCGGTTTCCCCTCAGGTGGCCTATCCTTGTTCTTCTTGGCTCCACTATATCTTTTTCTACCTAGTACCAAAAGCTTCTTTTTTCTTTTAGCTGCCCAAAGAATATGTCAGCTTAAGTTATTAAACAAATGTTATAGTTTGGACATCTTGTTTACTGTATTTGATGTTCATGAATCGGGTTCTCACATGATACTATGCGTCTCTAGATCGGTTATGGTGATAACTTGAGGTGGGTTTCGACATGTTTAAAGGCAAATATTATGTGCTCTCTTTTTGAGATTAAATCGTGAAAGTCATACAAGTTTGTCTAAAAGCAAAAATGTCTAAGTGGGTTCAAAGTCGCTGTGGAATCATTTTATTTCATAAGTTAATTTTAATTTAAAATGTAATTGTTGTATCTATACTACTTTACTAGATGAGTACCCGCACATAGCAGCGAGATTTTCTAGCAACGATAATTAACGATATACGATATTGTAGTCGCTTATTGAAATAATTTCCACGCCACAAAGTATGTCTTTTTTTGTGTATTAGGGTTTAGAGAGATCAAAGTTTGTGTCTGTGTGTGTGTGAAATAATCAATATTTTTCAACATCTTAGTAGGACCCATATTTCAACTTTTAACATTTCAACTTTCAACCAAAGAGATACATCATTTATAATGTAGTAAAGATAAAGATAAAGCATTTGGGACATTCTTAAAATACCAAAGCTGAAAATTTAAACTTTTTTATTTACTAAATAAATCAAGTTGTTGATATCTTTATCAACACTAGTTGGGTACCCGCGCGATGCAGCAACCGGTACCCGTGTGATTGTTGTTTTTGAAGTATTTTTTATGTCACATTTTTAAACCTATGAGTTAAGATTAAACTAATGATAACATTGTACCCGTGTAAAGAAGCGGTTTCTGAACAACCTTTACGCCAACTTTCTAAAAAGAGAGAGTTTTACCTGGTTTAAATATGCCTGGCGATAGTACGCTCAAACCCCGTGAATAAATCGGTCAATGTGACGAGAATCACGGTTAAAAAAGAAAAAATAAAATAAAGAAGCCATTTCTGAGCACTAAAAGTGGAAAAGAAAATACTAAAATTATCATCATATTTTAAAAAATGTCGTGCTCTTGACATACATTTTAATACATTTTTATTAATTTTATTTATATTATTTTCATTATCTCAATACCATATCATGAGTGAATGGAAGAAAGATAAAAATAAATAAAAGTAGTATTTTATGGAAAGATTCTTTTTTTTTAACCAAATTGTCAGCCCACCATGTCAGTATGTGTGACTAACATATCCCAAACACAGTTTTTAATTGTCCTCCTCCATCATCTTTATTTCTATATCTTACTGTTATAAATTACTCATCTCCTCTAAATCTTGTTCTAAGTTTCAACCGCAACCCATTAATCCCGGTGACATCAAAGTTAAATCCCACTTCTAGTTTTCAGATCCATCCAACAACATGAATCATCAAAATCGGAAAACCAACGAAACAACTAAACAACCAGATCTATCCCAAGACTACCGAATCTACCACCGAAACCAAAAAAAATAAAATACAACAAAGTCGTGATAGTTTTGGGTAAGGTTGTAGCAGCGAGAATCTGCGGTGGTGGTGGAGGAGAGAAGGTGTCGTTAAAACCAAATTTTCTGCAAATAGCAAGTAAGAAAGTCTGAATTTTCAGACTTTCCGTTTATGGAATAGTTCCAAATGTTTTATAATATACTAAGTACTCATAATCATTTTTTAGGCTAATAAATATTAATCTCTTACCCATTAAGTTGGTATTGTTAAAATTGTAAAAAATCGAAAAAAAACTTCAAAATTTTAAAAAAATTAATTGTTAATAACAATATAGCAAAATGGATATTGAATTAAAGAGGATAAAATTTTAGAAAATATGGTGAAATTAGATTATAAAAATAACAAATTAATAAAAAGATTTTTTAATTTTTTAAAAAAAAAAGTTACTTAAATAGGTTGTTACAAAAATTTGTTATAAAAAGTTGTTAGAAAATGTTATAGTATATAATGTTTATGAAAATATTAACAACTTGCTTTATTTAGTATAAAAAAGTCTGAATTTTCAGCCTTGCTATTTTAAGAAGGTCCTAAATGCTTTATATAGTAGTATAGACTAGCATGGACCCGCGCAATGCGGCAGCGAGTACTTATAATCATTTTGAAACTAATAAATATTAATCTCTTATCCATTAAGTTTGCATTGTTAAAGTTGTAAAAAATAAAAAAAAAACCTCTAACTTTATAAAAAATTAATAGTTAATAAAAATATAGTAGCAAAATGGATATTGAATTAAAGAGCATAAAATTTTAGAAAATATGGTGAAATTAGATTATAAAAATGATAAATAAATAAATAGATTTTTCAATTTAAAAGAAAAAATGTAATTTAAGTAGGTTGTTACAAAATTTTGTTACAAAAGGTTGTTAGAAATGGTTATAGTATATAATGTTGATGAAGATATAAACAACTTGCTTTATTTAGTAGGAAAAAAAGTCTGAATTTTCAGCCTTCCTATTTTAAAAAGGTCTCAAATGCATTATAAAGTAGTATAGATAAGTATGATATGATATGATTATATACTATAACCCTTTTCTAACAACTTTTTGTAACAAAACTTTTGTAAACCTACTTAGATAACAATTTTTCTTTTAAATTAAAAAATCTTTTTATTTATTTATTATTTATATAATCTAATTTTACAATATTTTCTAAAATTTTATGCTCTTTATTCAATATCCATTTTGCTATATTTTTATTAACTATTTTTTTTTAATTTAGAGGTTTTTTTTTTATTGTTTACAATTTTAACAAAACAAGCTTAAACTTAATGGATAAGAGAATAATATTTGTTAGCCTCAAAAATGATTATGCGTACTCGCCGCCGCATTGCGCGGGTCCATGCTAGTTTATACTGATAATGCAACAATCAATACACCAGCGATAATAACATTTAAACCCAAAGTCTTTCGAGTCTGATACGAATCGCATACAAAGGTCCTATTTGATCATAATAACCCATTACTCCATCTTACCTGACTTGTTATTTAACTTCCACGCCTGTTAATCTGTTATGATCGTGATGACAATGCGATAATTGTGCGGCAAGCAGACAAAGACAGTGATGGTGGTAGAGATACAACGATGGCGGTGGCTGCGGGTGCATGAAGTGCATATACAAGAAGAAAGTTATTTTGGAGCCTTGTTTTTTGGTGGAAACCAAGGGACAAATCCCCACCTTTCATTTAGCTTTGATCTAAGGGTGGGGATTAATATAAGATTTAATTCAATTAATCATTTTTATTGCCAATATATAGAGGTGGCAAAATGGGCGGGCGGGCGGGCACGGGCGGCGGGCTAAACGGCCAACGGGCTAATCGGGCGGCGGGCTAAACGGGCGCGGGCTAAACGGGCACGGGCGAAATGGGCGGGCAAAACGGGCGGGCTAAACGGGTGCAAGCTAAAAAGGGAAAAAAACAGATAAAAACCTACAAATAAAAAATAAAAATACTTGTTTGAAAGCCGGGATAAAAAATTTAATAAAAAATTCGTCGAGTATACTAATTTGTATTTTACAAGTGCGTCCGTTCAGCCCATTTAGTTTCTTATATATGCGCCCGTTTAGCCCATTCATTATAAAGAATGGGCAAAAAGTGCCCCATCCTTTTTTGAAAATGGGCAAAAAATGCCCGTATGTATCAAAATGGGCAAGATTTACCACCTCTACCAATATATAAACTCTTTTCCCCCAATTTTTTTTATCACTTCGCTCCTTTTTTCACACACAGTTCGTGTGTGTTTCTTTCAACCGTTTCAGTTACAAAAAAAGCCGTTTTTCTCATTCTGTTATACCGATCCACAAATTCCGCTTCACCATTGATCATCGTTATCATTTTACTGCTTATTATTCCACAAATTCATTTATATTATGGCTTTTGATTTGAATGAACCTACAGTTCCAGATTTAGATGCTGGTTTAGTAGGTTTGGATGTTAATAACGGTTCTACTGTATCCGGATGCGGTTCTACTTCTCTTTTGGCTGATCATGATAACTGTGATTGTAAGTTTGTAGATTAACAACTTATTTTTTACTCTATTTTGTTGTTAATGCTTATTAACAACTTATTTTTTATCATGTTTTATATCAATTGTGATATGTTGATGTTTTGTTACTAGTTAACATGTTTTTGTTGATGTTTTTTATGTTCTATCACTATTGATATGTTGATCTTTTTACTCTTTTTTTGTTGATGTTTTGTATGTTGTATCACTATTGATATTTAGTTTAAAAGTTTTTTGTTTTTGCTGTCCTTTTTATGATGTTTTTTTTGTTTTATCAATAGTGATATATCATGTGTTTTATCATTTTATGAATGCTTTTTGTTTCAAACAAGTAAAGGTATTTAAATGTTTTTGTATGTATTATAACTATTGATATTTAGTGTAAAAAGTATGTTTTTTTGTTCTTTTATCATGTGTTATCACTAGTGATATATCATGTGTTTTATCAGTATGTGTTTTTTGTTCCAAACAAGAAAAGGTATTTAAATGTTTTAGTATGTTTTATCACTATTGATATTAGTTTAAACTGTTTTTGTTTTTTTTTCCTGTCTTTTATCATGTGTTATCACTAGTGATATATGCTGTGTTGTGTTATATTATTTATGATATCTGTCCATGTTTTATTTTTTTTTTATATTATATTCATTTTTCTTTGTTTTATTTTCTACAGCTGGTAACAGTGATAAAACATCTTCATCGTTTGATCATGATGAGATTCTCGACGGTCCAGATGGTTCACTTATAGTTGTTCCTAGGGTTTATGCTAGTGATTTACCAGTTTTAGGGACTGAATATGATAGTGTTGATGAATGTATTAGTGTTTATAAGAAATACGCTTCAGTTGCGGGGTTTGGCATTAGACTATCTACTCAGAAACGATTACGTGGTGGTTTTGTGAAACAAAAGACGTTAGTTTGTAATCGGTATGGTTGTCCGAAGAATATATCCTTGAATACTTTAGAGCCTAAAAAGACTGATAAACAAGTAAGGACTTCAAATATTAGGATATGTGGTTGCAAAGCGCGTGCTGTCTTTGATTTGGTTCCTGGTACAATAAAGTATTCGTTGACAACTTTTATTGTTGAACATAATCATGAGCTTGATAAGCCTGAGTATAAACACTTGTCCAAATCTGAGAGGAAGTTAACATACGTCGAGCAGCTGTTTATTATCAAAGCTATGAGTTCAAATATTGGTGCTGTTAAAGCGCATAAGTTTTATACTGGGTTGAAAGGGTCTGTATCTCTAGTTCATGGTACTCAGGTGGATTTTAAGAATTTTGTTAATGGCTTGAACTTGTTCATAGGAGATAGTGACGCTCAGATGTTGATTAATCATATGGAGGACAGGAAAGAGTATACAAAACTATTTTCTTTTGAATTTTTTGTTGAGAACGCGGAGTTGTGCGGTTTGTTCTAGGCTGATGAAGTTGCGAAGTGTAATTACAAGGAATTTGGTGATTATTGTATCATTTGATGCCACGTACAGAACCAACAAGTATGTTTCATTATTATTGTTTCTTCATTGTTTTTTTATTACTTTGTTAAAGTTTATACTATTTTTCAGGTACAAAATGGTGTTTGTGCCATTTACGGCTATAGACAACCATAGAAGGTCTGTTACTGTTGGTTCGGGGTTGTTGAAGAAAGAAACAACTGAATATTATGGATGATTACTTCGATCGTTTAAGAAGGCAGTTGGTCGAGCGCCACAGATTGTTGTTACTGATCAAGACGGTGCTATGCGTATCGCTGTTGCTGAGGAGTTGCATGAATCTAAGCATAGGCTTTGTATGTGGCACATCATGCAGAAAGTCCCAAAAAAGGTATTCATTTTTCTTTGTTTTTATATCACTTGTGATAAATTATTAATGTTTTATATAAAAAACCAAAAGATTATATAGTTCTCTTATTTGACATTTTTCTTATCACTAGTGATAATGCACTGACATAAAAAAATTTATTTTGTATATAATCTTTATTGTTATATCACTATTGATATTGCATTCTTTTCCCAGATTGTTTCTGAAATTTATGATAGCACAAAGTTCAAAGAAAAGTTTGGCAAAATTGTTTGGAATATGTATATCCAACCTGATGAGTTTGAGCTTAGATGGAACAGTCTTATGGAGGAGTTTAATCTTGTTGGACACAAGTGGCTAACGAAGATGTATAATATTAGAACATCATGGATCCCTGTTTTTTTGTTGATTCACCACTTTGTGGGTTAATGAGGACTACTTCCAGGTCAGAGAGCGAGAACTCTTTCTTTAATTATTTCTTGAGCTCCCGTGCGACCCTTGTGAAGTTTATGCTTAGTTACGAGTCTGCAATGGATAGGCAGAGATACCTTCAAGAACAGTTGGATCATCAGTCTTTTGACTCGTTCCCTACTTTGTTGACTCCCTTACTGATCGAAAAACATGCTGCTGGTGTTAACACCCGTAATATTTTTAATCGTGTTCAAAAAGAGATTGTTGCAGGTTCATGGATGTGTTCGGTAAATGGTATGAGTTCAAAAGAGGGTGTTTTTGTTACTCTTATTGAAGAGGAAATATCTCAAAAGGTTGTTCCAGAAGTTATTGATAAAGAAAGTAATTCAGAGAATCTTGAAGAAGAGATTGATTTGTGTAAAAAAATTTCACGGAAGTATGAGGTATATTTTGTTATTTTTAATTTCTAAAGATTCATATGTTTTATCACTATTGATAGTTTATACATTATTTTTTATAGCTATTTTAATATAAATTATCTTTTGTTTGATATATGATTGTTTTGATGTTTTTTAGGTGATATATAACAATCAAGATTCTTCAGTTTCCTGCTGTTGTCAGCTTTTTGTTCGTGTTGGGATTTTATGTCGTCATGTTTTTTGTGCTTTCAAGAACTGTAATGTGTCTCGTATCCCAGATCAGTATATACTTAGGCGTTGGACAAAAGATTTGATTCCAGCTGATTTGAGGAACAAAAAAAAAACCGATATGGCGAGAAAAATGAAGCAATTGAGAAGCTTTCTATTGAGGCCGCAAATGTGTTTGAATCATGTATACATATGTTGAGTAATAATGAGCCTAAGCTAACTTCTTTTGTGGGCAAGATGAAAGCATTAAAGTCTGAGTTCGAAGTTGGTTTGCCTCCTGTTCCAACACGTACAACTGCTCAGATTGTTGAAAAGTTTATGGGTGTTAAGGAGCCTAAGAAGAAGCTTGTGAATAATCCAACAGATGTTCGGACAAAGGGGCGTGAGAAGCAGCCACAGAAGCAGCAGCAAAAGCGTATTAAGAGTGGAAGAGAGATATCAATGGCTAAAAGCAATAAAAGGAGGAAGATGGGTTGTACTCTTTGTTCAAGTACTGACCACACCTATAGTACTTGTCCACTCAAGGATAAAGCTGATTTTTCTTATTCTACATCAGTTTCTTCTGCTGGTCGTGATGATAGAGACGGTTGTCATGTTACTTAATTTGTTCAAGCTTGTATATTCTGGAATCCAATGCTGTTTATCTACTATCAATTTTTTTTTTGATTATCACAAGTGATACTTTTATTTTCAATAATGTTGAAAACTTATGTTCATTTGTTTTATCACTAGTGATACTTTCCTTGTGTATGTACTATCAATTGTGTTCTTGATGATCAGTGTTATTTTTAATAATTGAGTTCAGTATGTTTTATCACTAGTGATTCAATGTTTAAAGTAGATAGTTTGTTTTATCACTAGTGATTCAATGTTTTAAAATATCCTGTTTGTGATTTGTTTGTGTTATGTTATATTCTTTGTGTTATTATTTCATGTAATTTGACTGTTTTTCAAGGTCTTCATGAAATTATTTTTTCGATTCAATGAATGTGTTTCTTTCTTTTGAAAATTTATAGTGTTTAATTTTACTTGAAATATCACAAGTGATAATTTATTTATTTTTTTATGATAAAGTTTAGTACTATGTTTTTTGGATTTTAACTATGAAATTAACTTTGAATATATCACCATGGATAATGTATTTAGAATGTCGTGTGTTTTTAATCACAAGTAAATTTATAAAGCTTTGATGTAAAATGTTCATTTTACTTAAAAAAGTGTAGGGATGATGAACACTTTCACACACACACACTTATATGATGAACACTTCCTAAATGTTCAATATCAAAATCATTTTAAACAAGTTTCTCCTACCATTAAAATAAAAAAGACTAACCAAAGATGAATCAAATTTAACAAAAACTAACAAAAACATGGAAGGATCATCGAGTATACCTCCGATTACAACAGATCCAATAGTTCAAAGCGAATGTACTGGAACTGATAAAGGTATTTCATTTTGAAAAGAAAAAAAAACATTTGTATTGTTCTATTGATTTTGCATTTGATTTATGTATTGTTCTTATTTTATGATGTTTTGTGATTCTATGTTTGTTATATTTATATTTGCGTTTAAAATGTTTGTTAAAGTGCCCGAACCAATTATATGTCATTTTAATTTTCAGTTAATCAAAAAACTGTTAGAAGAAAACAATTGCCTAGACGTAATTGTAAGAAACGAACCGACAATATAAGTTTTAGGGAAATAGAAGAGAAACGTAAAATAGAATTCGATGAAGAAGAGATAAAATTGAAAGAAGACAGTTCTTTTGTTGATGATAAAAGAAGGCGAGAAGAAAGGGGAAAGGAAAAAATTATTGAAGGAAATGATGATTTTGTAATGAATGGTTCAGAGAATAAGAGCCAACAAAGGGGTAGAAAAAAAGAATATAGGTCATTGATATCACGTGCGTCAATTAGGCCTCTTTACGAAGTAATGCGTTGTTTAACAGCCCAAAGAAAGAAGGTAATCAAAGATATGGGTTTTGGAGCTTTGATTGATTTTCCGATATTTGATATTCCAAGCAAACTTGCATTCTTTGTGGTTGATATTCTTGATATTACATCAATGCTATTAAAGTGCCCATCAAAAGACATTTTACTTACTCCGAAAACAGTTAATCAAATTTTTGGACTTCCAATGGGTAAAAGGAACTTGCAACGAGAAGGAGAACGACAATATGGTGATCCATTTATTAAAAAATGGAAAAGTCAGTTCAAGAATGTCAACATGGTTACAATCAAAGAATTATCAGATGTTATATTGGAGACTAAAAATGATGATTATATGTTTAGGATGAACGTCTTGACTTTGATTTCAAACACTTTAGGAAGTTGTGATGTATCATCAACTATCAAATTCACAGTCCTGAAGAATGTGTTCGAAGGTGATGACGTTAATGATATAAACTGATGTGAGCACATTCTTGATTGTGCTAGTTTATCGAAGCTTGCATGGTAATTAAGGGAATCATAGGAAGAGTGTTGTGTATTACAGACCAGCTATGTTCCTGATGGTAATTTACGAACATTAGTATTTTTTATACCAACTTTTTTTGTCTTATATAAAATTTGATATTAATGTTATAATACATTTTATGATACAACTTGCATATGTTCATTACACAAAGTGTGATCAGATGAAAGTAACGAGACGAGTACCATCGATTAAAAGCTGGGATTCAAGTCTGTTGAACCAAAGAGAAACAATTGAAGTCAAGAAAAATTCTATGGGAACATCAGAAATTCTTCTAGATTTAGATGAAGTAGAGCAAAATGTACAAAGAGAGGTTAGTTAAGTTAACATTTTATCACTCGTTATAAATCAAATTCTTTTTTAAGTCTAAAATTGTGTGTATTTTTTACTTTAATCAACTTTAAAAGATTATCAATAGTGATTTATCAATAGTGATTAAATTAAGTAATAGATTATCAATAGTGATTATCAATAGTGATATATATGATCAGGGATACTCATATATGTAATCATAATTAACTAACAGATTATCAATAGTGATTATCATTAGTTATAAAAGTTTTAATGTATTATCACTATTGATAATATATTAAAGTTAGTTTTTTATTAGTATTTATTAAAAAATTTAATGTTTTATCAATAGTGATTATCAATAAGTATATTTTTCTTGTACATTATAGGAATTGTATGGTTTGATTCATCAGAGTATTGAGAACATTTTAATAGATAAATCAGAAATAGAAGAAACAATCAATGACAATTTGTTGAAGTTCCAAGATGATTCTAAGTTGATTGAATTTAGGGCCAGACTAAAAGAAATTTTCAAAGAACCCGACATTCCAGAGTACCACACTTCTTCCTCAGAATCTGGCGATGAGAATGATAATCTTTCAGGTGGTGATCAAGATATGAAAATCAGTAGTCAAGATGATGACGGTTTTAATGATGTAAATCTTGGTTCTGAAGTACAAGATGTAGGCACGAAAACAGAAGATTGGGGTAGTAAGAAATTGGAATCCGAACAAGAAAACGTTCAAAGTGTTGATGAAAGCATTTTTAGTGGTGGCACATACTTTGTTGGTGATCAAGATGTGAATATGTGTAATCAAGATGAGCAAGGATTGAATGATCAGAATGTTGTTTCTGAAGGACAAGATGGAGGCACCAAAACAGAAGAAGTTGGAAGTAGTAGGAAAATGGAATCTGGGCAAGAAAATGTTCAAGATGAGGAAGGATTGAATGATCATAATGTTGTTTCTGAAGGACAAGATGGAGGCGCCAAAACAGAAGAAGTTGAAAGTAGTAAGATAATGGAATCTGGGCAAGAAAATGTTCAAGATGAAGAAGTATTGAATGATCAGAATTTTGTTTCTGAAGGGCAAGATGGAGGCACCAAAACAGAAGAAGTTGGAAGTAGTAAGAAAATGGAATCTGTGGAAGAAAATGTTCAAAGTGTTGATGAAAGAATTTGTAGAAATGATTCATTTTCAGTTTCCGAACAAGAAACGGAAATTGTTAATCAAGATGAGGTACTATTGAATGATAAAAAATTTGTTTCTCAAGTGCTAGATGGAGGCACTAAAACAGAACACGCTGGAAGTAGTAAGAAAGTACAAACTGGGCTAGAAAAGGCTAGAAACATAAAGTGCGTTGCAGATTCTGATGATTTTGATTATGATGATCCTGGATTTTGAAGCAATCAGTTGAAGCAATAGATCGAGTTTGCCAAAGTCAATATGATGAAGGATTAAATGGTCAAAATTTTGCTTTTGAAGGACAATATGGATCCGCAAAAAACAGTAGAAGCTGGAAGTAGTAAGATAATGGAATCTCGACAAGCCAACGTTCAAAGTGTCCATGAAAGTATTTTTAGAAGTGATTCATATTCAGTTACTGAACAAGACTTGGAAATAGAGAGTCGAGATGCATTACTTTTGAATGATCAAGCTGGAAGTTTAAAAAAACAAATCAAGCTGGAAGTATTAAGAAAGTAGTTATTGGGCAAGAAAATGCAACAAACCAAAAAATCAATATAGATGTTGATGATCCTCAATTTTTGAAGCAACAAGTTGAAGCAACATGTAAATTTTACCAAGGTCAAACAAGTACTTTCTTGGTTCATGATTCAGATTCAGAAGAATCAATGAATAATTATTTTGAATTTGTAGAGCCAAAACTTTTAGCTGAGCTTGCCGCGAAACATAAAGCCGAAGAAGAAAAAAATCAAAAAGGAGATAATGTACAAGTTATTGATTCGGACACACTATCTGGTACATCACCATCTGATTGCAATATTCCTTGGACTCCTGGTTCCCAACCAAGTTTTGATTTGCGTATAACACCAAAAATTGAAAGGCAGAAACTCAGGGCAGTAAGAAAAAGAAAAAGGGAAGAACAGAGAAGTTGATATGAGCTAAAACTCATATCAATTTATCAACAAATAACCCTAAAACATGAAGCAAAATACCAATTTATCTTGTAAAAACAGTATTATGTGGTATGTTTGTGTTTGTGTACACTTGTGTAGGTAAAAGGATGCATTTCCAAGCAAACAAGGAATAATCAAGCTTAATTTGATGAAAAAGACAAAGAAGGATCAAAAGTTACAAGACTTTGAAAGTGCAAGGACCTATCTTGACAATCTGCCAAAGATGAAGGATCAAAGTGTAAATATGTAAAAGTCAAGATCATAGTCAAATTTGGTCAACTCTCAAGTCAACTCAGTCAAAGGACCAATTTTGTTCAAGAATGAAGTTTGAAGGACCAAATATGCCAAAGAAAGGAAGTTACAAGCTCAAAAAGAAAATCTGCCAAAGTCAAGGGGTTAATTCTGCCTATTTTGGAAAGTTAATACAAGTGTGATCCATGTGTTATACTTTGGACCAATGAGAAGCAAAGAAAAAGTGGTCATGGATTGCCAACTCATGGCATTTAATACCCACTAGCGCCGCATTAATAAATGAGTGAATCATAACAGTGGAATCCGTGTGCACCCTTTTCAACCAATGAGGATTTGACACGTGGCATTTTCAAATGAACAAAAATTTCCAGGATCGATTTGGAGCTAGAGGCAATTTCATGGAATGATATAAACATCAAAATTGCTCAAAACCATAAGACGAATCCATTGGTCATAACCAATCAACATGAAATCAACTCAACAAAGAATCCCCAATTTGAGTTCATACCTGCAAAATCAATTAAGCAGAATTATGACACGTGGAAGTCTGGGATTGGCTCCAACACGTCACCAACCCCAACTGCTCTTCTTCCCAAGTCTATAAATAGCATACTTAAGCTTCATTTCTTGTAGTAGTTGTAAAGTGTGAAAACACACCCACTTAATTGTTTTAACCAACTTATCATTGTTGATAAACCAAAGTTTTCAATATTTGTTAGATCTTTTCTGTAATGCTATATCACTAGTGATAAACCACTTGTTGATCAACTATTTTTTTAAAACCTTTTTGTAATGCTATATCACTATTGATAAACCACTTCTCATTGATAAATCTGTTTTATCTATTTTTTAAAAACCCTTTATGTAATTCTAGTGATAACCCTCTTATCACTATTGATAAGCCTCTTAAAATTGTTGTTAAGTTGCTGTTTTAATTGTTTTAACCCACTTATCATAGTTGATAAACCAAAGTTTTCAATATTTTTTAGATCTTTTTTTCTGTAATGCTATAGCACTAGTGATAATCAACTATTTTTTTTGAAACCTTTTGTAATGTTATATAAACTACTTCTCATTGAAATCAGTTTTATCTATTTTTTTAAATCCCTTTCTGTAACTCTATATCACTAGTGATACACCACTTCTCGTTGATAATCACAGTTCTAATTATTTTTTAAAACATTTTCTGTATTGTTATATTACAGTGATAAAACTCTTATCATTGTTGATAAACAAAATTTTTAACAATTTTTTTGCATTTTAATTGTATATCAATAGTGATAAACCACTTATCTCTCGTTATAAGCTACAATTTCTAGTGGCAAGCCTTTTTATTGCTTTTAAGCCAAAAATCATCAATTAAATTGATTAAATCAATTATAATCATAATAAGCATATTAATTTTCTCAATAATCATCAAATATTTTATAAATCATCAATTAAACAGATTTTAATCATGAAAAATATAAATAAGCATTCTAATTTTCATAAAAATCGTTTAAATATCATATAATCAAACTCATAAGCATGCATGTAATTATCTAAATATCATATAAATCAATTAAATCATAATAATCATAATTAAAACTTAAAATCATCAAATTAAAACTATAAAATGTTGTATAAATTGAATAAATATGTTTTACCCTCTAGTTTTGCTTATGTCTCGTCGATTTTCACTGTTTTTTTGCTCGAAACAGATGCAGTATTCTTCTGTTCTTCCATTTTTGTGTTTTTTTGTTAGATTTTGAAGGTTTTTTGTGGGCTTTTTGATGATTTTTAGATGTTTTTAGTCAGAGAAAGTATGGGGGGAGACGGTTTGTTTCTAGAGATAGAGAGAAGTGTGTGTTTTTTATTTCGAAAAATGAGCGGGTGGTTACGTTTTAATTATTGGTATATTTTCAATCTTTCACTCAAGTTTGCAAAGTTAACAGTTTTGGCCCCTTCGTGTTTTTTATCCTTTGATCTGGTCCCTCCCAAATGGATGGTCCAGATTGAGCCCTTGGTTTCCACCAAAATACAAGGTTCTTTAATAACCGGACTCGCATGTACAATGGTGTTGGTATGAGTGTAGTCATGGATGGAGGCACTTTTGTTGACATCAGGATTTGACCATGTCAACTGCCAACAAAGTCGAAGTCTGAATTGGGAATTAGGAAATATAATTGATGATATTGATAAGATTTAAGTTCATTTGGATACCATACTTTTTCTTGGATATGATGGGACTCATCCCCACCATTTATCCCATTTTAATCCAATGGATAAGATTAAACACAAAATTTATTTTCATCCTCTTTTTTCAAACATTAGATGAAAATGAGATCAACGACGAGGATGAGTCCCTTTATATCCAAGGAAAATTATGTATCCAAAATAACTCTTCTCGTTTACACCTAAAAATTTGATTTAGACACATAAAAAAAATTGTAAAATGTCTATTCGACCCTAATACGTATTTGATCTTTGTATTTTGTTGCTCTAAATGACATAGTAATCCGTAACTAAAACCAAGGTTTTAAAAGGCGCGTCTTTGCAGCGTTAAGACGGGGCAAAAACGTGAAGCCTGGTCTCTAGGTGAATAAATAGATCTTGACGTTGGCTCTAGGCGTGGCATGAGGATAAGACGTGAAAAGGCGAAAAAAGACGCCAGTTTTTTTGAAAGGCTTTACAAATTTTCAAATATTTAGGATTTTTACTTGAATTTACTAATATTTTCGATTTTAGATTCGATTTACTCATGTTTATAACTCATATAATTATAAATATGATATAAAACAAAAAAATTATAAATATATGTTGCCGCCTTAAGTCACGCCTTAAAGACGCCGTCCCGCTACGCTTTACGCAAAAACTCAAGGCTTGAACATGTCGTCGCGTCGCGCCTCGCGCTATCTGGAACCTTGACTAAAACCCACATACCCCTTCCCTTTTCTCTGTTTTCCTCTTCCAGTTAAACTTCGTGGTTGGACTGAAGACAATATTTGGTAGATCGGATAATAACAACTTACAACGATCATATATAATTACGAGGTTTGTAGAATCCGTGCGATGCACCACGGTTGAGTTATTATGCTTTTTGCAAATTGTTACATAAGTGTTTATGTAGTGCGTCAATTTTGTCAATGGATTTTTTTGGATAGATGTGTGTAAGCATTGGCTACGTTTAATATTAGGATTTTTTACGACTTTATGGCGAAAAAAAATACCAAAATAACATATTTGATAATAGTTTTTGCATGATGGTTGCGTTAATGTGTTGTTTTATGCTTTAATTTTTCTCGCAATGATTTTTGCATAATGGTTGCGTTAAAGTGTTATTTTATGTTTTATTTTTTCTCGCAATGATGTAAATTTGTGCGAAGGATAAAGATTCATAATCTAGCTTAACGAAATCTGGTTATGGTTATGATATTTTTAGAAGTTATAAACTTTGTTGGTAAAAAAAAGTTAAATTTTTGCAAAGTTTGTAAACATTTTTTTTCACATAATATATTAAAAGATTGTGTAGTTTTATCTGGTATTGGGAAAGGCCCAATTTATATTTCAGTTTGTATAGGGTTACATTTTCACACTATCGTTACACAACATAACCGCTCTTGAGTTGTGTCTCGTTCCATTTCAACCAAAAAACCCAAACACATCTCCAAAGGACAAATTACTGTTTGTCGATTCAATGGGTTCCGTGGCAGATTTAATGCCGCCGTTTGGAGTTTGCATGCCATCATGGCAGGTAGAAGCGTTTAAAACCACAAATCCCTATTTTTTTTCTATTAGTAAGTTAGGGTTTTTATTACTTGATTCAAACCTATCTTAATCAACAATAATTTCACCTAATTCCAATCAAACTCTCTTGTTTCCATGGCGAGTTCTTCATCAACCCCTGTCATTCTGAACGAACTCAAAGAGGTATGGGGTGAGAGTGATATTACTCCATGTTTGTCCTTTTACTTTGGCCAGCTTATTGCTCGAGATGAATGTTTCGCCAGTCCGTTACGTGCACAAATAAAAAATTTGAATGGGTATTTCAGCCAAATGTCCATGTTGCTTAAGGAAATGGAGAAACAACCCTATTCTGAATTTGTGGTTGAAGGGCTGGAGTATTTGAAAGATAGACATGATGAGGACACGAAGAAGTTGGCAAGTTTTAATGCTTTGTTGGCAAAGTGAGGGATGGATCAGCCAGAAGACGTCATATGTCCAAATTTATGGATTTGACTGATTAGGTATTTGAATGTTGTCTTAGAGCATGGGGAATCCATAAGCCATGGCTCAAAAAGTGCTGCCACGTCAACTTTTTTCCCATGGCACCAGATTTTCCCATGGCACCAGATTTCACTGGTATCCCTAAGCCGTGGGAAAACTGGTGTCGTGGGAATTTTTTTTAAAAAGTAAATAATAATAAACATTTTAAAATTAAAATAAAATTCATTAAAAAATTAAAAAAACATTACATAAAAAAACATAAAAAACATAAAATTAAAATGCAACAATTAAAACTAAACATGACATAAAAAATCACAAACTAATCTTCTTCATCCCATAGGTGCTCGACAAGGTCTTCTCGGAGATCATTGTGCACTTTCCTATCTCAAAGTTCATTTGTCTTCCTCAAATGTATCTCACATTTCTCATGCCAGTCTCTAACAATGGTTGGTGCTGGATCCACGTACATGTCTCTCATGTTTACCTCAGCTCCATAGGCTTCCAAAATCATGTTATGTAAAATTATACAGCAATACATGATTCTTTTGAGGGTGTTGATTTGCATTGCACGAGCAGGTTGTCGTAGGATACCCCAACGGCCTTGTAGAACTCCGAATGCCCGTTCGATATCCTTTCTTGCAGCTTCTTGGACTCGCTTAAACTTCATTGTTTTTTCATCTCGTGCAACAGAAAATGTTTTAACAAACGTCGACCATGCCGGATAAATACCATCGACCAAATAGTAACCTTTCCTATATGTGTGCCTGTTTACTTCAAACGAACACTCTGGAGCCATATCAGCGATCTCAGCATCAAACAAAGGTGAACCATATAAAACATTTAGATCATTATTCGTACCAGGAACCCCAAAATATGCATGCCAAATCCATAATTTCTGATCCGCAATAGCTTCTAAAATAACAGTTGGGTATTTATGACCAGTCCTTTTAAACTGCCCTTGTAACGCCTTTGGGCAGTTTTTCTACTCCCAATGCATACAATCGATACTCCCGAGCATTCCCGGGAGTCCATGTTTTTGTTCGTGCAACACATATGTAATTTCAATATCATTTGCAGTTGGACGTCTTAAATACTCTTTTCTATATAACACCCAAATGAACTTACAAAAATGATCTAAACATTCTCGTGAAGTACGTTCAGCAATTTGTAAATATTCATCAAATGCATCAGGTGTAGTGTCGTACGCCAATTGGCGTATGGCGGATGTGATCTTTAAAACAGTATTAATACTCTTACGACCGATCGAATCAATGGTTTGCTTAAAATAACTAAAGTACTCAGGCATAGGCTCAGCTTCATAATCTAAAATACCGTTAAGTATTCTATCAAAAAGTGTAGAGCTCATACGATACCTGCGACACGAACGTTCTTCTGGATATTTAGGTTCGTATTCGTCGTCCCCAAAGTAATCATCGAGTAGCCTTTCTTCCGCTAATTCACGTTCACGATAAATGTATGTCCTCCTCCTCTTTGGACCATCACGCGAACCACTGGATCCTAGGAATTGGTCACACAAACTCAAATAATATTGATACGATATCGCGCATAAATCGATCATATTCGGGTTGAAAGAAAGCATTGCTCGTATGTATCGATTCCGTTAAAATAGATAGCATTATTTGGATCCATTTTTTTTTAGAAATGAGAGTTAGAAATATATATGAAAGTGTGTGTGAAGTTTGGTAATATAAGGGGGGTATTTATAAGTTTTTTAAAAGGGTAAAAATGGAATTTTGGGTTTTTTTTTTTGAAAAAAGGCTCCCCCAACGGATATATTACCGTTTTAAAAAAAAATAATATTTTTAAACTCCACCACGAGAGCTGGTGGGTATGGCGCAAGGACCATGGCGCAGAGCCACGAAGCCCTGCGCCGTTGATTTTTGCTGCGCCGTGGCTATGGCGCCACGCCATACTAGTGGATTCCCCCAGTTCTTAGTGTGTTGTATATTGGGAAGTTTTAAAGCTTTGGTGGTTGTCTATCATGTAGTTTGTTTATTTAGTATCATCTGGGTCTTGCAATGTATGTGTCTCTATGAAGCTGTAATGCATCAGGTTTCATGAATGAATGAAGAAATCAGTACTTTAAGTAATAAAATTTGATCTTCTATGAGTTTAATGTTTTATTTTATCTTTGTGTTGCTTTGTTAGAATGATTTATTTTTGTTTCTAGATTATGGAAGAAGTGTCAAATATTAGTTTCCGTATTACTTAGATGGAAATGAGTTTTATATTGTTTTTTTTAAAGAGATAGGTCTACGATTCTATTTGAACCGGCAGTGATTGTTATTCTTTGGCTATTTTGCTTGTAGATGACTTGTTGAGGCGGTACAATTGTGATGTTTGAAACAGATCTTATTTGGGTGTATTTTGGTACGTATATTCATCAAGGTTGACCTGACCGTTTGTGGTTTGATTGTTTTTTTGATAGCCTGTTTGACCTTGTAAAACTCAGTGTATGGAAAACAAAACCCCAAAAAGATAATAACGCATTATCAGGGTATTGGGAGAATTAGGCTATACAATATACTATGTTTCCGATAAAAATAAAGTTGTTTATGGTGTATGTAGAGGTGGCAAATGGGTTGGGTTGGTTTTGGGTCGTGGCTCAAATGGGTTATGGGTCAAATGAGTTATGAGTTAAATGGTTCATCATTTAATAATGGGTCTAATAAGTTATGGGTCAAACGGTTTGGGTCGGGTCAACCCACTAACTCACAATGTTTTCATATCTTTTAACATTTTCATACGTTTTTATCTATTATTTGTTTGATTTTTACGTTTTAATCAGTATTTTACAAAAAAATTTCGATTTTTAATGTTTTCATCACCTTTTTAATGTTTTCGTCTTATTGTTTACATTATAGTCCGATTTTTTAACGTTTTTATCAGTTTTTTACGTTTTCGTTCGGTTTTTCACGTTTTTATAAGCTTTTATACGTTTTCATCAGTATTGTTACGTTTTCATTAGTATTTTTACGCTGTCATCAGTAAATTTACGTTTTCATCAGAAGCACATGTTATTGCAGAAGCACATGTCATTGCAACGAGATGTCGCGTTACTCGAACCAGAAGAACATGTTATTGCAGGAGAAGATAAACTTCCCACTTGTCGGTTCTGCTTATCATAAGTTAATGGACGCTAATATTCATTAGAAAGTGTCACTAGATCAAACATGTTAACAGAATCCATGATTTAGACTCTTAAACCAGCAATGTATCGAGAGACAAGTTGTTATTCTGTCTCTTGGATGTCATTCTTTGCAATTAGTTGGTAAATTTGGTTGTATAAACTTCAACAGACTTGGACCCTTGTTTCATATTCTGCAATGGCTGACACATCAAGCACTCGTAGTTATGAGGAATAAAATGATCCCTAATGACCTTCTTCATCTTCTGCCCAACTCGCAATCCTTGGATTCCCAACTCTGTCCCTCTTCAGTTTCAATGGTTTCCCCCATGCGGATGCCCTACCACATAGCTTGGTAGCGATCAACGAAACGCTTTTGTTTTCTAGAACTTCTTTAAATTCAAATACTTCTTCAACAGCAACAAGCCAATCAATGAACCCCTCAGGATTCAAAGTGTCCCCATTAAAATCAGGAATGTTAACCCTCATTTCAGTCTCCCAGTGCCTATCATTATCCCCCATTCGATCTGTCTTTTGTCGCATTAGTGTTTGTTCATCAACAGACGAATAGCCATCAAACGTGTTTTCTTAAAGATCCTCATCTTCATCCTCCAGATGGTGATAACAAGGCCTCATATTGTTCATCAAATTGTTCATCTGGTCAATCAATTGATCAACGAAAAGATCGAGTCGCTCCTCCATTATCCCCGTAATACGCTCCTCAAATTCTTATTCATTCACGTCCTGAATATTCCTTGTTTTCCTTAGATGCATCTTAATCAGGAAGTTCGACTTTGATACCATCTGATATAGACTAAAAACTAAATATAATAATTGGATATGTTGATTCCAATAAATACCAAAAACAATTCTTCTAACAATCGTTGATTATACTGAATACCAATTATTAGGGTAAAACTTGACAAACAACGACCAATGATTTAACTTTTATTAAACTAATAACTGTCTTGCTAGAGTTAAAGCAAATTGTTTAAGTAAAGACAAGAAACAAAGATAAACCCTAAAACATCAACGGGCTGGACCGTAGCCCAAAGACAAAGTCCAACAGAAAATGGAAAAAACATAAAAATGTAAATAACTCATACTAAAAAGGCTTTTCGGGCCTCGAAAAGTCCGTAACCAGCTAAAAGGTTGTTATAGCTGTGTTCCTCTCGTTTTCCCGGACGTTTTGACTGATCGTGAGCCTTCTAACTCCTTCTGGAGCTAAAGTTATGCCTATTTTACTAACTTTTTTGTTTCACACGATCCTGGGCATCCAAAACAAATGAGTCCATTCTTTAATACTTGAGCTTCCATCAAAACGAAATGTGGTAGACTTGTACTTAATTATTCTAAGATTACAATCAAATAAGAGCGAGATGTAGGCATTCCTACTCCTTGATTACACACCAAAAATACATTAGACTTCAAAGAGTAGTCATTTGACATCTTTCAAATCCTCTGGTAAGCATGTAAGAGATATCTGATGGTATCCCGAACCTAAGAGTTTATATCAGTTATGAGAGATTTCTTTCACCATGATTCACCAAGCCAGTGCTCCAAAGACTACAACAATACCAAGAAAACTTAGGTCATTCAACCAAGACCCATGTTCGTGTATGGTCCCGGAAAGTGTCCGGACCAAATGACACGTGGCGCCTACCGGAGCGAGGCCGGAATCGGAAGTCTACATGGCATGAACAGTGAACATGATGACGTCACTTGCGCCAGGCCCCACCTGGTGCCTTGGCGCATACTCAAAGAAGAAAGAACACAGTGTCAGAACCATGGGACACTTAGACCCATTTAGGGAAAGATCGCAGGTATGAACAATCACATCAATAGGTATCGACAATCTCCTATAAATAGTCTTTCACATTTATTATTATGACATTGAATACTCTGACAACATACATAATACCATATATTACACTTTATACCCCATACTCATTCTCACACCGGAGGTTGGTCCTGGGCATCACCCAGAGCGAGTTAACATGTGTTGTTTCTCGTGTGTAGGTGCGTCATCCCCATTCAGCTTACATGGAAGGTATTCAGTCCCGTAGGCCCTACCGAAAGATTTTAGCATCAACAACCCACAACAATCTATCCGTCAATGGTATGGGCATCATCTTGAAAATGTGATGTTTAGTTACATGATTAATGCTGATAGCGTTGGTTTTTCTCCATTATTCTCAAAAGTTCTTTCTTTTCAGTAAAAAGCACACTACATGAATAGCGGGAAAGTAAAATAAGTTGCAGATATTCCCCATCTACAAACAACGAAAATGCCACAATTAGAATGGAACATTATCAATCATCGAAACTCAGGTACGTTAAAACTGATAGATGAGGAACACCAAACTATCCAACTCAAATACCGTTGGTTGATACCAAACTTTACATTCAACATAATGAATTCCAATTTTGCATATTTCAGACTGAACTAAACCTACAGATCTTACGCCAGCTTTTTTAGAAGAACATATGAACAACTGTGGAGTTGGTGAACATCTACATCTCTTCACATTCCCTCACTTGGTGATATTCTATCTCGTAACTTGCCCTTTCATGGTGGAAAACTTATTTCAAAAGCTTACCATGCACTTTGTTTGTCTTTAATTTGGGTCATTTGGAGGTGGCCAAATAAGCTACTTTATGCTTCTGAGACTGAGGTTGACTCGATCCTACATGAGGATATTTTTTCTTCCCTTCAAAGGCTTTCCTTGCTTTGGATAAAAAATCGTTGCTCAAAAAAGGATATAGCTTAGAATAATTGGACGCTTAATCCATGTAATTTTGTAGTTTCTTAATGTCTTTATGTTCTTGCTCTCGAGATTTTTCTCGTAGCTCGAGTTTGTTGTATTGATTTCCCCTCGGGGCTTCCATTTATATTATTGCTTTGCCGTTCAAATAAAAAGAAGAACATGTGAACAACTTATGCATAAGAGCTCATAATGTTTGCATCTCGGTCCAACGTAAAGAACATGATTGGACCCGTTTAAGACCCACCTGAAGCAATGCTAAAAAGAACACCGCATGCTTAGAGTGAAGTTGTAGATCAGCCACTTACCTTCATCACGATAAAGACTAGAGAATTTGGAGAATCTTACATTCGCTAGACTGCACTATCTGTCTATCATTATATCAGCTCACTCATTTGTATTTCAATATACTATCATGTCAAAGTCAACTACATATTTACGACACTCGACTTCTCATAGTATTGAGAAGTAAGACATAAACCTGAAGGACCTTAATGTATATAAGCTAAAGATGGAGGGGGAGTATTTGTTCTTGGACGTCAAGTTTCATTCTGCAAGGGCTAGAAGTGTCAAGAAGTGAAAGAGTTGGGCTGACTTGCAAGACAGGAGTATATATACTCCTCCACCTAACAACACACGTCTATTATTCATTCTGTTTACTTTTTCAATCACGTTTTACTATGTGTTTTTAGATCAATCGTTTTGATCTAAACTTGTGAGTTTGGAGAGTTGTTTTTGATTCTTTCTTGTACTCAGATATTGTAAATTGATTCATTGATAAAGAGAGCCAAGGGAAGGTTGGCTGGGTTCTCTGTTATATTGTTCTTGATCAATTTAGAGATAGATTCACTTGTTTTTACATGGTATCAGAGCCTGGTTCTCTGAATCGTGATTAAAATCTTTTTTCAAAATTAGGGTTTTGAAAAACTTGGGGGTTTTGATCTATTGTTGTAGATCTTGGTCTTGTTCTATTGTTTGGTGGTTTAATCTGGTGTTTTGGTGTTTTTTTCAAAGATTAATTGGGTTTTTCAAATTAGGGTTTCTTAAAGTTTTTTGGGGGTTTCGGTTAAAACTGGTGTTTTGATGTGGGATCATTTTTTAGGTCTAATTGTTGATTCTGATTACTTAATCAGAAAACCCTAAATTCAGAAATTAGGGTTTTCTAATCTTGGTAAGTTGTTTGTGTTTATTGTTCTTGTTATTTTCTAACGTGCAGGTTGTTATCTCCGCTGCGTTGGATAGATCATCTTGATCTATTGTTGGCGTATTTGGGTTCTCTGGATTGTCTTGATCCAGAGTTCTTGCTTGGTTTTGCTGCGCGTGCTACGTAACACCTTTCACACTTTCTTTTATGTTTATTGTTTTCTTTATTAGTTTAGTTTATTAGTGGGTTTTAGGTGTCAAAGGGATTAAGTAGTTTGTGGTGTTGATCGATTCGAGGTATTGTGTTAGTTGATTGTTGTTTGTAGAGGAGTTACAAGGTGTTTATCTGTTCTTTCTTGTTCGTGTTTTCTTGTGTTTTTTAGACCACAATCAGGTCTCTGCTCTTGACCTACCACCTTGTGAGTGGTTTGGAAGCCTGAGAACTGTCTTTTGGCTTGATTGTGTGTTCTGTGCTATTGTTTGTTTTTCTGATTGGTAGTTATGTCTGGGCCTAGTTCACCCAAGAGTGGGGGGCCTAGTTCACCCAAGAGTGGTGGTCCACCCAAGGTTGTTGATGTTGTTAAATTTGATGTTTATGATCCTCTTTACTTGCACCCTCAAGATATTGGTTCTCAGTTGATTACCTTCAAACTTGAAGTAACTAAGAATTATAAGGTGTGGTCTGCTGCTATAAAACTTGCTTTACAAACTAGAACTAAACTTGGGTTTATAACTGGTAAATGTGTTCAAGATAATATTGATGGTCATGCTAGAGATCAATGGGATAGATGTAATGCTGTTGTGCTTTCTTGGTTACTTGGTTGTGTTTCACCAGATTTATATAAAGGTCAAATTTTCTCTAAATATGCCCAAGATGTTTGGGATGAATTGGAAGAAACATATAATAAGCAAGATGGTTATGTGATATATAATCTTCATCATAAGATATATACTTTAACACAATCTGACATGTCTTTATCTGAATATTATCATGAATGTAATTCTTTGTGGAGACAATTTGATGCTCTTGTTGAGTTACCTGACTGTACTTGTGATGGGTCTGAGGCTCTTAAAGAACATAATCAGCTTCTCAGGCTGATGCAGTTCTTGATGGGGCTTGATGATTGCTATAATGTTGTGAGAAGCCAGATTCTCACATCTGATCCCATACCAGATTTGAGAACTGCTTTTGCAACTTTGTACAGAGATGAGTTACATAGAAATGGATCTAAAAATAATAAGACTAGTCCTTCTGCTTTTGTTGTTTAGTCTGGTGGAAATTCTAATAATTGGAATTCAAACAGGAATAATAATAATGGAAGTTCTAATACTGGGAATTCTAATAATGAGAATTCAAACAGGAATAATAATAATTGGAATGTTAACAGGACTGGGTCTAATGGATATAGAAATGGTAACCTTGAGTGTACTCATTGTAACATGAAGGGTCATACTGTTGACAGATGTTTTGAGTTAATAGGTTATCCACCTAACTTTAAAATAAATAATAACAATACTGCTCAAAACAATGTTCATAATGTTAGTGTTAATGATGGTAAGTGTGATCAGGGTAAGACTATATCTCATAATCTTACACTTGATCAATATCAAAGACTCATAAAGTTGCTGAGTGTTTTTGGAGATAACTCAATGGGTTCTGCAACCATTGCAGGTACCTTCAGAGTTAATAATTGTTTTGTTAGTTTTTTATCTTGTAGATTTTTTAACTATAATTCTAATATTAGTACATATTGTACTTATGTTGGATGGATTATAGATTCAGTAGCTAGTCAGCACATAACTTTTTCTTAAAAATTGTTATTTGATATTATTGATGTATCTTCCTTACACATATGTGTTGCTCATCCTAATGGGACTTTGGAATATGTGAAAAAAATTGGATGTTTCAAAATTAATAATTTGGTGATAAAAGATGTGCTGGTTGTTCCTGGATACAAAGTTAGTCTTTTGTCAGTTCAAAAATTGTCTAAGGATATTAAAGTTAATGTTAGTTTTAATGAAAATTGTTGTGTGATTCAGGATTTAGCTCACAATGTCCTAATGGGGACTGGTAGTGAAAAAGATGACTTATATTTTCTTGATGAAGGTAGGCCAGTGTTCAATAAAAGTGTTATTGTTGTCAAATATCTAGTTCTATTTGGCATAATAGGTTAGGACATCCAGTTGATCAAGTGCTAGATGTTCTAAGAAAAGATAATGTTGATATTAAACTTAAAGGATTAGAACCTTGTGATGTATGTCATAAAGCTAAACAAACTAGGGAATCTTTTTCTTTGAGTGATCATAAAACTAAACATCTTGGTGATATTGTTCATCTTGATGTTTGGGGTCCATATAAAGTTACTAGCAGGGAAGGATTTAGATTCTTTTTAGCTGTGGTTGATGATTATACCAGATCTGTGTGGGTTTTTTTGTTAAAAAGTAAAACTGAAGTGTTTTCATGTGTTGAAAGTTTTGTGAAACTTATTGATAATCAGTTTAATAAAAAGGTTAAAGTTTTCAGAAGTGATAATGGGACAGAGTTTGTTAATCACAGGTTTTCTGAATTTGTTAAACTTAGTGGTATAATTCAACTACTTGTGCTTATACTCCTCAACCGAATGGTGTTATGGAAAGAAAGCACAGACATTTACTTAATACGTCTAGAGCCCTCATGTTTCAGGGGGGCATACCATTAAACATATGGTCTGAATGTGTGCTGACTGCTACGTATTTGATTAACAGGTTACCTACTGCTGTGTTATCTGGTAAAAGTCCTTATGAAATGGTTTATGAGTCTAAACCAAGTATTCTTCATTTAAAAGTGTTTGGCTGTTTGTGTTTTTCTAATGTGCTAAATGTTTATGACAAGTTTGAGTCTAGGTCTGAAAAATGTGTCTTTGTTGGATATGCTTTTGATAAGAAGGCATATAAGCTGTTTAGTTTGGAAAATAAAAGATTTTTGTTTTCAAGAGATGTAAAATTCTATGAAACTGTGTTTCCTTTTAAAAATGATGTGATTAGTAAAGAGTTTGTTTTTTCTGAAAATGGTGTTGATGATTTAAATTTTTTCAACATAAATAGTCAAGTGCCTAGTGAATCTGATGATGAGAATGGAGATAGTATAGGTAGTAAGCATGGGCTTGTACCTGAAACTAATGATAAACCTAGTGACAACACTGTAGAGTCTTGTAGAGGTAAAGAAGATGTTCATACTACTTATACAGATGTTGTTTCTGAGGTAGATAGATCATCTAATACTAATACAGATTCTAGTAGGAAGGACACTAGGGTTGAGTATGCAACAAAAGAAATTTCCGATGGTATACCAAACATTGGTAGTGATGATGAGAATTCCTCTGAGGATGAAGGCATAGAGTCTTTTGGTAATATGTTTAATTGGTCACCATAACCAGCAGCAGATAACACTGTTAGGAGAACTAGTAGGAAGGTTAATTTTCCATCTAAGTATAAAGATTTTGTGCTTAATAAAGATGTTAAATACAGTATCAATAAAGTTGTTAGCTATGCTAATTTGAGTGTTGATTATTCTGTGTTTACTACTAGTCTTAATAAAATTCATGAGCCCACTAGATATTCTGAAGCTATAAAAGACAGTAGATGGATTGGGGCCATGAATCAAGAAATGGAAGCCTTGAACAGAAATAATACTTGGATTATTACTGATCTTCCTGAAGGAAGAAAGATTATTCCATGCAAATGGATTTGGAAAGTTAAATACAGATCTAGTGGTGATGTTGAAAGATTTAAAGCCAGGCTGGTTGCCAAAGGCTTTAATCAGAGAGAAGGGATTGATTATGATGAAACTTTTTCACCTGTGGTTAAAATTGTTACTGTTAGATGTGTTTTGAGTTTAGCCGTTAGCAATAACTGGCCATTATTCCAGTTAGATGTTAATAATTCTTTCTTGTATGGTGAACTGGATGAAGACGTTTATATGAAAATTCCTGAAGGTTATAATGATGATAATGGTAATAAAGTTTGTAAATTGGTTAAGTCTTTATATGGGTTAAAACAGGCTCCTAGAAAATGGAATGAGAAGCTTGTTTTTGTTCTTATTGAAAATGGTTTTGTTCAAAGTCCTAATGATTTTTCTTTATTCATTAAGAACAATAATGGAGTTTTCTTGGTTTTGCTTGTTTATGTGGATGACATAGTTATCACTGGAAATAATCTTGATGAAGTTAATAAATTTAAACAATTTTTAAGTACTAAGTTTCTTATTAAAGATCTTGGAAAACTTAAATATTTTTTGGGCATTGAGGTTATTGACATTGATAATGGTATATGTTTAACCCAGAGAAAGTATTGCACAGAGTTATTATCTGAGTTTGGTATGTTTGGATGTAAACCATGTGGTGCTCCTATTGAAGTTAATCCAGATAGTAAAAAGCTGAATAAGAAATTTGGTGATGATAAAAAACTTACTGAGATTACTTCATATCAAAAACTTGTGGGAAAATTGATCTATTTGACTATGACTAGACCAGATATTGCTTATGCAGTACACTGTCTTAGTCAAGTTATGCATAGTCCTATGACTTCTCATTTAAGACTTGCTTTCAGAGTTCTTAGGTACCTAAAAGGTGAACCTGGGTTAGGTATCACTTTTAAGAAAGGTGGTTGTAGCAAGCTGAATGTTTTTGTTGACTCAGATTGGGCTAAATGTAAGATAACCAGGAGATCTTTAACTGGTTATTGTGTTTTTCTGGGGGACAATCTAGTTTCTTGGAAGAGTAAGAAACAAAGTGTGGTTTCTAGATCTTCCACAGAAGCAGAATATAGGGCTATAATGTTTGTTGTGAAGTCATGTGGATTCATAAAGTGTTAAATGATATGAAAGTGAATGTGGTTCTACCTGTTGAAATGAATTGTGATAACAGTTCTGCTATCCAAATATCTTTGAATCCTGTGCTTCATGAGAGAAGCAAGCATTTTGAAATTGATCTTTATTTCTTAAGAGAGAAAATATCTGCAGGTTATATTAAACCTATGAAAGTTAAATAAGAAAATAACACTGCAGATGTATTCACTAAAGGATTACTCATATCTGATCATAAGAAATTTTGTAGTATGCTTGGTTTGTATAATGCTTTTGCAGGTTAAGGGCTTAAGGGGGAGTATTGAGAAGTAAGCCATAAACCTGAAGGACCTTAATGTATATAAGCTAAAGATGGAGGGGGAGTATTTGTTCTTGGACGTCAAGTTTTATTCTGCAAGGGCTAGAAGTGTCAAGAAGTGAAAGAGATGGGCTGACTTGCAAGACAGGAGTATATATACTCCTCCACCTAACAACACTCGTCTATTATTAATTCTGTTTACTTTTTCATTCACGTTTTACTGTGTGTTTTTAGATCAATCGTTTTGATCTAAACTTGTGAGTTTGGAGCGTTGTTTTTTGATTTTTTCTTGTACCCAGATATTGTAAATTGATTCATTGATAAAGAGAGCCAATGGGAGGTTGGCTGAGTTCTCTGTTATATTGTTCTTGATCGATTTAGAGATAGATTCACTTGTTTTTACACATAGCTTATTGTATTTTCTCATACATTAAGAGGAACAAAAGAATCTACTGACATGCTTAGGTTAGTACGGAGTAGTTTTTTTTGTTTACTTTATTCTTCACTTAATTATTTATTATACTTAACGTACGTTGTAATTGTATAACTAGAATATACGTGCAACTTAAGAAATCTTTTAATCAACGTTGAACAAGGTCAATAGATGCTTAGTTTTCTATGAATAAGCTAGGTTTTTCTAATATTATGAGGTTCCTTCTTCTAATAGATATTGTGGGGTTCCTTCTAATATTATGACGGTGGTTTAATATTTGAAAATTGAAAAAAAACAATGTCTAGATTCAATTTGTTTGAATATTTTTATGTTACAAAATGGGTCCTGCAAGTGTTCGTTCACACCCTTAAACATTTGATAATAAACAAAACAATACAATTTTATGTTTGATGGTGGATATTCATGTCACCTGTCATTTTAGAAAAGAGTTTTAGTAATTTTCCAAGCACCTAACTTTAGAAACATTGTACTTTCATGTACGTGTCGGTTTTTATTGGAACTGTAATGTTATTTGTATTCTTCTCCAATGGATTAAATGAGCCATTTCTGTTTACTAGAACTTATGAATCGACAAGTTTGGAATTATTTAGATTCATGGTAAATATTTATATATATGACCGGTGATCAATTTGTATATGTAAGTAGGAATTTCATGTATCTATTATGGCGTTCCATGTAAAAAAGCAAAGTCCTATTTCGATCACCATATCTATCTACTAACTTCAAAACTAGACGCTCTCTAGTGCGGAAAATTAGTCTATTCGCTAAAAGGCAGGCAGTGAAAATTCTCCTCGTAATAGAGCTAAATAAATAAAAAGAAATGATATTCTGTTCGTTTTGGGACATAGATACAACTTCATTTTCAAATTGCGAAAAATCATAAGGTAGTAACTCTTACACGTATAGATTAGTGGCTAAGCTATATCTTAATTTTGAGGTTCATTAGGTTTAAAGTTTTAATTAACTTGTTTAATGTTAAAATTATGTATTTTATAGAAATATACTAGCTAAAAGACCCGTAAAATTCACGGGTATTTTAAAAGAAAAATCAAAGAAGTTACTATCATACAATGCGTATTATAAAATTGTTAGATAAAAAATTACATATGGATAAAAAACGTAAAGTATACTAATAATTGTGATCATACAAAAGTCACATGAAACACAATGATAAATCACAAAAAAACACCATGAACTTTTTGCATGAACTTTTTGCCGGGATGCATGAACTTTTTGCCAACCATTTAAAAGATATAGTTCTACTTTCAAGAACTGACCAGCAACTTTGGCACCTGTAGCCGCTCGATCTGCAAACTAAGTATCTGTTTGGCATATCTTCAAACTCCATATTTCAGTTCTCCTTTTCCATTATATCAGAAGTGGTTCCTAGTTGTGTGCCACATCTTCAAATTGCACATTCCAGTTATCCCTTTTTTCCATTATGCCAAAAGTCGTTCATGGTTAGCATGAGAAACAAAATAACCACTCACAAAATAATAATGTCAAAATAAAAATTAATATAACTAAGAATTATCGTACCTGATGAGATCATATCACTAATGGGTGGCCGATGAAGTTTCAACATCATTATCAGCAGGAGTTGTATCTTGAGTCAACTCTTTCATCACGTAGCCAAACCTTTAGCATCTCTAAATACATCGACACCCACCCAAAAGCCCCTTCCAAAAATGAACATGTTTAGTTTCCAAGGGAGCACTTTTCGGGGAATGAGCAACATGTGACTTGAAGCATCCACAGGAAGTGATCCAAAACCATTATTTGGACATACCTGCTCAAAGTATTCATTTTATCATTGTTAGAAATAAGGTGAGAATGGTTCAGGCAATGTCTCCTATGGTGCTGCATCTCCGTAATAAAAAGAGAAACATAACTAATCTTACAGTATTAACAATAGGCAACGCCATTTTTTAAGTGAGATGCAATTTCCAGTTATCATGTTCTAGCTCTAATTGTTAAAAATGTTTGGCAGTATTTTTGATGAACATGTTGTGCAAAATTTACCATGAAAAGAAATGAGTTTTATAGAAGAAATTGTTGATAAACACTGACAACAATTATCACACCAATTTGAAATCTACGAAATTTTGAAACTTACCACATAATGAGTTTATAAAAATAACACAATTTTAGTCATGACTTTACATAAATAGTTAATAGCATTTAATGGTTATTGAAATTTTGTAATAATTTGAATAAAAATTGTGTTGGAGAAGCTAATGTGATTTATTTGCTTTAGGATACATTAATAAATTTTTTCAAATTTCAAATTTCAAAAGTTACATAACGTATCATTTAAATAACACGATTTTAGTTATGACTTTACATAAATAGTTAATAACATTTAATGATGATTGAAATTTTGTAATAATTTGAATAGAAATTGTGTTGGAGAACCTAATGTGATTTATTTGCTTTAGGATACATTAATTAAAAAATTTTAAATTTTAAAAGTTACATAACGTATCATTTAAATACGACATTCATTAACTTGATTCTCAAAATTTAAATAATTGTTGACTTGCCATAATTATATAACTTGTATTTTTATTTTTTTTATTTTTGTTAAAGTAGTTGTGCACTTATGCTTTTATATTTTTTAAAAATAAGTTTCATTCATGTTTTGTATAATAATGTTTAAATAATTTTTAAAATTTTTTATTATAACTTTTAAACGTTTAAAATTACAAAACGTTGGTTTTTTAGATATATTTATATAGAACACATCACACTAAATATGTTTTAGTAAATGAATAATGATTATTTATATAAAAAATCTTATTTTATTTTATTTATAAATTTTCTACTTATCATCCGTTTAAAAAAAATATGAAGTCTCTTAAAGTTTTTTTTTATGTAAGTTTGTACTTACATTGTATACTTGTTGTGTATGTATAAGCTATTTTACAAAAAACATTATAATTAAATTCTTAGTATATATGGCAAGGTTTACAATTAATTAGTCAATAAAATTTTTACATGATGAAAAGAAGTCGTCTTCTAGTTTTTTCAAAACTTGGTGCAAAATAAAAAGTTAATTAAGGAATGGTTTTTATGACAATTTTAATGCAAAGGCTTAAAAGGTTTGTACAATTGAGTTGTTTTTGGATATGTTTTTAATTTTTCAAGCTTATGGAGCTTGTAAATTATTTTGGTTTATTTAAAAACTAGCTAAAAGACCCGTGAAATTCACGGGTATTTTAAAAGAAACGTCAAAGAAGTTAGTATCATACAATGGGTATTATGAAGCTGTTAGAAAAAAATTCACATATGGATAAAGAACGTAAAGTATACTAATAATTGTGATCATACAAAAGTCACATGAAACACAATGATAAATAAAAGAAAAACACCATGAACTTTTTTGCCGGGATGCATGAACTTTTTGCCAACCATTTAAAAGATATATTATATTTAAAAACTATGTACCAAAAATTGGATTAGTTGAGGTTATCTATCATCAAATATAGCACTTTATGTGAACCACATTTGTTGTGTTATTCGTGATATTACTTTCTTCGCCACATATAACTTTCGTGAAACCCTCTTTAGGCTTAACACGAAACACCAATATATATATATTTGGTAAACTATTTTTCTTGCGATAGCAATAAGTGACGTGCTTAGAAATTTTGTTTTATTATAGTTGTAAAGTGTTTGTAATCCTTATTTTCTGTGTTTAGTTAAAACGATAAAAAGCTAACTAAAGATGGACCGTGTCTCATTCGTTATTTGTTTTTGAAAGATAAAAACTAATAAAAGATGGACCGTGTCCCATTCGTTATTTGGTTTTTGAACTTAAAACGATAAAATCACTTTTACAAACCTATGTGCAAGCTTCATTAAACTTAAAAATACGTTGCATTAATTTTGATTTTTTTGAACTTTAGAACAATGTGTCATTATTTTTTCTTTTTGTCAAAAAACATTTCATTGAATTGATAAATTCAGGGGATAAACTGGATTCATCAATCGTAGCACCACGTTCATTATTTTCGATGATGTCGCAACTCAAGTACCCTAATTCTTCTTTAGGAAAATTTTCTAATAACCTTTCGTTTATAGTGTCTACAACTTCATTGGTTGGTGATTTATCTAAGAAGTAAGAAGTAACAAACAAATGTTCATATTAAAAAAAAACATAAATCGGTTCTGTTAATGGATGAAAAAACAATAATTAACATGAATTATTCAATAAACGTTTAATTTTGTAACAACCACGATAATAAAGTTTCAAGAATTTTTGTCTTCAACCTTGAAGTATGTGGGGGCGAATAAAGTCAACAACCAATGCTCATTCCGTGAAAACCTATTAGTTGAACGAAATAGTAATTAAAAAAAGATTATGAATAATAATTTAGATGTATTTATAAATAGCTTATAAGAATGTGTAACTATAAGTGTATTTTTTTTATGTAAGAATAAGATATAAATGAAATAAATTATGAAACGTAAACATTTTGTGTTAACACATGAGATAAATCAGAGAGTGCATGAGCCTCTTCAACATGCAGGTAGTATTAAATAGGATAACATTAACTCTATAAATATCTAAAAAAAATTATAGAACAAAATAAAAGTAAAAGTGAAATAAGCAATAGAATGAAAGTATGTAACTAAAAGACCTTGTAGTACTTTAGCGTTTTGTTTTCGAGTATTTTAGCGAGAGAAAAGAAGAGAAACGACAAAAATGAGAAGAAAAAAAGGAGATAAATAACATTTTAATTTTGTATATCATGTTTCTAAGTTAGAAAAGAAAAAAAGAGATAATCAGTGATTTTATAATGATACACTTTGTTATCATTTTTATTTATAAACTTAAACTTGTTTAAACTTATAAAATGATTAACCATTATCCGAACCGCAGGTAACCACTCATTTTGATTTATCGCATGTCCATTTAACCGTCTTGTATGGATCGATTTCAGGTAGTAAAAATAGCTGTCCATCTTACGATGATAGTTAAAATCGCCTAACTAATCGAATCGAGCCGAGCCGAGCCGTAAACACTTCTTAGTGCGAGTATAAAAAACTCTCGAATAAATGAATCTGTTATGAAAAAGTGAAAGACAAAACAATAGTATAATTTAATTAGTGTCACAAAAAGGGCCACAATAAGTCAAATAAAGTCCGATAAGTGCTACTACAACCTTGTTAGGGGTGTTTGGTTAAGCTTATGAGTGGGCTTAGGCTTATATTATATAAGCAAATTATGACTTTTATATAATAAGCTTAAAAGCTTTTGTTAAGTGTTTGGTTTAGCTTATATAACTAATATGGTAAAATGACAAAAAAAAATACATAAAAATAAAAAGGATAGTAATTACTAAATAAGGGTATAAAAGTCTTTTTAGGTAATATTTTTATATAAGCTCAACTAACCTTACATAAGCCACAAATTCTTGGCTTAACAAAATCTCCTTATATAAGCTTATAAGCCCACTTATATAAGCCCACTTATAAAACTAAGGATGCTGCCATTAAAGGGTTTTAATGACATTTTTGATTGTTCTTCAAATTCGGGGGTTTAGTAACGTTTGATAATATGTCATAATATATTAAAATGGTTTGCGGCACATACCTTCTTCAATTAAATATTAATAGAATATATTGTTTTCTTGCAATATATATGTCGATTCTAAGGTTATCAAAATTATGTATCTACAGGATTGAAACCAAATGTAATTTAACAGTAATATATACATGAACAAACAATTTTAATAATTTACATGGAATTGAAATATTGTTATTGTTAATAAACAAAATTCTCTAATATACATAATACATATATCCTTCAAATATCACTGAGTCTAAATTTCCGTTATACACTAATACATAGCATGCCTACGACTATTAAAGAAGTACAACTTTCATCCTTGTAAATGAACTTCCAAACAGCTCTGATAGACACATTATCTGTAGACACCATAAAGTATTATAGCTTAAAGTTACACATATTAAACTAAGACGTGAAGAATTTATAAGCTTTAGATACACTAACAATAGGCTTACTTTTTTGAGTAAATATACCTTCATAATTGAATAAAGATATTTGGTTTACATTGTTTACCTTCTGATAAGTGTGAAAATACTCATCAATAATGATCCAAAAACCATTCAAAACACAGTCAAATACATGATATTAAACTGTAAATTATCAGAATTACGCGTGTATTTGTGTTTCATGTGTTTTCAGGTAAACAAGATGCATTTTGGAACAAAGACGCGTTTTCGAGGGATTTATATCACAAAAGACGAAGAAAAAGACGAAAGAGCTTTCAAGGACCTTACTTGCCATCATTTATCAAGATCAAGGGCTTAAGTTGAAATTTCTACAAAGACGAAGGATGAAAAAAAGTTTAGCTTAAAAGTTATACCTCTTTTATATAACTTTTGAAAAGATAAAAAATTGAAAGGATTAAATTGGAAAAAATGGAGGTAGTTATTTACTATGCTCGGTCAAAGGAAGAGCAAGCCAAAGCTTACTCACACGTCTTCATCACCGATCAAAGAGAGAGAAAGAAAGTTTCAGACGCGTCATACTTTCTCTCCACCATATAACTTCAAATCATTTTCGACGACGATCCATGAAGATTCAGGCGAAGAGAAAAGAAGAAAAAGTGTTCCTCTCCTTCTCCTCTACAAGATGGTAGCACTTAATTAGATCAAGACTGAAGAACGAAGAAACGCCCAAATTCGGGTTTAGCATGAAGAACTCTAATCATCGTATTTACACGTGGCAATTGTTGATTGGAAGCAACACGTCATTGAAGTCATCCACATCTTCTCAGTCGGCTATAAATACTGCTCAAGAACTCCATTTCAGACGGTTAGCTTAGGTGTAGATTACACATAGTAGGTGTAGTTAGTTAGTTAGTTCAGTTTTCTCTCACTTTTCTTGTTAGACTTTGTAACGAAATTAGTTAATCAGTTTGTAACCGAATCATTTTTCTGCCATTAATGGAATCTTCTTTTCTCTCAAAAGCTTTCTTAAATGTTTTCTTAATAATCTTTTGATTTCTGCTCTTCTTAGCCTGTTACTGTTCACGTAAATACCTATTTCTTGAAGCTCTGTTCTTACTATATTCTAGTCCTGATTTCGATTATGTTAATTCAGTTACTTTTCAATTTGGTTTGTGAATATGGTTATAATCATTTTGATTTTCAGCCATTGATGAACTTGTATGTTCTCCTTCAAGTTTTCAGAATTAAATATGCTAAAAAAATGCAATTCAATAGTTAAACATTTTAGTTCTGTTAGTTTAATCAGTTACAAAGTTTGGTAGTAGTTAGAATCGGTTATGAGATGTTTTAGCTCTATAATTTTCTATCAGTTTAGATTGAGTAAGAGTAATTAGTAGTCGTCATTCAATTCAGCCAGTTACATTTAGAGATAGGAAAATTCAGCATTTAAGTTTCAGTAAATAGTATAATTAGATCGAGTTAGAATTGTAGTAGCGTTTTCTCGATTGTTTTGTAGGTTTATTTCTGGCAGGTTTATGTTTTCGAGCTTCGGTTTTGAAAGCTGTTGATTAGTGGATGATAGCGGACAGGTTTGGATAGCATTTTGAGTTCAGCAGTAGTTTCTTCGATAAGTGTGTAGATCAGAAGCGAAGGCGTTGTTTGATTTAAGCGAGCTCAGCGCTCCGCTTCGACACAGCGGACTGGCCTGGACTCAGGATAGTTCTCCATTTTAATTTCTGCATTTTTAGCATAAATAGTAGTTGCTTGCAAATTGTTCAAATTTACTTGAAAGATAATTTTAGGCAACTGTGTTAGTTGAGTGCATTTTCTTTGAATTCATTAGCTGTTAATAGTTCTTTGTATTCTTGTTATTAGTGTTTGGAGATCAGTTTTCGTTAAACTTTTGGTTTGATGAGCGTAGCTTCGATTTTAACTTGATCGTGAATTGTAGTGTCGTTTATGATTTTGAGGTCAGATTCGTTTTATTATTCTGAAAATTTTATATCTGCTAGCTATGCTTTTGTAGTGTAAAATTAGGTAATCTGCTTGTCACTTTTGCTTATTGGTTATCTGTCAATTACCGAGTCTTGTAATTCCGTTTTCATCTTTTGATTACTCTTAGATATAAGTTGATTGGCTTAGCAAAGTTCTTACAAGTCTTGTTTAAATACTAGCTGTTACAAGTTAGAAGTTATATAGATTCATCTTATAAGTTTGAGATTAGGAGTATGATAAGCTGGTAATGAGGTGTAGATTTAAATAAAATTGAATGGTTAATACAGTAGTAGCTAGGATCGAACTTTTGTTTGTTTCCCTGGATAGAAATGAATACAAATTTAAACTAGGCAGTTCACACTTTTATTCGTTGGTTTGTTATCAAATTTAATTGGGTTGCTTGTTTGGTTATTTTCTAGTTGGGCTTGTAGATGCATGGCGGGTCATAGGAAACTTGTTTTAACTGATTTGTAATATGGATTCGTTATTTTGACTTAGTCTTAGATAAGTTTTGTTTTTACAAATTTTGGTTTATATATTTGATATTAGTTTTATAAATAGATTGTAGTTTTAATAGATTTGTAATTTTCGGTTTATAGAATTTCTTTTAGCTTTATATTTTGGAATTTTTCAATTTAAATTGTAGAATAAATTTTGTGTTTTCCATTTTGTATTTTGTGCAATTGAATGTTTTACGTGTAACGTGTTTTAGACTAGTATGTATACGTAGGTAATATAGTATATTTTACATTGTTTTACATGTTTTGTGCAAAGTAGTCATAGAAACCAAACAAGATTTTATAACCAAAAACAATCAAGTCAAGCTTAAAACGTTATATCAATTCGGATTGAGGGTCGAGACAACTACACTAAAAACGAAATATTAAATGGCGCCGCTGCCGGTTCTTTTCGTAAAGATTAACGGTTTCGAGTGAGACGATTGGATTTTGGGATCCGTTCACTTTGTGAACGTTATTTTTACGTATTATAAATAAAAAAGATAAAAAAAATAAAAAAGATAAAAAAAATCAAAAAGATAAAAATACAAAAAAATAAAAATAACAAAAATCAATTCTTTTCCTAAAGAATTGAACCAAAAAAATAAAAAAATCCTAAAAGTAATTTTTTTCCTAAAAGATTACACCCAAAAATATATATTATTGGTTTTCATCGTTTTTTTTACGTACATATAGTATTTTTCTTAAAAAAAATCAAATAAATACAAAAATATTTTCTATATATTATTATATGTAAATACGTATACATATACGAACAACCAATACACATATCTTCCATAAGTATTGCCGAGGCAATACACCGTGTTGAGGGGCGTTCCGGTCCTTGACACGCGTATCGATCAAACTCAATAAAGCAAGAATAGATAAATACTTCCAATAGGCAATAATTCGAAGAATACAAACTACAAAGTGAATAGAAAGGCGATGTGCTATAAAATGCCATCTAAGGGTCAATAGGTACTTAAGTGCTTCGCGCCACCTAACCCCCCGTTCACTAGTGCGTATTCTAAGAAGGAAGGCTTTATTAGGGGTCTTGCACCCAAGTAGTAATTATATATATTATACTTTCTTGTGGATATTTCATATCGAGCCTCGAGGGAGATAATCTCTTCTCTCTCAAAAGTCGACCGAGGGCTACTCCCTCATTCCTCGTGTTTACTTACACGTGTACTCGCACACGTGTAAACATACCACCTTTGGTGTATTACTTCCTTCCCCGAGGAAGCTTTTAAACGTCATTATACTTGTATATACATTAGGCCACCTTGTTCAACATGGATACTCGTTCCATGTTGGAGATTATGCAACAACGATCCGCCAACGCTAATTATTCGCCTTGTTTGAATTGTGGTGGACCACACGATACTTATTTATGTGATCAAAATAATGGTTATTATGGGGAGGGATATGCTTATAATGGAACCGAGAACCCTAATTTTCAACCTAACCTTCAAATGGACTATAATTGTAATGACTATATGGGATATTCCGGTTTTTCATCACAAAATCCACCATCATTTCATGATCAAACCTTTAATGAGCCATACCAAAACCAAGGATTTTCCAATTATGAAGGTTTTCAAAACAATGATAATTTTCAATGCTATACTTAAGATAACTTTCAAAATCAAGGATTTTTACATCATGAGGGTTTTCATAATCAAGGGTATAATCAAGGGTTTAACCAAGAGAATATGCAAAATGACTCTCAATTTCTTGAATTCTTTGAGACGAGCCTTCAAGAGATGGAAAGGAGAATACTTGAATGTTACGAGGAAACTAGTCAAAGACAAATTCTCTTTGTAAAATCTTATCTAACTCAAGGAGCTTTACCATGTGATATTGAGCCGTCTTTGAGAGTTGATGATGAGGATGATCCTATTAGTGATGGATATCGTAAATCATGTGAAGAAGAATACATTGCTACTCGTGCTCGTTTGCTTAATCAATGCTTATATGACGATGATGACGATCCTCCGATTTGTATGACACTTAATGATGACACACCTTCATCACCTTTACCTCACGTGGAACCCACCGACTCTTTAACCATGGGGGACGAGCCTCTTAGCACTAATACAAACACCGATTTGGATGAATTAACCGCCTCTAGTGTTGAGAACCTTATCCCAATCCAAAGAGAGTTTGAGGGTGTTTCCATTGAACCATGTGACGAGCTTTGTATTGATACATCTTCTCCTCATGATCACATTGAGATTATATCACATGTTGACCTTCATGCTACTACTAGTGATTTTGGTGAATTTGATCTTGATGAATTGTTTAAAGAAAAGGATAATGAGATTGAGGAAGAGTTGATGCAAGACTTGCCACAAGGAGAGGATGATGATTGTACTTCTAGTGAGGCATCTTATGATATATCATCCGATGACTTTTCATGTCAAGATGACATTTCTAATTTGGATGAAGATGTTGCTCCTATAGAAGAAGTGGAAGATGTTCATATTTGTGAGGTTTTATCAAACGTGTATCATCTTATCTCCTCGATTGAAGCTTTGAATGAAAACCATAATGATGAGTCCATAAAAGAAGAACCTTTCATTGATATTTCTTCACCGGTTTTTGAGGTTGCACCTATTGACTTTCATGATGATATCATCCATTTGAGTGATTCTCTCAATACACCTTCTTTTGAGCCTTCTATTCCCACCCTTCCACCCTTGAAGTTGGTTATTGATGAAGATCCTATACTCTTAGAGATTGATCCTTTTTCACCTAAGGCACTTTTAGAACCCAAAACCTTTGATATGGATTCTCATATGGATATTGATGCCACCATAGAGGCTTATCTTGCTAATACTGATTTAGAGGTCGATGATAGTGATTCTAATTGGGAAGAGGATATTCGTCTTATTCAGAACATGCTTTTTGGGAACATAGAGATTACACCTCCTTCACAAGACACTATTCATCTTGATCCTTCTTTTTCTATGCCTTCTATGGAAGATTGCCCACCTTTTGATGATGATGAGGAGCCCAATATGGATATACTTATTATAAATGTTTTGATACCTACACCTTCCTTGTCTCATGATGCTTTGATATCTAAGGGGGAATCTTATATGGTTGATACGAGTTCATCTCTTTATTTCCCCATGAAGGGAAAGGTTTTTGATCCTGGGATACGTATGTTTGAGACACCTTGGTTTTCATCTACTCTACTTAAGAGTGTGATTTCGATTGATATGGACTTCTCGTATGAGCTTACTTTGGTGATGCTACCTATTTTGGAGTTGTTCGAATGTAGAGATGGAAACTATGTATTTGATCCCGGGGTTCTTCCTATTTGAGAAATTTCGTATGTTGGACAAACTTGAGACACGTTGGACCGTTCCATTTATCGAGGCGAATATTGTAAATCTTATAGTAAATGGCAACGTGCTAAATTTGAGTGTATCATGTGAGACGAGCTTCAAAGTGGATATTCTTTAGTCTCCATGATGGTTTCCCCAAGGACAACTTAATTTGGGGCCGAGTCGAGCTAGCGACTTAGGGTTAAAAAAACTCAAGCATTGAATAACTAGGTTAGACAACGTAGAGTAGATCTAAATAGGTTAGGTTTAATTAAAAGGATGTTATAGTAGAGTTGAAGTGGAGGGGTGGCCTTTCTTCGTCTTTTGGTGTTTGTTTCAAGGGTTGCTCTCTCATTTCATGCTTGGAGCTTATGGAGGAGGCCCGTGTATCTGGTTCACTTCGATTAGTTTTTGCTATTGTGATATTCACACTTGTGCTTTAAAATGAATACCCTTTAGTTGTCTCTTCCTTAGCTTGGATTAAGCAAAGTAATCAATGTCATAAGTGTAGGGGAGTTTACTCCAATACTCTTAAACATTGAGGACAATGTTTATCTTAAGTGTAGGGGAGACTTCTATCGAAGTGACCTTACCTAGACCATTGCCTTAACTTCATGATAACTTGGAAAATTAATTTTTCAAACATTTTTCAAATTTTTGATCTACTTTGGCCACCAAAAATATGCATACATAATTTTTGCATCTATCATTTTTCATTTGCATATCACATTTGCATTGTATATATTTCTTCTTTTATTTTTCATCAAAAATATATAAAAGAAAAAAAATATAATAAAAACATGGTTTTAACAAATTTAGACTTCTTTGACATATTAGGCCCGCCATGGATATTTTGACTCAACCCGAGTTTGCTTATCTTAGCATTCTCTAGCTAGTATCCTTAACCATGTAGTCCTTAATTGGTCTATTAGGCTAAGCATCCACCAATCTCATTCTTTGAGATTTTAAATTTGTGGAGAATGGGAAATGATAGAGTTGAAGCAAGTGTAAAAGGGCTAGATAAACTTCATGATAATTACTTGTGGCTAAACCCTTCTCTTCTTTACCTCTATTTTCTTCGCATGTATATATGTTAATAAATAATCAAGAACGGTTTTAATTGGTTTGTAATCTCTTATGCATTTTTGTCTAATCATTCATGGTTGATATAAGTACGTCTTAAGATTCTAAGTTAGAACGTTTTATGTGTACTGGACTTATGTCATGCTCAATATTTAGCGGGTGTTTTTCCTTTTATTCTTTTCAAATTTCTTGGTGAGGAATAAATAAAAATAAGAGCGGCTTACAAAAAAATGAGTGGCTAGAAAAAAAGAAAAGAAAAAAAAGTAAAAAAAATATATATATACAAGACTCCCAAGAGGGGCAGTGTGGTGTTAATTATAGTGACTATTGAGTTCCAATATTACCTTGAAGGGTTGCGGGGATTCAATAGATTGCTCCAATCCAATATTACCTTGACGGGTTGCGGGGTTGAAGATCCAAAGTCTCAAAAAGATGGCGGATGTAAATTATTGCGTGAGTTTTATTTTTCTTTCCTTAGCGAGTGTGTAGCTACTTATGAAAGCATGACATGAGGATTTTGCACATAAGGCGAATGACTTATTATTTTTGAAACGGACTTGTATTAATTGTGAGCAGTTTTTCAAGTGATGGATGAGAGGATTACTTAGGATTAAAACCGTGCTTCCTTATTTTTGGATTTTACATTTCTTATACTTCACACTTGAAATAATGACAAATTTGCCCACAAGCAATTTGCTCAAATAATAACCGGTTCCACATTTAATTGTCATGAATAAGTTGATGCACTTTTTACTTGTGAATACAATGATCCCATTTTTAAGCTTGGTATAGGGAAAGTGAAACTTGAGGGTGATAAATGTCCATGGTACCCAAGCCCTAATCAAAGTCATTGAATTCTTTATGAGTTATTTCCATCAAACCTATTTCAAGAAAATACAAAAAGATGTAAATAGAATTGTATCTTGTGCATTGCATTATCAAATCAAAAATCATGTATCATATAGTGTAGAGTAGTGTAGAAGCATTCCATAATGGCCAAGGTGGATTAATTATGAGAAAAGTGCATTCTAGAGCTTTAAAATGCTGCATTGCATGAGGTCATGGCAATGGTCAAGTGGAGGGGAGTTGATAAGTGTGAAAACACTCATCAATAATGATCCAAAAACCATTCAAAACACAGTCAAATACATGATATTAAACTGTAAATTATCAGAATTACGCGTGTATTTGTGTTTCATGTGTTTTCAGGTAAACAAGATGCATTTTGGAACAAAGACGCGTTTTCGAGGGATTTATATCACAAAAGACAAAGAAAAAACGAAAGAGCTTTCAAGGACCTTACTTGCCATCATTTATCAAGATCAAGGGCTTAAGTTGAAATTTCTACAAAGACGAAGGATGAAAAAAAGTTTAGCTTAAAAGTTATACCTCTTTTATATAACTTTTGAAAAGATAAAAAATTGAAAGGACTAAATTGGAAAAAATGAAGATAGTTATTTACTATGCTCGGTCAAAGGAAGAGCAAGTCAAAGCTTACTCACACGTCTTCATCACCGATCAAAGAGAGAGAAAGAAAGTTTCAGACGCGTCATACTTTCTCCCCACCATATAACTTCAAATCATTTTCGACGACGATCCATGAAGATTCAGGCGAAGAGCAAAGAAGAAAAAGTGTTCCTCTCCTTCTCCTCTACAAGATGGTAGCACTTAATTAGATCAAGACTGAAGAACGAAGAAACGCCCAAATTCTGGTTTAGCATGAAGAACTCTAATCATCGTATTTACACGTGGCAATTGTTGATTGGAAGGAACACGTCATTGAAGTCATCCACATCTTCTTAGTCGGCTATAAATACTGCTCAAGAACTCCATTTCAGACGGTTAGCTTAGGTGTAGATTACACATAGTAGGTGTAGTTAGTTAGTTAGTTCAGTTTTCTCTCACTTTTCTTGTTAGACTTTGTAACGAAATTAGTTAATCAGTTTGTAACCGAATCATTTTTCTGCCATTAATGGAATCTTCTTTTCTCTCAAAAGATTTCTTAAATGTTTTCTTAATAATCTTTTGATTTCTGCTCTTCTTAGCCTGTTACTGTTCACGTAAATACCTATTTCTTGAAGCTCTGTTCTTACTATATTCTAGTCCTGATTTCGATTATGTTAATTCAGTTACTTTTCAATTTGGTTTGTGAATATGGTTATAATCATTTTGATTTTCAGCCATTGATGAACTTGTATGTTCTCCTTCAAGTTTTCAGAATTAAATATGCTAAAAAAATGCAATTCAATCGTTAAACATTTTAGTTCTGTTAGTTTAATCAGTTACAAAGTTTGGTAGTAGTTAGAATCGGTTATGAGATGTTTTAGCTCTATAATTTTGTATCTATTTAGATTGAGTAAGAGTAATTAGTAGTCGTCATTCAATTCAGCCAGTTACATTTAGAGATAGGAAAATTCAGCATTTAAGTTTCAGTAAATAGTATAATTAGATCGAGTTAGAATTGTAGTAGCGTTTTCTCTATTGTTTTGCAGGTTTATTTCTGGCAGGTTTATGTTTTCGAGCTCCGGTTTTGAAAGCTGTTGATTAGTGGATGATAGCGGACAGGTGTAACACCCCACTTGGATAAGTGGACCGTTACGTGTATTTATGGCGTGTTATCAAAGCATAAGGTAAATGTCCTAAAACATTAACTAACCATAAAGGAATACCGGAATCAAACATCGGTAATCCAACATAAGCCCAAAACATGAAAAGTAAAAATACTGAAGGAAAGGACTAAACAATGTCCAAATAAGCAGAATAATGTAAGAAATGCATAAAATAAGAAGTCTGGATAGCTTCCATCCAAATGCACATGCTCTCAGAATCCTAAGAACGTCCTGGTGTACCTGCCGTTAGAACATGAAAGGAACTACGGCTGAGCATAACGCTCAGTGAACGGATAACAAGCATGATAAGAATATACTGAATAAAACAGGCGATAGAATACTGAAGCTGTAAGACTGATATGTAACATGTGGTAGAACTCTGCATAAAATCTGAGAAACCTGGTTCATATAAACTGATACTGAAATATAACTATAAATTCTGAAAACATGCATTTACTGTATTTTAATTTGCCAGAGCTTATATAGGTCACGTGTTGTAACAACCGTGCATGAATAACTGGAGGGGTGACCTCGTCATGCTATAGAGGGGTGACCTCTAAATAACTGTGCTGGGTGGAGGGATCAGCTCCAATGTGAAGGATGTAGAGCACACACCACATTCACCTGCTAAACTGTAAACTGTAGCCTAGGATGCATCCATACGCCCCACTAATAATACTGATAAAATGGCCAAGCTGAGCTGAGTGGGACGATGCAGGATATCACTCTCCTGCATGTGAGTCACGACACCGGTGCCTCTAGTGTCGTGGTTACGGTATCTCCGTAACTAGTACATAAACTGGTCGTGCTTGTATATAATGCTCAGGTGATTTACTTAGTTATTAACATGATTACTGATAAACTTAAACATATACTGAGGAAAACATTTGGCTGCAGACGGGGAATCCTAATCATGCATAGAAAGGAAGTCCTTACTGTAAGGACGGGAAATCCGTACCTCGTGTCAAGTAATGAAATAGAAACGAAAGCTGGAAGGTCTACTCCGATTTCACGGATACTACATGAATAATGGACATGAACATAAGTTGACTGATATTTGTTTATTTCATTTATCTCAATTCTATTGTTAATTTATTTATTTTTGTAAAACTGATAATATATAACTGATAAGTCTAAATCTTCTAATATTTCTTATTAATGTATTCGTGTTCTATTATTAATTACGGTATACACATATTCCGACGTTATAATAGTTCTATTTTTAGTAACCTGTTAGTAATAGAAAGTTTCCTAAAAAAATAGAAAGTTTTCATAAATAGTAAGTTTCAAAAAAAAAAAAATAATAAGCTGATTTAATAAGCATATAATATAAGTCATAATTTAAATAAGTTCATGTTTAATTAATCCCATTTATATTAATAAACCCTAATTAATAATTAAACCGGTTAAAATAACAATCCAAATATTCCTATGTGTGATTCTCGGTTTAATCGAGCCAAACAAACACCAATAAATTAATACTCGTTAAGATAGAAATATCATGCGTGTTTTTGCTTCCTAACGTTTTGTCTAATGAGAATTTGAGAATTATAATAGTCTTGCATACGTAGTTAGTTTTAGCTAGTTTTATGCCTACTTTTATTATTTGTCCATTTTATCATTAGCATCATAACCAACTAACTAGTAGTCACCGAGACTTATATTTGTATATTAGTTTAAAATCATGTGAGAATTAAACTACCAAAACACTCCAAACTATAATACCATGCGACATGTATAATAGTTAGATAATTACCTTGGCACTCAACTTAAACAGAAGGTAGGATAAAGTGCGAGTATCGACTCGAAGATGAACACGAAGATCAAATATAATCTTGTTGAAACACGAAAGCCCACACACATACCGCGAGCTTGCATGAAACCGGATCCATGACTCGCGAACATGAATTGAAAATAAACCAAATATTCTCGAGTCTAAAAGAACGCGCCCAAAACGTACACTTGAATTACAAACTTGAACGAGTGAACAATCACCCAATCTAGAGCTTAAACTCTTCTCGAATGTACGGCAAAAACTCCACTAGAACATAAATTTTATGCTTGAGGTCGATACCACCAAACTGATGGTAACGATCTACCTTAAGAATTATGATTATAAATGTGAATATGTGATTGCCGTGAGGTTAGAGTCATAACAACTATTAAAATGACATGAATTCGACAAACGCTAAATATCCATGTTTTTTGTTTTTGGGATGTGCACTTGTGATTTGTGATGCGTAAATATATGAGCATTTCAATAAGAAGATTAGTCAAATACAAGGCATGAAGAAGATATTCTAAAACTATATATTATTTACAAGGAGTAAATGTCATGGTTTCCCTTGCCTAAAATCACGCCCGAAATAACGGAAAGATTTTAAGTGGTCAGTTACGATGGAACAAATTGTTAACTAGGTGAGGATATAGAAGAGAAAATAAGCCGATCATTGGTAATACTTCATGATAGATACAATGTCTTTTGATATTTAGTTTTCATTTATATATTTTTCTTTTCTTCATAATAACAAATATCATCTTATATTAAAAATAATAAGACACAATTAATTATAACGTAGAGTTTTAATATCAAATGCTTATTATATAAACATTAGGTTGTATTCAAAATGATGAAATAAAATACAAACCAGGTTTTTGTATAAATATTTCTGAATAATTATTATTTTGTAATATTTAAATAAAATTGAGACTGCGTAATTACTGTTAACGTTTAATTAAAGTTAAAGCTGAGTCTAGCGTATTTAATATTCAAGGATTTAAATACGGGTTTTACAATTCTTCCCCACTAAAAAAAAATAATTCGTCCTCGAATTAAGGATGCGATAATGCTGTGGTTTTTACAATTCTTCCCCTCTAAAAAGGGGAATTTCGTCCTCGAATTAAAGGTAATAAGCTGGTGAAGTTATAAAAGCTGAAAGGACATATGTGCTAAAAGAGCATGAAGGCTTAAAAGACATATAAGCTGAAGGATCATTCGTCCTTGAATTAGAACATGTTGTTGCTGAAAGGTATAAACGGACAAACTACGTGAACAATTGTGGACGTGGTTCACGATTATATGAGGAATGTTGGGCATGGAATATATTGTGCCCGATGATACATGAAACATACTGTGAACGTGATGCTGGGACATATCATGAACATATGCTGACTGAGGAAAGAATGCTAAACGATACGGCCTGAGACGTGAAACGTCTGCCCGGGTATGGAGAAGCTCTGCTAACTTGAGTCTGGTTTCTTAAGCTTTCTGTAACCGTATTCGGTAATAAACTGTGAAACTTGTATCGTGAAATGGCACACGAACTTGAACGTGAACAATGTTATGAACACAAACGTGAGCTTAAATCACGAGATAGCATAAAAGATGAACTGAAACAGCATCATACTGCGAATGAGACGTAAATGTGAAAGTGAAAATAAACATGAACTTAAAGTGGGCGTAAACATACACTTGATCGTGAACATGAATTCTGTCTGATATGATGGTCGATGGAATGCCTTGAATTCGTATGATTTACTGCTGAATTTCCAAATTTTCTACAGATCTGCTACTGCGTGATCCTTTCGGATGAAAGAAACGCGCAGGATGATTACATGGTTGACGATAACTTAGATAGTATCATACTTTCTCTGAGCCTGTGGTAGCTGATAACAATTTCATGGAACTTTGTCTCATTTCTGTTCAGAAATTTCTAAAGGTTGTAGTAACTCACTAACATGACGGTGTTCTATCTTGAACCTGCAGTAGGTCAGGCATCTAGATATGAACATAGCTGCATTAATGTGTGATGCGGATTCTATCAAAGTTTTGTCTGGGATTATGGAACATTTGGTGGAAATCTGGTTGAATAGTCATAAAACATTTTTAGTGAGGACTGTCGGCAATTTTTGCGGTAGTAGTCAATTGAGTTCTAGAAATATTTGTACTCCGTTCACAGTCGTCGGTCGGGACCATCAGGTGATGGCCTTCACCTTCGCAGCATTGTTTGGAATTACTTTCTGGTAAGGTAGAATGGCTCAGAAATGCCACTTTGTTCAATTGGAATTCATATCTGGAAAGCTGTATATAAAATTTTCTCCTATCAAAGATTCTGTACAACTGTGAGAAGATGATTCTCGTGTTCTTTTCTAGAATTTAGCAGATCAGAATGTGATCAATGAATATACTAACAATTTTGTGTGCGAAGTCGTAAAAAAAATTTATTCATAAATTTCATACTATAGCTGGGGCATTAGGGAGCCCAGACGTATAAGTCAAATTTATAGAGACTGCGACGTGTTCAACAGAAATCTGAAAAACATTATGTTCTTCTCTCACCACTTCTAGTGGCAGGGTCGCGAATTGTTCTGGGAAATATTTAAGACATCGTAGCAGGTCAGACAAACCTGCTATTTATGGAATGAACATTGATTAAGAATGGTGATCTTGTAAAATCTTTAGTGGTTGATATATGACTTCATGATACCGGCCTTCTTCCTGATAGACATAAGCGGTGCACTTCCTGGTGGTGCGCTAGGGTGAATAAGGCCTCATTCCAGTAACTATTGCAGCAAATGCTGCAACTCTTTAACTTAGCTTAAACCTTGCAATAAAGAGTTTTGAAGACAGGTTCCGTTCTTGAGACCAGCTTGATGTTAAATTTTGTCTCGTGATGAGAAAGGAAATTCCTGAAAAACTTTCTGAAATTATGTCTGGGAACTCTGGAGAAATCTGATGGTCATGAATTTAAGGAATTTCAGAATTCGCATTATAAATGGTGACTTCAGAATTCGCATTATAAATGGTGACTTCAGAATTCGCATTATAAATGGTGACCAGAAGTCTTGTAGCTAAAAGATAATAATTCACGTGCTCGTAAAGCTGAAACAATTTGTATTGATCTTTCTGGCAGGAGTAAAATGAATATGCTCAGGGTTGGTAAGACGGATCTCGTCGTTAACTGAAAATAATATTTTAATAAATATGGTGATACTGTTGAGTCCTTTCTGGCTGAGAGGCAGGTGACCACCTGATTTAAGATGAAGCTGACGCAGGAACACGTGAAGTAAACATGGCGACTTTTCACTGAATGTGTTTGTCCGTAGCCTTACAGAATGAATAATGCGTGTTTAACCTGGTGACTGAATTTTTAAATGATCTGATTCATGCATGGCATAATAGACGGGTATACCCTTTTCTGAAAGGTACCCTGAACTACTGAGGGCCTGGTTTGGAAACATACTGGGTTTATGAGTTCTGACTCATATTTTGAGGAAAGATCCGTATGACGTGTACCATGACTGGTGTCCTGATATGTGTTTTCCGAAAGTATACCTTAGAACTGTGTCTTGACTGTTGTCTGGACATGTATTTTAATGGATGAACCTGGACAAGGCGGAAAATTTTTGGTAACTGTTAGGATTGGCGGACTGGTTAGACTACTGACCTCTTGTATTTCTGGTCACGTCCGTGCCGGAGTTCCGATGGTTACTGACTGATTAAATATAAGTACGATGGTTGTTACTACTACTTTGTCTGTCACTTTACGGTCATTACCATGACCGTGATTCATGCAACTATTCCGACTGAAAGATTAGCTGAGTAACGTGTGACATCTAACTGAGAAAGTAAAAGCATGGAATAGAATGGTAGTGTCTGCTGGTTGAAATTTATTCTTGTCCGAAATTCCAAATTTATGGTTTTAGTCCTTGTTCTGCAGAGTCTTCATAGTATGAACGACATCAGCATCTTGAGAGATCTCCAAAGTATTAGCAGCATCAGCATTTGTGAGGTCTTCAAAGTGTTAGCAGCATCATCATCTGGTACAATCTTCAACTCACGAGCAGCATCAGTAACTGGTAAAATATCGACAAGTGGAAACGTCTGTAATGATTGAGAATCGATTAGCAATATCCATGGAGTAGGGTACCTGGAGTACACCTGGACTACTGTACATGAAGTACAAAATGAATACTGCACATGGAGCATATCTGAGACACTGTACATAGGGTACACATGGAATACTGTACATGGGACTGGTGGAAATTTTATGGAATGATCGATACTGGTGTCGCTTGTCTGACATGATCAAGCAAACAATTGATTTAAACGGTAGTAAACTGATCTGAAATAAGTAACATGATAGGCTGACAATTCATGCGTCGACTTACTGCTGGTTGTATCGAGGCTGAAGAGTATGATATAATCGAAGTCCCAATAGTGGTCAGCATGAAGCATGATCAATAAAGGCCAATCCTGATTTATCATGAAAACGGTTTTACTGAAATTCTTTTTGTGTCTTAGCATGGAGACATTTATCATTCTGCTGAACATATAACCCTCGCACGGAGACATGAAACTGACACAGCGTGAAAGCGACATCAACTTGGGATAGCGAATTGGATTGTTATAAAGACTATAAAAGTATGATCAACTGTGGTTTAACATCAACTGATGTGGATGGCTGTGGTTCAATCCACAGAATTCAAGGAACAAAACATATGACTAAGTATGGGCGATTCTGCTTCGATCCATGCTTGTCAAAATTTTCTAAGAACTGTCATGTATAGAAATTTATAATCTGGGACTAAATATGGTTGGCTGTAGTCCAGTCCATACTTGTCCAAATTTATGAAATGTCCTGATATGACAAAGGTGAACAACTATGAATCGGTTCACAAAACAACCTTCGACTGAATGGCATGAAGTTTGACCTGAACAATGGTGAACGTTTATGGCTGGTTCACCAAGTAATACTTGACTGATAACATGAATCTGACATGAGTAAGGGTAAACGCCTATGGTTCGGTTTACCAATACAAAATCTGAACGGCAAGGGTGAACGCCTATGGGTCGGTTCACCAAAACAAAATTCGCAGAAAAGCACATGCGACTAAATATGGCCAGTCCTATACCAACCTTTTACTTAGTCAAAATCTTTAAGAAAGCTGACTGATAAATGCATGAGAAACATGAAAGATAAAAACGCCAAAGATCTGGGAAGTTCTTGGTGACTACCCACTAGTCACAGGTCAAGTTTTAGAGCCTACAGGTCGAACCTTGCGCTCTGATACCATAATTGTAACACCCCACTTGGATAAGTGGACCGTTACGTGTATTTATGGCGTGTTATCAAAGCATAAGGTAAATGTCCTAAAACATTAACTGACCATAAAGGAATACCGGAATCAAACATCGGTAATCCAACATAAGCCAAAAACATGAAAAGTAAAAATATTGAAGGAAAGGACTAAACAATGTCCAAATAAGCAGAATAATGTAAGAAATGCATAAAATAAGAAGTATGGATAGCTTCCATCCAAATGCACATGCTCTCAGAATCCTAAGAACGTCCTGGTGTACCTGCCGTTAGAACATGAAAGGAACTACGGCTGAGCATAACGCTCAGTGAACGGATAACAAGCATGATAAGAATATACTGAATAAAACAGGCGATAGAATACTGAAGCTGTAAGACTGATATGTAACATGTGGTAGAACTCTGCATAAAATCTGAGAAACCTGGTTCATATAAACTGATACTGAAATATAACTATAAATTCTGAAAATATGCATTTACTGTATTTTAATTTGCCAGAGCTTATATAGGTCACGTGCTGTAACAACCGTGCATGAATAACTGGAGGGGTGACCTCGTCATGCTATAGAGGGGTGACCTCTAAATAACTGTGCTGGGTGGAGGGATCAGCTCCAATGTGAAGGATGTAGAGCACACACCACATTCACCTGCTAAACTGTAAACTGTAGCCTAGGATGCATCCATACGCCCCACTAATAATACTGATAAAATGGCCAAGCTGAGCTGAGTGGGACGATGCAGGATATCACTCTCCTGCATGTGAGTCACGACACCGGTGCCTCTAGTGTCGTGGTTACGGTACCTCCGTAACTAGTACATAAACTGGTCGTGCTTGTATATAATGCTCAGGCGATTTACTTAGTTATTAACATGATTACTGATAAACTTAAACATATACTGAGGAAAACATTTGGCTGCAGACGGGGAATCCTAATCATGCATAGAAAGGAAGTCCTTACTGAAAGGACGGGAAATCCGTACCTCGTGTCAAGTAATGAAATAGAAACGAAAGCTGGAAGGTCTACTCCGACTTCACGGATACTACATGAATAATGGACATGAACATAAGTTGACTGATATTTGTTTATTTCATTTATCTCAATTCTATTGTTAATTTATTTATTTTTGTAAAACTGATAATATATAACTGATAAGTCTAAATCTTCTAATATTTCTTATTAATGTATTTGTGTTCTATTATTAATTACGGTATACACATATTCCGACGTTATAATAGTTCTATTTTTAGTAACCTGTTAGTAATAGAAAGTTTCCTAAAAAAATAGAAAGTTTTCATAAATAGTAAGTTTAAAAAAAAAAATAATAAGCTGATTTAATAAGCATATAATATAAGTCATAATTTAAATAAGTTCATGTTTAATTAATCCCATTTATATTAATAAACCCTAATTAATAATTAAACCGGTTAAAATAACAATCCAAATATTCCTATGTGTGATTCTCGGTTTAATCGAGCCAAACAAACACCAATAAATTAATACTCGTTAAGATAGAAATATCATGCGTGTTTTTGCTTCCTAACGTTTTGTCTAATGAGAACTTGAGAATTATAATAGTCTTGCATACGTAGTTAGTTTTAGCTAGTTTTATGCCTACTTTTATTATTTGTCCATTTTATCATTAGCATCATAACCAACTAACTAGTAGTCACCGAGACTTATATTTGTATATTACTTTAAAATCATGTGAGAATTAAACTACCAAAACACTCCAAACTATAATACCATGCGACATGTATAATAGTTAGATAATTACCTTGGCACTTAACTTAAACAGAAGGTAGGATAAAGTGCGAGTATCGACTCGAAGATGAACACGAAGATCAAATATAATCTTGTTGAAACACGAAAGCCCACACACAGACTGCGAGCTTGCATGAAACCGGATCCATGACTCGCGAACATGAATTGAAAATAAACCAAATATTCTCGAGTCTAAAAGAACGCGCCCAAAACGTACACTTGAATTACAAACTTGAACGAGTGAACAATCACCCAATCTAGAGCTTAAACTCTTCTCGAATATACGCCAAAAACTCCACTAGAACATAAATTTTATGCTTGAGGTCGATACCACCAAACTGACGGTAACGATCTACCTTAGGATTTATGATTATAAATGTGAATATGTGATTGCCGTGAGGTTAGAGTCATAACAACTATTAAAATGACATGAATTCGACAAACGCTAAATATCCATGTTTTTTGTTTTTGGGATGTGCACTTGTGATTTGTGATGCGTAAATATATGAGCATTTCAATAAGAAGATTAGTCAAATACAAGGCATGAAGAAGATATTCTAAAACTATATATTATTTACAAGGAGTAAATGTCATGGTTTCACTTGCCTAAAATCACGCCCGAAATAACGGAAAGATTTTAAGTGGTCAGTTATGATGGAACAAATTGTTAACTAGGTGAGGATATAGAAGAGAAAATAAGCCGATCATTGGTAATACTTCATGATAGATACAATGTCTTTTGATATTTAGTTTTCATTTATATATTTTTCTTTTCTTCATAATAACAAATATCATCTTATATTAAAAATAATAAGACACAATTAATTATAACGTAGAGTTTTAATATCAAATGCTTATTAAATAAACATTAGGTTGTATTCAAAATGATGAAATAAAATACAAACCAGGTTTTTGTATAAATATTTCTAAATAATTATTATTTTGTAATATTTAAATAAAATTGAGATTGCGTAATTACTGTTAACGTTTAATTAAAGTTAAAGCTGAGTCTAGCGTATTTAATATTCAAGGATTTAAATACGGGTTTTACAACAGGTTTGGATAGCATTTCGAGTTCAGCAATAGTTTCTTCGATAAGTGTGTAGATCAGAAGCGAAGGCGTTGTTTGATTTAAGCGAGCTCAACGCTCCGCTTCGACACAGCGGACTGGCCTGGACTCAGGATAGTTCTCCATTTTAATTTCTGCATTTTTAGCGTAAATAGTAGTTGCTTGCAAATTGTTCAAATTTACTTGAAAGATAATTTTAGGCAAATGTGTTAGTTGAGTGCATTTTCTTTGAATTCATTAGCTGTTAATAGTTCTTTGTATTCTTGTTATTAGTGTTTGGAGATCAGTTTTCGTTAAGCTTTTGGTTTGATGAGCGTAGCTTCGATTTTAACTTGATCGTGAATTGTAGTGTCGTTTATGATTTTGAGGTCATATTCGTTTTATTATTCTGAAAATTTTATATCTGCTAGCTATGCTTTTGTAGTGTAAAGTTAGGTAATCTGCTTGTCACTTTTGCTTATTGGTTATCTGTCAATTACTGAGTCTTGTAATTCCGTTTTCATCTTTTGATTACTCTTAGATATAAGTTGATTGGCTTAGCAAAGTTCTTACAAGTCTTGTTTAAATACTAGCTGTTACAAGTTAGAACTTATATAGATTCATCTTATAAGTTTGATATTAGGAGTATGATAAGCTGGTAATGAGGTGTAGATTTAAATAAAATTGAATGGTTAATACAGTAGTAGCTAGGATCGAACTTTTGTTTGTTTCCCTGGATAGAAATGAATACAAATTTAAACTAGGCAGTTCACACTTTTATTCGTTGGTTTGTTATCAAATTTAATTGGGTTGCTTGTTTGGTTATTTTCTAGTTGGGCTTGTAGATGCATGACGGGCCATAGGAAACTTGTTTTAACTGATTTGTAATATGGATTCGTTAGTTTAACTTAGTCTTAGATAAGTTTTGTTTTTACCAATTTTGGTTTATATATTTGATATTAGTTTTATAAATAGATTGTAGTTTTAATAGATTTGTAATTTTGGGTTTATAGAATTTCTTTTAGCTTTATATTTTGGAATTTTTCAATTTAAATTTGTAGAATAAATTTTGTGTTTTCCATTTTATATTTTGTGCAATTGAATGTTTTACGTGTAACGTGTTTTAGACTAGTATGTATACGTAGGTAATATAGTATATTTTACATTGTTTTACATGTTTTGTGCAAAGTAGTCATAGAAACCAAACAAGATTTTATAACCAAAAACAATCAAGTCAAGCTTAAAACGTTATATCAATTCGGATAGAGTCGAGACTACTACACTAAAAACGAAATATTACCTTCTAAACCTCCTTCAGCTGTCTTTGATATTTCATATAACTTCTTATGCTTTGCTAATATAGATGATCGAGAAATTAAAGTTGCAACAAAACAAACATGCTATAAATTCTATGAATATAAAAAAGAATAATGATAATGAAATAAATTCATGGTTTCACACATACCACTTTGTTGAAGGTGTTAGGTTTAGTATATTAGCTCAACCTTTTCTACTTTCAAGAACTGACCAGCAACTTTGGCACCTGTAGCCGCTCGGTCTGCAAACTAAGTATTTGGTTACCATATCTTCAAACTCCATATTTCAGTTCTCCTTTTTCATTATATCAGAAGTGGTTCCTAGTTGTGTGCCACATCTTCAAATTGCACACTCCAGTTATCCTTTTTTCCATTATGCCAAAAGTCGTTCCTGGTTAGCATGAGAAAAAAAATAACCACTCACAAAAAAATAATGTCAAAATAAAAATTATTATAACTAAGAATTATCGTAACTGATGAGATCATATTGCTAATGGGTGGCCGATGAAGTTTCAACATCATTATCATCAGGAGTTGTATCTTGAGTCAACTCTTTCATCACGTAGCCAAACCTTCAGCATCCCTAAATACATCGACATCCACCCAAAAGCCCCTTCCAAAAATGCACATGTTAATTTTCCAGAGGAGCACTTTTCTTTGTCAAATGGACATGAGCAACATGTGACTTGAAGCATCCGCAGCAAGTGATCCAAAACCATTATTTAGACATACCTGCTCAAAGTATTCATTTTTTCATTGTTAGAAATAAGGTGAGAATGGTTCAGGCAATGTCTCCTATATATGGTGCTTCATCTCCGTAATAAAAAGAGAAACACAACTAATCTTGACGTATTAACAATAGGCAACGCCATTTTTCAAATGAGATGTAGTTTCCAGTTATCATGTTCTAGCTCTAATTATTAAAAATGTTTGACAGTGTTTTTGATAAACATGTTGTGCACAATTTACCATGAAAAGAAATGAGTTTTATGGAAGAAATTGTTGATAGACACTGGCAACAATTATCATACCAATTTAAAATTTACGAAATTTTGAAACTTACCACATAATGAGTTTATAAAAATAACACAATTTTAGTTATGACTTTACATAAATAGTCAATAGCATTTAATGGTGATTGAAATTTTGTAATAATTTGAATAGAAATTGTGTTGGAGAAGCTAATGTGATTTATTTGCTTTAAGATACGTTAATAAATTTTTTCAAAATTCAAATTTCAAAAGTTACATAACGTATCATTTAAATACGATATTCATTAACTTGATTCTCAAAATTTAAATAATGGTTGACTTGCCATAATTATATAACTTTTATTATTATTATTCTTATTTTGGTTTTGCTAAACAATGCCCACTGGGCAAAGTTTAACGTGCATTTATTACACAAAATTTACCTAATTAACAAAAAAAATACATTAAATACACATTAAATGAACTTATAAAATACCATATTTAAACATTATTACTGGTTCATTTAATGTGTATTTAATGCGATTTGTGATAAATTAAGAAAGTTTGTGTGTATTAAATACACACTAAGCTCCGCCCACTGGGCAGAGTTTAGCAAAACCCTTCTTATTTTTCTTAAAAGTAGTTATGCACTTATGCTTTTATATTTTTTTAAAATAAGTTTCATTCATGTTTTGTATAATAATTGTTTAAATAATTTTTAAATTTTTTTATTATAAATTTTAAACGTTTAAAATTACAAAACGTAAGTTTTTTAGATATATTTATATAGAACACATTATAATAATTATGTTTTAGTAAAAGAATAATGATTATTTATATAAAAAATCTTATTTCATTTTATTTATAAATTTTCTACTTATCATCCATTTAAAAAAATTATGAAGTCTCTTAAAGTTTTTTTTTATGTAAGCTTGTACTTACATCCGTGTATATTTGACGTGTATGTATAAACTATTTTACAAAAAACTTGTAATTAAATTCCTAGCATTGCATAAATTTATAGGAGTGATTTGATGAGAAGTCAAATAAAGTTATTTGATAAAACATAAATGTTTTTTTCTGAAAATGGTTTCAAACCTTTATTACTTTCCAAAAAAAAAGGGACCGGCCTAGAATAAGTTTGGTCAACTTTATTAGTATCAATTTCATTAAATTAAAAATTAACATTCCATATATGATACAGAATTCTCACAACGTTCGGTTTTAAAAGGATGATTTCACAGGAAAATCAATATGCCATGTGTCAATCATATAGCCTTATTTATTTTAGGAAAAAATTAATTAAAATGAATGCTTTATGAGTTGTACAATGACTGCTTTAGAGAGCTGTACAAAACTGTGTTATATTAGATACTAGTTTAAAGACCCGTCTAACGTCGGGTATAATTTATTGAGTGATTTTAAAAAAATGATAAACAGATGTTAATCTTTAAAGAACATCAACGGGTTCTGATAATACATCAAAAATAAAATAAAAAAGAACATGATATATCGATAAACGTGCAATTATGTAACAATCACAATAATATAAACCGATACTAATATTAAAATAACATAAACTGGTTCCGATAATAAATGAAAAAAATTAATAAAAAAGACTAATATTAAAAGAACATAAACTGGTTTCGATAATAAATGAATAAATAATAAAAAAGAACATGATATATCCGATAAGCGTACAATTATGTAACAAACACAATAGTGTATTTTAATGGTTTTTTGTCTTCAACCCTAACGAATAAGAGCGAATCAAGTCAGCAACAAATGCTCATTCTGTGAACACCTAATAATTTGAAAAAGTTATTAAAAAGAAAGCGTGATCAGTAATTTAGATGTATTCAAAAATTGCGAATATTTGAAAAAAGCAACTAAATTATGTATATCGTAAATACCGTTAGAACCTTGTTCATAGATCATGTAGCACTTCTTAGTATGCCACATTTGTAGTCGTTTTATCAACGTTCCCATCCTGATCACAAAGTAAAACATTCAATGTTTTTTTTATTTTCACGTTTGAAAAAACTACGTATCCTGATCACAAAGTAAAACATTCAATATTTTTCTGATTTTCACGCTTGAAAAAACTATGTAGTTTTTCGTGAGTCTACACAAAGAAGGTGAACCAACCAATTAACACTTTTTTTATTGCCCACACATATATGTATTACTATGTATTAGCAAACAACACAATTCACAAAGCATATATGTTAATAGTTTAGACAGAAGGAAAAATTGCGAAGATATTTGTTATACATGAACTAATTAGAAAATGCACTTAGAACTTAGAAATTACATAGCTTAGAGTTGTTACAGGCGCCTCTATATTTTATATCTAAAAGTGTGCACATTGATAACATTAATATAGACTTGAACCATCAAGATGGTGAATAACATTCATTAAAATCAGGTACACCACATATCAATCCTTTTAAAATAATATATTGGTTTTTATCCGGTCTGACTAACACCATTAGAACTATAAAAGCGCGGCTCCATGAGTGTTGGAAAGACTTCTTATGAGGATCCTTCATGTCCCATCTGGAAGGAAGGATAAAATTTGGAAGAGGCATATTGTGCAAGGTGATAACAGGAAACAAATATTTTGGGGAAACGGTTAGTTAAGATACGCAGCTATTGATTTATTGGATTATTTTTTTTCATTAGCGAGTTGGGTCGGTTGGCTATTCACTAAAAACCCCTAAAGAGAAAACTTAACACATGCTACCTTGTCGAATCAAAAACATATTGCGCCGCGATTCAAGCGAGCTAATTAGTATTCGAGTATATTTGGTTGAAGCATATTAGTTAGGGGGAACCAGGTTGCTACCAATAAATTCACGAATCCCACACACCCACCTAGAAGGTTGGAATAAGACATAGATAATCATTCTCAATTTGTCATTCTACCCTATCACAGTCGTTAAATATGGTGTGTTATCAATTTGTTTCTATTTTGCATTTGTCTTCTGTCACCTCTATGGAAACCTTTGATGTCTAGTCGTACATTACCCTAAACATGTAGGTCTAATGCATCTCTCAGGTCCGTCAACGCGTAGGTCTACCATTACACTCAGGTCCGTCAACGCGTAGGTCTACCGTGACAATACTCTCTAGTCATTCTGATTCAGGTTACTCATAAATTATTTTTTTTAATTCAATAACCACATCAGTATTGCTTTCACATTTAACAGACAAAAAAAGTTGATTAGTGTCATGTTTAACTTTTCTCATGCTCAGATAAATTCAATATATAATTCAATTGAGTTGGAGTATATGTTTTTGCAATATTTGAGAACTAAGAAATGGGACCAAAGGTTTATTTTAGAGTCTCAAACAGTCAAACATATCTCAACCTCAAAAAAAATAGTGGCGTTAGGCTGGTAGCAGCCGACCCAAAAAAACTACTAATTCTGGTAAATCCACTTCCGAATTAAAAGTCATAAAAACATACTCCTACGTATAATCGCCTCAAGTGATTAAAACTGCATAATGGTTTAGTCTAAATCATTCTTTCAAGACAGTTTAAAGCTAAATTGAACAAATAAAAGACATTGTTTACTACTGCATATTAGAGATACTCGCATGTAATATTAAAAATAAGCAATCCACCATTGTCAAAACGTATTTAACTGATACGACTATCCCAAATAGCCCCTATATTCTTTTAACTAAGTTCGGATGACGATAAGATTAACGGAGAAGAATCGTACCTAGTACAAAATAAAATCAAAAGCCATCAATTTATTTTGCTCGACATCGTCACCATCCTCTTCCCATTCTTCTTATTCGACTTATGCCTCGTGCCACACCTGTATCGCCGTCATTCCACGCCGTCATTCCACATTGGTTTACCTCATCTTCTGTTTAAACACACATGGCTATTAGAGATACTCAACATAAATCATGAAATCAAATAGATTTTACTTAAGAAACAAATCAATTATAAAAAACCTCTACAAAGACAGCAAATTTGCTTAAAAAGTATCATACCATGTTACTAAAACTGTTTTGAAACATTTCATCAAACACCTCGATGGCTTTTAATCACTTTGAAACCTTTGATATTGTACGTTCATATTTTCGGTACATATTAATTTAACACATCGTTTGAAACAAAGGAAGATATATCGTACTAACAAATGTTTAGATATAAATATAAAATTATCATTCTTATGAATTGAAATTAATCAAAGCCATATTAATTGAATTGAAAACATAAAAAAAAGAATATCAAAATAGTTTTTTGATAGCCAATACACAATATTAATTGGTTGGTTTTTTTGAATCTTCTACACGAATAATAAATCAAAGATTAAGTTTCAATCAAACATCATATTGGAGAGGACTTAATTATGGAAACACGCATATATTTATATGAAACTTTCATTGATATATTTTTCAATACAAAATGTTTTACCTACTATTAACTACAAAACACCATTTATTAAAAGAGCTCCATTATAACAGCACATCAAAAAAGTTTTACCTCTTATTAACTACAAAATCACCATTTAATAAAAATACAAAACCACGTCTATAATAAAAAGTTTGATTGCCATTTAATAAAAATACCTAACTAAATAGCAAGTGAGTAAGAAACTTTTATACAAATTTACCAGCTTATCCAATTTGAATGCCAAACGAATTAGGATCCTCGTCATCTTTTTCCCGTATTAGTGCAATCTAAGCATGCACCTGTTCCAGAACTACCTTCTTATGCAGCTCTAATTCCCTCTAAAATTCATCCAGTCATTAAAAAATTATAAACATAAGGTATGTGTGTTTGGTCATAAATTTGAAATATAAGGCTCTTGATCTTACATATGTCTATCCAACAATTTATTAAAGAGATAAGCTTTTCACGCTTGCACCGAAAGTCCTGAAAAAACACGCACACCGAGAACCGATTAGCAGAGTTATAAAAAGATTAACATTTTCAAATATGTTAATGTTTTTCTTCATTTGTTACCTCTTTTCCAGCACGAAGAGTAATGCTCATTACAACCTCGACTCTTCATGCCCCAATCATTTTTCTACCCTGTAACTAAAAAAAAAAAGTAATCCCTTTAGAAACATTTAATTTACAACACTCTTCTAAATAGTCTAAAAAGTGGAGAGCAAAATGAATATTGAAGATCTAACCTTGTTGTAGAATACTTCTAATGCTTCATTATGCGCCACCTGAAGAAAAGGAAAAATTAGTGTTTGTGGGCTTGTGGTACAGTCACAGGGATAACAAAATTTTTTTGTTGACGGATTGATTATTTAAAAAAACAACGCATCAAAGTAGCTATAGCTATAACTTATATAAAAAGGTAGAAAATTTTAATAATGAAAAGAGATAATATATGTCAAACCTTTTTAATCCTCTTAAATCACATTCTACATAAAAAGGTAAATTATGACCTAATCAATCAAAACACGTGCATATACATATGAATCGAAATTATTGTAGTTTCCCGACACATAATCTGAAACCCTAAATAATTAAACTAAATTGATATTTACCAAGAAAATCAATATCAATAAAGTTCTATGACAGATTCCCATGATGTATCAAAGGATTTATATGTGTATGTTTGAATTGAAAGAGTATGAGAGAAGTTTCGCAATGAAAGGTTACTGATTTTTAAAGCGTGTATTAATTTGGATTTTAATGTGATGAAAATGATAATGAGTTACAATTTTTGTCCAAAATTCAAATACTGTAAATCATTAACTGCACCTTTTAATATTACGTTTCTTAATCACTTATGACTTTCTAAAATTAATTAACTTTTAGTTTCAATACATAAATATTGTTATGAGTTTCCATAGTTTTTTATTTTAATTAAATAACTTTTATTCGTCTTTATATAATAGATGTTTAAATTATTTAAGTATTAACAAATTAGTTTTTAACCTTATTACGTTTTAAACTGCAAATTATTAGTTTTTTAGATCTATTTTATATAAAACACATTAGAAAAATTATGTTTTTGTTAAAGTTTAAAAACTATTTATAAAAAAAGTCGTTTTAAGTTCTTTTTATATAAACTTTGTACTTATTGTCTGTTTAAAAATATTTAATTTACGTTTATAAAAAGTTTTAATTTACTAAATATTTTTTAGTGATTTATAAAATTTACTAAATAAATTTTTGTTAGTGTTTTTTTACGTTTATAAATATTGTTTAGTGATTTATAAAATTATTATTAAAATTATTATACACTAACAATTTAGTAGCAAAGTCACTTTGGTATATGTATTTATAGTTTTTTTGAACCAAATGTATGAGCTTTAGTCTTTTGATTAACCAAAGTGTAATGGCCCAACTAAGTTTTTTTTTCTAAAATTAAGCTAAGTAGGGAAATGTTTTTATGGTGATTTTAATACTTATGCATAAAATTGTTGTACATGTTGATTATTTAAGGTATGTTTTTAATTTTTACATGCTTAAATGGCTTGTAAATTATTTTGTTTTATTAGGTTATATAGAATATAGATAGATAGATTTGATTTTTTTGAACTTTAGAAAGATGTGTCATTATTTTTTATTTTTGTCAAAAACATTTCATTGATTTAAAAAAACGTTTTATTATTTCTTTATTTTTTAAACTTAAAAAAAACACTTTTACAAACTTTTTGTTATTTTTTAAAACAAATAATGATAGTTGTGTAGTACTTTTCAAACATAGGATTTAATATAGGACTGACACATCAACATAATTTAATGGTGCTAGCTTTAAAAGACTTATACAAAACTCTCATATATTAGATAGTATAGATATTTTGTTCAAAAAAAAAGATAGTATTGATATGACACATTTTATGTAATGTATTCAATTAATAAAACACATTAAGTATTTTACATGGTATCACAGCTCTAGGTAAGATCCACCACAACATACTTATCCTTCGGTCATTGGTCACTCGCTGATGATCTGGAGAATACCCACTTACTTTCTTTCGCTTTATTAATTTCAGTAACTTATTTTTTTCAAATAAACCATGGCATTTAAAACCCTAGTGATCATAACGTATCTCATGTGATGTTGATTTAAGAATCAATAAATATCTTTTCTCATCATCATTATTCTTTGTTTTATCGTCGGAGATCATTGTCATTTTATGAAATTAGTTGGTAAAAATGATGTTCCTACCTAAAAGCAAAGCAAGCCACACAAAGGAGAAAAACGCAAGCAGCAAACAACTATGTCGTCGAATACAATTTTCGCTCATGAAAACAAAGAAGATGAAGTAAAGAAGGCTTTTTATTTCAGTTTGTACGTCCGGAAGCTTCTCGTTCAAACTGCGAGAAATGTTAGACGATAAGTTGACCCAAACCCAATTGTGGGTTTGTGGTCTATTATGTTTAAGGTTTTAATTAGGTTGATTAATATCAAAATTATGTATTTTGTATAAATACATATGATATATGTTATGTAACAAGTAGGCACACCCGCGCTTCGCTGCGGGGCCGTTTTCTTCATTCGACAGTTTTCCTATCATATGTCAGTTTTAAAGCCGTGCTAAAGGGATGTTGTTGTTTTAGGCATAGAAAGTTTAGTCGTATGTCTTTATTTATTTTTTCTTAGTCATACAGAAACATTACTTTAATGGTTACATCCATCGTGAAGCTCATCCCATACAAAACTAATACGTTGCAACTTTTGCTTTCTATTCAGATAAAGAACACATGGGTGCTTAGCATATACATATACCACTGATATTAGACAACTTGCACATGTTTGGTACTCTCAATAGACCTGCAAGTACTTAGTGATAGCTACATGTTGAGAGGTTAAAACATAGTTACAAATTACAAAATAGCAAATCCAAACAGCTCCTTACTAATGAATCTTCATTCGTTTTTGGAAATTCCAAAAAACTGTATTTTTTATTTTATGCAACTATTACCTCATAATGCTTTGCAAAAAAAGACGATCGTAGTTTCAAAAACAACTGCTCATTTAGCTGCAGCTGCTACAGCTTGCTGCATATTTTGGTCTGTGTGAGCGTCTCGCTTCATAAAGCTCCGTCCCGAAAAACTCAGTCTGGTTCACCAAGTCTCTGTCTAACCGGCCCTGTATTTAAAGCACGCAAAAAAAACTTATGAAGATAATTTATAACCCCTCTATGTTTATGCACACAAATACATATCACGCTTATGCACACAAATACATATACTGATTCATGTATGCAACTTGTTTTCTCCTTGTAGAAATAATAGATCTGAATGACGAAACACCTCATGATTGCTACAGAATAATGGGAAGATACTGATCGAGTCAATTTTTTTGTACGAACCAAATAGATCCTATCCTATAGTATGTTGCATGTATAGTTTATTTTTTTCTTCCAAAAGCACTATATAACAAATACTTATAAGCTCAAGTTTATTCGCCCAATTTAATGCGTATCCTCAACTTTTCGTCTCATGGCTCATCATATTAGTTCCTAGAAAATTTTACAATATCATTTCTGAGAAAAAAATTCGTTTCTTTGACTTAAATAACATAAATCTCGATTTGTGTGATGTATTATTATCTCAGTTACACTCATATGTAATTAATTCCTTGCCTTATACCCGATGCTTCCTTAGTTGGCAAACTCTCGACAGTTAATTAGGGGAAAAAATAAACGAAGTTGTAGCATTTTTTACTCATATACTATAACTATGATCTTTTGTATGTTGACTGCAAGTTTGTCTATAACATGATACACTACATCTATTTAAGAGTCTTTGCTACTGCTTCCCATTTATCTAACAAAATATACACTTAGAAGTTTACCAAAACCAAAACCAATTCTAACTATGATTCTATTTTTTCTTAAGACTGAATCCGGGCTATGTCAGTTGTGGTTATCACATTGTTTCGTAACACAAAACAATCATACATAAATGTGAAAAGATAGCTATTGCGACAATATGAAAAGTAGGGAATGCCTATGTTTTCTGCGTAAGTTTATCGAAAGTGATACGTACTTGTTATACATTTCAGTCCCTATGATTAAATTGATCAGTTGTCTTTCCCTCGTCTCACCAATGGTGTCTCCTGATGTCGCGGCCAAATCTACAATAAATATCAGTGTTTAACACGAAAGTTACAGGTTGGAACAACGTATGCTGATTATGTCATATGAGTCCGAGTGTGACGGCTTCTAATCCAAAGAATGCTAAACTACACATTGGCATAGTTAAATACTTTACTTCTATTTAGTCGATTTCATTATGCGACATCCTCACTCCCATTTCCTAACATCCAATGACATGTATTCTATAAACTTCTGCATAACAACCTAATAGTGATTGAATGTGGTAAAAACTACGTTTATTCACACATAACACGTTTATCAATAAACACAAAAATTTGAAAAAAAAAGAATACAACCCTTTTGTGCAGCTATATGTAGAGCACTTTTCTCATTTTTATCGACCATGGCTAAATAACAGTCGATACATCGTGTAACTATATGCAGGTTCCTACATGGTCGATAAGTATGTTTCTCCATTCATTTATTTATAAGCTTGAACGAACGCCATATGCAAGTTCTTATACTGGGATTATTGGCTTGTTTTCATGTTATCCACCATAGCTTTAGAACACAATTAAGCCTCTTTTTAATTGAAAACTTTAACTGAGGCTTTAGAGGATGTGTAGGATGTAATTCCTAATAAACCGAGAGAGGAAAATCGAACATTATATTACATACCAATTAAAGTGCAGACCGAATATTTAAGAAATTCTATGGGATATTTGCATTTGCTAGCGTGGTGTTGTAGCACACGCAAGATATTTGTTCCTACACAGCTTGTGTTGTGGCTTATCAGACATGATGATTTAACATTGAGAAAAAAATTAAAAAAAAACACACATTTACAAAGCATAAGTAAAAAGTGTGACACCCTGACGTTGCCAATGGTTGTGGACAGTGTACATCATTTTTTTAGGCCACATTTTTTTACATCATTTACCTGTTGCTAGTGTATATATATTTGTGTTTAGATATAATATTTACCGTGAGGTTGAATGTTAACCTAAGGCCTTCAAATGGGGATCCGCATGAAATCAACCACTCTAGAGTGTCACACGTCCATATGCAAGGCTAAAACTTTTTAGGAAGTTCCTGCATTTATAAATAGTGTTTTTTTTGAACAAATATAAATAGCGTTATTTACACTTGTACCAAACCAAATAGTTGAGAGCCTAAAAATGATGAGGATCATAAATTTAAAGAATTTGAGTACCTATGACATTGTTCCATAGACTATCTGATCCAAGTTGCATCTGATTCTCGGGTGGCCAAAGCACGCAAAGGTGTATAAACTCGCTGCTTGAAGCAGCAACCATAACCATGTCACATTCTCTGTTTTTGTAAGCCTCTTCTTCTGCCTATCAACCTGCCATCAAAATTATAAAACGACGACTAAACACTTGAACAATCAAAATATATTCCTAGAAAAACAAAGACTTGGTTGAAACTTTTACTTGAGCATTTTATCAAACAATTGGTGCACTTATAAACTTTTCTTCAAGATCTTCTATAAATTTCTCAAAAGCAGTTAATATCATTTTATGATATGAAAGAAACTAAAACATACCTTGTCAAATGGATCGATATTATAGCTCTAATGGGTCTGGACTGAGTTATAATATTTTGAAGAATTTTGACAGCAAGATCCAACGAAGTACCAAAAATCCATAAGAATCTGACGAAACCCACACCATTTAAGGATAAAATTAAAAACTTTACAAACCCACCACACACCAACGGCGCCAACGGCGCCAGCTCATCACCAACGCCGCACACCATAAGGGGTTGCAACGAAGAGACCAGCGGCACCAAAGAACACCATGGGGTGTTTATCCAAAAACATATAAGTTGGGCTTTTTCAGATCATAGTGTGTTTGTGTGTTTTTTTCCAGATCCATCTAGAGATTATAAAAATGTTTTATCTTCAGTATGTTTTTTAACCACACACATAAGCCACGTAGAAGGACACGCGGCAAAAAAAATTCCCGCCAAAACCAAGAGAAATTAATAAAAAAGTTACCTACTCTTTCTAAAACAGTTATATGTTATAATGTATTCAATTAATAAAACTCGTGAAGTATTTTACATTATAAACTTGTAGAGCTATGAACCAGTATTAAAGGCTTCATTTTCCAAACACCTTATTTACAATTCCGATTGCAACTTGACTAGGGTATTAATACGAATGGATCATACGGAAGATGGATGTTAACTCATTTGGATTGACCGTAGTTAACCAGTGGTCTTGGACCGTAGTTAACCAAGTGTACGAGTGTATGTGCCATTAAATTAATGATTATAAAGGACTTAAGGACGTGAAACCATTTCGTGTTTGATGATCTTACTACATCATAGCTGGAATATTAAACCTTAAAGAAAACATTGCCATTTACGCCAAGGAGAATAATATTAATAATAGTCGTAGTAAAACACAACACAGAAAAGAATTAATACAATAGCCATCCCTGATAATATTAAGCACCCGGCCCTTGCTGAGTCATCCAATTGGAGCTACTAAAACTCAGCTCCTCTGAATATGTTAACTGTGTCTTCCACATGCTTTGCCTTAGCTGATTCTGTGTTCTTGGGCCAAACCTACCGACAAAAGTAGTCGTATGAACTTTGGGCTTTATTCATGTTTAAAATCTTCTTCCATTGGTCATCATCATTTTGTGGACTCATTTGCATACACAAAAAACGATCATGTTTAACGGCACGATAAACAATCCTACTAAAAAATATAATAAAAATAACTTTTGACATCGAAAAGAATTTTTTTTTCCCTACGCAAAAACCTGTAGTGAAAAAGTCATTATAAATTCTACAAGTAACTTTTAGAAACTTACTTTTTTTTGGTTATTAAAAAATTATGTTTAACGAGAAAAGAATTCCCATGCAAAACTATTATATCTACGTATAGATGATTATGCGTGATGAATAAATAATGTTATGATCATCTTTTTCCTAATATGTGTTTACTGATCCCATAAGGAATAGTCTGGTATGTCTTCCCAGACACCCATGGGATCAAAGCTCGTATTGTTAGAAAAATATTCATTCATGTTCATCCATAACGTGGGAGAATCAAGTGGTTCATCATATATTGCCTGAATTTGGCAAGGAGAAAGTTCAATATTCACCGGCACTGTGTGTCCCGAGCTAGACCCACTCTGCTCGTGCTCATATTGCTGATTACAGGGGCTTAACTGCATGGCAGCCTCTTGAGCCACCATGCGTATGTATTCTGCATTTGAACCAACTGGCCTCGGGATACTATGTACCCTGTCTGGAAAATTAAGCTTTGCAACATCACCTCTGAGGTAAAATGATGCTGCGTCATAAGCTGCCGCCGCCATTTCGGGTGTTTCGAAACTCCCTAGCCAAATTCTGGAATTCTTTCCGGGTTCACGAATTTCAGATACCCATTTGCCCCATTTCCTCTTTCGGACACCCCTGTAAACCGAAGAAGTACCACCCCCGCTTGTAGAACGTTGAACTTTGCCATTCATATTTAACTGTGTCACTATATCTATAATTATCAGTTTGTAATGTCAATGTTTATTGGATACAATATCCAGGCATGCATGTATATATAAGGTGCGGATATAGTGCAATTCATTACTAAATTTTTTATGTTTATAAAGGTTGTTGAGGCCTTGAGGGGGCTTCCAAGTAGTTACAATCTACATAAAATCATTACGGAGTACTAGAATTTTTTTTTTATTATAAAGTTTGCATCAAGACAATAATATTTCTTTAGAATTAGATTAGACCAGTAAGAGTGTGTACATGTGTCTCTTTACACTTTGAATATTGGAAGATGATGTTTGTAACGCGGTGTCTCCTCAGGTGGCCTATCCCTGCTCTTCTTGGGTCCACTTTATCTTTCTTACCTTGTATTCGTACTAGTAAATAGTAATTCTCCTTTATTTTTTCCCTCTATGTACTCATAATAAAATATCCTCTAAATCAACTGTAAAGAATATTAATTCGGATTCCATTTGCTGCATCTGACGTTCATCCGTTAGGTTCTCACCAGATATAGCAAATTGGGTGAGTCCTTATGGATGGTGATGACTAGATGTGGTACTGTCAATTCTGCTATGTGAAACAATAGCTCTAAGTAAACAAGCCAATTGGGTTCAAAGTCAGCTCTAGGTGTATTGTAAAGGCCTGCAACCATTCAAACCATTATGTTGACATAAGCACAGTTAAACATATACTGTAGTAATTCTTTCAGACAAGAGTGAATATAAACTCAACGATGTTTCAAGTCATTCTAAAATGGCTAAATTAGTAAGTTCGTATCTTGATCCAAACCCACTACACAATCCCACCCGTCGTGCGTTTCATAATGCTTCCACAACTCTCGTGATAATAGTAGAGATATGACGATGGTGGTGGGTGTTTTTAGTTTCGATGCATGCATGGGTATGATGGTAGTCATGGAGACATTTGACATCATGGTCTAGACCATGTCAACTCTCAACGAAGTCAAAGTTGGAATTATTAAAAATTGAGAAATATGATTGGAGATCATAATCCGTTCTCATAGTTGTCGAGAACAGCTGGCTTTTGCTAAGCCTCCACATAATCAGTCCTTTTCCTTTCTTGTTCGTATATTCAAATGTCATTTAGCTTTCAAAACCAAAGTAAACTCATAAGTTTATGTGTTATAATAACAATATTGGGAAAATGATGATTGGAAATTTAAAGTGCTTTATAGTGTTGGCTTACGTGATTATATCGTAAGCAAAGTAATATTCGAGACAAAATAATAAAAGTAATTTGACCAACGCTGGTATCATTGGTTTTGTTTATTTGTTACGCCTTTTTGTTATTGCATTTGAAGAATGAGTTAATGTTTTATTTACATTATTTAAAATAATAGTTAATTGCAATTTGCAAAGGATGTAAGTAAATTTTACGTCTTCGTTTATTATATAAGCAAATAACTTTTTATCAAAAAGAAATACATAAAATTACTACAAAGTCACATAAAACATACTAGTAATAAAGATTAAAATATCTTTTTTTCACACACTTTGATTTTAATATTATCCGCAATACACTGGATATCAGTTGGAATATCCTGATCATCATACATATTATCATCATATGAGTCATAGTCATCAATAACAATCTTGTAAGAATGTTTTCATTTTTCCCACAGACTATTATTCCCATATCCTACATTTGACATTTTCAAAGCCATAAAATATTTCATATCATTATCGACAGGTTCAACTACATCCACCTCATTGAGCTTACTTGAATATCATCCAGTTTCCTAAGAAACGGGTTCCTGCTTACCTGAAATACCATCCAGTTTCTTAAGAAACGGGTTCCTTTGATCATCCACAAGAGTAAATTTCTATTTCATGATCTTATTTTCAATTTTGTCAGTCTTCTCAACAATCGGGGTGTAACTAGCATCCGGACAAGGAGTACCATCCTCAGACATAAATTCACCCGAAACATCATCCAACCCAACGGACTTAGATGTCCCACCATTTGTACCCACATTATCATCATATTCAATAGATTTAAGTTCAGTAAAATAATTTGAGTTACTAATATCTTTACTTGGACTAACCTTTGTATTAGACTATAACACCCCAAAATGTGATATGCGGAAGCGGTGAAGCTCGGGGCTGTTACGTCATTGTATCATAGTTCAAGGTACAAGAGAACGACTCTAAATGAGACGTTTTATAAAAATACCTCGTTGAATTTAATAAAAGCATCAAAGTACAAAAGGTCTCAGTTTCAAAAGATAGCGCAACGGAATATAAAAGTTTTAAATATCAACGAGATAACAGTTCAAAAGCATAAGTAGATAAATTTCTAAATATAGCCAAGAAATGCATGCGGACTCCAAGTACTTCACACAGCAGATACAAATCATCATCAAATACCTGAGATAAATGCTAAATTGGGTCAACATAAAGTTGGTGAGAATATAGGTTTCAAGTAAAAATTCATAGTAATTCGATTTCAGATTTCATTTCATGTACACATGCAACTATAAGAGGTATAGTGCCAAGTGTAGGATAAATTGGGTGTTCACAATATTTATGATAGCTAAGCTCGTGACAACGAAACTAATGATCCAGTGCATACAATAGATTGTATACATAAATTTTGCCCCAATAGAGTACCTAGCCAAGATAACTTCGTTCACACAAATGGTATACACTCGTCCGGCGTCAGAATGCCCGAGTGGAGGTTGTCAACCCTCAATAGATCTATCCATATCATAAGAGCTTACTCCAGCAGAGTAATTAACGATTCACGATAGTGGAGACTATGGCTAAAGCAACTTAAGCTATTTCATAAACAATGTTCACAAAACGTTCACAGAAATCTAGTTTTACTTGTGTCCAGAAGCAAGCATCGAAAGCATTTATCACCTCCCAAAACATTAAACATATAAAATAGTTTAATAGGGATCTATAGACTCACCTCAAGCAACGATTCAAACCGCACAAGTATGATCAAATAGTAGCGAGCAACTCTAGCAACAACCTAAATATAATACTATAGTTTAGGCGCTAGCAAATAAGTCACAATAGTTCGTCACGTACGTTACTCATCAATCATATATATATTTTGTTTTGTAGTTAAAATCGTGACTTGTAGATATCATATCGTTATAAGCATTATAGTATATATATACTTAGACAAAAATATTTATTTTTGACTCGACGAAATTTCGACAGCCTTTCGGCGTAAATTTTAATTTACCCAAATTTATCTTAATAAATTTTCCGACACAATTTCTAACGAAAATTTGGCAGCCTTTCGGCGTCACTTTAAAACTTGCCATTTTTAGTAAGTACCCAAATCTCGTCCTAATATCCCTAATTTCATCACTTTCTCAATCCCAAATATTTCAACAAGTCATTTTTCCCCGCAATAATACCAATTTTCACTTTCAACGCTCAAACTTTTAACAATGCACCAAGTATTCACATTTCACGCTTATATCCTTTTACAAAACGAGTCCAACATTTATATACAACATTTAGTACCCATTTCGACACTTAAAACAACTCCGTTTAACTCGAAAACGTAGTTTCGACCACTTTAAAAATCTAGACAGCAAGTACATTATAGTGTTTTTCACAAAAATAAAGTTTTCCGACAACGAAATTTAAACGACCATATCTTTCTCATTTTTACTCCGTTTTTAGCCCATAATATATCGAAACGAAGGTAATAACTTATATTTTTATAATATCGTAGTAAACTAGTGTCAAAACAATTTTTACGACCCTCTATGCCTCTTATAAAAATCGGACAGATTATATATTTTTCGTAAAAACTCGTTTTCGACCATTTTCAAGCGTACCCACTAGTAGTAACACTACTAGTTCCCTTCAATTATTCATAAACATACTCAAAATCAAAGATTTATCTTTAAGTCCATAAATCTAAAAATATACATTTTTATAATTTACAAGTCTTTCAATTAAAACATTTTCATGCATGGATCTAATAGATCCACACATAATTTTCATAGATCTAAAATATTTCATGACCAAAAATAGTTTTTATCATTTTATTTCAAGAAAATAGTTGATGAGTAACATGCATGCATAGATCTACAAAGATTATGCATGAAAAATGAAAAAGATGAAAAAGGTTTAAGAAATAACCTTGAGTAACGACTCTACGTAACCACGACAACCCGGTCTACGCTCTAACCAACAAGAACTCAACTTCTATAAACTACCACCAAAACTCCTCAAATCTACAAACCAAGAAAACCCATTCTTCTTTATACTTATACAAACCCTAGGATGTTTTTATTTTGTGTCAAATCTTCTTAAAGTGAAGCTTCAAGAAAATCAACAATGGTGGAAATAGAGTTTGTGTGTGTGCAGTGTGTTTTAGAGAGAGATAGGAGAGTTGTGTGTGTTTTTGAGTAAAGTGTATGTGTAAATAATGTGAAGTGATGTTAAGGTTAAATGGTTAATAAGTTAAAAGGTGTAGGAAAATGTAAGTTAAGCTCAAAATGGCAATTGGAAGAAAATTTGGTTTAGCTAGCATGTGGGTAAAGTTTGGCCGTTATGGGGGGGGGGGGGGGGGTCCCACTAGGGTAAATAATTCAAAATTTTTACTATGGTAACTAGTTAGAAGGTTTAAGGTAAAAAGGTTAGTTAGTTTTGGGTAAATATCGAAAAGTATATAGTTAAGTTTAAAATTACGTAAAACTTAAAAATTTGACGAAATATATTAAATTTACGATTCTTCGACGAAAACTGATATTTTATAATTTATAAAGTATTTTATGCATGCTAACGACGGTTAAACGTAAAAACGACGTAAAATACGAAAACGCGATACGTTAATTAAATATTCACAGAAAGTACGATTTATTACTATAAATAGCAAAAATACTAAAATACAGGCATATATAAACATATACAGAAATATTTAAATACGTTGTTCAAGAAAATACGATGACGCTGTTAAAAATTAAACAGTTAAGCACATAATTCACAGATAACGAATAATCTCAGGGATTATCGTCAATTCATTGACCGTCTCAGCATTTTGGTCAGATTCACAGAAAACGTTCAGAATAATGACTGAGCACAGTGTCAGGTCATTACTCGTCATCAAACAGTTTTTCAGAAAACGCGGGATAACCTCCCGGTCCAACACAGTTAAATCACATAGTTGACTAAATAAAAAGTCAAAGGGTAAAATAGTCATTTTATAAAGTAGGGAAAATTACCAGGTGTTACATCATCCCCTTGATAGAGAAGCTTTGTCCTCAAAGCTTAGGAGTGTCACGGTTTCTAGAGTTGTTAAAGAGTTGCGGATATTTCTTGCGAAATTGATCCTCACGCTCCCAAGTGAATTCAGGTCCACGTTTAGAATTCCACCTCACCTTGATGATCAGAATACGACTCTGCTTTAATCGTTTGACCTCACGGTCCATGATTTCAACAGGTTCTTCGACAAATTGCATCTTGTCGTCGATTCAGAGTTCCTCCAACGGTATAACGAGTGTCTCATCAGAAAGGCACTTCTTCAAGTTCGACACATGAAAAGTGTTGTGCACACGGCTCAACGCTTGCGGTAATTCGAGACGATAGGCTACGGTTCCAACCTTTGCCAGAATTTTGAAAGGTCCAATATAACGGGGGTTCAGCTTCCCTCGCTTGCCAAAACGTACCACACCTTTCCAAGGCGATACTTTTAGCATCACTTTGTCCCCTACTTGAAATTCGAGAGGCTTACGTCGAACGTCGGCGTAACTCTTTTGACGATCACGGGCTGCTTGAATTCGGCTCTTGATTTGAACAATCTTCTCAGTTGTTTCACGAATGAGTTCAGGGCCAGTGAGTTGACTATCCCCAACCTCACTCCAACACACAGGCGAGCGACATTTACGACCATACAACGCTTCAAACGGTACAGCCTTAGTACTGGTATGATAACTACTGTTGTAGAGAATTCCACTAGAGGCAAATGTCTGTCCCATTGCTTTCCAAATTCAAGCACACAAGCACGCAACATGTCCTCTAGCGTTTGAATAGTTCTCTCACTCTGTCCGTCAGTCTGCGGGTGATAAGCAGTACTCATGTCCATTTGCGTACCCAACGCTTTCTGAAGTGATTTCCAGAACTCTGAAGTAAATCTACCGTCTCTATCGGAAATTATCTAGATCGGTATTCCATGTTTTGCGACTACTTCCTTCAGATAAAGTCTCGTAAGCTTATCCATCGAATCATCTTCCTTCATAGCCAAAAAGTGTGCAGATTTCGTAAGTCGATCCACAATTACCCAAATTGTGTCGTATCTGTTTGTCGTTTTAGGTAGCTTAGTTATGAAATCCATGGTTATGTTTTCCAACTTCCACATAGGAATTATAGGTTGAACCAACAATCCAGATGGCTTTTGGTGTTCTGTTTTCACTCTAGCACAAGTCAGACACTTCCCTACATACGTAGCGATTTCAGCTTTCATATTTGGCCACCAATATAGCTTCTTCATATCCTGATACATTTTGTCAGATCCTGGGTGAATCGAATACTTAGATTTATGCGACTCGTGCATAATCACGTCCCTTAGTCCTCCAAACCGTGGTAACCAACTTCTACCATTCAGACATAGCGTTCCATTAGTGCTAGTCTCCAATTTCTTAGTGACCATTCCTCCTAATTTCTCAGTTACAACATTTTCAGGCTTAAGGGCTTCGGTTTGTGCTTCACGAATTTGCACATGTAAGTTCGGATTGATAATCACAGCTAACGATCTAACTCTACGTGTCATCAATTGTTCCTTTCTACTTAGCGCATCCGCCACTACATTGGCCTTCCTAGGGTGGTAGCGGATTTCACAGTCATAATCGCTGAGCAGCTCGATCCATCGACGTTGTCTCATGTTTAGTTCCTTCTGGTCAAGAATATGTTGTAAACTCTTGTGATCGGTATAGACGACACACTTGGTTCCATACAAGTAGTGTCTCCACAATTTCAAGGCAAATACTACCGCTACTAGCTCTAAGTCGTGCGTAGTGTAGTTTTTCTCATGCGTTTTCAATTGTCGTGACGCGTAGGCGATAACTTTCTTCCTTTGCATCAACACAGCTCCCAATCCTTTTCTGATGCATCACAGTAGACCACAAAGTCTTCCGATCCTTCTGGTAACGATAGGATAGGCGCACTGCACAACATTTGTTTCAACTTCTGGAATGCTAACTCCTCTTTATCTCCCCATTCGTATTTCACCTTCTTTTGAGTCAACTTCGTCAATGGTTTCGCGATCTTCGAGAATCCCTCGATGAACCTTCCGTAGTATCCGGCGAGTCCTAAGAACTGGCGAATTTCAGTCGGTGTCGTAGGAGCAGTCCACTCCCTAATTGATTCAATCTTGGCAGGATCAACATGAATCCCCTTGCTATCAATAACGTGACCTAGAAATTGTACTCTTGGCAACCAAAAATCACACTTCGAGAACTTAGCGTACAATTCCTCCTTCTTAAGCAATTCCAATATTATCTTAAGATGTTCCTCATGTTCTTTCTCATTCCTTGAGTAAATCAGTATGTCATCGATGAACACAATGACAAACTTGTCCAAATACGGTTTACACACTCGGTTCATGAGGTCCATAAACACAGCATGTGCGTTTGTCAAACCGAATGGCATCACTTGGAACTCATAGTGTCCATACCTAGTCCTAAAAGCAGTCTTTGCAACATCTTCCTCACGGACACTCAATTGGTGATAACCAGACCTAAGGTCAATCTTCGAGTAAACGCTCGATCCTTGCAACTGATCAAACAGATCATCGATCCTAGGTAACGGGTAACGGTTCTTGATGGTAAGTTTGTTCAACTCACGATAGTCGATACACATCCGAAAACTCCTATCCTTCTTCTTTACAAATAAGACTGGAGCTCCCCAGGGCGAAGAACTCGGTCTTATGAGTCCTTTATCAGTCAACTCTTGTAGTTGCGTCGCTAGTTCTTGCATTTCCGACGGTGCTAAACGATAAGGCGCTCGAGCAACAGGTGCAACTCCCGGTATTAAATCGATCTGGAATTCAACTTGTCTGGCCAGCGGTAATCCAGGCAAATCTTCAGGAAAGACTTCCGGAAAATCCCGTACGATTGGTACATCTTCCAACCGTTTTTCTTCCGTCTGCTTTTCAGTAACACAAGCCAAAAATACGTGGCAACCTTCCGACAACAACTTCTGAGCCTTGACACGCGAGATAATGTTCAGTCGTGACTTCCCTTTTCCGTTACTTGTATCCCCTTGTACCTCCAAAACTTCATCACCAAATGGTAAGCGAACGGTCTTCTCGTCGCATACAATCGTAGCACGATATCTCGACAACCAATCCATTCCGACAATCACATCAAAACTCCCTAACTCAACAGGCATAAGGTCTATTACGAAAGGATGACCTAGAAGATTTAAAGTACATCCACGAAGTATAGTGTCAGCTTCTATCAACTTCCCATTAGCTAAATCAATAGTGTACTTAGTGTCTAAGGGCGAAGGGGTCACATCAAGTAAAACACTAAAAACAGTCGACACAAGACTCCTATCGGCTCCAGTATCAAATAAAATACAAGCATAACGACCATTGAGAAGAAACGTACCCGTCACGACGTCGGGGTTTTGTTGCGCTTCTCCTCCTCCTATCACATAGACCCTTCCACGAGCTTCCCCAGCTTTAGCAATCTTTCCTTGGTCCTTATTCTTTTTCTTTGGGCACTCATTGCTGTAGTGTCCCTTTTGCTGACATTCAAAGCAAGTGACGTTGGCTTTCATGTTGGGTGGTGACTTACAGTCTCTAGCAATGTGTCCAGTTTTCTTGCAGTTGTGACATTGTACATTGCATTGTCCATTGTGGTGACGCTTACATCGGTTGCACAAAGGTAACGTCCCATTGTATACTCCCTTTTCCCCAGTACCAGCAGTGTACGCCTTCACAGTTTCTTGCCTCTTATTCGGATAGTTCCCATGGTTGTTCTTTTGGTTATTCCCCCATTTACTCTTGTTGTCCACGGCATTTCCAGCATTTGCTCGAACAACTTGGTCCATCAGACTGTGAGCCATCCTTATAGCATCACTAACTTTTGTCGGTCCAGACGATGTCACATTCCCTTGAACTCTACCAGGTAAACCCCAAATGTAGCGCTCAACCTTCTTTTCTTCATCTGGAACCATTCCAGGACATAGCAAACACAACTCTTGGAACCTCCTTGTGTACGTACCAATGTCATTGTTCTTCATAGTCAAGTTCCACAGTTCAATTTCCATTTTCTGAATCTCATTACGAGGACAGTACTCCTTAGTCAACAACTTCTTAAGTTCCTCCCAACTCATTCCATACGCCTCCTCGGCTCCAACCGTCTGCACATGGGTGTTCCACCATGTCAATGCTCCAGCAGCTAAAGTACAAGTAGAATAAGTCACTTGGTTTTCAACAGTACATCCACTGACACGGAACACAGATTCCATCTTTTCAACCCAAAGAGCTAATCCGATAGCTCCTTCAGTACCATTAAAATTCAAAGGGTCACAACTCCTAAAGTCCTTGTAAGCACACGACTTAGGCGGTCGATTGTCAACATCGTTCGGTGGTGCTTCGTTCACGTTGTTGTTAGCTTGAATGTTTGCCAGTGCATCAGTCACTCGTTGCGTAATCAGTTCTTCCAATTGTGCGTAAGTCATTCCGTTACGTGTGTTCACCATTGTTTCTCTGCGTTAAGACAACAATGCAATTAAGGTTCAAGCACGAATATACACGTTATATATTTCTTATGCTAAAATAAAATGCAGAATTTAACAGTACAACAAACATAGAAAGGATAGTCATTGATCAAAGTCATAAAGTTAAATTCCCATTCATAATCAAAATATCAAGTACATAGTCATAAAATAAGAGTTTCGATTAAATACCAAAAATAACACCGAAAATGGTGATTGGAATAAAATCAGACTATAGATGTAATCGAAATGATACGTGATAGTATGCGATGACATATCCTACAACAACCAAATGTTAGATATTCGCGCGAATGGTTGTAAGGTATGCATGAAATAATCATGTATAGAAATTAAAGTATGCAAATCAGTGAAATGCATATGTATATAATACATATTACGTATTACATAGTATATATTACATATTACTTATAGTGTTATCTTACGTAGTACATTACGTAGTACATATATATATACAGAGTAACAAGTAGCCACATCGGTTATAGTCTAGGCCTAAGATGCAAACCTAGTTCTCTATAACCAAGGCTCTGATTACCAAATCTGTAACACCCCAAAATGTGATATGCGGAAGCGGTGAAGCTCAGGGCTGTTACGTCATTGTATCATAGTTCAAGGTACAAGAGAACGACTCTAAATGAGACGTTTTATAAAAATACCTCGTTGAATTTAATAAAATCATCAAAGTACAAAAGGTCTCAGTTTCAAAAGACAGCGTAGCGGAATATAAAAGTTTTAAATATCAACGAGATAGCAGTTCAAAAGCATAAGTAGATAAATTTCTGAAGATAGCCAAGAAATGCATGCGGACTCCAAGTACTTCACACAGCAGATACAAATCATCATCAAATACCTGACAAAAATGCTAAATTGGGTCAACATAAAGTTGGTGAGAATATAGGTTTCAAGTAAAAATTTATAGTAATTCGATTTCAGATTTCATTTCATGTACACATGCAACTATAGGAGGTATAGTGCCAAGTGTAGGATAAATTGGGTGTTCACAATATTTATGATAGCTAAGCTCGTGACATCGAAACTAATGATCCAATGCATACAATAGATTGTATACATAAATTTTACCCCAATAGAGTACCTAGCCAAGATAACTCCGTTCACACAAATGGTATACACTCGTCCGGCGTCAGAATGCCCGATTGGAGGTTGTCAACCCTTAATAGATCTATCCCTATCATAAGAGCTTACTCCAGCAGAGTAATTAACGATTCACGATAGTGGGGACTATGGCTAAAGCAACTTAAGCTATCTCATAAACAGTGTTCACAAAACGTTCACAGAAATCTAGTTTTACTTGCGTCCAGAAGCAAGCATCGAAAGCATTTATCACCTCCCAAAACATTAAACATATAAAATAGTTTAATAGGGATCTATAGACTCACCTCAAGCAACGATTCAAACCGCACAAGTATGATCAAATAGTAGCGAGAAACTCTAGCAACAACCTAAATATAATACTATAGTTTAGGCGCTAGCAAATAAGTCACAATAGTTCGTCACGTACGTTACTCATCAATCATATATATATATATATATTTTGTTTTGTAGTTAAAATCGTGACTTGTAGATATCATATCGTTATAAGCATTATAGTATATATATACTTAGACAAAAAAAATTATTTTTGACTCGACGAAATTTCGACAGCCTTTCGGCGTAAATTTTAGTTTACCCAAATTTATCTTAATAAATTTTCCGACACAATTTCTAACGAAAATTTGGCAGCCTTTCGGCATCACTTTAAAACTTGCCATTTTTAGTAAGTACCCAAATCTCGTCCTAATATCCCTAATTTCAACACTTTCTCAATCCCAAATATTTCAACAAGTCAATTTCCCCGCAATAATACCAATTTCAACTTTCAACGCTCAAACTTTTAACAATGCACCAAGTATTCACATTTCACGCTTATATCCTTTTACAAAACGAGTCCAACATTTATATACAACATTTAGTACCCATTTCGACACTTAAAACAACTCAGTTTAACTCGAAAACGTAGTTTCGACCACTTTAAAAATTTAGACAGCAAGTACATTATACTGTTTTTCACAAAAATAAAGTTTTCCGACAACGAAATTTAAACGACCATATCTTTCTCATTTTTACTCCGTTTTTAGCCCATAATATATCGAAACGAAGGTAATAACTTATATTTTCATAATATCGTAGTAAACTAGTGTCAAAACAATTTTTACGACCCTCTACGCTTCTTATAAAAATCGGACAGATTATATACTTTTCGTAAAAACTCGTTTTCGACCATTTTCAAGCGTACCCACTAGTAGTAACACTATTAGTTCCCTTCAATTATTCATAAACATACTCAAAATCAAAGATTTATCTTCAAGTCCATAAATCTAAAAATATACATTTTTATAATTTACAAGTCTTTCAATTAAAACATTTTCATGCATGGATCTAATAGATCCACACATAATTTTCATAGATCTAAAATATTTCATGACCAAAAATAGTTTTTATCATTTTATTTCAAGAAAATAGTTGATGAGTAACAAACATGCATAGATCTACAAAGATTATGCATGAAAAATGAAAAAGATGAAAAAGGTTTAAGAAATAACCTTGAGTAACGACTCTACTTAACCACGACAACCCGATCTACGCTCTAACCAACAAATAATAAAAAAGAACTCAACTTCTATAAACTACCACCAAAACTCCTCAAATCTACAAACCAAGAAAACCCATTCTTCTTTATACCTGTACAAACCCTAGGATGTTTTTATTTTGTGTCAAATCTTCTTAAAGTGAAGCTTCAAGAAAATCAACAATGGTGGAAATGGAGTTTGTGTGTGTGCCGTGTGTTTTAGAGAGAGATAGGAGAGTTGTGTGTGTTTTTGAGTGAAGTGTATGTGTAAATAATGTGATGTGATGTTAAGGTTAAATGGTTAATAAGTTAAAAGGTGTAGGAAAATGTAAGTTAAGCTCAAAATGGCAATTGGAAGAAAATTTGGTTTAGCTAGCATGTGGGTGAAGTTTGGCCGGTTATTGAGGGGGGGGGGGGTCCCACTAGGGTAAATAATTCAAATTTTTTACTATGGTAACTAGTTAGAAGGTTTAAGGTAAAAAGGTTAGTTAGTTTTGGGTAAATATCGAAAAGTATATAGTTAAGTTAAAAAGTACGTAAAACTTAAAAATTTGACGAAATATATTAAATTTACGATTCTTCGACGAAAACTGATATTTTATAACTTATAAAGTATTTTATGCATGCTAACGACAGTTAAACGTAAAAACGACGTAAAATACGAAAACGCGATACGTTAATTAAATATTCACAGAAAGTACGATTTATTACTGTAACACCCCATTTTGATAATGGAATGTCACGCGTAATTATGGCGTGTCATCAAAGCATACAAGGATAAATGTATAAAATATTACATGACCATAGGGATAACCGGAATCAAACATAGGTTCCCAAACATAAGCCCAAAACATAATAAAGCAAAAGAAATGAATGAAAGACTAAACAAGCATAAGTATATGAAGGCAAAAAGGAAAAGAAGTCTCTAGCAGCTTCCATCCTATGCACGTCCTCCAAATGCTCGAGTCTTTCCTAGGGTACCTGCCGTTTTGGGACATGGAAAGGAAAGTAACGACTGAGCAAAACGCTCAGTGCACGGATATAGACATAGTATAAGTGACTAAAACATAATAGAGACTTAATAGCAGCGGAAATGTATATGTCCTGGAAAACCTGGAACATGTTCATAAAACTGGTTTTATAGTTTGAAAAGCCTTATGTTTATCTTATGAAAACTGTTTAACATATTTTACCATTAGCCAATATAGGTCATGAAAATCCACCGTGCATGAATACTTGGAGGGGTGACCTCATCATGCAAATTAGAGGGGCTGCCTCTAATTTAATATACTGGTTTTGGGTAGGAGGGATCAGCTCCTTGTGAAGGATGCAAGGCACACACCACATTCACCATGAAATCCTGACTGAAACATGTAACTAGGATGCACCCATACGCCCCACATGATAAATATAATAATATGGCCAAAAGCTGAAGGGACGCAACGAGCAATCACTCTGCCGTGGTGAAGTCATAACATTAGTGCCTCTAATGTTATGGTTATGGTACCTCCATAACTAGGTGAAACTGGTCATGCATGCATATGGCTATAGGTATTCTAAATTAAACATAAGCAATTCAACACATAACTTATACTACGGGAAAACATTTGGCTGCATACGGGGAATCCTAATAAGGAAGAATGTCCATATTGAAAGGACGGGAATCCGTACCTTATGTCCAGTGAACGAAGAAGACGAACTGAGAGGAATCCTACTTCCGTATCACTAATGCTACATGAATACATACGTGAATAAGTATCTGACTACTAAATACGTAACTGGTTTTATATCATGTCTTATCTATTTTATATGTTCATATCATGTTTCACTGTTTAAAGCCTTAACTGTGTTTATCTTATATTCTGCCTATTCTGATTAAGTATTTATGGTATTTCATGTATTATTATACTTACTGAGTAATAATAAGTAACTTTCCAAAAATAGCAGGTTTCCAAAAATAGAAAGTTTCCAAAAATAGAAAGTTTCTAAAAATAGAAAGTTACCAAAAATAGAAAGTTTCCAAAAATAGAAAGTTTCCAAAAATAGAAAGTTTCCAAAAATAGACAGTTTCCAAAAATAGAAAGTTTCCAAAAATAGAAAGTTTCCAAAAATAGAATTACTGCTTAAAATAGATAAGTTTCTAAAAATAGAAAGTTTCCATAAATAGATCAGATGCCTTAATTAAATAAGTTTCCATAAATAGATTAGCTGCCTGAATTAAATAAGTTTCTAAAAATAGAAAGTTTCCATAAATAGATTAGCTGCCTTAATTAAATAAGTTTCTAAAAATAGAAAGTTTCCATAATTAGATATAAGCTGGTTAAATAAGCTAAGTATATAAGCCTAAGTGTTTTTTTGATTATTTTCTAAGTCATAATGATATAATGTATAGTTTATTAATTATTTCATGTAATTTAAATAAACTATAGGTTAAAAGTATTTAACTAAAATATATCATGTTTTTAATTAAATAAGGTTAGATACTTAGGTTAAAACATGTATTATTATTTATTAATAATATAACCTAAGTCATGTTAATTAATTAATTATAACCATGGTTTTTAAATAATTAATTAATTATAAGTCTTAAAAATATAAAATACTTAGGTTAATAATTTCATGTTTTTAATAATTAAAATAACCTAAGTCATGTTATTAAATTAATCATGTCATGTTTATTAATTTAAATTTTAACATAAGATTATAAAAAAAATAATCTTAACATACACCGTGAACCGGATCTTGACTAAGAACCATGAACCGGACATAAAATCGACACCATACCCCGACCCACTTCGGGGTTCCCTTTGGTTTGCTGCTGCCGTAGGACCTACACCACCAAACCGGGACCTTGAGGTCTCGGTGGTTGTCCATGTGCCATGCCGAGACCCCTTAGGGGTCCGGTTTAGGCGTCGGCTAGACAAACACCCCTAAAAACCCTTGTTTTGATCTACCCCATAATCATAAACATGTTAGATCTATGTTTTTAATTAGGTTTTTAAAAACATCATGTTCTTATTTAATTTTTAAATCCAAAACAAAAGAAAAATGATTAAAAAGGTATACTGAATACGTGGATCGATCAAGGATGAACACACACGAACTCTTGCATAAATTCCAAGATCAAAATCAACCCGAACACCCCTCCATGGTGTTTTATGGGTGGAGGCCAAAAGAGGAACAAAGGAAGAAGGAAGAAATCTTTTTTTAGGGTTTTTGTTATTTTTCTTGTTTTCTAAAAATGACACAAGATTTCTCCTTTTTCTTGTTTAGTAAAGATTGACGGGCTAAGCCCATTTCCCTCCTAATTTCATGGTATATGGGGCCCACATGGGGTAACCCGATCATTTTCCGTGTCTATTTAATAAGTGTGTTCTCGTGTTCGTGTTTTACGTGTTTGTTCGTGTTTATTTGTGTTCGCGTTTTGTGTGTTCTCGTTAAATAATTACCGTGACCTAATATATTTCTTTACGCTCATAATAAATATATATACGTAATTAATAATAGTTCGTGATTTAATTACGTTCGTGATTTCATGATAGCATTTTCGTGATTAATTATTGTCAAATAATTATTGCGTGTTCGTGCGTAGTAAATACTTATCGTGTACTAACACGTACATAATACGTAAAATCCTAACACGTAATCGTAATCATGCTATAATAGGAAAGTTTTAATCTAGTACGTACGATCTTAAGGGTACTATTCCTGGTAAAAGCATGCGGGTTTTACAACTCTTCCCCCCTAAAAAGAATAATTCGTCCCCGAATTATAGATAACGTAACTGAAAGAGAAACATACACGAATCAAACCGAGAGGGTATGTAAGATAAATGAACGTGCAGGTGACCTGGCAGAAAGAACGTGACGTGACTGAAAGGACATATCTAATTGATAATGAAATAAGTAAAGAGTAAGGAAAGAGACAACCTAGTGACAAGACACCATGATTTATAGTGGTTCGACAACGAGGCCCTATCCTCGTTTCTACTCCACTCCTCGAGTACACCTACTCGAGATTTCCACTATATCCACAAGCTCCCTTCTTGGCGGAGAAAGCCTTACATCGTCGCTTACATTATTTTCCAACACTAAGCTAAATTTCGAGACCTAATCATTAGCTAGGACCAATCTACACAACATTGCCTACTTCACAATTTAACGACCCAAGGCTAGATGTCGAGTTCTAATCGCAAGGTAGAACCAATCTTCACAACGTTTCCTACTTCACCATTTTACGACACAAGGCTAGATGTCGAGTTCTAATCCAAAGCTAGAACCAATCTTCACGACTCTTCACTTTGAAGCTAAGTGAGAACTTCACACAACACAACTACTAATCACTTTCAAGTTTAGTGAGAACTCACAAGACACAACCACATCACTTTATAGTTTAGTGAGAACTACTACACAATATATTACAACTCAACTAGACATATCCAAGTACACACATGTAGCTTGGATCTACACAACATAAATCCAAGCAAACACATATGCAATGGATGTACACAACAAATCCAAGTATTCACAAATAGCTTGGATGAAGACAACTAGTCCAAGTATTCATAAATACAAATGGATCAAACAAAAACAAAAAGGCTAACATGATGAACATGACTAATTCATGGATTCATCTTTATTACAACACTAGTGAGTGAGTGATCTTCTCATTGGACAAGGTAAAGGAGGGGATCAAGAGGATAATCATATGTAAACATACTTAACACATTAAGTGATCATTTACTAATGATTATGCTACATAAAAGAGAAAGAGGTCTGAGAAAAACGTCCAAGAGGGTTGTTGGAAAATGAGATTTGATCCACTATTTATAGAAGACAAAGTGCAACGGCTAGCTGGGCGCGGATCCTTAGCTAGCCTGGCGGTTCCATATCGCTAAGGAACCGCCTAGCTACTTAAGGTACCGCCCAGTAGAGTCCGCTCCCTTTTTTGTCTTTTAGTGGGGTAGGAATATATGAGGTTTTAAACCTTCAAAGGATATTCTTATGGCATATGGAATATGCCATTTTCAAATTTACATTTTCCATTTTAATAAAACATTTTCTTAAAAAGAAAGTTTATTAAAAAATATTTTGTCATGTTAACAAAAGTGAGTTTTAAGGATAATCACTTTGATGATCACTAAGTATAATTAAGAAAAGTTAGTGATATGATTATTACCTTGATGATAGTGTTAGTTAAATAATTCGTTTTGTGTTTTACATTAAATGTGTTGTATAGTTTGTTGTGATCAAAACTAAGAAAGATTAGTTAACACTAATAATGTTTTTAGGCATCACTTGCATTCAATCTCCCCTTTTTTGATTACGAAAAACTATAAACTCATTTACGCAGAAACACAAAATATTGAATTATTAACGAGTTTATCACTATCATTTCTACCCCTTTGTCGTAGCAAAAAGGTAAGCACAAGTCTTTGAAGAGAACCAGAGTTTGCTAGTAGCTCCCCCTTGGTGGTTGCTCCCCCTTGCTTGGGGCACCAAGTGTATGAGCTATGGTGACATGCTACACAAAGGTTAGCAGAAAGAGAAGAAACACCAATGTATATATAATCACTACCTACTAAGTAACTTGAGAGGGAGAAGGAGAAGAAATCTAAAATTAGAAGCAAGTATTTTCTAAGTATGTCCAAAGAGGTAAATGAAAAAATCACAGTTCAATTGGTGGAATGAAAGTCGAAAAGAAACATCCAACCAATGAAGATGATAAATTTGTCAAGGGGTTAAAATTTAGAATTGATGGAATCACCCATAATCAATTGTAGAGATTAACCACGATCAACTCAAAAGAAAGAGAGAATGATCAAATAAGGAAAACAAACACAACACAAAGGTTTCATATAAATATGAAAAGGGACAATCAAGGTAGATAGTCATACACACAATATGAGTATCTAAAGCAAAAGATATGGAAAATAAACCACAAAGCATAAGTTATTCTAATAGTGAAAATTTTCCAAGATTGCTTAAAATGTTGTTGACTCCAAAACAACTAAAGTATTATTGACTCCAAGAGTGCTTAGTCCTTTAGTTGGAAAAATAAGACGACGAGGCATCATTCGAAGTTTTGTCCACGGGAACGAAAACTTTGAGAGGAGGTCGAGTGAGGAGGAGTTCAAAAAAATTTAACTTCTCATACACATTAGCAAGTTTAATTTGTTGAAATTGACAACAAGCACACGAGGATCCATGATGCAACACAAATTCGGTTGATGGAGGAAGGCCATCACACCTAGGGTTTGGTGGTGGTGAGGAGAGTGGGTAGGAAATGTTTTCACAATGCCTTGTGAGGTTTGGGAAGGTTGAGAGGTCATTGAGTTGGGGGGTGTCAAAAGGTTTTGGTGGTGGGGGGAGATTTTCCTTTTCTCCGGTGATGGGGTTAATGGAGTAGGTCTCATTCCAATACTTGATTGGAGAGAAGGTGGGGTACTTGGGTGGTTTGGATGAAGAGGGTTCATTTTTCTTGATCCAAATAGGTCGAACCGAGATCTTCGGTTTCTTGGAAAGCTTGGACGAGGAAGCTTTGGGTGAGGAGGTTTGTGACAATGAAATGTCAAGGTTATGAAATGAGGAGTTAGGCATTGTTGAGGTGTGAGAATGAAATCTCAAGGTGGAGGTATAAGAAGAAAGTAGACAAGGCAAAGGTTTGAAAATCAAATGTAAAGTGTCAAGGAATGTTTAGCCAAATAGAGTAAACATGGAATCTTGACAGGGGATAGGTTTATGAAGAAAGATAAAAAACGAGCCAAAAATTGGCTTTTCTGTCCGCGGTACCTTATAGGGACCGGCGGTTCCTTATCACTTAAGGAACCGCGCGACTTTAATGAGCCGCGTGCAGTGGACTTGAAAACATGATTTTCTAGGGTCTTGAGAAAAACTAAGACTTTTTCAAAAAAATGCAAATCTTGGAATTTTACCTCTATTAGCACTAAATTATGCTAGGGTTTCATAAAGCAACACATTCACAAAGAATGTCTTGATAAAGGGTGACAAAATATTTTAGATAACATTTTGAGCCAATTTTAGTCAAGTTTTAAAGGTTGTGATAGATTTAGGTTCAATTTTAATTTAGAATTAAAGTTGATTAATGTGCACATAAAGATAGAAACACATGAAGCTAAGTCCATAATACATCCTTATAAAACTCATAGAAAGAGATACATTAAGGGAATAAATAAAAACATAACTAACTAAAAACAAAACTAGCTTAAAAACTAGGTCTTGATTAGGAGTCTTCCTTGGCTTGGTTAAAAAAAACTTATTAGGGAAAATCATCATTTATCTCCTAGGAGGATGATTGGCAAAGAGACTCAACAAAAATCTTTGCAACTCTATGTAAGCCCCAATCATCTCCATTATAAGGATATCAAGGAGATAGAAGTTGTTGAGGCAACAAGGGCAATTAGTGACATTGTGCATGAAATACTCATAAAAGCTAGGATCACCCAAGTTTGGAGTGTTTGAGGGAGGTGGAGGTGGAGGAGGTATGTTCTCCAAAGGTGATGAGGGTGAGTGTGGAGGTATGCTCTCCAAGGGTGAAAAGGGTGAGTTTGGAGGGGTAAATGGTGAAGTCACCAAGGTATAAACAAAGTCATTCACAATTGGAATGCTTTGGATGGGTTGTGGTTGGGTAGTCACATCCAAGAGATTACTTGGAGTGAAGGGTGAGGAAAGCTCACTCATTCTAGATTGGAATGAAGAGGAGGTAGAACCATGAGAATGGTTGGTACCATGGGTTGATGTAGTCTTGCATGGAGCAAGAGGTGGTGAGGTTGATGAAGAAATGAGAATTGAGACAATCTCATTCTTGGGTATGTGAAAGGGTGAAGAGATAGGTTTAGGCAACTTAATCTTAATTTTAAGACTTTTCCTTAAAGTGGAGGTTTTGGATGAGTTTGAGCTTCTTGTAGAAACCATGGTTGTAATAAGAGGTTTAAGGTTTAAGGAAGAATGGTTTGATGTGTGAAGAACATGGCTAACAAGGTGGGTTTAAAAGGGTGAGGAGATGATCCAAACTAGTAATGGGTTAAAAACATTTTATGTGAATAATGAATTTAGGTAACCTAGTTTAGGAAATGTTCAGGTTTTTGCAAAGAATCAAGCAAGGTTTACACAGATTAAGGAAAATAGTGTAAAGCAAAGATTCTGTCGGACACAGTAGCCGGTGGTTCCTTATCTAGGGGCGGCGGTTCCTTATCAATAAGGTACCGCGGGTTGATATGGAACCGCGACCAGAGGTGTTCAAAAATGACACTTCATCAAACTTTGGTTACCCCAGATTTTTACCAAAGGATTATCAAGCCAAAGTTAACTACTGACCAAAATCTAGGAAGCTAACTAACAAAAAGGTTGCACAAAGCTATGCAAATCATAATCAAAATGGCATAGACAATCATTTAGGATAAATAACAAGTAATCCAAACAAGTAGAATATAGTTAATACACAACCAAGATAATAAAAAAAATTGTTCAACATTACATGTTAACCAACATGTATACTTTGAAACACTTCAAAGTCTTCACCTTCTTTTCTTGCCCAATCCCTTGATCATATTCCCCAAGTACTTGAATCCCTTCCTTGACTCAACCCGATGTTCATGCAATTCACCTCGAGTCCTAAGATTTTCACGGTAGAGATGCTCCATATTGAGATCTTCCGGTACTTCACTAGAGGAATAATGAGGTGGAGGAGCTAAGTCTTCAAGTCCATCCACGAATGAGTTTGAGGATGGGTGGGAATTACTCGAAGAGTTGAAGTGAGAACTAGAACCTATGCCATCACCATCACTTATTGGCATATAGGTGTCCTCATCATCCGTCTCTTGATGATCGGATTTTCGCGAACCTTGATCACTTCTAGGCTTTCTTTCATATACCTCTTGAATAGACAACATAACCCGATGAACCGGGTGAAAGCGATAAAGGTTGAGGTGGGGAAAGTCATGAGCAACCCTTTTGGAAAGGCGAGTAAGAAGCATAGCATAGGGAAGGTTTGTTTTGGGCTTTGAAAGGGCATAATTTATTTGTCGAGCGATATAGAATGCCAAATTGTACTTGGTTGATGTAAAGATGCAACACAACATATGCACCATACAAGCCGGGATATGATCTCGGTTTCCACCAAGACAAAATACATTCTCCCTAAGGATATTTGCCCATTGGACCATAAAATTCTCAAGATCGCTTAAGAGCACTTCATAGCGATTCACATTTCGCACATTAGAATGAAGGCTTCTCACAACGTTTCCATTACGCTCTTTCGAAATGATATCAAGGATAATTTCCGGATCAATTTCGGCGTGGTCATTTGGAGGTTTTTCGTAGGATTCTAAGAGAGCATCAAGTCTCCATTTATCCGTGAAACGACAAGTGCCTTCATATGGCACACCAAGGATTTCACCAAAATTTTCGAGAGAGTATTGAATCATTTGATCATTCAACAAGAATCGAATGAAGATTTCACCATTGTATTCAAACATAGAGTAAGTGCTAAAGAATTCTAGAAGAAACAAGGGGTAAATATCTTCTTCTATGTTGAGCAAGCAATCAATCCCCGAAAGCTCAAACATAGATATGATATAGTCATAACCTGTTATTCCCTCATCAACAACTCTACCCTCATGGAAATTTCGAGTTGAAAGGGATGGAAAGGAGTTTCGAAGTTGAGTGGAAGCATAGGTTTGGGAAATGTTTGGCATGTATTGTTTAGTAAGTTGATGATCCTTTTGGTATTGTGAAGGCATGATTAGTACCTAAATAAACACAAGAAAATATTTTTCCAATCACTCATATGAAAAATAAAATAAAAAATTAAAATATGAGAATGTGTTATATCAATTTCTTGACAAACAAAGGATTGAATCCATATCATTCTCATGTTCACAATGTATCTATTCCATCATTAACCAAGAACATATGAACTATGTTGGATCAACAATGGACTAGAACATTGGTTTTTCAAAACAAGGTTTTTAGGTAAGCATTAACAATGCAACTACCTATTTATTCATGGGTTCATCTCAATTCCATCTTTTAACCAAAATCATTTAGCCAAAATTCGGATTTTTTCTACAAGTGGGTTTTAGTGAAATCTTAATGAATATGAACCTAAGGAATCATAGTAAAATAATCATGTCAACCCATGTTCCTATTAAGGTTCTAATTCAATTTCAATTTTAAAAATTCCCAATTATGAGAGGATGAACCCTAGAACAAAATAGATGAAATCGAAAGAAAATACTTACAATTAATTGATGTTTGATGAAGGATGAGTGAAACCCACAACTTGGAATCAATTAATTTGAGTGATTGAAGGCTTTTGAAGCTTCAACAATAGTGGAAAAGGTTAAACCCATCGGCTGTGTGTCTTTAGGAGAGAGAGGGTTTGGTTTGAAAAAGATTATTTTAATAAAACTGGCGCTCTGACAAGCTTTACTGCCCGCGGTTCCTTATAGATAAGGTACCGCGGGTTTGAGCCGCCAGAGATAAAGAACCGCCTGCAAAGGCTGATTTTTATCAATGAAATACGCAAAATTTTTGAAAACCAAGTTTTCTAAAATACTTAAAAATAAATCTTAAACCTTTTAGAATATCATTGGATCATCATAATACTAAGCAATATGCCTTAATGAAGGATTACGAGTTGATCGAGATCGAAAAGAACCGAAACGGACAAAAGACTACTTGTAGCGAAAAAGGAAAGTGGAGAGAAGTCAAGGGAAGTGAATCAAGACTAAGACCAATGCTCAAGGGATTAATGACAATCTTCAAATCGAGGAGACGAAGAGCTTGTGTCATATATAGTGTTTTAAGACGTGCCTTTCCGGCGAAGTGTTAAACGGCTTTGGTAATGAATAAATGCAAAGCAAATATTGATGCATAGACTAAGATCACTTTCAATAATATTCTTAGTCTAAACCAAAATATGAGCAAGGTATTAATTCACTTTCTCTCCCACAAAGGGCCTACTAACCGTATGGGTGCAAACCATGGATATCATGCTTGATACTTTAAGCTACTACTAACTCACTCTACATCACCATAGTGAGTCAAGTATCCAAGCAATGAAGGTTTAAGAGGATAAAATAAAAGAATCATAAACCACAAACAAATGTCAAGGGAAGGATGCCAAGAAGAAGCACATAGTCAAGTAATGATCAAAAGAATGATCAAAGGGCGTGTGGAAGAATGAAAGCGTACCTTGGCCACAAAGAGCATTCCAATCGATCACGGAATCAATGCAATGCCTAACAATGACTATGATGAGTACTAAGTCTTTAAGGACTAGTATCATTCCCAATAATCTTGATATCATCATTCAAAGATGTTGAAGATCAATGAAGATGAGTCTTCTACAAGTGCAAGTAACTCTATCCACAACCAATTAAATGATTGATCTTCATGAGTACCTACACAAAGCAAGATGCAAACTAGTAGATACATTTCAAGAGTAGATCTAAAATGCATAAAAGCTACTAATCTAAGAGGGATGCAATATTACTAATTAAAAGACCTATTTTCCAAGAAAAAATAGTTTTGACCAAAAAAAGAAACTTTAATACAACTTGACCTTCTAATTTGAGGAGACAATGGATCGATCCAAGTTTTAAAGTAAAATATACTTCAAAGATCTTGAGTGACAATCGCTCTGATACCAATTGTAGAAACTAGAAGGGGGGGGGGGGGTTGAATAGTTTCTCTTCTATTAGTCACCTAATTAAAATTACTTTCAATTAGGTTTGTATCAAAACTATCTTTTACTTGAAGCTAAGTTGCATATAGATTAGGTTAAATTCAAATGCATTAGCAATGGTAATAGGTAAGTATAATGATTATGAAATAAGTAAAGAGTAAGGAAAGAGACAACCTAGTGACAAGACACCAAGATTTATAGTTGTTCGACAACGAGGCTCTATCCTCGTTTCTACTCTACTCCTCGAGTACACCTACTCGAGATTTCCACTATATCCACAAGCTCCCTTCTTGGCGGAGAAAGCCTTACATCGTCGCTTACATTAATTTCCGACACTAAGCTAAATGTCGAGACCTAATCATTAGCTAGGACCAATCTACACAACATTGCCTACTTCACAACTTAACGACACAAGGATAGATATCGAGTTCTAATCTCAAGTTAGAACCAATCTTCACGACGTTGCCTACTTCACCATTTTACGACACAAGGCTAGATGTCGAGTTCTAATCCAAAGCTAGAACCAATCTTCACGACTCTTCACTTTGAAGCTAAGTGAGAACTTCACACAACACAACTAATAATCACTTTCAAGTTTAGTGAGAACTCACAAGACACAACCACATCACTTTATAGTTTAGTGAGAACTACTACACAATCTATTACAACTCAACTAGACATATCCAAGTACACACATGAAGCTTGGATCTACACAACACAAATCCAAGCAAACACATATGCAATGGATGTACACAACAAATCCAAGTATTCACCAATAGCTTGGATGAACACAACTAGTCCAAGTATTCATAAATACAAATGGATCAACAAAAACAAAAAGGCTAACATGATGAACATGACTAATTCATGGATTCATCTTTATCACAACACTAGTGAGTGAGTGATCTTCTCATTGGACAAGGTAAAGGAGGGGATCAAGAGGATAATCATATGTAAATATACTTAACATATTAAGTGATCATTTACTAATGATTATGCTATAGAAAATAGAAAGGGGGCTGAGAAAAACATCCAAGAGGGTTGTTGGAAAATGAGATTTGATCCACTATTTATAGAAGACAAAGTGCAACGGCTAGCTGCGCGCGGATCCTTAACTAGCCCGGTGGTTCCATATCGCCAAGGAACCGCCTAGCTACTTAAGGTACCGCCCAGTAGAGTCCGATCCCTTTTTTTTCTTTTAGTGGGGTAGGAATATCTGAGGTTTTTTAAACCTTAAAAGGTTATTCTTATGGCATATGGAATATGCCATTTTCAAATTTACATTTTCCATTTTAATAAAACATTTTCTTAAAAAGAAAGTTTATTAAAAAATCTTTTGTCATATTAACAAAAGTGAGTTTTAAGGATAATCACTTTGATGATCACTAAGTATAATTAAGAAAAGTTAGTGATATGATTATTACCTTGATGATAGTGTTAGTTAAATAATTCGTTTTGTGTTTTACATTAAATGTGTTGTATAGTTTGTTGTGATCAAAACTAAGAAAGATTAGTTAACACTAATAATGTTTTTAGGCATCACTTGCATTAACATAAAGTATTTATCGCATCCCAAAACAATAAAAATATAAAACAGTTTAATAGGGACTGTAAATCTCACCTCAAGCAATGAATCAAACCGCACAAGTATGATCTTAGACGCTAGCAAATAAATCACATAAGTTCATCACGTATGTTGCTTATCAGTCATATGCATTGTTTTATAGATAAAACATGACTTGTCGAAATTATATCGCAATAAGTAATATATTATACTTAGGCAAAAATATTTATTTTAACTCGACGAAATTTCGACAGCCTTTTAGCGTAAATTATAATATACCCAAATTTAACTTAGCAAAAAATTCGACACATTTTCTAATGAAAATTCGACAGCCTTTCGGCGTCATTTTGAAATTTGTCATTTTTAGTAACTACTCAACAATCAACACTTTCCTAATCGCAATCAACCACCATCTCATTTTTCGCAAAATACTCACTTCCACTTTCAAGTAATAACAATTAACGAATTTCAACAATAATCCAAGTATTTCCATTTTGCGCTTTTACCCTTTTCAAAACACCTCCCACAATCATATATAACATTTAGTACTTAGTTCGACACTTAAAATAACTCAGCTTAACTCGAAAACATCATTTCGACCAATATGAAAATCTAGACATCAAGTATATTTTCAGATCTTGTAAAATTAAGTTTTTTGACAACAAAATTTAAGCGACCATATCTTGCTCAAATTAAATCCGTTTTTAGCATATTATATACCAAAACGAAGGTATTTACTTGAATTTTCATAATCTCGTACTAATCTAGTGTCAAAACAATTTTTATAACCTTTTAGGCCTCATGAAAAACTCGGACATAATACAATTTTTTTGTAAAAATTCATTTTTTTTATCATTTTCAAGTATATCTACTAGTAGTAACACTACTAGTTTTTTATCATCTTTCATAAACACAATAAATATGATAAGAACATTTTTAATTTCATAGATCCATAAATATATTAACATATATTTGTAAAATATTCACGTTATACTTAAAATTACACGAAATTAGTAGATCCATCCATAAAATACATAGATCTAAAAGTTTACCAATATAAAAATAATTTTCTTCATTTTATTTTCAAGAATACATATGATAAGCAAATGCATGCATAGATCCACATAGATTATGCATGAAAATGAAAGAATCTAAATAGGTTAAGAAATAACCTCAAGTAGCGTATCTACGTAATCACAATAACCCGATCTACAAGCAAATCAACTAAAAATCAACAAGAAATCAACTTCAAACTTCTACCAAATCAACCCAAGTAACCAAACTATGAAAACCTTTTCTTTCTTTTACTTGTATAAACTCTTGGTTATATAGAACAAGTGCTAAACCTTTTTGAATTTAAGCTTTAAAAATAAAAAATGGAGGTTTTGTGTTTGTGTTTTGTGCTGTGTGGTTTTAGAGAGAGAGAAAAGAGATTTTTGTGATTTGTGTGTGTGTGTGTGTGTATAATGAGAAGTAATAATGTTATAATAGGTTAAAATGTAGATAAGTTAAAACATGTATTTGTGTAGTAAGGTTAAACTTGTTTCATAGTAAAGGTTTCAACTTTTCCTTATGGTGTTAATGGTTTTGGACGTGTATTATGGGTCCTATATAGGTAAATAATTCAAAATTTTGCTTGTGGTAACTAGTAGAAAGGTTTAAGGTAAAAAGGTAAATTAGTTTTAGGTAATTATTGGTTTATATATAATTAAGTTTAAAAATGCGTAAAACTTAGAATGGTGACGAAATATATTAATTTTATGCTTTTTTCGACGAAAAATGACATTTTATGATTTATAAAACGTTTTATGCATGCTAACGATAATTAAACGTAAAAATGACGTAAAGTACGAAAACACATTAGTTAAATTAGTTATTCACTGTAAATACGATTTATTAGCATAAATAGAAAAAATATAAAAATGCGTACACATAAACATCTATAGAAACAATTAAATACACAGATTGCGTATAGAACGATCACATAGTTAAAGCTAATTAGTTAAGCACGTAATTCACAGTTAACGAAGAATCTCACATATTATCGTCAATTCATTGACCGTCATAACAATTAGGTCCGGTTCAAAGAACATTTTCAGAATGACGACTGATCACAGTGTCAAGTCATTACACGTCATCAGACGGTCAGAAAACGCGGGATAACTTCTCGGTTCAAACACAGTTCAAGCACATATTTGACTAAATAAAAAGTCAAAGGGTAAAATAGTCATTTAACAAGTCAGGAAAATTACCAGATGTTACAATCAAACCCAGTTTTTGGCACTCGACTTAACGAATTCATGTAAAGACTATCATCAAGGTTAGTAACATAGAAATAACATCATTGTCTACATGGTAGCCGCATGAACAAAACAGATGAAAATGTATCTATTTTATGCCATTTTGCTATATACAGTCGATAGAAAACAAAATACAGTTTTATGTGGGAAACACAAATTTAATTTATGGTTGAAGTACTAACGAAAGGAGAAGTTTAATGTTTCTGAGGGCATCTACAATGCTAATATATGGCAACATTCAATAAGAGAAATACACGATTACTCGACATTTAATGCATTGTGACCTTGGTTGAGAAGTTATTTCTGTACATATGATGTAGTAATTTTGCACACTTTATTTTAGGAAAAACAAAGCGACAAATGCGGGTAAGTATAAGTATCAACGTTTAGGAAAACGCGAATACCGATAATTGAGTTTGTTCTCGAGGAGGTATGGTGTTTTAAGCCAAGTAATATAGACGTAGTTGAATGAGTTATTACGCTTTTGGAAAGAAGAAAAGAAAACAAAAGGAATACGGATTCCGCTAAAATTGAACCAAAACGTTTAACGTAAAAAACGTAAAACGCGACGAAAAATTCGACAAAATTAAAAAAATTTACAACAAAGTCCTAAAAATTCTAATTAAGAAAAATATATAAACTAAATTTTATGAAAAACATTTTGTTAATTATTATTAAATTTTAAAGTTTAATTAAAACCCTAAAAATAAAAATAATTAAATAAATGTCAAAATCTAAATTTTATACTTTGTAAACCTAAAATACTTTAAACTAAGCGTAAATTTTTTTTTTTTGAAAATTTTTCAAAACGTTTTTCTATTTTTTATTGACTTTCTAAAAATAAAAATAATCAAAGAAAATTAAATAATAACGAATAAAATCTAAAACCTATTCCTAAAAAGCTTAAATGTGGACAGAAACAAAAGAAAAATAACAAAGACAAAAATCGGCAAGCCATTAAGCCAGAAATTGGCTTATTGCTCACGACTTATTTAAATAAATGGGAATAGAAAAGAGTATAAGTTTAAAACAAGGGAAAGGATAACAGATAAAAGCACCTGGCACAATGGTAACCCTCCCAACCCTCTATCGAGAGGTCAAGAGGTCGAGCCATGCCAGGAACAACTTTTTTACAAATTTTTTTTGTTTTTACTTGTTTGGTATTGGGTCACAAGTCCACACAAAGCTCAATAAGCACATATATCAACCAAATAAGCCCAAAACCGTAAGATTAAGCAAACAATGAGCTTATTCAAAAAGCAGACAACAACACCTATTCTTTTGGGGTTTACTTGTTTGCTGTTGGGACATAGGGCACTCGCAATTGCTTTTTGCAAGTGGGGAGTCAAACTGTTGGGTCAAAAAGTTGATGTGGCAGAAACTCAAAAACGAAGAAAACATGAAGACATTTGTCTAAGCGTTGTCAAGAGCAAATCAAGCGTTGACAAGAGCAACTCAGAGGTTGATGGCTCAAGCATTGTCATGTACAATCCAAGCATTGTCATGTACAATCCAAGCATTGTCATGTACAAACTAAGCATTGACAGAAACGTAGACAAGAAGCCTTTGGAAGCTTCTATTTGGATATATATGCAGGATATATTCTGTATATGTTTATTTGAATAGAAGATTTACATGTTTATTTGATATTATCTCTTGTAAACCCTAATCCTTACACTATAAAAGGAACCAAAGGTATTAGGTTTATTCATAACTTTCATTCATAATGTAAACCTAAAGCGTGTGTCGACTAGACGTGGGATTCAATGTATACACGTCTAGTGATTGTTAATTATTAATATAGTTAGCAATCCTTTTGTTTTAATTCATGTTCTTTGTGTCCAAACACCTTGTTAATGTGTCGTGTTCTAATTCCGCTTTGATTATCTAATCATATGAACATGATGCATTCCTAGTAGCTTAAAAGATCCGGAATCTTAGGATTCCTCAATTGGTATCAGAGCCTCATGGCTCGTGATGCTAGGACCAACAAGGTGTTCGTGTATCGAGAAGAAAAGAAAAATCCGTCTAGGGTTTTTCTGGACGTTTTTGTGTGCGCAACAGTATTCAGAAGGTCATAACATTTTATTGGACCGTTGGATCGTCACGAAATTTCTTGTGTGTGTTCTATACACATATATCTAGACATCTACTGGAGGGATTGTCGAGTTTTATCCCCAAGAAAAAGTTATTAAGCATCAAAGTCAGCAGTAGAATGAATGCAGTTTTCTGTGAACGGTCATGTTCAAAACACGATTTCTCCTTCGTTAACCGTTGGATCATCGTGATTTTCGAACTGTAGATTCTTGGCACTTGTGTCTAGGATCTCACCGAAGGGATCTTCGATATACGCTTTCATGAAGAAGATATTCCAAGTCGAAGTTCACTGCAGTTTATGATATTTACATGAAATCATGATTTAGGGTTCTGAAAACCCTAGATCGTTTTTATCACAGAGAATTGGATGATTGCAGCAGATCGAATGTGATTCTGACCAGGAGCAGATATCGTGATTAAATAAGGAAGGACAGCAGAAGGTGTTAATGATGGTGATTGTGGGTTTGTAACGATGTAGCAGCTTATCGATCTCGATACTACAACAAGTGATTTTTATATGTTGTTCACATGGGTAGCATTATTGTCAAAAGAAAATAGCCGTTGTTATGTTTTTCAAGTATGAAAGGAGATGTGATATAATCACGTGATGGGTTCATATATACATGATCTTGGCAACTTGAAGGTGCAAGAAAACCCTTACTCAATGAGGGTTACATATCTGTTTTATGGCTGCTACAACAGGGTATTGAGAAGATCAATGCTTTTGGAGTTTCGAGTATGTGATGATTCGGGTTTTGTAAAACCCTAGAAGTCACAAGGTTTCACATCATGGTTTAAAGAAGCAGATGGTGACAGTGATCGTTCAAGCAGTAGGCTGGCACAAAAAGAGGTATTCTTAATTACAAACAACAGATGCGAGATTGTTAAGGATACAGGTTGGTTGTGATCCTACTTTTTAGGATATGTAGCTGACTTCCTTGGGTATACATATCTCATATAATTCGTTTCCTATTTTTGCATGTGATTGCAACTTTCATATTCTCTGTCTGATGTTTCGCCATGCACAATATTCCTCCATATAGGACAAACTTATACAAAAGTTAATTTTGTATCATTCATGTGAGACAAGAAAAGATCTGCTGATGACTACGGTCTAAATACAAAAGTGATATCACGTGGTACAACAAGTTCCAAAGCAGATGTTAACGAGAGAATTTATTTCTCATTGGTTAATATTGTTTGTGGTAATTATAAAACTTTACACGTGATATGCATGGATGTAGGGACGTGTATGCATGGATGTGGGACGTGTATACATTGGTTAATATGGATGCAGGGACAAGAAAGTAAGTTGACGCTGATGTTTGTTATTTTGACGCTGACAAGAATAAGTCTAACGCTGACAGAGAGCGTTGACATGAGTTGTCCGAGAAAAGGCTTGTTCAAACGCTGTTAGGTTTTGTCTGATATTGGACAAAGCATACGACTAAGATATTGGACAATGAAGGTTCTCGGATGACAAAAGAATAGCTGCTGTTTGAGAAAATTGGTACGTTTTAGCACACAAAAAGGAGGAATTTACACACGAAGGTACATGGAATCTTCGTTTTAATTTAGATATCATGTTGATATTTATGGCTCGGATATTTTTAAAAGGGATTAATGATCTTAATGCGAGTTAGCAACTATTCGTGGGAATTTGATGGATATTTAAACTATGTAATCGGGATAGCCTTGCGAAAGAGTTATCCGATGTAACACTTTTACATATGGTATGAAGATGTTATTTCATTAAATTCGTCATGAAGAGGTGTTGGCTTAAGGGGAAGAATTATTATGGTAAGTTTGATATTCGAAGAAGATTTTCGCGAGTGTGTGTTCTATCATATCTTTAAAGATGGTTCCTAGTTAACATTATTCTTTAAAGGTAACTTGTTCATACTTACACGGTTGGTGACGAAGACTAGTCATATCTAGCAATCTTCTCTTGCTATCACTTGAAGGAGTTACATTATTGTGCTCAGTGTCTCACAAAGGATGAGAATATTAACAAGGGATCAAGGTCTACTTATACTTAGTGACATGAGTATAAGTTCTTTATCACGTGGATAGTACAAGACATGGAACATGGGTTTGGGTTATTCTACTTCTACATCAAGAATATTATATTTATTTTTCTTCAAGATCATTACACAAAGCCTACATTTGGAGAATCTTCAAGATTGCATACATTGTTTACTTCCCTGTTGATGTGACAAAAAGGGGAAGACATACATGCTACACTTGAGGGGAAGCAATTTGAAGATGATGTACAACTTACAAGTGATACACAAAGAGTTTTGCCAACATCAACTAGGGGAAGATTGTTGGGTCAAAAAGTTGATGTGGCAGAAACTCAAAAACGAACAAAACATGAAGACATTTATCTAAGCGTTGTCAAGAGCAAATCAAGCGTTGACAAGAGCAAATCGGAGGTTGATGGCTCAAGCATTGTCATGTACAATCCAAGCATTGTCATGTACAAACTAAGCATTGACAGAAACGTAGACAAGAAGCCTTTGGAAGCTTCTATTTGGATATATATGTAGGATATATTCTATATATGTTTATTTGAATAGAAGATTTACATGTTTATTTGATATTATATCTTGTAAACCCTAATCCTTACACTATAAAAGGAACCAAGGATATTAGGTTTATTCATAACTTTCATTCACAATGTAAACCTAAAGCGTGTGTCGACTAGACGTGGGATTCAATGTATACACGTCTAGTGATTGTTAATTATTAATATAGTTAGCAATCCTTTTGTTTTAATTCATGTTCTTTGTGTCCAAACACCTTGTTAATGTGTCGTGTTCTAATTCCGCTTTGATTATCTAATCATATGAACATGATGCATTCCTAGTAGCTTAAAAGATCCGGAATCTTAGGATTCCTCAATTGGTATCAGATCGTCGTGGCTCGTGATGCTAGGACCAACAAGGTGTTCGTGTATCGAGAAGAAAAGAAAAATCCGTCTAGGGTTTTTCTGGACGTTTTTGTGTGCGCAGCAGTATTCAGAAGGTCATAACTTTTAATTGGACCGTTGGATCATCACGAAATTTCTTGTGTGTGTTCTATACACATATCCACCGGAGGGATTGTCGAGTTTTATCCCTAAGAAAAAGTTATTAAGCGTCAAAGTCAGCAGTAGAATGAATACAGTTTTCTGTGAACGGCCATGTTCAAAACAAGATTTCTCCTTCGTTAACCGTTGGATCATCGTGATTTTCGAACTGTAGATTCTTGGCACTTGTGTCTAGGATCTCACCGAAGGGATCTTCGATATAAGCTTTCATGAAGAAGATATTCCAAGTCGAAGTTCACTGCAGTTTATGATATTTACATGAAATCATGATTTAGGGTTTCTGAAAACCCTAGATCGTTTTTATCACAGAGAATTGGATGATTGCAGCAGATCGAATGTGATTCTGACCAGGAGCAGATATCGTGATTAAATAAGGAAGGACAGCAGAAGGTGTTAATGATGGTGATTGTGGGTTTGTAACGATGTAGCAGCTTATCGATCTCGATACTACAACAAGTGATTTTTATATGCTGTTCACATGGGTATCATTATTGTCAAAAGAAAACAGCCGCTGTTATGTTTTTCAAGTATGAAAGGAGATGTGATATAATCATGTGATGGGTTCATATATACATGATCTTGGTAACTTGAAAGGTGCAAGAAAACCCTTACTCAGTGAGAGTTACATATCTGTTTTATGGCTGCTACAACAGGGTATTGAGAAGATCAATGCGTTTGGAGTTTCGAGTATGTGATTATTCGGGTTTTGTAAAACCCTAGAAGTCACAAGGTTTCACGTCATGGTTTAAAGAAGCAGATGGTGACAGTGATCGTTCAAGCAGTAGGCTGGCACAAAAAGAGGTATTCTTAATTGCAAACAACATATGCGAGATTTTTAAGGATACAGGTTGGTTGTGATCCTACTTTGTAGGATATGTAGCTGACTTCCTTGGGTATACATATCTCATTTCGTTTCCTATTTTTGGATGTGATTGCAACTTGCATGATCTCTGTCTGATGTTTCGCCATGCACAATATTCCTCCATATAGGACAAACGTATACAAAAGTTAATTTTGTATCATTCATGTGAGACAAGAAAAGATCTGCTGATGACTACGGTATAAATACAAAAGTGATATCACGTGGTACAACAAGTTCCAAAGCAGATGTTAACGAGAGAATTTATTTCTCATTGGTTAATATTGTTTGTGGTAATTATAAAACTTTACACGTGATATGCATGGATGTAGGGACGTGTATGCATGGATGTGGGACGTGTATACATTGGTTAATATGGATGTAGGGACAAGAAAGTAAGTTGACGCTGATGTTTGTTATTTTGACGCTGATAAGAATAAGTCTAACGCCGACAGAGAGCGTTGACATGAGTTGTCCGAGAAAAGGCTTGTTCAAACGCTGTTAGGTTTTGTCTGATATTGGACAAAGCATACGACTAAGATATTGGACAATGAAGGTTCTCGGATGACAAAAGAATAGCTGCTGTTTGAGAAAATTGGTACGTTTTTAGCACACAAAAAGGAGGAATTTACACACGAAGGTACATGGAATCTCCGTTTTAATTTAGAATATCATGTTGATATTTATGGCTCGGATATTTTTAAAAGGGATTAATGATCTTAATGCGAGTTAGCAACTATTCATGGGAATTTGATGGATATTTAAACTATGTAATCAGGATAGCCTTGCGAAAGAGTTATCCGATGTAACACTTTTACATATGGTATGAAGATGTTATTTCATTAAATTCGTCATGAAGAGGTGTTGGCTTAAGGGGAAGAATTCTTATGGTAAGTTTGATATTCGAAGAAGATTTTCGCGAGTTTGTGTTCTATCATATCTTTAAAGATGGTGCCTAGTTAACATTATTCTTTAAAGGTAACTTGTTCATACTTACACGGTTGGTAACGAAGACTTGTCATATCTAGTGATACATAGATTTTGCTAGGTTCAATTGTTTGTTTCTCGGTATCTTAACGAATTGATCTAGGTTCTCTATGTGACTCAGTCGTTCTTTGGTGAAACAAATATTTTTGGTTGTTTTTAAATAAAAGTGCAAAACAATTAAAGTAAAGGTGCTCTTAAAGTAAATCTAAGTCTAATTAAAATAAAGGAGCAAGTATTTAAAAACGTGACTGAAATTAAAGGGCAATAAAGTAAATGACGCAAACTTAAATCTAACTAAGGCAAACTTAAAACGCGACTAAAACTTAAACTAAGGCAAAACTAAAATAAAGCTAAGGCAAATAATCTTAAAGTGCAATTAAAATAAAAGACTGAAATTTAAAAAGAAAAACCAAAAGAACCTCACAAGAAACCCTTGATTCGGAAGTTCAAAACTTCCGAATGAACTAGCTTGACTCAGAACTTTTTAAGTTCTGAATGAAACAGGCTTGGTTCGGAAGTTTTGGCTTGACTCGGAACTATTTCCTTCCCTAGATCCGGAACTTCGTTTGGAAGAAATTGATCCAGAACTTTTGCCCTTGGTTCGGAACTTTCGAATTGATCCGGAACTTTTGAGAAGTTCCGAATGAACAGCCCTTGGTTCGGAACTTTGGAGTTCCGAATGGATATTCACTGATCCAGAACTTTTGGAGTTCCGAATGAATTGCTTGATCCGGAACTTTTGAGTTCCGAATGAATGATTCTTGAGTCGGAAGTTTCCCTTCGTTCGGAAGTTTGAGACTTCCGAATGAGCAGTCTTGAGTCGGAAGTCGTCCTTTGTTCGGAACTTTGAATGTTCCGAATGAAGCCCTTGATTCTGAACTTGGAAGTTCCGAATGAAAGAACTCTTGGCTCGTAACTTTTTACCTGGAAAGATCAGAAACAAAAACAAACTTCCCGAAGAACAAGGGATAACAGAAGTAGCAGATCTAACACAAATTTAACCAAAATCAACACAAACGATTTAATAAAACTAATAACAAATCAACAGTAAACATTAACAAACAATTAAAATCAATAAAACAAACAAATTTAACCACAATAATCAAAAACCACTTGGATCAAAATAAAAGCATGAACATGAACACAACCATAAACATGAAAATCAAAGATTAAGAAAGGTAGATAAGAGATTGACAAGATAAAATAAAGATTGACAAGAATTAAAATGAAAACTTACTTGGAATTAAATGGTAATTAAGGTGCAAAACATGTATTTAAAGTTGACAAGAAAAGTAAATGACAAGGTAATTAAAGGTGGAAGGATTAATTGTCACTATTAGCCAACAAAGAAAAATGATTACAACTAATGACTATTTATAGGGGAGGATTAAGGAAGCTTCCTCCCCTCCTTCATTTCTTGTTAATTGCGGGATTAAGTCCATCCTTCTTTTAATCTTCCTTAATTGCATACTTAGTCCTTTTCTTCTAATCTTCTTTAAACTTGGACTTAAGGGACTTTTGGCTTCGGGATTTCTTTGAACTTGTCTTTAAATTCTTCAATAAAATAGACTTGAATTCTTCGGCTTTTGATAAACTTCCGTCTTTTGACTGTTTCTTCGATAAATCTTCAGAATTGGTCTTGGACTTCCGTTCTTTTTGCACTCTTGACTTCTTGACTTCGTCTTTCATCTTTTTCTTCAATAAAAGTCCGTAAATGCCCGTGAATTCCCGTGTTTTCTCCACTTTTCACCTTTTCGTCCTAAATCACAACAAAAACACAAACCACGCATAGTTCCGACATAAAAGACATAAAATACACGTTTTGGTCCGGTTATTATTGTAATTAAGTGGTAGAAAAGATGGGTGTTTACACACCTATCAAATCCCCTACACTTGACCATTACAATGTCCTCATGCAATGCATTAGTTACAAAGCAAGATTACATTTTTCATCATAATTAATCCACGTTGGCCTTTATTAAATAGATAGAAAATTAAAAATATACAAAATAAAGAAATCAAAAGCATACCTTGGGTTTTGGAAATGTCATGAATAATCATCATCCTCAAGTTTTCACTTTCTCCAAACCAAGCTTAAAAACGAGATCAGTTATTATAAGTTAGTAAACTAACACGAACTCATGTGGGCCAATTACTCACTTAGACTCCCTTATTCCTAGGTGTATCTCTTATATTTTATTATTGTCTTGAATGATCAAGAGGATGCATTTTTGACTTATTTAGATAGTTATTTAGTCCAAAAATAAAGTGAACGATTTAATCAATAATTAGCTAAAGGACAAAATCTTTTAAAACTGCTTCTCGGGACCTCATAAAGTTCATATCTTGGCATAACTCGCTTCGCGATTTGAGACCTTTCTCGGACCGATATTTGGCAGCGACTTCATACATCAAACCTTGAGAGACGTTCATGAAATTATGGTCTTCTCTTCATAATGGAATTTCTTCACTTGAAGTTTTGAGAGATTCATACTTGGACCACGACTTCTTTATTTTTCTCCAATCTTTATTTTGGACTTTGATATACAACGATCCGCCTCCTTTTATGACTTGGATCTATTTATCCTCATACCTTGTTAGGGTCTTTTCGGATACACTTCTCCATGACTTTTGGGGAGTATTTGCTTTTCGTCGTGTGTCTCGATCCTTCATATTGATTTTCGATAAATGATTCTTCACATCACTTTGGATCTTTAGCAACAAAATATAGCCCTCATGCCTTGTTAGGGCCTTTTCGGACCCGCCAATCTTCGCATCCCGCTTCAATAAGTTATGCCTTGGCTATGAACTCTAATCCATACCGAGCAACTTTTAAACGATCTTGGGCTAGAAGCTAAGTAACTTTTCAAATCGTACAACCTTATTTATTAGAAGATAAATTTATTAGCAAGCGATGGGAGAATAGGCTTATAATTAACTCTCATAAATTCACGAAAGAATACCGAACTTATAATTGGCTCTATCATCTCTCGTTCTCCACAGTTTAAAATCTCAAGTAATGAGACTCGTGGATACTTAGCCTATTAAATCAAAGTTTTGGGTTTTCGAGTCGCCTATAGGATCTTGCAAATTCTTAGACTCTTTCAAGTTTAGAAATCGCATCTTAAAGTTCCCTTGATAAACGACTCTCTAGGATCAATTATAGGAACTTGCGAAAAGTTCTTGTTCTTAACCCGTGAGAGTTAAGACTTTCGCGTTTTATAGCTCCCTATATATGAGCCTAGCAAAACTTGACTTAAACATGTTAAGGATACTAGCTAGAGTAACTTAGATAAGTAAACTCGGGTTGAGTCAAAAGATTCACAACGTTTGAAAATTAAAACACCTTATTAAACGTTTATTCTAGCAAAGAAAGAAAATAACTATACAAAGGTAAAAACTAATAGGCCAAAATAGATCAAAAATTTTGAAAAATGTCGAAAAATTGATTTTCCGGTTAAAATGAGGACAAATACAAGGAAAAGACCACTTAATTTCGATAGAAGTCCCCCCTACACTTAAGATAAACATTGTCCTCAATGTTTAAGCATGTGGGAGTAAACTCCCCTACACTTAGGACATTGTGCACGTTGTTTAAATTTCGCTAAGGAAAAGACAACTAAAGAGATTCCTATTTTAATATTGAGAAAATATATAAAATAGTGAACCGAAAAGAGTTTAGGTTAGAACCGGGAAGATGTAGAACACGGAATCACGGGTTGTCAAGAATCATCAAGAGTGGATCATTGAAGCTCGAATCCCTGATTAAGAAGTGAGGAGAGGAAATAGCAAACCAAAGGGTCTCCCCTACACTTATGGTTAAGAAAGCGAAAAGATAGATGCATGGGTTGCCTCCCAAGAAGCGCTTGGTTTTTGTTAACCGAGTCGTGAGCCTGACTCGACCTTGATCATCAACGGAAGAAGCATGAAATATATCCACCAGGATCAAAGACATAGTTTTTGTCCATCAATAAGCACAAGCTTAAGGCGAACAAGGCAAGCCAAAGAAGAGTAGGCAAGGTTCCCTTAAGCAGTGATGGAGCACGGTGGAAGCAAGTATGGTGAGGTGCAAGCATGTCTTCAATAGTTCCAAAGAGTTTTCCTTTTATTTCATCAGGTGGATACTGAGATGGCTTAAAGACTTCAATACCGGGGTCGAACACCTTTTCCTTTAAGGGAAAATAGCACTCAGGCTCAGCCGAGTGTGAAGAAGATCCGCAAAGAAGCACAACCTCGTCCTCAGAAGGGGGACAAAGAGGTGTAAAATCATATGGGCAACGGATATTGGTGTCGACTGGTTTCTTCTCCTTTGACAAAATGTTCTTCAAATCCAAAGTAGGATCAAGACGATAATCTTCAAAGTCATAAGGAGGAGCATCACTCTCATGAAGGAAGTAAGTGTTGAGAAATTCAGAGAAGTCTTCCTCAAATGAGTAATCGTCCAAAGTAGGATCGAGTGATGGCGGAGGATCTTCATAATGTGAAGAATCGCTCGAAAGAGTATCAGCCTCATCAAAATCATCGAAAGTGGGCAGCTCGGGATACGCAGAAGTACAATCATCAAAATCATCCGAATCTGAGCTAGAATCATCATCATCATAAGCATCAAAGACCGGTGGAGAATCATAAATGGGAGAAGCTTCCAAAGTGGAGAGAAAAGCATCCACATCGTCTTCAAAGAGTGGATTATCGATGGAAGAATCGAATAGAGGATTGTCATAGACGGTAAAGTCATCGAGCACATTAATCATATTCATTGATTCTCGGCCTCCAAAGGATTTGCTTGTAAGCTTCCCCATTTTAAAAACTTTTGAATCATCCCCGACTCGTAAGATTAACTCACCTTCGGCCACATCTACTAAAGCTCGTCCGATTCTCAAGAATGGCCGACCAAGTATTAAAGGAATACGAGGGTCCATTTCATAATCAACTACGACAAAATCGACCGGGAAAGTAAATGTGCCAACTTTGATAAGCACGTCTTCGGCTATACCAACGGGGTAAGCGAGAGTGTGATTTGCAAGTTCGAGAGTCATCTTTGTTGGAATGAGGTCGGGTAATGATAGTGTTTTCCAAACACTCAGTGGCATCAAATTAATACTGGCCCCGAGATCAGCAAGGGCAGTAAATTCTTCAGTTTTGTTGAACACGCAAGGCAACACAAAACGACCGGGATCTCCAAGCTTTTCCGGTAATTCTTTAAGAATAACTGCTGAGCAGTTTTCATTTAAGCGTGTGTTGGCGAGTTCAATCAGCTTCTCCTTCTTGCTAAGCAATTCCTTGAATGCTTTGATAAATTTCGGCATGTGGCAAAGTGCTTCAACAAGGCTAATGTTGATGGTCATTTGAGATAGCATATCCACATATTTCGATACTTGACAGTCATTCTTGGTTAGCTCGTTGGTCTTGCCTATTCGAGAAGGGTATGGGATTATAGGTTTATAGGTGGAAGGTGAAGGTGTAGTCGGTAAAGGTTGGGATGTTGAAGGGTCCTTCCTAGAGACATCGTCATGACGAGGCGGAGACGGTAATGGTGTACTAATACTAGGTGTAGGAGGAGTAGGGATACATGGTGGTGGAGGAGGTGTAGATGATGGTGGTGGGATAGGTGGATCGACAATGGTAATTCCACTACGCGTAGTTATAGCACTCACATTAGCTCGCGGATTGGTGACGGTGTTTGAAGGTAGAGAACTTGAAGTAGAAGGTTGAGTGGCGGGCAAGAAACTAGCCAACAGATTCTTTAATTCAGTCGTTTGAGTGCTGAAGGAGGATTGAATATTATCACGAACCTCGGTTCTAATCTCATTTCCTTGCTTCAGGATATCTCCTTTCAAATTGATTATTTGGCTCTGTAGATTCTTGATTTGCTCACCTTGAGTTCTCATGATGGTTTCAACATCGGGATTAATGGGTGGGGTTTGTTGGGTGGGTGGTTGATAAGGATTAGAAGCTCTTGGTGGGATTTGGTTGCTTCTATTGTAGTTGTTGGCGGAGTTTTGGTTTTGAGGAGAAAAACCGGGTGAAAGGTAGTTGTTAGAACGGTAGCTCAGCAGATTTCTATCCCCTTGTTGTCTAGCTTGGTAATTTTCCGGTGAATAATTACCGTAAGCTGCATACACATTTTCCGGATTTCCTTGTGTCGAAGGACAATCGGTGTATGAGTGAGGACCGCCACATGTTTCACAAGGATTAGCAACCGCTTTAACTTGTTGTTGTTGTTGTTGTTGGTTTGAAGCGAGAAGCGTAATACTTTATCTCATTTCAGTCATCATGCGGGTGAGTTCGGTCATCTCAGGGTTTGCTGAGGTAGAGGAAACATTGACTCTCGGGTTGTTCCTTGAAGAAGCTGAGGAATCCCAGTTTTTGTGGTGAGTAGTCATGTTCTCAATTAACTCTCTACACTCCTCGGGTCTCCTTTTCATGAATGTGCCACCGGCGGCTGCATTAATCGTATCACGATCTCGAAAAGTCAATCCGTTGTAGAGAGTATCGATTAAGGTCACAGGGAGCATGTTGTGGTTTGGACATATATCGATCAAGACATTATATCTCTCCCAAGCATCAAAAAGAGATTCATCAGGGTCTTGCATGAAACCGCTGATCTGATTGCGAAGGCTCGTGACCATGGATGGTGGAAAGTAGCGCGACAAAAAGCATTGAGTCATACATCCCAAGTGTGAATAGAATTCTTCGGGAGACGATCAAACCATTTCTCGGCATGATGCGATAAAGTATGTGGGAAGAGTTGTAGGAGAAGTACATCCATTGTGGCACCAGGCAACTTCATGCTTTGGGTGATTGTAATGAACTTGTCGAGGTGTTTGTTGGCATCATCATCAGGCAATCCACGGAATGGGTTTGTTTGTACTTGCTGAATCATGTGGTGCTTCAACGAAAACTCAGGAGCTTTGATTTGCATCGGCGCAATCGGTCCTCCTCGTCCAAACATGGTTGGTTGACAAAGTTCTTCCATGGTCCGAAGATCGGGCTGTGGAAGAGCATTGTTGTTATTATTAGGGTGCGGTGGATTATTGTTGTTAACACCTGACATAACTAAATCTTCTGGAGGCTCGGGCTCTTGATAATTAGAAGATCTAGTACGCATGCACCTACAAAGACAAAAGAAAAAGAAACCAAACACAAAGAAAATATATATACACAATAAAGATAAAATCTGTTTTATGGCTGCTACAACAGGGTATTGAGAAGATCAATGCTTTTGGAGTTTCGAGTATGTGATGATTCGGGTTTTTAAAACCCTAGAAGTCACAAGGTTTCACGTCATGGTTTAATGAAGCAGATGGTGACAGTGATCGTTCAAGCAGTAGGCTGGCATAAAAAGAGGTATTCTTAATTGCAAACAACATATGCGAGATTTTTAAGGATACAGGTTGGTTGTGATCCTACTTTGTAGGATATGTAGCTGACTTCCTTGGGTATACATATCTCATATAATTCGTTTCCTATTTTTGGATGTGATTGCAACTTGCATGATATCTGTCTGATGTTTCGCCATGCACAATATTCCTCCATATAGGACAAACGTATACAAAAGTTAATTTTGTATCATTCATGTGAGACAAGAAAAGATCTGCTGATGACTACGGTATAAATACAAAAGTGATATCACGTGGTACAACAAGTTCCAAAGCAGATGTTAACGAGAGAATTTATTTCTCATTGGTTAATATTGTTTGTGGTAATTATAAAACTTTACACGTGATATGCATGGATGTAGGGACGTGTATGCATGGATGTGGGACGTGTATACATTGGTTAATATGGATGTAGGGACAAGAAAGTAAGTTGACGCTGATGTTTGTTATTTTGACGCTGACAAGAATAAGTCTAACGCCGACAGAGAGCGTTGACATGAGTTGTCCGAGAAAAGGCTTGTTCAAACGCTGTTAGGTTTTGTCTGATATTGGACAAAGCATACGACTAAGATATTGGACAATGAAGGTTCTCGGATGACAAAAGAATAGCTGCTGTTTGAGAAAATTGGTACGTTTTTAGCACACAAAAAGGAGGAATTTACACACGAAGGTACATGGAATCTCCGTTTTAATTTAGAATATCATGTTGATATTTATGGCTCGGATATTTTTAAAAGGGATTAATGATCTTAATGCGAGTTAGCAACTATTCGTGGGAATTTGATGGATATTTAAACTATGTAATCGGGATAGCCTTGCGAAAGAGTTATCCGATGTAACACTTTTACATATGGTATGAAGATGTTATTTCATTAAATTCGTAATGAAGAGGTGTTGGCTTAAGGGGAAGAATTCTTATGGTAAGTTTGATATTCGAAGAAGATTTTCGCGAGTTTGTGTTCTATCATATCTTTAAAGATGGTGCCTAGTTAACATTATTCTTTAAAGGTAACTTGTTCATACTTACACGGTTGGTGACGAAGACTTGTCATATCTAGTGATACATAGATTTTGCTAGGTTCAATTGTTTGTTTCTCGGTATCTTAACGAATTGATCTAGGTTCTCTATGTGACTCAGTCGTTCTTTGGTGAAACAAATATTTTTGGTTGTTTTTAAATAAAAGTGCAAAACAATTAAAGTAAAGGTGCTCTTAAAGTAAATCTAAGTCTAATTAAAATAAAGGAGCAAGTATTTAAAAACGTGACTGAAATTAAAGGGCACTAAAGTAAATGACACAAACTTAAATCTAACTAAGGCAAACTTAAAACGCGACTAAAACTTAAACTAAGGCAAAACTAAAATAAAGCTAAGGCAAATAATCTTAAAGTGCACTTAAAATAAAAGACTGAAATTTAAAAAGAAAAACCAAAAGAACCTGACAAGAAACCCTTGATTCGGAAGTTCAAAACTTCCGAATGAACTAGCTTGACTCGGAACTTTTTAAGTTCCGAATGAAACACGCTTGGTTCGGAAGTTTTGGCTTGACTCGGAACTATTTCCTTCCCTTGATCCGGAACTTCGTTCGGAATAAATTGATCCGGAACTTTTGCCCTTGGTTCGGAACTTTCGAATTGATCCGGAACTTTTGAGAAGTTCCGAATGAACAGCCCTTGGTTCGGAACTTTGGAGTTCCGAATGGATATTCACTGATCCGGAACTTTTGGAGTTCCGAATGAATTGCTTGATCCGGAACTTTTGAGTTCCGAATGAATGATTCTTGAGTCGGAAGTTTCCCTTCGTTCGGAAGTTTGAGACTTCCGAATGAGCAGTCTTGAGTCGGAAGTCGTCCTTCGTTCGGAACTTTGAATGTTCCGAATGAAGCCCTTGATTCTGAACTTGGAAGTTCCGAATGAAAGAACTCTTGGCTCGTAACTTTTTACCTGGAAAGATCAGAAACAAAAACAAACTTCCCGAAGAACAAGGGATAACAGTAGCAGCAGATCTAACACAACTTTAACCAAAATCAACACAAACGATTTAATAAAACTAATAACAAATCAACAGTAAACATTAACAAACAATTAAAATCAATAAAACAAACAAATTTAACCACAATAATCAAAAACCACTTGGATCAAAATAAAAGCATGAACATGAACACAACCATAAACATGAAAATCAAAGATTAAGAAAGGTAGATAAGAGATTGACAAGATAAAATAAAGATTGACAAGAATTAAAATGAAAACTTACTTGGAATTAAATGGTAATTAAGGTGCAAAACATGTATTTAAAGTTGACAAGAAAAGTAAATGACAAGGTAATTAAAGGTGGAAGGACTAATTGTCACTATTAGCCAACAAAGAAAAATGATTACAACTAATGACTATTTATAGGGGAGGATTAAGGAAGCTTCCTCCCCTCCTTCATTTCTTGTTAATTGCGGGATTAAGTCCCTCCTTCTTTTAATCTTCCTTAATTGCATACTTAGTCCTTTTCTTCTAATCTTCTTTAGACTTGGACTTAAGGGACTTTTGGCTTCGGGATTTCTTTGAACTTGTCTTTAAATTCTTCAATAAAATAGACTTGAATTCTTCGGCTTTTGATAAACTTCCGTCTTTTGACTGTTTCTTCGATAAATCTTCAGAATTGGTCTTGGACTTCCGTTCTTTTTGCACTCTTGACTTCTTGACTTCGTCTTTCATCTTTTTCTTCAATAAAAGTCCGTAAATGCCCGTGAATTCCCGTGTTTTCTCCACTTTTCACCTTTTCGTCCTAAATCACAACAAAAACACAAACCACGCATAATTCTGACATAAAAGACATAAAATACACGTTTTGGTCCGGTTATTATTGTAATTAAGTGGTAGAAAAGATGGGTGTTTACACACCTATCATCTAGCAATCTTCTCTTGCTATCACTTGAAGGAGTTACATTATTGTGCTCAGTGTCTCACAAAGGATGAGAATATTGACAAGGGATCGAGGTCTACTTATACTTAGTGACATGAGTATAAGTTCTTTATCACGTAGATAGTACAAGACATGGAACATGGGTTTGGGTTATTCTACTTCTACATCAAGAATATTATATTTATTTTTCTTCAAGATCATTACACAGAGCCTACATTTGGAGAATCTTCAAGATTGCATACATTGTTTACTTCCCAGTTGATGTGACAAAAAGGGGAAGACATACATGCTACACTTGAGGGGAAGCAATTTGAAGATGATGTACAACTTACAAGAGATACACAAAGAGTTTTGCCAACATCAACTAGGGGAAGATTGTTGGGTCAAAAAGTTGATGTGGCAGAAACTCAAAAACGAAGAAAACATGAAGACATTTGTCTAAGCGTTGTCAAGAGCAAATCAAGCATTGACAAGAGCAAATCGGAGGTTGATGGCTCAAGCATTGTCATGTACAATCCAAGCATTGTCATGTACAATCCAAGCATTGTCATGTACAAACTAAGCATTGACAGAAACGTAGACAAGAAGCCTTTGGAAGCTTCTATTTGGATATATATGCAAGATATATTATGTATATGTTTATTTGAATAGAAGATTTACATGTTTATTTGATATTATCTCTTGTAAACCCTAATCCTTACACTATGAAAGGAACCAAGGGTATTAGGTTTATTCATAACTTTCATTCACAATGTAAACCTAAAGCGTGTGTCGACTAGACGTGGGATTCAATGTATACACGTCTAGTGATTGTTAATTATTAATATAGTTAGCAATCCTTTTGTTTTAATTCATGTTCTTTGTGTCCAAACACCTTGTTATTGTGTCGTGCTCTAATTCCGCTTTGATTATCTAATCATATGAACATGATGTATTCCTAGTAGCTTAAAAGATCCGGAATCTTAGGATTCCTCAATTGGTATCAGAGCCTCGTGGCTCGTGATGCTAGGACCAACAAGGTTTTCGTGTATCGAGAAGAAAAGAAAAATCCGTCTAGGGTTTTTCTGGACGTTTTTGTGTGCGCAACAGTATTTAGAAGGTCGTTGGATCGTCACGAAATTTCTTGTGTGTGTTCTATACACATATATCTAGACATCCACCGGAGGGATTGTCGAGTTTTATCCCCAAGAAAAAGTTATTAAGCGTCAAAGTCAGCAGTAGAATGAATGCAGTTTTCTGTGAACGGCCATGTTCAAAACACGATTTCTCCTTCGTTAACCGTTGGATCATCGTGATTTCGAACTGTAGATTCTTGGCACTTGTGTCTAGGATCTCACCGAAGGGATCTTCGATATAAGCTTTCATGAAGAAGATATTCCAAGTCGAAGTTCACTGCAGTTTATGTTATTTACATGAAATCATGATTTAGGGTTTCTGAAAACCCTAGATCGTTTTTATCACAGAGAATTGGATGATTGCAGCAGATCGAATGTGATTCTGACCAGGAGCAGATATCGTGATTAAATAAGGAAGGACAGCAGAAGGTGTTAATGATGGTGATTGTTGGTTTGTAACGATGTAGCAGCTTATCGATCTCGATACTACAAGTGATTTTTATATGATGTTCACATGGGTAGCATTATTGTCAAAAGAAAACAGTCGCTGTTATGTTTTTCAAGTATGAAAGGAGATGTGATATAATCACGTGATGGGTTCATATATACATGATCTTGGCAACTTGAAGGTGCAAGAAAACCCTTACTCAGTGAGGGTTACATATCTGTTTTATGGCTGCTACAACAGGGTATTGAGAAGATCAATGCTTTTGGAGTTTCGAGTATGTGATGATTCGGGTTTTGTAAAACCCTAGAAGTCACAAGGTTTCACGTCATGGTTTAAAGAAGCAGATGGTGACAGTGATCATTCAAGCAGTAGGCTGGCACAAAAAGAGGTATTCTTAATTGCAAACAACAGATGCGAGATTTTTAAGGATACAAGTTGGTTGTGATCCTACTTTGTAGGATATGTAGCTGACTTCCTTGGGTATACATATCTCATATAATTCGTTTCCTATTTTTGGATGTGATTGCAACTTGCATGATCTCTGTCTGATGTTTCGCCATGCACAATATTCCTCCATATAGGACAAACGTATACAAAAGTTAATTTTGTATCATTCATGTGAGACAAGAAAAGATCTGCTGATGACTACGGTATAAATACAAAAGTGATATCACGTGGTACAACAAGTTCCAAAGCAGATGTTAACGAGAGAATTTATTTCTCATTGGTTAATATTGTTTGTGGTAATTATAAAACTTTACACGTGATATGCATGGATGTAGGGACGTGTATGCATGGATGTGGGACGTGTATACATTGATTAATATGGATGTACGGACAAGAAAGTAAGTTGACGCTGATGTTTGTTATTTTGACGCTGACAAGAATAAGTCTAACGCCGACAGAGAGCGTTGACATGAGTTGTCCGAGAAAAGGCTTGTTCAAACGCTGTTAGGTTTTGTCTGATATTGGACAAAGCATACGACTAAGATATTGGACAATGAAGGTTCTCGGATGACAAAAGAATAGCTGCTGTTTGAGAAAATTGGTACGTGTTTAGCACACAAAAAGGAGGAATTTACACACGAAGGTACATGGAATCTCCGTTTTAATTTAGAATATCATGTTGATATTTATGGCTCGGATATTTTTAAAAGGGATTAATGATCTTAATGCGAGTTAGCAACTATTCGTGGGAATTTGATGGATATTTAAACTATGTAATCGGGATAGCCTTGCGAAAGAGTTATCCGATGTAACACTTTTACATATGGTATGAAGATGTTATTTCATTAAATTCGTCATGAAGAGGTGTTGGCTTAAGAGGAAGAATTCTTATGGTAAGTTTGATATTCGAAGAAGATTTTCGCGAGTTTGTGTTCTATCATATCTTTAAAGATGGTGCCTAGTTAACATTATTCTTTAAAGGTAACTTGTTCATACTTACACGGTTGGTGACGAAGACTTGTCATATCTAGCAATCTTCTCTTGCTATCACTTGAAGGAGTTACATTATTGTGCTTAGTGTCTCACAAAGGATGAGAATATTGACAAGGGATCGAGGTCTACTTATACTTAGTGACATGAGTATAAGTTCTTTATCACGTGGATAGTACAAGACATGGAACATGGGTTTGGGTTATTCTACTTCTACATCAAGAATATTATATTTATTTTTCTTCAAGATCATTACATAGAGCCTACATTTGGAGAATCTTCAAGATTGCATACATTGTTTACTTCCCTGTTGATGTGACAAAAAGGGGAAGACATACATGCTACACTTGAGGGGAAGTGTCACACCCCACCATGGTGGAATATGGGGCGCGACGTATGGATATCATCACAACAATAGCGTGTCTATAGAGTTAACTAAATGAAATAGAAGTGTCATAAAAAGGTGACACAATGTCATGACAATATCTAAAATAATGTAGGCGTCTAGGTAAGTAGGTAACAGGCCTACCTCTTACCCAAGACATACAAATAAACAAACATCGAACATATAGGTACCATAAAGTCTACTTAATCATAAGACAAAATAAAATCTAAGAGGAAAGGGATTCCTCCTAATGCAATCCTAGCAGCCTCTATACTCTAGCCACTTCTAACATCATCTTGCACAACTACCTCACCTGAAAATGACACTAAAATCTGTCAACATAAAGTTGGTGAGAACATAGGTTTAAGTTATCAAAACATCTTAAGAAACCTTAACAACCGCTGTAAATAGTTGAAGAAAAACAATTTATAGTAATGGACCATAATGTGATAATCATGCTACATGCATCCATAACAAAACTTAAACCAAGTACCGATCACATCTACAATTCACAAACACTATAACAATCAATAAGTATCCCGTCACACACACAAGAACACACACCACACTATCCGGATCTTTCCCACACCACCTGTGGAAGATGAACTATATCCCCGTCGAGATATCTTGCCTCCGAAGAGACGATGCACAAGTACTTAGGACGGATCGTGCCCCCCGAACCAAGAACTCAGAACCAAGAACTCAGGACGGATCGTGCCCCACGCTCCACACACATCACAACTGGTCCCATAGATGCCCATACATCTATGTACCAAAGCCAATCACAACCAAACCAAGATTCACATAGCAGAACACATATCAAAGCACATATGAGAACACATAAGCACGCAAGTCACACAATAACACATCTACGTCCAAACAATTATGAAAATATAGTACCAAAACATTTTAAGAACACCACAAGTGTCATATTCATCCCATACTAGAAGAAAACATTTAAAAACTCAATAAAAATGGGACTATGAACTCACCTGATTGCTTCTCCAAAAGTCCTCGCACTAGCAACAAGCTAACAAACCAAAAACACGCAATCAAAATATGAACCAATCACTAAGATGGATCATCAACTATGATGGAAATCTAACCTCCTCTCATATAGATACCTCATATATGAGCTCTAAACACCCCATCACCCTTCCCTAACAAGTCCTTAACTTGGTTAAGTTTAATAACTATCCCGTTCATATTTTACACAAAACAGTCCCAATTTTAGGTCTCAAAACATTAAGTCAAACGTCCACTTAAACATACCCATGGTTTCTGTAATAGGAATATTCATACCCTTAAATATGTTAGCTAACACCTTCCACTTGCCCTAACCTTAAAGCTACTGCTAAGGCTCCGATATACATATATATACTTTTGTCATTCCACATTTCCTGATTTTAAACATACTAAAAGTTTGTTACAATTAAGGGGTCTTACCCTAAACCACAACCTTAGCCCACGTGCAGATACTTGCTAAAATATATAAACCATCTCTCATGTTCGTGAGAAGGTCCCAATGCAACCCTAAGTATCCCAAACAACCCAAAACTTAAAAAGAAAACATGCTGAATTCAAAACTGCTTTGACCTCCGACTGTTGTAACCTGTTTTTGACCCACTTCACGACCTCCAATTTAGTTTTAGTTTCTTGCATTGGAAAGCCACATCAATTACCTTTTCAAGGGTACTTGGATCGTTAAATAAGAGTTTGTACAACTCCCAATATGATCAAAACAATTGACTTAAAATTCTGCCCCGTTTTTAAAAACGGGTTTAATCAAATTAAACTAATTAATTCACCATAACCCCATTAAATACAAGCCCTAGTTTATGAAATCATCATATTATGATTAGTACAACATTAATTTACTGTTTTTATATTAACCCTAACCATAATCCATCATAAGATGATTAATTAAACATAAAAACAATTTAATTAAAAAGGATTAAGAAGGTTTTTACCTTTAATTCAATGGAAGATGAAAAACTATGAAAATCCCTAAAAACCCTCTTGATGCCGTCGACTTAATGCTCCAGGAAGAAAATATGGTTTTTGTTTTTTAGTTAATACATTATATAGGGTATTCACAAATCCTAGTCCAAGTAGAAGCCCACTTTCCATTTTTTCCCCTTCCTTTTCTTTTGATTCGTCCAAACCGACGCATATGCCCCTAATTTCGTTTTTTTATATTTTATTATTAATATATGTATTAATAACATTACCTTAATTTTCCTTAATTTATTTCAGCTCCTAAAGCTTCCAAAACCTCAAAACCGTAAAACTAGTCAAATTTACGCGTTTTACCGTAAAAGACGTAATATATATACTTTTAAAAAAAATCTTAAATTTTTAAATAAACTTTGTAACTAAGTCCTAAATGACTTAAAACCATCCCGAAAATTATTCATATGACTAATTACCTCATCCGAGACCTCCAAAAGCTAAACCGTAAATCCTAAAAATTACGATTTACTATAATACATATACGTACACATAAAATCTTGAAATAACACCATATCCTATCATAGTCACATCCATGTGAACTCATGAACACCATCTATTCCCATCGTAACATCGTATAACGTACCACGCACTACATAACCGATGTCTAACATCCAATCCAAGGCTCAAATATAAACAGAATGCACGTAAACGCACACTAAGCACATAATCAAAGTCAAACAGTCAAAAGTGACAAATCCAAAATCTAGGGTTGTCACATCACTCCCTCCTAATAGAAATCTCGTCCCGAGATTTACTCCCAAACTCAAACTTATTCTCAGCAAACAAACGAGGATACATATCCCTGATAAAACCTTTACGTTCAAACGTGAACTGAGTTTATACTAAAATAATCTCAATGAACAATACATGAGCCTTAACCGTCCGCGAGGAAACTTATTAAAACCATACAATTATGTAATCAACCTAACTAAATCCCGCAACTCATCAAACAAGAACTGTCTTGAAACCAAGTTAGAAGCCATCACATAACTCGACGGGTTTAAAACTGTCACCCCGATTTCGGTCTTACTCATAAATACCATAAATCAAAACTCATCAAATATAACCACGTATTCTAAGGTCTAAAGAACTCTCAAATTCCATCCCAACTCATCTCTGTGTTAACCCTCCAAGTGTTCATTACCCCAAAATACCTAAAACACAAGTTTAAACCATGTTGTCCGAAAATTAACCTTAAACTTGACACTTGTACAATTAATTCGACCAAGCTACTAACTTCCAATTACCAAACTTTCTGAATATTTGAAAATTACGTTCCGAGTACATAATTTTAGGCTTTTAAATCACCCAAAAAGCTTTAAAAACGAACAAGTTATGACCAAAACGATTTTTACCTAAAACCTCTTATTAATTACCAAATCCAAGCCCTAATTTATTTTAATTTTAGAAAATTAAAAATCTCACTCGTCATATGATTAAATACATGATTTTAACATATTTAATTTAATAAAAATTATAACTTAAGAACAATAACTTTAGGTGATCAAAACCAAAATATTTTAAAATAAACAAGCCATGCTTAAATGTAAATTTTTTTATATTCCACCTTCTTTCAAACACGTTTTCGATACTTTACCCTCATTTTATCGACTACCAACAAGTATTTTTTTATACTATTTGCATGTTCCACTTTTTTTACCATGTAAGACTCAAAACAAAAGATATCGTTATTCCAAAATAAATCTCCACCCTCTCAATAGCTTCTACACCAAAAGTACCGTACAAACAAACACGTGAAATGAGGACTCGATAAATGCGCTATTACAGAAGCTGAACATCCCAAAGAGAAAAGAGCTTGAAAACCCTCCTAAGAATACAACCGATAAGTAGAAGGGATATATACATATATAGGCATACGCGTACATACACTCAAGTCCATCCAACATATACTATACAAGCATGTATTAACCCTCTTTCAATCAACCATACTTAGGAATCTATTGATGTCGTGGTACTTGTATAACTATGTTGGCCACCAGACTTATACCAGTCCCCTTTCACTAATGCACTCTCTCCTATGATGACACTTATAAGAATTAATACTACACATAATATATCGGTCTACCAACTAAATAAGCATATAGATCCTACAACTCATATAAGCACATAACCACAACATAAAATAAGATCCAAAATCCATGTATTAAAATAACGTAGCCAATGCATGAAACATATAAACTCGTTATCTAGCTGAACCACCGTAGACAAAATTCAAAATGTATAAAGAACATGAAAACGTAATTAAACGGAATCCAACAATGACTAGCGTATACGACTATGGTTCAACCCGCACTAGTAAAAACTCGTAAAGAAAATAACATGTAGTTAAGTATGAACCATACTAGTTCATGACTTAACAAATATCGCAAAAATAACATCCAAACACATCAACTATTATAAAGTGCACACATACCCCTATGACGCCTATATGTAGGGAACCTTAAGCTATAGACTAGGCTACACGACTAGGCAGCCTAATTCTCTATAACCATTGTCTCTGATACCATTCTGTCACACCCCACCATGGTGGAATATGGGGCGCGACGTATGGATATCATCACAACAATAGCGTGTATATAGAGTTAACTAAATGAAATAGAAGTGTCATAAAAAGGTGACACAATGTCATGACAATATCTTAAATAATGTAGGCGTCTAGGTAAGTAGGTAACAGGCCTACCTCTTACCCAAGACATACAAATAAACAAACATCGAACATATAGGTACCATAAAGTCTACTTAATCAAAAGACAAAATAAAATCTAAGAGGAAAGGGATTCCTCCTAATGCAATCCTAGCAGCCTCTATACTCTAGCCACTTCTAACATCATCTTGCACAACTACCTCACCTGAAAATAACACTAAAATCTGTCAACATAAAGTTGGTGAGAACATAGGTTTAAGTTATCAAAACATCTTAAGAAACCTTAACAACCGCTGTAAATAGTTGAAGAAAAACAATTTATAGTAATGGACCATAATGTGATAATCATGCGGACCATAATGTGATAATCATGCTACATGCCTCCATAACAAAACTTAAACCAAGTACCGATCACATCTACAATTCACAAACAGTATAACAATCAATAAGTATCCCGTCACACACACAAGAACACACACCACACTATCCGGATCTTTCCCACACCACCTGTGGAAGATGAACTATATCCCCGTCGAGATATCTTGCCTCCGAAGAGACGATGCACAAGTACTCAGGACGGATCGTGCCCCCCGAACCAAGAACTCAGAACCAAGAACTCAGGAAGGATCGTGCCCCACGCTCCACACACATCACAACTGGTCCCACAGACGCCCATACATCTATGTACCAAAGCCAATCACAATCAAACCAAGATTCACATAGCAGAACACATATCAAAGCACATATGAGAACACATAAGCACGCAAGTCACACAATAACACATCTACATCCAAACAATTATGAAAATATAGCATCAAAACATTTTAAGAACACCACAAGTGTCATCTTCATCCCATACTAGAAGAAAATATTTAAAAACTCAATGAAAATGGGACTATGAACTCACCTGATTGCTTCTCCAAAAGTCCTCGCACTAGCAACAAGCTAACAAACCAAAAACACGCAATCAAAATATGAACCAATCACTAAGATGGCTCATCAACCTATGATGGACATCTAACCTCCTCTCATATAGATACCTCATATATGAGCTCTAAACACCCCATCACCCTTCCCTAACAAGTCCTTAACTTGGTTAAGTTTAATAACTATCCCGTTCATATTTTACACAAAACAGTCCCAATTTTAGGTCTCAAAACTTTAAGTAAAACGTCCACTTAAGCATACCCATGGTTTCTGTAAAAGGAATATTCATACCCTTACGTATGTTAGCTAAAACCTCCCACTTGCCCTAACCTTAAAGCTACTGCTAAGGCCCCGATATACATATATATACTTTTGTCATTCCAGATTTCCTGATTTTAAACATACTAAAAGTTTGTTACAAATAAGGGGTCTTACCCTGAACCACAACCTTAGCCCAAGTGCAGATACTTACTAAAATATATAAACCATCTATCATGTTCGTGAGAAGGTCCCAATGCAACCCTAAGTATCCCAAACAACCCAAAACTTAAAAAGAAAACAGGCTGAATTCAAAACTGCTTTGACCTCCGACTGTTGTAACCTGTTTTTGACCCACTTCACGTCCTCCAATTTAGTTCTCGTTTCTTGCATTGGAAAGAAACATAAATTAACTTTTCAGGGGTACTTGGATCGTTAAATAAGAGTTTTTAGAACTCCCAATATGATCAAAACAATTGACTCAAAATTCTGCCCAGTTTTTAAAAACGGGTTTAATCAAATTAAACTAATTAATTCACCATAACCCCATTAAATACAAGCTCTAGTTTATGAAATCATCATATTATGATTAGTACAACCTTAATTTAATGTTTTTATATTAACCCTAACCATAATCCATCATAAGATGATTAATTAAACATAAAAACAATTTAATTAAAAAGGATTAAGAAGGTTTTTACCTTTAATTCAATGGAAGATGAAAAACTATGAAAACCCCTAAAAACCCTCTTGATGCCGTCGACTTAATGCTCCAGGAAGAAAATATGGTTTTTGTTTTTTAGTTAATACATTATATAGGGTATTCATAAATCTTAGTCCAAGTAGAAGCCCACTTTCCATTTTTCCCCCTTCCTTTTCTTTTGATTCGTCCAAACCGACCCATATGCCCCTAATTTCGTTTTTGTTATATTTTATTATTAATATATGTATTAATAACATTACCTTAATTTTCCTTAATTTATTTCAGCTCCTAAAGCTTCCAAAACCTCAAAACCGTAAAACTAGTCAAATTTACGCGTTTTACCGTAAAAGACGTAAAATATACACTTTTAAAAAAAATCTCAAATTTTTAAATAAACTTTGTAACTAAGTCCAAAATGACTTAAAACCATCCCGAAAAATATTCATATGACTAATTACCTCATCCGAGACCTCCAAAAGCTAAACCGTAAATCCTAAAAATTACGATTTACTATAATACATATACGTACACATAAAATCTTGAAATAACACCATATCCTATCATAGTCACATCCATGTGAACTCATGAACACCATCTATTCCCATCGTAACATCGTATAACATACCACGCACTACATAACCGATGTCTAACATCCAATCCAAGGCTCAAATATAAACAGAATGCACGTAAACGCACACTAAGCACATAATCAAAGTCAAACAGTCAAAAGTGACAAATCCAAAATCTAGGGTTGTCACAGGAAGCAATTTGAAGATGATGTACAACTTACAAGAGATACACAAAGAGTTTTGCCAACAACAACTAGGGGAAGATTGTTGGGTCAAAAAGTTGATGTGGTAGAAACTCAAAAACGAAGAAAACATGAAGACATTTGTCTAAGCGTTGTCAAGAGCAAATCAAGCATTGACAAGAGCAAATCAGAGGTTGATGGCTCAAGCATTGTCATGTACAATCCAAGCATTGTCATGTACAAACTAAGCATTGACAGAAACGTAGACAAGAGGCCTTTGGAAGCTTCTATTTGGATATATGCATGATATATTCTGTATATGTTTATTTGAATAGAAGATTTACATGTTTATTTGATATTATCTCTTGTAAACCCTAATCCTTACACTATAAAAGGAACCAAGGGTATTAGGTTTATTCATAACTTTCATTCACAATGTAAACCTAAAGCGTGTGTTGACTAGACGTGGGATTCAATGTATACACGTCTAGTGATTGTTAATTATTAATATAGTTAGCAATCCTTTTGTTTTAATTCATGTTCTTTGTGTCCAAACACCTTGTTAATGTGTCGTGTTCTAATTCCGCTTTGATTATCTAATCATATGAACATGATGCATTCCTAGTAGCTTAAAAGATCCGGAATCTTAGGATTCCTCAATTGGTATCAGAGCCTCGTGGCTCGTGATGCTAGGACCAACAAGGTGTTCGTGTATCGAGAAGAAAAGAAAAATCCGTCTAGGGTTTTTCTGGACGTTTTTGTGTGCGCAACAGTATTCAGAAGGTCATAAATTTTTATTGGACCGTTGGATCGTCACGAAATTTCTTGTGTGTGTTCTATACACATATATCTAGACATCCACCGGAGGGATTGTCGAGTTTTATCCCCAAGAAAAAGTTATTAAGCGTCAAAGTCAGCAGTAGAATGAATGCAGTTTTCTGTGAACGGCCATGTTCAAAACACGATTTCTACTTCGTTAACCGTTGGATCATCGTGATTTTCGAACTGTAGATCTTGGCACTTGTGTCTAGGATCTCACCGAAGGGATCTTTGATATAAGCTTTCATGAAGAAGATATTCCAAGTCGAAGTTCACTACAGTTTATGATATTTACATGAAATCATGATTTAGGGTTTCTGAAAACCCTAGATCGTTTTTATCACAGAGAATTGGATGATTGCAGCAGATCGAATGTGATTCTGACCAGGAGCAGATATCGTGATTAAATAAGGAAGGACAGCAGAAGGTGTTAATGATGGTGATTGTGGGTTTGTAACGATGTAGCAGCTTATCGATCTCGATACTACAACAAGTGATTTTTATATGCTGTTCACATGGGTAGCATTATTGTCAAAAGAAAACAACCGCTGTTATGTTTTTCAAGTATGAAAGGAGATGTGATATAATCACGTGATGGGTTCATATATACATGATCTTGGCAACTTGAAGGTGCAAGAAAACCCTTACTCAGTGAGGGTTACATATTTGTTTTATGGCTGCTACAACAGGGTATTGAGAAGATCAATGCTTTTGGAGTTTCGAGTATGTGATGATTCGGGTTTTGTAAAATCCTAGAAGTCACAAGGTTTCACGTCATGGTTTAAAGAAGCAGATGGTGACAATGATCGTTCAAGCAGTAGGCTGGCACAAAAAGAGGTATTCTTAATTGCAAACAACAGATGCGAGATTTTTAAGGATACAAGTTGGTTGTGATCCTACTTTGTAGGATATGTAGCTGACTTCCTTGGGTATACATATCTCATATAATTCCTTTCCTATTTTTGGATGTGATTGCAACTTGCAAGATCTCTGTCTGATGTTTCGCCATGCACAATATTCCTCCATATAGGACAAACGTATAAAAAAGTTAATTTTGTATCATTCATGTGAGACAAGAAAAGATCTGCTGATGACTACGGTATAAATACAAAAGTGATATCACGTGGTACAACAAGTTCCAAAGCAGATGTTAACGAGAGAATTTATTTCTCATTGGTTAATATTGTTTGTGGTAATTATAAAACTTTACACGTGATATGCATGGATGTAGGGACGTGTATGCATGGATGTGGGACGTGTATACATTGGTTAATATGGATGTAGGGACAAGAAAGTAAGTTGACGCTGATGTTTGTTATTTTGACGCTGACAAGAATAAGTCTAACGCTGACAGAGAGCGTTGACATGAGTTGTCCGAGAAAAGGCTTGTTCAAACGCTGTTAGGTTTTGTCTGATATTGGACAAAGCATACGACTAAGATATTGGACAATGATGGTTCTCGAATGACACAAGAATATATGCTGTTTGAGAAAATTGGTACGTTTTTAGCACACAAAAAGGAGAAATTTACACACGAAGGTACATGGAATCTCTGTTTTAATTTAGAATATCATGTTGATATTTATGGCTCGGATATTTTTAAAAGGGATTAATGATCTTAATGCGAGTTAGCAACTATTCGTGGGAATTTGATGGATATTTAAACTATGTAATCAGGATAGCCTTGCGAAAGAGTTATCCGATGTAACACTTTTACATATGGTATGAAGATGTTATTTCATTAAATTCGTCATGAAGAGGTGTTGGCTTAAAGGGAAGAATTCTTATGGTAAGTTTGATATTCGAAGAAGATTTTCACGAGTTTGTGTTCTATCATATCTTTAAAGATGGTGCCTAGTTAACATTATTCTTTAAAGGTAACTTGTTCATACTTACACGGTTGGTGACGAAGACTTGTCATATCTAGCAATCTTCTCTTGCTATCACTTGAAGGAGTTACATTATTGTGCTCAGTGTCTCACAAAGGATGAGAATATTGACAAGGGATCGAGGTCTACTTATACTTAGTGACATGAGTATAAGTTCTTTATCACGTGGATAGTACAAGACATGGAACATGGGTTTGGGTTATTCTACTTCTACATCAAGAATATTATATTTATTTTTCTTCAAGATCATTACACAATTTGGAGAATCTTCAAGATTGCATACATTGTTTACTTCCCTGTTGATGTGACAAAAAGGGGAAGACATACATGCTACACTTGAGGGGAAGCAATTTGAAGATGATGTACAACTTACAAGAGATACATAAAGAGTTTTGCCAACATCAACTAAGGGAAGATTGTTGGGTCAAAAAGTTGATATGGCAGAAACTCAAAAACGAAGAAACATGAAGACATTTGTCTAAGCGTTGTCAAGAGCAAATCAAGCGTTGACAAGAGCAAATCGGAGGTTGATGGCTCAAGCATTGTCATGTACAATCCAAGCATTGTCATGTACAAACTAAGCATTGACAGAAACGTAGACAAGAAGCCTTTGGAAGCTTCTATTTGGATATATATGCATGATATATTCTGTATATGTTTATTTGAATAGAAGATTTACATGTTTATTTGATATTATCTCTTCTAAACCCTAATCCTTACACTATAAAAGGAACCAAGGGTATTAGGTTTATTCATAACTTTCATTCACAATGTAAACCTAAAGCATGTGTCGACTAGACGTGGGATTCAATGTATACACGTCTAGTGATTGTTAATTATTAATATAGTTAGCAATCCTTTTGTTTTAATTCATGTTCTTTGTGTCCAAACACCTTGTTAATGTGTCGTGTTCTAATTCCGCTTTGATTATCTAATCATATGAACATGATGCATTCCTAGTAGCTTAAAAGATCCGAAATCTTAGGATTCCACACAAACACAAAGCACAAACACACCACAAATTAAGCCTAAGTTAACAGTTACAAGCCTAATTTAACAAAGCCACAGTGGACTCAAATAAGAACAGACATGCACCTTTTTTTTCAAACAGTGGCCTAAACTAGCTTCTTTTTGGTCATTTAGTGACTTTTAAAAGCAGAAATAAGCTAGATGATACTCAAAAATCAACAAAATAGAAGTGATCAACCTAAATAAGCCCTAAGTCTTAGCAGACTACAACTTTATGGTACCTAAAACACAAAACCAAATCACAAGGTCATATTGTTGCTTACTGATGGTTTTGGGTGTTTTAGAACAAGAAGAAAAAGTATGGGCTGCACCTAATGTTGAACACTAGCTTGGCAGACAACTCAAACTACATTCAAACAAGCATCAATTACCAGATAATCAGGATTAAAGATCAAATGAACAAATATCTATACCGTGTGACTGTTCTTAGCATATTTTCCAACCAACTTTGCAAAACTAGATTTTTACTCTACAACTTCAATTCTTTTTGTCAAAATCAACTCTACTAGACCTATTAAAGTTGTGCAGAGTAAGTAATCGATACTGCGGCTACTAGTGTAAAAGCGCAACATTATCGTGTCTCTAATTCGAGGACGAATTATTATTTTTAGAGAGGAAGAGTTGTAAAACCCGCAGTTAAACTCCAAAAACATTAATTATACACAGTCTCGATTTTATTTAAAACGTGACGTAATTAATTATTCAGAAAAATAATTAAGATTAGCTATTCAGGTATTATAAGTTTTAAAAATCCATGAACGTTAACTATAGGCAGCATCAGTTTTATTTAAAGCGTTACGTAATTATTTATTCAGAATAATAAATAATATTATCAAAGTATTTAGTATGTATTATTTATTCATTAAAATAAATAAAATGGATTTATAGTAGGCATAAGTCTTACAAGTATAATATTGGCCCAAACCCCGGTCCACTAAGAAAGCTAATAACAAAACATTGACATTTATTTCATTGGCAATAAGTTAGAAAATTAATAAAACCCTAGAAAGGGTTGAGATTGCAGCCGACCACAAGGAAGAAGAAATCATAATAGGCGTGCATATAATATAGTACATACATATCCTTTTCTCCAATTGAAACCTTTGCTTATTTCGACAAGATTGATGATGGTGATATAAGCTTCTATTACTTTAAAATTTCAAATATGTTCCTTAATCTCATGTACACGTTTATTTCTTCTACAAACCTTCTATATCATTAGCCATATTAATTCTTCCATGGCCTCATCAAATCATCTAAGAAAACTCAATGATGTCATCATGTCTTCTTGAGTAAAAGTGAGCGTGTGTACAAGCTATATGCTTGAGTTCAAATCTGGACTATCGTACGTACTTAGTCTTGTTTTCTGATCGTACGCGAGCTGCGACTTTGGTTTTATGATTGGTACGTGTAGCTGACGGTGACATATGTTTGGTTTTCAATCAAGATCTTTTATTGTAAGTCCGTCTTGGAGTAAGATTATGGTTAACGATTGGTGTTTTGGTTGTGCGAGTTGTCGACTTGTGGGTTCGATTTTATATCGTTAGATCCGGCGTTAGTGTTCTTGTACGGTTTCGACATATCGTGTTGCTCAAAGGTACATCTTGAAATTTATGCTCATTCCTTACGTATGAAAAAAAATCTTGCTAGCTAATATGATATCTTTCACCTCTAACATTAGTTTACAACATATGGATGCTCTTATGCATGCACTACGTTATGATATATAACATGTACCGATAATTTAGTACAATAAGTCATCCAATGCATAGAAATATAATATGTTATGGGACGAGTTTGTAATAGAAAAGAAATGGCTTATTGATTTTTGGGCTTAAATAAATTTTGGCTTATTAATAGATGACTTAATTAATTTTGGCCTAATAATTCATGACTTATATAAATTAGTTTATCAAGATATCAGCTTATCAATTTTGACTTATTAAATTATGACTTATTAAAAGGGGCTTATTAAGTTAAACTTATTTAATTTTGACTTATTAATACATGGCTTATTAAAATATGCTTATTAAGTAATCGAGCTGATTACTATTTTAGGCAACTTCTAATTTAGGAAACTTTCTATTTTTAGCAGATTACTATTGACAGTAATATTATAATATTAGAATACATATTATACAGTAATCAGGAGTACATAAAATACATAAATCAGTATATATTTAAAGACAGTCAGAGTTATCAGATTTAACCAGAACAGTACAACAATACAGGACATAATAAATCAAGTTAAGTACAGTAAAGATCAGTAAAAATAAACAGTAATCAGAAAACTCATTTCACGTTCCCTTATGTACGTAGTATCCGTGAAGTCGGAGTAGATTCTTCAGCTTTCATTTTCAATTCATTACTGGACACGAGGTACGGAGTTTCCATCCTTTCAGTAAGGACTTCTTTTCTATGCATGATTAGGATTCTCCGTCTTCAGCCAAATGTTTTTCCTCAGTATATGCTTAAGCTTATCAGTAATCATGTTAATAACTAAATAAATTGCCTGAGCATTATATACAAGCACGACCAGTTTATGTACTAGTTACGGAGGTACCGTAACCACGGCACTAGAGGCACCGGTGTCGTGACTCACATGCAGGAGAGTGATATCCTGCATCGTCCCACTCATGTTCAGGTTGGCCATTTTTATATGTATGTTTAGTGGGGCGTATGGATGCATCCTAGGCTTATATGTGTTACAAGTTATCAGGGTGAATGTGGTGTGTGCTCTACATCCTTCACATTGGAGCTGATCCCTCCACCCAGCACAGTTATTTAGAGGTCACCCCTCTACAACATGAAGAGGTCACCCCTCCAGTTATTCATGCACGGTTGTTACAGCACGTGACCTATATAAGCTCTGGCAAATTAAAATATAGTAAATGCATGTTTTCAGATTTAATAGTTAATAATTCAGTTTCAGTATGTATGAACCAGGTTTCTCAGATTTTATACAGAGTTCTACCACATGTTACATATCAGTCTCATAGTTTCATTAGTTGTTATCTATTCCATTACTTTCAGCACATTCTTAACATGCTTTCTATCCGTTCACTGAGCGTTATGCTCAGCCGTAGTTCCTTTCATGTTCTAACGACAGGTACACCAGGACACTCTTAGGATTCTGAGAGCATGTGCATTTGGATGGAAGCTATCCAGACTTCTTACTTTATGCATTTCTTACATTATTCTGCTTATTTGGACATTGTTTAGTCCTTTCCTTCAGTATTTACTTTTCATGTTTTGAGCTTAGGTTGGATTACCGATGTTTGATTCCGGTATTTCTGTTATGGTCATTTAATGTTATAGGACATTTACCTTATGCTTTGATGACACGCCATAAATACACGTAACGGTCCACTTATCCAAGTGGGGTGTTACAATTATGGTATCAGAGCTATAGGTTCGACCTGTAGGCTCTAAAACTTTACCTGTGACTAGTGGGTAGTCACTAGGAACTTCCTAGATTTTGGCGTCGTTATCTTTCATATTTCTCATGCATTTGTCAGTCAGTTTTCTTCCTTATCAACCAGTTTTCTTAAATTTTTTTTGACTAAGTAAAAGGTTGGTACAAGACTGGCCATATTTAGTCGCATGTATTTTTCTGCGAATATTGTTTTGGTGAACCAACCCACAGGCGTTCACCCTTGCCCGTTCAGATTTTGTATTGGTAAACCGACCAATAGGTGTTTACCCTTACTCATGACAGATTCATGTTTTCAGTCAAATATTACTTGGTGAACCTGCCATAAACGTTCACCACTATTCAGATAAAATTTTCATTCTATTCAGTCGAATGATGTTTTATGAACCGATCCACAGTTGTTCACCTTTGTCATATCAGGACATTTCATAAATTTTGACAAGTATGGATTGGACTACAGCCAACCATACTTAATCCCAGATTGTAAATTTCTATACATGACAATTCTCATGAAATTTTGACAAGTATGGGTCGAACCAGAATCGCCCATACTTAGTCACATGTTTTTTTTCCTTAAATACTGTGGATTGAACCATAACTCTCTACATCAGTTGATGTTAAACCTCAGTTGATTATTCTTGTATGTTATTTGTATCAGTCAAGTTTATACTTTCACGTGAGTGTCGTTTTCATGCTGACTAAGTTCATGCCTTCTTATGAGGATTATGTTTTCAGCAAGATGATGATGTTTTCATGCTAAGATACAGAAGGGGTTACAGTTAAATCCTTTTTTTTAATAATCAGGTTTGATCTTCTTCAGTCATGTCTTCATGCTGACCATTGTTGAAATTCTGTTTAATCATATTCTTGAAACTCTATACAACCAGCATTAAGTCTACGCAGAAATTATCAGCCTATCATGATTAACCATTTCAGTTCAGTTTGGTAACCAGTTAAATCAAATTAATCCTTGATCATGTCACACAAGTAACACCAGTATTGATCATTCCATAAAATTTCCACCAGTGCCATGTACAGTATTCCATATGTGCCCTTTGTACAGTGCCTCAGTTATAATCCATGTACAGTATTTCCTGTGTACTTCACGTACAGTGTCTCAAATATGCTACACATGTAGTATTCATTTTGTACTTCATGTATAGTAGTCTAGATGTACTGCATGTACCTTACTCCATGGATATTGTTAATCAGTCCTCAATCATCTCAGGCGTTTCCACTTGTCGATATTCTACCAGGTGCTGATGCTGCTCGTGAGTTGAAGATTTTACCAGATACGGATGCTGCTAACACTTTGAAGACCTCACAAATTATGATGCTGCTGATACTTTGGAGATTTCTCAAGATGCAGATGCTGTTTATACTATGAAGACTCTGTAGAACAAGGACGAAAACTATAAATTTGAAATTTCTGACAAGAATAAATTTCAACCATCAGACACTACCATTCTATTCCATGCTTTTACCTTCTCAGTTTGATGTCACACTTCACTCAGCTAACCTTTCATTCAGAAGAGTGGGAACCGGAACCCAGCCGGCCACTCAACAGAAATAGTTACATGAATCACGGTCATGATAACGACCGTCAGGAAACTGCAGACAAAGCAGCAGTGACAACCACCGTGCTTATAATTAATCAGCTAGTAACCATCAGAACTCCGGTACGAACGTGACCAGAAATACAAAGGTCAGTAGTCTAACCAGTCCGCCAATCCTAGCAGTTACAAAAAAAAAATGTCAGCCTTGTCCAGATTCATCCACAAAATACATGTCCAGACAACAGTCAAGACACATGTCTCAAGTATCATTTCAAAAGACACTTTTCAGGACACGAGTAAGGGTACACGTCATACGAATATCTTCTCAGGACACGAGTCAAGATTCATAATATCAGTATTGTCTTCTAAACCAGGTCCTCAATAATTCAGGGTACCCTCTAAAAGGGTATGCCGTTTTGTTATGCCACACATAAATCAGACCCTTACAATTCAGTTACCGCCATTGGGTATTATTCAGGTTAGACACGCAGTATTCATTCTGTGAGATTACAGACGAACACATTTAGTGAAATTCGCCACGTTACTACACGTATTCCTATGTCAGCTTTATCTTAAATGAGATATTTACCAACCTCCGAGCCAGAAAAGACTCCACATTACCACCCATATTTATAAAGGTTCTTCCTTCAGTTAAGACGAGATTTGTCTTACTAAATCCTAAATATAGTCACTATGTTTTCTGCCCGAAAAATCAGTACAAATTGTTTCTGCCTTACAAGCGTGTGACCTATCAGTCCATAGCTACGATGACTTTCTAGCCACCAGTTATGATGCGACTTCTGAAATTCCTTAAATTCATGATCAGCAGATTATCCTAAAATTTCAAGATGTCATTCCAGAAGGTTTTCCAGAAATACCTTCCTAACCACGAGACATGATTTAACATCGAGCTTGTCTCAAGAACAGAACCTGTTTTCAAAACTCTTTATTCCAGGGCTTCAGCTAAGTTTAAAGAGTTGCAGTAATTGCTGCAAGAGTTACCGAAACGAGGCTTTATTCGCCCTAACGCACCACCAGGAAGTGTACCGTTTCTGTCTATCAGAAAGAAGGCTGGTAACATGAGATCATGTATCGACCACCGATATTTTGACAAGATCACACCTCATAAACGATACTCATTCCACGAATAGAAGGTTACCTGACCTGCTACGATGTCTTAAATATTTTCCAGAACAATTCGTGACCATGCCACCAAAAATGGTGAGAGAAGAACATGATGTTTTCCAGATTGCTGTCAAACACGTTATAGTCTCTTTAAAATTTTGACTTATACATCTGAGCTCCCTAATGCCCTAACTATAGTATGAAATTTATGAATAAAATTTTTTCCATGAATTCTCAGACCAAATCGTCAGTATATTCATTGATCACATTCTGATCTACTAAAACTTAAAGAATAACACGAGATCATCTCCTCACGGACTTACAGATTTTCAGATAGGAGAAAATTATATGAGCAGCTTTCCAGAGGTATATTCCAGATGAAAAAAGTGGAATTTATGAGCCACCATATTTCAATAGAAATAAAATTTAGAAATCCTGCGAAGGTGAAGACTATCACCAGATGGTCAAGACCTATGTCTGTAACTAGAGTACAAAATCTTCTAGAGCTCAGTTGACTACTGCCGCCGAAATTACTGACAGTTCTCACTAAAATACTTCCATGACTATTCATCCAGATTCCACCGGAACGTACCAAAATCTTAGACAAAAATTGATAGAAACAGTATAATATGTTGAGGAAGCTATGTTCATATCTAATGCCTGCCATTCCAGCAGGTTTTAGATAGAACGCCGTCATGCTATCGAGTTATTACTACCAGTAGAAATTCTGGACAGAAAGGATACAAGATTCCATGGAGATTATTATTAGTTTACCATAGACTCAGAAAAGTATGATACTACCTAAGTCATTGTCAACCATGTAATCAACCTACGCGTTTCTTTCATCTGAAAGAATTTCGCAGTAGCAGATCTGCAGGAAATTCAGCAATAGATCGTACAACTTCTAAGTATTCCATCAACAATCAGGTCAGATAGAAATTCACGTTCGCTTACATTTATGTTCACGTTTGCATCTCACGTTCACATTATGATGTTGTTTAGTCCATGCTTGTGCTACCTCATGAGGTAAGTTCATACCCGCATTCATGACATTATTCACGTTCAGATTCGTGTTCCATCTCACGATACACGTTTCACACATTGTTACTGAATACGATCACAGAAAGCTTGAGAAACCAGACTCAAGTTTAGGACAGCTATTCCATAACCAGGCAGACGTTTCACATCTCAGGCCGTATAGTTTGTCATTCCTCCCTCAGTCAGCATACGTTCATGATATTTTCTGGCATCACGTACACAGTATGCTTCACGTATCACATTCACGATATATTTCATGCTCAACGTTCCTCTGATGATCACGAACCACATCACAATTGCTCACGTAGCACGTTCACAATGGTTCACGTAGTTCGTTCCTATATGTTTTAGCAGCTTGCTCGGAGAGATAAATATTATCTTTTCTGGATAATCGTACGTACCGTTTCATGTACCCTACATGCTATAGCTTATTCTTTCTATCAGATTTAAAAAATCCATCTTAAGTATGGAACCAGAAACTATTCAGCATCATCAGGACAGGGTCAATTAGGACCAAGATTTTTATTATGTTTTGACCTTTGAAGGAATCGTTTCGAGCGGTAAGCCACTCGAAACAGAGGAGTCCATCCGGACCTCTCGTCACTTTCCTTCAATAAATCCAGTTAAGTTCTTTCAGCCATGTTACGTTCCATATCCTCTTCAGCCATGTCACGTTCAATGTTACTTCAGTCAGGTCACGTTTATACCTTTTCAGCAGCATCATGTTCTAAATCAAGGACGAATGATCCTTCAGATTATATGTCTTTTCAGCCTTCATGCTCTTTCGGATATATGTCCTTTCAACTTATATAACTTCACCAGCTTATTACCTTTAATTCGAGGATGAATTTTCCTTTTTAGAGAGGAAGAATTGTAAAAGCGCAACATTATCGTGTCTCTAATTCGAGGACGAATTATTATTTTTGGAGAGGAAGAGTTGTAAAACCCGCAGTTAAACTCCAAAAAAATTAATTATACACAGTCTCGATTTTATTTAAAACGTGACGTAATTAATTATTCAGAAAAACAATTAAGATTAGCTATTCAGGTATTATAAGTTTTAAAAATCCATGAACGTTAACTATAGGCAGCCTCAGTTTTATTTAAAGCGTTACGTAATTATTTATTCAGAATAATAAATAATATTATCAAAGTATTTAGTATGTATTATTTATTCATTAAAATAAATAAAACGGATTTATAGTAGGCATAAGTCTTACAAGTATAATATTGGCCCAGAGCCCGGTCCACTAAGAAAGCTAATAACAAAACATTGACATTTATTTCATTGGCAACAAGTTAGAAAATTAATAAAACCCTAGAAAGGGTGGAGATTGCAGCCGACCACAAGGAAGAAGAAATCATAATAGGCGTGCATATAATATAGTACATACATATCCTTTTCTCCAATTGAAACCTTTGCTTATTTCGACAAGATTGATGATGGTGATATAAGCTTCTATTACTTTAAAATTTCAAATATGTTCCTTAATCTCATGTACACGTTTATTTCTTCTACAAACCTTCTATATCATTAGCCATATTAATTCTTCCATGGCCTCATCAAATCATCTAAGAAAACTCAATGATGCCATCATGTCTTCTTGAGTAAAAGTGAGCGTGTGTACAAGCTACATGCTTGAGTTCAAATCTGGACTATCGTACGTACTTAGTCTTGTTTTCTGATCGTACGCGGGCTGCGACTTTGGTTTTATGATTGGTACGTGTAGCTGACGGTGACATATGTTTGGGTTTCAATCAAGATCTTTTATTGTAAGTCCGTCTTAGAGTAAGATTTTGGTTAACGATTGGTGTTTTGGTTGTGCGAGTTGTCGACTTGTGGGTTCGATTTTATATCGTTAGATCCGGCGTTAGTGTTCTTGTACGGTTTCGACATATCGTGTTGCTCAAAGGTACATCTTGAAATTTATGCTCATTCCTTACGTATGAAAAAAAATCTTGCTAGCTAATATGATATCTTTCACCTCTAACATTAGTTTACAACATATGGATGCTCTTATGCATGCACTACGTTATGATATGTAACATGTACCGATAATTTAGTACAATAAGTCATCCAATGCATAGAAATATAATATGTTATGGGACGAGTTTGTAATAGAAAAGAAACTCAATGATGTCATCATGTCTTCTTGAGTAAAAGTGAGCGAGTGTACAAGCTATATGCTTGAGTTCAAATCTGGACTATCGTACGTACTTAGTCTTGTTTTCTGATCGTACGCGGGCTGCGTCTTTGGTTTTATGATTGGTACGTGTAGCTGACGGTGACATATGTTTGGGTTTCAATCAAGATCTTTTATTGTAAGTCCGTCTTGGAGTAAGATTTTGGTTAACGATTGGTGTTTTGGTTGTGCGTTGTCGACTTGTGGGTTCGATTTTATATCGTTAGATCCGGCGTTAGTGTTCTTGTACGGTTTCAACATATCGTGTTGCTCAAAGGTACATCTTGAAATTTATGCTCATTCCTTACGTATGAAAAAAAATCTTGCTAGCTAATATGATATCTTTCACCTCTAACATTAGTTTACAACATATGGATGCTCTTATGCATGCACTACGTTATGATATATAACATGTACCGATAATTTAGTACAATAAGTCATCCAATGCATAGAAATATAATATGTTATGGGACGAGTTTGTAATAGAAAAGAAACGGCTTATTGATTTTTGGGCTTAAATAAATTTTGGCTTATTAATAGATGAATTAATTAATTTTGGCCTAATAATTCATGACTTATATAAATTAGTTTATCAAGATATCAGCTTATCAATTTTGACTTATTAAATTATGACTTATTAAAAGGGGCTTATTAAGTTAAACTTATTTAATTTTGACTTATTAATACATGGCTTATTAAAATATGCTTATTAAGTAATCGAGCTGATTACTATTTTAGGCAACTTCTAATTTAGGAAACTTTCTATTTTTAGCAGATTACTATTGACAGTAATATTATAATATTAGAATACATATTATACAGTAATCAGGAGTACATAAAATACATAAATCAGTAAATATTTAAAGACAGTCAGAGTTATCAGATTTAACCAGAACAGTACAACAATACAGGACATAATAAATCAAGTTAAGTACAGTAAAGATCAGTAAAAATAAACAGTAATCAGAAAACTCATTTCACGTTCCCTTATGTATGTAGTATCCGTGAAGTCGGAGTAGATTCTTCAGCTTTCATTTTCAATTCATTACTGGACACGAGGTACGGAGTTTCCATCCTTTCAGTAAGGACTTATTTTCTATGCATGATTAGGATTCTCCGTCTTCAGCCAAATGTTTTTCCTCAGTATATGCTTAAGCTTATCAGTAATCATGTTAATAACTAAATAAATTGCCTGAGCATTATATACAAGCACGACCAGTTTATGTACTAGTTACGGAGGTACCGTAACCACGGCACTAGAGGCACCGGTGTCGTGACTCACATGCAGGAGAGTGATATCCTGCATTGTCCCACTCATGTTCAGGTTGGCCATTTTTATATGTATGTTTAGTGGGGCGTATGGATGCATCCTAGGCTTATATGTGTTACAAGTTATCAGGGTGAATGTGGTGTGTGCTCTACATCCTTCACATTGGAGCTGATCCCTCCACCCAGCACAGTTATTTAGAGGTCACCCCTCTACAACATGACGAGGTCACCCCTCCAGTTATTCATGCACGGTTGTTACAGCACGTGACCTATATAAGCTCTGGCAAATTAAAATACAGTAAATGCATGTTTTCAGATTTAATAGTTAATAATTCAGTTTCAGTATGTATGAACCAGGTTTCTAAGATTTTATACAGAGTTCTACCACATGTTACATATCAGTCTCATAGTTTCATTAGTTGTTATCTATTCCATTACTTTCAGTACGTTCTTAACATGCTTTCTATCCGTTCACTGAGCGTTATGCTCAGCCGTAGTTCCTTTCATGTTCTAACGGCAGGTACACCAGGACACTCTTAGGATTCTGAGAGCATGTGCATTTGGATGGAAGCTATCCAGACTTCTTACTTTATGCATTTCTTACATTATTCTGCTTATTTGGACATTATTTAGTCCTTTCCTTCAGTATTTACTTTTCATGTTTTGAGCTTAGGTTGGATTACCGATGTTTGATTCTCGTATTTCCGTTATGGTCATTTAATGTTATAGGACATTTACCTTATGCTTTGATGACACGCCATAAATACACGTAACGGTCCACTTACCCAAGTGGGGTGTTACAACTAGACTATTAATCATCAAAGCCTCGTAATGCTCTACGACGAATAAATGCTTTCGTGAATGTACACCAAACAAAATATTTCAAATAATCCCTCCAACAACTATCCATGTCATAATCCACTATCACCTACTTTCTTTGAAAACTGTGAAGGTTCTAACCACGTCATACGAAAGAAACCCTTTAGGACCATTGGATGAAACTAACGGTCGACACGTGTCGCACGATCCTGCATCCCTAAAAGGGTACTAGATACATTGTACCAATGTTCAGTCTTCATCCCTTCCTTAACCTCATTTTATTCCACTGCTAAAAACCTAAAGAATTCCCATTCCCAGAACAAAAAGCTACAAATTAACACCGTTCGCGAGTGCCATAAGAGAAAATGGTGTCACAATTATATGATGTAGTATCCCGTATCTCTGAGCAGGAACTCTCCCAATTTATCACTAAATACATATTTCCACAGACCCACACCCCACAATACCAGACCCAGAAATGCACATTGGAAGCTTTCCACCAGGTAAGATTGGCGTGTATACTAGATTTTTTGAGTTCGCCAACAACCGCATCCCCCTAAGCTACTTCCTCACCGACGTGCTAAGTTTCTATATTATACATATATCTCACCTACATTGTATTGGCGCAGCTAAAATATCCAACTTTGAGATAAACTGCCGTTTGAAGAACATCGATCCAACTATAAATTTATTCTGCACCTTTTATCGTCCCTCCTGGATCAACGGATATATATATTTTTCTAAATGCCCTGGTCATCTCCAGTGCTATACAGAAAAGATAGATTCACTAGAAAAGTAGAACAACAAGTTTTTATGGGAAGATAAGGTTGTATTCCCATTCGAGTATGACTTCATTACACCACAAACAATGATCAAGGACGAGCGCCCAATCCCCGATACATATAGCGAGGCTGATGCTCAAATGATAGATGCCGACCGTATACCAATCCAAGAATTCCGTGAATCGCTATAGTATGCCCTGGAGCTAAGTGTAAGCGCCCTCATACCTGTAAATCATCTCCCACAGTATTATGACAAATTTAGACATGGTAAGAAGTCCATTTTTATTATCCCAACGTAGTTGTATCCTTATACATGCGTTTAACTTTTACACACTGTGTACGCAGAAATACCGTATTCCCAACTTGTGAAGCGCGAACACCCTTGTGACGTAACCATGCGTCCCCGCCCTTGTACTCCTCACGAACTCACCAGTGGGTGGAGCATTGGTAGGTACACTATCGCTCTTGAGCTTCCGTCCCCTGACAACAATATGAGTGCAGAAAGAGTTACTTTACTTAACGCGACCCCTATCCGGAGTGTGCCTTGCATAATAGAAATATCTTCTAAAGAATCAGAAGACCTAGAAGGTAGGGAAGTCACTCCCAAAGATAGCCCAACCAACTCTCAATACGAGGACAACATCCCTGTTCCCGGCTTTAGAAGGTTACCAAGTTCGCCCCGTGTAGAAATTCCTAAGAGGATTAGGTCACGGTTCAGTACGCCACGCGCGCATATTGCCCTCTGGGCTTCCTTGCTCAGCCTTGCGCAAAAACCAACACCACGAGGTAACACACCCACCAACCTTTTACGCTACTAGGTCATAGAATAAAAGAGTGATTCCTAACTCGCCCTTATATAAATGTGAAGTTCTAAAGATGTAGCGCATATGGCTAGTACCAGTGCTGATCCAGGCAACGAGTTCTTATCGCAGTGGAAGCTGACTTGGTCTTTTTTGTTGACTGATAGGTCTGATTGCTAAGATTTCTTCCAGTCCCTTGTTCCACGCGTACGCGCTCAACACCTTGACGACTTATCTGACGAAGTTTTATCGAGAGAGTTGACAATGGGCGTGTCCCGGGAAGCGACCCTAACATCTAATCTCCGTAAGAAAATACTGCATCTTTTCCAATGCCTCGAAGATGTTTCCCTAGACCGTGCTCTGGAGGAGAAATATAATGAACTGGTGCACACGAAAGTGGAGCTTGAGCGCTTTGAAGCATTCTCAAGTATAAACGCTGGTTCGAGACAATATCTTGAAGATGATAAAGTGTCGCTACTAGAGTCTTTAGACCGAGCACGTCAGTTGCGCAGGAAACAAGAAAAAGACAACCACTCGATGATGAAAAAACGTGAGGAAGGCATGAATGTATTTTCAGCGAACTGTGATAACTTGGTGTCGAGGTGCCAAGAAGATTTGGCCAGGAAGGAGGAATGCCTGAAGTGCCTGAGTACCAATTTTAATGATGAACTATACCCTCACTTATCAGCTGTTCGCGCAGAGAAGCACTGGCTTGTAAGATACGGCCTGCCATTGGCCGCAAAAGGTTCTATGGACTCTCCTAATGTTGTCGGAGTCGCATGGGATATCTTGGATGCTGCCACAGTGCTAGGCCAAAGTCTGGCCATGGAGCGCGCCTCTCGAGAGGGCTTATTGACAAAACCCCTAAGGGATGTTCCTCTTTACACTCCCCAAGGGCAAGAAAATTTTGACGCTGCATGTCAAGTGCTAAAAAACTACAACATCCCTTTTGTTGATGTTGTCGAGAAGGACCAAGATGACCCCATTAGCGTAGTCATGGCGGGACTTACTCTATTGAAGCACTTTGAGGAGGGCACGGAGAATGAGGCGGACTATTGTGTCAAGTCGGATATGTCCCAGCTTATGGTCCCTATCTATTCTGCTGGTGATGGTAGAGTGGACATGCTTTCTCTGGATAGGGTGTTAAAGCGCCATGCAAGGCGTGTTACCAAGAAGAATAAGTCTCCTGCTAGGAGTGCTGTAATTGGATTGGGTCTGGCACACCCTAGTCGATCTGACAGCGTGCAGGTAAGCCTACCATCACTTAGGGTACATATGCGCTTGTTACAGCATATGAGGGAGGTGTGGGCAGATCGTCGTGCGTCCCTAAACCCATTCCACCGGAAGCAAAAAAGATCTCTGTCTGCTGCCGACTTATCATAAGGCATACCTTGCCGTCATATAATAATTTGTAACTATGTAATACATGTCTATAGGCTTTGTATTTAAAGTTATTTTTCTCTATATAGTGCATAATGCGAATATGTTTGTGTATTGCCAGGTATTTTTACCCACGTATTAGATTGTGGGTGTAAGCACCTATTTATGAGTACATTCAGTGAAGTGTATCTCTGAACTTATAGGTGATTTGATGTTTCATTACGTGTGGCCTGCCACTACTACTATAAATGATGTCATTGACTATGACATGTTTGTTAGGCGTGCACATTGTGTCTTGTGCATATCCATCATGGAATGTGAGGAATGTCATACTTACTACACGTCTTCTAGTAAGCCGCCTAACAAAGGATACCTGATCCGTCGCCACTGGGTTGAATCCCTCTTACGTGACAAGTTTAATTAGTAGGTTAAACTTATTCCTCTTATTTCTCCTGGAAAGTTGATTTTACATGTACGTCGGGGGCCAAATATATAAAATAAATGCAACATATTTCATGTATAATTTCCATTTATTAAAAAGAGAAAACCACAAAGAAACAAAAAAGTATACGAACTGCGGAACTAGTTAGGGACCACAGACTTTAATCGTTCTTTTGCAAGGGTTTGAAAAACATTACATAATAAATCCTAATTACCAAAAAGAAAATACATGGATCTTTATTAGGAGCTGATCACAGCCAGGAGAGTGACCCATGCTGGTGGTGCGATGCCTTAGAGATAGTATTGCTTTAGCCCCTGATTATGCCCCGCTTGCTCTGCATCCTGCCTCAGCTGACTCGGTGGTGATTGCGAACGGCTATCAATGCGTATCTTGTTCTGCCGGGACATACTCCAAATCTACTTACTCTGGCGTACACCCTGTGCTCTATCGCCCTATTCGTCGGTCACAGCCTGATGGTGACCACCTTAGCTGGCGGAGTGGCGATTCCTCTTGATTCCTGTTGGTAACCAGCTTGGGATGGAACATCGCTACTACACCGCGTGCAACGCTGCCTATCTTTGTGGTGAGAGAACTAAATGTACGCCCCAATCTTGAAAGAATTCCTCTTTCACCTGCTTGTGCGCCGGATACGCTCCTAGACTTTTTGTACGGTCTTACTCCCATGTTTGAACGTGCCTGGCGTTGGCGACATCGTACCACTCTCTTACGTGCATCCCTATGCATGAAAGTCAAATAATAACCTGAGCGAAACACTTCATTTACCATAGCTTTTGGACCTTGCTGGCATGTTCTCTTATGTGCGGCCTCCATAATTACTGGCGCTCGTTCGGGTCCCTAGCATTGTCGCTTTCGACATGTGCTGACCTTTTGCGTAAAACTCCGTTCACGATCGCGAACTGTCGTGCTCTGTACTGCAATCGTTTGGCGCTTCTGCTGTCGCTCGGTAATGCATGATCTATCAGATAATTTACGATTTGTGTCGTCTATGTTGGTGACTCTTCTCTATTAGCTGCGGGTGTTAATTGTGCATGTACATATTTGCTTACGATGAAATCAACAAGTACATGCCTAGGGGGATTTTCTATGTTTATGATTGACAGACGATCCATGGCTACTAAAATCACGCTATTTTCTTCTAAAATTCCCGGATAGCAAAGTCGGTAAACTGCCTGACCATGGCCCTTATCTTTCTTGTGTACTGGAAGAGCGTGCTCCCTCGGGGTTCGCATAACCCTGCTACCCTATTTGCTAGTAGGGGGTTATATATGTAGGCCACCACCAAGTTTTTTGTTTCCATCATTAACGGCAGACCTAGTCCAACTATGAGGGATTCATGATCTGTCTTAGTACTCATAGTGCTGAATTCAAGGCGTAACGCGTGAGTGATTTGTATATCTCCCTGATCCGTGAGGATGAAGCCTGCATATGGCCCTCCTCTTCGCGCGTAACTTGTTGAGAGTAAGGCTCATGGGAGATCTGTTGACGATTCTACGCCCCTGGATATGTTAGTATTCTGTGGTATTACCTGGTAACTTTCAAAGCTACGCTTTCTCCGTGTCGGATATGAAATGGGATCTGCGCTTTGCTCGCCCTGCCCGACGTCCTTTCTTTTTCTACTGCTGGTAGAAGCGCTGTTGCTTTCTTCAATTGTATCCACGTTACGAATGGTAAGTATTCCATCTTGTACTGGAAATTTAAGCATACCATGAAATATGGAAGGCACAACACGCAGTGTTAAGAGTGTTGGCTATCCGATAATGCCACTGTACGATGAGTGGGATCGTACGATCATAAAGTCCATCCACACGGTTGTCGAGTGCTCCACACTTCCCATTGTTACTTGCGTGTAGAGGTGTCCCAAGGGTCGGGTCTTGTCACCGTTCAATCCTGTAAGCACGGAAGAGGTCTCCTTTAGCTCCTTCTTAACCTCCATAGGCCACTTCGCTAAGTAATGTTCATTCAGTATGTTCGCTGCGATCCTCCATCAACATACATGTCGCTTATAACATGACATCCAAGCGCTATGCTGACCGATAATGATCATATCTTGTAATCCATATCGGTGAGGATGAGAAATGATATCTCCCTGTCGCGCGCAAACTCTTGGATCATTTTTTCTACATACGGGATCCGCGCCTTTGCACCATATAAATGGTTATTGGCTTTTCTTTCTGCTTTTTGATTTCGCCTTTCTTCACGTCCGCACCCTTTCTCTAGTCCCGGATTAGATGATTCAGTTTACCTGCTTTGACAAGGCTCTCAATGTGTCTTTTCAGCCGAATGTAATCATCTGTAGCGTGGCCCTTATCGTCGTAATACTCACAATGTTTGCTGTTGTATCTTTTATCTGTAGGACCCGTCATTGGACTGGGTTTTGGGAAGTTTGTGCCCTCCGACAAGAATATCTCCCTGGACGTCTTTTGTAGCGGGGTGAATTTATTATTGTTATTGCGTCCAACTTCGTCGTGCATGTGAAGTCCAAGGTACGACTAGCGTTTTGGGCTACGACTGCTTCTTATTTCGATCTTGTAAATTGTAGCTCGAAGCCATCTGCCTGTTGTTTGCTGCTGCGACTTCGCCTTGAATAAAAGCTCAGACCCGCTTCATTCGTCCGTCGAAAGTTTTCGAGGTTCTGTCGTTTAATTTCCTTATCAAATCTGGGTTGGTTATGCCTGCAAGGAATCCAGAGATCTTCAGAATTTCTGGGCACTTCTTACTTTGGATACATTCGGATTTAAAGCGCTCTATGAAGTCTTTCAAACTTCGATTATGCCTTTTCTTAACCCTTGCGAGTGAGACAGGGATTTTGTCGCACTTTTTATGTTGGACGTAGTTCTTTCTAAACGCTCTTCTTAGTTCTTCGAATCCGTTAATGCTTCTTCGTGGAAGCCGATCGAACCAGTTTCGGGCGTTTCCAATTAGTGGCGAGTTGAACATGTGGCACCACACAGCCTCTGGCCACTGTTCGATCCCTGCCTGAGACTCAAATACCTTTAAGTGATCGTCTAGATCTGTTGTACCATCATTGGTCTTGACATAGGACATCATGCGTCTATTTTTATTATCCTTGAATACGGTTATGCGTTTTAAAAACGCACTTCCTTTCTTGTGACACCATGGGAGAGACCATTCTTCTTCACTGCGCCTTCTTAGTGGCTTTAGTGTCTTGCGACGCTTTCTTTCATAGTCGGAAGATTCGTAAGTGTCCGGAGATGAGGGAACAATCTTCCTACGTCGTGGATGGTGGTCACTGGAATCGGAGTCCGAGGAATTTTCACTTGAAAAATTTTCTCCTCGGACCTTTCCAGTACTTTTGCTTCGCTCTCGTTCGTATGATTCTGGGGACGAGCTTTTCTTTAGTGGGTCTAGACCTGCGACCACTAGACTAGGGGGACATGATGACGTATAGTCTCTATTCGGGTTACATAACCTGACCCAGGGGTACTACCAATATCCATTAAGTATGGACCGGTACATCATAGGGCGGGCAAGGCCCAGAAGGACCGGTAAGCCGTTGTCGCACAACGGCCAATTACTTAGTCGTGTCCTCGTTGCACTTCGACAAGATCAAACAGAATATAATCTATCTTATGATTATATTCACCTAAGGGAAAGAGATATACACTTACCTTAGTTATGTGATAAGGATCAAAGCTATTTTAGGTCATTATCTCTTCCTTAGGCCGCAAGAGTAGGAGTGCCCAGCCAGGACTCTCTCGGGTATAAAAGGAACCCCCGAGGTTCCACAAAGGTACGAACACAATAATCTAAAACCCTCACATATACTCAAACCGATTAATTACTCTCATGCCGGAGTCTAATCGTGGTACAAGCGCCCACGGTAAGTCTAACTGTGTATGTTATTTAGTGTGCAGGGTCTTCAAACAATATTCACTTGGTGCAAGAGCCGGAGTCCACAAGACCCCGAATTAAGCCTAATTTGGGTCCAGCTCGGGCCATCCAACTTTTGCATCAACGCCAATCTTAACATAGATGTCCTCGGCTATACCAATTACTTTATCAAGGCTACAATTAGCTAGCTCGATTACCATGTTTGTAGGGGTAAGATTAGGAAATTTCTTCAATTTCCAAATCGAAAGAGGCATGAAATTAATGCTAGCACCAAATTCGGCAAGTGCTATACACTTCTCAATCTGGAGAAATTCGCAAGGAATGATAAACCGTCCCGAATCTTCTTGTTGGGTAGGCATGTGCCTTTTTGGATTACGAAGAAAAACCGAAGCACAAGTTTTATCAAGGTGAACTTTTGCAAGGTCAATGAAGCTCTCTTTTTCAACGATGGATGGAATTTGAGTCACCACCTTCTTTCCCTCGAATTTAGAACATGAATATGTTTTTGAAGTCGAGGGTATAGACGAATGCACAATTTTAAACCATCAAGGTTAAGGTGAAACATACGAGCTTTTCCATAAGACGTAGTGGCTTTCACATGTTCCTTCGGGTTGGTAACGGTGTTATTAGGTAACGCACTCGAATTCAAACTCGACGGTTTGTTGATTATAGCCGCAAATATACTCTCGATCTTACTTTGACTTTGTTCAATTTTATTACTTTGACCTTTCAAAGTATTGGAAAAATCATTTGTCAAAGTGCCATTTTGTCCCTCTAATCTTCTCATATTAGCCTCTTTTGATTCCATATACTTTTTAGAGTCATTTGAAAAACCGCTTTGATTATAGTTAAAGTTCTCTTGGTTTTGATTATCTCGTTTAAAACTGTTTTGATTCCCATTAGAAAAATTCACTTGATTGTTGTTGCTTTGAAAATTTGAATTTTGTCCTTGATTAAAGTTTCGGTTTTGATTGTTTTGATTAAAACCTCGATTTTGAAAATTCAAATTTTGAACTTGATAATTGTTTCCTCCTTGATTTTAATTTCCTTTATTTCCTTGAAAATTGGTTCGATTAAAATTATTGCCTTGATTACTATAATTCCCTTGTGATGGACCGACGGTGTTTTGATTAATACTGAAATTTACATTAACCGCATTAACGCTCGAAGTTCAGCCTCCGTAGCCGTACACTCGTAATAATTATGAGGTCCACCACAAAACATACACGAAACCTCAACAAATTTCACCGTAGCGATAGTGTCTTTCTTTCTCATTTCACTCAAAAGCGATGTAAACACATCGGTTAATTTATCGAATTTTGCGTCAACCCTCGCAATGTCACGATTAGCATAACTAACATTGGAGAGATTAGCAACACTCGGTGTGTTACGGAGTTGAAAGATCTTAGACCTATTCTCGATAATCAAAGCGCATCTTTCGGAGTTTTACATAAAAAATTGCCGCCCGCGGCGGAATTTAACGGAACTTGCTTACTAAGATTAAGACCGTTATTAAACGTATCAACTTGATGCAACTCGAAACGCCTGTGGTGAGGACATTGCCTAATAAATTCCTTAAAACGATCCCACTCATTTCTAAACAGTTCATTTAGTTTTTATTCAAACCTCGTGATCTCGTTTTTGAAAACGTGGTTTTAGACGGCGAGAAAAAATGATTAACAAATTTGGAAATGAGATCGTCCCACGTAAATATGGAATTAGGTGGTTCTTTCTCTTACCAATCCTTGGGGGAGCCACCGAGAGAATAAGGAAAAAGAATGAGCTTGATGACATCGGTGTCAACGTTCTTAAACTTGCTTGTGGCTAAAAGACGATCAAAATTCTGAATTTGATCGTGAGGATTATCCGCCTCACGACCTTTAAAGTTTGTGTCTTAAATTAATGACAACATTCCCGATTTAATTTCAAAAATTACCGCTTCGATTTCGGGAATTACGATCGCCTCTCCATAACCCTTGGTGGGTGCTTGGAGCAATTATATCATCGTACGATTTTCCGCCATCTCGTCTCTAGTTTCAGCAACGATATTAGTATCTTGAGGTTCTAATTCACATCTTCGTTGTCAATTCCTTCGATTTGGATTACGTCGATTCGACATGTTGTTAGAATTCGAATAATTCGACGAACGAGTGCGCATGCACTAAACATAGAAATTTGGAGGGTAGCAAAGAAGATTATTTTTGGGGTTTTTGAAAATTTTCAATTTTTTTTGTTTTTGATTATTTTTTTAATTTTTTGGGTTTTTGGTGTATACGTAGATAATAAGTCTACAAAATCTATCCTGGAATCAAAGGTCTTTATTAGAGTATCCAAAGGAATGAAAGTAATTACGTGAAGTAAAAACATTCGTTCGACTTTGAAACGTTGGTGGAAAACAAAAACGTTTCAAGGGTTCAATAATATAAGCACAAAGAAAATAATAGATTAATAATACTTGATGTGGCAAACCCTTAATTAATCGTTACTCTCAAAATACGCACAAGCGAGCGGAGAAACGAGGCGGCGTGAATCACTAATAGCCTTTTTCTTTAGGTCGTGAAATACAACCGCCTTATACCCACCTTATAGTTTGTATAAAATGAGATTAAATTGATTAAGAGTATTTATCTATCTTGCCTTAAACTTCTCTTTGATCGATACATCCAAAAATTACCGGAACGCTAATAGACGGGGTGCGTTTTCATGCTTTTGGAAATATTATGTGTTTATTGTTCTACGTAAATACAATATAATAATATTCACAAAAACAAACGAAATAAAAAACGAAACGGTGTTAATAGAGTTCTGTTAACACTATTTATTGTATGGCTAATAATAAAAAAATAAAAACGAGTAATTACAATGTATACACTTCCCAAAAATGGAAGGTAAGAAACGTAACTACTCAAACTAATACGTATTTTAAAGGCAACCACTAAATAAAACACCTCCTGATCAGCGGCGCCATTTGATATTGAGTATTTGTACACTTTTAGGAAAAAGCGTAAAAACGGTAAGTATTAAATAATTACGTTAGGAAACGTAAAAACCGATCGTTGACTTCGTTCTCGAAGGAGGTGTGAGTTATGAGCCAAGTTAAAAATGTTTTTGGATTAGTTTCTTTTTTTGTGAGAAAAAAGATAAAAATTAAAGACGGATTATGCTAAAAATTAACCTACGACGAAATTACATTTTTACGCAAATCGAGACGAAAAACAAAAGGTCTCTAAAAAATTCTCAAAAATTGCAGTTAAATCTTAAAAAATCTAATTAACACTAAAAAATCAATAAAACTTTTTGAAAACTTTTTATTTAATTCTTATTTAATTGTTAAAATCTAATTGAAGACCAAAAATAAAAAAACAACGAAGAAAAAGTTCAATTGAAAATGTTATGATTTGTAAACCTAATACTAATTATTTAAGGCTAAAAAGTATTTTTGAAGTATTTTAAATCTATTTTATCTATTTTTAATTACTAAAAATGGAAACAGATTATAAATAATGATGAGAAATAATTAAACAAAAGGAAAAGTCTGAAATTTTGGTAAAAAGTCCTAAAACTATACCAGAGTCTGGGAAAAATCAAAAGAAGCCACCAGTTTGTCCTAATAAGCTGGAGTAAGCTAAGTAAGCCGCGGCTTAATATAATGAAAAGGAAAAGGGAATAAGTTAAATACAAACAATGCCAAAGTGTAACCAAGATCAAGCTTGGTACACTTTTAAGGACACCCACTCATGCACGACATGTCAAGTGTTCGAGTCCCAGGCCTTGCTTTTTTGTAATTTTTATTTTGTTTGTACTTTTCTTTTGGGTAGAATCAACCCCACAAGTGTTTGGCTTGTCGGGTGGTGATAAATAAGCTAAAGATTAAGCAACAAACAGCCAAATAAGTCACAGATAAGACAAAGCTGAAAACTAAAAACCTATACTAGTGTCAGATATCGGATAACAGACAACAGTTTTACCAGATATCGAACGAAACTAACAAAAGGGAACTCGGATAAGTGTAACTAGCAATTTTTTTGTGAAATTCAGTTTGAGCTATAAGCTGTAATAAGACTCTAAGCTTAAAACTAACTTAAAGCAACCCTAAAGTACCACCTAGACTATCTTATTACCAGGTTTCCAAAGCTGAAAGTCAAAATGTAGAAGTAAACAGTCCTAGTGAGTTTTTACTACTATTTGGAAGAAACTTTTTGCAAGTGTGATAACAATTCACTCAAAATAAATCACCAACTAAAATCAGCAAGACATAAAACTGATTACCCTACTATGCTACCTATCAGATAGCATATCACACTACAAAATCAAGGAAAACAAAAAGTTCATGGCTAAAAAATGTAAAAACTAGCAGATGCAATACTTAACTAAAAAACAATGAAACAAAAGCTGAAAACAAACTAGGCTAAGCTGGTTAAAGATGTGAAGGGATAACAGATCCAAGTGTGGTTGTCAAACACACTTGGATGAACAAATCCAAACATCCCTTAACCAACTGTTTACAAAATTAACAAAGAGATTTCAAAGATTTATACTAACCTAAGCCTTATACTAACATATTCTACCAAAATAATATAACTCAAAAACTATCCATCACTAAACTTCAAATTCATCAAAGTTAAACATATTATCACATCAACATGCAAATAAAAGCAGAAAATCCAAGGTAGTTCAAGTGGTTACCTAGCTTGGTCTTCTTTAGACCAAAAATGAAACAGCCAAGGGGCTTCTTTGATCTTATGCGCTATTGGAGGAGCTTGTTGTGAGCTTATGCCATCCCTAGACTACAACAGTCACAAGGGCATCACTACTATAGTCCTTGTCTTCTTGGCCTGTTTTGAACACAACACCACAAACAAGCAAATTTTCAAGTCCCAAATTCTTAGTCAAAAGCTGTGTGTCACACAGATTTTGCTTAAGCTTTTAGAATAGTAAGACACATTAGCAGATAAATAAAGATTTTTCAAAAACTTTGGAAAATAAAAATTTTGCAAAGTGAAGTTACCAACAAGTGAAAGTAACAAAGCTTATGAGACTCACAGCCACATAAATCGTCAGTTCATGTAGCTATGATCACCTTATAAGCTTTGGGTCCTAAGAAATTAGCCAAAAAAAATATGTGAATTTCTGAAAAAGCTTTTGGTTAAACTTAAAACTAAAATTGCAATAAAGTAAAGATGAATTTAAAGAAGAGAAATTTAACAATGGAACTAATAGGTTTTGCAAGGTCCAATCAAATTTTAACTATTAATAAGAAAGGAGTTTACAAAAGTTCTTGAACAAAGGACAAGTCACAAGTCGACTACCCTTTTATACTAATCCTAAGAAGAATCTAGAATGGATACATATGTGATAAACCCTAGTTTCTAAGTCTCTAAAATGCCCCTGAAGAATCTATGTAATATGCCTCTTGGATCCACATTTTAAATTCTCAATTCTTGGTCAATTTGTTTCCATGTGATAATCTGCCAAAGAAAGTGATATGCCAACTGTTAAACTTGATCTGAGCCCTTAGTGGAAGTTGTGGGGAGCAAGAAAACTCCATGAGCCATTGATCTGGTCTCTATATGGGGGTTTGAGGATAGTGATAGGTCAGGGAGGTGCCAGTTGGCCACATGGTGAACTTGGATGGTAATTAAGGGTGGGGTTGGGTTTAAAAAATGTGTAATTATAGTTCTGGAGATGCTAAAACCTTAATTTATTGATTTAATCTTAATTAGGTTTTAGGGTTCATGTTTAAACAGTGGTGGTTTTAATCTGAAAGGGGATTAAGTTAGGTGTTTGACGCCACTAAGTATTATTAAATTATCAGTTTAAAACGTGATTACTAAATATTATTAGTGGACAGGGTTGGTTGGGTTTTGGGCTTGGGTTAGGGTAAATGGTTTGGGCTTGGGTGGGTATGGACGAGTAAATGGGTAGTTGGGTTTGTTTTGTGATAGTTTTCACCCCCACACTTCAAGTAGAATTGCATTTTGAACCCTGTCTGTTCTGGCAGATTTAATATGCATTTCCCTTTGTTAAAACTTTGCTCATTTAGCAATTTCAGTCCTTGATGCTTTTGATAAGTTGAAAAGGACTTCAAATATAATATCCAATATCTTCAAAGGCCGTTCTTGTCATATATTGAAACTTTAGGGACCAACTTGTAGTTATGAGATTTTCAAGGGTATAAAGTGACATGTCTTCAAACCTGAGGGACAAATCTTGCACATTCTACAAACTTCAAGGGTATTTTTGGCAAATAACCATTCGAGTTTGGTTCTTTGTGCGGCTTCGTTTCCCGTGTTCGTTTTTGCTTATTTCTTGTGATCTTTTGTGAATTTCACGATATCCAAACCTACAAACAACATTGAACAAATACAAAAGTTTTTGCACGATTTTTATGATATTTTTATGCATTTTAAGTCCGATTTCAGCGATGAGACTATGTACAATTAGATTCTCATCAGAGCCATTTTTCTTTAACTGAGCAAAATACAAAACAAAACAAAATAAAATAAATCATAATAATAATTGTTATATCAAAATAAACAAATCGGCGTTTTTATTGTTTTACTTCTCCCTTCTGTTAGTCGAAGGTCTACTGGAAGCAGTCTCTTTACCCTCGGATTCCCCCAAGAGTAGGGGTATGATTTTTACATCTCACCTCCCTCATACCCTGCTTAGTAGGGATTGGGTATCATTGTTGTTGATTTTTCTTTAACTTTGACAATAAATAAGTTTTTTGTGTTGTATAATATTTCATGAGAATTATACTAATGAAATTATGTTTAAAAACTAATCTATCCATATAGTTTTCAAGAAGGAATATATAAATTTATTTAAGGTCAAAGTTGAAAAGAAAAATATTATGCAACACTTATTTTAGGACGGAGGAAGTATTAAACAACATGTGACTGTCTTGACAAAAAGTATACATTATTCATATATTTAGAGTAGGACATGCAGTTAGACCATCTCCAACGCGTTACACCTTCGGTATAATTAGAATTCCATATCATTTAATATAATTAGTGAAATATCCACCTCATCATAATTCATAATATAGAAGAGAAATCCGATCAATATATTAATAAAAAACTTTGTATATTATAAAATTTGTTCTTCAAAGATTAATAATAATAGTATTTTATAGTAAGGTTTCTTTTTTTGATTTAAATATGAGTATGTTTATGATACCGTAATTATACATAGTCTCATCGTTTAAATCGGGCTTAAAATCCCTAATATGTCATAAAATACTGTGAAATATGCTTGTATTCGTTTGTTGTGTATTTTAGGTACGGATATCGAGAAAAAGACAAAAAGATCACAAGAATCAAGCAAAACCGAACACGGGAAACGAAGCCGCACAATGAACTGGACTCGAATGATGATTTTCTAAGAAAAGTCTCTCAAGTTTTGGAGATGTATAAGTTTGGTCCCTCAACTTTGAAGAATTGACACTTTATACCCCTCAATTACCAACAAATACTTTGAGGTCCCTAATAGTTTTATATTGGTCAATATCAACCCTTCAAGATTAAAGAAAGTGCAATACTAGTCCTTAAAGCCAAATTATTAACTAAAGGATTGAGTTTGAAATTGCTAAAGGACTTAACTTGAAAACAAAAAGGAACGTGGATGCAAAGCTTGTGTAAAGAGTGTTGTTAGTGGAGGGACCATTACTGCCAAAAACCTAAACTTTCTACCTAATAAACCCATTAACCCACCCATTAATACCCGACCACGTCTAAAATCCAATCACCATTTTGATGGCACTTCGTCGTCGTGGGTATGGCTCAGTCGATGTGTCGGTTCCCCTTGTGTTGGGACCTAGTATGTCCTTCACGCTTGTGCGTCGCTTGTTATTTGTCGGCGTAATAAAAGCATCCTCTTCCCTTGAGCTATCAGAATCATATGGAGATTGTGCGCCTTCGATTAGTGGTGCATCAGGGCAGGACATTGATATGTCTAGTTCTCCTTCTCTTCTTCGTTTCATGCTCTCTCTCTTCGAAGTTCTCTATTAGGATTTGATCCTTCCAAGGCTCTAAGTTCTCTGTCAAAATCTAGGTTGATTCTTAGATCTCTTGCTGCGAAATTCTTGTGACGTATTCGCTCATGTCCTAGTCCATTAAAGGAGGAGTTTCTGATGCGGTATGTAGTGTTACCTCAACCCTTGCATTCAATGCCTCGTCATGAGGCACGCTTGGAGTTTCCTGTGAGGACGATGCATCTCTTGCCACCTGTGGGCTGGGGGTGACCAGTGGAGGAAAAGGTACATGTGGTCCTTTTCCTCTCATTCCCCGCCCTGGGTTGTTGAGTGATTCGAGAACCAAGGGTGGCCCTTGTGGTTTCTTAGGCCCACCCTTTGGGTGGTTCGCACCGTTTTTGGTCATGTTCTGAGCTTTGTGTAAGGTCCCACAGGCGGTTCCAACTTGTTGATACAAAAGTTGGATGGACCGAGTTGGACCCGAATTAGGCTTAATTAGGGGTCTTGTGGACTCCGGCTCTTGCACCAAGTGAATCTTGTTTGAAGACCCTTCACAGTAAATAACAAACACCGTTAGGCTTACCATGGGCACTTGTCCCACGATTAGAATCTGGCGTGAGAGTAAGTAATTGGTTTGAGTATATGTGAAACCTCGGGGGTTCCTTTTATACTCGAGAGAGTCCTGTCTGGGCTCTTCTACTCTTGCGGCCTAAGGAAGAGATAATGACCTAAAATAGCTTTGATCATTATCACGTAACTAAGGTAAGTGTATATCTCTTTCTTCTAGGAGAATATAATCATAAAATAGATTATATTATGTTTGATCATGTCGTAGTGCGATGAGGAAACGGCTAAGTAATAGGCCGTTGTGCGACAACGGCTTACCGGGCCTCCTGGGCCTTGCGCGCGGTGTGAAGTACCGATCCATACCTAATGGATACGGGTAGTACCCCTAGGTCGGGTTATGCAACCCAAATAGGGAGTATACATCATCAATTGGTAATTTCACTTATCCCGTGGACTTCGTTATTTTCGACTACGAGAGTGACCCTAAATGTGACAATCTAACATTTTCAGGTAGTGAAATATTTTCTCGTATAATATTTTGAAACTTATTTTTGTGTTGGTTGACGAACTCACAATTTACGGATTTAACTTTGGGCTTACGTGCATAATTTGGCGTCTTTTACGACTAAACCGGAAACCTTAGGATTACGTATTTACGCTTTTGAACTCCGTTTTTGATGAGACAATTTTTATTGGATTCGTTTTGTGACGGTGATTCATAATTTATAAAAACGTTTTTCGTAAAACGACCCGAGGGCACAGAAATCGAGAAAACTAGAATCGAGAAATACCCGTAAACTAGTGAGATGGGACAAAACACTTTGTCCCACCCCACTAGCAATATGGGACGGCTACACTTGACACCACAACACTAATGTGGCATCAAGTTAGCTAACTTACAACAAGTGTAAGCAAATGCTTACACATTAAGCTAACCTTTACCACTTTACCACAAAACTAGTTACTTGTTTCATTTCTACCATTCCTTACATGCAACTCAACACCAAAACTCTCTCAACTCCTCCCTTTGTTCCGTCCCAAATAAGCCAACAAACACCATCCTTGATCTTTTCTAGCCATAAACCACATGTTTACTAGTCCTATTAAGGTGTTCTCTTGAAGCCTTGATCATTTGGTGGCCATATTAACATCTTTGGAGGTGATTTGCTTGTGTCCTAGGGCTGATTTTCCAACCTATGTTCTTGATATTTGATGGTCTTGGAGATACTTGTTGTGTTCATCAAGTTCTTGCCTTCCTAAAACAAGAAATCCACTTGGATTGGTAAAGAAGATCATCCTCTCCATTTTTCTCTTGTTATTTTGTAGAGAACAAATGTATTTTCTTTCATTTTGTATATGTATATGATGTATATATGATGATAAAAATGTTGTGTGGGGATCAAGTGTTGATAAATATGCTTAAAAATGATGATAACTATAAGAAATGAAGCTAAAATCTTGACTATTTAGTTGGCTGTATAAAAACAGTAGATATCTAAAAGATGAAATGATAAAATTGCATGGTTTGATCTATTTACAATAAGTAGATTATGTTATACACATGTGAGAGTTGGCCATGCAATGGAATCAAAATAATGAGTGAGATATGATCAAAACAAGTTAGGTGGTGTAATATGAATAAGCAGTTTTGTAGGGACTGTTAAGGCAACTTAAACTCAAAATGGGCAGTAGCTATAACTAAGTTATATGTAGCACATATTATGAAGAACTTGTCATCCAAAAATGAGCTTCTAAGTCATTATATAACTCTAGATATGGTAAAAATGGTAAACATGAAGTTAAAAATCAGATTTTGGAAATAATGTTTATTATTATTATATAAGCACTCACATTATTATTTATAAAATGTAAAAATATAAACCCACTAACTTATAAAACTTATTTATATAAATGTATAAAAGGTTAATTATATGGGTAAATTATATAAATGGTGGTAAAAATAATATTTATAAGTAATAAAAACTATAAACTTGATTTTTACGACTTTTTCGGCTATCGCCGTAAAATTAACGTTTTCCGCCAAATAAAACTTAGACGACCAAACCCGTCTAATGTAAAGTTTATAAAAGTCATATAATGATGTATAGATAACTAAGACAAGTAAAAACCGATAAAACCCGAACTATAAGAATTACGGACATTTACGAGCTAACTAAACCTATTGGACTAATAATTAGACTTAATAAGATAAATACTTGTAAAAAGAGCTTATTGGGCTTAACCCATTTGGGCCCAACATGAAAAGTATATATACTGATCATATAGGTATAAAATGGGTAAAAACAAGTAAAAGAACTTATAAAAGGCTTAATGGACTTAAAACGTGAAAATAGGTAAAACTAGCAAACTAGTAAGACGTTACCAAAACATAAACGCTAAAATGAGTAAACAAGGATGTATAAACCCACTTGATCATCATCATATGTACAAAATCATCATATGTATATTGTTATTTTGATAAAAGTCATTGGACCGAGTCTAAGACCGATTATTATTTATATAGGTTTCCGTGACCGAAGCACGCCCGTAGCCGATAATCCGCCTTTCATTAACAACGTGAGTTCATCGTCTCGCACTCTTTTAAATGTTTTATAAAATGATTTGTAAACCCGCGAGGGAGATAACATGCTAGATTTTTATAAAAATAGAACACAAGTAGTCCCGATTGTATGCTAAATGATATGGACCCGAATGATGCTATGACCCTATATTCGAGACTAAAAGGATTATTAGTAGTTAGGTTATGTCACTTAAAGTCCCATTAGCATGAATTGTGAACTACCGGGATTTGGTAGACGCTTATGCATTTGATAGTACTATTTGGGGACGATCACCCCAGTTCGCGCCTTGACGGTTGATCCCCGTCGTACCACATTGATTGGTAAGCGAATTTATGTATGAGAAGATTCCATAGCGTGATTTTTGTGACGACACGCTAACTTAGATGGGCAAATTGTTTGTCGGGTTCGCGGACCGCTGTTTTCATAGTAAGGTAACAATGTCATGCGGCTAATAATAATCCTATTCAATCTATATAATCTAAATATCCGATATGATACGACGCTATTAACGATGAATATATTACCTATCATGGTAATATAGAGACTACGGTCTCATGGACGGTTTCAGATGTATGCTTGATTTATATATTGCCTGACTAGCAATATGTGGACTTACTTCCGATATTATACTTGTATTCTGATTTTAAATGATTGTAAATGATTGTTTTATATAATGGTTTTCATTAAACTCTATGAATTCACTCGGCATTCGCTGATATGATTTTTGCATGTTTTTATCTCAGGTGCTTGAAGGTAATCCGGATGGAGATCGACTCTGATGGCCCACACTTAATATTAAAAATATTCATTCGATCTGTGTTTTGTAAACTTAATGACCTGTATAATTTGGGACCTGTTGTACGCTTTTGAAACTTTTTATCGAATGAATGTTTGTTAAACCTTGTACAACCATTTTTATGTGTTGTCTATGATTGGAGTTATTGTGCTATCCCGTAACACTCTGAAAGACCCTTCCGCTGTACCGATACGAAAAATGAGAGTGTTACAGTTTGGTACCAGAGCTCTCGTTATAGAGAACAAAGGATTTTAAAAACCAAGGTTTTGAACAAAACTTTTCAAAATCTTTTGACAATGAACATTTGAGAAAATATTTGAAAAATCTTTTGACTATAACGGTGCCAGAGATCTCCGACGTTACCAACAAGCCCTATTGAGAAGATATATATTTTGATATATATAATTTAATTTATATATATGTATATATCGTGATTTCATTATGTAATTGTTTAACTAGTATGTTATCCTAATACGAGATATATATATATAAATGCAGATTGTCATGGCTGACCCTAATATTCCTGTAGAAAATCATGCTATTCCCGAACCTAATATAGAAGATGATCCTTATTTAGACTTAGTAGATTTTGATATTGATGATGAGGAGGAACCATTTGAGGATCCCGAGCCCGAGTTAGGACTAGGAGATCAGATTGCCCCTCAGGTTGAATTAGTAGAGAATGAGATTGAGAATGTGGGTAATGAGAATGTGGATATTGAGAATGTGGGTAATGAGAATGTGGAGATTGAGAATGCTGATATTGAGAATGAGGATGAGATTGGGTTAGATAATTTAGATGACGAGATTGACGACGAGGATGTCGAGGAGGATGTAGGTATAGATGTTGAGGTTTATGACGATGAGGAAGCTGAGCTTATTTATCCGTATGATGTTCCAGAGGGCGAGCCTTTGCCCCCACCAGTTTGTTTGTCTGATTCTGAGGATGAGTTACCTAGGGATGAAATGTCTGAATCGTCTGAATCTGATTCTGAATCAGAGGAGGATGAGGATGACGATGCACCTGACGGTACTGATGGTATTGCTACTCGTAGACGTGAGATAGGAGAATCGTCTAGTACTCGAGAGGCTGCTCATATTGATGGTCTTGCACCATGGGCCTTGAGACGTGATCTAGATGCTTCCCGTGTTAAGAGTTGTGTGACAGAGGTTGGATTAGGTGTTGTTCAGACTCAGGTTGCTTATTTGGAGTCGAAGACTAAGGTTGGCGAGAAAGAGCGAGAATTGCTTAGTTTGGATTTGAGTGATGTAGAGCGTGGATTGAATGAGGCTTTTAGGAGGTTATCGGTGTTGGAAAGTGGTGAGTATGCTGCCATGAAGAGAAAGGTGAATACTATGGAGATTCAGTTGAGTGTAGCTCGTGCGATGCGTGAGAAAGCTGAAAAGGAGTTGAATATATCCGTGGGATGAAACAGTAGATTTAATGCTGACATGGTTGAAAGAGGAGTAATCCGTAAGCGCCCAGCTGAAGATGTGTCTAGTGATCGTCCGACGAAGATCCAGAAGACGATGGATGATGGACCATCTGGCGGTTCTCAGTAGACCAGTCTGTATTTAGTAGTGACCTTTATATCTTTTGTGCTTTTGTAGCTTTGACCGAACCGACTTGTTAGTAGTAGACTTGGCACGAATTTTGAGTGTATATAGTGCTAGAACTTTGATATGGATGTACTAAGACAATACTTTTGTTTCAGATCGAATGAAATATGTATCTTGTCTTGAATTCCATATTGTGCCTTATTTGTATCTTGATTATGAATTCGATCCATATTATATGAATCCTTTGTTGGATGAATGCTTAATACTTTGAAATTGTGAAATTATAGAACTATGCCGCCCAAGAAGGCTGTGACTGAGGATGATGTACGTAGGATTATTACGGAGCAAGTTACCGCATCTATGACTGAATTTATGGCAAATGCTAGAAATGAAGCTAGCGGTAGTGGAGCTGGCGGTAGTGGAGCTGGCGGTAGTGGAGCTGGCGGTAGTGGAATTGGCGGTACTAATGTAAATGTGAATGCTAATAATGTGAATGCTAATGCTGGAGGAAATGTAGGAGGACTTGGAACTAATGCACCTGAAGTTGGTGGCT